>CM061241.1:17327107-19727107 GCA_030848705.1 Heracleum sosnowskyi
ACTGATCAACAACTAGCTGATATAGTTCACCAAGCCACTACCTGAAGCTACTTTCAACAAGTTGTGTGAAGTGAACTGTGGAATGTGATGAATTTCCTATCATTGCAATACCACTTTGGTTATCACAATAAATAGGGATTTTTGAGTATGACAGGCCATAATCTAACAACTGATTTCTCATCCACATTATCTGAGCACAACAACTTCCTGCAGCAATGTACTCAGCTTCTGCAGTTGAAGTAGAGCTAGACTTTTGCTTTTTACTAAACCATGAAACTAGTCTACCACCCAAAAACTGACAACTTCCTGAAGTACTTTTTCTGTCTATCTTGCATCCTGCAAAATCAGCATCTGAATAACCACACAACCCAAAATCTAATTCCCTTGCATACCAAAGACCAAGTGAAGGAGTGCCTTTGAGATATCTAAAGATTCTTTTGACTGCAATCAGATGAGGTTCCCTAGATTTTGCTTGAAATCTTGCACGCAGACAGGTTGCAAACATGATATCTGGTCTACTTGCAGTGAGATACAATAAAGAGCCAATCATTCCTCTGTAGTGAGTTACATCTACCTCAGCACCTTGATCAGGATCAAGTTTGGTAGCTGTAACAATAGGAGTACTTGCAATTATGACGCCCTCCAAACTCGGGGTACAGATTTGAGGAGTCACCCGACCAACGGGACACAATATAATCACTAACTATAACACATGCATAATATATAAAGACAATAAATACCCCTTGACCAAGACCGCTATAGATTATGGCATTGAACACAAGCTTCTACAATCTTTTATTATTACAAACCAAATTTTATCAGAGTTATTACATCACAACTAAGTTCAGAACTAGACATCTAGTCTAATCAAAACAAGACAACAACTACCCTGCCAATGACAACCACTCGAGGTGCTCTCCTAGCTGCCGGTGAACTATCTGTCACGCTGTTCCGACTCATACTCTCGCTTCACTGGAATGGGGTTAGGAAACAACAAGCAAGAGTGAGCCAAAAGTGCTCAGCAAGCATCACAATATATATATATATATCATCAAAATTTAAGATATGAATTTCAAGATATCTGATTCAACAATGTTTAAGCCAACACATGCTTTATATCAATATCAACTGAAGAAAAAGGAATTAGAATTGGACTTCTACATTTTATTCAAAACAAAGGTTGTGCTGCTGGCCAGCCAGGCAACAACCCCGGACTAGCTCATGACAAAGTCCTCTACGGATCAAAGGCCAATCTAGGCCTAAATTACATCGACCATAAATGGCCTGACCAATAATTGGTCCATTTTAAAAACATGCCAATTCTATCACAAGGTATAAGCAATAACATGCTCGATAAGTAATGCACAACATCAAGGTATAATAATTGCAAAAGAGCTTCAACGGCTTGATATCAAAAGAAAATTGGGAATAATCATGAAAAAATTCCAACGGTAATATATACTCGTTTGGGGAAAGAAATCAATGGTTAAGATCGATTATCAATGACGGTAGCCAATTGTCAATAACGGAAAATCAACAATCAATAGTTCTAACAATAATCAAGTGGTGGTAATCAACCGGTAATGGTTATGAGAAATAATCAAACGATGGTATTCAACAATCAATAGTTGAAAGCAATAATCAAATGGTGGTAATCAACCGGTAATGGTTATGAGAAATAATCAAAGAAGGTAATTAACAATCAAGGGTTGAAAACAATAATCACTGGATTGGAAATAAGGGTTTCCGATACAGATCAAATCAAAGAATTTAGGAAATTTATAAATGGAATCTGTTGCCCAATTACGGGTCAAGGATTAACAATCTGAACTGTTCTGGAGTCTCAACATTTAAATATAGATGACAATACAATTTATCACAATAACGACACAGATACTTGCCTGGTCTATGTCGCTGCCGGTTCTACTCGTTCACTCAACTTTCCCCTTTCCCTTGCTCCGGGAACTCGATTCTATAATTTAAACAACTCATCACAGTAAGTCTAACTATCCTCATTCTAACCTCGACACATAATCAATTAATAACACAATTAAACAAATAACCGGTTACGTATCAGACGTCCGGTATGATTTACGGTATTAACAACTCAAATCTTAACCCTAGTACGGGTATATACGGACTACAAACACATTACACAACTTATACGAACCATATAGCAATTATAAACATTTTTAAACACGTCACACGGAACTTATTTGAATTTGAATAAGTCACAACAAATTTTTTCAATCAAAAAAATCGGATTTTTAAATCCAATATAAGTATTTAAATGCAATTAAATCAATTAATAAAATTAATTGACACTCTTTAAATGCTCAAACTATTTTTAAATAATAAAACAAGCTTGAAAATAATTAAACTCAATTTTAAATTAATTAAATCTAATTAATAATTAATTTTTAAGAATTAACTGATTAAAAGAATTAATCAATTAATTAATAAATAAATTATTAATTAAAAATATTTAAAATAATTAAGTTTAATCAATTTTCGAATTTAAAATAAAAAATAAAAAAATTCAGAATTTTTCTGATATAAAAATATATTTTTAAAATAAAAATATGAATTTTTAAAGATTTTAAACTATTTTCGAATTAAATAAATAATTAAAATCCAAAAACAGTTTTCAGAAATGGAATTAGGGTTTCAAAGATCGAAACCGGGTCAGAAAACGTGTCAACCGGGTCAGGAAGAACGGTATCGAGTCACCAAGAACAACCCACCGGACAGAATCCGGCCGGTGTCCGGTGACCGGAATCCTTCATTCCTGATCAAACACACATGAAACTAGAGGGATTTTGCTCGCCCTTCCAAGACAAACACAACCAACACACAAACATACATGTATCATGGCGGAATCGAGCCCAGAATTCGGTCAAAGAATCCCGACGGCAACCACTCCGGCCGAAAACACGATCTACTAATTCTGTACATGAAACTCAACGTTTAATATGTCAAAATGAAGTTTATAACTCATACAATAAAACCCCTATATCAGAATCAATGTCAGATCAACAACAAGAACGAACGAAGCAAAAGAAAAATTCGGGTCAAAACCCGAAAATTAAACCCATCAAAATTGAAATTAAACATGAAATTAAATCATGGATTCTTGCTAATTAGAACCCTAGGAACATGTTAGAAGCAACCAATTGAACGGAGAATCAACAAAATGAAAATCCCCAAATCGGGTATAAACCCTAATTTAATTCAAATATTGAAAAATTCATAATAAATCGAAAAATTAACAGATGATGATGAGGTTGGAAGATTATGAAACTAGAGATCAAGAGCTTTTATTTGAGTACTTGAACTTTGATTTCTGAATTCAATAACACCTTGAACGAATGGTTTGATTATTCAAGAACACGAAGAACACGTTTCGGGAATTTTTACTTTTTCATTATACGTAATGCAGATTATGAAGGCTACAAGGTACGATTCGTCTTTATATATTTTTGGAAAAATAATACCCCAAGGAACATTTTTGGATCGATATAGATCCACTGGATCGTTTAAAAACCCTAATTAGGTTAAAAACACGTTTTACGAGGAGATAATTATCTACAAGGACTGATAATTATCCAAATCAATACATATCATTATATAACTAATGCTCAAGAATACTGGGGCTATAACAAATGAAATATTGAGATAAACGATATATCCGTCCCCCTAAGCAATTAGGGTTTGGAACAATTTTTCCCTTTTCGAACAAAACGAATTATACTGGCAAGATCAAATAACTAGGGATGAAATGATACGGATAATCCTTTCGATAACGTTTCGAATACGAAAGACGAAGGAATAATAATGATGTACAAAATCTCAACGGGGCCCTTGAATTTTCAAAACGGGGCTCAAGATTGAAGAAAATTTCAAACGACGAAATATTTGAAAGGCTTCCGACTCACTAAATAACACATAATCACTTAACACTCTCACCTTAATAATATTCAAATATCCCACAAAATATTTTATACCAAATATATCATTTATTCATTAATAAATATAAAAAAAATTCACGGATATTACATCCTTCCCCCCTTAATAGGATCCTGTCCTCAGGATCTGATCAAGGAAACAGTTGTGGATACATCTCTATCATGCCACCTTCTAGTTCTCAATTATACTCGTTTACCAAAGGATTTCCTCCACACGACTCTTTAACACTATCTCCTTGCGATACCATATTGACTCAGTCGTTCTACATACAAAGAATCTGTCGGGACCTCTACGGTTTCATATTCTATCACACATCCCTCTTACCCTTACAATCAATACTCGCATCAAACTCTCTTACTCGTAAGGCAACAATTCTCACAAAACAATTTTCCAAAACTTAGCTCACCACGAAGATTATATGAACTGGTCTCTATACGATTCTAACTTTCATTACGCAATTCAATATACGATCAATGCTTCTAAATAAAAGACTTGGTGTACCTGGCATCACGTCGGAGTCTCTTTCTGCTTCTCCCATTGACATATTATAAGTCCTTGCTAACGGCTGGATATTAACAGCTGGGGGTGCCTCTATGGCCCGGATCATGTTGTTCACGGCTGTTGGCATTCTGCAATCCTTAACCACATGTCCTGGTTTCTGGAAACGGTGACACACAATGCCTGTAGTGCAATCCCTGGAGTAGTGACCCTTCTGGTTGCACTTAAAGCATGTGACAGTCAACCGATGGCATATTCATGTATGTCGTTTCCCGCATGTCTTGCATTCAGATAGTGGGGGTCTTGTAACTCCCTGGTAACTGTCGGCTGGTAGGCCGTTATCCTGCCCTGCACTTCCGGTATCTGGTTTCTTAAAACTTGTATCCCTACCGGGCTGAGATCCCGGCTTCTTACTTGACTGACTCTGAAAACTTCCTTGCTGCTGCCCCTTCTCGGGTATCCCTACTTTCCTCTTTTTATTCTCCCTCTCCTTCATGTATGAATCACTCTCTGTTTCCGCAATCATTGCTTTCTGTACCACTGATGCATAAGTATCCAACTCCAAAATGGCTAACTTGCTACGAATCCATGATCTTAGTCCCTGTTGGAACCTTTTGGCCTTCTTCTTCTCCGTGTCCACATATGTTGGAACAAACCTTGACAACTTCGTAAACTTTGTCTCGTATTGGGGAACAGTCATGCTTCCCTGCTTCAACTCTAAAAACTTCAATTCCATCTGGTCTCACATATAATCTGGAAAATACCTTTCTAGAAACAATTCTGAAAATCTAGCCCACGTAATCAATCCCTTGGGCTCCATAGCCCTACTTGTTTCCCACCAAAGACTTGCCTCGCTCTTCAAGAAATAACTAGCATATTCTGTCTTCTTATCTTCCATCACTTCTATCAGGGTAAAAGCCTTCTCTATCTCTTTTAACCATGCCTTTGCCTCTACGGGGTCTGCGGATCCTTTAAACTCTAGAGGTTTCGCGGCCTGGAAAGATTTGAACGTTACCGCGGGTGCTGCCTGTTGGTGAAGCTGCTGCTGCTGATGATGTTGCTGCTGTTCTAAGAGCTGTTGCTGAATCACTTGCTGCTGTTGTGCTAGCGCGACCGTCTGCTGGGTAAGAGTATTCAAAAGTTGAATTACCATCGGATCTATATGTCCCGTGGGAGGTATATTCTGCTGACCTTCCTGGTCAGAGGAATCATTTGAACGGGTTTGTCGTCTAGGAGGCATATCGCTGATGAATAAACAATATTTGATTTAAGTAAACAGTTCAAGGAAATAGAAGGGAGGGTCACAATTGATATTTTGAAGGTTTACAGATCTTCTCAACGGTGTATGGGTACACTCGTTGTAACAAATAGAATGACAATAATGATGCTGAAAATGAATGACAAGTGAATAATACCAATTCTGCAAAAGATGATTATCATATATATATGGGGTCAGTACAAGCGTAGAACGCTTCAAAAGTAAAATACGTCACAGCTGAACTATGACTGCCGATTACAATACAAAAAAAATGTAACAAAAACCCGAGGTGATCCTATAAGCCCGGTGCACTGTTGATACTACCATATGCATCTATATACTGTCTATCTGAAATCCATATACCATACCAAAGCTGACTTCTCCTAACCCGCTCATAAATCACCTGCTCCTGTCTGCCATAACGGTGGTCCTGCAATCTCTGCAATCTCTCCCATCGCGTAATCCAAAATCTCTCTCATCCCTGGTACTGTCTCTCCCTCTCGGCTAGAAGCTAAACCATGCAGTCGAGTCTCAACCAATGTCCTCGTAACTCTAAGTCTCATCTGAATATCTCCTACCTGAACTCTGAGTCTGTCCCTCTCTCGGACTACCGCTGCCTCTGCCGAACAAATCTTCTTCATCTCTAATACCTGGCTACAGAAGTACTCTCTCTCCCTACTCACCCTCTGATACTCATGGTGTGGAACTGGTAGATCACAAAGCTGATACCTAGGTCCAGAAACTGATGCCTGAGAAAATGCTGCTGGGGCTACTCGTCGTAGTGGAACAGGACAAGGTATCTGATCCCTCCTAACTACTGGCTGCCTCGGCTGGTTCCGTTCCGGTCGTGACGGTCCTGCTCTAATATCCAATATAGTTCTCTCCTCTGTCGGATCTTCTGATGGGTCTGACTCTGAGCTAGAGCTAGGGGGCTGCAATCATAACCACGTTTAATTACCACTCGCAATACTCTCAACTGACCTCCTAATATCCTTAAGTGAATTTCTAACCCTTTATGCTATCCTGGACCCTAAGTCCTAACTTGTTTCAAATGCCATAACCTTTAGCTCTGATACCAACCTGTGACGCCCTCCAAACCCGGGGTACAGATTTGAGGAATCACCCGACCAACGGGACACAATATAATCACTAACTATAACACATGCATAATATATAAAGACAATAAATACCCCTTGACCAAGACCGCTATAGATTATGGCATTGAACACAAGCTTCTACAATCTTTTATTATTACAAACCAAATTTTATCAGAGTTATTACATCACAACTAAGTTCAGAACTAGACATCTAGTCTAATCAAAACAAGACAACAACTACCCTGCCAATGACAACCACTCGAGGTGCTCTCCTAGCTGCCGGTGAACTATCTGTCACGCTGTTCCGACTGATACTCTCGCTTCACTGGAATGGGGTTAGGAAACAACAAGCAAGAGTGAGCCAAAAGTGCTCAGCAAGCATCACAATATATATATATATCATCAAAATTTAAGATATGAATTTCAAGATATCTGATTCAACAATGTTTAAGCCAACACATGCTTTATATCAATATCAACTGAAGAAAAAGGAATTAGAATTGGACTTCTACATTTTATTCAAAACAAAGGTTGTGCTGCTGGCCAGCCAGGCAACAACCCCGGACTAGCTCATGACAAAGTCCTCTACGGATCAAAGGCCAATCTAGGCCTAAATTACATCGACCATAAATGGCCTGACCAATAATTGGTCCATTTTAAAAACATGCCAATTCTATCACAAGGTATAAGCAATAACATGCTCGATAAGTAATGCACAACATCAAGGTATAATAATTGCAAAAGAGCTTCAACGACTTGATATCAAAAGAAAATTGGGAATAATCATGAAATAATTCCAACGGTAATATATACTCGTTTGGGGAAAGAAATCAATGGTTAAGATCGATTATCAATGACGGTAGCCAATTGTCAATAACGGAAAATCAACAATCAATAGTTCTAACAATAATCAAGTGGTGGTAATCAACCGGTAATGGTTATGAGAAATAATCAAACGATGGTATTCAACAATCAATAGCTGAAAGCAATAATCAAATGGTGGTAATCAACCGGTAATGGTTATGAGAAATAATCAAAGAAGGTAATTAACAATCAAGGGTTGAAAACAATAATCACTGGATTGGAAATAAGGGTTTCCGATGCAGATCAAATCAAAGAATTTAGGAAATTTATAAATGGAATCAGTTGCCCAATTACGGGTCAAGGATTAACAATCTGAACTGTTCTGGAGTCTCAACATTTAAATATAGATGACAATACAATTTATCACAATAACGACACAGATACTTGCCTGGTCTATGTCGCTGCCGGTTCTACTCGTTCACTCAACTTTCCCCTTTCCCTTGCTCCGGGAACTCGATTCTATAATTTAAACAACTCATCACAGTAAGTCTAACTATCCTCATTCTAACATCGACACATAATCAATTAATAACACAATTAAACAAATAACCGGTTACGTATCAAACGTCCGGTATGATTTACGGTATTAACAACTCAAATCTTAACCCTAGTACGGGTATATACGGACTACAAACACATTACACAACTTATACACGTCACACGGAACTTATTTGAATTTGAATAAGTCACAACAAATTTATTTAATCAAAAAAATCGGATTTTTAAATCCAATATAAGTATTTAAATGCAATTAAATCAATTAATAAAATTAATTGACACTCTTTAAATGCTCAAACTATTTTTAAATAATAAAACAAGCTTGAAACTAATTAAACTCAATTTTAAATTAATTAAATCTAATTAATAATTAATTTTTAAGAATTAACTGATTAAAAGAATTAATCAATTAATTAATAAATAAATTACTAATTAAAAATAATTAAAATAATTAATTTTAATCAATTTTCGAATTTAAAATAAAAAATAAAAAAATTCAGAATTTTTCTGATATAAAAATATATTTTTAAAATAAAAATATGAATTTTTAAAGATTTTAAACTATTTTCGAATTAAATAAATAATTAAAATCCAAAAACAGTTTTCAGAAATGGAATTAGGGTTTCAAAGATCGAAACCGGGTCAGAAAACGGGTCAACCGGGTCAGGAAGAACGGAATCGGGTCACCAAGAACAACCCACCGGATTCTGGGTTTTCCAGAATCCGGCCGGTGTCCGGCGACCGGAATCCTTCATTCCTGATCAAACACACATGAAACTAGAGGGATTTTGCTCGCCCTTCCGAGGCAAACACAACCAACACACAAACATACATGTATCATGCCGGAATCGAGCCCAGAATTCGGTCAAAGAATCCCGACGGCAACCACTCCGGCCGGAAACACGATCTACTAATTCTGTACATGAAACTCAACGTTTAATATGTCAAAATGAAGCTTATCAATCATACAATAAAACCCCTATATCAGAATCAATGTCAGATCAACAACAAGAACGAACGAAGCAAAAGAAAAATTTGGGTCAAAACCAGAAAATTAAACCCATCAAAATTGAACTTAAACATGAAATTAAATCATGGATTCTTTCTAATTAGAACCCTAGGAACATGTTAGAAGCAACCAATTGAACGGAGAATCAACAAAATGAAAATCCCCAAATCGGGTATAAACCCTAATTTAATTCGAATATTGAAAAATTCATAATAAATCAAAAAATTACCAGATGATGAGGTTGGAAGATTCTGAAACTAGAGATCAAGAGCTTTTATTTGAGTACTTGAACTTTGATTTCTGAATTCAATAACACCTTGAACGAATGGTTTGATTATTCAAGAACACGAAGAACACGTTTCGGAAATTTTTACTTTTTGATTATACGTAATGCATATTATGAAGGCTATAAGGTACGATTCGTCTTTATATATTTTTGGAAAAATAATACCTCAAGGAGCATTTTTGGATCGATATAGATCCACTGGATCGTTTAAAAACCCTAATTAGGTTAAAAACACGTTTTACGAGGAGATAATTATCTACAAGGACTGATAATTATCCAAATCAATACATATCATTATATAACTAATGCTCAAGAATACTGGATCTATAACAAATGGAATATTGAGATAAACGATATAGCCGTCCCCCTAAGCAATTAGGGTTTGGAACAATTTTTCCCTTTTCGAACAAAACGAATTATACTGGCAAGATCAAATAACTAGGGATGGAATGATACGAATAATCCTTTCGATAACGTTTCGAATACGAAAGACGAAGGAATAATAATGATGTACAAAATCTCAACGGGGCCCTTGAATTTTCAAAACGGGGCTCAAGATTGAAGAAAATTTCAAACGATGAAATATTTGAAAGGCTTCCGACTCACCAAATAACACATAATCACTTAACACTCTCACCTTAATAATATTCAAATATCCCACAAAATATTTTATACCAAATATATCATTTATTCATTAATAAATAAAAAAAAAATTCACGGATATTACAGCAATAGCACAATCTTGCATGTTAAATCTCTTCAATAAATTCCTTGTATACTTTGACTGATTGATAAAAATACCATCATCAGTCTGTTTAACTTGAAGACCAAGAAAGTAACTCATTTCTCCCATCATGCTCATTTGATAGCTTGACTGCATAAGCTTAGAAAACTGTAAAGCATAATGTAACATAAGATGTAAAAGAGATAACTACAACTCAACAAAGGACAAGACAGACAATAATATTAACAGAAGCACAGGAATCCAGAATCAAAGAAGAAAAGGTAAACTCAAAAAATCAAAATACGTTATGTATTCTTGAAGTCCGTAAACAGGTCACGGAAAGAAGTTCATGAAAATGTTCAAGCCTCAGTGACAGCAAAAGAAACAAGACTTTCAAGACGACAGAAGTATGTGAATGATTTAGGGTTAAGTACCACGGGATTCCAGTTATTTAATTGAAGCAACCAGGACGACAAAGGACTTATCAGCAGCATTGAATTGAAGACATAGAAGAAGAATTGATCAAGTGTTATTCATCTGTGAACCAGACCAGTTGCACTAGGTGACGACACTGAAAAGATCAGGTTGTTTTATCGTCTCAGAAGAAATTGATACAGTCTAAAACTGAAACACTAAGAAGCTCAGGACATAATGTGATTCGATGGTTTTTCATTTATGAAAAACTATCGAATGTGATTCTAAGGAATCAAAAGGAATTGAGTTGATGGTTTTTATTTTTTAAAGAAATAAAAACCATCGAAAGCTTTTCTAAGAAAATCATTAGATTCAATGGAAAAGAGAATTTCTTTTTCGATAGTTTTCTTTAAAAACTATCGAATGGAAAGTTCCTTTTAATCCATTCGATGGTTTTCCATTCGATGGATTTCCAATTCGATAGTTTTCTAATTGGAGGAGCAGGTGAAGAAGTGACATTGTTGTCAGGTTGATGAAGATCCAACGGCCAAGAATATTCCATTATTTTTGGTTCGATGGTTTTTCTACAATTACTATCAGAGGAAGTGTGTTTTCTTCAGTCAGGTTATTTCATAGTAGCAATTACGGAGAGAGAAGTTTGAGCCGGAGAAGATCATAGAAATTTATAGTGCTCAAAATTCTATCAATGTATTGATTGTGAATAACCTAGAACTCATTGAAGCTAATCTACGGATTAGAAATTGTAGCACCCCTCGAGGTTTATATTTATAAAAAGATATATTCCCCGAAACTTGGTTTGGTTTGGTGTGTTTGATTTCGTTATAGAACTGAATGAATTATCCGCGAACGAAATTAAATTATTTGTGAGTATCGTATTCAACCCCCCCTTCTACGATACTTTGGACCTAACAATTGGTATCAGAGCTACTTGATTGATATACAAATCAGATCCGGTGAATGAGACCAAAATCAAACGTAGCGTGAAAATTCGAAGCAATTTTTTTAACTTTCAAAATTTTTCATTTAATTGGAATTTCTTGAATTTTAAACAATTTGAAATTTTCAGAAACCATGAGTGCTCCAAATACAACCGCTGGTATTAAAGTTCCCCCGTTTACTAGAGATGATTTCGGTTTGTGGAAGATGAAGATGCTGTTATTTATCAAGGCATCTAATCCGTTGTATATTGGCATATTAGAGAACGGACCGTTTGTACCAATGACACCAGTTAGTGAATCTACAGCTCCTGATGGTAGCAGGATTCCTCAAGGCACCCAACCTAAGGATATTACTGAGTATACAGATTCTGACAAAGAACTGATTCGATTGGACACTGGTTTAATGTTGATATTGGCGGACTCCGCAGACAAGGAAATGAGCTATCAGTTGATGAAAGTATAACTCAGGTCTTTGAGAAATATACTAAACTCCTCAATGAATTGGCAATGAAAGGAAAGACCTATCCACTGAGAGAATCAAACAGGAAGTTCATGATGACGCTGCCCCATCATGTAGAACACAAGTCATCATCCATAAGGGAAAGAATTGACTTCACAAAGATGTCATTAGAGATGATCTATGGGAAGTTGAAGACCTATGAGATGGAACAGGAACAAAGAGTGATAATCTACGGATCAGGGACAGTGGACAGCAAGCACAATGCACTTGTGAGATCAGCATCACTTGTAGTGGATGAACCAATAACTTCTGAGATTCAGGTTCAAACCCCTAGAGCTGTAAAGGAGGTGATAATAGAAGCAGAAATGGATTCTGTGAATCTGGGTGTTGATGAAAGTGATTACTACACCCTAGAAGAGCTTGAGCAAATGGAATACAAAACCATGGCGTACTTAGCTGCAAAGTTTAGTCACATTCGTTTCAAGAGAAACCCTAAGTACAAGTTCAAGGGTTCAACCAACAGATTCCAGAAGAGCAATTATACACCTAGTACAGGCTTTAAGGGAGGCTACGAGACTGGCATGATTGATAGAAGCAAATCAAGATGCTACAACTGCAATGAGTTAGGGCATTTCGCCACTGAATGCCGGAAGCCTCGTCAAGCAAGAGACATGAAAGATGTCTATGGAAAGAAGGATTATTATGATGAGTTGAAGAAAGAGAATGCCAAGCTTAAACAGCAATTGGAGGCATTCTCTGGAAAGCAGAAAGGGAAAGCTTATATAGCAGAGGGAAAGCACTGGGATGATACTGATTTGGATGAAGAGGAGGAATATGGAAATGTTGCTCTAATGGCTGACTCTTCAGAGGAATCACCACAATCATCTCAGGTACCTATCTTAACTACAATTGATATGTCTAACTCTGAGTATAAGAAAACTGTGCAAGATCTTAGTGTAGAATTGTTTAATGTACACACAAGCATGCTAGCATCAGAAATGGAAAATGCTAAACTAGTTCCTAAGATTAAAAAGCTAGAATCTAAAAATGAAGAACTAGAGCTTGTAGCTATAACATTAGAAGATCTTAAGCAAAAGAATGCGTACTTAGAGAACAAGGTCAAGTGTAATGCTGAGATAGAGACTATCCTCAGGAAGTAGATTTCAGATTTAGATTTGAAACTGAATGCTTTTAAGAATTCCGCTCTAGTGGCTAAGGAAATCATTGATACTCAGGCCATAGAGAATAAAACTGCTATAGGATTTGTCTATAACAAGAAAGCTGGTAAGAAGATAGTGGAATTCCCTACGACACCTTCAGTTGTCAAAAGGAATACTCCACATGTTCTTAAGAATGTTGATTGTCCAGTTTTTGTTAAGCCTTTTCCACCACTCTTTCATGAGGATGACCTTTTCATAAGACAAGAATTGCTTGAGGAGGATTTGTTGAAGGAAAAAGAGGTAAAGACTAAGTTGCCTAGGAAATCAGTAAAAAATGAATTACCTTAACCTGATTTACCTAAAACTGAAGTAGGTGACGTAGTTAGTAATGTTAAAAAGAACAGGAATGGGAAGAAGAAGATTGTTAATCAGGAAATGGTTCCATATTCTCCCATTGCATCTAGGAAGTTGTGCACTATTTGTAATTCTGCTGGACACCTTACACATGCATGTAAAAAGGTTAAAGTAGAAACTGCTAATACTTCTGAAATGCATAACATGTCTAACATTCCTGATCTTCATGAACCCCGTGGAAAGAAAGAGTGTTTGTTATGTAAGTACAACATCTTGAATGCTTATTTTAAGTTGATGAATGATAGTAGCAATAGCACTGTTAATGTTAAATCCACATATACTATGAATATCAAACAGGGTAAGACTAAATTGAATGTTACTCCTGTTAAATCATCTAAACCTTCAGGACCCAAACAATTTTGGGTACCAAAGTCCGCTTAATCAATCTGTGATTGCAGGGTAAGGTTAAAAGCTCAAAGGTCGTGTGGATTCTGGATAGTGGCTGTTCTAGACACATGACAGGTGAAGAGTCCCTGCTTACAGAGGTGGTTAAGAAGACCGGCCCGATTGTAATCTTTGGAGATGACAGCAAAGGATACACTACGGGATATGGTAAATTGAAAGCTGGAAATGTCATCATTGAAAACATCTCTCTTGTTGAAGGATTAAAGCACAATCTTCTAAGTATCAGTCAGTTCTGTGATAAAGGCTACAATGTAGATTTCAGAAAGGACAAGTGCTTGATCACCAACAGGAAGGATGAGAAGCTTACTCTACTGGGAGTGAGAAAAAGAAATTTGTTTATAGGTGACTTAAGTTCTACCAGTGAAGGAGAAGTTACATGTTTCCTATGCAAAGGCATCTTCAGAACAAAGTTGGCTATGGCACAAGAAGCTCTCACATCTGAACTTCAAAACTATGAACTCTTTGGTAAAGAGAGAGTTAGTGAGAGGGTTGCCCCTGATGGAATTCAATCAGGAGGGACTATGTGAAGCATGTGAAAAGGGGAAGTCGAAGAAAGCATCACATGGAAGCAAAGGAATGACAAGCATTACTGAACCATTACAACTGATTCATATGGATTTATTTGGTCCAGTCAATGTTATATCACTTTCAAGAAATAGATATGCATTGGTGATGGTGGATGACTACTCCAAGTACACGTGGGTGTTTTTCATACAAATAAAGGATGAAGCAACACAACTAATCATTGATCACATCAAGAAGATAGAAGTGGAAGCTAAGCTACCTGTGCGGACAATCAGATCAGACAATGGAACTGAATTCAAGAATGCAGTTCTTAATGATTTCTGCTCAGAGAAAGGAATATCAAGACAGTTTTCAGCACCAAGAACTCCTCAACAGAATGGAGTAGTGGAAAGGAAGAACAGGACCTTGGTTGAAGCAGCAAGGACCATGTTGAGTGAATCAAAACTTCCCACTTACTTTTGGGCTGAAGCAGTGAACACAGCTTGCTACTCTCGGAATCGAACCCTGATCAACAAAGATCATGAAAAGACTCCGTATGAGTTAATGGCCAACAAGAAACCAACACTGAAGTACTTTCATGTGTTTGGTGCAAAGTGCTTTATACTTAAAGATGGAGAACATCTTGGCAAGTTTGATGCCAAAGCAGATGAAGGCATTTTTCTGGGCTATTCTCTGGAATCTAAGGCTTTCAGGGTATATGTGATTGAAGATAAGAAGGTGTTGGAAAGCTTTAATGTAACATTTGACGACACCAAAAGACCAGGCCTGCAAACTGGAGAGAACTCTGAATCCTTGGTATTTGAAAATCTATCAGGAGATCTCTCTGACAATGAAGAAGTACCTGAAGTTGTTACAGTCATTAATAATAATCATAATGATAATGATTCTGGACAAAGTGGTGACCAAAGTGGAAATCCTCAACATTCTACAGGATCCACTAGTCAGTCTACAGAATCAACAGATCAAACCGTCAACAACTCAGGGGGAGCAGGAGAAGGATCAACTAGTCACACTCCACAACATCTAGAACAAGGAGAATCATCAAGATCGCATCTGCCAAGACAAAGGGTATGGAATAGAGATCATCCCTTTCACTTGATCATTGGTGATCCAGACACAGGAGTGAGAACTAGGAGAACATCACAAAATGAATGTCACTATTCTGGGTTTCTTTCAGAAACATAACCTAAGAAAGTTGAAGATGCTCTAGATGATCCAGATTGGGTGATTGTTATGCAAGAGGAACTCAATCAGTTTGAAAGGCAGAAAGTTTGGAAGCTGGTACCCAGGCCTAAGGGAAAATCTGTTATTGGAACATGATGGGTATTCAGAAATAAGTTGGACGAAGATGGCATTGTAACGAGAAACAAAGCCAGACTGGTTGCTAAAGGTTACTCTCAAGAAGAGGGTATAGATTATGATGAAACCTATGCACCAGTAGCAAGACTTGAGGCCATCAGAATGTTTCTGGCATTTGCTGCACATTCCAACTACAAGGTATATCAAATGGATGTGAATAGTGCTTTTCTGAACGGGGAGTTAGAAGAAGAAGTGTATGTGGAACAACCTCCAGGTTTTGAGGATTCAAAACTGGCAGACTTTGTGTACTTTCTATTCAAAGCTCTCTACGGACTCAAACAAGCTCCAAGGACATGGTATGACACTCTCTCTGAATTCTTACTTGAAAATGATTTTACAAGAGGTGTCGTAGACAAAACTCTCTTTGTCAAAAAGCATAAAAATGATTTGATATTGGTGCAAGTATATGTTGATGACATAATATTTGGTTCTACTAATGATGATCTATGCAAGAGATTTGCTAAGTTAATGTAGAGTCGTTATGAAATGAGCATGATGGGTGAATTGTCATTCTTTCTTGGACTGCAAGTATACCAAAATCAAGATGGTATATTCATTTGTCAGTCCAAGTACATCAAAGATCTTCTGAAGAAGTATCAAATGGAAGACTCATCTACAGCAAAGACTCCTATGCCAACTGCCACTAAGCTTGATAAGGCTGAAACTGGTAAGAAGGTTGACATCACAGGCTATAGAGGTATGATAGGCTCATTACTTTATCTCACTGCAAGTAGACCAGATATAATGTTTGCAACATGCTTGTGTGCTAGGTTTCAGTCTGATCCTAAAGAATCTCATCTAATAGCTGTTAAGCGAATATTTAGATATCTTAAGGGGACCCCAAATCTTGGAATTTGGTACCCTAAAGATACAGGATTTGATCTTATTGGATACACGGACTCTGATTTTGCAGGTTGTAAGATTGATCGGAAGAGTACTTCAGGAAGCTGTCAGTTTCTTGGAAGAAGGTTAGTTTCCTGGTATAGCAAGAAGCAGCATTCAGTTTCCACATCAACAGCTAAGGCTGAATACATTGCTGCTGGAAGCTGTTGTGCTCAGATCTTGTGGATGAGAAACCAACTCCGTGACTATGGACTTTTGTTGACAAAGATTCCAATATTTTGCGACAACACAAGTGCCATAGCAATCTCAAACAACCCAGTGCAACACTCGAGGACGAAGCACATCGACATCAGGTATCATTTTATCCGAGAGCATGTCATGAATGGAACTGTGGAGTTACATTTTGTACCCACAGAGGATCAAATTGCAGACATCTTTACTAAACCGCTTAATGAATCCACTTTCAATAAGCTGGTTGGTGAACTTGGGATGTTAAATCTTTCTAATTGATTTTGATTAGAAGTCAGTAACTGCAGAGAGTCCTAGTGAATACATGAGTTTAAGAATTTCTATATCTTTAGGACTCGTGAATTTATTTTCTGGAGCAATTCTCGTAGTTAGGATTTTTGTACTAATTATATGTCATAATTATGGATGATATATCTTCTGGCATTTAATTGGTTATTAATTCTAAAAATTATTTAAGTGCTAATATTTGTTCTAAATATTTAAGCATTTATTTAATTTGAATTAATTTACTTTGTTTTTAACATTGTAGATTAATGCAGCATAATTTATTGGATTTTAATTGGTTAATATCATTCAATGATATTTAGTCGATTTTATTCTAAGAAAATTGTGAATTTTCTGTTAACAATTGATTTTGGTAAATTTGAAAAAGTTTATTCAAAATAAAACTTGACAGGAAATAAAAGGTTTGAATTTTAGAACATGAACAGGTTTTAGAATTTGAACAGAAGCAAAAATATTGAATTTCAGGAAATTCGATAGTTTTTCAAGTACATAGATAAATCTATCGAATTTAATTTTCGATAGTTTTTGAAAAGGAAAAGAAAATCTATCGAAAACAATTCTCGATAGTTTTTGAAGAAAATTTGAAAAAGCATCGAATTGAATTTCATTAATCTTTATCTAAATTCTCGATGGTTTTTTTAAATAAAAAGAAAATCTATCGGAGAGAATTAATTTTTCCTTTATTTTAATTCTCGATAGTTTTTCAACAAAAGGTTTTCGATAGTTTTTGTATTAAACAACAAAGACATTCGAAGGTGAGGAGACCATGGAGTGCATGAGAATGAAGAGCAATGCAATAACCGTTCTCATAAGGAAGAACAACTATCTTCCAGGGGTACCCACTGTTCTCACAGACTATCTAAGAACGGTGCCCCTACCACTTCTACCCCCAGGGGAACAGGTAAATCAAGGTAACATTCCTGAACCTGAACGGGCTCCTGTGCCACAACCAATGGATGTTGATCCAGAGCCCTCATTGGCCATTCCTGACCAGGAGGTTGCAAACCCACAACCTCTAACCACGGTCGAAGAGCCTTTGGAAGAGCCAAATGAAACAATAAACGAACCTCCTTCCCCTCCTATACCCAATATTCAGACATCCGTGAGTGTAGAGGGAGATAGTGCCTTAGCACCACATAAGGAGATACACCCTTCAACAGCAGCTCTGCCTTCCTCTAAAAGGAGACGAACAGAAACCGAGGCAACTGTTGATACTTTATTTCAAACTTGCAAAGCGCCCTTTATTGATTTTTCTGATGCTGATTGGGCTACGCTAACGAAAGCTATATCTCAACCAATAGCTCAATCAAGTAAGGAAGAATTGACGGAAGCAATTGGTGTTCCGACCATATTACGGTCAGGTTCACTGGTTGAAGGTTCTAAGAACCAAGGGTCTTCACAAACGTCGAGAGAAGGCTTTGGCCTAAATGCACAATCTAAAGGGTCATTGTCTAGCTCCCCAGATGGAACATATCTGGATCCTGCGGGTAAAGGGTCTGACATAGGTGCAGATCGGCAACTCGGTGACAATGAATCAATTACTATTGAGGAGTCAACTGAGGTAACGTCTTCACAGACTATTGGGGAAGATTCGGGATCTCTGCTGTTAATAGAGCCTGTTTCTAACCCCCTAGAGATTCAAACTCTAGATCCTTCAAAGGATATATCATCTACGGATGATCGGCAACTTGGTTTATCCAAGGACGGGGACTTGCGAAGCCCCATTGCACCACCGGTGACCTCCTTAAGGACGGCTACGGTGTTTTCTTCTGCAGGTACATTGAGAAAAAAGAGATTGAGTGAAACAAAAACACTTACACCTGGCGTGAGTGGGAAAGGAAAAATGAGTGAAACACTAACAGAAACGTTGAGTGTACACCCAGAGCCAAACGTGAGGTGTGACACCCTAACCCTTCCAAATATTGATGATTTGCTATTACCTAGAGGTACATGTTTAATCCACCCTCAAGGAGATTATGGAATATGTTGAGGAACCAACAACTCGGACCTTCACATCAACAACCTGATCCTTCTACTACCTTTTACAATGAGGATAACTTCATCGAGGATTCCTCAACTAAGGGGGAGAAAGTTGGAGAAGGGGAAACAAATGAAGGGACTAATGAAGGTTGGCTAACAACTGGATGGGGAGTTTGGGAAACCAATGAAGCTATTCCAGTTAGACAGTACTGGATTGAAGACATTGTGCAAGAAGAAGAAAGTGAGGAGGAATTTGAGATCATGCAAGAGCAACCACTACAGGAGGAGCATGAGCCATATTATCCAGAGCCAATTGAACATCCTATCTTGGATGATGATATGGAAGAAGAAGCAAATTCTCTATCACTGGAAGAAGAAGCTGCCTTGGAGATGGTGAAAGCTCAAAGAGCTGAAATAGATGCCAGGCAAGCTGAGAGAGAAAGACACCAAGCAGTTTTGAGGAAGAACTGCAGGTGATACTCATCAAGATTCAAAGAACTACAAGGCTAAATGAACTCCTCCGTGAGCATATTAAGGAGATCTTGATGAAAGTTGGTCCAGAGATTACTGAAGATCCTCCAATGGTTAGATTCATGACGAATGACTTGTTCAGAATCTGCTATTTGGCTGAGGACAAACTGAGAGACTACCCAAGCAATTATCTAATCTCAGTTGAGAAGTATCTTAGATCCACTGGATTCACATCAACGGAGAAGGACAAAGCAGCAGACACTCTTAGAAGATTTCTAATGGAGAATGTTCCTTACCATAGGAAAAGAGTGGAAAGAGGATTGGAAGTGCATACCAGATTACCAAACATGCCAAAGCTAAACAAGGAAGATGTTAACATTGCATGGTTGTGGGCTGGAGTGGGTCAAGAGGTTGAATATATTGGCAGACACATCCAAGGAGCAATCCTTAAACCTGGAGAACCACTGCACTATCTATCAGTGATTGATTATCAGGCTGCTAACTCCGATCCAATGATTGAAGAAGGTGAGATCGAATTGGACTGAATAACAGAAGCAAAGAACAAAAGAACTATCAGCTCAGACAAGAGGAGCAACTTCAATGTGAAAAGTTTTATTGTTTTTTGATTTATGAAATCTGGAAATGTATATATATCTGATCCAGAATGCATGTAATATTATTACGATGTCTTACTTTAAGTAGTTTCATGTTTCCTTAGTTAGTTGAGTTATCCTCGAAGTATTTGCTTGTCGAACTCTATCCAATAAAATAGGGGGAGATTGTAAAGCATAATGTAACATAAGATGTAAAAGAGATAACTACAACTCAACAAAGGACAAGACATACAATAATATTAACAGAAGCACAGGAATCCAGAATCAAAGAAGAAAAGGTAAACTCAAAAAATCAAAATACGTTATGTATTCTTGAAGTCCGTAAACAGGTCACGGAAAGAAGTTCATGAAAATGTTCAAGCCTCAGTGACAGCAAAAGAAACAAGACTTTCAAGACGACAGAAGTATGTGAATGATTTAGGGTTAAGTACCACGGGATTCCAGTGATTTAATTGAAGCAACCAGGACGACAAAGGACTTATCAGCAGCATTGAATTGAAGACATAGAAGAAGAATTGATCAAGTGTTATTCATCTGTGAACCAGACCAGTTGCACTAGGTGACGGCACTGAAAAGATCAGGTTGTTTTATCATCTCAGAAGAAATTGATACAGTCTAAAACTGAAACACCAAGAAGCTCAGGACATAATCTGATTCGATGGTTTTTCATTTATGAAAAACTATCGAATGTGATTCTAAGGAATCAAAAGGAATTGATTTGATGGTTTTTATTTTTTAAGAAATAAAAACCATCGAAAGCTTTTCTAAGAAAATCATTAGATTCAATGGAAAAGAGAATTTCTTTTTCGATAGTTTTCTTTAAAAACTATCGAATGGAAAGTTCCTTTTAATCCATTCGATGGTTTTCCATTTGAAAGGCATTTGTTTAAGCCTATTAATATTCCGAGGAAACAACTTAATTTAAACAAGTATGTAATAAGTAAATAATAAGTTAATATGTCACAGGAATCTCAGAGAGTTTAATCTGTCAAGAGAATGAAGAACCAAAGTCATCTACAGACTTGAAGTTATTCTACATTGAAAGAAGTTCAATTTATTGTTCAAGCCTCAGTGAAGTATTCAAGTAAGTGGATTTATTACAGTGACAGAGATTTCCAGTTGGTGACGGAAGAAGTACAGGATACAGAGTTTAGTCAAAGCTAAAGAAAAGAAGCCACAGCTTTAAATGTTTTAAAGATGAAGAATTATCATTGAAGTCAGTTATTCATGAAACCAGACAATGCATCGAATGACGACATCAATCAGTGGAATTCAATCATCTATATTCAGTGGTTTTCAGAAGATAGAGTAATGCAAGGATTTTAAATTATCTTATTTAATTTATTAATTAAATTTAATTTATAAATTAATTCTATCAGAATTAATTTATTTATTAAATTAGTTATGTTAGTAGTTTAAATTATTTATTAAATTAATTCTATAAAAGAATTAATTTAATCTAGAATTTAATCTATCTAATAAATTAAAAGGATTTTCTTTTAAAATCTCGGTATGACCTGTTTAGTAAACTCGGTATGACCTAGTGTTTTAACACCTTAGGTTCTACCGAGTTATATTGAGGTCATACCATTCAATTTGTGTCAGGTCATACATATCACTTTCTCTTGGTCATACCGAGAGTTGGTGAAAGTTCCCTTGGTCATACCGGACATTTTCTTGTAGGTCATACTGGTCATACAAGGTTCTACCGAGTTATTTTTGCAGGTCATACAAGTGTATGATTTGTTTTATTAAATCTTTATGATTTAATAAACAGGTCATACAAGGCTTATTGGATTTGTATTAAAGACTTGGCAGAATAGACAGAAGAACACAGTTGAACGAAAAGAAACAGATTGAAGCATTTACTCTCAAGAACACAAGAAGCCATTAATATCATTTCTTCTCAAGCAATTAATTCTAGTTTGTATTGTTAAATCCAAACCACTAGAAGTTGATTACTTGTATTGCTTTGATCATCTAGCGGATTTTTATCCCTAGAATTTATCTCGAACTTGCTTTTAGCATTCGATCTTTTTATTACAAATATTAGAAAAGTTCATGTCGAATTTATTCTAAATTTGTATTAATTAGTTTAAGATAAATACTTTGTAATTCATATTGTATTTGCAACACCCTTCAAGTTTAATATAAGTTATATTTAACTTGAATCTTGTTTCATTTATATTCCGCATTAATTTGTTCTATATTGTATAATTTATTCAAGAACAAATTTCGATAAAACGGTATAGTTTGTATTCAACCCCCCTTCTACAAACTTATCAGGACCTAACACCATTCGATGGATTTCCAATTCGATAGTTTTCTAATTGGAGGAGCATGTGAAGAAGTGACATTGTTGTCAGGTTGATGAAGATCCAACGGCCAAGAATATTCCATTATTTTTGGTTCGATGGTTTTTCTAAAATCAAGTCTACAATTACTATCAGAGGAAGTGTGTCTTCTTCAGTCAGGTTATTTCATAGTAGCAATTACGGAGAGAGAAGTTTGAGCCGGAGAAGATCATAGAAATTTATAGTGCTCAGAATTCTATCAATGTATTGATTGTGAATAACCTAGAACTCATTGAAGCTAATCTACGGATTAGAAATTGTAGCACCCCTCGAGGTTTATATTTATAAAAAGATATATTCCCCGAAACTTGGTATGGTTTGGTGTGTTTGATTTCGTTATAGAACTGAATGAATTATCCGCGAACGAAATTAAATTATTTGTGAGTATCGTATTCAACCCCCCCTTCTACGATACTTTGGACCTAACAAAAACTTTTCACACAACTTATTGTTTGTTGACCCAAAAATGATATCATCAACATAAATCTGAACTAAAAGCAAATCCTTACCATGATTCAAATAGAATAAAGTTTTATCAATAGTACCTCTTTTGAATCCACTTTCCAGTCAGAATTGAGCTAGAGTTTCATATCATGCTCTTGGAGCTTGCTTTAGTCCATAAAGTGCCTTATCCAATCTGTAGACATGATTTGGATACTTTGGATCAGTGAAACCAGGAGGTTTTTCAACATAAACTTCTTCCTCCAGTTCACCATTTAAGAAAGCACTTTTAACATCCATCTGGAAAACCTTGAATTTCTTGTGAGCTACATAAGCCAGAAAGATCATGATGGCTTCTAGTCTTGCAACAGGAGCAAAAGTTTCATCATAGTCAATTCCTTCTTGTTGAGAATACCCCTTTGCAACTAGCCTTGCTTTGTTTCTGATTATTACACCATCTGAATCAGTCTTATTTTTGAAAATCCATTTTGTACCAACAATTGACCTATTCTTTGGTCTTGGTACCAGTTTCCAGACTTTATTCCTTTCAAATTCATTCAATTCTTCTTACATTGGAGTAACCCAGTCAGCATCCTTGAGTGCATCTTCAACTTTCTTAGGCTACTCCTTGGATAGAAAGTTGTGATATAAACATTCATTCTGAGTTGCACTTCTTGTTTTGACACCTGCATCAGGATCTCCAATTATCAAATCAGGAGTATGATCTCTTGTCCATTTCCTTGCTGGTGGTAAATTATTCCTTGAAGTAGATGCTCCCCCTGGATTGGTGTTATCTTGATTAGAAGAATTTGCTTCAGTAGAAGCTCCCTCTGAATTGTTGTTGTCACCTCCTAATGGATTATCAGGATTGTCACTTGAATCAGTATTTGAAGAATTTTGTCCTGATGATTGAGTAGTATCAGTATCAGTAACAGTCTGATGTTGCTCCCCCTCAACATGTGAACTGTCAATAGTATCATGAGTAGTACCATTAGTAGCACCATCAGTATTGGGTGAGTCATCAGGATTTGATGGATCATCAGGATTTGGTGACCCATCAGTATCTGATGGTGTATCAGTATCTGATGGTGTATCAGTATCTGATTCCATTTCTTCAGGTTCCTTGGTAGCTTCATTTTCAAAAATCAACCTATCATGTGAGTCTTCATCAATTCCTGTTATCTTCTTATCATCAAAAGATACATGTATTGACTCCATGGCAGTCCTTGTTCTCAAATTGAAAACTCTAAAGGCTCTTGATGCAGGATAGCTAATGAAAATTCCCTCATCAGCCTTTGTTTCAAATTTCCCTAGCTGTTCAGGATGTGTTCTGAGAACAAAACACTTACAGCCAAACACATGCAGATGCTTCAAACTAGGTTTCTTCTCCTTGAGCATTTGATAGGGAGTTACACCATGTCTGTTTATCAATGTGAGATTTTGTGTATAGCATGTTGTGTTGATTGCTTCTGCCCAGAAATATGTAGGCAATTTAGCTTCTTCCAACATAGTTCTTCCAGCTTCAATAAGAGTTCTATTTTTCCTTTCTACTACTCTATTTTGTTGGGGTGTGCCAGGAGCAGAGAATTGTTGAATAATTCCTTTGTATTTACAGAACTCTTCCATCTTTGAATTCTTGAATTCTGTTAGGAATATGTTGTTCTTGATGATAAGCATAAAACACTTAGTAGAATTTGTGTAAAGTCAATTTTGTAGCTGTCAACGAAATAGCATGCTTAGCAGTGTTTCGTTGACAGGAAGCTCATCAACGAAATGAGTGTTGTAGCAATTGCATTGTACAATACTTCACAGTATGATAGGCATTCTATTATATGTTTTAGATAGGTTTTCTAAGTCATGTTGACTATGTACTAGATAGGCAAAATAGGTTGGTTAATTGTAAATATGTTCTGCCTTGTAATTCTGCCTAAGTGAAGACATGTCAACGGTATGAAGATTACTCTGTCAACGGTATGGAGTTTACCCATCAACGAAACGAGGGAAACACCATCAACGGAATGAAGAATGAAGCTATCAACGAAACACATCTCCTTGCTATCAACGAATCAATGTTGCTTTTTGAACAGTTGACAAAGTGATAGTGACAGTTTACTGAACAGATCTAAAAGGAGATATGGAAGTGTACTTTGCATTGGAAACCATCAAAGTGGTTACTGGAAATAAGGAAACATTCTAATTTTCAATAAGGCTCTTGGGAATGATTATAATGAGCATAAAGACAAAAGCAAAGATCTCCAAGGACCATTGGACAAAAGGAATGAAAAGCAAGCTACTGATGGTTACTTCTATTATTCATTAGTTTAACCAAATGTAGAATTGTAAACTTGGGATTTATAACCAAGTGTAGCAGTCACTTTAGAAAGAGAGAAGAAAAACACATAGATTGTATTAGCTATTTTTGAGAGCATTTCTTCTCTACAACATTGTAACTGAGCAGCTGTGAACATTTGTATCACAGATTATTTCCGCAATAAAAACACTTCAGTTGGATCATCAAACAATCCAACTGAATTATTTATATCTTGTGTTTTTATTTATTCAGTTCAGTTTAATTTCATAAAGTGTTTAGTTTCAAGAAAATATCAAGAATTGTATTCAACCCCCCCCCCCCCTTCTACAATTCTGTTAGGTCATTTGGGAATAACAATTGGTATCAGAGCGAGCTTCTAACATACAAGAAGTTTAAAGATCAAGACCAAAAACAGAATCCATGGTGAAGAAGGATGCAGGTGTGAAGATACCAGTTCTTGATAAAGACAATTACTTTCACTGGAAAGTAAAGATGCATTTACATCTCATGTCTATGGATGAGAGGTATGTAGACTGCATTGAGAAAGGTCCACACGTTCCCATGAAGCTTGACTCTAGAGTTGGACTGCCAGATGATGCACCTGATGTAGAGATTCCAAAAACTGTCTCAGAATGGACTGTTGAAGATATTGCAGAAGTTCATAAAGACAAAAGGACCATGAACATTCTGTTTAATGGTTTGGAGCAAGAGATGTTTGACAATGTTATCAACTGTACAACCTCTAAGGAAGTATGGGATACTGTTAGAACACTCTGTGAAGGAACTGAGCAAGTCAGGGAAAATAAAATGCAACTCCTTATACAACAATATGAGCATTTTCATTTTAAAGCTGGTGAAACCCTAAATGACACGTTCAGTAGGTTTCAAAAGCTTTTGAATGGATTAAAGTTGTATGGGAGGATCTATCAAACCAAGGATTCAAACCTTAAATTTCTTAGAGCTCTTCCAAAAGAATGGAAGCCTATGACTGTTTCTCTCAGAAACACTCAAGAGTACAAAGACTACACTCTTGAAAGGCTTTATGGAACCTTGAAGACTTATGAGCTGGAAATGGAGCAAGATGAAGAAATTGAAAAGGTACAGAAGAAGGGTGGATCTATTGCATTGATTGCATCAGTGAACCAACTTGAAGATGACAATAAAGAAGCTGCAAAGGCCACAACTAGTCGATCTAGTTGTAGGAGTGATGTTAGCAAGGGTAAAGACAAGATGACAGAAGAAGAAGAATCAGAACCAACCAACTTGGAGGACTTAGATGAGATTGATGAACACATTGCTTTTCTGTCTAGAAAATTCTCTAAGTTCAAGTTCAAAAGAAACTCAGAAGCAAGGCCACCAAGAAGAGACTTTCAACCTAGCAAAACAAACTGGATTGAAAAGTCTAAGTCAAAATGTTTCAATTGTGGAATGCTTGGTCACTTTGCTGGAGACTGCAGAAAGCCCAAGGTTGAGAAGGGCAACAGGAAATTTGAGCCTGTTGATTATAAAAAGAAATACTTTGAACTTCTCAAACAAAAAGAAAAGGCTTTCATGTCTCAGGAGTATGATTGGGCTGGTAATGGTGAAGATTCTGATGATGATGTTGAGTATGTCAACTTGGCTCTTATGGCTGACAATCATGAGCAGGAAGCAAGTTCCTCAAGCAACCAGGTAACAATTACTAATCTTTCTGAGCTTTCTAAAGAGGAATGCGACAATGCAGTAAATGAAATGTCTACTGTATTATATAATTTGCGTGTTACTCTTAAATCACTTACTAAAGAGAATTCAAGAATAAAAGAGACCAATCTGCTCTTAAGTGATAGGAATGCAATGTTAGAGGCACAGCTCATTGAATTTGAGAAAATGAGATGTGTTAGTAAGGATGCTAAGAAGGAACTTGAGAACGTGTTACAAAGGGAAGAAATTCTTAGAACACAACTTGAGATAGAACAAAGTTTGATTGCAAAATGGAAGGATGCCAGGAATGTTGCTACCAACATTATTAATGTTCAAGGCGTGGAATCCTTCTGTGAGCAATCATGGGAAAGGAACAAAGAGAAGCTAGGGTATGTTGGTGAAACCTTAGAATCAGGAACAGAGTCAACAAACAACAATGATCATTTGTTGAAGGTTGATATGTCAACGGAATGCAATGTTTCGTTGACACATGAACCATCAACCGATCAGGCTGTTTCGTTGACAGACAAAAGAAAAGATAAACTCACTAGACTTAATGACAAGTATGGTCCTGTCACCAAGAACTTTGTTCAAGGTGAGTCTAGTATTTTAAAGAAAATTGAGAAGCCTGTTGAGAGAGCTAATGTAGGTCACTTGTCTAACAAGCAATTGAAAGACAAGGTAGAGAAAGTTCATAATGAGGCTAAGGGAAATAAAAAGAATAACAGGAATGGCAAAGTAGGAATTAACAAACACAACAATTACACACCTGATAAATATGCTCCTAGAAAGACATGTGTTAATTGTGGAAGTGTTAGTCATTTGTCTACTAACTGCAAATCTGTTAAGAAAACCCCTAATGTGAGAATGCCCAAGCCTGCAATGAACAGTTCCATGCCTACAATGCCTGTTATGTCTAACATGTTTGCTCCATATGCACAATTTCAGAATCCATATGCTAGCATGCCATTTGTGTCTAATCCTTACATGAATATGTTTAACATGCCACAAATGCCATGGAACATGAATAACATGATTATTCCTCCAACTATGTAAGACCCCAGATTTTTTGGTAGAATTAAAACTTTTATTATATGTTGATGTGATTATGGATAGTGGCAATTACTTGAGAATTAAGTATGAATGATTATGAATTTCAGTTTTCAAACATTTTGAGAATAATAAGAATGGACTGAACATATAAATAAGAACAATCAATCTGGAAGGTAAGAATACAATACTCCAGGGAAGAAAAGTATTTTTATGTCATCCAAATCAATATCTGGAATGCATCCGACAACTCCGTAAACAAGATAGCGTATGCCCGAGAAAGCACTAGAACGTTTTCTAAGTGCAAAGAATAAAGAGAAGTAAACCAGGAATATTGGAACGAATATTGATCCAAAGGATTATAGAAAAACCACTGATGAATAGTAACTTCTGATGAATAGTAACTTTTGATGAATAGTAAATTTTGTCGTTTAAAAGTTTCCAGACCACCCTATATACGGGTCGATATGATGAACTTTCAAAGCCGTATTAGTGATCTACGATGAAAATAAAGGAATGCAAAAGCTGTCAGAATCAGAAAAATAGCATTTCCGTTTTCTCCGAAATTTCGCCATTAACGGACGGATTAATTATTATTTGAGAATAATTAAGAATTTAAATTATCAATTCCATGGATATGAATTTAATGAAAGAATTGGAGATATTAAGAACGATTACGATAAACTACTTCGATAGAACACTTAAGAAACCCTGCGAACTTTTTACGCGATTAAACGGAGATGAAACACTTACGAGATTAAATACAGACATGGAAGTAACATGTAACAAGATTAAGTCGAGGAATGCAACATTTGGATCATCCATGTGAAAGGAAACAAACCAATAAAGCAAACCAGTAAAGCTACTTTATCAGGACTCCTGCATGTGTGACACGTGCCCCTGTGACAAGCCAAAAATGTGATGACTCACCACTTCTTAACAAAAAATCAGCATTTCTATCATTATCCAAGGCAAGAAAAGAAAGAACAACTCCCCCCTTTTTACAAAGAACCATTCGGCCCCTTTTAAAGAAAACAAGGATACTTTTTCAAAGATCAATCATCCACTCATCCATAAATCTTGCTCTTGGATTCAAAACCTTCCATATTTCCAAACTAAGGTATGCTCTTAATCTTAGCATCATCCATGGATTGTATCATGTTCAAATCCTAGGTCAAAGATGAGCATGAATAGTGAAATGAATAGTGATTTCAAGAACTAACTTTTGATTCTTGATTTCTTTTGTTGATTCAAGCTATCTTAAGGCTATATAAGGACTATACAAGGCTTGTTAGGCTCATATACACTCCAAGGAAGGTATAAAACTCTTGAACCCTTAGTTATGATATGATTTGTATGGTTAGTTTTGAGTATACTTTAGTTGGTATAATCATAAGGATGATTGAGTGGTTTTATCGGAGGTGTGATGAAAGTTTGATGTTGTTTTGATGATAAGCAATTAGATGTTGGTTTTGACTGATTTGGGATGATTATGAATTAGTAATGATGTTGAGGAATGGACTTGGTGAATTGGTTTGGATTGGTCTTGTAAGTTTATGATTAAACTTTGGAATCGTTAAAACATAGCCGTTATAATGCCCGATTTTCCCTAGCTCTGTTGTGTCTGTGATGTTCGGACATAAAGACTTCTGTCCAGAGTCACCACTGCCTAGTATTGTGTAGGTATTGTTTCAAGGTTCGTTTTGATATAAAGATCATGTGATTCCGAATTACGGTTTAGGAGAAACGAGTATTTTAGTTAAGGATGTTTCGAGAAACCGAGCTATACCACTTAGCCAACTTTGAGGCAATGATCAAACCCCTTAAGTGACCAATCAGAATGTGAAACTTTGTGTTAACATGCTAGGTATGTTTAGGAGGACTCTCGAAAAGATTTCGTGTTAAAAGGATTTAATCTCTATTTTATAAAAATGTTCGAGTCGAGCGTGCGCAAGAGGATTCTTAAGGAGTTAACTAGAAATCATGTCTTGGTTTAAGTAAAGTACATACTTAGTTTCGTGCAAGTATTCAAGTGATTAACCTTGGATATTTTGACTATGTATAGATCGCCGGATTGACTCGAGGCACACTACCCCTACCTCACCACCAGGCAAGTTTTCTAAACCTATTCTACTGTTGTTGTGATAATAATTGTTCTCGATTATGATATGTGATTGCGATATATATAAACTGCATACTTGTTTTCGAATTGCTATGTATAGCAATACTTGAGGATTATGACTTGAAGTTGGGGCTTATGAGTTAGATATGGGATATCAGCTATAGGCCAGGAATTTTATAGTTGCCCTAGGATAAGGGCGTGTGATTTTCTTGAAAGATATGTATTGATTATAATTGGTATTTGATAAAAGTTATTTTCCGATAAAGATATCGGGTACTGTCGTTCGAGGATTATTAATTTACTTAAAGGTTATTAATTATATTCATTTGAGGATTATTGACATTAAGACGATTATTTATTAAAGGAATATTATTTTCAAATATTCATTTAAATATTATGTATTTAATGAATATTATTTTCAAATATTCATTTAAGGATTATTTATTTAATGAATATTATTTTCAAATATTCATTTAAATATTATTTATTTAATGAATATTATTTTCCAATATTCATTTAAGGATTATTTATTTAATGAATATTATTTTCAAATATTCATTTAAGGATTATTTATTTAATGAATATTATTTTCAAATATTCATTTAAGGTTTACTTATTTAGTAACTATTGTTAGTTATTTTCAAATCAGAAAGAGGTTCCCAAAAAGCTATTTTTCCATTTGAATCTGTCTTTTAAGAAAATTCAAATGCTCGCTCCACTATCAAAAATATGGGAAACCTGATTTAAGTAACTGCTCTTCATTTTAAATTCCCAACTCAAAACTGTCAAGGGACAGGTATTTTCTCCGAGCAACGAAACTGCTGCAAGTCAAATATTGTGTTACCACCTCAACGATCGAGGGGTAAATTCCTGGAACAAGTCGATATCCATTAACAAGCATCGCTTGGGAAATATTGGAGAATCTTCCTTTCCAACCTAGATATAACTACTTAGTGGAGTCGTATCAACAAGTATCACACTTGGGGAAAGGAGGACGATCTTTACGTTTCAGAGTCATGGATTTAATCTGAACTAGGAGCAACGTGTAAGAGGTCGAGTCGCGCCGATCCATCACTTTATTGGCCCAACCGTTGGCCGGGAGATCCAGAAAGGCGGTAGACAATGTCAGGCTGTCGTGATTCTTCCATCTACATGTAGAAAACAAATAATTTTGTTGTACAAACCTGCTACTGATCATAGTAAGGTTGGTACGACGGGCGCGGAGAAGGCTCCAGTATTGGTTCATCATCCAATTTGGATATTTTCCTGCAACATGTATTGGGGTGAAGGACCAATCGTGTTGGCAGGGGGTTGAGAAGCGTTTGGGAATGAAGTGACAACAAATTCATGCAACTTCATCTTTTATTCTATAAGTTATGAGTCTGGTAAAACCTGATTAAGGATATATATGCATAAGTGGACTTTGGGTTACGAAAATATCCCATTAATTTTCCTCGTAACTTCATCCTTTACGCTATACTAGTTTCTTATCTGTTGAAGGCATAACATGTGACTGCAATATATCTTTGAATTGTTATACTTTGGTAATCTGTTATAAGTTATTTTTGGTGGGCTCTATTGCTCACCCTTGCTTTATTTATTTATATCACAACAACAGCTAGAGCAGATGGCCCGCAACAGTCACACCCCGCGAAAGCGGGTAGCAGTCGTCAGAGATTTACCCGTTGATGTCGTAGCCGCCATAGCTGAGGTAGTAACCACTAGTGTTCTAAGCTTCAGCTTTTGTGTATCAGACTTATGTATCTTATGATTAATGTAATCAACGGCAAGAACTTTTAAATGCTCTGTAATCTTTTGGGTTTGTAATAACTTATAACTTGTGGATCATATGACTAGATACTTATTCCAATTTCATCTCTGGAACTATAACTTGTTGTGTGAGTGGTGTTGTTATTGTGGGGTCACAGCATGTAGTTTAATTGTTTTGATTCAAGTGCAAGTATTATTGATGGGAATTGAGACCGTAACGATCGGATCCCCGACCCCGGATCTGGGGCTGTTACAGAAATGGTATCAGAGATTTAGAGTTATAAACCCCAGAGATGAGGCAGCATTACAATAATAAATTCACTAAGATAATAAGAACTCTTGCCAAGTTCGACTAAAACCCTTATGGGAACTTTAATATCATGATAGTAACATAGTTCGTTATTGTGTAGGTGAGCTATATCTCTGACCCTGAGGCTTATGAGAGACAGCACGACGAGGACTTGCTTAGGACTTCAGATCCATACTATGAGGATATTGAGGAGGACCCGGAGGAGGTCCAGATAGATGCGGATACCGAGGATATCGAGGATTCTGATGATGAGGATCCAGAGGAGGATCAGACCCTAGCGGATACTGAGGATGTGGAAGGGGATGCTGAGGACCAGCCTCCACTTCCTACTGAGGGAGCCCCTACCCCTCCACCACTGCCCTTGAGCCCTTACCCCGATGATCATGAGGAGCCTACCCCTGAGCCACAGCAGGCAGAGGCTGCACCACCAGCCGAGCCGGTTACCCCACCCCATGTTCCGTTAGAGGGGATACCAGTGTGTGTGCACAACTGGACCGTGAGCAGAGTTCAGACAGATTTGGTGGTAGCTGAGGCTAGACTAGCAGAGTCCCGGATGCAGCTAGCAGTAGAGAGAGATGCCAGGATGGTACGCCAGGGCGGCGGGAGGTCTGTGCCCCCTCGGGTTGCCCGGAGGGCGATGACTCGCATTGAGTTGAGGGCACGGATGAGGATTCGAGCTTTGCCTACTGATGGCAATGGCAGGATATCTAGGGTTGATGCTGAGGAGATCTTTCGCATAGCCATGGCGAGGGTGAGGGCATGGCGCCGCACCAGTGGCTGATTTCAGAGTTAGTGATATGGTAGTCTAGTCTTCTAGTCACGTACGGACATAGTAGTGCCGATTTTTGGTGGGATTGTTCCATTGTATATGTTATCCCTTTCTGACTAGAAGGATAGACCATGTATTTCACTTTTGACTAGATGTTGGTAGAACAGTTGTACTTGCAAACTGTTGATGTTGACCCAGACTTTGTATCTTCAGTACTATGTATATATTTGTTTCCTTTCAGTTGAATCCAGTCCTGTTATGACTCGATCACAAGTTTACTATATTATTGTTTGCACCTTATTATTGAATTGCGATAAAATATAGAACTGCGGAAGTCTCCCAATTATGTAATGACTGTATCTGTAACCCAGTAAACGATCTTAATATGAATTTTCCAAATTTCAGTAAGATGCCTCCACGAAGAGTGGGAACTAGGGCAAATCCCCCTGAATCTGCTGATCAAGAAAGCCATAATCAGAATAGGGAAGACCCTGAGTATAATGAAGAAATGGATGAAGATTATAATGAACAGGACGACTCCCGGTACGGGGAGGCAGATGAATCCTTTTTCACTGCGGACGTTGAAAATGAGGAAGAGGAAGGTGAAGCGGAACAGGGAGAAGGGGACCAGGGTGGAGACCCCATGGGTCAGTTTATGAATCTACTTAGGCAAAATTTGGACCGCTACCCCCAACCACCCCAAGGGAACAATAATACCATAGCAAACTCTTTTAGGGCCTTTAAGTCACTCAAGCCCCCAGAATTCCAAGGTTCGGCTGACCCAGTAGAGGCAAGAGCCTGGATAAAGGAGATGGAAAAGTCCTTTGAGATTTTGAGTATTGAGGAGGCACAGAAGACTGTTTTTGCCACTTACCTTCTGAAAGGAGAGGCCAATTATTGGTGGGAGGCCAAGAAGAACATGGAGACGGACGCTATTGTAACTTGGGAAAGGTTTAAGCAATTGTTTCTAGAGAAGTATTTCCCAAGGTTTATGAAGACTCAGATGGAGCTTAAGTTTTTGGAACTAAAGCAGAATAATTTGACAGTGGCTGACTATGAGGCAAGGTTTACCGAGCTATCAAGGTTTGTACCAGAATTTGTAGATACCGAAGAGAAGAAAGCTAATCGGTTTCAGCAGGGATTGAAGCAGTGGATTCAGAATCGCGTAGCAGTTCTGGAGATTACAGACTATGCCACATTGGTACAAAAGGCTTCGATTGTGGAAGCAGGGAGTGATCAGATGCATAAGGAAAGAGAGAAAGGGGGAATAAAGAGAAAGCATGCAAGTATGGGTGGAGGTTTTTCAGGAGGAAACCCCCAAAATAGGTTTAACCGCGGAGCAGTCTCCCTACCTGAGAGGAATACGGGGTTCAAACGACCCGTGAGCACAAGTGTAAACCAGGGCGGTAACCCATCAGGAGTGTCCCGCTCCTACCAATCTCAACCTCCATTACCAGTATGTGTGACTTGTGGGAGGAAACATCCCGGTGTGTGCAACCAAAAACTGATAACCTGTTATAAGTGTGGGCGAAGGGGACATTATGCTACCAATTGTGCTACGAGTAACCCTAGCGTCAGCCAAGGCCTCACTTGTTTTCAGTGTGGACGCCAAGGTCATATGAAGAAGGATTGTCCCATGAACCGACCCGCAGCATCAGGGGCAAGCAGGGCTGCCTCCAATAGACCACCAACTGCTAGGACTTTCAACATGACAGTGCAGGATGCCGTGAGGAACACGGATGTGATAGCAGGTACCTTTTCTCTAAATTCAGTTAGCGCAAATGTTTTATTTGATTCTGGAGCAACTAAGTCGTTTATATCGAGGGATTTTGCGCATAAATTGAAACTTAAAGCCCGACCATTAAAGGATTCCCTACAAATAGAGATAGCTAATCACGAAATAGTCCCAGTTAATCAGATTCACCCCAACTGCAAATTAGAAATAGGGGGACAGTCTTTTTGTGTGGATTTGATTCCTTTTAAACTAGGAGAATTTGATGTCATTTTGGGGATGGATTGGTTGTCTCGCAATAACGCACAAATAGATTGTAAAGGGAAGAGGGTTAGATTGAATACCCCAGGAAAGAAGGAAATAGTGTTTAGGGGGATGAGACAGACACAGAAATTTCTAACCATGGCACAGACCAAAAGATTGTTACGAAAGGGGAATGAGGCTTACTTAGCATATGTCGTGGACACCCAGAAAGAGGTACCTAGATTACAGGACATCCCAGTAGTCAATGAGTTCGAAGATGTGTTTCCACAAGATCTTCCAGGATTACCACCCGATAGAGTAATTGAGTTTGCTATTGAATTAGCCCCGGGGACGGCGCCAGTTTCGAAGGCCCCGTACCGGTTAGCCCCAGTAGAAATGAAAGAGCTAGCTACCCAGTTACAAGAACTGTTGGAGAAGGGTATGATAAGACCCAGTGTGTCGCCGTGGGGGGCACCCGTGTTGTTTGTTAAGAAGAAAGATGGGAGCATGAGGTTATGCATCGACTACCGAGAGTTGAACAAGCTAACTATAAAGAATAAGTACCCATTGCCCAGAATAGACGATTTGTTTGACCAGCTAAAGGATGCTGTGTACTTCTCCAAGATTGACTTGAGAACCGGATATCACCAATTAAAGATTAAACCAGAAGATATTCCAAAGACTGCTTTCCGTACCAGATATGGACATTATGAGTTCTTGGTGATGTCATTTGGATTGACCAATGCCCCGGCAGCTTTCATGGATTTAATGAATAGGGTGTTCAAGAAGTATTTGGACGAGTTTGTTATAGTTTTCATAGATGATATTCTTATCTACTCAAAGACAGAGGCAGAACACGCAGAACATTTGAGGATAACTCTAGAAATACTCAGGAAGGAACAATTGTATGCCAAATTCGCAAAGTGTGAATTCTGGCGAAATGAGGTTCAGTTTTTAGGACATGTGATCAATAAGGAGGGAGTGTTGGTTGACCCCTCCAAGATAGAGGCAGTTTCAAATTGGGAACGACCAACCACGCCAACAGAGGTGAGAAGTTTCATAGGGTTGGCAGGGTATTATAGAAGATTCGTTAAGGATTTTGCGAAGATCGCAGCCCCGTTAACCCGACTTACCCGAAAAACTGAGAAGTTTGAATGGACGGAAAAGTGCGAGAGTAGTTTCCAAGAGTTAAAGAAGAGGTTGGTGACTGCCCCTGTGTTGGCATTACCAGACGGAAAAGGAGATTTTGTGATTTACAGTGATGCTTCGCATAAGGGATTAGGGTGCGTGCTGATGCAGCACGGTAAGGTAATCGCTTATGCGTCGAGACAATTGAAGGAATATGAGATTCGATATCCTACTCATGATCTAGAACTAGCGGCAGTAGTTTTCGCTTTAAAGATTTGGAGGCACTACTTGTATGGAGAGAAGTGCGAGATTTACACTGACCATAAGAGCCTCAAGTACATTTTTACCCAAAAGGAGCTCAACATGCGCCAGAGAAGATGGTTAGAGCTGATCAAGGATTATGACTGTGAGATTCTTTATCACCCAGGGAAGGCCAATGTGGTGGCTGATGCCCTTAGTAGGAAAGAGAGACTCAAGACGATAATGTCGTCGGAAGAACTGATTAGAGAATTTGAAAAGATGGAAATAGAAGTGAAGGTGACCGGAGACGGTACCGAAAAGCTGTTTGAGATTTCCTTGCAGCCAGAGTTGCTAGAAAAGATAAGAAGGTGTCAGGAAAGGATGATAAGTGAAGACAGGCAGTCAATGACCGGTGAAGAGATCCACACTGTCAAGGATGATAAAGGGATAAGGAGGTACACCTACCGAGTTTGGGTTCCGAATGTTCGAGAACTGAAAGACGAGATTTTACACGAGAGTCACAGTTCTAGGTATTCAATCCACCCAGGGAGCACCAAGATGTATGGAGATTTGAAAGAATACTACTGGTGGCCTAACATGAAAAAGGACGTAGCAGAGTGGGTAAGCAGATGCTTGACCTGCCAACGAGTGAAAGCGGAACACCAAAGGCCCAGTGGACTTTTACGACCCTTAGAGATTCCCGAATGGAAATGGGAACATCTAGCCATGGATTTCGTAGTGGGTTTACCAAGGACCAAGGCCAATCACGATGCCATATGGGTAATCATAGACCGATTAACAAAGTCAGCCCACTTTCTTCCGATCAACGAAAAGTACACTGTCGACCGATTAGTGGATATCTACTTGAAAGAGATAGTGGCGCGGCACGGAGTCCCAGTCGCCATAGTATCTGACCGAGATCCCAGATTTAACTCCAGATTCTGGAGGAGCTTCCAGGAATGTGTAGGAACCCGGCTGAACATGAGTACTGCCTATCACCCCCAAACAGACGGACAAAGTGAAAGGACCATCCAAACACTAGAGGATATGTTAAGGGTCTGTGTTATAGACTTTAAAGGAAATTGGGATGATCACCTACCACTGATTGAGTTTTCCTACAACAATAGTTTTCATTCGAGTATAGGAATGCCGCCTTATGAGGCCCTTTATGGAAGAAGATGTCGATCTCCCTTGTATTGGGATGAAGTTGGGGAGCGAAAGATGCTTGGACCCGAAGTGGTCCAACGGACTAAGGACATAGTAGAACTAATCAAAGGACGGCTGGTAGCAGCCCAAGATAGACAAAAGAAGTATGCCGATTTGGCTCGGAAGGACAAGGAATATGAAGTGGGAGACCTAGTGTTCTTAAAGGTATCTCCTTGGAAGGGTTTGATGAGGTTCGGAAAGAAAGGAAAACTGAGTCCCAGATATATTGGACCATTTGAAATCTTAAGGCGCATTGGGAACTTAGCATATGAGCTAGCCTTACCCCCAAACCTGCAGCAAGTGCATAATGTGTTTCATGTTTCAATGTTGAGGAAGTACAACCCGGATGCTAAGCATATAGTGGAGTACGAACAAGTGGACATGCAGCCAGACCTAACCTATGTGGAGCAACCGGTGGAAATCATAGATCAAAAGGAACAAGTGCTCCGAAATAAGGTCATCAAGCTAGTCAGAGTTTTATGGCAGAATCATAATGTGGAAGAATCAACTTGGGAACTAGAAAGTGCAATACTAGAAAGATATCCCCATTTATTTTCAGAGTGATTCCGGGACGGAATCCTTTTAAGGAGGGGAGACTGTAAGACCCCAGATTTTTGGGTAGAATTAAAACTTTTATTATATGTTGATGTGATTATGGATAGTGGCAATTACTTGAGAATTAAGTATGAATGATTATGAATTTCAGTTTTCAAACATTTTGAGAATAATAAGAATGGACTGAACATATAAATAAGAACAATCAATCTGGAAGGTAAGAATACAATACTCCAGGGAAGAAAAGTATTTTTATGTCATCCAAATCAATATCTGGAATGCATCCGACAACTCCGTAAACAAGATAGCGTATGCCCGAGAAAGCACTAGAACGTTTTCTAAGTGCAAAGAATAAAGAGAAGTAAACCAGGAATATTGGAACGAATATTGATCCAAAGGATTATAGAAAAACCACTGATGAATAGTAACTTCTGATGAATAGTAACTTTTGATGAATAGTAAATTTTGTCGTTTAAAAGTTTCCAGACCACCCTATATACGGGTCGATATGATGAACTTTCAAAGCCGTATTAGTGATCTACGATGAAAATAAAGGAATGCAAAAGCTGTCAGAATCAGAAAAATAGCATTTCCGTTTTCTCCGAAATTTCGCCATTAACGGACGGATTAATTATTATTTGAGAATAATTAAGAATTTAAATTATCAATTCCATGGATATGAATTTAATGAAAGAATTGGAGATATTAAGAACGATTACGATAAACTACTTCGATAGAACACTTAAGAAACCCTGCGAACTTTTTACGCGATTAAACGGAGATGAAACACTTACGAGATTAAATACAGACATGGAAGTAACATGTAACAAGATTAAGTCGAGGAATGCAACATTTGGATCATCCATGTGAAAGGAAACAAACCAATAAAGCAAACCAGTAAAGCTACTTTATCAGGACTCCTGCATGTGTGACACGTGCCCCTGTGACAAGCCAAAAATGTGATGACTCACCACTTCTTAACAAAAAATCAGCATTTCTATCATTATCCAAGGCAAGAAAAGAAAGAACAACTCCCCCCTTTTTACAAAGAACCATTCGGCCCCTTTTAAAGAAAACAAGGATACTTTTTCAAAGATCAATCATCCACTCATCCATAAATCTTGCTCTTGGATTCAAAACCTTCCATATTTCCAAACTAAGGTATGCTCTTAATCTTAGCATCATCCATGGATTGTATCATGTTCAAATCCTAGGTCAAAGATGAGCATGAATAGTGAAATGAATAGTGATTTCAAGAACTAACTTTTGATTCTTGATTTCTTTTGTTGATTCAAGCTATCTTAAGGCTATATAAGGACTATACAAGGCTTGTTAGGCTCATATACACTCCAAGGAAGGTATAAAACTCTTGAACCCTTAGTTATGATATGATTTGTATGGTTAGTTTTGAGTATACTTTAGTTGGTATAATCATAAGGATGATTGAGTGGTTTTATCGGAGGTGTGATGAAAGTTTGATGTTGTTTTGATGATAAGCAATTAGATGTTGGTTTTGACTGATTTGGGATGATTATGAATTAGTAATGATGTTGAGGAATGGACTTGGTGAATTGGTTTGGATTGGTCTTGTAAGTTTATGATTAAACTTTGGAATCGTTAAAACATAGCCGTTATAATGCCCGATTTTCCCTAGCTCTGTTGTGTCTGTGATGTTCGGACATAAAGACTTCTGTCCAGAGTCACCACTGCCTAGTATTGTGTAGGTATTGTTTCAAGGTTCGTTTTGATATAAAGATCATGTGATTCCGAATTACGGTTTAGGAGAAACGAGTATTTTAGTTAAGGATGTTTCGAGAAACCGAGCTATACCACTTAGCCAACTTTGAGGCAATGATCAAACCCCTTAAGTGACCAATCAGAATGTGAAACTTTGTGTTAACATGCTAGGTATGTTTAGGAGGACTCTCGAAAAGATTTCGTGTTAAAAGGATTTAATCTCTATTTTATAAAAATGTTCGAGTCGAGCGTGCGCAAGAGGATTCTTAAGGAGTTAACTAGAAATCATGTCTTGGTTTAAGTAAAGTACATACTTAGTTTCGTGCAAGTATTCAAGTGATTAACCTTGGATATTTTGACTATGTATAGATCGCCGGATTGACTCGAGGCACACTACCCCTACCTCACCACCAGGCAAGTTTTCTAAACATATTCTACTGTTGTTGTGATAATAATTGTTCTCGATTATGATATGTGATTGCGATATATATAAACTGCATACTTGTTTTCGAATTGCTATGTATAGCAATACTTGAGGATTATGACTTGAAGTTGGGGCTTATGAGTTAGATATGGGATATCAGCTATAGGCCAGGAATTTTATAGTTGCCCTAGGATAAGGGCGTGTGATTTTCTTGAAAGATATGTATTGATTATAATTGGTATTTGATAAAAGTTATTTTCCGATAAAGATATCGGGTACTGTCGTTCGAGGATTATTAATTTACTTAAAGGTTATTAATTATATTCATTTGAGGATTATTGACATTAAGACGATTATTTATTAAAGGAATATTATTTTCAAATATTCATTTAAATATTATGTATTTAATGAATATTATTTTCAAATATTCATTTAAGGATTATTTATTTAATGAATATTATTTTCAAATATTCATTTAAATATTATTTATTTAATGAATATTATTTTCCAATATTCATTTAAGGATTATTTATTTAATGAATATTATTTTCAAATATTCATTTAAGGATTATTTATTTAATGAATATTATTTTCAAATATTCATTTAAGGTTTACTTATTTAGTAACTATTGTTAGTTATTTTCAAATCAGAAAGAGGTTCCCAAAAAGCTATTTTTCCATTTGAATCTGTCTTTTAAGAAAATTCAAATGCTCGCTCCACTATCAAAAATATGGGAAACCTGATTTAAGTAACTGCTCTTCATTTTAAATTCCCAACTCAAAACTGTCAAGGGACAGGTATTTTCTCCGAGCAACGAAACTGCTGCAAGTCAAATATTGTGTTACCACCTCAACGATCGAGGGGTAAATTCCTGGAACAAGTCGATATCCATTAACAAGCATCGCTTGGGAAATATTGGAGAATCTTCCTTTCCAACCTAGATATAACTACTTAGTGGAGTCGTATCAACAAGTATCACACTTGGGGAAAGGAGGACGATCTTTACGTTTCAGAGTCATGGATTTAATCTGAACTAGGAGCAACGTGTAAGAGGTCGAGTCGCGCCGATCCATCACTTTATTGGCCCAACCGTTGGCCGGGAGATCCAGAAAGGCGGTAGACAATGTCAGGCTGTCGTGATTCTTCCATCTACATGTAGAAAACAAATAATTTTGTTGTACAAACCTGCTACTGATCATAGTAAGGTTGGTACGACGGGCGCGGAGAAGGCTCCAGTATTGGTTCATCATCCAATTTGGATATTTTCCTGCAACATGTATTGGGGTGAAGGACCAATCGTGTTGGCAGGGGGTTGAGAAGCGTTTGGGAATGAAGTGACAACAAATTCATGCAACTTCATCTTTTATTCTATAAGTTATGAGTCTGGTAAAACCTGATTAAGGATATATATGCATAAGTGGACTTTGGGTTACGAAAATATCCCATTAATTTTCCTCGTAACTTCATCCTTTACGCTATACTAGTTTCTTATCTGTTGAAGGCATAACATGTGACTGCAATATATCTTTGAATTGTTATACTTTGGTAATCTGTTATAAGTTATTTTTGGTGGGCTCTATTGCTCACCCTTGCTTTATTTATTTATATCACAACAACAGCTAGAGCAGATGGCCCGCAACAGTCACACCCCGCGAAAGCGGGTAGCAGTCGTCAGAGATTTACCCGTTGATGTCGTAGCCGCCATAGCTGAGGTAGTAACCACTAGTGTTCTAAGCTTCAGCTTTTGTGTATCAGACTTATGTATCTTATGATTAATGTAATCAACGGCAAGAACTTTTAAATGCTCTGTAATCTTTTGGGTTTGTAATAACTTATAACTTGTGGATCATATGACTAGATACTTATTCCAATTTCATCTCTGGAACTATAACTTGTTGTGTGAGTGGTGTTGTTATTGTGGGGTCACAGCATGTAGTTTAATTGTTTTGATTCAAGTGCAAGTATTATTGATGGGAATTGAGACCGTAACGATCGGATCCCCGACCCCGGATCTGGGGCTGTTACAAACTATGCATGCTATGAATGAAAATATGAGCAACCCTCAGAAATCAACACCAAGGGTAAAGATTGATTTGAATCAATCTGAGCCCAAAGTGAAAAATGGTACAAAAGGGAATGCAAAGGCTAACAAGACAGGACCCAAGGAAACTTGGGTACCAAAATCGACTTGATTTGGTTTTATTGTGTGCAGGGAGACAAAAGGAATCTTTGGTACTTGGATAGTGGTTGTTCAAGACACATGACTGGTGATTCTACCCTGCTCACAGAGTTTCAGGAAAGAGCTGGCCCTTGTATTGCTTTTGGAGATGACAGCAAAGGCTACACAAAGGGATATGGCTTGATTTCAAAAGAGAATGTCATCATAGATGAGGTTGCATTGGTGGATGGTCTTAAGCACAACTTGCTTAGTATCAGCCAACTTTGTGACAAAGGTTTTTTTGTTACTTTTTCTAGAGAAGCCTGTGTTGTTTCTAAAGGAGGAAACAACAATGTGGTAATGACTGGATTCAGAAGGGGGAATGTGTACATTGCTGACTTTAGTAGCACAAGTTCAAACACCATCACTTGTCTTTTCAGCAAGGCAAGCAAGGATGAAAGTTGGTTATGGCACAAGAAGTTATCCCATCTGAATTTCAAGGTTATGAATGATTTGGTGAGGAAAGATCTTGCTAGAGGAATTCCACAGGTGGAGTTCTCCAAGGATGGTTTGTGTGATGCCTGTCAAAAGGGAAAACAGAAGAAGGCATCATTCAAAAGCAAGACAGAGTCATCAATTGTCCAGCAGCTTGAATTGCTTCATATGGACCTATTTGGCCCTGTAAATGTTATGTCCATCTCAAAGAAGAAATACTGTCTTGTGATTGTTGATGATTTTTCTAGATTTACATGGACTTTCTTTTTGCACTCTAAAGATGAGGCAAGTGAAATCATTATCAATCACATCAAGATGGTAAGCAATCATCCTGATTTCAAAGTAAGAAGGATTAGGAGTGACAATGGGACAGAATTCAAGAATTCAAGCATGAAGGTGTTCTGTGAAGAAAATGGTATTTTGCATGAGTTTTCAGCAGCAAGAACACCACAGCAAAATGGTGTAGTTGAAAGGAAAAACAGAACACTTATTGAAGCTGCAAGGACAATGCTAGATGAATCAAAGTTACCTACATATTTTTGGGCTGAGGCAGTTAACACAGCTTGCTTTACTCAAAATATTTCTTTGATTAATCAGGCCAAAGGAATGACCCCTTATCAGTTACTCAAAAGAAAGAAGCCACTATTGGATTTTCTTCATGTCTTTGGATGCAAGTGCTTTGTTCTGAGAAATCAAGCTGAGCATTTGGGGAAATTTGAAGCAAAGGCAGATGAAGCAATATTTGTGGGATATGCAGCAGGGAAAGCTTACAGGGTCTATAATCTCAGAATCAACATTGTTATGGAATCTGTACATGTTGTGTTTGATGATCTCAAAATCCAAGGTCTCTGTGATGAAGGTTTCCATGAAAGTCTTTCTTTTGAAAATAAGGAAGGAGATCAAGTGAATCATGATAAGGCTACTGAGAAACAGCCTAAAGTTGTTGTATCTAGCACAGATGAAAGCAGCAGTGAAGATGAAATTGCTGCATTAAGGTTAAAAAGGATAGCAGCTAGCAGACCAAATGGTCATTTCGTTGACAGTCATGATGGTGGATTCGTTGACAGTCAGAATGAGCGTTTCGTTGACAGCCAAAACGGTCATACCGTTGATAGTCATAGGAATACTTCTAGAAGTGATCACTTAGGGACAACAAACTCAGGGGGAGTTTCTCAAGGACAAATATCCAATCAAGGCAATCATGATCATGAAGCTACGTCTTCAAGAGCAAATCTACCTCCCTCAAGGAAATGGACTAAAGATCATCCCTTTGAACTTATTATAGGTGATGTCTCTTCAAAAGTCCAAACTAGAAGAGCAACTCAAGAAGAATGTCTATATAGTAGCTTTCTGTCTCAAGATGAGCCAAAGAAAGTTGAGGATGCACTTCTAGATCCAGATTGGGTTTTAGCCATGCAAGAAGAGCTAAACCAATTTGAGAGAAACAATGTTTGGAAGCTGGTGCCCAGGCCTAATGACAGGAGTGTTATAGGCACAAAGTGGGTGTTCAGAAACAAGATGGATGAAAATGGCATAGTCACAAGGAACAAAGCTAGATTGGTTGCAAAAGGCTATTCACAGGAAGAAGGAATTGATTTTGATGAAACCTTTGCTCCTGTTGCAAGACTAGAAGCAATAAGGATTTTCCTAGCCTATGCAGCCCATGCCAATTTCAAGGTCTATCAAATGGATGTGAAGAGTGCTTTTCTGAATGGGGAATTGGAAGAGGAGGTGTATGTAAGTCAACCTCCTGGTTTTGAAGATGATGATTTTCCAGACTATGTGTACTTCCTTCTCAAAGCACTCTATGGTTTGAAAGAAGCACCTAGAGCCTGGTATGACACTCTCTCACAGTTCCTCCTTGAGAATCATTTCACTAGAGGTACTGTAGATAAAACTCTTTTTCACAGGGTTGTAAATGGCTCTACTTTACTTGTTCAAATTTATGTAGATGATATAATCTTTGGGTCTACAGATGTGAAACTTTGTCAAAAGTTTGCCAAGCTTATGCAAAGTAAGTATGAAATGAGCATGATGGGAGAATTAACTTACTTTCTTGGTCTTCAAGTAAAGCAAGTCAATGAAGGCATTTTCATTAGTCAAACAAAATACATTCATGATTTATTAAAGAAGTTTAACCTAATGGAATGCTCTCCTGCCAAAACTCCCATGCCTACTGCCACCAAACTTGAATTGAATACTAAGGAAAAATCTGTGGACATTTCAAGTTACAGAGGCATGGTAGGCTCACTTTTATATTTAACAGCTAGTAGACCTGATATTATGTTTGCTACATGTCTATGTGCTAGATTTCAGGCTGATCCTAGAGAATCCCATTTAGTTGCTATTAAAAGAATTTTCAGATATCTCAAAGGAACACCAAACCTTGGCATTTGGTATCCTAGAGAATCTGGTTTTGAACTAATTAGTTATTCAGATGCAGATTTTGCAGGATGTAAAATTGACAGGAAAAGTACAACTGGAACCTGTCAATTCCTAGGAAACAAGCTTGTGTCATGGTTCAGCAAGAAACAAAACTCAGTTTCTACCTCCACAGCTGAGGCTGAGTATATTGCAGCTGGAAGTTGTTGTGCACAGATTTTATGGATGAAAAACCAACTACTTGATTATGGATTAAGAGTTGAGAAAATTCCTATTTTCTGTGACAACACTAGTGCCATTGCCATTACTGAGAATCCAGTGCAGCATTCAAGGACCAAGCACATTGACATCAAGTACCATTTCATTAGAGAACATGTTATGAATGGTACTGTGGAGTTACATTTTGTTCCAAGTGAACAACAACTTGCAGACATCTTTACCAAGCCACTTGATGAATCAACATTCTCAAGATTAGTAAGTGAGCTAGGTATGCTAAATTTCTCTTAATTATTTTTGAGATATTTGCAAGTTAAAATGCAGCCAGAAATTTGCTATGTTTTTTTTTGTGAATGAATTTTCTCAGAAAAAGGTAAAATTTTGTCTAAGTCAAAATTACTATGCCAACGGAATAAACCATTTCGTTGACAGTCTTAGCACTTTTTCTGGGTGTTTCGTTGATAGTTCTTTTGTATCAACGAAACGCAATTTTTATCAACGAAATAGACGGGACCTTAAACGCCCAATTCTGATTCGTTGATATAAAGCGCTTTTAATCTGAACCGTTAAAAAATTGACACGTCTTTTACCACGATCTATGCATACACCCCTGTAAGTATAAATCATGGTAATACTTTAAGAGTAACGGTTATATTTTTAAGCCAATCCAGTAATTTACATTTATTATTGGATTCATTTTCTGAGAATTTTTGGGGGAGTATTTAAGAAATTTTATTTTCATTATTTCTTTTTTACCTGTTCTCAAAAATTCCAAAGGCTTTTTCTCTCTTCTTCTCTCTAACAAGCAATTCAGTTCGAAGCTTTCCTTTAATCAACAATGGCACCTATAGTCAAGCTTATGTCTGCTGGAGGGTTCATCTATGAGAAGAACAACTCCATCCCTTTTGTTGTCAAGGAAAACCCGAACAGACTGTTCTTCAAAATGATGGATTTCATGAAGAATTGCAAGTTGAGCTATGCAATGTTTCACTCTACACCACTCTACAATGAGATAATCGAGGAAATTTGGACCTCATGTGAGTATAGTGGAACACACTGCACACTAAAATTCACTCTTCAAGGTAATGAGTACATAGTTAATTCTGATGTTTTGCAAGCATGTTTACATATTCCTGATAATAACTGTGATGCTTTGCCTACTAACACTGAAATAACTACCATGTTAAATTCAATAAACTACTCTTTGCCTACTGATAATCTGGGTAGAATAATTAGGAGAGGTTTGGTTAGGGAATACAGTTATTTAGCTGATGCATTCATTAAGGTCTTTTCTGGAAAGATTAGTAATTTTGATGCATTAACTAACTCTATGTTAATTCTCCTAACCATGCTTCTAAATGATAGATATCACAACTTTAGCACCCAACTTATGTATGAAATTGGTGCTAAGTTGGGTGACAAAGCAAATAGGAAGAAAAATATCTATTATGCTAGGTTTCTGATGATGTTGGCTAACCATGTTAGTCCAGCACCATTAGTTATCTCTAACCCTAATGCCAGGTTCGAGTGCTTTGTGCAAGAAAAGAGAGTATTGACAGACATACTGAGGCTGAACCACAATGGTGATGTTCCAGTGGTGTATCTGCCAATCATTGAGGTAACTACTACTATCCCTGTTAGTGTAGCTAACACCTCTACTGTTTTACCTTCCAATGTTGCTATGGAGTCTGTAGCTGTGACCCAACAGGCTCCTACCCTAGCAACAAAACCAAAAACAAAGAAATCCTCCAAGCCAACCTCAGGTGCTTCTCAAAAGGCACCTGTTGTAAAAACTACCACACAACCTAAGGGGAGTGAGTCTGGAGTTGTGAGAGGTGAGGGAAGGGGTGAACATCAAAGAAACCCCAAGGATAAGGAAGGACAGGTTAGTGTGTACCAGCCAAGCCCCATTGTGTCTTCCCAACAAGGCACAATGAGTAACATGGATTTAAACACAAGTCTAATTGCATCCTCCCAAAAGGATGTGATTATTGAAACAAGCTCTCCTCCTAGAGTACAGTCCAAAAGGGTAAGGGACACTTCAAGCCCAAAGTCTACATTTTCCCAATACCAAAGGAGAGTGAAGCAAAAGTCCAAGGGTACACAGGGTGCACACACACTGGAAGCAACACTTCCAGTTTCTCAAATTCAGTTTGATGTAACCCCTATCATTTCTCTGGGGTTACAGTCCTCTTCTCTAAACATCAATCTTGAATTATCTCCATCAAATTCACCAACTCAATCTTTGGATGTGGACATGATCCATACATCTATTCCTGATTCTCCAACTCTAATCTTGGAGAAGCCCCACTCTGAAGCTGGTGGCCATCACTTGCTAAGTGATTTGTTGGGCCATCAACCAATTTTTCCTGAAATTGCAAGGGGATCTGTGGACCAATCTCTAAAATCAATCACCACAGACTCTACTGTAATTTCTCATTCTCAAAGTGCTTTCTTGACTTCATCAACGAAACAGTCTATTTCGTTGACAAGTGTTTCTCCATCAACGGTATCCATACCGTTGACAGTTGAAACTACCATTCCGTTGATAGTTCACTCTGCACCTTTAATTGAAAATCAAGTTGTTCCCACAACTAGTGCAGATGATCTAGTGGTAGTTGAGACACTTCTAGGACTGAGAGGGAGTGAAACTGAGAGGCTGGCTTGCAGCCAGGCAAAAGGAGAGAATGTGAGTGAGAGGCTGGCTATTTCTTCCAGCCAGGCAAAAGGAGAGATTGAGAGTTCCACCTTAGAAGGTGAAGGTGAGGGTGTGAGAGGTGTGAGCCATGGGGAGCCCATGATGCAAGAACAGAGTGGAGAGAGAGAAGGGACTACAGGAGAAATAAGGATGGAAGCAGCCATTGCTAATGAGTTAATGGAGGTCAGTGAGGGAGAAAGGGAACTTACTTTCCAAGAGGTTTATCAGCAAACTCTGGATAGTATTTCCCTGGATCCTGAGACCTTTACTCATCCTGTGTCAGCCTATCAAATTTTGGCTCAACAGGGCAATGTGGAGGCAGAGAGGTCACTACAACTAATTCACACAACTGCATCAATGCAAAGAGCAAAGGATGCCTTGACCAATCTACCTCCAGGAGCTGAAGCAAGTGGAGACTTTGATTTTTCTGATAATGAGGATAGCTTTGGTGACACTCTACAGGTGGCCACTACTACACAGACTGGGACTTCTGTGGTGCCTCCTACACCAAACTGGCTTTCTCAAGATATGCATGGTAGAAGCAATTTGGATGCTGCTATCACAAGGCAGTACAAAGAAGCATATCTAGCTCATGAGTCTGCAGGAGCAAGGGACAAGAAATTCTACAAAGCCATAATGGATTCTCTGGAAATTCAAAGGCTACAAATGTTGCAGACAAGGATTGAGGCTACAGAGATCAAGGATTCAATCAGCAACCTTAGGGCTGCTAATGATAGGAGGCTAGATGAAAAGCTTCCTCTTCTCACTGTGTCCAGGATGAACAGGTTTTTCACTAAAGAACCTGAAGTGGATTCCTCCTTGAAGACTCTCTCTTCTAGAGTGGACAAGGTGGAAGCCACTCTATCACAGATGCAAAAGGAACAGGAGAAACAAACTCAACTATTGGCCCAGCTAGTGGCAGCTCAAGGACTCCCAGCCATCTCTTTTGATGATAACAAAAAGGGGGAGAAATCTAAGGAGCTAGACATTCAGATTACCAAGGTTATGGTCCCAGCCATTTCCCTACCAAAGGAGCCATTAGCAATGGGGGAGCTTGGCAAGCAGCAAAAGGATGGTATTGACCTTATACAAGAAGCTTCTATGAGGATGAGACTTGCAGAACAAATCAAAGAACATTGGTCCAACATAGAAGCAAAGTTCAAGAAGATTACTGAAGATAAGGACTCAAATCCATCAACGGAACAGCCATCAACGAATGCCATGGCACTAGCATCAACGGAATGGGAGCCACAGACAAATTCTTTCTATCACCAAGAGCCCCTTCTACATGGAGTCACTCAAGGACCAAGGAAGGAAAAAGGACAAACTTCATGCATTAGGGATGTGGAACAAGCTACAATTCAAAGAAGCCTATCTCCCAAGTCCCCTGCTAAACCAAAGGGCAAAAACATAGCAAGGACTTTCTATCCTGCACCTTATCCAGATGAGCACAAGCTTCTTGGTCTACTCATCACAAAAAGCAAGGAAAGTAATAATTATGAGATAAGGAAGCAAAGGGCAATTGTCTACAGGAATGGACAACAAATCTGTGTTTGGGCTGGTCATCCAAACTTTGCTGAAGCCAAGGCTGAGGAATCAGAAAGAGCAGCTATGCAAGCTCTTGCAGTAGCTCAAGCTCTAGATGAAGAAGAAAGGAAGCAAGAGGAAAGCACTAGAGAGGAAAGGAGTTCAAAGAAGAGCACAAGGCAACCCAAAGAGAGAGCTAGGAGAAACATAGACTTTGAGAGTGCTGATTCTCAGAGTACTGCATCAGACTCTTCTATACCTATTGCACCTCCAACAATTGCTAATCCAGTTTTTGAGGGAAAGTTGGCCTGTGATCCTGCACATCCTGTCAATTTTCATGATCAACCAATCATGCCAAAAGAGGAACCAATTGATTTTGATGAGGCATACTTTCCAAAGTTCCTGTTAGAAAAGGACCAACCAATGAAGACAAAGAAGAGGCCTGTCAAAGCAAAGCCTGTTTTTGTGAGAAAGCCACAATCTCAAAAACCCCCTGCAAACCCAGAGGACTGCATGTACATTGCTGACATCAGGGAAGAATCCAGTCTACATCTTGACTTAGACAACCTGGTGGAAGTAAGGGGAATTGCAGCTTCTCAAAAGTTGCATGAAAGACTAGTGTTCACATTCAAGGGTGGTAGAGAACAAGTGTGGCCTCTCTACAGAATTTTAGGAGAAGACTATCAAACACTACTCTCAGTGTTTAGATGCTTGAAAAAGGACTTCGGTTTCACCAAAACAGCCAAGTCTGAGGTGGTCTCCAAAATCTGTCAGTTAAAGGCTAGCTGGAACAAGCCTGAGGCTCTTCCAAGGATACTTAGAGTTCCCTCAACAGGAAAGAAAATCCATCTTCAACCTTATTGGATGATGGAGTTTAAGGACAAGGACAATTGCAGAAGATTCTTCAGAATGGAAGACCAGCTAGAGAAGGCATCTAATCAAACTCTAAAGCTGATGCAATCCAAGCTTGGTGATCAAGATGAAGAGGAGAAAATCTTCTACAGAAGACTACAGGTCCAGATTGAGGAAAACAACTCCAAGAGAGGGAAGAAGACTATGCCACAAAGAAGTCACAGATGAAACATTTGCTCAGACTAGAGGAGCACTTGTGGGCATTAGTCTTGTAAGTCTTATATTTTGTCTATAAAGTTTTGAAGCTTAATACATTTTCTACTTTTGTAATTTATGATGTATCTGAGTGTTTTTGTTATCATCAAGTCTCTTGATTTATGGCTGTTATTCTATCAGTCATAAATTGGGGGAGATTGTTAGGAATATGTTGTTCTTGATGATAAGCATAAAACACTTAGTAGAATTTGTGTAAAGTCAATTTTGTAGCTGTCAACGAAATAGCATGCTTAGCAGTGTTTCGTTGACAGGAAGCTCATCAACGAAATGAGTGTTGTAGCAATTGCATTGTACAATACTTCACAGTATGATAGGCATTCTATTATATGTTTTAGATAGGTTTTCTAAGTCATGTTGACTATGTACTAGATAGGCAAAATAGGTTGGTTAATTGTAAATATGTTCTGCCTTGTAATTCTGCCTAAGTGAAGACATGTCAACGGTATGAAGATTACTCTGTCAACGGTATGGAGTTTACCCATCAACGAAACGAGGGAAACACCATCAACGGAATGAAGAATGAAGCTATCAACGAAACACATCTCCTTGCTATCAACGAATCAATGTTGCTTTTTGAACAGTTGACAAAGTGATAGTGACAGTTTACTGAACAGATCTAAAAGGAGATATGGAAGTGTACTTTGCATTGGAAACCATCAAAGTGGTTACTGGAAATAAGGAAACATTCTAATTTTCAATAAGGCTCTTGGGAATGATTATAATGAGCATAAAGACAAAAGCAAAGATCTCCAAGGACCATTGGACAAAAGGAATGAAAAGCAAGCTACTGATGGTTACTTCTATTATTCATTAGTTTAACCAAATGTAGAATTGTAAACTTGGGATTTATAACCAAGTGTAGCAGTCACTTTAGAAAGAGAGAAGAAAAACACATAGATTGTATTAGCTATTTTTGAGAGCATTTCTTCTCTACAACATTGTAACTGAGCAGCTGTGAACATTTGTATCACAGATTATTTCCGCAATAAAAACACTTCAGTTGGATCATCAAACAATCCAACTGAATTATTTATATCTTGTGTTTTTATTTATTCAGTTCAGTTTAATTTCATAAAGTGTTTAGTTTCAAGAAAATATCAAGAATTGTATTCAACCCCCCCCCCCCTTCTACAATTCTGTTAGGTCATTTGGGAATAACAAATTCAGTACCATTATCACTTCTCAGAATCTTGACTTTATACTTTGTGCTTGTCTCAATCATTCTCACATGATCCAACAGTATCTATGGAGTCTCATCTTTTCTGTGCAGGAAATACACCCATGTGAATCTAGAGTATTCATCAACAATTACAAGAGTGTACCTTTTCTTACTGATGGACATAATATTGACCGGTCCAAATAGATCAAGATGTAACATGTGATATGGTTCACCAATAGAGGATTCAGATTTACTCTTGAATGATGTCCTTCTATGTTTAGCTTTTTGACATGCATCACAGAGTCCATCAGGAGTATACAAAGCTTTAGGCAATCCTCTAACCAAATCTTTCTTAACCAAATCATTGATATTGCTGAAGTTGAGATGAGAAAGCTTCTTGTGCCAATTCCAACTTTCATCTACTGATGCTTTACTGATGAGACAAGTAGGAGAGCCATCAGTATTTGCTTGAATGTTGGCTTCATAAATGTTACCATGATAACCTCTGTCAGTGATTTAACTAATACTCAACAGGTTGTGTTTTAGTCCTTTCACTAGAGCTACTTTTTCAATGATGACATTTCCAATGATTATATTGCCATATCCCAAAGTTTGTCCAATGTTTCCATCTCCATAAGACACAGTTGGGCCAGCTTTTTCCTCATATTCTGATAACATGGCTTTGTTTCCAGTCATGTGCATAGAACATCCACTATCCATGACAAACACATTTTTCCTTTTTCCCTGCAATCAGAATTACAATTCACTAGTTAGAATATTTAAGAACCCACACTTGTTGGGTTCCTTTTCCATGCATCTTACTTAATTTAGCAGCAGAAGACTTTTTTACTTTAGCAGTCCTGACAGGATTAACTTCATCAGGATTTGCTTTGTCAGTATCAGTATTAACAGATGCATGCTTCACATTGACATTCTTAATGATACCAGAATTTGCACTTTTATTAAACTTAGGTAAAGGATCATAAAAGTTATAGTACAAACTATGGTATTCTTCACAAGTATAAATAGAATGCCATTTACTACCACAATGAAAACATGACTTCTGTGGTTTATAAAATACTGATCTACTCCAAACATCAGACTTAGGAATTTAGTAACTTTCTTTTTACTCTTCCTGCAATCAATAGCAAGATGATTAGAGTTTCCATAGTTAAAGCAGCATTTTCTAGGTGCATTTGGGATAAACCTATAGTTATTCTCTTTATTAATCCCAACTTTACCATTCCTGTTTCTCTTGACAGTTGGTAGATTTTGTTTACCAATTGCATCACTACCTTTTTCCCTAAGTTGTTTCTGAGACAATAAACCTATATTTTTCTTTTCAGTTTTCTTGACAGGTCTAGGCTTCACATTAGAGACTGAGTTATGAGAAGTAGATCCCTTTTCAAAAGTAGAATTGGGATCATTACCAAATACAAATTTAACAGGCTTAATCTTTGATTTGGTCTTGTCTATAACATGTCTATAGGTCATTGGGCTTGCTGTCTCATCTATTACAACTTTCTTTTTCAACTTCTTATCCTCATCTGACTTATAACCTAGACACTCTTTCCAATTCTTAGAAGTATTTATTTCATGAAATTTCCTTCCAGAATCTGTCCAGGTTCTGATTTTCTTTTTAGCTTCCTCAAGTTCTTTTTCAAGAGCAGTACATTTAAATTTCATCTCCAAATACATGTGTTTAGCATTATCACATGCTATCTGTACTTTTTGCATAAAAGAGAATTCAGTTTCTAGATGCTCATTCTTTTTTCTAAGTTCAGACATCTCAGATAAGATCCTAGTATTCTCAACAGTTTGACTTCTAAAGCTAATATGCAATGACTTTAGAAAACGTCTTAACTCAGAAGCATTATCAGTATCAAAATCAAAGACAGTATTTAGTACCTTATCATCAGGAACAACAGATTCATCAGTATTGGCCATTAGGGCATAGTTGACCACCTCAGTGTCAGATTCTGAGGAAGAGTCCATCCAATCCTTGCTTGAAGTGATGAGTGCTTTAGCCTTCTTGCACTCATTTGCAAAGTGCCCCATTCCATTACACTTGTAGCATCTAACATTTGACTTGTCAAATTTGCCACTCTTGCTGTCCTTTTTGTTGTACTTGTCTTTGTCAGCATTGAAGGTCTTTTTCTGGAAGTTGCCTTGTCTTCTAGCCTTCCTGAACTTCATCTTTTTGAAGCCTCTGACTATCATAACAACCATCTCTTCCATGTCTGAGTCAGAAGAATCATCATCAGTATTGGCATCAGGATTGTCATCAGTATCTGATGATGAGTCATCAGGATCTGACTCAACTATTCTTGATTTTCTTCTAGAGACCTCCACAGCTTTTCCTTTTGATTTAGCCTCAACATTCAAGGCAATAAACTTTGCCTTGCTGTTTTCTTATTCTTCCTTTGTTGAACCTCAAGATCACAGGTTCTCAGCATCCCATAAACTTCATCAAGAGACACAGTGTTTAGATCATACTGATGCCTAATGATTGATGTTTGTGTATCCCATTCTTCTGGTAAAGCTCTCAGAAACTTGGTATTAGAATCTTCAGATACATACTCTTTGCCTACTAGTGATAGATTGTTCAAGAGTGTCAGGAATCTATCATACATGTCAGTAAGGCTCTCATCAGGTCTTGCATCAAATTGTTCATACTTTTGAATAAGTAGAGATGTTAGGCTCAAGGCATGTCTGAATACCACTATTAACAAGCCTACTCATTGTGACTATGTCACTCTACATGACCTGGTGAATTCTTTCACTGGGATATAGTATAGGTCTCTACTGTACTTGTCTTGTTTTCATGTACTTAGCTTTATCTTGTATGCTCAGAGTTATAATGAGCTTAGTAAGTTTCTTGCAACTAGAATGTACATAGGCCATTGAATAATTATCCTGTTAGAAGTTCAAAAATGTTCATGCAGCAGGGTGGAGATGAATAAGGCCCTGAAGAAATAAGTTGCAGAAATTTATCTAAGTCCCTATACCGTGAAGTCAAAATAAATCTATGTCGTGAAGTCCTCAAAATTCATGTCGTGAAGTACTAAGATCGCATAGTCCTAAATGAACTATGTCGTGAAGTCTTCAAGGCTCATATCGTGAAGTGTTGATACAACAAAGTCAAAATGTACTAGATCGTGAAGTCCTCAAAAAGCCTAGATCGCGAAGTCCTCAAAAAGGCTATGTCGCAAAGTCCCTAAAAAGGCTAGATCGCGAAGTCCTCAAAAAGGCTATGTCGCGAAGTCCCTAAAAAGGCTAGATCGCGAAGTCCTCAAAAAGGCTATGTCGCGAAGTCCCTAAAAAGGCTAGATCGCGAAGTCCTCAAAAAGGCTATGTCGCGAAGTCTTCAAAGGCTATGTCGCGAAGTCTTCAAAGGATATATCGTGAAGTCAGGAACATACTGGAGTTCACGATATCAACACTTAGACGTTTACAACAAGACAAATGAAGGTACAAACTCAAAGTCAATGGAGACAAATACTGAAGCATCTGTGTTGGTCAGGTGGTCCAAAGACAGATGGAAAATCTACAGCAAAACTTGGAGAGAAAGAAGAAAGACAAGCAGCTTCAGATAAGGGAAAGGACTACAGAAAGCAAGTGGTCCTCCCTAACACAGCCAACCTTTTATGGAACGACAAAATGGAGTTGCAGTAAGGGTAGCTGTGTAATTAGGTTTGTGCACTAGTTTTGTATAGGTCAATATATATTGTGCACACTCTACTGTTAGCTATAAGAGAGTAACACATAGATATATTCAAGCACTCTTTTCTCTGTAAGAAAAGCAAGAAAACATTGTTCTTGTTTAGAAGCCAGAATTTCACTTGTGAAATTTTGGAGGTTGTAGTATTTAATTTACCTAATACAAATTAGATTAAAGTTATTGTGTGTGTTCTGTTTGTTTAATTCTGCATTTACATACAACACAATCTTTCACAGCATTTTAGTTTCAAGAAACCGAAAATCATTCAAACTATCCATTCTTAGTGTCATTCATAACTAACAAGTGGTATCAGAGCAGGCTGTTGACATACAAACAGGAAAAGATCAAGAATGAGTTCACAGAAACTAAGCAGTATCAAGATTCCTCCCTTTAACAAGGAGCACTACAGTCTATGGAAGAAGAAGATGTTGTTTTTCATCAAACCTTCAAACCCCATGTACTTAGACATCCTAAAACATGGTCCCTTTACTCCAATGATTGAGATTGTAGAAACAACTGTTGGTACTGAGATAATACCACACTACACCATAAGTAGCCAGATGCAACACACTCTTACTGTTGCAATTGCCCAGAAAACTGTTGCACTACACCAAATGTAACGCACATTAACCATTGCGTCCGCTAACGTTGCCTTTGCCCTGTAATGCAACGCTCAGTTTCTCAAATGTAACAGTAGAGAACTCGTTACCTTAAGGCCATAGAGCAACACTGCATCAGAATAATGCAACACTAGTGAAGTGTTACCTCAGCTTATAGACAAAAAGAAAAATGTGAGCCCTACTGGTGGGGCCCACTTGTGGGGCCCACAGAACTGCCACGTCACCTGGTGCCACGTCACTTGTAGGGCCCACGTGTGGGACCCACAATATTTCCACGTCACATGTGGGTCCCACTATGCCACGTCACTGGTGGACCCCGCATTCTATTGCAACACTAAATCTTTAGCTAATGAAACACTAGATATTGTTATGAATAGCTAATGTAACACTAATTCTACCTACTAGGGCAACAAAAAATGAAATATTGCAACATTAGTAATAATAGCAACTGCAACACTTAAATTCAAAAATTTGCAAGACCTGGTTTGTACATAATCAGATCCCTTTAAAAATAAACCAACCAATTTAAAGTAATACAACTCCACCAATCATCCAAAACCTAACCAAAATATATTCCAACTCCACCAGTCATCCAACACCAAAATATAATCTAACTCCTCCCATCATTCACCCCACAACTACGCCACTCCACCATAATATCATCCACCATAATTACCCTAAAGTACCAAGAAACAAAAGGTAGAGTACAAAATAAAAATTACGACAAAAGATAACAAAATTTTTAAAACCCTGTCCATGCTACTACTATAAACAGAGAAGCAACTAAGTGGAAGTCCCGATAGTGAACGGGGTTGCATTTTCATCATCTTCGCTTGGAGCAGTAGCACAATAGTGTGCAATGTCCAGATTCAACCCAGGATTAGCTTCTGCTAGCTTTTTCAGCAACATCATGTTATCTTGAACTTTTTTGTTCACCTTTAATTCAACCTCCAGTGAACCAGCAGAGGAATTTTGTAAGAGGAGTTGCTCTACCACATCTTCATTTTGAGCAACTGTTAGACTACACCAGTAATAAAAAAACAGATTTAGATTTCTTGACCTTGAAAAGAAGTTCCAAATTTTGATTCAGAAAGAAATATAAAACCTGAAAGTGCTGTAGACAAGATATCCTCCAACTTTTAGCAATTTGAAACCATTTGTTAGCAGCAGCAACTACAAGGATACAAGGACAAGAGGAATGAGAAACTTAAAGGTGTTACAATTCATTAATATCCAAATAAATAATAAATGCATGGTGACATCACACCACAGATAAGCCTGATAGGATCTAAATATGACATAAAAAGAATCAAGCAGAAAACTGCATATGAATTGGGCTACTACAGATGATGATAGCTAAACTGAATAGCAATAAGACAATGCAGCAAAAAATAGAAACCAGTATCACAGTGTAAAGCTTCCGAAGAACTTTACAACTACACGAACTAGAAATCCTTGTAGAGCTTTGTAAGAAAGACAGTCAATGTACAGACGCATATAACATCACTTATGCGGCTGTCTTAGCTAAACAGACACATATTATGTGTTTTTAAAAAAAAATATTATTTGTGCTTCCTGCCACCTGTAGCATATATACACAATACATCTTTGACCCCAAAAATATCAAAGGCAAACTTGTCAAAAAATACAAAATTTAAATAGCTATTCAAAATAAAGTGCGTACTTCATTAATCAACAAAATCAAAGTTACATACATAATCTCAAATACTTAATTGGTCAGAGTACAATGCTCTGTAAAAAGGACCTGCCTAGCACCAAGAGACTATGAGGTCCATGCTCATTCAGTCCTGGACCAGGCACCAGTGGTGCAACTATAAAAATTGCTGGTACTAAAATGGGCTTAAGTTGTAGACAACTAGAGGGTACTAATGCACCTACGCAATGACGACTACTAAACTAAAATATAAAGCTGCAAGTGGAACCCATGAGCTTTCAAAAGGAGGTTGGCCATTAAAATTTTATTTCAGGGTCCTTGATTTGAAATATTTAATGTGCTTCAGAGTCCCAAGTACACTAATCAAATTAATATACTGAAGCAAAAATTCTCTATATATACTGAATTTTAAATTGCTTAGTCTTTTTTGTAACAAGCATTATAACCTATTTCCACTCGGCAAAGCTCACAATCAAAATGAAAAATAAACAAAAAAAAGGAAGAGCATTCTACATAAGATCAAAAAATGCTAATTTCTTTAAGCTAAGTTGGTAGCCAGAATGTGATATAATGTACATGAACAAACATTGATTGCTATAAAGTAGTAAAAGGAAGAGTAACTTACGTGTGTTAGCAGTCTTGTTAGATTGACAAAACATATCCTCTAAAGTTCGTGCCAAGGTCTCATAGAAGTTATGAGCACTTAGATCCACCTTTCGTCCAATCGCACTTATAATCCTTGTTTGCCAGGACGTTCTCACTCTTGTCCACAATTGAGCTAAAATCTTCAGTCATCGACAACTTAGCTTGGTTAAGGTTGTTTATTCGATAAGCTCTTACAGGAGGCCATCCCACAACCTGGCTGCTTTAAACATTTTATAAAATAAAATCAAATTAAAAAACTGGTATTAACAAACAAGAAATTGGTTTTTGCTTGGAAGTGATCAAAACAATATTTTACAGGGTATAGACATTAATAAGAATAGAAACACAAATGTGTGCATACATAAAAGTATTTGAAGTCCAAGAGAAATATACTCACTTGCACTAATACAACATTAGATTATACCAAGTATTCAATAATAACAAAGGAATCTTCAAATTCCTTGGACGATATTATATTGATTCAGATTTTAAAAAATAGGTTTTCTGCAATATTTTATATGGAACTGGAAGAGCACTTTATGTGTCGTTGATCCTTTTTCCACATCAATTTCAGTACCATCAATATGAAGAGCATCAAGTGGGGCCTCATCCTTGCTCCATACAAGTGGCAAAACAGAAAATGCGATAAGACAACTTAGCATATTCAGTTATATGACTGTATATCACAACAAGATGTACTTGGTACCTAAAACGCAACTACACAAAGGGAACCATCAGCAGAAAATTGTGAGACATAAGCCCGGGTGGTCATTCGGTCTACAAGAGATGGATATTTTCCTGGTAAATATTTATTAAGAACATGAAAACGATCTGCTGCTGAAAACCTTCCCCTTCCTGAATAGTTGCATTCTCTACCAGCTAGCATCTTCACAGTATTAACAGAAGATCTGCGCTTTCCTGGGAATACGTCGCCCGAATTTTCATGAGGTGTTGATCTAAGCTTTGTGAGTTGAGCAACATCGTGGTCCAGAATATTCGTGGGTTCGTTGGGAGAAGAATTCTCATCAATACCAGAGTTTGATGCATCACTATCGGAACATTCCGAATCAATCTCCAATCTACTTAGAGCATACCCCATACTATCAGATGCAAGTCTCCTTCTCCAGACTCTAGAGAGCGTCTTGATTTTATTTTCAAGTAGTAAACAGTGTCTTGCTTACATCACATCCAAGGATGAGTTTCAAATTCGATAAACCCTGCTAACAAATATAAAAAAACAAGTTACCCTCAGAATTATGTGTATGTACCTTTCAGGTGAATAAACGTAGAATTTCATTTATGTAACTATATCAGTTCAATTTCTCTTGTACAAAATACTACAGATGTCATTGTACATAAACTGATTCATCGTAAAGAAACACAATTTCGCTGATAACACGCGTAAAACAACCGCAATTCAGCTGAACTAAATCATTTTCGCATACAATCATAATTTTTAACAACAATAGCAAACTTTCTTGCACCTCAATTTATTTTCTCCATTTATACATTACATAAAGATACGAACTTTCATTTCTCATTAACCTAAACACAAACACATGAATTGCATAAACTAAATTGAATTAAAAGCTACCCAAGTGATCAAAAACCCATATACATAAGCACAAATTAACATTAAACAGAGCAAAAATACAACCAAAATTGTAGAGATTGAATCTTTATTCAAAAAACATAATAAAATTTCAAGAACTCAAATATCCAACTGAAATAAAACTGCAAATATGAAAAAAAATGATAAAATTACACAACTTTTTCAAGAAATTCTCAAATGGGCAGCTCAATAATCAATTTAAGATGATGAATATATGCATATACATGTATATAATTATTTGTATGTATGCACATAGATGATCAAACAGAGTACATACATGAATTTGGAATTACCTTGCTCGTAGGGGCTTTTCTAGACTACTACAGTCGACTTCCTATTCCTTGACCATGGCTTAGAGCTGTCCTTTTGCGTATGATGGATGGACAGTCACTGTGAATGTATTAACAAAGCATCAAAAAACTTAAAGCCCCTATTTTGTACATAAATTACAAAACATATACAAGAACCCAATTTTACCTTGAACTAAAAGCCCCAATCCAAGCCCTAATTCAAACCCTGAACGAAAAGCCCCAATCGAAACCCTAATTGAAAATCAATACTAATTGAAAATCAATATCCATAAATACGAGTACAATACCAATTAATTGGAGCAATTAAGTCGAGAAAAGTGAAGAAAATACCAATTAATCGGAGCCCCAATTAGTCACCTGCAAAGTGAAAAACAAATTAAATCTAGAGAAAAAATAAGAGAGGAGAAAAGAGAAAATAGAGAGTTGAGAGAGAGGAGAGACGACAGGTTCTTCAAGTTGAGAAAGAGAGAGAGAATTGAGAGAGAAATGAGAATGATTTCTTCGATGAGAGTGAGAGTCTTAGAGAGTAGAGACGCGAAATCATACTAAAATTTTCGTCAAAATTTTGGGATTGGGGGGAATATTGCCGCCTTCCAAATTTTCAACTTAAATTAATTTTTTTAATTTTCAATTTACTTTTTAAAATTAATATATTCAATTAAAGAGTGGTCAAAATAATAATCTATTAGTTAAAAATAATGAATACCGATTAACATTTGTACGGTAGGATCGTCGAAAAAATCATTAAAAAAAATTAATCAGTGAATCTGACAAGCGCCCCGTTCCCGAAAGAAGTACTGTTCCAACGTTTCTGAAAAGATGCGGCACATCCGGACCTTTATATTTTTTGATAATTTTTTCCCAACACTAGAATGAGTACCGATTAACATCCGTACGGTTGGATCGTTGAATAAATCAATTAAAAAAATTATTCAGTGAATCTGACACATGTCCCATTCTTAGCAGCAGTACTATTCCAACGTTTATGGAAAGATGCGGCACAACCGGGGCTTTTTATTTTTTTATTATTTTTTCCGAACACTAGAATAAGTACTGATTAACATCCGTACGGTTGGATCGTCCAAGAAATAAATTAAAAATTTATTCGGGTTTAGGGTTGGGGTTTAGGGGTTAGGGTTTAGGGTTAAAAATAAGAAATTAATTATTAATGAATTTTTAATTAAAAATTAGAGAAATTAGTGGGGCCCACTTGTGGGGCCCACTTTTTTGATATTATTTTTTAATTAAAACTTAATTTTTAACTAAAAATTAGAAAAATTAGTGGGGCACACTTGTGGGGCCCACTTTTTTCTGTGGTCCCACTTTTTTTAATATTATTTTTAATTAAAAGTTAAAATTTTAATTTTTAATTAAAATTAGAAAAATTAGTGGGGCCCACTTGTGGGGCCCACTTTTTTCTGTTGGTCCCACTTTTTTTAATATTATTTTTAATTAAAAAATAATTTTTAATTAAAATTAAGAAAAATTAGAGGGGCCCACTTGTGGGGCCCACTTTTTTCTGTGGGACCCAATTTTTTTAATATTATTTTTGAATTAAAAATTAATTAATAATTAATTAATAACTAATTTTTAAGTAAAAATTAGAAAAATTAGTGGGGCACACTTGTGGGTCCCACTTTTTTCTGTGGTCCCACTTTTTTTAATATTATTTTTAATTAAAAATTAAAAATAATTAATTTTTAATTAAAATTAGAAAAATTAGTGGGGCCCACTTTTTTCTGTTGGTCCCACTTTTTTTAATATTATTTTTAATTAAAAATTATTTTTTAATTAATTTTTAATTAAAAATTAGAAACATTAGAGGGGCCCACTTGTGGGGTCCACTTTTTTCTGTGGGACCCAATTTTTGAAATATTATTTTTGAATTAAAAATTAATTAATAATTAATAACTAATTTTTAATTAAAAATTAGAAAAATTAGTGGGGTCCACTTGTGGGGCCCACTTTTCTCTGTGGGTCCAACTTTTTTTAATATTATTTTTTTAATTAAAAATTAATTAATTTTAATTAAAAATTAGGGAAGCCCACTTTTTTCTGTGGGTCCCACTTTTTTTAATATTATTTTTAATTAAAAATTAAATATTAATTAATTTTTAATAAAGTTTTAATTAAAAACTAGAAAAATTAGTGGGGCCCACTTTTGGGGCCCACTTTTTTTAATATTATGTTTTATTTAAAAATTAATTTTTAATTAATTTTTAATTAAATATTAGAAAAATTAGTGGGGCCCACTTTTGGGACCCACTTTTTTCTGTGGGTCCCACTTTTTTGAATATTATTTTTAAATAAAAATTATTTATTATTTAATTTTTAATTAAAAATTAGTATGGCCCACTTGTGGGGCCCACTTTTTTCTGTGGGACCCACTTTTTTTAATATTATTTTTAATTAAAAATTAAATATTAGTTAATTTTTAATTAATTTTTCATTAAAAATTAGAAAAATTAGTGGGGCCCACTAGTAAGGCCCACTTTTTTCTGTGAGACCCACTTTTTTTAATATTATTTTTTAATTAAAAATTAAAAATAATTTTTTAATTAATTTTTAATTAAAAATTTGAAAAATTTGCGGGGCCCACTTGTGGGCCCACTTTTTTCTGTGGGGCCCAATTTTTTAAATATTATTTTTAATTAAAAATTATTTATTAATTAATTATTAATTAAAATTTTGAAAATTTAATGGGTCCCACTTTTTTTAATATTATTTTTAATTAAAAATTAATTAATTAATAATTAATTATTAATTAAGTTTTAATTAAAAATTAGAAAAATTAGTGGGGCCCACTTGTGGGGGCCACTTTTTTCTGCGGGACCCACTTTTTTAAGTATTATTTTTAATTAAAATTTCGAAAAATTAGTGGGGCCCACTTGTGGGGCCCATTTTTTTTTGTGGATCCCACTTTTTTAGTATTATTTTTAATTAAAAATTAGAAATAATTAATAATTAATTTTTATTTATTTTTTAATTAATATCAAATGCAACACAATATCGATATAGTAACACAATGAGTCTTCTGCAACAGAGTCTGTTCTACGGCAACATGACATTTATGTGTAATGTAACACTATCTCTAGAGTATTGCTATAGTTCAAAAATAGTGTATCAATTATAACACAAAGTAGGTGTTGCAAATGAAAAGTGTTACATCCGGCCATCTATGGCGTAGTGCCAGCTAGATATTAGCCTAAAGACCCTTCTAAATACACTGATCCTGAAAAGGAGAAAATAGCACTAGATGGACATCTTCAACTCATTATTTGTGAGTCAATGGATTTCAACATATATTGTAACACCCCGTTCTAGATTAAATATATTGATGTATTTATTTCAAATATTTGTGGATTTAAATATGTTTGTTGGATACCAAATTGTATTATTTGAGTTACGAATAAAAATATGTGAATCAAATATTATTATTTAAATTTTGGGAATGAGATCTGGAAATGAATGAAACCATGCTAATCCGATCAAATAGTTAATTTATTATTTAGGTATGAATTTGGACTATGATGAAATTATAGTAAATGTACTAGCAGTAGATTTTTAAGATGAGATTCTCTTATATGAGATGGAATTAAAGTTGGTATATATAAGGAAAGAATTTTGGAAAAATGGCAAACTAAGTCATTTGGCTAGTTTTGGATTTTAATAAAACATTAATAAATGAATTTGCAAGGCCATGGGTTGATGTAGAAAAAGAGAAGAGAATAAAAAGGAGTCTTATGGATTTCTGGGTTAATTAAAGTTGTAATAGTGTCTTTATTTTGAAAAGAAGGAAAGGATGGAAGTTGAGTTACAATAATAAATAAGTTAGAGTTGCGATTATAGTTATAGTATTTGTAACAGTAATGGATGAGGATTTTTGGGTTAAATGGAAATTTGTACCTCATCACCAAATTGAAAACTGAGAACTTGATAAGGTGATTTTGCCAACAAAGTTGGTACTTTTTATGGGCCAGTTTTGTATCATATGGGCTAGATTTAGGCTTAGGATTTTACGGTCTATAAAAAAAATGAAAGTAAGTAAGAAACGTGGCAAAGCAGGATAAAAGAGACTGACAGGAATAAACACGTGGCTGGTGACATGACCTTTTATGCAGTAGATTTGTATTCAAGTTTTATTATCAATCATGTAAAGGAAATACAGAAGAGCATATACCAGATAAGGATAGTTAAAGAAACCCATGTCAAAAATACTTATACACACTCGTTTTGCTTGAAACATGTGAAATAAGAATGGTTTTCCAAATCAAATCAGTTGAGGTGTGCTCTATTTCAAGGTCATATGGTAAGCAATATGAGTTCATTAATTGTTTTTAAGATATATTATGGTAATAGTTCTATATTTCGAGTTCTGGAAATCAGTTGGGTCGCTATCTATTTGCAGTTGAATACTCAAACTAAGTACATATTCGGAATCCTTGCGAAAAAATACATGAAATAGACTCTTGAATCATATAAATCGGATTAAAAATGAATGAGATAGTAACATATTAAAAATTCTCTCGGGCTCGTTTTCTCTCTCTCAAACCCTAGCCTCCGTTAAAGATTTTTGAAAGGGCTTTCATCGGTTTTTCACCGGTGGAAAGCCCCAATCCCTTTATTTTTTTGTTTTCCTTCAATAATTTCCCAATTTATTTGGGTTTTGTTAGTCTCTCCTTGTGAGAGTTTGGTTTTTTGTTTTGGTGTGTTTTGGTGTTCTCCATGGCCGAGGTGATAGATCAAAAGTTTTTTCATGGGCTTGATTCAGGGATGAAGGTTATTATGGGATCGCATCTATGGTCGATTGCACAGAACAGTCGGGTGAAAATAAGTACATACTTTCAAATCATCTTCAAATCACTTGGTTGCCTCTCTAAGAAGGAAGGATTCAACAGTGATATCTTTAAGCGTCTGTCCAATTTCGATTGTATTTGTAGATGCCGTATGGCTTTTGATTAATGAATTGATTCCTTTTTTTCAAAAAAAAAATGAATGAGATATTGATGGTCAAAGTTACTCCATTAGAGTTGACTTCGAGGAGAGAGAAAGTGCTGGTTTTGTGAGGAAGATGATGACGTGGCAGCATGTGATTGGTTGGATGGTTAAAATTAGTATTTAATTTATTTGAGGGACTAAATAAAAGAATTTGGAAAAATGTAAAACATAAAAGTTTAAGTGAATAATTTTGTGGATTTAATGATGGAATCAGATTTTCGGGTTGAGTGATAGAATATTAATTTATATTTTAGATATTAAATTAATGGTGGAAATTAGTTTATTTTGAGTAAATTGCTTACACATGTTTAATAATTATGAAAAATTTATAGAAAGATTGTAATATTATATGAAGAATAGCCATGATGATTTCAGTTGAGAAGAGTTAAGTTTTTAATTGGTTCTAGGATTTAGATATGTTCGTAGCATTACTAATTGATAAATGGAAGGGGTAATCGACGACATAATAAGTTCGTAGAAAATTATAGTTATTATGCGATTAAAATACTTATTATTAATGTTTAAATGTAGAGACGTGCAATTATTGATTGGATTGAATATATTTCAAGTAAGTTCAAATGGGTATGAATTCGTGGAGTTAACGAAGATCTGGTAACGTTAAGGATACTGTGAGGTAAGTATATATTGTATTGTTTTACTGTTAAGCCTGTGATTTTGAAATATCGATGATTTATTGATGATGTTGATGAAAATTGAGTATTCTTACATTGATACTATGAACTGTGATGCTTCCTTTCTGGAAGTAAAGCTAAACCAATTGTTTAGCTGGCCGGGATCCCCACTAGTAGAACTTGTGAATTGATGAACTTATCGTGTTTGAATACTCAGTTTTTGATATGTTCAGACTTTTTGTGATGATGAATTCTTGATGATTTTTATTATATGATGAACTTTTGTGAAAACTTTTGTTAGGCCGAATACACAATATATAATCAAGTATATGTATGAGAATAACGATAAGAACACTGTTTATGAATAATAAACTGTATGGAATTAATAACTCCTCTCTCAGTGATGTAAAATATCACAGAGAGCTGCTAGGTTACAAGAATAATATTTCAAGAATACAATCGTAAATTGATATTCCTATAAATCAGCTATACAATTAATATCAATCAAGAATTGCTTCTGTCTTCTGTTCCGTTTCCTTAGCCATCACGACATCTCTTTGCTTCTTTCCTTCTTCAAAGTATATCGCTTCTAGAATCTTCATTGAGTATAACACCGACAACTAAGTAAACTCTGACTGTCAGAGTTTAACAAACTCTGACCAGTCTTCCAGCTAAACTCTGATAGTTTCCTGATACTTTAAACACTGATAAACAAACATCAGCAATTATATCTAACAATCTCCCCCAACTTGTGCATACAAAAATGTACAAGTTAACAGATAATTGATGATGTCAAAACTTATAATAAATGCAGTGTTTATAAAATCACAGAGTTTATATTTAACTTAGAACAGAAAACTTAAAAACTTACAGTCTCTATTTACTTGATCTCTTCAACTTCAGGTACAGTTCTGAGATAGTCTATAAGCAGTCTTCTTTCAGCCCTTTCAAGCTCAGCTACCATGATCTCTTTCAGTTCCTTCAACTCTGGATCACTCTCTCTAGTTTGATAGATAGCAGCTCTCAAGGCATAAATACTATTCTTCTTCATTTCATTTCCAAGCTTTATCATGAAGGATTTATCTGACTCTAGATTGAATTCTAACACTCTTATACCAAGAGCTGTTGTAAATCTTGCACTGTTCCTCTTCATTTCCACAAGCTTACCATTATAATCTCTGTACTTGGGTATATAAGAACCTGCAGACTTTAAACCACTGAGGGCTCTAGCTTTCATCATTCTGCTTCTTAATACCTCAGCTGCTTGTTGAGTTCTTTGATTTTTGACTTTAAGTAGGTACAGCACATATTCCAACTCTTCCTTCATCTTCAGTTCAATATCAGCTTCTCCAACTCTGTATACTCTTCCATCAGTCTTGAAGTATAACAGAAAATCCTTTTTCAAACCTCTATGGTGTATTAACTTAACAGACTCCAAAGTATCAAGATTTTCTTGAGTCACACCAACACCAGGTTCAACCAATGATGTATGATCCATAGGAGTATTATTCACCCTCTTTTCTCTGTGAGATCCTAAACCAGATCTATCTCGAGATTCCTTGCCCATGATGGTTCTGCTTTGAAGAATATTCACATTTTTAGGAATCAGAGAATGTTGAACTGTGATTGGTTTTGCAAAAGTCCTTTGAAGTTCAGAAGATAACTGAGTCTGTACAACTTGAGTAGTATCAGTGGTTGTCACAGCTTCCAATGATTTGTCAACTTGAGCATTGTCAGAGGTTGATTGAACTTTCTTCAGTACTTGCTTTTCTTCTACAAGCTTCCCTTTGCCTTTATCAAGACTAGCTTCAACTGGTCTCCTTGCATATTTTAAACTCTGTTGAGAATTTACATTTTCTTTGATAACAATTCCTTTCTCTTTTGGCCTTGAAACTTTTACAACCTTCTTGATCTTTTCAGATTTCAAATTCTTCTTATGCTCTTCAGCCAGCATCTTTTCTTTAGCTTGAATATCTTCAACTGTTGCATTTGCACCATGCTCTTCCAAAAACAACTGAGCTGCAATCTCTTCATCAGTAATTGGTTGAGATGAGAAGTAGGCACTAAGCTTCTAACTCTTGAAGATGATTGAGCTCCAGTGTTTATTCTTTCAGAGTTTGTCCTAGCAGAGTTTGACCTCAGTCTCCCTTGCTCTTGAATTGATTTTAACATTAACTCTTTGTCTTTTGCACCACCATCAATAGTATCATCCTGTCTACTCAGAGTTTGAGATTTCTTGCATTTGTCTTTAAAAACTCTCTCCCCCTTTTTGACATCATCTGGAATCAACACTGATGTGAGCAATTCAAGTGAAGCAGCAATTGAATCAAGCTTGTCAGACATGACATTTTGATTTTCTTCAACTTTGCTTAGCCTGGTTCTTATAGCCTCCTGATCTCTAGATAAAGAAAATTTTTCTTGCTTCAAAGTCATTTCCCTTGCAGCCACATCATTTCTCAACCCAGTAACATCTTTCTGAGTTTCATCAAAACGGTTGTTAAGAGACTTTACTTGTACAATTGTAGCTTTAAGATGTGTAAGAAGCTCAGGATTTGTGATAGTAGCAGCAGACTTGGACACAAATTCAGCTGCCCTTTGATCAGGAAATATACATTCATGACTTGACCAATTTGCAAAGTACATGTTTTAAAAATGAAATATTGCAACATTAGTAATAATAGCAACTGCAACACTTAAATTCAAAAATTTGCAAGACCTGGTTTGTACATAATCAGATCCCTTTAAAAATAAACCAACCAATTTAAAGTAATACAACTCCACCAATCATCCAAAACCTAACCAAAATATATTCCAACTCCACCAGTCATCCAACACCAAAATATAATCTAACTCCTCCCATCATTCACCCCACAACTACGCCACTCCACCATAATATCATCCACCATAATTACCCTAAAGTACCAAGAAACAAAAGGTAGAGTACAAAATAAAAATTACGACAAAAGATAACAAAATTTTTAAAACCATGTCCATGCTACTACTATAAACAGAGAAGCAACTAAGTGGAAGTCCCGATAGTGAACGGGGTTGCATTTTCATCATCTTCGCTTGGAGCAGTAGCACAATAGTGTGCAATGTCCAGATTCAACCCAGGATTAGCTTCTGTTAGCTTTTTCAGCAACATCATGTTATCTTGAACTTTTTTGTTCACCTTTAATTCAACCTCCAGTGAACCAGCAGAGGAATTTTGTAAGAGGAGTTGCTCTACCACATCTTCATTTTGAGCAACTGTTAGACTACACCAGTAATAAAAAAACAGATTTAGATTTCTTGACCTTGAAAAGAAGTTCCAAATTTTGATTCAGAAAGAAATATAAAACCTGAAAGTGCTGTAGACAAGATATCCTCCAACTTTTAGCAATTTGAAACCATTTGTTAGCAGCAGCAACTACAAGGATACAAGGACAAGAGGAATGAGAAACTTAAAGGTGTTACAATTCATTAATATCCAAATAAATAATAAATGCATGGTGACATCACACCACAGATAAGCCTGATAGGATCTAAATATGACATAAAAAGAATCAAGCAGAAAACTGCATATGAATTGGGCTACTACAGATGATGATAGCTAAACTGAATATCAATAAGACAATGCAGCAAAAAATAGAAACCAGTATCACAGTGTAAAGCTTCCGAAGAACTTTACAACTACACGAACCAGAAATCCTTGTAGAGCTTTGTAAGAAAGACAGTCAATGTACAGACGCATATAACATCACTTATGCGGCTGTCTTAGCTAAACAGACACATATTATGTGTTTTTAAAAAAAAATATTATTTGTGCTTCCTGCCACCTGTAGCATATATACACAATACATCTTTGACCCCAAAAATATCAAAGGCAAACTTGTCAAAAAATACAAAATTTAAATAGCTATTCAAAATAAAGTGCGTACTTCATTAATCAACAAAATAAAAGTTACATACATAATCTCAAATCCTTAATTGGTCAGAGTACAATGCTCTGTAAAAAGGACCTGCCCAGCACCAAGAGACTATGAGGTCCATGCTCATTCAGTCCTGGACCAGGCACCAGTGGTGCAACTATAAAAATTGCTGGTACTAAAATGGGCTTAAGTTGTAGACAACTAGAGGGTACTAATGCACCTACGCAATGACGACTACTAAACTAAAATATAAAGCTGCAAGTGGAACCCATGAGCTTTCAAAAGGAGGTTGGCCATTAAAATTTTATTTTAGGGTCCTTGATTTGAAATATTTAATGTGCTTCAGAGTCCCAAGTACACTAATCAAATTAATATACTGAAGCAAAAATTCTCTATATATACTGAATTTTAAATTGCTTAGTCTTTTTTGTAACAAGCATTATAACCTATTTCCACTCGGCAAAGCTCACAATCAAAATGAAAAATAAACAAAAAAAAGGAAGAGCATTCTACACAAGATCAAAAAATGCTAATTTCTTTAAGCTAAGTTGGTAGCCAGAATGTGATATAATGTACATGAACAAACATTGATTGCTATAAAGTAGTAAAAGGAAGAGTAACTTACGTGTGTTAGCAGTCTTGTTAGATTGACAAAACATATCCTCTAAAGTTCGTGCCAAGGTCTCATAGAAGTTATGAGCACTTAGATCCACCTTTCGTCCAATCGCACTTATAATCCTTGTTTGCCAGGACGTTCTCACTCTTGTCCACAATTGAGCTAAAATCTTCAGTCATCGACAACTTAGCTTGGTTAAGGTTGTTTATTCGATAAGCTCTTACAGGAGGCCATCCCACAACCTGGCTGCTTTAAACATTTTATAAAATAAAATCAAATTAAAAAACTGGTATTAACAAACAAGAAATTGGTTTTTGCTTGGAAGTGATCAAAACAATATTTTACAGGGTATAGACATTAATAAGAATAGAAACACAAATGTGTGCATACATAAAAGTATTTGAAGTCCAAGAGAAATATACTCACTTGCACTAATACAACATTAGATTATACCAAGTATTCAATAATAACAAAGGAATCTTCAAATTCCTTGGACGATATTATATTGATTCAGATTTTAAAAAATAGGTTTTCTGCAATATTTTATATGGAACTGGAAGAGCACTTTATGTGTCGTTGATCCTTTTTCCACATCAATTTCAGTACCATCAATATGAAGAGCATCAAGTGGGGCCTCATCCTTGCTCCATACAAGTGGCAAAACAGAAAATGCGATAAGCCAACTTAGCATATTCAGTTATATGACTGTATATCACAACAAGATGTACTTGGTACCTAAAACGCAACTACACAAAGGGAACCATCAGCAGAAAATTGTGAGACATAAGCCCGGGTGGTCATTCGGTCTACAAGAGATGGATATTTTCCTGGTAAATATTTATTAAGAACATGAAAACGATCTGCTGCTGAAAACCTTCCCCTTCCTGAATAATTGCATTCTCTACCAGCTAGCATCTTCACAGTATTAACAGAAGATCTGCGCTTTCCTGGGAATACGTCGCCCGAATTTTCATGAGGTGTTGATCTAAGCTTTGTGAGTTGAGCAACATCGTGGTCCAGAATATTCGTGGGTTCGTTGGGAGAAGAATTCTCATCAATACCAGAGTTTGATGCATCACTATCGGAACATTCCGAATCAATCTCCAATCTACTTAGAGCATACCCCATACTATCAGATGCAAGTCTCCTTCTCCAGACTCTAGAGAGCGTCTTGATTTTATTTTCAAGTAGTAAACAGTGTCTTGCTTACATCACATCCAAGGATGAGTTTCAAATTCGATAAACCCTGCTAACAAATATAAAAAAACAAGTTACCCTCAGAATTATGTGTATGTACCTTTCAGGTGAATAAACGTAGAATTTCATTTATGTAACTATATCAGTTCAATTTCTCTTGTACAAAATACTACAGATGTCATTGTACATAAACTGATTCATCGTAAAGAAGCACAATTTCGCTGATAACACGCGTAAAACACCCGCAATTCAGCTGAACTAAATCATTTTCGCATACAATCATAGTTTTTAACAACAATAGCAAACTTTCTTGCACCTCAATTTATTTTCTCCATTTATACATTACATAAAGATACGAACTTTCATTTCTCATTAACCTAAACACAAACACATGAATTGCATAAACTAAATTGAATTAAAAGCTACCCAAGTGATCAAAAACCCATATACATAAGCACAAATTAACATTAAACAGAGCAAAAATACAACCAAAATTGTAGAGATTGAATCTTTATTCAAAAAACATAATAAAATTTCAAGAACTCAAATATCCAACTGAAATAAAACTGCAAATATGAAAAAAATGATAAAATTACACAACTTTTTCAAGAAATTCTCAAATGGGCAGCTCAATAATCAATTTAAGATGATGAATATATGCATATACATGTATATAATTATTTGTATGTATGCACATAGATGATCAAACAGAGTACATACATGAATTTGGAATTACCTTGCTCGTAGGGGCTTTGCTAGACTACTACAGTCGACTTCCTATTCCTTGACCATGGCTTAGAGCTGTCCTTTTGCGTATGATGGATGGACAGTCACTGTGAATGTATTAACAAAGCATCAAAAAACTTAAAGCCCCTATTTTGTACATAAATTACAAAACATATACAAGAACCCAATTTTACCTTGAACTAAAAGCCCCAATCCAAGCCCTAATTCAAACCCTGAACGAAAAGCCCCAATCGAAACCCTAATTGAAAATCAATACTAATTGAAAATCAATATCCATAAATATGAGTACAATACCAATTAATTGGAGCAATTAAGTCGAGAAAAGTGAAGAAAATACCAATTAATCGGAGCCCCAATTAGTCACCTGCAAAGTGAAAAACAAATTAAATCTAGAGAAAAAATAAGAGAGGAGAAAAGAGAAAATAGAGAGTTGAGAGAGAGGAGAGACGACAGGTTCTTCAAGTTGAGAAAGAGAGAGAGAATTGAGAGAGAAATGAGAATGATTTCTTCGATGAGAGTGAGAGTCTTAGAGAGTAGAGACGCGAAATCATACTAAAATTTTCGTCAAAATTTTGGGATTGGGGGGAATATTGCCGCCTTCCAAATTTTCAACTTAAATTAAATTTTTTAATTTTCAATTTACTTTTTAAAATTAATATATTCAATTAAAGAGTGGTCAAAATAATAATCTATTAGTTAAAAATAATGAATACCGATTAACATTTGTACGGTAGGATCGTCGAAAAAATCATTAAAAAAAATTAATCAGTGAATCTGACAAGCGCCCCGTTCCCGAAAGAAGTACTGTTCCAACGTTTCTGAAAAGATGCGGCACATCCGGACCTTTATATTTTTTGATAATTTTTTCCCAACACTAGAATGAGTACCGATTAACATCCGTACGGTTGGATCGTTGAATAAATCAATTAAAAAAATTATTCAGTGAATCTGACACATGTCCCATTCTTAGCAGCAGTACTATTCCAACGTTTATGGAAAGATGCGGCACAACCGGGGCTTTTTATTTTTTTATTATTTTTTCCGAACACTAGAATAAGTACTGATTAACATCCGTACGGTTGGATCGTCCAAGAAATAAATTAAAAATTTATTCGGGTTTAGGGTTGGGGTTTAGGGGTTAGGGTTTAGGGTTAAAAATAAGAAATTAATTATTAATGAATTTTTAATTAAAAATTAGAGAAATTAGTGGGGCCCACTTGTGGGGCCCACTTTTTTGATATTATTTTTTAATTAAAACTTAATTTTTAACTAAAAATTAGAAAAATTAGTGGGGCACACTTGTGGGGCCCACTTTTTTCTGTGGTCCCACTTTTTTTAATATTATTTTTAATTAAAAGTTAAAATTTTAATTTTTAATTAAAATTAGAAAAATTAGTGGGGCCCACTTGTGGGGCCCACTTTTTTCTGTTGGTCCCACTTTTTTTAATATTATTTTTAATTAAAAAATAATTTTTAATTAAAATTAAGAAAAATTAGAGGGGCCCACTTGTGGGGCCCACTTTTTTCTGTGGGACCCAATTTTTTTAATATTATTTTTGAATTAAAAATTAATTAATAATTAATTAATTACTAATTTTTAATTCAAAATTAGAAAAATTAGTGGGGCACACTTGTGGGTCCCACTTTTTTCTGTGGTCCCACTTTTTTTAATATTATTTTTAATTAAAAATTAAAAATAATTAATTTTTAATTAAAATTAGAAAAATTAGTGGGGCCCACTTTTTTTTGTTGGTCCCACTTTTTTTAATATTATTTTTAATTAAAAAATATTTTTTAATTAATTTTTAATTAAAAATTAGAAACATTAGAGGGGCCCACTTGTGGGGCCCACTTTTTTCTGTGGGACCCAATTTTTGAAATATTATTTTTGAATTAAAAATTAATTAATAATTAATAACTAATTTTTAATTAAAAATTAGAAAAATTAGTGGGGTCCACTTGTGGGGCCCACTTTTTTCTGTGGGTCCAACTTTTTTTAATATTATTTTTTTAATTAAAAATTAGGGAAGCCCACTTTTTTCTGTGGGTCCCACTTTTTTTAATATTATTTTTAATTAAAAATTAAATATTAATTAATTTTTAATAAAGTTTTAATTAAAAACTAGAAAAATTAGTGGGGCCCACTTTTGGGGCCCACTTTTTTTAATATTATGTTTTATTTAAAAATTAATTTTTAATTAATTTTTAATTAAATATTAGAAAAATTAGTGGGGCCCACTTTTGGGACCCACTTTTTTCTGTGGGTCCCACTTTTTTGAATATTATTTTTAAATAAAAATTATTTATTATTTAATTTTTAATTAAAAATTAGTATGGCCCACTTGTGGGGCCCACTTTTTTCTGTGGGACCCACTTTTTTTAATATTATTTTTAATTAAAAATTAAATATTAGTTAATTTTTAATTAATTTTTAATTAAAAATTAGAAAAATTAGTGGGGCCCACTAGTAAGGCCCACTTTTTTCTGTGAGACCCACTTTTTTTAATATTATTTTTTAATTAAAAATTAAAAATAATTTTTTAATTAATTTTTAATTAAAAATTTGAAAAATTTGCGGGGCCCACTTGTGGGCCCACTTGAAAGGCATATGTCTAGGCCTATTTGTAAACACCGAGGATTCTACTCAACTATTAATTAAGATGTAATAAGTAAATAATAAAAATCAAATGTCACAGGAATCTCAGAAGGTTATATCTGTCAAAGAATGAAGATTAAAGTCATCTATAGACTTGAAGTTATTCTACACTGGAAGAAGTTCATTTATTTGATCAAGGCTCAGTGAAGTATTCAAGAAAGTGGATCTATTTAAGGTGACAGAGGTTTCAGAAGTGTGACGGGAAAGAGTACAGGTTACAGTCCTTGTTTAAATAAAAGGAGAAAAGAATCACAGCTTAAAGTTTAAGATGAAGAACAACCATTAAAGTTAGTCGCTCATGAACCAGACAGTACATGGAGTGTCAACGTCAGTCAGTGGAAGTTCGTCATCAATTTCAGTGGTTCTAAGAATTAGTTTAATTCTCTTTTAATATTATTCTATAAGATATTTAATTTAATCTATGAATTAATTCTTTCAGAATTAATTCATATATTAAATTAATCAATCTAGATCTTAAGTAATTTAATGTATAAATTAATTCTCAGAATTAATTTATTTATGAAATTATTTGGGTCATTTATTTTAATTTATTTAATCAGTGAATTAATTCTAATAGAATTAATTCATTTGTTAAATTAATTAAAAGTAGAATTTTATTAAATCTGTTTTATCCTAAGTCTATTTATACTAGTAGTACTATCTAATTTGTACTAGTAGTACTATCTATGTTAGTACTACCGATAGTACTACCAGTACTAAAGGATAGTACTACCGAGAGTACTATTAAAAGTAATTGATAGTATTGCCAGTAGAATTGCTAGTGAAGTTAGGCGCGTGGGAAACTGTCTATTGACTTGGTTAAATAGAAGTGTTTGATCAAAAACAGACAGACAATAGAATTCAATACAGAAGCAAAAAGCAAAGTTTCATTTCTCTCTTCTGCATTCATTCGAAGCCAACTGCAAAGCTTTAAAATCATTCTTGTAATAAATTCTAGTCATCAAATTTATATCCAATCCACTAGAATTCAATTACTTGTATTGCTTGGACAATCTAGCGGATCATAATCCCTAGAATTACTATCGAACTACTTTTTAGTATTCGATCTTTTTATTACAAAAATAGATAAATTCATGTCGAATTTATTCTAGATTTGTTTTAACAAGAACCTTGTAATCTGTGCACTGAATTGTAACACCCCTCAAGTTTAATAGAGTTTCTATTTAACTTGAATATTGTTTCAGTTTTTATTCCGCACTAATTTGTTCTAAACAGTTAAATCATTTAAAGGACAAATTCGATAAAACGGTATAGTTTGTATTCAACCCCCCTTCTACAAACTTATCAGGACCTAACAATTGGTATCAGAGCCTTTTGATTGATATACTAATCAAAGATCCAATTGTTTGAGATTTTTTCTTAACTCTGAATTTTTTATTTTTCTAAAAATCTCAAAAGATGTCTACTGCACAGAAAGTGGGGACAGTTAAAATCCCAATATTCAGCAAGGAGCATTATCCAATGTGGAAGAAGAAAATGCTCCTATTTCTTAAGGTTGCAAATCCTAAATACTTGGATGTGCTGAAGAGTGGTCCCAAACTCCCTATGATTATTGATCCTGAAGTTGTTGAGGATAATGTTGTGACTAGGGCTGCTAGAATGTACCCTAAAGATCCCAAGGAATACACTCCTGATGAGAAAGAGGATGTTACCTTGGATTCCTGTCTTCAGTTGATCCTTATTGAGAGTCTTGATCCTATCATGCATAATCATGTCCTAAATTGTGAAACTGCCAAACATATTTGGGGAACCATAGAGATAATCAATGAGGGGACAGAAGAAGTTAGGGAGAATATGCTGGAAATTCTCACTTCACAATATGAGCATTTCAGATCAAACCCTGGTGAAGGTATCTCTCAGGTTTTTGAAAGATACAACAAATTAATTAATGATCTGAATCTCAATGGGAAGCACTACACCAACAAGGAGATTAACAAGAAGTTCCTTCTTACACTTCCACCTCATTTGGAGCACAAGATATCTGCTATTAGAGAAGCAAGAGACATGAATGAGCTTGCTTTGGAAAGATTGTATGGTGTCTTGAAGACCTATGAGCTGGAGCAGATTCAACAGAAGGAGCTGTATGGAACTGGAAGGATTGTTGGTACCTCCACTGCATTGGCTGCTGAAGTCCCACAGAAACTGGAAGTGAAGGCTGTTCAACCTTCCAGTTCTCACATGAATGTTATTGATGCTGAATATGGATTAACATCCATTGATCAATCTGGTGGTGACTTCTATTCTTTGGAAGAACTTGATCAGCTGGAGGATGGTGATTTGGCTTTGATAGTCAGAAAGTTTGGGAAGTTTAGATTCAAGAGGAATCCCAATCTTAAGTTCAGACCCAGATTTCAGAGAGGTGGATCTTCATCTTCAAGTGGCACAAGGGGTGGCTACAAAACTGGAACTGTGGACAGGAGTATAATCAGATGCTACAATTGCAATGAGTTGGGTCACTTTGCTACTGAGTGCAGAAAGCCAAAGCAAGTGACTAGAAACACATTTGATTCTAGCAAGAAGAACAAGATTGGGAAGGCCTATGTTGCTGAGGGAAAGAGTTGGGATGACACTGACAGTGATGAAGAAGCAGGTGAGATTGGGAACCTTGCTTTAATGGCTAAAGAGGAAAGCACTTCATCCAGATACATGTCAGAGGTAACCTTTACTGATGCTGAAATGATTTATCATCTTGGTGGCACCATAAGTTGTGCACGCACTGAAAATGATAGAATAAATCTTTTAAACACAAATCTTGAAAAGGAATTAAAAGATTTGAAACTTGTGCATGTTAATCAGGATGAACTTAATGAGAAAATTGCTTTTCTGGAGAATAGGGTTAAATGTTATATTCAACTGGAAACCATTCTCAAAGAGCAGATTAGTGAGCTTAAAACCAAAGCTAATGCCTATTACAACTCTTGTAAGACGGCTAAAGAAATTTTCAATAAACAAGCTATTGGTAATCATGTCAGTATAGGTTATGATTATAATGAGGCTATAGGATTGCTTGGTATTAATACACCTTGTAGAGTCAGAGAAGAAGGAAAGGTTGTTCCTTATATTCTTAAGGGTATTAAAACACCCTTCTGTAAGGAGTCTGAGGCAGAGCCTCTGAATGAATACTCTATCATTATTGCTGAGGAGATTCATGAAGAAGATGTTGCTTTAGAAGCTGAGCAATCCAAAAAGTGTGTATCTGATATTCCAGTCAAAGTTGCTACAACTGAAAAGACTAAATCAGATATCCATAAGTTGGATCAAAACAACTGTAGAACTAACATGCCTGCTATTAATTCTTCTCATAAAGCATGTGGTGTGGGTAATTGCATGTCTTGTGCTTTTAATGTTATGTATGCTTTCTTTAATAAAAAGCATGTATCTAGTGATAAGACTGCTCCACGTCAACATGTTAATAATAAGAAGCATGTTAAAACAAAGACTACTAGTCCTCCTCAGACTAGAGTGGATTCATTTATCCCTAAGCCTACTCAGAAATGTGTTAAGGCTGGTTATAAATGGAAACGCTCTTATGTGAAAGAGGATGAAGTAGTTTTAGTTAGAAATGTTGTTTTGCCTGACAAAGGCCAGTTCTTTAAGTATGCCGGACCCAATCAATTTTGGGCTCCGAGGAAGGACTAATCAATCTGATATTGCAGGGAGTTAAACAGGTAAACCGTGTTATGTGGATTCTTGACAGTGGCTGTTCAAGGCATATGACCGGAGATAGAGCCCTGCTATCAGATGTGGTTGTGAAAGCTGGCCCAGTAGTTACCTTTGGAGATAACAGCAAGGGTATTACGAAAGGATATGGCTGTTTGAAGTACGAAAATGTTATCATTGAAGATGTTTCATTTGTGGAAGGTCTGACGTTCAATCTTCTCAGCATCAGTCAGTTCTGTGACAGAGGATATGCTGTTTCCTTTGAAAGAGAGAAGTGTCAGATTACTCACAAGAAGAATGGAAAGCCTGCTCTTCAAGGAGTAAGGAAAGGTGACTTGTTCATAGCTGATCTGAACTCAGGATTCAAAGATGAAGTTAATTGTTTTTATGCTAAAGCTTCATCAGATGATAGTTGGCTATGGCACAAGAAGATGTCTCACCTTAACTTCAAAACTATGAACTCTTTAGTCAAGAGGGAATTAGTTAGAGGTTTGCCTCAGATGGAATTTACACAGGAAGGACTGTGTGAGGCATGTCAGAAGGGAAAGTCAAAGAAAGCTTCTCACAAGGGCACTGACACATCATCAATAACTGAACCTCTTCAGCTACTGCACATGGATTTGTTTGGTCCAGTTAATGTGATGTCCATGTCAAAGAAACAATATGCACTTGTGATTGTTGATGACTATTCAAAATATACATGGGTTTTATTCCTACATTCCAAGGATGAGACCCCATTCCTGGTGATTGGCCATGTAAAGTTGATTGAGCTGGATTCTAGATTCCCTGTTAGAGCCATAAGGTCAGATAATGGTACAGAATTCAAGAATGCCATTCTAAATGACTTTTGTGCTGATAAAGGAATAACAAGACAGTATTCTGCCCCTAGAACTCCTCAACAAAATGGAGTAGTGGAAAGAAAGAATCGTACATTGATTGAAGCAGCTAGGACTATGCTAAGTGAGTCCAAACTTCCAACGTACTTTTGGGCTGAAGCAGCGAATACAGCTTGTTATACTCAGAATCGAACTTTAATCAACAAGGACTTAATGAAGACTCCGTATGAGATCATGAACAATAAGAAACCAACTGTCAAGTACTTTCATGTATTTGGAGCAAAATGCTTTGTGCTTTTAGATGACAATGTTAAACGTGGCAAGTTTGATGCAAAGGCACAAGAAGCTATTTTTGTTGGATATTCCAGAAGATCTTACAGGGTCTATGTGGTTGGCAGTCACACAGTAAAGGAAAGTGTCAATGTTACTTTTGATGACACTAAGTTCCCCAGTATCCAAAAAGAAGACTCATCTGAAAAACTGAAGTTTGATAACTTGCCAGACTCAGAATCAGATGATGAAGACCCACCTGAAGTTATTGCTGGTGATGATAATAACAATGATGACAATGATCATGGTGATGGTGGTGGAAACACTGGTAACAATGGAGATACCATCAACACTGGAGAAGAATCATCAAGGCAAACAGGCAACAACTCAGGGGGAGCAAATGAAGGATCAGCTAGTCACTCACAACATCAAAGTGGATTTCAAGGTGAATCATCAAGATCAAATCTTCCAAGACAGACTGTTTGGAATAGAGCTCATCCTTTTGAGTTGATCATTGGTGATCCAGATGTTGGAGTTAAAACTAGAAGAGCTTCTCAGAATGAATGTCTTTTCTCAGCATTTCTATCTAAAATGGAGCCAAAGAAAACTGAGGAAGCACTGACTGATCCAGATTGGGTGATTGCTATGCAAGATGAACTCAATCAATTTGAACAACAGCAAGTCTGGAAGCTGGTACCCAGGCCAAAGAACAAGAAAGTAGTGGGTACAAGATGGGTATACAGGAACAAGCTAGATGAGGATGGCATTGTTACTAGAAACAAGGCAAGACTGGTTGCACAAGGGTATTCTCAAGCTGAAGGCATTGATTATGATGAAACCTATGCACCAGTGGCTAGACTTGAGGCTATCAGGATGTTCTTAGCATTTGCTGCTTATTCCAATTTTAAAGTCTATCAAATGGATGTTAAGAGTGCATTCCTGAATGGTGAACTTGATGAAGAAGTGTATGTGGAACAGCCCCCTGGCTTTGAAAATCAGGAGCTGCTGGACTTTGTGTACTTTCTCTTCAAGGCTATCTATGGTCTCAAGCAAGCCCCAAGAAAATGGTATGACACTCTCTCTGGTTTTCTTTTAGAAAATGGTTTTGTTAGAGGTATCATAGACAAAACTCTTTTTTCAAAGAAACACAAAAGTGATATGATATTAGTCCAAGTCTATGTGGATGACATCATATTTGGGTCTACTAATGATAATCTCTGTAAGAGATTTGCTGAGCTTATGCAGAGTAAGTTTGAAATGAGTATGATGGGTGAGCTGAAGTTCTTTCTTGGATTGCAAGTAAGTCAAAGGTCAAATGGTATATTTATTTGTCAATCCAAGTATCTCAAAGAACTCCTCAAGAAGTATCACATGGAGGATTCAGCATCAGCAAGGACTCCATCTTCAACAGCCATCAAACTTGGAGCTTCTGACAAATCTATCAAGGTAGATGTTACAAGCTACAGAGGTATGATTGGCTCTTTACTCTATCTTACTGCTAGTAGACCAGATATTATGTATGCTACATGCTTGTGTGCAAGGTTCCAAGCGGACCCTAGAGATGTTCATCTCGTTGCTGTGAAAAGAATCTTGAGATATCTTAAGGGTACACCTAATCTAGGTATTTGGTACCCTAAAGATTCTGGTTTTAATCTTGTTGTATATACAGATTCTGATTATGCAGGTAGTGTTGTGGATAGAAAGAGTACCTCTGGGAGTTGTCAATTCCTTGGAGGTAGGTTGATTTCCTGGTATAGCAAGAAACAGCAAACAGTTTCCAATTCAACAGCAGAAGCTGAATATATTGCTGTTGGAAGCTGTTGTGCTCAGATCTTATGGATACGGAATCAATTAAAGGACTATGGCTTTGCATTAGACAAAATTCCCATATTTTGTGATAATACAAGTGCCATAGCAATCTCCAACAACCCTGTGCAGCACTCGAGAACTAAGCACATTGATATCAGGTATCATTTTATCAGAGAGCATGTCATGAATGGAACTGTGGAGTTACATTTTGTACCCACAGAAGAACAGACTGCAGATATATTCACTAAATCTGTTGATGAATCCACATTTATCAAGTTAGTTGGTAAATTGGGTATGTTAAACAGTCTTAGTGATTAACAATATCTCTGTCACGTTTGTTCTTTCAAAATTCATTTTCTTTTGTTTTGTTAATGTTATTCACTGAGGGTTCTCATTTAATAATTGCATGCTTGTTGATTTAAATGGTTCTGAATATTTTATTTTCTTTAAAAAATATTTTTCTCATATTTTTTAAGTGGAGAAATGTATTTTTATTGAAAATATATTTATTTAGAATAATTTAGATATTTTTCAGATTGTAAATATTATTGTTTAAATAATTCTGCAAGTTTATATTAATTTTATGCATTTCTATAATATTCTGCATATTTTTCTAGGATTTATGGAATTTTCTGTGAATTTTTCTAGGTTTGTAAGTATTTTTCATGCATTTCTATATTATTTCTGCATTTTTCTGTAAAGTTCAGTTACTTTCCGCATTTTCTTTTTATTTTTATTTAATTCTCGTTAGAATTACTAGTTTTATACTAGTAGTACTATCGGTAGTACTATCCCCTGATAGTACTACCAGTTCATTTTAATAGTACTGCTAGTGTTTTTGTTTTTTTTGTTTTTTTTTGTTTTGTTTTTCCTTTTATTTCATAGTACTACTAGTTCATTAGATAGTACTACCGCATTTTCCATTTTAATTATTATTATTCTTTTTCTGTTTTATTGATAGTACTACCGAATTTTGGATAGTACTTCTAAGTATTTTCTTTTACTTTTTACCTTTTTGATTTTCTTTTTAATTAGTGATAGTACTACCGTGTTTTCCTTTTCCTTTTACCATAGTACTATTAGTTCTTTTACCTTAGTACTACAGTATATATATATATATATAAATGTATAGTAATTTTTTTTTTACTGAGTACTACACAGTTCAAGTTTTAACTTAACTGCTTTTTCCTTTTTCTCTCTCGTTTTTTCTTAGAAACGAAGTGCTGCCATTTTGTTTTTCGATTTCCAGATTCGTTTCTTGCTTGTTTTTAATTCTGAAACCATCACTGAATAGATCTTCTCAAGCCCATTAATTCGAGTATTTAAAATCCAAGTTTCATTGAGTTTTAAGTTTTCGAGTTTTTGAATTTCAAAGGGTTTTCCTATTCGTTTTTAGTGATTTAGGAGGTGTTTTTGGATTCTAAAAATAGTACTGTGTGTGATTTTTGTCAAGGATTAACATACTAAAATTTGGTAATTTTTGGAGAACTTTGAAAATTTGGATTTTTTTAATTAATTTTAATTAATTTTAAAATCCTAAAATTCGAATTATTCATAATTATTTAAGTTTTTGATTTTTTGTGTTAATTCTTACTTAGTAAATTATGGCTCAGAATTTTGAGGTTGTTAAAAACAATTACATTGGGTATTTTGATCCGTTGAGATGTTCGATTGATCGTTTTCGACCTTGGATTCAGTTTTTAAATTCGCAGTGTTGTGTGAGTCGTGCTATATGTTTATCTGCTGATTTAAAGATTGAACCACTTAGATTGTTGTGTTCTACTGCTGTAATTTCTGAGAATTTAAATTCTATATCTTTCACTATTGAGCACACACAATATACTATTACTGAGGATTTGTTTTGTGAAGTGTTTCAACTTCCTAGGGATAACTTTGATAGGACTCCTTCTGATGATGAATTAATTCAGTTTTTCACCAGAATTCATTATCAAGGTCCTTTGGAGTTGCCTAAACTCAGTAAAGCAAATCTAGTCTGTGAATGGGATATCTTATTTGATACTTTAGCTAAGGTTTTCAGCAATTGTACTAAGAGCAATTTTCAACATATTCCATCCTTGTTGCAGTACATTGCTTATGCTATTGTGTTTAATGTTAGACTTAACATTGGTCATCTTATTTGGAGTCTTATGGTTAGGAGAGTAGCTAATGCCAGGATTGATCATGATAGTGGTAGAAATGTCAGGTGTTTCTATCCTAGATTTCTCACTATCTTAATCAATCATGTGCTATCTGATGCTCACAAGGAGTTGTTTTCAAATGCTGTATCTATTCCTTCTCCTACTACTTTTAGTAAGTTCTATCAAAGACTCCATACTTCTAGTAAATGGAATATGACACCAGTGGTTGTAAGTCCATTCATGGCTCATTTCATTCACCTACCTACTTTTGAACCCTTTGTTCCTGATCAACAACTAGTCATTGCAGCTGGAACTTCAGAGGAACTGCCACTACAGGTAATACATCCTATCTCTGGATCATCTGGCACCTCTACTCAAACCCAAGTGGTTGATAGGACAGACCAAGAGGTTGTAGAACCACAATCTCTATCCCAGGTCAGAGAGCCAAACACAGTGTCTAATCCTTTAACCTCTCAACCTGGAACTGCTTCTTTAATAAGACAAAGGTCAAGTAGTGAAGAAACACTGAGTGCACCCACAGCTCTGTCTCCACCATTAAAGAAAAGAAAAACCTATAGAGAGACATCTGTAAGCCCATCCATGTCCTCCCAAAAGGACTTGGATCTTGAAATGGCCATTGAACAGTCTCTGGAGACATCCTCTGAACAGGATGAATCTATTGAAATTCGCCATCGGGCCCTGGCAATCTGTAATGAGTCAAGCACTCTCCCATTACTCACAATGGGAGAAGACATCCAAATACAAGAAACTCAGGACACTTTGTTAGGAGAGCACTTAGGATCTGAAACAGTGCCTACCATTGTCACGGTAGAAGTGCCTTCGCAGGCATCAGAGGGAAAATCTGATTCTTTGCCATCTATAATAGAATCATTTTCTCCCCTCCCAGAGGGAACATCTCTGGCTCCCCTAAGGGATTTTTCACTCGCAGTTTTTACTGGTGAAAGTGAAAGGCAACCTGATGAGTCTGTCCCTGAAGAAATTCAGTATACAATGTCAAATATTTTGACAGACTCATTCAGGGATCGGGAATTGCGAACTCCCATTGCACCACCACTGACCTCTCTTGAAGGGGCTAGGGTGATTTTTCCTGCAGGTACATCTACTGAGAATCTTGACAGACAGTTAGTGGTGAGAGATATGAATCAAACACAGAGTGAAACACAAGCACGTGAGTTGAGTGAAACACCACTGAGAGCAATTGAGGTGAGTGCACACACTGACACAAACACTGCTTTGTTGAACCAACTAGCTGAGTTACAAAGGAAGTTACAAGAAACCCAGGCTGAGAACAATCTTCTGAAAGCACAAGTGGTTGCACAATCTACCACCTCTGTATCAAATCAGCTGGGTACTGTGAAAGATGACCTGGAAGGACTAAAGGATAATCTACTCCCGAGGCTGAATTCAATCCAACAATCTCAAGTACTGGTGGCTTCAGACATCTCTGATATTATAACGTCAAATGCTCAGATATCGGAGAGTGTCAAAGAGATTGCTGCTATTTCTACCAAGGTGGACTTTATTCTGCAAACATCTGATGAAAACCAGAGGTTTAATGAGCAAAGGATATCTAGGATTGAAGGAGGAATGGAGCATCTTAATGAAGGGATGAAGCACCTGTACAACATGATCAAGGAATCACATCAACCTACTGTAGAACAAAGATCATTCTTTGAGGGAGATGATGATGAGGATGATGAGGCTGATGAAGGAAGAGATGCAAGGGAAAGAGGAGACATAAGGAGAACAACTGAGGTGAATCCTAGGGCTTCCACAGCTCAAACTGTAGAGGATTCCTCAACTAAGGGGGAGAAGGAGAAGAAAGGAGAAGAAAGGGAAGCTGGAGAAGCTTCTGGAGGAGATAAGGGGAAAGGTAAACAATCAATGGAAGGAGTCTGCTTTTGATGATGCCTACTACTACCATGGTGAACAGGATGACTTCCACTTTGACACATCTGGTGATCTGCAGAAGACCATACCTGAAGAAGCTTTTGGTGAGGAGGAGGTTGAGGAGGCAGCCAACTTTGATGATTGGGAAGATGAAGCTGATCTATATACACCTGACCCTTTGTTTCAAAATGAGTTGAAGAAACAGCAAGCAGAGCTAAGGAGAAAGGAGGATGAGCAAGCCAAGGTCTCCGACATCATATCTCAGAAGCTGAAAATTCAAAAGGCTGAACATGAAGACAAACAACGTCTTCATAGTATTCATGTCAAGGAAAGGAGATTGGATGTTAGGATGAAGCAAGGAAGTAAATGGGATAAGGCAAGGGAGATGTTTGATATCCCTCAGAGAGGCACAAACAATGATGCTACTTTTCTGAAGCTGCTTGAGAAGATCAGAACTGTTAATCCAGACAACTCATTATATATGAAGGCATTGAAGGAAGATATCCTAAGGATTACGTCTGCATTTGATCAAGTGAGGCAAGAATTATTCATCTATGTCTCAAGTGCGCTTGAAGGGTCATTCACCATTTCTCTTGACCTTCTACAAAGAAGATCTCTATCTGAATTGTGGATTCTGATGAGTAAAGTAAAAAGATCTTCTTGCTTGAATGAGCTTCTATATGACCGGCTTAGAGATTCTGCTATGAAGGCCAGCCCTCAAGTTGTACATTTTCCTTATGAAGTCAAAATCTACAGAGGTACAACTTTAGAGACTGTGAGGCTGGATCCTGATTCCATGAAGCTACAGACTGCTATGCAACTGGTTAAGTTGGAGAATCTTCTTAGAACTTCTGGGTTTGCTTCTGTAGAGAAGTCTGAAGTGGCTGATATGATTTCAGACTACTGCACGGAGAAAATTCCAAGGTATGCTCAAATGAAGAATAGATTGAAGAAGATCACCACTCAACCAGTGATGCCAAGTGGTGTGGTTTCTGAAAGTGATCGTGTCCTTGACAAAGATCTTCTAGTCACCTTGCAAGAAGCTGAAGAAGGTGAAATTAGAGACTGAAGGCATGATAGGTTTAGCTCATTTGTAATTATTATATGTTTAGAGCTAGGGAAATCAAGATAGGAAAATGTATTCATATGTTCAGTCTAGAGGAACATCTATCTTGTATTTATCTTTACTGTTTGAATCTGGATATTGTTATATTTAATCCAGAACTTTTTATTATTTGCTTGGCTCTTAAAAGTCTTATCTTTTCTTGTTTTAGTTGAGTTATCCTCTAGAGTATTTGGTTGTTATTGTCTAACAAACAAATAGGGGGAGATTGAAAGGCATATGTCTAGGCCTATTTGTAAACACCGAGGATTCTACTCAACTATTAATTAAGATGTAATAAGTAAATAATAAAAATCAAATGTCACAGGAATCTCAGAAGGTTATATCTGTCAAAGAATGAAGATTAAAGTCATCTATAGACTTGAAGTTATTCTACACTGGAAGAAGTTCATTTATTTGATCAAGCCTCAGTGAAGTATTCAAGAAAGTGGATCTATTTAAGGTGACAGAGGTTTCAGAAGTGTGACGGGAAAGAGTACAGGTTACAGTCCTTGTTTAAATAAAAGGAGAAAAGAATCACAGCTTAAAGTTTAAGATGAAGAACAACCATTAAAGTTAGTCGCTCATGAACCAGACAGTACATGGAGTGTCAACGTCAGTCAGTGGAAGTTCGTCATCAATTTCAGTGGTTCTAAGAATTAGTTTAATTCTCTTTTAATATTATTCTATAAGATATTTAATTTAATCTATGAATTAATTCTTTCAGAATTAATTCATATATTAAATTAATCAATCTAGATCTTAAGTAATTTAATGTATAAATTAATTCTCAGAATTAATTTATTTATGAAATTATTTGGGTCATTTATTTTAATTTATTTAATCAGTGAATTAATTCTAATAGAATTAATTCATTTGTTAAATTAATTAAAAGTAGAATTTTATTAAATCTGTTTTATCCTAAGTCTATTTATACTAGTAGTACTATCTAATTTGTACTAGTAGTACTATCTATGTTAGTACTACCGATAGTACTACCAGTACTAAAGGATAGTACTACCGAGAGTACTATTAATAGTAATTGATAGTATTTCCAGTAGAATTGCTAGTGAAGTTAGGCGCGTGGGAAACTGTCTATTGACTTGGTTAAATAGAAGTGTTTGATCAAAAACAGACAGACAATAGAATTCAATACAGAAGCAAAAAGCAAAGTTTCATTTCTCGCTTCTGCATTCATTCGAAGCCAACTGCAAAGCTTTAAAATCATTCTTGTAATAAATTCTAGTCATCAAATTTATATCCAATCCACTAGAATTCAATTACTTGTATTGCTTGGACAATCTAGCGGATCATAATCCCTAGAATTACTATCGAACTACTTTTTAGTATTCGATCTTTTTATTACAAAAATAGATAAATTCATGTCGAATTTATTCTAGATTTGTTTTAACAAGAACCTTGTAATCTGTGCACTGAATTGTAACACCCCTCAAGTTTAATAGAGTTTCTATTTAACTTGAATATTGTTTCAGTTTTTATTCCGCACTAATTTGTTCTAAACAGTTAAATCATTTAAAGGACAAATTCGATAAAACGGTATAGTTTGTATTCAACCCCCCTTCTACAAACTTATCAGGACCTAACACCACTTTTTTCTGTGGGGCCCAATTTTTTAAATATTATTTTTAATTAAAAATTATTTATTAATTAATTATTAATTAAAATTTTGAAAAATTAATGGAGCCCACTTTTTTTAATATTATTTTTAATTAAAAATTAATTAATTATTAATTAATTATTAATTAAGTTTTAATTAAAAATTAGAAAAATTAGTGGGGCCCACTTGTGGGGGCCACTTTTTTCTGCGGGACCCACTTTTTTAAGTATTATTTTTAATTAAAATTTCGAAAAATTAGTGGGGCCCACTTGTGGGGCCCATTTTTTTTTGTGGATCCCACTTTTTTAGTATTATTTTTAATTAAAAATTAGAAATAATTAATTAATAATTAATTTTTATTTATTTTTTAATTAATATCAAATGCAACACAATATCGATATAGTAACACAATGAGTCTTCTGCAACAGAGTCTGTTCTACGGCAACATGACATTTATGTGTAATGTAACACTATCTCTAGAGTATTGCTATAGTTCAAAAATAGTGTATCAATTATAACACAAAGTAGGTGTTGCAAATGAAAAGTGTTACATCCGGCCATCTATGGCGTAGTGCCAGCTAGATATTAGCCTAAAGACCCTTCTAAATACACTGATCCTGAAAAGGAGAAAATAGCACTAGATGGACATCTTCAACTCATTATTTGTGAGTCAATGGATTTCAACATATATTGTAACACCCCGTTCTAGATTAAATATATTGATGTATTTATTTCAAATATTTGTGGATTTAAATATGTTTGTTGGATACCAAATTGTATTATTTGAGTTACGAATAAAAATATGTGAATCAAATATTATTATTTAAATTTTGGGAATGAGATCTGGAAATGAATGAAACCATGCTAATCCGATCAAATAGTTAATTTATTATTTAGGTATGAATTTGGACTATGATGAAATTATAGTAAATGTACTAGCAGTAGATTTTTAAGATGAGATTCTCTTATATGAGATGGAATTAAAGTTGGTATATATAAGGAAAGAATTTTGGAAAAATGGCAAACTAAGTCATTTGGCTAGTTTTGGATTTTAATAAAACATTAATAAATGAATTTGCAAGGCCATGGGTTGATGTAGAAAAAGAGAAGAGAATAAAAAGGAGTCTTATGGATTTCTGGGTTAATTAAAGTTGTAATAGTGTCTTTATTTTGAAAAGAAGGAAAGGATGGAAGTTGAGTTACAATAATAAATAAGTTAGAGTTGCGATTATAGTTATAGTATTTGTAACAGTAATGGATGAGGATTTTTGGGTTAAATGGAAATTTGTACCTCATCACCAAATTGAAAACTGAGAACTTGATAAGGTGATTTTGCCAACAAAGTTGGTACTTTTTATGGGCCAGTTTTGTATCATATGGGCTAGATTTAGGCTTAGGATTTTACGGTCTATAAAAAAAATGAAAGTAAGTAAGAAACGTGGCAAAGCAGGATAAAAGAGACTGACAGGAATAAACACGTGGCTGGTGACATGACCTTTTATGCAGTAGATTTGTATTCAAGTTTTATTATCAATCATGTAAAGGAAATACAGAAGAGCATATACCAGATAAGGATAGTTAAAGAAACCCATGTCAAAAATACTTATACACACTCGTTTTGCTTGAAACATGTGAAATAAGAATGGTTTTCCAAATCAAATCAGTTGAGGTGTGCTCTATTTCAAGGTCATATGGTAAGCAATATGAGTTCATTAATTGTTTTTAAGATATATTATGGTAATAGTTCTATATTTCGAGTTCTGGAAATCAGTTGGGTCGCTATCTATTTGCAGTTGAATACTCAAACTAAGTACATATTCGGAATCCTTGCGAAAAAATACATGAAATAGACTCTTGAATCATATAAATCGGATTAAAAATGAATGAGATAGTAACATATTAAAAATTCTCTCGGGCTCGTTTTCTCTCTCTCAAACCCTAGCCTCCGTTAAAGATTTTTGAAAGGGCTTTCATCGGTTTTTCACCGGTGGAAAGCCCCAATCCCTTTATTTTTTTGTTTTCCTTCAATAATTTCCCAATTTATTTGGGTTTTGTTAGTCTCTCCTTGTGAGAGTTTGGTTTTTTGTTTTGGTGTGTTTTGGTGTTCTCCATGGCCGAGGTGATAGATCAAAAGTTTTTTCATGGGCTTGATTCAGGGATGAAGGTTATTATGGGATCGCATCTATGGTCGATTGCACAGAACAGTCGGGTGAAAATAAGTACATACTTTCAAATCATCTTCAAATCACTTGGTTGCCTCTCTAAGAAGGAAGGATTCAACAGTGATATCTTTAAGCGTCTGTCCAATTTCGATTGTATTTGTAGATGCCGTATGGCTTTTGATTAATGAATTGATTCCTTTTTTTCAAAAAAAAAATGAATGAGATATTGATGGTCAAAGTTACTCCATTAGAGTTGACTTCGAGGAGAGAGAAAGTGCTGGTTTTGTGAGGAAGATGATGACGTGGCAGCATGTGATTGGTTGGAAGGTTAAAATTAGTATTTAATTTATTTGAGGGACTAAATAAAAGAATTTGGAAAAATGTAAAACATAAAAGTTTAAGTGAATAATTTTGTGGATTTAATGATGGAATCAGATTTTCGGGTTGAGTGATAGAATATTAATTTATATTTTAGATATTAAATTAATGGTGGAAATTAGTTTATTTTGAGTAAATTGCTTACACATGTTTAATAATTATGAAAAATTTATAGAAAGATTGTAATATTATATGAAGAATAGCCATGATGATTTCAGTTGAGAAGAGTTAAGTTTTTAATTGGTTCTAGGATTTAGATATGTTCGTAGCATTACTAATTGATAAATGGAAGGGGTAATCGACGACATAATAAGTTCGTAGAAAATTATAGTTATTATGCGATTAAAATACTTATTATTAATGTTTAAATGTAGAGACGTGCAATTATTGATTGGATTGAATATATTTCAAGTAAGTTCAAATGGGTATGAATTCGTGGAGTTAACGAAGATCTGGTAACGTTAAGGATACTGTGAGGTAAGTATATATTGTATTGTTTTACTGTTAAGCCTGTGATTTTGAAATATCGATGATTTATTGATGATGTTGATGAAAATTGAGTATTCTTACATTGATACTATGAACTGTGATGCTTCCTTTCTGGAAGTAAAGCTAAACCAATTGTTTAGCTGGCCGGGATCCCCACTAGTAGAACTTGTGAATTGATGAACTTATCGTGTTTGAATACTCAGTTTTTGATATGTTCAGACTTTTTGTGATGATGAATTCTTGATGATTTTTATTATATGATGAACTTTTGTGAAAACTTTTGTTAGGCCGAATACACAATATATAATCAAGTATATGTATGAGAATAACGATAAGAACACTGTTTATGAATAATAAACTGTATGGAATTAATAACTCCTCTCTCAGTGATGTAAAATATCACAGAGAGCTGCTAGGTTACAAGAATAATATTTCAAGAATACAATCGTAAATTGATATTCCTATAAATCAGCTATACAATTAATATCAATCAAGAATTGCTTCTGTCTTCTGTTCCGTTTCCTTAGCCATCACGACATCTCTTTGCTTCTTTCCTTCTTCAAAGTATATCGCTTCTAGAATCTTCATTGAGTATAACACCGACAACTAAGTAAACTCTGACTGTCAGAGTTTAACAAACTCTGACCAGTCTTCCAGCTAAACTCTGATAGTTTCCTGATACTTTAAACACTGATAAACAAACATCAGCAATTATATCTAACAATCTCCCCCAACTTGTGCATACAAAAATGTACAAGTTAACAGATAATTGATGATGTCAAAACTTATAATAAATGCAGTGTTTATAAAATCACAGAGTTTATATTTAACTTAGAACAGAAAACTTAAAAACTTACAGTCTCTATTTACTTGATCTCTTCAACTTCAGGTACAGTTCTGAGATAGTCTATAAGCAGTCTTCTTTCAGCCCTTTCAAGCTCAGCTACCATGATCTCTTTCAGTTCCTTCAACTCTGGATCACTCTCTCTAGTTTGATAGATAGCAGCTCTCAAGGCATAAATACTATTCTTCTTCATTTCATTTCCAAGCTTTATCATGAAGGATTTATCTGACTCTAGATTGAATTCTAACACTCTTATACCAAGAGCTGTTGTAAATCTTGCACTGTTCCTCTTCATTTCCACAAGCTTACCATTATAATCTCTGTACTTGGGTATATAAGAACCTGCAGACTTTAAACCACTGAGGGCTCTAGCTTTCATCATTCTGCTTCTTAATACCTCAGCTGCTTGTTGAGTTCTTTGATTTTTGACTTTAAGTAGGTACAACACATATTCCAACTCTTCCTTCATCTTCAGTTCAATATCAGCTTCTCTGTAACGCCTTAGAATTTTTGACTTTTAAATTATTATCAATATGTGAATACCATTAATTTTATATGTGTATGATAATTGTTGGATAGGCTCGTTGTGCTAATTAGAGTAGTCTTAAAATTTATTTTATTTAAAAGAGCTATTTAAAATTATTTTATATTTATTGCTAGTATTAGCAATTGAGATTTTATTCTTGAAATTTTAGTTAGCAATGATGATCTTGGTATAATATGATTTATGTGTAAGCTCATATTTTAGTCATACTTATTTGAGATAAAAATAATTATTTGATATAGTCCCATAATTTTGAAATTTCTTTATGTGCCATAATTGTTATGTGCTTAAAATGTGAATTATGTGCGTGGTGAATAATTAATTAATTATGAATGTGGTTTCTAAATTTTATTCAAGTGCTCTGAAAATTTATTTGGGTCATATAATATTTATATTAAAATTTAGAGTATGCTAAATTATTTAATTAATAGCATAAAATATTTCTTAGCATTATTTTATTTCTACTTTAGTTTTAAACTCATGATTTAAATTTTATAATCACTTAATTATTTTAAATATTTATTTTAAGAAATGCTACACCTTCTAGATTATTTATTTTCAATAGGTAATTTATTTATTTACCTAATGAGTGGTGAAATTCTATTTAAAATTGATATGGGCTAAAAATAACCCTAGATATGTAATTAATGATATATTAATTAGACCTAGTTCGGTCCAAGAATTAGGCCCGATAAAAAGGCCCGAAACCCTAATCATTTATTAATTTCGTAATTAATAAATAAGGGAAATTACCAGCTCATTAAATGAGTCCAGCACATATTAAAAAATCAGCAATCAAGATACACAAATCAACTAGGAGTCAGCCTCCTACGAAATAGGATTCACAATCCTGATCTAAGAAGGCTACTTGGCCTCCAAGTCACCTTCTTCTACTCTAAATGCAAGGCTCCTGACGCCTATATAAGGACCCTCGTCCTTCATTCTAGAACTACGTTTTTTGGCTTGATTCTCTACATAACAGAGATACGTAGGCATCTTGTGAGGACCTGTTTAGTCACGAACCACGAGAGCAGCCATAAAGACACGATTGTCCACCATCATTCATTGAATACAGCCGTCAACATCTAAATCTACATTTCATTCCATAACATTTGGCGCCGTCTGTGGGAAGACGACATCAACCATGGCTAGAACACGAAAAACAGCAACCGCTACTGAATCAACTGTCACCACCACTGTTCCAACCACCACGGAACCAGGGTCGTTACCCCTCACGACAGTGGTTTCTCAACCACTAGGGACGTTGCCCATCACCACAGAGGTGGTGTCTCAACCACAAGGGACGAATCCCCAAGCTTCCATACCTCAGAACGAGACGAACCCTCTTCAGATGGTTGTCTCGCCCCTCGACCATAACCTTCCCCATGGAGCACAGATCTTCACAACCGTGCTTCCTATAAGCACCAATCCAGCATACGGACTGCCCAACTATCCCCCTGAAACTGGAGGGAGTGGCCATGCCCCAATAATTCATGAACCATACGAACCACCCTACATTCGAGGATTGGGACCTGTCCCTGAAGGAAGATACTTGGATTATTCTGGGCCCTACTCTGATGACTACTCGTCTGATGAAGGACGAGATCGAGCACCCAGAAGAAGAAGAGCCAGCAAAGAGCCCTTTGGAAGAAGGAATCGGGGGGCAACTACAAGGGTACCTATGACTGCCATGGAAAGGATAAGGGCTCATGAGGCCGAGATCCAGAAACTAAAGAAAAACATAGAGATAGAGCAACAAAGGAGGCAGACTCAGCCTTCGAATCAAGGGGCAGGAGATGTCCCCATAATTGATTTAGGAACACCTTCAAGGAGGCAAGAAGGAGCTAGGGCTCCGAGGACGGAGATTCCTAAGTCAGATCCCCGTGTTTTAACACAACTGGGTGACCCAGACGATCCCATTCCACCCTTCACTGAAGAAGTAATGGACGCTCACGTATCGAGGAAATTCAAGATGCCTACTATCAAGGCATATGACGGAACGGGTGATCCCGCAACCCACGTGAGGACTTTTTCGAATGCACTGTTGCTGCAACCAGTTACCGATGCCCTTAAATGTAGGGCGTTTCCTCAAACCCTGGCTGGCATGGCCCAAAGATGGTATAGTCGTTTGCCGCCCAACTCTATCAGTTGCTTTAAAGATCTGAGCACGGCTTTCATCAATCAGTTTATCAGTGGACGGGTACATGAAAAAAGCTCTGCTTCACTCATGAATCTGATCCAAGGAAAGAATGAGACGTTGAGAGACTATCTCAAGCGTTTCACCAAAGAGACATTAAACATACCTGATCTAGATAACAAGGTAGCTATGATAGCCCTTCAACAAGGAACCACAGATGTCTTTTTCAAGATGTCATTGGCTAAACACCCCCCTGAGAGCATGACCGAGCTCCAACAAAGGGTTGGAAAGTACATCAAAGCTGAGGAAAGCATGAAGAAAACTGACACAGGTGTTGGAAATAATGGTGGCTCGAATAAGCGAAAGACGGAGCAAGAGTATGATGTCAAGGACAAATATCCTCGTACGACTAGAGACTCTGATTCAGACACGAAATTTACCGAATATGCAAGGTTGAATGCTCCAAGGAGTCAAATCCTCTTTGACATTGAGAAAGATAGGGACTTTCGATGGCCGAAGCCACTAAGGGGAGATCCTGAGAAGCGAAACAAGAACAAGTACTGTAGGTACCATAAAGACTCGGGCCATGATACTGATGATTGTAGGCAACTCAAGGATGAGATCGAGTTCTTAATCCGAAAAGGAAAACTCGATAAGTTCACTAAGGATGGGAATCGAGGAAATCAGCATGGAAACTATGAAAGGAAAAATTATGATACGAGGGACGACGACCAAGATCATAATCCTAAGCCCCGAGGGCCTGTTATCAATATGATATATGGAGGACCAGCTGCTACGTTAAGGCCTAAGAGAGTCGGGGGGCAGGTTCTCCCAATCAAGGTTATGGATTCAAGAGATGACGAAGAAATAAGGGACTGAGATGCCAGGAACATGGCATGCCCCAAATTTGAAAGTTTATTATGTTTAATTGTTTCCTAATAGTACAAGTAGCAATAAGGTCGACGAAACCATTCTGAGCTCTTAAGCTCTTAATAGGAAGTAAAGCACTATGTAAGGGTTGAACCCTCTTTTTTAAAGAAAATATTCAAGTTCTTTTTCACTATTTTATTACTTATCTGTGTTTGAGCATTTCCTTATCATTTTGTTAAAGAGCAAGTTGTACCAATATCACTTGATCAAAATGCCAGCCCATTCAAGAGGCCAAGTATTAGGAATTGCCTTACAAAAGAAAAGCTAAATAAATATAAGTGAATGCAAGAACGAAGAAACATAATATGCATAAATAACATGCATGGATAGAAGATCCCGAAGGATCAAAGAGTTATGTTACCAGCTCAACTAGAAGCCTTTGAGGCCCTGAAGAAATACATGGCTGAAAGAATTGAAAATGCAGAAGCCCGTCTACTATGTGGGTAAGATTCTTCATGGGGCAGAAATAAACTACTCTACCATAGAGAAGTTTGCCTTAGCCTTGACAATGGCCTCAAGAAAGCTACGCCCATACTTCCAGGCTCACAAGATAGAGCACTTGCTGACTTAATGGTTGAATGTACCATTGACAACCAAGAAGTCGGGGGGCAGGAAGTACTAGTAGAAGATAGCAAAGATGAAGACATGGTGTCCAAAGAATGTTGGGTGCTCTATTTTGATGGAGCATCAAAAACAAAATCATATGGAGCTGGTTTAGTGCTACAAAGTCCTGATGGATTCACAATAGAGTATGCACTGAAACTTGACTTCCCAACGACAAACAATGAGGCTGAGTATGAAGCTTTGATTGCTGGTTTAGGGCTGGCTGGAGCCCTGAGGGCCAAAACTCTGAAAGTATGTGGAGACTCGAGGCTGGTGGTTTCCCAAGTAAATGGAGAGTTTGAAGCTAGAGATAAAGTCATGGCCAAGTACTTGAAACTTGTTAAGGCCATCATGACTCAGTTCGATGAATGTTATGTGGAGCACGTTCCGAGGGAGGAAAACGTGAAGGCTGATGCCTTGTCTAAGTTTGCCTCTTCTGAAATTGAAAATTATGCAGGGAGTGTATACTTTCAAGTCTTGAAGACCCCGAGCATCAATGGAAAGTTGGTAGCACCCATTGGTATTACCAGTTGTTGGATTGATCCCATCAAAGCACATCTGGAAACTGGGTGGTTGCCCAACGACACTTCAGAAGCACGAAAGCTATACGTCAAAGCACTAAGGTATGCCCTAATTGAGGGAATCATATACAAGAAGTCTTTCATCATTCCTTATCTGAAGTGTTGGAGACCCCAAGAAGCAGAATTGGCCCTAAAGGAAGTATATGAAGGAATCTGTGGGCAACACTTGGGGGGCAGAGCCCTTGCACATAAAGTTACCCGTCTAGGTTTCTATTGGCCAAGCATACTTGCTGATGCTAAAAGCTATGTGAGAAAATGTGAACGGTGCCAGAAACATGCACCAGTGGTTAGACAACCACCTGAGATGATGACATCCATTAACTCTCCTATCCCTTTTACTATGTGGGGAATGGATATACCTGGGCCATTTCCAATGGCGAGTGCTCAAAGAAAGTTCTTGATAGTGGCAATTGACTACTTCACCAAGTGGATTGAGGCTAAGCCATTAGCCAAGATAACCACCAAGCAAGTGATGCAATTCTTCTGGGAAAATGTGATATGTAGGTATGGAATTCCCCGAGTCTTTGTTACGGACAATGGAACTCAATTCAACAATGATGAGTTCAAGAAATATTGTGAAGAAAATGATATCCAATTACGCTTCACTCCTGTTGCTCATCCTCAAACAAATGGGCAAGCTGAGGTTGCAAATCGAATTATCCTAGATGGACTAAAGAAAAGAGTTTAACACTCCAGAAACACTTGGGTAGACGAATTACTCCCCATACTTTGGGCATATCGTACTACCTGTAAAGTCACCACTGGAGCAACCCCATTTCTGCTGGTATATGGGGCAGAAGCAATGGTTCCAGTAGAGATTACCCACACGTCTCCAAGAGTTGAGGATTACGAACCAGAGACAAATGGAGAAGGCTTGCGGCTAGCTTTAGATCTAATTGATGAAGTTAGAGACGAGGCAAATGCCAAGATAGTTCAGCATCAGAAACGAGCATCTTTCTATTACAACCTAAGGGTTAAAGAGAGATTCTTCCGTCAAGGAGACTTAGTCCTCCGAAAGATTGAGGCATCCGGAGTTGGACAAAAAGGCAAGTTGGCCCCAAGTTGGGAATGACCATATCACGTTAAGAACGTGTTTGGACGAGGCTCGTAAAAGCTAGAAACCCTCGAAGGGCATGAGGTGCCAAAAACTTGGCATGCCTCAAACTTGGAAGTTAATTATGTTTAGTGCATCCTAAAAGGATCCGCTAGTCGGACAAGTAGAAATAAGATTCGATGAAATCATGAGCTTCCCAGAAAGCAGATGAAGGATTGAGCCCGTTTTGATTGGTAGAAACATCCTCAAAAGCTTTGCCAAGGCAAACTACAAATTATTGCAAAGGAAAACATACAAAATATGCATGTCAACTACACAAATAGAGTTGAATACAACGAACCCTGAAGGGTGAAGGGTTGAAACCCCTGAAAATTCGAGGAAGTAGAGCTCAGAACGAGCTTCGATTCGATATACTGGAAGCTCAAATTAAAGAAACAAGTGAAACATTATGTCTGTCTTCGTTCATGAAGACTTCTCGATGTGAAAATTAAGATGTTGAACCTCAAAATCAGGTCCTCTACCTGTAAGCCACGTTTGGCGTTGTTGAAACCTCAAATGAGGTCTAAGGTGTTAGAACTCAAGATAGTTCTTGTATCTGTAAGCCACGTTTGGCGTTGTTGAAACCTCAAATGAGGTCTAAGGTGTTAGAACTCAAGATAGTTCTTGTATCTGTAAGCCACGTTTGGCGTTGTTGAAACCTCAAATGAGGTCTAAGGTGTTAGAACTCAAGATAGTTCTTGTATCTGTAAGCCACGTTTGGCGTTGTTGAAACCTCAAATGAGGTCTAAGGTGTTAGAACTCAAGTTAGTTCTTGTATCTATAAGCCACGTTTGGCGTTATTGGAGCCAACCGAGGTCGAAGAAACTCTAGACTGAGATCGAACGACCGAGGTCGAAAAAACACGGAAAAACGAGGTCAAATTGCTCGACCTGGGACCAAATTGAGGTCTAAAATACCTCAAAAATGAGGTCTAAAATACCTCAAAAATGAGGTCGAAGGAGACCGGGTTTGAGATCGAACGACCAAAGTCGAAAAAGCATATGTCACAAGCACAAATTAAAACAAAGCCCTAACCCGCGGATCGACCTAGCAAAATCATGTATCAGAATACTAGCAAAATCATGTATCAGTATACACACGACCCAAATTCCTGGTCGAAAAATGTGAGGTCGAAAAAGACCCAAGTTGAACTCGAAGATTTCTGGTCGAATTTACACTTAAAATCAAGGTCGACATGTTCGACCTCACTCCACTTCCTAGTCGAAAATGAATACTGGGAATGAGATCGAAATAATACTAATTCCTGGTCGAAAATTTGAGGTCGAAAAAGGCCTAAACTTTCTGGTCGAAGTGTTCGACCTCAACACTGTTCTGATCGAAATTAAGCTGTAATTCCTGCTCGAAAATGCAAAGAAACGAGGTCGAAAATTCCTGCTCGAAAATGCAAAGAGATGAGGTCGAAAATTTGAGGTCGAAAAAGACCTAAATTTCCTGGTCGAACTGATCGACCTCATTCCAGTCCTGGTCGAAATTGACTTGAAATTCTGGTCGAAATTGACTTGACTTCCTGGTCGAAATTGACTTGACTTCCTGGTCGAAATTGGCTTAAATTCTGGTCGAAAATAGCCTGAAAAATCCAGGTCGAAAAAGCCTAGAATCCTGGTCGAAAATTCCTGGTCGAATTTATACTAAAATTCCTGGTCGAACCATTCGACCTCACCCCAGTCCTGGTCGAAAAAGACCTAGAGTCCTGGTCGAAAATAACTTAGAATTCTGGTCGAAAATACCTCAAAATGAGGTCTAAAAAAAACCTCAAAATGAGTTTTAGGAATAAATGTTAAAAAAATACCTGTGAGTACACGAAAATTCCTAAAATATTAGGAATAAATGTTAAAAAATACCTGTGAGTACACGAAAATTCCTAAAATATTAGGAATAAATGTTAAAAATACCTGTGGGTACACGAAAATTCCTAAAATATTAGGAATAAATGTTAAAAAATACCTGTGGGTACACGAAAATTCCTAAAATATTAGGAATAAATGTTAAAAAATACCTGTGGGTACACGAAAATTCCTAAAATATTAGGAATAAATATTAAAAATGCCTGTGGGTACATGGAAATTCCTAAAATATTAGGAATATTTCTTATAAATGTCAAATTAGCCTCGAATAAGGCAGCAATCGTCGTAAATGTGTAGGTCGCTCCACACTTTGCAATAAGGCGATACTTGTGAAACACTGGTGTAAATAAAGTCCTAGGTAAAGGATAAAAAGACCCCGAATCTCGAAAAAGGTCAATATAATTTCTACGAAAACTTGAAAAGTTTTCCTAGAAATTGGGGGGCAAATGATATGGGCTAAAAATAACCCTAGATATGTAATTAATGATATATTAATTAGACCTAGTTCGGTCCAAGAATTAGGCCCGATAAAAAGGCCCGAAACCCTAATCATTTATTAATTTCGTAATTAATAAATAAGGGAAATTACCAGCTCATTAAATGAGTCCAGCACATATTAAAAAATCAGCAATCAAGATACACAAATCAACTAGGAGTCAGCCTCCTACGAAATAGGATTCACAATCCTGATCTAAGAAGGCTACTTGGCCTCCAAGTCACCTTCTTCTACTCTAAATGCAAGGCTCCTGACGCCTATATAAGGACCCTCGTCCTTCATTCTAGAACTACGTTTTTTGGCTTGATTCTCTACATAACAGAGATACGTAGGCATCTTGTGAGGACCTGTTTAGTCACGAACCACGAGAGCAGCCATAAAGACACGATTGTCCACCATCATTCATTGAATACAGCCGTCAACATCTAAATCTACATTTCATTCCATAACAAAAATTATTTTTGGGATTAAAAGACATTTTATTTGATTATTCTTGGTAAATGCAATTTTATTCAACTCAACTACAAAATTTATTTGTAGAATAATATTTCTACTTGATCTAGAAAATGGGATTATGAATTTACATCATAGTCCTTGATTTTACTATTTTAGTATTTTATTTATTTGGGCATTTTTGTCATTTAATAAGTAAATAACTAAAAAGTGTTTACTTTTACACTACTTTAAGTCCCCTATAAAAACCCCTACCCACCCCATTTACTCCCCCACCCGTTCTCTCCTCTTCTCTTCTTCTTCTTCTTCTCTCCCCAACACCATTTCTCTCTCTTGTTCTTCATCTCTTACAAAATTAAAACCTCCATAACTTGTGTTTCTCTCACCCAAATTACAAGTGTGAGTAACCAAAACACTCCTCTCTCAAAGCTCTACAACCCTCTTTTACTAATTTCGAGTTTTAACATGTTTTCAAAATCTGAAATTTTCGGATTTAAGGGTCTTTATGCTTAAAGCTTACATGCAAAGGTTGATTGTGTGTATTTAGGGTCAATCTCGATGAGACCCATTGTTTTGGGCTCATCCGAGAAGAAACCCGACCATGGAAATGATCCTTGTGAGCCATGGTCTTGATTTTTATGTTTAAAAGTTGAACTCAAGTTCACTTTGTTGATGCATGTCACTATTTTTATGATCCATGATGATTTTGATTAAAGTTTGTTAGTGGATCTTGATTTTTATTAACTATATATGTTGTATGTGATGTGGGTAGTAAGAATTTGAAATATTATAAGTTGCATGTTAGTTTAAAAGAAAGTATGATTTAATTGTGTCTATAGATGTTAATGGCAATTAAAACAATTGTTGATTGAACTTTGGCTTGAAGTTGTAATAATTATGGTTTGAAGGATGGGAGTTAAGGTGGAAGGAGGAGAGGAAGAGAGAAAGGCCGAGAGGGAGAGGGAGGCCGAGAGAGAGAGAGAGGGGGAGGGAGGCCGAGAGAGAGAGAGAAAGAGAGAGAGAGAGAGAGAGATGAAGTTGGGAAGGAATAAATTAATTTCAAAACTTTGAGTTTGGAAGTGTGATTTTCAAAATGTATTCATAGGTGTGTGTATTTTCAAAATGAATAGGTTTGTGTATTTTCAAAATGTATTCATAGGTGTGTGTATTTTCAAAATGAATAGGTGTGTGTATTTTCAAAATGAATAGGTGTGTGTATTTTCAAAATGAGTAGGTGTGTGTATTTTCAAAGGGTGTTCATAGGTATGTATTTTCAAAATATATGGTGTTTGTGAGGGGGGTGAGTGACTAAAAGAGTGATTTTAAAAATAAAAATGAAAAGTGTGCGTGAGGTTTAAAAATGTGAATTTGGGTAATGTGTTTTCACAAAGGATGTGTCATTGCGTAAGATGAGTTAAGGTGAGTATGAGAGATGGAAGGATATGAGTGTGTGTTTTTCAAGTGCGTGTGTTTAGGTGTGTTTGGTTATGGTTTAGGCCAAGAGGCCGAAAGGCCAAGAAGGAAGAGATAAAGAGAGGGAGAAGGAAGTAGAGTGGAGAAGATTGGTTGAGTTGGTGGCGTCATATAGTAGTTTGTTAATTGATGATCTTATGTGGTATACATGGTCAATTATGTGTTAGTTGCTTAATTGTATTTTAATTGGTATAAGACGTCGCTATGATGTAATTTGAATAATTACATATGTGCTAAACCAATATGGTTGTCTTTAATTAGAATTAGCATTGCTATAGTAACTTGAATCTAGACTTGGTTAGTCAACTATAAATTGGTCGTAAGTTGTTATGTATTGGTTAACTAAACATGTTGTGAGTATAAGTGGCTTTATGTGATCAAGTGTTATTTATGGTCAAAAAGGAACTAGATAGAAATGTTAGAAGTCTTTATCTTGAGGCCTTTCATCAATATGTTGAGGAAAGTCATGTGACATCAAATGGTACGTGTTAAATGATTAAAGGTCGGTTATGTCGTAAAGGTTGAATGTGTTGAAAGTCTATATGGTCATTTTGCCTAGAATTGTTGATGTCATTAAGCAAATATGTGTTAAGTGACTACATGTCTAAGTGTTAATTAAAGTTGTGAGGACACTATGTGCTCCTCGATTGTATATTTATATATATAAGTACATGTGATTGTATGACGATGGGGTAGAAGTACTTAGAGATACGTAAACAAAGCTGAGGTACTAAGTGATAAAGACTAAGACGGTATTATACCTTTATATAGGTACAAGTAGGAGGCCAGGAAAGGAGCCCGTGTACGTAAAGTCAGAGTGGTGTACAAGTTATTGAGTTAGTTTATCGGCTTTTGAGGCAAGTGTCTATTCCCTCCACTTATCTTTCAAGTGGTAGTTTTCTTAAATTATGATGCAAATGATACCTTTTGATTATGTTACAAGTATACGTATAACCTTTACTTATCCTTTACCATTATGATGCAATCGTTTGTTATACCATTGTACCCTTACACCTTGCTCTTTATTTACAAACTCTACATTTGATCCCTTATCTTCATGTAACTCGTATGATGCCATTACCATGTTCATATGATACCTTTACTTTGCACTATCCCCTGAACTTTCTTGTTAACCGTTAAATCCCTGATACGTACTTATTTCCTTGTTGACTTATTTACCATGCTTAATCGCACCTTTATCTTGACTTATACTTTGTTGACCTCTATTAACTTTTGAATACCCAAAGCTTACTTATTCCTTTGCACACTTACTTACCATGCCTTTCAATTGTTCATTCTTTAAACCCTTGCAATAAAATATTGAAATTTCTTATACCCTGAAGTGAATATCGGAAATGTTGAAAGCCTCTTGTTCATTTATCCCTTTGTTAAATTACTTATGAATGGAACAAACTTTGACCGTGGCGGCGGTCCTGGTTACTTATGTATGTATTTTATGGCCAATGTGTGCCTATGGATCCTGAATGTTAGGACCTTGTGAAAACATGGTCTGGAGCTTTACGTGGCTGATCACCCGTATAGCTCGTACCGTCTTACCGGAAGTTCCAATTCAATTGCTTAATCTTATTCTTTGAACAGAAATGTATATCTTGAAACTTGTTACCATGTTGAATACCATTTGATTATCATTTGATTACCAGTTGAGTACCATGTGATTTCCTATTGATTACCAATTGATTACCATTCGATTACTAATGAATTTCTAGTTGATGGATTTATCTAATGAAAACTGCTTACATTGATTTCACTTGCTGGGCAATTTTTGGCTCACTCTTGTTTTTATTATTCCCTAACCTTCCAGTTAGGAATGGAGTATGCCGTTTTCGAGTAACTGCTAAGAGGACCATGAGAAGGCTTGATTCGAGAATTTAGGCTCCATGTTGCCAGACAGATAGAATTCATGATTAGTTCTCACCAATGCTTAGATGGTGGCTTATGGTTTGTAATAAAAGTGAATTAGATGTTGTAATAAACTTTGATATTTTAGATTCTTGTTTCATACCATAACCTGTGATCGATCCTTTGTTGAGGGGTCGTCTGTATAAATTATGTTTTATTCAGAGCGATAGTGGCACCAAATCCTGACCCCGGATTTGGGGCGTCACAGGTTGGTATCAGAGCTACAGGTTATTGGTCACTGAAACAAGAATAGGTAGAAGAGTCTAAGATAGGAAAAACAATGAGAAAACTCACATAGAGTTTGAGCTAGGATCTATGAATATAGTTTTGACCAATAGGATAGGTTCGCTCTAGGACTTAAGCTTCATAGGTAAAATAGGATTTGTAGATGTAGGTTACCTTTAGGATGAGTATTAGTAGAATTAAGATAACCCTTTTTCCGTTTAAGTATCTTCTTGGTTTATTATTGTGTGGTTAAAGATAATGGCTGTTTTGAGAGATTAACCTTCATCTGAGATTCCTTTTCCTAAGCCAGAGTCGTCAATATCAGTATCAATGCATGCACCCGACCAAGTGGAGATTTCCATTACCCCTTGGGTAAATTTATTTTCTTATAGTATAGCTGCATGTCAAGGCAGAGTTATTTCTTACGTGTAGAATGAAAGGGATTAGAGATGGATGGAATATTGAACGAATTATGGATTATGTGTGGATGATTGAGTAAGTATTTGAGATATTGTTATAACAGGGCATAGTCCATTTTATGAATAGGTCATGCCGAATTTTCTGTAGAAATATTAACTTAAGTTACGCACTTCCATGTTATATAGTATTCCGACATATCGAGAGAGTATACGCTTGAACCGTTTGAAGATCGGGTTACGGACGGGCCAACTAATTCGAAGCTGGAAGAGTCAATCGGAGCGTCAGAGCTACCAGTTCAGAAGACATCACCTGTAAATCTTTATGTACTTTCCGAATTTCATCTGCGACTTCGGCTACATCGCGAACGCTATAGGAAACACCGCGCAGAGTTCCGAACCAAGTTTAGTTAGAATCGATTGAGAGTAGAAGCTCTAAGATAACGTCTAGAAAGACTTAGATAGATTCTTTGCGATATGATAACGAATTTACCCCCGTGATAGGGACATTCATCCAGAGGAGCGGCTAAAGTGTAAATTCCTTCTTTATACAGATTGCACGAGTTGATTTAATAGCGGGACATACCTATAAGCTCAGACTAGAAATTTACTTCCCTAAGAACTACCTACATGAGACAAGGCGTGATTACCTCCATTCGTTCGATGTAAGGATAAGTCTATTCACAACTAGTCATTGATTTTATTCAATTTACCTTTTTCAAAGATTCAATTTTTCACTTCTATTATTTTGTTCTTTACGAAATACCTCCCTTGTTCAGGGGCTACTTGATCCAATATTATATAAACTTTTGAAACTCTTAAACCTTTCCTATGTTCTTCTTAAATTTTTTTTGTTGTAACTGAGATGAACAACCCTATATATAGGGGATTCAGGTACTTTCTATCCGTGTGATAGAAGTCTGGTGGGACGCCACTGGTTGTGTGTTTGTCATAGAAGTACTAAAGGTTGGCCACCTTCTGTACTGTGTTGTTTAAAGTGACAAATGCAACCTGATAAAGTTCGATGATCATCTTGATCTCTTAGTTAAATTCTTTTTCCAGAAATTCTTACTAAACATGCTTGTTATATTTCCATATTTATTGACACCTTCGTATCTATTGGTTCATTTTGTCGGAGACTCTTACGAATCTTAGAGGTATCAAAGATTGGAAGTCGCAAAGGCGAAGATGACGGTATTCTGAGTGTTAAGATGTACTTACATTGACTGGAAATTTGTTTTGATCGAGTTTGGGAAATTGTTTTAAAAGGAGGACTGAACGTCGAGTCGGAGTGCTTATTAGACTTACAACACGATTACAAGGTTTATTATTACCGAGAATTTGGTATGGATAAGGAGAAGGTAACAAGGATATACCAAAACTAATCATGATGAAGTATGAAATAAAGTGATATTGGAGAGGCATTGGTTATTGTTTAATAGAGGACTGTTATTCTACTTGTTGGGCAAGTATATATATGAGTACCTGTTTATTCTATATTCCACTTTGAATGTGGTAGTTAGATTATTACAAGGTTTTGAACGTCTTGAGACCACATATTGGATGTAAACTTTAGAACTGAAGCAGGATAAGTTGAGCATAGCGTAATATGAAGCAAAGTTTATAGAGCTAGTCAGGTTTGTGTTCGAATATGTGAAAATCGATGAGAAGAGAGTTAAGAGACTCCAACATGAAGTAAGATCATGGATTAGGAGTAAAGTTATTGATTACAAACAAAAGAAGCTAGAAAAGGGAAGGTGGAGACACGGGAAGAAGACCAATAATGAAGGAATTTTCAGAACCGTTTCAATATAAGGCCTGAGTATCAGTCAAATAGGAATGCTGGATATAGAAGAATAGAAACTGGAAGTGATGGTCAAGGGAACCGTCCATTAGATTTGGATCAACAAAGACCTATGAGACCTCCGATACCAGAATGTAGAACTTGTGGAAATAAACAACTGGGATTTCGTAATAAGATCAATATAGTACGTTACAAGTGTAATCAGAGAGGACATTACGCCAATGAGCGCTATAAACCGAAGGCTAGAGTTACGTGTAACAAGCATGGAGAGGTGTGACTTTTCTTAAGAGATGGAAATCGTTAAGTCCAGTAAGCAAAATGCTAAGGATGAATGGACCACCATTTACTAAGCAACCAAGGACAAGAACCCTTAATATGACCATGAGCGATATAGTGAAAATAAGGATGTAGTTACATATACGTTTCAAATATATTACGGAAATGACAAAGTGTTAATTTATTTTGGATCTACCAAGTCTTTTACCTCTATAAAATTTGATCATAAACCGCGTTGTACGATTCAACTATTAAGTAAAGCTTTGACTATAGGAATATCTAATCAGGAGCGTATATCGATTCATCTAGTTTTTCCTCACTGTGAGATTGATATGACAGATCACCATTTTCTTAGGATTACTTGATTCCCGTCAAGTTAGGGAGATTTGATGTAAATTCTAAGAATGGATTGGTTAACAGAGTATGGGAAAATTGAAATAAAGTTTGTTGTAGACTTAGCACCCGGATTAGAACGAATTTTAAAGGCACCATATAGAATGGCACCAGTAGAAATGTAAAGGTTAACAATTCAATTGCAAGATCTTAGGAAAAAGAGGATTTAAGTTGGTTTTGTGTGTGTAAATTTAAAATGTACTTTTGTGTGTTTTCAAAATACGATTTTAAAAGTGTGTGTGTAATCTTTCATGAAGGTGTTGAGGTGTGGGTGTTGTTTAAAGAAAGTAGTAAGCTTTTTTTTTTTTTTAAAAAAAAAAAAGAGTTTTCTTAAAGGTATACTCTTAGGTAGAAATCTAAAGATGGGATTTTGAGTGAGTAGGTAGGTGTACTTTCAAAATGTGTTTTTGGGTGTGTGTGTACTTTAAAATGTGATTTTGGTGTGAGTTGTTCAAAAACATGATTTTCTAAAGGTGTGAGTGTGTCATTCAAAAATAAGATTTTATGAGTATGATTTAAAATACGATTTAAAACTTTATGTGTGTGCGTATTCTTTTAAACGTGTTCTTTTCACAAATGTGACTTTGTGTGTGTGTGTCATTCAAAAACATAATCTTGTAAAAAGTGTGAGTGTGTTATTTCAAAATATGATTTTGTATGAGTAAGTGTTTCACCTGTTAGAGAGTTAAAACCGAACATCAGAGATTTAGTGGACTATTACAACCATTAGAAATTCCTGAATTTAAGAATGAACATCTCATGATGCCATTTGAGTTATGATCGACGGATTTACCAAGTTGGTACCTTTCTTTCCCATCAACGAGAAACTTTCATTAGATAAATTGGTTTATCGACTATAAGAGATAGTAGTGAGGCATATGATTCAAGTATTAAACGAATTCGACCAAGACCCGCAATTTTATTCAAGATTTTGGAGAAAGTTGTTGGCACGTTCAGAAACCAAGTTGAACATGTGTACCACGTATGGTCAAAGTTAATAGACTATTCAGACAATCGAAGACAAATTTAGAGTTTGTACGATGAATTTTGAAGACAATTGAGATGATCGGTTGACATTAGTGGAATTCTTTTACCGCAATAGCTATCACGCGAATATTGAAATGCCAGCTTATGAAGCCTTGTACGGAGAAAGATGTAGATCTTCAATAGGTTGAAAAGAAGTTGATAAATGCACGAGATTGGAACCAGAGTTAATGTATCAGACCAAAGAACTATTGAGCTCATCCAGAAAGGATTAATAGCTACTCGGAATCGACGACTGTAATATGATGATTAAACCAGGGAAGGTATATATTATAGAGTAAGAGAGTCAGTCATATTAAGTGTCACCATGGAAAAGACTAACGGGATTTGGTAAGTAGGGACGGCTGAGTCCGAAATTAGTTAGACCTTTTAAGATATTGAAGCATGTGGGTAAGATTGCGTATGAGCTAGCCTCACCTCCATATATGCAACATATCCATAATGTAATTCGCGTATCTAGGCTTAAGACGTATTATTTCGATTCTAACCATGTAATAGAATATGAATCGATAGAGATTCAAACTTATTTGTACTATGTTGAGCAAACAGTAAAAATTTTAGATCAGAAAGAGAAAGTGCTTAGAAATAAAAGTAGTTATACTAGTAAGAGTTTTGTGGAGAAACCCCAAGGTTGAAGAATCAACTTGGGAGCTAGAAAATGAAATGTTAGAAGAGTACTCTCAGCTGTTTACGTAGTAGATTCTGAGGACAGAATCCTTTTAAGGGGGGAAGGTTGTAACGCCTTAGAATTTTTGACTTTTAAATTATTATCAATATGTGAATACCATTAATTTTATATGTGTATGATAATTGTTGGATAGGCTCGTTGTGCTAATTAGAGTAGTCTTAAAATTTATTTTATTTAAAAGAGCTATTTAAAATTATTTTATATTTATTGCTAGTATTAGCAATTGAGATTTTATTCTTGAAATTTTAGTTAGCAATGATGATCTTGGTATAATATGATTTATGTGTAAGCTCATATTTTAGTCATACTTATTTGAGATAAAAATAATTATTTGATATAGTCCCATAATTTTGAAATTTCTTTATGTGCCATAATTGTTATGTGCTTAAAATGTGAATTATGTGCGTGGTGAATAATTAATTAATTATGAATGTGGTTTCTAAATTTTATTCAAGTGCTCTGAAAATTTATTTGGGTCATATAATATTTATATTAAAATTTAGAGTATGCTAAATTATTTAATTAATAGCATAAAATATTTCTTAGCATTATTTTATTTCTACTTTAGTTTTAAACTCATGATTTAAATTTTATAATCACTTAATTATTTTAAATATTTATTTTAAGAAATGCTACACCTTCTAGATTATTTATTTTCAATAGGTAATTTATTTATTTACCTAATGAGTGGTGAAATTCTATTTAAAATTATTTTTGGGATTAAAAGACATTTTATTTGATTATTCTTGGTAAATGCAATTTTATTCAACTCAACTACAAAATTTATTTGTAGAATAATATTTCTACTTGATCTAGAAAATGGGATTATGAATTTACATCATAGTCCTTGATTTTACTATTTTAGTATTTTATTTATTTGGGCATTTTTGTCATTTAATAAGTAAATAACTAAAAAGTGTTTACTTTTACACTACTTTAAGTCCCCTATAAAAACCCCTACCCACCCCATTTACTCCCCCACCCGTTCTCTCCTCTTCTCTTCTTCTTCTTCTTCTCTCCCCAACACCATTTCTCTCTCTTGTTCTTCATCTCTTACAAAATTAAAACCTCCATAACTTGTGTTTCTCTCACCCAAATTACAAGTGTGAGTAACCAAAACACTCCTCTCTCAAAGCTCTACAACCCTCTTTTACTAATTTCGAGTTTTAACATGTTTTCAAAATCTGAAATTTTCGGATTTAAGGGTCTTTATGCTTAAAGCTTACATGCAAAGGTTGATTGTGTGTATTTAGGGTCAATCTCGATGAGACCCATTGTTTTGGGCTCATCCGAGAAGAAACCCGACCATGGCAATGATCCTTGTGAGCCATGGTCTTGATTTTTATGTTTAAAAGTTGAACTCAAGTTCACTTTGTTGATGCATGTCACTATTTTTATGATCCATGATGATTTTGATTAAAGTTTGTTAGTGGATCTTGATTTTTATTAACTATATATGTTGTATGTGATGTGGGTAGTAAGAATTTGAAATATTATAAGTTGCATGTTAGTTTAAAAGAAAGTATGATTTAATTGTGTCTATAGATGTTAATGGCAATTAAAACAATTGTTGATTGAACTTTGGCTTGAAGTTGTAATAATTATGGTTTGAAGGATGGGAGTTAAGGTGGAAGGAGGAGAGGAAGAGAGAAAGGCCGAGAGGGAGAGGGAGGCCGAGAGAGAGAGAGAGGGGGAGGGAGGCCGAGAGAGAGAGAGAAAGAGAGAGAGAGAGAGAGATGAAGTTGGGAAGGAATAAATTAATTTCAAAACTTTGAGTTTGGAAGTGTGATTTTCAAAATGTATTCATAGGTGTGTGTATTTTCAAAATGAATAGGTTTGTGTATTTTCAAAATGTATTCATAGGTGTGTGTATTTTCAAAATGAATAGGTGTGTGTATTTTCAAAATGAATAGGTGTGTGTATTTTCAAAATGAGTAGGTGTGTGTATTTTCAAAGGGTGTTCATAGGTATGTATTTTCAAAATATATGGTGTTTGTGAGGGGGGTGAGTGACTAAAAGAGTGATTTTAAAAATAAAAATGAAAAGTGTGCGTGAGGTTTAAAAATGTGAATTTGGGTAATGTGTTTTCACAAAGGATGTGTCATTGCGTAAGATGAGTTAAGGTGAGTATGAGAGATGGAAGGATATGAGTGTGTGTTTTTCAAGTGCGTGTGTTTAGGTGTGTTTGGTTATGGTTTAGGCCAAGAGGCCGAAAGGCCAAGAAGGAAGAGATAAAGAGAGGGAGAAGGAAGTAGAGCGGAGAAGATTGGTTGAGTTGGTGGCGTCATATAGTAGTTTGTTAATTGATGATCTTATGTGGTATACATGGTCAATTATGTGTTAGTTGCTTAATTGTATTTTAATTGGTATAAGACGTCGCTATGATGTAATTTGAATAATTACATATGTGCTAAACCAATATGGTTGTCTTTAATTAGAATTAGCATTGCTATAGTAACTTGAATCTAGACTTGGTTAGTCAACTATAAATTGGTCGTAAGTTGTTATGTATTGGTTAACTAAACATGTTGTGAGTATAAGTGGCTTTATGTGATCAAGTGTTATTTATGGTCAAAAAGGAACTAGATAGAAATGTTAGAAGTCTTTATCTTGAGGCCTTTCATCAATATGTTGAGGAAAGTCATGTGACATCAAATGGTACGTGTTAAATGATTAAAGGTCGGTTATGTCGTAAAGGTTGAATGTGTTGAAAGTCTATATGGTCATTTTGCCTAGAATTGTTGATGTCATTAAGCAAATATGTGTTAAGTGACTACATGTCTAAGTGTTAATTAAAGTTGTGAGGACACTATGTGCTCCTCGATTGTATATTTATATATATAAGTACATGTGATTGTATGACGATGGGGTAGAAGTACTTAGAGATACGTAAACAAAGCTGAGGTACTAAGTGATAAAGACTAAGACGGTATTATACCTTTATATAGGTACAAGTAGGAGGCCAGGAAAGGAGCCCGTGTACGTAAAGTCAGAGTGGTGTACAAGTTATTGAGTTAGTTTATCGGCTTTTGAGGCAAGTGTCTATTCCCTCCACTTATCTTTCAAGTGGTAGTTTTCTTAAATTATGATGCAAATGATACCTTTTGATTATGTTACAAGTATACGTATAACCTTTACTTATCCTTTACCATTATGATGCAATCGTTTGTTATACCATTGTACCCTTACACCTTGCTCTTTATTTACAAACTCTACATTTGATCCCTTATCTTCATGTAACTCGTATGATGCCATTACCATGTTCATATGATACCTTTACTTTGCACTATCCCCTGAACTTTCTTGTTAACCGTTAAATCCCTGATACGTACTTATTTCCTTGTTGACTTATTTACCATGCTTAATCGCACCTTTATCTTGACTTATACTTTGTTGACCTCTATTAACTTTTGAATACCCAAAGCTTACTTATTCCTTTGCACACTTACTTACCATGCCTTTCAATTGTTCATTCTTTAAACCCTTGCAATAAAATATTGAAATTTCTTATACCCTGAAGTGAATATCGGAAATGTTGAAAGCCTCTTGTTCATTTATCCCTTTGTTAAATTACTTATGAATGGAACAAACTTTGACCGTGGCGGCGGTCCTGGTTACTTATGTATGTATTTTATGGCCAATGTGTGCCTATGGATCCTGAATGTTAGGACCTTGTGAAAACATGGTCTGGAGCTTTACGTGGCTGATCACCCGTATAGCTCGTACCGTCTTACCGGAAGTTCCAATTCAATTGCTTAATCTTATTCTTTGAACAGAAATGTATATCTTGAAACTTGTTACCATGTTGAATACCATTTGATTATCATTTGATTACCAGTTGAGTACCATGTGATTTCCTATTGATTACCAATTGATTACCATTCGATTACTAATGAATTTCTAGTTGATGGATTTATCTAATGAAAACTGCTTACATTGATTTCACTTGCTGGGCAATTTTTGGCTCACTCTTGTTTTTATTATTCCCTAACCTTCCAGTTAGGAATGGAGTATGCCGTTTTCGAGTAACTGCTAAGAGGACCATGAGAAGGCTTGATTCGAGAATTTAGGCTCCATGTTGCCAGACAGATAGAATTCATGATTAGTTCTCACCAATGCTTAGATGGTGGCTTATGGTTTGTAATAAAAGTGAATTAGATGTTGTAATAAACTTTGATATTTTAGATTCTTGTTTCATACCATAACCTGTGATCGATCCTTTGTTGAGGGGTCGTCTGTATAAATTATGTTTTATTCAGAGCGATAGTGGCACCAAATCCTGACCCCGGATTTGGGGCGTCACATTCTCCAACTCTGTATACTCTTCCATCAGTCTTGAAGTATAACAGAAAATCCTTTTTCAAACCTCTATGGTGTATTAACTTAACAGACTCCAAAGTATCAAGATTTTCTTGAGTCACACCAACACCAGGTTCAACCAATGATGTATGATCCATAGGAGTATTATTCACCCTCTTTTCTCTGTGAGATCCTAAACCAGATCTATCTCGAGATTCCTTGCCCATGATGGTTCTGCTTTGAAGAATATTCACATTTTCAGGAATCAGAGAATGTTGAACTGTGATTGGTTTTGCAAAAGTCCTTTGAAGTTCAGAAGATAACTGAGTCTGTACAACTTGAGTAGTATCAGTGGTTGTCACAGCTTCCAATGATTTGTCAACTTGAGCATTGTCAGAGGTTGATTGAACTTTCTTCAGTACTTGCTTTTCTTCTACAAGCTTCCCTTTGCCTTTATCAAGACTAGCTTCAACTGGTCTCCTTGCATATTTTAAACTCTGTTGAGAATTTACATTTTCTTTGATAACAATTCCTTTCTCTTTTGGCCTTGAAACTTTTACAACCTTCTTGATCTTTTCAGATTTCAAATTCTTCTTATGCTCTTCAGCCAGCATCTTTTCTTTAGCTTGAATATCTTCAACTGTTGCATTTGCACCATGCTCTTCCAAAAACAACTGAGCTGCAATCTCTTCATCAGTAATTGGTTGAGATGAGAAGTAGGCACTAAGCTTCTAACTCTTGAAGATGATTGAGCTCCAGTGTTTATTCTTTCAGAGTTTGTCCTAGCAGAGTTTGACCTCAGTCTCCCTTGCTCTTGAATTGATTTTAACATTAACTCTTTGTCTTTTGCACCACCATCAATAGTATCATCCTGTCTACTCAGAGTTTGAGATTTCTTGCATTTGTCTTTAAAAACTCTCTCCCCCTTTTTGACATCATCTGGAATCAACACTGATGTGAGCAATTCAAGTGAAGCAGCAATTGAATCAAGCTTGTCAGACATGACATTTTGATTTTCTTCAACTTTGCTTAGCCTGGTTCTTATAGCCTCCTGATCTCTAGATAAAGAAAATTTTTCTTGCTTCAAAGTCATTTCCCTTGCAGCCACATCATTTCTCAGCCCAGTAACATCTTTCTGAGTTTCATCAAAACGGTTGTTAAGAGACTTTACTTGTACAATTGTAGCTTTAAGATGTGTAAGAAGCTCAGGATTTGTGATAGTAGCAGCAGACTTGGACACAAATTCAGCTGCCCTTTGATCAGGAAATATACATTCATGACTTGACCAATTTGCAAAGTACATGTTTTTAAAATGAGCCTCAGCATCATGATGAGATGTACCACCAATATCAGTCACCTTAGGATTGTGTTGACCAGAAACCCTTGTAGAAGAAGAAGAATCAGCTACATCATCAGACTTTGTACTAGAAGTAAAAACATTCTTAGCAACATTTTCTTGAACAAATTCTTCATTTGCAGTATGTTCAGAGTTTAAGTTCTCATTTATTTTCTCAGTTGCTTGAGCAGCCTCAACAATAGGCTCTACAGTAGCTTCAACAGTAGACTCTACAGCTGCTTCAACAGAGTTTGTTGTCTGATCAACCTCCTCACCCTTTTCAATAACCTGGTGAGTAACAGAGAAGACCTCTGTGTGAGTAGCCATAGACTCATCAATAATCACTGTAGGTTGATCAGCTGCAGCCACATCCTCTGATTCATCAAAAATATCAAACTCTTCAAGAGTTGTAGAGGGATGTGCTTCAAGATTTTCCTCTATCTCCATTTCCAAGATTGGCTCAGGCTGTTCATCATTCAAGTCAGCCATCTCATCAACATTTGCTCTGGCTTCATCAGGCACAGTAGCATTCTCAATAACATCTTGAGAAATAATTTCTGGAGCTTCAGAATTTGTAGATTCCTGAATCAATTCCTCAAAGGAATAGTCAGCTACCATCTTCCTTCTCTTGGTCTGTAAGGGCTCATCAGCATCAGAGTTTGGTCTATTTGCCCTCCTCTTTGTCCTTGAAGTACCAAAAGACTGTGGTAAATCAACATGAGTAGATGGTTTAGTAGCCTTGACAGCTTTAAAAGCCCTATACTTAGTTCTACCTCCAGATTTTGGTCTTTGAGAAGTAGATTGAGGTTGTGGTTGAAGTGAATTGTCTAGAAATTGTTGGAAAATAGCAGGAAGCAATAATTCACCAACATTCCCTTTCTTAACATCCTTGTTTAACAAATCAGAGAATATCCTCTTATGCAACTTAAACGAAGGAATCACATCATTCTCAGCAATGTCAACCCCAGGAACACAAGCAGAAAATATCAATTGACAAAAGCGAGCAAATTAAACTACGCTTCTATTTTCTGTCATCTTCTCTCCTATGTTACTCAGGACTAATCTAGCAAAATCAAAATTACTGCTATAGAGAAGAGAATACCCGATTTGCAGACTATCAATTGGAATAGCATCCCAATTTGTGCATTTCTTCCCGAACGCTCTAGTGATACAATCAAAGAAGAAACTCCATTCCTTCCTTAAAAGCGGTCGCTTCAACCGACCTATTCTTGCAAGTGACCCACTGTATCCAATATCCCTCATCATTCTCTGTAGCTCAGCATCACCAACAGAAATTGTATAAACATTCAAATCTTCAAAACCCAAAGCTGCACGAACAGTAGCTGGAGTGATTACAAACTCTTGTTCTTGAAACTAGAAAATAATTGAAGGAGTCCCAGACTCCCCTCCATCATCATAAACGCCTGTCTCCCAGAAAACTTTGATTTGCGATCCAGAAAGCATCGCAGGTTCAAGGAAAGCGTGCCCAATAGCAGACTGGGCAAGAAAATTTTGAAACAAATGAAACGCCTCCGGTACGTTCTCATTACTCAGGGGTGCTGCATAGTTGTTAGGAACGAACTTTAGACCAACAGAGTGAAAAACAGTGGTTGCCATTAGAGACAGATTTGAAAATAAGCAGAGAATAAGCCTTGAAAAGTGTTTGAGAAATTGATGCAGAAAAGTGTTTGTGAAAATGTGTGTGTAACAATGTCTGTGAATGTAGTAAGTCTGTAAAGAATACGAACGTTGTGTGTATAATGAGTAAATACAAAGATTAAAACTGAAGAGTTTTAATCATTAAGATACACAACTGGCTTACTCGTGAAGTGTGTGAGTGGGACAGGTGTCACACATGCAGTAACTACCAGCAGTAATGTGGTAGTTTCCAACACGCATGCGCAGTAAAAACAGGCAATAATTACTGCTATTTACACGTTTCATCATTTTCAAAACGCATACAAACCGTTGTCAATCATACTCTCTATTTTCAAAAACAAAATAATGTTTCTCAAAAATATGAAATGTCTGAAACACATTTATTTATTTTAATCATCAGAGATTAAAAATAAATTACCTCGGCGTAGAGTACACAGTTCAGCAGTGTTTATCAATTCTCCAACATCATTAATAATCTCTTTTCTCAAAGTACACAGTTGTGAGTATTTGTGTGTGGATAGCAGAGTTTACTGAATGTAAATATTTAGAGCATCTCAAAGTGCATAAAATCCTCAAATTAAATCAGTAAAAACTGGTTGCCCAAACTCTCATATATAAAACAAAACCTGATGTCATCTGAACTCTGTACCTATATATTTATTTTCCCTTTTTTTTATTTGTATAAGTAGCTATATACATATTGTTTTCACCCACTGTCTAAATTTTTTTTTTCCCCAGTAATCAGAGGTTGGCACTAGTCACCAAAAATTTGGAAATTTTAGCCCTTATCTTAACAGTAAGTTCTTGGATCGTCCTAAACAATTAACTAGTCACCAAAAGTTTAAATTTTAGCCCTTACAAACAGAGTAAGTTCCTGGTTCTTCCTAGCCTCATGACTAGTCACCAAAAATTTAAACTTTAGCCCTTACTGAAACAACAAGTTCCTGGATCTTCCTAGACAATTGAGTAGTCACCAAAAATTTCAAAATTTAGCCCTTATTGACACAATAAGTTCCTGGGTCTTCCTAGGCACAACATGATCTCAAAGGAATTTGTACATTTTTTTTCTTGGGGGTGAAGTAGCAGCAACTATTTATAAGAGTTTAGACTAACATCTTTTAACACATATAATTTATGAGAGAAAGTGCAAACAGCTAATACAGACTCAGTGTATAGGACCAATAAACTAAGAGATGCTATAAATATAGAGACAGTATCATGCTGTGTAAATTTTCTGCACACATTTGAGATCAGATCATATATAACTCAGAAGGATTCATGATTACTTACTGAGAATCATGCTTCATTCTATTTTCTTCATCGGTGTTTATGTTTCAGACAATACCACAATCAGAGATTAACATCAGAGTTTAACCAACAGAGTATGCTAACAGAGTTTAACAACATGATTTGCATGACAGTTAACATATGCATAGAAACATGAGCAACATATCATAGAAGAGTAAACTTTGAGTCTAACCAGTATCTCTAGTCGAAACCAGAGATCATTCCTAGTTCATTTACCAGTCTTGTAAATGTAGCTTCACTCAATGGCTTGCTGAAGATATCCGCAAGCTGTTGATCTGTAGACACAAAATGAAGCTCAATATTTCCTTCCTCCACATGTTCCCTTATAAAGTGATACCTTATGCTGATGTGCTTGGTCATGGAGTGCTGTACTGGATTTCCTGTCATAGCAATAGCACTTTGATTATCACAGAAAATAGGTATTTTAGAGTACCTTAACCCATAATCCAACAGTTGATTCTTCATCCACAGAATCCGTGCACAACAGCTACCAGCAGCAATATACTCTGCTTCTGCAGTGGATGTGGAAATTGATTTCTGTTTCTTGTTGTACCAAGAAACTAGGCTGTCACCTAGAAATTGACAGCTTCCACTGGTGCTCTTTCTGTCAATCTTACAACCTGCAAAGTCTGCATCAGAGTAACCAATAAGCTTAAACTCTGATTCTCTAGGATACCACAAACCCAAGGTTATGGTTCCTTTGAGATATTTGAAAATCCTCTTCACAACTGTTAGATGAGGCTCTCTGGGATCTGCTTGAAATCTTGCACAAAGACAGGTTGCATACATGATGTCTGGTCTACTTGCAGTCAAATAAAGAAGAGACCCTATCATGCCTCTGTAGTTTGTCATATCTACTGAACATCCTGTGTCTTTGTCTAGCTTGGTTGCAGTTGCCATAGGAGTTGTTGCAGATGAACTATCAAGCATACCAAATTTCTTGAGAAGATTTTTGGTATATTTTGCTTGATTGATAAAAATCCCATCATCTGTTTGCTTTACCCGCAAGCCTAGAAAATAACTAAGCTCTCCCATCATGCTCATTTAGTACCTGGACTGCATAAGCTTGACAAACTTCTTATAGAGTTTATCATTAGTAGACCCAAAGATTATATCATCCACATAGATTTGAACTAAAAGCAAATCATTACCAGAATTGAAATAGAAAGAGGTTTTATCAATTGTACCTCTTGTGAACCCACTCTCTAAAAGAAATTGAGCCAGAGTTTCATACCATGCTCTAGGTGCCTGCTTTAGTCCATAAAGTGCTTTGTCAAGCTTGTAGACATAATCTGGGTGCTTGGGGTCCACAAACCCTGGTGGGTGTTCAACAAACACTTCTTCTTCAAGTTTCCCATTGAGAAAAGCACTTTTCACATCCATCTGAAAGACTTTAAACTTCTTGTGAGCATCATATGCTAGAAAAATCCTTATGGCTTCCAACCTTGCAACTGGAACAAAGGTTTCATCATAGTCAATTCCTTCCTGCTGTGAATATCCTTTTGCCACAAGTCTAGCCTTGTTCCTTGTAATTACTCCCTCACTGTCAGTCTTTTTTCTGAAAACCCACTTTGTACCAACAACAGATCTGTTTTTGGGTCTTGGTACAAGTCTCCAAACTTCATTTCTCTCAAACTCATTCAATTCCTCCTGCATTGCTATTATCCAGTTAGCATCTTGAAGAGCTTCATCTACTTTCTTAGGCTATGTTTGAGATATGAATGCATGAAACATACATTCATTTGCTGTAGTACTTCTTGTTCTCACACTTGCATCTGGATCTCCAATAATCAGATCAGGTGTATGAGCCTGTGTCCACTTTCTTGCTGTAGGTAAATGGCTTCTTTCATCATTATTGGATTCTCCCCCTTGATCCATGCTCTCCTGATTTTCTTGTTGACCATGTGTATTATCTGAGGCTCCCCCCTGAATTGGACTGCTCAGTGTTTGAACTTTCAGAGTTTAAGCCAGAGTTTGTGTCAGATTCTTCAGCTGACTCACTTTCAGAATGTGAGTCTTCATGTTGAGATGTTCCTGAAGTATCTTCATGCTCCCCCTCAACTGGTTCTCTATTTTGTTCTGTCAGAGAAACTTCCTCAGTGTTTACCAGTAGAGGTTCAGAGTATGCTTCAACAGAGTTTGTTGGATAGGCTTCATCAGAGTTTACGTCATCAGAGTTTAGATATTCATTTTCAAAGCGTAGTTGATTATGATTTTCTACATCTTCAAGTCCAGTTATTTTCTTGTCATCAAATGACACATGTATAGATTCCATGATCACTTTAGTTCTCAGATTATAGACTCTGAATGCTTTAGTCGACAGTGGATATCCAACAAAAATTCCTTCATCAGCTTTTAATTCAAACTTGGTCAACTGTTCAGGATGAGTTTTCAACACAAAGCACTTGCACCCGAAAATATGAAAATATTTCAGGTTTGGTTTCTTTTCTTTCACCATCTCATATGGTGTTTTCCCATGCCTGTTGATCAGTGTAGCATTTTGAGTAAAACAAGCAGTTTGAACAGCTTCTGCCCAGAAATAAGTTGGCAATTTTGCTTCAACAAGAATTGTTCTGGCAGCTTCGATTAAAGTTCTGTTCTTTCTTTCAGCTACACCATTCTGCTGTGGAGTCCCTGGTGCAGAAAATTCTTGCTTCACTCCTCTTTCCTTGCAAAATTCTTCCATTGTTGCATTTCTGAATTCCGTACCATTATCACTCCTGATAATTTTCACTTTATACTGTGATCCTTTATCTAGTAGCTTTACATGTTCCATCAGAGTTAAGGCAGTTTCATCCTTCTTTGCTAGAAAGTACACCCAGGTGTATCTAGTGTACTCATCAACAATGACTAAAGCATATTTCTTTCTGCCAAGAGACATTACATTCACTGGACCAAATAGATCAACATGAAGAAGATGATAAGGATCCACAACTGAAGATTCAGACTTGCTCTTGAAAGATGACTTCCTTTGCTTGGCCTTTTGACAGGAATCACACAGACCATCTAAGCTGAGTATAGATTTTGGAAGTCCCCTTACAAGATCTTTTCGAATCAACTCATTTATGTTGTTCAGATTTAGATGAGAGAGCTTCTTATGCCATTTCTAGCTCTCTTCACTAGACATCTTTGCAGATAGACACACAGCTTTTCCTTCAGAGTTTGTCACCAAACTTGCTTCATAGATATTATTTCGTCTGTGTCCAACTAAAACAACTTTCCCTGTAGATTTTCTAACAACCTCACAATATTCAGGTTGAAAATCTACATGATAACCTCTGTCACAGATTTGACTCACAGATAGCAAGTCATGCTTGAGTCCTGGGACAAGAGCTACATTTGTGATGATGAAACTTCCAAGATTGATATTTCCATATCCCAGAGTACGTCCTATGTTGCCATCTCCATAGGAAACTTTTGGGCCAGCCTTCTCCTCATAATCTGATAGTAGAGCTTTATTTCCAGTCATGTGCCCTGAACATCCACTGTCCAAGACTAGGGTGCTCTCCCTTATGCCCTGCAATCACAAACAATTACTGAGAGTTAATTTTAAGGATCCAGACTTGCTTGGATCCTTTGGCTTTCTTAACATTGTTAGCTTTTGCAGCAGAATTCTTATCAACAGAGTTTAAGCTAACAGTGTCAGAGTTTACACTTGCAGAATCAACTTTAACCCATTTCAAATTTGGCTTCAACTCATAATAATTGTGATAAATAGCATGATAATTCTTGCAAGTATAAATAGAATGCCAAGTACTCCCATAGTGAGTGCATAAAGTCTGTGGTCTAACCCTAACATAATCATTCTTTACTCCAGACTTGGAGAGTAAAGAATTAATGTCTTTGTTCTTCTTTCAGAAACTTGCAATATGGTTAGTACTACCACAATTATGACATGTTTTTCTAGGAGCATCAGTAATAGGCAAATGGTTATTACTTTTATTAATGCCTACTTTTCCATTTCTGTTCTTCCTGGACACTCTCTGCTTCTCGACAGACTTTACCTCTTTGAGCTTATACTTGAATTGTTTCTCTGTCATTAAACCAACATTAACCTGTTTAACGCAAGTTTTTACTGGTTTTTCATTAACAGTTTCTGTCTCAACTACAGAGTTTAGCTTACTGGACTCAGGAACAAATTTCATAGGTGAAAGATGTGTTCTAACTTTAACTTTATCTTTAAACCTAAGTTCATCTTTCTCACAGTAACCTAACCCAACTGCATCTGTTTGAAACACTTGATGTGTGTCTTTTCCAGAGTTTGTCCAGGTTTTAATTCTCTTCCTCTCTTTTTCCAATTCAGATTCTAGTTGCCTAAATCTCTTAAGAAACTCCTGTTCAACATAAACAACATCATCTCTTTCCTTTTGAACTTGTTGCATGTTAACAAGTTCTTCTTCAAGAAATTTATTTCTCTCTTTACGCTTTAAATTCTCAGATTTAATTCTTTCATTTTCTAAAGTCTGATCTCTGTAACTAACATGTATGCTTTTAAGATAAATTCTCAATTCAGATATATTATCAATATCATAAGCACAAGTTGTTAGGGGTACCTTGTTTTCAGATTCATCTTCAACAGTTGCCATGAGAGCATAGTTGACTCCTTCATCTGAGTCTTAAGTGTCTGCCCAGTCTCTCCCTTTAGTGATGAGTGCTTTTTCAGATTTTCCTTTCTTGCACTCTGGAGCATAGTGACCCATCTCTTTACACTTGTAGCACTGGATCTCAGACTTGTCTTTCTTCCCAGATTTGGTATCCCTTCCTTCAGACTTTCTGAAACTCTTCCTTTCAGAGTTTGAATCTCTCCTAGAGAATCTCTTTCCTTTCTTGAAGTTCTTGAAACCCATCTTCTTGAAAGTCTTCACCATCAAAGCAGCCATTTGCATCATTTGTTCTTCATCATCCTCGGATTCAGATGATTCAACAGTATTTGAGTCATCATCAGTGTTTGATGACTCACTTTCAGAGTTTATGACCAAAGCCTTTCCCTTAGGTTTCTTCTTTGATGTCTCTTTCTTAAGAAGCTTTTCTTCAACTTTAAGAGCAACATATTTTGTCTTCTTACCAGATCTTCTGTTTCTTTGTTCTATCTCAAGTTCATGAGTTTTAAGCAACCCATAGATTTCATCAAGTTCTGTATCTGCAAGCTCATAATTATCTCTTATTGTTGTTATCTTTAAATCCCATTTTTCAGGTAGAGATGGAAGAAACTTGAGATTAGACTCTTCAGGATCATATTCTTTATCAACCAGAGATAAATCATTCAACAGTTTACAGAATCTGTCATATGTCTCAGTCAAAGTTTCATCAGGTCTCGAGTCAAAGTGTTCATACTCCTATGTCAGTATAGTCTTCATGTTCTTCTTTATAGCACTTGTTCCTTGACATCTGACTTCTAAAGCATCCCAAATTTCTTTGACAGTTTTGCAACCAATAACTCTGTTAGACATGACATTATCTAAGGCACTATGGAGAAGATTTCTAACTTTTGCATCCTTTGCAATTGATGAGATGTCTTCAGGAGTCAAATCTTTCTTTTCCTTTGGAATAGTCTGTTGTTTTTCACCAGCAACAACAGGAGACAGTTTAGTCGGCTTATGAGGACCATCATAGATTCTATCAAGGTATTCTGGATCTGTGGCTTCCAGAAACATGGTCATCTTTACCATCCATACTGGATATTCCGCGGTCTGAGAATTGGAACCCTAATCGTCTCATATCGACTCCAGAAGTTGGTTGAACCTTTTCAGAATTAGAACCTGCTTGGATATTTTCAGCCATGATTATACTTGTGTTTGGATCAATGAAAATTGTATATATTAAATAGCCTAGGCTCTGATACCAATTGTTAGGCCGAATACACAATATATAATCAAGTATATGTATGAGAATAACGATAAGAACACTGTTTATGAATAATAAACTGTATGAAATTAATAACTCCTCTCTCAGTGATGTAAAATATCACAGAGAGCTGCTAGGTTACAAGAATAATATTTCAAGTATTCGTATCCCTTTTAGGGTTAACCTATCTGTGTTTATATATTACACAGCTACATACAATCGTAAATTGATATTCCTATAAATCAGCTATACAATTAATATCAATCAAGAATTGTTTCTGTCTTCTGTTCCGTTTCCTTAGCCATCACGATATCTCTTTGCTTCTTTCCTTCTTCAAAGTATATCGCTTCTAGAATCTTCATTGAGTATAACACCGACAACTAAGTAAACTCTGACTGTCAGAGTTTAACAAACTCTGACCAGTCTTCCAGCTAAACTCTAATAGTTTCCTGATACTTTAAACACTGATAAACAAACATCAGCAATTATATCTAACAACTTTTTATTGGACAAATTTCATATGAACTATACAATATATGCTTACTGAGCTGTGTAGCTCACTCCTTTTATGGTTATAAAATTTTACAGGAAAGAACCTTTGAGAGGAATTGTTGTGAAAGGTTAAGAATGCGATGGAATTGAGGATTAGTAGATTATGTGAAGATGTATAGAAATTTGTATAGAAAGCTGAGATGGCGACATGGGTTAAGGTTTGTATGAGGACTGTGAGATTTAGGGAAACAAGAAATAGTAGATATTTTATTATTGTGAGCATATGCGATAATGAAAGGTTTGGATTTGACGGACTCCCGGACCGGGCCCTAGTTGGGACTCCCCGGAGTCGGGGGCGTCACATGTATGGCACTGTTGCTCATTGCAATAGTGCAAAGAAGATGTGGGATCTCATAGAAGTGCTATGTGAAGGAACTCCAGAAGTGAGAAAGAACAAAAAGCAGATTCTGGTCTCCCAGTATGAAGCTTGCATGGCTCAACCAAAGGAGGGAATCACAGAAGTGTTTGAAAGGTTCAACAAGCTGATAAATGAGCTTAAACTCTATGATAAACACTATGAAACAGAAGAGCTCAACATGAAGTTCTTACTGACTCTACCAGATCATTTGGAACCAAGAATCTCTTCCTTCAAGGAAAGGGATCTAACCGAAATTGGTTTTGATGTGTTGTATGGTGTTTTGAAAACATATGAACTAGAGTTGTTTCAAAAGAGATCCATTCAAGCAAAGCAAGGACTGATGGCCAACACTTATTGTGCCCTTATTGCTGACAACTTAGGTCAAAGAATGGAATATTTGAAAGTCAATCAAGTCAAGATTGAAGAGCTAGAAGTTGAAGACACTGGAGATGAGTCACAAGTCATCTATGATTTGCCTGAGGAAGATGAGTTCTACAGCATAGATGAATTGGATAAGATGGAAAACAAATCGTTTGCCTATATGGCTAGGAGATATCCTAACATTAGGTTCAAAAGGAAGTAGCCATTTAAGTCCAAGTTTAATGCTGTAAATGCTGGTGGATCAAGTGGCTCAAACTCCTTCAGTAAAGGAAAAAGGATTATTGGTGCTGCTAAAGGAGGATACAAGTCTGGGAGTGTGGATAGGTCCAAGATAAGGTGCTATAACTGCAATGAACTTGGGCACTTTGCTACAGAGTGCAAGAAGCCCAAACAGGTCAAAAAGGACAAAGCATACTTAGAGCTTGAAGCTAAGTATGAAGCTCTACTCAAGAAACAACAGGGTAAAGCTTTTATTGCAGAGGGAAAGTGCTGGGATGATTCTGATGAAGAAGAAGAACAGGAGTATTCAAACTATGCCTTGATGGCATTTTCTGATGATGGTGATTCTTCAAATCAGGTACCTATTCTTAATTCTCTTGATATGACTCCCTCTCAATACAAGCAAACTTTTGAAGACATGAGTACTGAGATGTTCAATATTCATACTAGCATGTTAGTTGCCAATGAAGAAATTGATAGGCTAACTGCTAAAAATCTTGAACTTACAGAAAAGAATGAGGAACTTGAATTAATGGTTGTGAGCCTTGATGGTTTGAAAAAGGAGGTTGAGTATCTTAAGAATAAAGTGGCTTGTGCTGAACAGATAGAAATAGCTCTTAGGGAACAAATTGCTGAAAATGAATTAAAAATAAGAAGCTATAGAAACTCCTCTGAGCTTATTTAAACCTACCACAAGGAACACACTGAAGACTGTAAGGTTGGAATTGGTTTTGATTATGAGAATGACAAGGGAAGGAAGAAGGCTAAGGGCAAAGGAAAAGAATCTTTTGTAAACAAAAATGCTCCAAATATTTTGTCTAGTGTCAAAGAGCCCATCTTCAAAAAGAGTGTTGTTGAGTTTGATGAGGATCTACTGGTTATCAAACAACAATTACTTGAAGAAGATGGGGCAGCTAAAGACATTTCTTCCTCTCCCAAATCTGTAAATCAGAAAGAAACCAAAGACAATCTTGTCAAGAGTCCTAAGGTCAATAAAGAAGTTGTTAAGAAAAAGAAACAGAACATGAATGGTAAAGTAGGTGTCAACAAGGGCAACAATTATGCTTATGTGCCAAATGCTCCTAGGAAACAGTGTCAGAAATGCTTATCTGTTAATCATTTGACTCATAAGTGTAATAAACCTGTCAATGTTGAAGTTGATAACTTGAGTAACCATTCTGTTGGCATGAACACTATCCATGATTCTTTCTGTGGTAATTCTAACTGCATGACATGCTATGTGACTGTGATTGCTAATTGTTTATCGCTAAAGCATAAACTTGATTCTGCACAATCCTGTGAATCACACACACATATGCACACTCACAGGACAGGATCCCCAATTAAGGTTGAGAGGGTAAAGACTTCATGTGAGCCTAAGAGTGTCAACTCTAAAGCTAAAAACACAGTGAAGTCTCCTACTGTGAAGAATGCTGTTTATGATAGAAGAATCAATAACAAACCTGTTTCTAAATTAACTGGACCCTACCAAGTGTGGGTACCAAAAACAACTTAGTCATCTTGTGAATGTAGGGCAACAGAAATAAAAGAGTCATATGGATCTTGGACAGTGGATGCTCAAGTCACATGACTGGTGATACATCCCTGCTATCACAGTTTGAGGAGAAGGCTGGCCCATCAGTAACCTTTGGAAATGACAACATTGGTTATACAATGGGATATGTCAGTGTTAAATCTGGAAATGTCATTATTGAAGATGTAGCATTTGTTGAAGGACTAAAGCACAACCTCTTGAGCATTGGACAATTCACTAACAGGGGTTTCAAAGTGGAATTTGATGAAGATCAATGTCTAATCTCAAAAAGGGGAAGTGGTGAAGTTGTTTTGACTGGTGCGAAGAAAGGAAGCTTGTTTGTAGCAAATCTTAAGGCTGCAGACAAGGGAGAAATTTGTTGTTTCTACACTAAAGCCACCAATGAAGAATTTTGGTTGTGGTACAAGAAACTGTCTCACTTGAATGTTAAGGCAATGAACTCTCTGGCTAAGAGAGAACTCATCAGAGACATGCCTGCTTTGGAGTTTGTGCAAGATGGAGCACGTGAAGCATGTCAAAGAGGAAAGATAAAGAGATCAAGTCACAAGAACAAATTGCTCAATTCAAACTCAAAGCCTCTGCAGCTAATTCACATGGATCTATTTGGCCCTGTGAATGTAATGTCTCTTTCCAAAAAGAAATATGCTCTAGTCATGGTTGATGATTAATCAAGATATACTTGGGTGGAATTCCTGTTTTCCAAGGATGAAGCACCTCAAGTAATTATAGAGCATATCAAGAGAGTTGATAGAGAAGCACAAAGCACTGGTTCCTCTGTAGTTGTTTTGAGAAGTGATAATGGAACTGAATTCAAAAATTCAACCCTATATGAGTTCTGCAAAGATAAAGGAATTTCTCAACAGTTTTCAGCTCCTAGAACCCCTCAACAAAATGGAGTAGTTGAGAGAAAGAATAGAACTCTCATTGAAGCTGCAAGAACAATGTTGTTGGATGCAAAGCTACCTACTAGCTTTTGGGTTGATGTTGTTAACAGAGCATGCTATGTGCAAAATAGAACATTGATCAATAAGAAGTCTGGGAAAACTTCTTACTCATTGATGACTGGAAAAAGAGCATCCTTCAAGCATCTTCATGTTTTTGGAAGCAAGTGCTTTGTGATGAAAGATACTTCTGAGCATGTTAGAAAATTTGATTCTAAGGCATTTGAAGGTATCTTCATTGGATACTCTCTGGAAAGGACAGCATACAGAGTGTTTGTACCTGAGCAACACAAAGTAAAGGAATGCATGGATGTTACCTTTGATGACAAGAAATTTCCTGGACTTGCAACAAGTGAAAAAGACAGTGTGCCATTAAGATTTAAAAATCAAGGATATCTTGAGGATTCTGAAAGTGAGGATGAACCACATGTTCTAACTGTTCCACATGTTGAAACACTTGAAGTTGATGATCTTCTTCAAACACCTGTGCAAGGGAACACAAACACAGGGGGAGAAGAAGAGAATGCAACTGTTAATCAAAATGACCCTGAGGCAAGTCAAGGAGATGAACAGGGTCACACAAGGAAATGGGACAGAGCCCACACTAGGGATCAAATCATTGGTGATCCTAGTGAGGTAGTTAGAACAAGGAGAGCAACAATGAACACATGTTTGTATAGCTTCTTTCTGTCACAAGAAGAACCAAAAGTAATTGAAGAAGCTTTGAAGAATTCTGAATGGATTGTTTCTATGCAAGAAGAGTTGAATCAATTTGAGAAAAACAAAGTTTGAGAATTAGTACCACCTCCTGAAGGTAAGAATGTCATTGACACCAAATGGGTGTTCAGGAACAAAATGGATGAAGAAGGTGTGTTGATAAGAAACAAAGCAAGATTGGTTGCCAAAGGATACTGTCAACAAGAAGGCATTGACTATGATGAGACGTTTGCACCTGTAGCTAGACTGGAGGCCATCAGGATTTTCTTGGCCTTTGCAGCCCACTCAGATTTCAAGGTGTATCAAATGGATGTGAAAAGTGCTTTTCTCAATGGTGATCTTGCTGAAGAAGTTTATGTGTCCCAACCTCCTGGATTTGAGAATAAAGACTTCCCAGACTTTGTGTATAGACTGCTCAAGGCACTCTATGGACTCTAACAGGCACCAAGAGCCTGGTATGAAACTCTAACTCAATTTCTTCTTGAGCATCAATTTACCAGAGGTACAATTGATAAAACTCTATTCTTCAAGAAGCATGGAAATGATATCATTCTAGTTCAAATCTATCTGGATGATATCATCTTTGGCTCTTCAAATGAGAAACTTTGTCAAAGGTTCTCTAAGCTGATGCAAAGAAAATATGAGATGAGTATGATGGGAGAGTTAACCTACTTCCTAGGCCTGCAAGTACATCAAAGAGAGGATGGCATCTTCATAAATCAATCTAAGTATGTCAAAAATCTTTTAAAGAAGTATGGTTTAGAAGATTCATCCTCTGCAAAAACTCCAATGTCTACTGCAATCAAGCTTGATGAAGATAAGAAAGGCAAGAGAGTTGACATCAAGGTCTATAGAGGGATGGTTGGATCATTACTCTATCTCACAGCTAGCAGGCCTAACATCATGTTTGCCACATGTCTTTGTGCAAGATTTCAATCTGATCCAAAGGAATCTCACATGATGGCTATCAAAAGAATTTTCAAGTATCTGAAAGGGACTCCTAATCTTGGCTTATGGTATCCAAAAGGCACTGGGTTCAACTTGGTCGGTTACACAGATTCTGATTATGCTGGATGTAGAATTGACAGGAAGAGCACTTCTGGAAGCTGCCAATTCTTAGGTCAAAGGTTAGTGTCCTGGTTCAGTAAGAAACAACAATCCAGAGCAACATCTACAGCTGAGGCTGAATATATTGCTGCTGGAAGCTGCTGTGCTCAATTGCTTTGGATTAGAAATCAACTCATGGATTATGGACTAGTGTTGGAACACATTCCCCTGATGTGTGACAATACTAGTGCAATATCCATAGTTTCCAATCCTGTCAATCATTCTACTACAAAGCACATTGAGATAATGTACCATTTCATTAGGGAACATATTGCAAATGGTACTATAACAGTCTCTTATATTCCAACTGAGAAACAATTAGCTGACATATTTACTAAACCTCTAAATGAAGTTGTCTTCAACAGACTTGTGAGTGAAATTGGAATGCTCAATCCTTCATTTAGTTGTTCTAAGTAAGTATGTTAGTTAATTGTTGTAGCAGTAAATTTTCACTTTATTTAAATGCTCTATTCATATAGAGTGAAAATTAGCTGAGATATGATTTATAAATATTTCAGTATTTTACTGCATATTTTTCAAATCATACTTTTCTGTGAAGTTATGAGCTCCTAAGACATCTCTACATAGGTGATTTTGAGAGTTCTCGACTTAGTTCAAATAAAACAGACTTATATCGCAAACTGTTAAAATTGTGAGACTTCGCGATATAGTTCATTTCTTGAGTTTGCGATATAGTTCATTTTCCGACTTCGCGACCTAGAATAACTATATCGACAAGTCCCCATATTTAGCAGAATTTTGATTTAAATTAATTTTACTTCAAAATGGAACGACAAAATGGAGTTGCAGTAAGGGTAGCCGTGTAATTAGGTTTGTGCACTAGTTTTGTATAGGTCAATATATATTGTGCACACCCTACTGTTAGCTGTAAGAGAGTAACACATAGATATATTCAAGCACTCTTTTCTCTGTAAGATAAGCAAGAAAACATTGTTCTTGTTTAGAAGCCAGAATTTCACTTGTGAAATTTTGGAGACTATAGTATTTAATTTACTTAATACAAAGTAGATTAAAGTGATTGTGTGTGTTCTGTTTGTTTAATTTTGCATTTACATACAACACAATCTTTCACAGCATTTTAGTTTCAAGAAACCGAAAATCATTCAAACTATCCATTCACCCCCCCTATGTATAGTTTCTTAGTGTCATTCATAACTAACAAGCGCCCTTCTTTTTTTCTTGACAGATGCAGATCCTTGGCATTGAGTTTCCAAAGTGTCCCAAATTTCTTTTGCAGATTTGCATGCAATCACCCTGTTAGACATGACAACATCAAGGCTGTTGTGAAGGATATTCTTTATCTTTGCATCTCTGAGAACATCAGCTTTCTCTTCAGGAGTCCATTCACTTTTTACCTTGACCACATAGTGTTCAGGTACTGTAATATCCCAAAATTTTGTAATATTTAAAACCTTGATGAATAGTAAATTCCACTGATGAATAGTAAAATTTCTGAGGAAAACTTTTTCAGACCACCCTATGTGGATGACCTGGAATGAATGTTTCGAAGTTATATTATTGATGTATGGGAAGAATAAAAGAATGTAAACGTACTCAGAATCAGAAGATTCTCATCCGAGTTTTAAATCACTATTCACTAGACAATCACGGATGTATTGATTTGATCGTCTTAAGAAAGTATGTGGAATGTGAAATCCATGATCATATCTTAAACCAAGGTGAGAAACCTAGGATCATATATTAGACAAGGGAAATGAAAAGATAAAGGAAGTACCCTAGCTTTGGTACAGAGAAACGTTTTTAAAACCCCTTGAAACTATCACGAAACAAAAGCATAACAAATTGTGGATTAAACCCTAACCAAATGAGGAGTATTATATGAGATCATCAAGTGCAATATATAAGAGGAATGAGGATACAAATGATGACATAAGCATGATGCAAGGGAATGACATAAGCATGACAAAGTGATGACAAGGTGATGAATCACCACCTTGTCACCACTTTCACCACCACCACAAGTTCAAAAAGGGCCTTGTCATTGATGACAAAACAAGTTATTAGCCACACAAATCAATTACAAAGTGTTAAGTTTAATTAGACAAAGCAAAAGGAAAAGAAAATCAAAGAAAAACAAAAGCAAAAGAGATGCATCCTTGAACATCAAACTTTCGGCTATTTCTTCATCTCCATTACTTAAAACAATTTCTCCAACTTCCACTCAACCATAAATCTTGATCTTGGGATCTAAATCACCCTCATCCTATATCCAAGGTAGATCTCTAATCTTAGCCTCATCCATGGATCATAGCTTGGTCAAAAATGGATTCAAAGTTGATGATGAATAGTGATGTGAATAGTAAACTCATAAGATCTTGTTTTGTTTTGATGTTTTTAGGTTTGATTAGCATAGTTAAGGAGAAAGGAAGGATATATCATCCATATATAGTCTTTGTTAAGCTCCAAGGAAGGTATAAAACTTCTTTCCCTTTTGAGGTTATGTTTGATCTAATAGTTATAAGTGGTTGTATAAGAACTATGTAGTAATGAAGCATGTTTGCATGATTTTAAGCATGTTTGATAGATGATTTGTGTATAAACTTATGAACTAGGATATGATCATTTTTGGACAGAAAATAGTAGTATTAGCTTAAGGTTTGATTGGTGGTTGGTTGATTATGGATTGGTGGTTGTATTGAGTGTTTAAAAACACGGGAATCGCGTTTAAGCGCCGTTACCATGTCGAAATTTTCTTAGGTAGTTTGGACAGAGATCACGAACACTCTAAAGGGTATAAACATAAGGTTTCTGACCATGAACATGTAGGCCCTTTTTCCTAGTTTATTTTAGCGAAAGAATCGTATCGTTTTGATTTACAGTTTAGGAGAAACGTCCGTTTTAGTAAAAGCGGTTTCGCGTAACTAAGTAGTTCATTGTATGAACTTTTAGATAGTGATCAAACCCTTTAAAAATGAAATTTGGACGAGTTATTAAAGTGGAGAATAAAATGAATAATTAGGAAAGGAAACCTAGAAGGGTTCGAGTTAAAAAGAGAAGTTGGTGATTTTATAAAAATACGCGAACGAAGGTTGCGCGAGTGAAATACCCTTAAGGGGAGGGTTTAAAACAAGGAAATGGTAAAGGAAAAGTACTTGGGATTTGTGAATAGATTTTCACCCCAAACTTGTGGCTTAAGAATTACGAAACGTCATGAGGTTATAGAGGACCGAGAGCGAGACGTTTGATTTTTATTAATAGAACTTGAGTGCTTCAGTTTTGGCACATTAATTGGTTTTAGGGGACTGACTGTAATTGTATATCTTGTTATAGATCGACGCGCACACTCTCAAGCCCCCACTACCACACCACCAAGACACCAAGGCAAGTTTTCAAACCCTACATAATATGAATGATGTTGTTGTGATATATATTGTGATTATGATAAATATGCTGCTTTAATGCTGTGAAATGACTTATAAAATGTTTTCGCTTTTAATAAAAAGCTGTGTAAGATATAAGGTTTATATGCTAGGTAAATACTAGATATAAATCAAGGTTTAAAGGCTTTAAGTATAGAGCAGATGTACGATGATTTTAAAATAATAAGACAGGGAGTTAAATTATTATTTTGTTTTGATCATACTGTCAGAAGCTGGAAGGTTCCAGGGACAGTTATATTTTAAAGGTTATTAAATATTCCAAGGTCTATATTATTGGATATTTAAGGTGAGATATTTAAATAATATTGTAATCAATATTATTTGAATATATTTGATTAAGTGAATATTATTTTGAATATTCACTTAAGTGATTTTATATTGAATAATAATTCAATTCTTATTATTTGAATATTTTTATTAAGTGAATATTATTTTGAATATTCACTTAAGTGGTTTTATATTGAATAATAATTCAATATTTATTATTTGGATATTTATTAAATATTCCAAATGTGATTTAAAAATCATAGAACCTCATTGTATTATTTAAGGTTCTACTATGTACACAAAACTTTCTGATCTTCAGAAAAAGGTATTTAAAGCAGAGATTCCCAAATATTATCTTAAAATAATTAAATGCGAATAGTGTTTTCTACTCATCGGAAATTGGGAATCTAGTTCAAGAAGTCGAGGACAGAGTTTTACCTCCACTGTTCCTCTAGAATAACTATAGCTGGGGATGGCTCCCCCATTCAAGTAAAGTGTTTTAAACTCGCTAAACTCTGAAATTTCAATAAACTCCCTGGTCATGCTTTCAAAATACGTGGTAATCATCGGTAGTTTCGTTGACTAATGTCAACCCACACTTTGACTTGCTCCTTTCAATTACTCTAGGAGTAAGGTATCCTGAACGGTTACAAAGTTTTGACAAGTAATTGTACTTGGGGAAAATGGAATTTAATTCCGATTTCCGTTTCATTGATATTTTTCATTATGGGAATTGGAAGGGCCTACACGGCAATGAAATAGGTGTCAGGGTAGTGCCAAAATTATCAAGGCTTGCCCGGTGACGAAATAGGCGCCGAGGTAGTGATCCTTTGCGTGCTAAGGCTTGCCCGGTGACGAAATAGGCACTGAGGTAGTGATCTCGTAGCACAGTGGCCCGTATGCGGTCAGGGTGATAACCGAACAGGAAGTCGTCCTTCTACTAGTAGAAAAGAAAAGTTACGATACAACGGCTGATCACCGTGTATCGGGTGTTCCAGTACATTCCCTTTATTCCCTCCGATTGGAATTGAACTGTACATTGTAACAAAAGCCTAGGCGCTGAGTTACTGATAATGTGACAGTAAAGAGTAATGATGTTCCTCATACAGTAGTCGTACTGTATGGTATGTTTTGACGAAAAGAGAAATAAATATATATCATTCTGTATACGAATGAAGTTTTAAAGGTTTTCCTTTATGATATAAGCTCACTTATATGCTTATGCTGTATTGTATTATTGCTGGGCTGAGTGCTCACTCTTGCTTTTCTTTCTATACATATATATCACAACACAACAGCTAGGGTAGATGGCCAGGATTCGTCGTACCGCTCGGAAGTGCGTCAGAGCTATACATACCGCCCGTAACATGGTTGTTACAGTTGATCAGGTAGAAGTCCTGAGTTGGTTCGGAGTGTAACTCTTGTGGCTCCGGTTTATTTATAAGTATCACTTATGTATTTTAATGAACAAGAACAAACATTTGCGCTGCCTTTCTGGTTTCACGTAGAAACCACATTGGCAGTAGGTTGCTAGTATTTTACTTTTGGGTTGTAATAACTTTAATTTATGGACCGTATGACTACTGTTTTTGTAAGTTCGTTTCTAAGACATAACTGGCGTGGGTATATTGATGGTGGGGTCACCATGTGTGATGATTTATTATATTTTGATTCAAGTATTAAGTGTTTGTACCGAATAAGGGACAGTGACAACCCAGATCTCTGACCCCGGATCTGGGGGTGTTACAAAAATGGCATCAGAGCCTATAGTTATTAATCTCAGAAACGATAGGGCGTTAGGAATAATAAATGAAACTATAATAATAAGAAGAACTCCCATCGAGTTCGTGGTTGGGCTACCGGATGTAGCACTGACTGTTAAAAACCCGCAAGGGAACTTTTATTACATAGTATAGTAACCTAGTTTTCGCTTGTATAGGTGTTTGCGGCCGAGGAGGCTGATGATTATGAGACCCAGCATGACGAGGTTCTGCTGGCGGCTGATGACGACCCCGTGGACGACCCCATGGAGGATCCCAAGGAGGATACTGAGGACCCGGACGAGGATCCGGAAGAGGACCCCACGACTGTGTTTGACTTTCCTACTTCTCCTGTTCCCTCTATTGATGGATATTCGACTGATGATGATGATTCCACTAAGGGAGATCAGATTGTACCTGATGTAGTTGCTACGGATGATGATGAGACTTCTGAGGATAGTGCTAGATGAGGAGGCATCAGGATGTACCATCTGCCTATTATGAGAGTCCTTACCCCTCCTGTGCCCCCATTGAGCCCGTTACCATCAGACGATGACTATGATCTTGCCCCTGAGGGATATGAGGAGGACCAGGCCATGACTGATCCAGACACACCTCCTCCCTCACCTACTGGAGTACCTACTGTGATCCATAATTGGATGATTGGCCGGCTGACCACTGACTTGGCAGCGGCAGAGGCTAGAGCTGATGAGCTGAGGGGACAGTTGGCAGCAGAGAGAGAGACCCGTCGTTCCTATCAGGGCGGGATGAGGTGTATGACTCCTATGGAGATGAGACATGAGATTTCCCGCATCGAGTGGCGAGCTATGGTCCGCATGAGAGGCATGTCTGTTATTGCTGAGGGACTGGTACCCCGACTGGCCACAGAGAGGATTTGGGCAGATGCTATGGCGCGTGTCAGGAACCTGACCCGCTCGGAAGGGGAGACTTGATAGGTGATAGATTGCTTAGTTCTCTAAACTCATATGGCCGTTAGTAGTGCCAGTTTTTGTGGGATGGTTCCGATGTATAGTAGTATCCTTTTTGAGTTAGAGATACGCTGATCAGACTGACGTAGCAGATGTTGACTGGTAGTACTTAGCTTTTGACTGTTGTAGGGATGATGTATTTCAGCGATGTGTTCGCTTTTGTTGGAACTTCGACTCAGCATCTCGTGACTTTATGTCACTAATGTATATATTCGTGCATTTCAGTTTCTACGAAGCTTTCAGTTTTAAAATTTGATATCCCCTGCTATTTCAACTGTTTTACAAGTTATTAGTTTGACGTATAAACTGTGCAAAAAATAAATAAATTATATAAAGAGTTTTGTTTGAAAAATGATGATTTCCAAGACTTTCATCGAGGAACTTGATTGATCCAACCACATATTTTGGAAAGAACAAATGGTTTTAATAATAAAAGTTTTGTTTAAAAATATCAGGAAAATGCCACCCGACGTATGGGAACACGAGCATGCCTTGCCAATTCTGCGGCTCAGGGCAGTGTTAACCAGGGGGATGAAAGGCAAGACTATCGTAATGAGGGAGAAAACCCAAACTTCCACGGGGTGGAGGAACAAAACCATGAGGAAGGTGAGTATAGGAAGCGGAGAGGATGACGATTATAATGAGTTTGATGATCAGGACTACGAAGAGGAAGAGTATGAGAGTACTCAGAATGTGGAGGTCCCCGGTGAAAACCTGATGGACCAATTCATGCACCTACTCCGACAGAATTTGCACCAGCACCCACCGCCACCACCACCAGGCCCCAATACTGCGGGGCATAGTGCTTTTAAGGCTTTTAAGTCCCTAAGACCCCCGGAATTTCAGGGATCTGCTGACCCTGTTGAGGCAAGAGCTTGGTTAAAGGAAATGGAAAAATAGTTTGAAATCTTAGGTGTTGAGGAAGCCCAAAAGACCGTCTTTGCTACTTACCTCCTGAAAGGAGAGGCTAACTACTGGTGGGAATCAAAGAGAAACCTAGAAACAGATGCTGTTATTACCTGGGCAAGGTTTACTACCTTATTTTTGGAAAAGTATTTCCCTGTGTTTATGGAAGCACAAATGGAGAGGAAGTTTTTGGAACTGAAACAGGATAACATGACTGTGGCGGAATATGAAGCCAGAGTTTGTCAATACCGACCTAAAGAGGTCAAGAAGGTTTCAGCAAGGGCTAAAGCAATGGATTCAGAATAGAGTAGCGGTGTTGGAAGTAACGGACTATGCATCGCTAGTGCAAAGGCAACCATAGTGGAAGCAGGTAGTGAGCAAAGTCAGAAAGGAAGAGAAGAGAAAAAGAGAAAGTTTGGTAGTCAAGGAGGAAGCTCAGTGAATAAGAGCTTTCCAGCAAGGACATTTGGAGGGACCAGATCCCAACCTTTAAGAAACTCAGGATTCAGGAAAACTGAGAATAAGAGTCTGAGCCAGGGCGGCAGACAGACTGGAGTGTCCCATTTTAACCAACCCTGACCCCCACTACCTGACTGCAAGACTTATGGAAGAAAACACCTGGGAGAATGTACCCTAAAGTCGGTAACCTGCTACAAGTGCAACAAAACAGGGCATTACTCCAGCGCTTGCCCTCGAAACGACCAGAAGTGTTTTCAATGTGGAAAATTAGGACACATGAAAAGAGACTGCCCTATGGCAAACCCCGCCGGCTCGAGAATCAATGGAGCCGCCTCTAACAGACCCCCGACTGCTAGAACTTTTAACATGACTGTGAAAGATGCCGTGAAGGACACAAATGTGATAGCAGGTACCCTTTTATTAAACACTGTCAATGCAAATGTTTTATTTGATTCGGGAGCTACCAAGTCTTTTATTTCGAGGGATTTCCCGAGTCAGTTAAGACTTAGGGCGGAACCATTAAAAGAAGTATTAGAGGTAGAAATAGAAAATCGGGAAGTAATTCCAGTTGATGAAATATTTATAGACTGTAGTCTAGAAATAGAAGGTCAACAGTTTCACGTGGACTTGATTCCATTTAAATTAGGGGAAATTTGATGTTATTTTGGGAATGGATTGGTTGTCGAGCAATGGTGCTCAGATTGATTGTGAAATAAAGAAAATTTGGATTAAAACATCCGAAGGGCGGGAGGTCGTGTTCAAGGGACAACGACAAACCCGTAAGTTTTTAACCCTGGCCCAAACCAAGAGGTTGTTGCGGCATGGGTGTGAGGCTTATTTAACCTATGTGATAGATACAAATCGAGAGGTTCCTAAGTTACCAAATATTCCTATAGTTAATGAATTTGAAGACATATTTCCGGAAGACCTTTCGGGATTACCCCTGATAGGGAGATAGAATTCGCTATCGAATTAGCTCCAGGGACGGCACCAGTTTCAAAGGCCCCGTACAGGTTAGCTCTGGTAGAAATGAAAGAGTTAGCTATCCAATTGCAGGAATTGCTAGATAAGGGAATGATAAGACCCATCGTGTCACCAAGGGGTGCACCAGTGCTGTTTGTGAAAAAGAAGGATGGTAGTTTGAGATAGTTATAGACTATCGAGAACTAAACAAGTTGACCATTAAGAACCGATATCCTTTACCAAGGATTGATGATTTGTTTGACCAATTGAAAGATGCGGTTTACTTCTCCAAGATTGACCTGAGGACGGGGTATCACCAGTTAAAGATAAAACCTGAAGATATACCCAAGACTGCATTTCGCACGAGGTATGGGCACTATGAGTTCTTAGTAATGTCGTTTGGGCTGACAAATGCCCCAGCAGCTTTCATGGACCTAATGAATAGAGTCTTTAAACAATACTTGGACAAGTGCGTCATAGTTTTTATTGATGATATTTTAGTCTACTCCAATACAGAGGAGGAACACGCGGAACACTTGAGAATAGTGTTAGAGACTTTGAGAAAGGAAAGACTATATGCTAAGTTTTACAAGTGTGAATTTTGGCTGAGAGAAGTGCAGTTTCTGGGCCATGTAGTCAGCAGTGATGGAGTGCTAGTTGACCCCGCTAAGATAGAAGCCGTTTCAAATTGGGACAGACCGACCACCTCGACTGAGGTGAGAAGTTTTGTAGGCTTAGCCGGGTATTACCGGAGATTCGTGAAAGATTTTGCTAAAATAGCAGCCCCATTGACCCGACTGACCCGAAAGACTGAGAAGTTTGAGTGGACTGAGAAATGCGAGAAGAGTTTTCAGGAATTGAAAAGGAGACTAGTTACTGCCCCTGTACTGGCACTGCCAGACGGAAAGGGGAATTTTGTGATCTACAGTGACGCATCACACAAGGGGTTAGGATGCGTGCTTATGCAACACGAAAGGGTGATTGCATATGCTTCTAGGCAGTTAAAAGAATATGAGAGTAGATATCCTACCCATGATTTGGAGTTAGCAGCAATAGTTTTCGCCTTCAAAATTTGGAGGCATTACTTATATGGAGAAAAGTGTGAGATCTACACAGACCATAAGAGCCTTGAGTACATTTTCACTCAGAAAGAGCTCAACATGAGACAGAGGAGATGGTTAGAATTAATCAAGGATTATGATTGCGAGATTCTTTATCACCCAGGGAAGGCCAATGTGGTGGCCGATGCCCTTAGCAGGAAAGAGAGACTCAAAATGATAACCTCCTCAGAGAAGTTAATCCAAGAGTTTGAAAAGATGGAGATTGAGGTTAAAATAACCGGAGATGGCACAGAGAAATTATTTGAAATCGCACTACAATCAGAATTGTTGCAAAAGATCAAATTAAGTAAAGAACGCATGATGAGTGAAGGGAAAGAGCTAATGACAGAAGAGGAATTAAGGGTTGAAAGAGATGATAAGGGAGTTATGAGGTATACTTACCGGATTTGGATTCCTAATGACCAGGAATTAAAAGATGAGATTCTACATGAGAGTCATAGCTCGAGATATTCAATTCACCCAGGAAGTACCAAGATGTATAGGGATCTGAAGGAATATTATTGGTGGCCTAACATGAAAAAGGACGTAACAGGGTGGGTAAGCAAATGCTTGACCTGCCAAAGAGTAAAGGCAGAACACCAGAGACCCGGTGGACTTTTACGACCCCTAGAGATTCCAGAATGGAAATGGGAACAAATAGCAATGGACTTTGTAGTAGGATTTCCCCGAACCAAAGCTAATCACGACGCCATATGGGTAATCGTAGACCGGTTGACGAAGTCAGCCCACTTTCTTCCGATCAATGAAAGGTACACTGCCGATAGGTTAGTGGATATTTATATGAAGGAAATTGTGGCGCGACATGGAGTTCCAGTCACCATTGTGTCAGACCAAGACCCTAGATTTAACTCCAGATTTTGGAGAAGCTTTCAAGAATGTGTAGGAACCAAGCTAAACATGAGTATTGCTTACCATCCCCAGACGGATGGGCAAAGCGAGAGGACTATCCAAACATTAGAGGATATGTTGAGAGTTTGTGCCATAGATTTCAAAGGAAATTGGGATGATCACCTACCCCTGATTGAGTTCTCCTACAACAACAGTTTTCATGCAAGTATCGGGATGCCCCCGTATGAGGCCTTGTATGGAAGAAGATGTTGATCCCCCTTGTACTGGGATGAAGTTGGAGAGCGAAAAATGCTCGGACCCGAAATGGTCCAACAGACTAAGGATGCAATAGACCTTATCAGAGGACGGCTGGTAGCAGCCCAAGACAGACAAAAGAAATATGCAGACTTGGCCCGAAAGGACAAGCAATATGAAATGGGAGATCTTGTGTTGTTAAAAGTATCTCCGTGGAAAGGATTGATGAGATTCAGAAAGAAAGGGAAATTGAGCCCCAGATATATTGGACCGTTCGAGATCTTGAGACGTATCGGGGAAGTAGCTTACGAGCTAGCCTTGCCCCCAAACCTGCAGCAAGTTCACAACGTGTTCCATGTGTCCATGTTAAGGAAGTATAATCCGGATGCCAGACACGTGGTAGAATACGAGCAAGTAGATATACAACCAGACCTGTCCTATATAGAGCAACCGGTAGAAATCATTGACCGCAAGGATCAAGTGCTAAGGAATAAAGTTATAAAGCTGGTAAGAGTTTTGTGGAGAAATCATAATGTTGAAGAATCCACTTGGGAACTAGAGAGCGCAATGCTAGAAAAGTACCCTCATCTATTTTGATCTGATTCCGGGACGGAATCCTTTTAAGTAGGGGAGACTGTAATATACCAAAATTTTGTAATATTTAAAACCTTGATGAATAGTAAATTCCACTGATGAATAGTAAAATTTCTGAGGAAAAGTTTTTCAGACCACCCTATGTGGATGACCTAGAATGAATGTTTCGAAGTTATATTATTGATGTATGGGAAGAATAAAAGAATGTAAACGTACTCAGAATCAGAAGATTCTCATCCGAGTTTTAAATCACTATTCACTAGACAATCACGGATGTATTGATTTGATCGCTTTAAGAAAGTATGTGGAATGTCAAATCCATGATCATATCTTAAACCAAGGTGAGAAACCTAGGATCATATATTAGACAAGGGAAATGGAAAGATAAAGGAAGTACCCTAGCTTTGGTACAGAGAAACGTTTTTAAAACCCCTTGAAACTATCACGAAACAAAAGCATAACAAATTGTGGATTAAACCCTAACCAAATGAGGAGTATTATATGAGATCATCAAGTGCAATATATAAGAGGAATGAGGATACAAATGATGACATAAGCATGATGCAAGGGAATGACATAAGCATGACAAAGTGATGACAAGGTGATGAATCACCACCTTGTCACCACTTTCACCACCACCACAAGTTCAAAAAGGGCCTTGTCATTGATGACAAAACAAGTTATTAGCCACACAAATCAATTACAAAGTGTTAAGTTTAATTAGACAAAGCAAAAGGAAAAGAAAATCAAAGAAAAACAAAAGCAAAAGAGATGCATCCTTGAACATCAAACTTTCGGCTATTTCTTCATCTCCATTACTTAAAACAATTTCTCCAACTTCCACTCAACCATAAATCTTGATCTTGGGATCTAAATCACCCTCATCCTATATCCAAGGTAGATCTCTAATCTTAGCCTCATCCATGGATCATAGCTTGGTCAAAAATGGATTCAAAGTTGATGATGAATAGTGATGTGAATAGTAAACTCATAAGATCTTGTTTTGTTTTGATGTTTTTAGGTTTGATTAGCATAGTTAAGGAGAAAGGAAGGATATATCATCCATATATAGTCTTTGTTAAGCTCCAAGGAAGGTATAAAACTTCTTTCCCTTTTGAGGTTATGTTTGATCTAATAGTTATAAGTGGTTGTATAAGAACTATGTAGTAATGAAGCATGTTTGCATGATTTTAAGCATGTTTGATAGATGATTTGTGTATAAACTTATGAACTAGGATATGATCATTTTTGGACAGAAAATAGTAGTATTAGCTTAAGGTTTGATTGGTGGTTGGTTGATTATGGATTGGTGGTTGTATTGAGTGTTTAAAAACACGGGAATCGCGTTTAAGCGCCGTTACCATGTCGAAATTTTCTTAGGTAGTTTGGACAGAGATCACGAACACTCTAAAGGGTATAAACATAAGGTTTCTGACCATGAACATGTAGGCCCTTTTTCCTAGTTTATTTTAGCGAAAGAATCGTATCGTTTTGATTTACAGTTTAGGAGAAACGTCCGTTTTAGTAAAAGCGGTTTCGCGTAACTAAGTAGTTCATTGTATGAACTTTTAGATAGTGATCAAACCCTTTAAAAATGAAATTTGGACGAGATATTAAAGTGGAGAATAAAATGAATAATTAGGAAAGGAAACCTAGAAGGGTTCGAGTTAAAAAGAGAAGTTGGTGATTTTATAAAAATACGCGAACGAAGGTTGCGCGAGTGAAATACCCTTAAGGGGAGGGTTTAAAACAAGGAAATGGTAAAGGAAAAGTACTTGGGATTTGTGAATAGATTTTCACCCCAAACTTGTGGCTTAAGAATTATGAAACGTCATGAGGTTATAGAGGACCGAGAGCGAGACGTTTGATTTTTATTAATAGAACTTGAGTGCTTCAGTTTTGGCACATTAATTGGTTTTAGGGGACTGACTGTAATTGTATATCTTGTTATAGATCGACGCGCACACTCTCAAGCCCCCACTACCACACCACCAAGACACCAAGGCAAGTTTTCAAACCCTACATAATATGAATGATGTTGTTGTGATATATATTGTGATTATGATAAATATGCTGCTTTAATGCTGTGAAATGACTTATAAAATGTTTTCGCTTTTAATAAAAAGCTGTGTAAGATATAAGGTTTATATGCTAGGTAAATACTAGATATAAATCAAGGTTTAAAGGCTTTAAGTATAGAGCAGATGTACGATGATTTTAAAATAATAAGACAGGGAGTTAAATTATTATTTTGTTTTGATCATACTGTCAGAAGCTGGAAGGTTCCAGGGACAGTTATATTTTAAAGGTTATTAAATATTCCAAGGTCTATATTATTGGATATTTAAGGTGAGATATTTAAATAATATTGTAATCAATATTATTTGAATATATTTGATTAAGTGAATATTATTTTGAATATTCACTTAAGTGATTTTATATTGAATAATAATTCAATTCTTATTATTTGAATATTTTTATTAAGTGAATATTATTTTGAATATTCACTTAAGTGGTTTTATATTGAATAATAATTCAATATTTATTATTTGGATATTTATTAAATATTCCAAATGTGATTTAAAAATCATAGAACCTCATTGTATTATTTAAGGTTCTACTATGTACACAAAACTTTCTGATCTTCAGAAAAAGGTATTTAAAGCAGAGATTCCCAAATATTATCTTAAAATAATTAAATGCGAATAGTGTTTTCTACTCATCGGAAATTGGGAATCTAGTTCAAGAAGTCGAGGACAGAGTTTTACCTCCACTGTTCCTCTAGAATAACTATAGCTGGGGATGGCTCCCCCATTCAAGTAAAGTGTTTTAAACTCGCTAAACTCTGAAATTTCAATAAACTCCCTGGTCATGCTTTCAAAATACGTGGTAATCATCGGTAGTTTCGTTGACTAATGTCAACCCACACTTTGACTTGCTCCTTTCAATTACTCTAGGAGTAAGGTATCCTGAACGGTTACAAAGTTTTGACAAGTAATTGTACTTGGGGAAAATGGAATTTAATTCCGATCAATGAAAGGTACACTGCCGATAGGTTAGTGGATATTTATATGAAGGAAATTGTGGCGCGACATGGAGTTCCAGTCACCATTGTGTCAGACCAAGACCCTAGATTTAACTCCAGATTTTGGAGAAGCTTTCAAGAATGTGTAGGAACCAAGCTAAACATGAGTATTGCTTACCATCCCCAGACGGATGGGCAAAGCGAGAGGACTATCCAAACATTAGAGGATATGTTGAGAGTTTGTGCCATAGATTTCAAAGGAAATTGGGATGATCACCTACCCCTGATTGAGTTCTCCTACAACAACAGTTTTCATGCAAGTATCGGGATGCCCCCGTATGAGGCCTTGTATGGAAGAAGATGTTGATCCCCCTTGTACTGGGATGAAGTTGGAGAGCGAAAAATGCTCGGACCCGAAATGGTCCAACAGACTAAGGATGCAATAGACCTTATCAGAGGACGGCTGGTAGCAGCCCAAGACAGACAAAAGAAATATGCAGACTTGGCCCGAAAGGACAAGCAATATGAAATGGGAGATCTTGTGTTGTTAAAAGTATCTCCGTGGAAAGGATTGATGAGATTCAGAAAGAAAGGGAAATTGAGCCCCAGATATATTGGACCGTTCGAGATCTTGAGACGTATCGGGGAAGTAGCTTACGAGCTAGCCTTGCCCCCAAACCTGCAGCAAGTTCACAACGTGTTCCATGTGTCCATGTTAAGGAAGTATAATCCGGATGCCAGACACGTGGTAGAATACGAGCAAGTAGATATACAACCAGACCTGTCCTATATAGAGCAACCGGTAGAAATCATTGACCGCAAGGATCAAGTGCTAAGGAATAAAGTTATAAAGCTGGTAAGAGTTTTGTGGAGAAATCATAATGTTGAAGAATCCACTTGGGAACTAGAGAGCGCAATGCTAGAAAAGTACCCTCATCTATTTTGATCTGATTCCGGGACGGAATCCTTTTAAGTAGGGGAGACTGTAATATACCAAAATTTTGTAATATTTAAAACCTTGATGAATAGTAAATTCCACTGATGAATAGTAAAATTTCTGAGGAAAAGTTTTTCAGACCACCCTATGTGGATGACCTAGAATGAATGTTTCGAAGTTATATTATTGATGTATGGGAAGAATAAAAGAATGTAAACGTACTCAGAATCAGAAGATTCTCATCCGAGTTTTAAATCACTATTCACTAGACAATCACGGATGTATTGATTTGATCGCTTTAAGAAAGTATGTGGAATGTCAAATCCATGATCATATCTTAAACCAAGGTGAGAAACCTAGGATCATATATTAGACAAGGGAAATGGAAAGATAAAGGAAGTACCCTAGCTTTGGTACAGAGAAACGTTTTTAAAACCCCTTGAAACTATCACGAAACAAAAGCGTAACAAATTGTGGATTAAACCCTAACCAAAGGAGGAGTATTATATGAGATCATCAAGTGCAATACATAAGAGGAATGAGGATACAAATGATGACATAAGCATGATGCAAGGGAATGACATAAGCATGACAAAGTGATGACAAGGGGATGAATCACCACCTTGTCACCACTTTCACCACCACCACAAGTTCAAAAAGGGCCTTGTCATTGATGAAAAAACAAGTTATTAGCCACACAAATCAATTACAAAGTGTTAAGTTTAATTAGACAAAGCAAAAGGAAAAGAAAAACAAAGAAAAACAAAAGCAAAAGAGATGCATCCTTGAACATCAAACTTTCGGCTATTTCTTCATCTCCATTACTTAAAACAATTTCTCCAACTTCCACTCAACCATAAATCTTGATCTTGGGCTCTAAATCACCCTCATCCTATATCCAAGGTAGATCTCTAATCTTAGCCTCATCCATGGATCATAGCTTGGTCAAAAATGGATTCAAAGTTGTATTGAGTGTTTAAAAACACGGGAATCGCGTTTAAGCACCGTTACCATGTCGAAATTTTCTTAGGTAGTTTGGACAGAGATCACGAACACTCTAAAGAGCATAAACATAAGGTTTCTGCCCATGAACATGTAGGCTCTGTTTCCTAGTTTGTTTTAGCGAAAGAATCATATCGTTTTGATTTACGGTTTAGGAGAAACGTCCGTTTTAGTAAAAGCGGTTTTGCGTAACTAAGTAGTTCATTGTATGAACTTTGAGATAGTGATCAAACCCTTTAAAAATGAAATTTGGCCGAAATATTAAAGTGGAGAATAGCATGAATAATTAGGAAAGGAAACCTAGAAGGGTTCGAGTTAAAAAGAGAAGTTGGTGATTTTATAAAAATACGCGAACGAAGGTTGCGCGAGTGAAATACCCTTAAGGGGAGGGTTTAAAACAAGGAAATGGTAAAGGAAAAGTACTTGGGATTTGTGAATAGATTTTCACCCCAAACTTGTGACTTAAGAATTAAGGAACATCATGAGGTTATAGAGGACCGAGAGCGAGACATTTGATTTTTATTAATAGAACTTGAGTGCTTCAGTTTTGGCACATTAATTGGTTCTAGGGGACTGACTGTAATTGTATATCTTGTTATAGATCGACGCGCACACTCTCAAGCCCCCACTACCACACCACCAAGACACCAAGGCAAGTTTTCAAACCCTACATCACATGAATGATGTTGTTGTGATATATATTGTGATTATGATAAATATGATGCTTTAATGCTTTGAAATGACTTATAAAATATTTTCGCTTTTAATAAAAAGCTGTGTAAGATATAAGGTTTATATGCTAGGTAAATACTAGATATAAACCAAGGTTTAAAGGCTCTAAGTATAGAGCAGATGTACGATGATTTTAAAATAATAAGACAGGGAGTTAAATTATTATTTTGTTTTGATCACACTGTCAGAAGCTAGAAGGTTCCTGGGACAGTTATATTTTAAAGGTTATTAAATATTCCAAGGTCTATATTATTGGATATTTAAGGTGAGATATTTAAATAATATTGTAATCAATATTATTTGAATATATTTGATTAAGTGAATATTATTTTGAATATTCACTTAAGTGATTTTATATTGAATAATAATTCAATTCTTATTATTGAATATTTTTATTAAGTGAATATTATTTTGAATATTCACTTAAGTGGTTTTATATTGAATAATAATTCAATATTTATTATTTGGATATTTATTAAATATTCCAAATGTGATTTAAAAATCATAGAACCTCATTATATTATTTAAGGTTCTACTATGTACACAAAACTTTCTGATCTTCAGAAAAGGTATTTAAAGCAGAGATTCCCAAATATTATCTTAAAATAATTAAATGCGAATAGTGTTTTCTACTCATCGGAAATTGGGAATCTAGTTCAAGAAGTCGAGGACAGAGTTTTACCTCCACTGTTCCTCTAGAATAACTATAGCTGGGGATGGCTCCCCTATTCAAGTAAAGTGTTTTAAACTCGCTAAACTCTGAAATTTCAATAAACTCCCTGGTCATGCTTTCAAAATACGTGGTAATCATCGGTAGTTTCGTTGACTAATGTCAACCCACACTTTGACTTACTCCTTTCAATTACTCTAGGAGTAAGGTATTCTGAACGGTTACAAAGTTTTGACAAGTAATTGTACTTGGGGAAAATGGAATTTAATTCTGATTTCCGTTTCATTGATATTTTTCATTATGGGAATTGGAAGGGCCTACACGGCAATGAAATAGGTGCCGGGGTAGTGCCAAAATTATCAAGGCTTTCCCGGTGACGAAATAGGCGCTGATGTAGTGATCCCTTGCGTGCTAAGGCTTGCCCGGTGACGAAATAGGCACCGAGGTAGTGATCTTTTAGCACAGTGGCCCGTATGCGGTCACGGTGATAACCGAACAGGAAGTTGTCCTTCTACTAGTAGAAAAGAAAAGTTACGATACAACGGCTGATCACCGTGTATCGGGTGTTCCAGTACATTCCCTTTCTTCCCTGACCCCAGATCTGGGGGTGTTACAGGTACAGTATCTATTTGTGCAACTATTCTCGTAGGAACATATGGTCCATCACGTATCCTGTCCAAATAGTCAGGGTCCATAGCCTCCAGGTACATCAGCATATTTACCTTCCATGTTGGATATTCAGTTTTCTTCAGGATGGGAATTTTCATGCTTTCATACTTTGTCGACATCTGAGATCGTATCTGATTCAAATTTAAATCAGTTTGCTCTGATACCAATTGTTGCCCAGTAAAAAACATTTGTAGAAGGGGGGTTGAATACAATTGTATAAGATTCTCGACTTAATAAATTATGTATCACAAATATGAAAGAATAATAACAGCTTTATTAAATCTGATATAAAACTGTTACAAACTCTCTCAAGAAATTCTGATGTTCTTGAGAGTTTCTAGGTTACAAAATACTCATGTATGTGATCGATCTAAATCGAAACCTAAACTGTGTTTATATACTACACAACTTCTCTATCGATTACAAGATAAGTCCTAATCAATTACAAACTAGAATGAAACATATCCTAATCGACAGCTGCATTCCTATAAATTAGGAACCGACAAAATAAACTTCCTTCTTTAACTAGACTCATAAACCAACTCGAAATAGAAATCCTGATCACAGTCCTGATATAAATCCTGATGACAATCTTGATACTGACGCTTGTGCAATACTGATGACCATGCAATACTGATGACGTCAGCAATCCTGATCAGTTGAGTCTAGATCCTGACGATCATTGAATCCTGATCTAACATGAATGGGTATCATCATTAGATCTTCCCGACGGGTGTTGCTCAAATCTATCTCGATGTGTCAAAATGGACATTCTTAAATTTCATGGATTAAAATCACATGATTGTCACATTTTTATGCAAAAGTTGATGAGTATTGCATTTCGTGAGTTCTTGCCTCGGGATATTTTGGAAGCAGTAGCGCACTTTCAAATTATTTTGTAGACATTTGCTCGACAATCTTTGTACGTAGTGATCTTGAACAAATGGAGAAATCCATAGTAAAGACACTATGTGTGCTAGAAACTATTTTACCCCCAAGTTTTTTCGATATAATGGAACACTTGGTTTGAAACTTGGTCGAAGAATGTCGACTTGGGGGACCCGTTCAATATTGATGGATGTATCCATTTGAAAGGTTGTTGAAATTTATGAAAGATAAGATTAAGAATAAAGCGCGGGTGGAAGGTTCGATTGCGGAACAATATATTGATGAAGAAACCGCTAACTTTTGTTCATTTTACTTCAAATCTAATGTTGACACGGTTCATAATACCGTTCGTCGAAATGAAGTTGTGGTGGAAAAATAAGATGATAGTATTTTGGAAGTTTTTAGATATCCAATTGAGTGTCCGGAAAAACATGGTGTTCGATACTTAGACGATGAGGAACACTTCATTGCGGAATATTATGTCCTCTTAAACATGTCGGAGGTTCAACCATATATTCGGTATGTTTTATTTGTGATAAAAAAAATGTAATTGTTCTAATTTCAAATATTTGGTTTTAATTATTCTCTTGTGTGTAGGGAATACACATCTTATACACGTGCAACACCCGAACAATTGGAATCCCTTCTTAAGACTCACTTCAAAACTTGGTTTAAAAAAAGGTAATTGAATTTAACATGCATACACATTATATATGTTTCTAATATTGATTTATATTTTTGTCTTGATCTGTTTTAAAATGATACTTAGATTGAAAATGATGTTGAAATATATCCGAGATTCAAAGATCTACTTCATGGGCCGTCTCGCTCGGTGTTCACATTTGAAGATTGTAAAGTTAACGGGTATAAGTTTTATTGCAAAAAATTTCCGGTGTTCTCGTCAAAGGTACCTCTCATGCAAATATCCTTGAAAATTATTATGGTAAATTAGAGGAAATTGTTAGGCGTATTTATAGAGGTGGAAATCATTCGTATTTGTTTAAATGTCATTGGTTTGATTCCGCGGGAAGTGGGGTACACGTTGACAAAAATCGAGTTGTAACCGTTGACATTAAGTCAAGATTAAGGTCAAACGAGGTATTTGTTTTAGAAAGACAAGTGAGTCAAGTGTACTATGCACCTAGTGTATTGAACCCCCGTAGTAATTTATATACGGTTGTTTCAATAAAAAACTCATCTTGATGAATCAACTACACTTTCCACCAAAAATCCTTACCAAGAAGATATTTCAAATGCATCAACATCATTTTCATTATTTGTTGACTTTGCGCAATATGAGCCAATTCCTAGAATTCGATCTGAAGATCATTATAATAATGAAGATGAAGTTGAGGAAGATGATGATGATGATAATAATCAAGAATTTGATGAGGTATATCAAGAAAATGAAGTTGAAGATGACGATGAAGAGGACGAGGAAGAAGACGATGAAGGTTATGAAGATATTGAATAATAGTACTTAATGAAATGTAATGTTGTAATGATTGTTATTAGTTTGTTAAAAAATCGTTATGAGATTGTTATTAGATTGTTAAAGAATGGTTATGAGACCGATGTTTGATTGTTATGAGATTGGTAATATTGATTATTATAAGATTGGTATTATGTGATTGTTGTGAGATTGGTATATGTTTGGTTTGTTATTATATTTAAATGGAACTCCTTAAAAATGCACATTTTTTGTGACGCCCTCCAAACCCGGGGAACAGGTCTGGGGAGTCACTCGACAAACGAAACACAATATACCTGGATATAACACCCCTTAACCAAGACCGCGTCCAGATTATGGCATTGAACAAGCTTCAAAGTTATTACAAACCAGTTTTCAGAGTTATTAATATTACACAACTTAAAGTTCAAAGCTAGACGTCTAGTCTAACTAACAAAATAGACAACTACCCTGCCAATGACAACCACTCGAGATGGTCTCCTATCCGATGGAGAACTATCGTTCGCGCTGTGTCTGCTCATATTCTTGCTTCACTGGAATAGAGTTCGAAACAAAACAAGTATAAGCCACAAGTGCTCAGCAAGCATAATATATATCAATCACAGTTCCATAATGAAAGTAAGATCACAATTATCTGAATCAACAAGGTTTAAGCCAAACATATGCTTTTTAACAATCTCAATGAGAGAAAAAGGGATTAGAATTGGACTTCTACATTTTTCAAATCAAAAGGTTGAGTTGCTGATCAGTCACGCATCAACCCCAGACTTGCTTATAGCAAAGTCCTCCACTAGGATCCATGGCCATCTTGGCCTTAAATTATTCCGACCATTATTGGTCCTATTTTAAAAACATGTCCATTCTATCACAAAGTATAAGCAATAACATGCATCACAAGATAAGTACACAATGACAAGGTATAATAGTTGCAAAAGAGCTTCAACTACTCAATATCAAATGAAGTCCGAGAAATAGATTCGGAATGGTTTCAATAGTAGATAAATACACAATGAAAAGGTATAATAGTTGCAAAAGAGCTTCAACTACTCAAAATCAAATGAAGTCCGAGAAATAGATTCGGAATGGTTTCAATGGTACAACGTACTCATTTAAGAAGGTCAACAATGGTTATCATCAATATAAACTGAATTGAAGGTGAAGGTTTCTGATATTCAACATGATTGTAGATCGTTTAACCATGCCTTTGCCACAACTGGGTCTGCAGATCCTTTAAATTCCGGAGCTTTCGCTGCTTGAAATGCTTTAAACGTAACTACTGGTGCTGCCTGCTGGTGCTGCTGTTGCTGCTGTTGCTGATGCTGCTGCTGTAGTAGCTGTTGTTGAATCTGTTGTTGTTGTTGTGCTAGGGCATCAGTTTTTTGAGTAAGAGTATTCAAAAGCTGTATTACAATCGGATCTATGTGACCCGTTGGAGGTGAATTCTGTTGACCTTCTTGGTCAGAGGAATCATTTGCACGGGTACTTCGTCTAGGAGGCATATTATTGATAAATAAACAATAATTGGTTTAATCAAATAATTCATAAGTAGAAAAGAAAGAGAACACAATTGATAGAACCAAGGTTTACAAATTTTCAACGGCGTAAGAATACCCTCGTCGTATCAAGTAGAATGACAATTATAATGAAAATGAATAACAAGAGAATAATAATAGTTCTGCAAAAGGTGGTTACCATATATATATATATATATATATATATATATATATATATATATATATATATATATATATATATATATATATATATACATCTGATACAAGCGTAGAACGCTTTCAAAAGTAAAGTATGTCATAGCTGAACTACAACTGCCGATCAACAGTACAACAATCAAAATTACAACCACAACCCAAGGCGATACTATAAGCCCGGTGCACTGCTGGTACTATACTATGCATCTATATACTATCTAGCTGGAATTCCATACACCCACATAACATCCAACCTCACCTAATCCTGCTCACGGATCATCATCTCTAGTCCTCCATAGCGCTGGTCCGGCAACCTCTCCAATCTCCCTTACCGCATAGTCCAATATCTCTCTCAACCCTGCTACAGTCTCTCCCTCTCGGCTAGAAGCTAGTCCCTACAACCTCGTCTCTACTAATGTCCTCGTAACCCTAAGTCTCATCTGAATCTCTCCTATCTGGCATCTAAGTCTGTCCCTCTCTTGTGCTACGGCTGCTTCTGACGAACGAGTCCCTCTCATCTGCATTACCTGTCTATAGAAATACTCCCTTTCCCCTCTCACCCTCTGATACTCATGATGTGGAACTGGTGGCTGAGAAAGCTAGTACAAAGGTCCGGAAACTGATGCCTGAGACACTGGTGCTGGTGCTACGCGTCGAAGTGGAACGGGACAAGGTATATGATCTCTCCTGACTACAGCATGTCCAGGCTGGGGTCGTGTCGGCCGTGACGGTCCTGCTCTCTCTCCCGGTACATGTCTCTCCTTTATCGTACGTTCTGAGGGGTCTGAATCTAAACTAGAGCTAGGGACTGCAATTATATAACCACATTCAATTACCACACATAATATTCCTAATTGACCTTCTATAGTCTTTAAGTGAATGTCTAACTCTCTACGTTATCCTGGACCCTAAGTCCTAACTTGTTTCAAATGCCATAACCTGTCGCTCTGATACCAACCTGTGATGCCCTCCAAACCCGGGGCACAGGTCTAGGGAGTCACTCGACCAACGAAACACAATATACCTGGATATAACACATGCATAATATGATAATAACATAAAACACCCCTTAACCAAGACCGCGTCCAGATTATGGCATTGAACAACCTTCTAAGTTATTACAAACCAGTTTTCAGAGTTATTAATATTACACAACTTAAAGTTCAAAGCTAGACGTCTAGTCTAACTAACAAAATAGACAACTACCCTGCCAATGACAACCACTCGAGATGGTCTCCTATCTGATGGAGAACTATCGCTCGCGCTGTGTCTGCTCATATTCTCGCTTCACTGGAATAGAGTTAGAAACAAAACAAGTATAAGCCACAAGTGCTCAGCAAGCATAATATATATCAATCACAGTTCCATATTGAAAGGAAGATCACAATTATCTGAATCAACAAGGTTTAAGCCAAACATATGCTTTTTAACAATCTCAATGAGAGAAAAAGGGATTAGAATTGGACTTCTACATTTTTCAAATCAAAAGGTTGAGCTGCTGACCAGTCACGCATCAACCCCGGACTTGCTTATAGCAAAGTCCTCCACTAGGATCCATGGCCATCTTGGCTTTAAATTATTCCTACCATTATTGGTCCTATTTTAAAAACATGTTCATTCTATCACAGAGTATAAGCAATAACATGCATCACAAGATAAGTGCACAATGACAAGGTATAATAGTTGCAAAAGAGCTTCAACTAATCAATATCAAATGAAGTCCGAGAAATAGATTCGGAATGGTTTCAACGGTAGATAAATACACAATGAAAAGGTATAATAGTTGCAAAAGAGCTTCAACTACTCAATATCAAATGAAGTCCGAGAAATAGATTCGGAATGGTTTCAATGGTACAACGTACTCATTTAAGAAGGTCAACAATGGTTATCATCAATATAAACTGAATTGAAGGTGAAGGTTTCTGATATTCAACATGATTGTAGATTAATCAAAGAGTTAGGAATATTCAAGGAAATAGCATTAGTTGCTCAAGTACGGAGTAAAGATTGAATAATTTGAATTGTTCTGATGGTAACATGCATAATCATTGGAAACAATATCAATTGAATCAACAAGTAAAGGCACAAATACTTACCTGGTCTACGTAGCTGACGCCGGTCTATCTCGCTTACTCTACCTTCTCCTTTCCCTTGCTTCGGGAACTCGATTCTATAATAAACAACTCATAATAATAAGTCTAACTATCCTCGTTCTACCTTCGACATATACGCATAACCATTTTTAAGTCTAAACAAGTAATCGGGTATTTGTTCGCATTTATCGGACACTCGTTCTATTTTACGAAAATAAAAACTCAGACACTAGCCCTTATACAAAGCATTTACGGACAATAAAACACATTATTCAACTCATATAAACCATATAGCACTTATAAACATTTTTAAAACAATATTCGAGGCTTATTTGAATTTAAATAAGTCACAATTAATTTTTAAATCAAAAATCGGATTATTAATCTCAATATAAGTATTTAAAAACAATTAAATCAATTAATAGAAAATTAATTGACAATTTCCAAACACTCAAACTATTTTTAAATAATTAAATCAAGCTAGAAAATAATTAAACTTAATTTAAATTAATTAAATCTAATTAATAATTAATTAATAAGAATTGACTGATTAATAAACTAAATCAATTAATCAAATAAATTAATTATTAATCAAAAATAATTAAAATAATTAAATTTAATCAGTTTTCGAATTTAAATAAATAAATATAACTTTTCAGAATTTCCTGAATTTAAAAATTTATTTTTCAAATAAAAATATGATTTTTATAAATATTTTAACTATTTTCGAATTATTTTTAAAAATAAAATCCAAAAACAGTTTTCTGAAAATAATTTAGGGTTTCGAAGATTGAAATCGGGTCAACAATCGGGTCAATGGATCGGGTCACGGGTCGGGAAGAAGTGAAACGGGTCGCCAAGAACTACCGGAATTTTCCAGAATCCGACGACCTTTTCCAGAATCCGGCGAGCCAAAAACACATCAAAAATTGGGGGCTTTGATACCAAAACACTCATAATAACCATACCAATACATTCTGATCAAAAAGAAACCAAAAACATCACCGGAATCCAAAACCCGACCAAATTCCGGCGAGCTTAAATTTTCCGATCTAGCTTATTTCTACATGAAACTCTACGTTCTTTATGTTAAAATGAAGCTAAGAACACATACAACAAAAGCCCTCTATCAAAGACAATGTCATATCATTCATATGAACGGACTATTCAAAAGAAAAATTGGGCAAAAACCCTAAAATCGAAAATCTCAAAATTGAACATAAACATGAAATTAAAGCATGAATTCCTACTCATTAGAACCCTAGGAACATGTTAGAAGCAATCAATTGAACGGAGAATCAACAGAATGAAAATCCCCAATTCGAAAAAGAACCCTAATTTAATTCGAATATTGAAAAATTCATAATAAATCGAAACATTACCAGATGATGATATGGTTTGACGATTCTGAAACTAGAGATCAAGAGCTTTGATTTGAGTACTTGAACTTGAGATTTGGATTCCAATAACACTTTCAAGATTGAGTTTAATCTTCGAGAACACGAAGAACACGGTTCGGGAATTTTATATTTTTGTATATATTTAATACGGATTATATGAATGATATGGGTTAAAATAAAGCCCTAAGGACACATTTAATGATGCATTAACTGTACTTAAAATGGTCTAAATACGAGGCCCATTAATGAAGCCTACAAACATGACTATGATGATAAATTCGTAGTCAACAATTGGGCCTAGGTCCAACCCTTGTTTTAAACCACTAAGACATGGGCTTGGTTCACATACAGTCCAGTGGTTGGAAACCACTAGGAAGCTTCCAATACAATGTCCAACATGGAAACCAACTCCAGCATGGAAACTAATTCTGATAAGAGTTATCCACTATTCAAAGGTAGTTACGTGGCCATCAAGTAACCTAATTCTACCACGATTTTAGGGCTCCAGACGCCTATATAAAGGGCCTAACCACTCAACATTAGAACTACGTTTTCTTGGCTTGATTCTCAGTGATAACTGAGATACGTAGGCATCTTGTGAGGACCTGTGCAGTCACGAACCACGAGAGCATCTATTAAGACACGTTTGTCCACTACCTTACATTGACTACCGCCGCCGATATCTAAACCTACTTTTCGTTCCACAACATTTAGTGTCGTCTGTGGGAAGCTTACAACAACCATGGCTATAACACGAAGAACAGCAACCGCTACTGGATCAACTGTCACCACCACTGTTCCGATCACCACGGAACCAGGGTCGTTACCCCTTACCACAGAGATGGCGTCTCAACCACTAGGGTCGTTACCCCTCACCACAGAGATGGTTTCTCAACCACTAGGGACGTTGCCCATCACCACGGAGGTAGTTTCTCAACCACAAGGGACGAATCCCCAAGCTTCCATACCTCAGAACGAGATGAACCCTCTTCAGATGGTTGTCTCGCCGCTAGATCGCAACCTTCCCCGAGGAGCACTGATCTCCACAACTGTGCTCCCTATAAGCACCAATCCTGCTTACGGGCTACCTAATTTCCCCCTGAAACAGGAGGAAGTGGCCATGCCCCCATAATCCATGAACCATACGAACCACCCTACATTCGAGGATTAGGACCTGTCCTTGAACAAAGGTACTTGGATTATTCCGGGCCCTACTCAGACGACTACTCGTCCGATGAAGGTCGAGATCAAGCACCCAGGAGAAGAAGAGCCAGCAAGGAGCCCCTTGAAAGAAGGACTCGGGGGGCAACTGCAAGGGCACCCATGACTGCCATGGAGAGAATAAGGGCTCATGAGGCTGAGATTCAGAAACTAAAGAAGGACATGTAGATAGAAAAGCAAAGAAGGCAAACTCAGCCTTTGAACCAAGGGGCAAGAGATGTTCCTATAATTGATTTGGAAAGACCTTCGAGGAGGCAAGGAAGAGCCAGGACTTCAAGAACAGAGATTCCCAGGTCAGATCCCCGTGTTCTAACGCAACTGGGTGACCCAGACGATCCTATTCCACCCTTCACTGAAGAGGTAATGGCCGCTCATGTATCAAGGAAATTCAAGATGCCTACTATCAAGGCATATGACGGAACGGGCGATGTCGCAACCCATGTAAGGACTTTTTCAAATGCACTGTTGCTGCAACCGGTCACCGACGCTCTTAAATGTAGGGCGTTTCCTCAAACCCTGGCTGGCATGGCCCAAAGATGGTATAGTCGCTTGCCGCCCAACTCTATCAGTTGTTTTAGAGATCTGAGCACGGCTTTCATCAACCAATTCATCAGTGGACGAGTACATGAGAAAAGCTCTGCTTCACTCATGAATCTAACCCAAGGAAAGAACGAGACGTTGAGAGATTATCTCAAGCGTTTCACCAAGGAGACATTGAATATACCTGATCTAGACAACAAGGTAGCTATGATAGCCCTTCAACAAGGAACCACAGATGTCTTTTTCAAGATGTCATTGGCTAAACACCCCCCTGAGAGCATGGCTGAGCTCCAACAAAGGGCTGGAAAATACATCAAAGCTGAAGAAAGCATGAAGAAGACTGACACCCCCGCTACAGGTGGTGGAAATAATGGTGGCTCGAAGAAGCGAAAGACGGAGCAGGAGTATGATGTCAAGGACAAATATCCTCGTACAACTAGAGACTCTGATTCAGCTCCAAGGAAAAACAATCCAGGCACGAAATTTACTGAATATGCAAGGTTGAATGCTCCAAGGAGTCAAATCCTTTATGACATTGAGAAAGACAGAGACTTCTGATGGCCGAAGCGACTAAGGGGAGATCCTGAGAAACGAGATAAGAACAAGTATTGTAGGTACCATAAAGACTCGGGCCATGATACTGATGATTGTAGACAACTCAAGGACGAAATTGAGTTTCTGATCCGAAAAGGGAAATTGAACAAATTCACCAAGGATGGGGACAGGAACCTCCCTATGAGAGACTATGATAGAAGGGATGGGGACCGAGATCAAGGTCGTAACCCACAACCCCGAGGGCCAGTAATCAACATGATTTCAGGAGGACCAACCGCGGCAGGAACCAGTAGGAACTCTCGGAAGGTTTATGCCCGAGAAGTAATGCATATTGTTGGAGAAGCACCCAAGCGTGCAAAAACTGAGATGTCGATTGGATTCGATGACTCGGACCTTGAAGGGGTGAAGTTCCCCCATGACGATCCTTTAGTGATAGCCCCCGTGATTGGAAACAATGAGGTAAAGCGAGTCCTGGTTGACAATGGAACCTCTGTTGATGTCCTTTTCCATGACACGTTTTTGAAGATGGGGTATAATGATTCCCAATTGATCCCCTCGAACATGCCCATATACGGGTTTAACGGGGTGGAATCTAAAGTTGAAGGCACAATTCAGTTGCCTATGACTATTGGTAAGGAACCAAAAGAAGTAACTCAAATGTTGAATTTCGTGGTAATCAAAGCATCCTCGACCTACAACGCCATCCTTGGAAGAACTGGACTTCATGCTTTTAAGGCTGTGGCCTCAACCTACCATCTAAAAGTCAAGTTCCCAACCAGGAGTGGTGTTGGAGAAGAAAGGGGCGATCAAAAGACGACTAGGAGCTGTTATGTAGCCGCGCTAAGGCCAGACGGAGTCGGGGGGCAGGTTCTCCCTATCGAAGACATGGATGTTAGAGAAGATGAGGACCATAGAGGGAAGCCAGCTGAGGATTTGGTTCCTATTCCATTGGATCCCCTCGAACCTGAAAAGGTGACTTACATTGGAGCACTACTAAAAGAACCTTTGAAGGGCGAGTTGATCACGTTCCTACAAGAGAACAGTGATGTATTTGCGTGGACAGCTGCCGACATGCCAGGGATTGATCCCCAACTGATAACTCACAAGCTCAATGTCGATCCAAAAAGAAAGGCGATACAGCAGAAGAAGAGGAACTTTGCACCAGAGAGGCAAGAGGCCATAAAACAAGAAGTTGAAAAGCTCCTAGAAGCTGGATTCATTGAAGAAATCCAATTTCAAGAATGGTTGGCAAACCCGGTTATGGTTAAGAAAGCCAATGGGAAGTGGAGGATGTGCATAGACTTCACTGATTTGAATGATGCTTGTCCCAAGGATTGTTTCCCGCTACCAAGGATTGACACCTTGATAGATGCTACTGCAGGGCATGAAATGCTGAGCTTCATGGACGGTTTCAGTGGTTACAACCAAATCAAGATGCACACGGATGACACAGCCAAGGTATCATTCATTACTGATTTTGGGGTTTTTTGCTACCTTGTCATGGCTTTTGGACTAAAGAACGCATGGGCGACTTATCAACGCCTAGTTAACAAAATTTTTGTCCACTTGATTGGAAAAACCATGGAGGTCTACGTTGATGACATGCTCGTTAAGAGTTTGTTTAAAGACGACCACATCCAGCATCTTAAGGAGGCATTTGAAGTGCTGAGGCACCATAAGATGATGCTAAATCCTGCCAAATGTGCTTTTGGAGTAGGGTCATGAAAGTTCTTGGGTCTCATGGTCTCCAAGAGAGGCATTGAAGCTAACCCCAACAAGATCAAAGCCATCCTCGACATGGAACCACCTCGTTCTGTTAAAGATGTTCAAAGGTTGACTAGAAGAGTTGCAGCCTTAGGGAGATTTATCTCAAAGTCTGGAGACAAATGTTTGTCATTTTTTAAAGCCCTGAAGAGGGTCAAGGATTTTGAATGGACATCAGAGAGTCAAGAGGCTTTTGAAAAGCTTAAGAAGTACATGGCTGAGGCCCCATTGCTGGCCAAACCAAGCCCGGAAGATACTCTTTTTCTCTACTTGGCAGCCTCCGATCAAGCTCTCGGTGTTGTCCTTGTAAGGGAGGAACGAAAGGTTCAGAAACCAGTCTACTATGTAAGCAAAATTTTGCATGGGGCAGAATTGAATTATTCCGTTATTGAGAAGTTCGCTTTGGCACTAATCACGGCCTCAAGGAAGCTACGCCCTTACTTTCAGGCGCACAAAATTGAAGTCCTGACGGACAAACCCTTGAGAAGCATCCTACATAGTCCAATGGCCAGTGGAAGGCTGATTAAATGGGCAGTTGATCTAGGAGAGTTCGACATCAAATATAAGCCTCGAACAGCCATTAAGGCTCAGGCATTGGCTGACTTCGTGGTTGAATGTACCATTGACAACCAAGAAGTCAGGGGGCAAGATGAGGCACTTGAAGTTGAAAATAAGGATGATGAGCTTGATCTGAAAGATCGATGGATACTCTATTTTGATGGAGCATCAAAAACAAAGTCAAGTGGTGCAGGCTTAGTTTTGCAAAGCCCCGATGGGTTTACAATCGAGTACGCTTTGAAGTTGGACTTCCCTACAACCAACAACGAAGCTGAGTATGAGGCCTTGATAGCTGGTTTAGGCTTGGCTAGAATTCTGAGGGTCAAGAACCTGAAGGTATGTGGAGATTCAAGGTTTGTTATCTCGCAAGTTAATGGCGAGTTTGAAACCAGGGATGAAACTATGGCTAAGTATCGGAGAGTTGTAAAAGCTATTATGACTCAGTTTGATGAGTGCTATGTGGAACACATCCCCAGAGAGGAGAATATGAAGGCTGATGCCTTGTCTAAATTTGCTTCTTCTGAAATTGAGAATTACTCGGGAAGTGTTTACTTTCAGGTCTTGAAGGCCCCTACTATTGATTCGATACTTGTGGCTCCCATTGATATAGGAGGCTGTTGGATGGATCCAATCAAGGCTCACCTTGAAACTGGATGGCTCCCTGATAACTCCCAAGAGGCACGCAAGTTGTCTGTGAGAGCATTGAGGTATACTTTGATTGAAGGGATACTTTATAAGAGGTCTTTTGTGATCCCCTACCTAAAATGTCTAAGGCCCCAAGAGGCACGAGAAGCACTTGAAGAAGTCCATGGAGGGATTTGTGGACAACACTTGGGGGGCAGAGCCCTTGCTCATAAGATAACCAGACTAGGCTTTTATTGGCCCGAAATGCTGAACGACGCCAAGGATTTTGTTAAGAAGTGTGATCGTTGTCAGAAACATGCACCAGTGGTTAGGCAACCACCTGAGATGCTGACTTCAATCAATTCTCCGATACCGTTTGCTATGTGGGGAATGGACATACTTGGTCCCTTTCCAATGGTTACGGCTCAAAGGAAGTTTCTGATAGTGGCAATTGATTACTTCACTAAGTGGATTGAGGCTAAACCCTTGGCCAAGATAACCACCAAGCAAGTTGCTCAGTTCCTGTGGGAAAGCATCATGTGTAGGTACGGGATACCACACATCCTTGTTACAGATAATGGAACACAGTTCAACAATGAAGAATTCAGGAAGTATTGCGAAGAAAATTCAATTGAGCTCAGATTCACCTCGGTTGCCCGCCTCAAGCAAATGGGCAAGCAGATGTCGCGAATCGAATCATACTGGATGGATTGAAGAAAAGGGTCTAACGTTCCAGGAACACTTGGGTGGACGAGATACTGCCTATACTTTGGGCTTATCGTACCACTTGCAAAGTCACCACTGGAACAACCCCGTTCATGCTTGCATATGGAGGAGAAGTTGTAGTACCTTTAGAGATCTCACATGTATCTCCAAGGATTGAAGCCTTTGAACAAGAAACTAATGAAGAAGGAATGAGGTTGGCACTCGACTTAATTGATGAAGTCAGGGATGAAGCACACGCTCGAAATGTAGAATATCAAAAACGAACTTCCTTCCATTACAACCGAAGGGTTAAGGAGAGGTTCTTTCGGCAAGGAGACTTGGTTCTCAGGAAAATAGAAGCATCGGGAGTAGGAGAGAAAGGAAAGCTAGCACCCAACTGGGAAGGGCCGTATCGGGTTAAAAAGACCCTTGGACGAGGAGCTTACAAGCTTAAAACCTTGAATGAGATTGAGGTGCCTCGTACTTGGCACGCTTCGAATCTCAAGAGCTACTATGTTTAACTATCCTTTCAGGATGCAACTTAATGTTTGGTAGGAAGAATAGACCTAAGGTTCATTGAAACCATTCCAGGGCATGTAGCCCATATTTACAGCTTATTATTTATAAAAGGGTTGAACCCATCCTTGTTTTGTTTTTAACACATGTTTATTTTCTTATGTCTTGCTCTATGTACCAACACACGATGTGTGCAATCATAAGTACCAAAAATAAGTAAACAAAAGAAGAAGTAAACCATGAAAGCAAAACAAGGGGTAGATATAATAGAGGTCCCAAAGGATCCTCAAGTTAAGGTTACAAATGATTAAAAGCAAGTTTGAAAATCCAACGAAGGGCCATGTATGGAAATAATAAAATCCACATACGGATACAAGCCTTGCAAGGCCAGAAACACAAAGGAGAATTCTTCCTTACTACTTTCCTCGTCTAGATGACGAGCTACCACTTGAACCGGAGGAAGACTCTTTCTCTTCACGAATTACTCCCCTACGTTTCCCCTCAGCATGGTGAGCCATACCTTTCCCTTTTCCAATAACGGGACTGGCAGAGCGCCTGCCCCTAGACTGGGATGACTGAGACTCCTCTTCTTCTTCCTCTTCCGCCTCCTCCTCTTCCGAATCGGAAGTTGCATCATCGCCAGCCTCAAGGGCAGGAACCCAAGGATTAGGGAACTTAGAGGGTTTGACTAATCCCGAGTAAGACTGTTGGACAGCCGAAATTGTCTGGTTCCAACCAACTGAAAGGAAAGTGGGTCGAACTTCATTGTCATGTTGGTCCATGAATTCAAGGAAACCATCAGAATTCAGGTAGTTGTCAACCACCTGTTGGTTTTCCTGATGAGACTTACTCTCCAAAGCCTCATACTTTCCCTTGTAAGAGGAGGCATCCTCATCGGCAACATAAGCTCTTGTTTCCCTTTCCTTCGCCTCTTTGAGAGCTCGACTTTTCTCTTTGTTAGAAGCCCTTAAATCATCCCTCAAAGTCCTCCCTTGATGAATGGAGGTCTGGAAATAGGAATTCATCTATGACAAAAGATAAAAGCAAGTCAATAAACAAGGGATGGTAGAAGACAAGTATCTAAAATGAAACAAGCAAATGTTAACCTGATACATAGCTTGGCTCCCCAATTGTTCAGTTTCTTCCAACCCCGAACGTGCAAGTAAGTTCACCATGTCAGGGGGGGTAATGGAGAACCTAGACCACTCCATGGCCAACGTAGAACTCCCGACAATGGAGTCTTGATCACATATCCCCCACGAGGGTTGAAAGGCAGTCTTGACGATGCCCTCTGAATTCCTAAATCTCTTCCCAGCTTTCTGAGAATGAGTAAGGAAATCTAGAACCTTGGAAGGTGGAGGATTGGCAGCAAGCTCAGCTTTCTTAGCCATCCTCTTGGTAACTTGCTCACTATTTTCCGGCTCTTTGTCAATGTTATCAGCAGCTGAAAAATACAAGGCATAAACATCGGAATAAGAATAAGTGTGTTTCAAAACAAGGCATAACAATAAAAATTACCCTCCAAAGACAATCTACTCATTCCAACTTCGACCATGATTCTTTCGGTCAGAAAAGAGCGATAATGAACATCTTCGCAACCCGTTATAAGTTCATCCCTGTCAGGGAACTCATGGGACTTGAGCTCATTAATATGACTCCCAAAATCCACCACGTGGTTGAAACTAGACCTAAAATATTGGCCCCAATCTACCCCCTTCCAATAAAGCACAACGAAGTGATGCCTCCATTCGTGGGTGGAATCGGGGAGAGAGGCGTTGTTACAAATGTGGTTGACATTCGAACGATGTTGAATAGAAACACACCCTTTCCGGGTGGCTGGGCTGTTTTTGAGCACAAAAATACTTCTGAAGATAGGAACACTCAATGGAATTCCTTCCTTCAAACACTTTGCCATGAAGATAAAAATGAACTTCCACGAGTTTGGATATAGTTGGCAGGGGTTGATCTTCAACTCGGCTAACAAGCTCACCACGAAGGGATGAAGCGGGAACCTAAGTCCGGCCGCTATAGCACATCTATAAACAAACAGCCTTTCCGGATGCCATTTGCAAGTTCTATCACCTGGCCCGGGAACCTCTATCTTAAGATCAGGGGGGAAGGAGTACATCTTTCTGAGTTTCTTCACATCATCCCTTCCTAGGGTACTTGGAAACTTGAATGAATCTAACTCAGCATTGTTTGGAAAGGCATCCCCCATTTGGTTTGTTAACTCAAACAAAGTAGGTAATGATTCATCTATAACAAGTGGAACACATGAAAGATGATTACCTTGTCTGGCTCTTGCAGCCAGCCTCTGAGCAACAACGGATGATGGACCAGCTATTCGTTGATCAGCCATGGTTGAAAGATGCATACTTGACTCAAAGAAAATCTCTTGGTTGAAAACAACACTAAAACCAGAGGAAATTCTAGAGAGAAAACTGCAATGGAGAAGTTTATAAATGAAGGTGTGAGTAGAATGAGCTCACTCACCTCTCTTTTATAGAAAATGGTCACCTGTGACAATAAGTCACATTTCAAGATGACCCGCATTTACAGGTTTAATTGTCACAATCAATGATAAAACGACTGAAGAAGTTCATATAGTCGAACCAAAACTTCTATTCTTTTAAATAAGAACGAAGAAAACGAACAAAAATGCAACCTAGAGCTATATAAAGCTACCAGTTAAGGGATTAAGTCTAATTAAGCATGATTTGCTTAATAAAGCAAAGTTTAATCCTAATTAAGGATTAGGTACAATAATTTGCCTAAGCTGGTTGGGAAGCTTTCGATGACGAGCCCAGGATAACTAAGAAGTACTATCATGATTGAAACCACTCTTTCATCAAAGTAAGCCAATGTGGCCAACCAAAAACATTTAATGATGCATTTAATATGGGTTAAAATAAAGCCCTAAGGACACATTTAATGATGCATTAAATGTACTTAAAATGGTCTATATACGAGACCCATTAATGAAGCCTACAACCATGACTATGATGATAAATTCGTAGTCAACAATTGGGCCAAGGTCCAACCCTTGTTTTAAACCACTAAGACATGGGCTTGGTTCACATACAGTCCAGTGGTTGGAAACCACTAGGAAGCTTCCAATACAATGTCCAACATGGAAACCAACTCCAGCATGGAAACTAATTCTGATAAGAGTTATCCACTATTCAAAGGCGGTTACTTGGCCATCAAGTAACCTAATTCTACCATGATTTTAGGGCTCCAGACGCCTATATATAGGGCCTAACCCTTCAACATTAGAACTAAGTTTTCTGGCTTGATTCTCAGTGATAACTGAGATACGTAGGCATCTTGTGAGAACCTGTGCAGTCACAAACCACGAGAGCAGTCATTAAGACACGTTTTCCACTACCTTACATTGAATACCACCGCCGATATCTAAACCTACTTTTCGTTCCACAACAATGAAGGATAATATACGATTCGTCTTTTTATACTTAGTGGAAAATTATACCCCAAACGACATTTTTGGATCGATATCGATCCACTGGATCGCTTTAAACCTTTAATAAAGTAAAGTTCACGTTTTACGAGGTGATAACTATCCATAAGGACTGATAGTTATCCATATCAATACATATCATTTATATAACGAATGCTCAAGAATACTGGGGCTATAACAGATGTATTATTGATATGAACAATATATCAATCGCCCTAAACAATTGGGGTTCGGAATAATTTCTCTCTCTTTGAATAAAACAAATACTATTGATAGTATCGGGTAATAAGGAATATAATGATACGAAGAAATCTTCCAATAATGATTCGGATACTAAAGACGAAGGAATAATAATGTTGTACAAAATTTCAACGGGGCCCTTGAATTTTCAAAACGGGGCTCACAACTGAAGATATTTCTAAATGAAAAGATATTCGAAAGGGGCTTTCGACACATCAATTAACATACTATTATCCAATAACCTTAACCATTACGACTCCAAATACTTCACATAATTTATTTTACACATAAAATATAATTTATATTATTAATAAAGTTCACGGATATTACATTTTTAATTCTAGAAAACCGACCAAAACTAACATTTCCAACCATTTTTGACCATTCGAGCCCAGAAAACCGACCAAATTGAAGTTAAAACCGACCAAATTCATAAATTACAACCGACCAAATTCATAAGATGTTGGTCCGTAATAGGTTGGTCGGGCCACCAATTTGCAACCCTCAACCCCGAGCTACTGGTTTAAAACCGACCAATATTCATTTCCGACCGACCAAATTAAAATTTTGGATTCCAAGAGTTTTGGTGATTAAAAAAAAACTTTATGTAATGGCCTTTTATAAGATAGTAATAATGTTAGTACAATAAAGATATTTTTTAAAATATTTTCTTAAGATGGATATTGATAACGTGCAATACAATGAATGTTAGAGTTTAGGGTTCAGATTTTGTTTGAAAGTAGTCCAGGGTTAGAGTTTCCGAATATTTAAAATTATTTTTTAGATGATCCAACCATACGGATTTGAAAATAGTTAGTTAACATGTTTCCCTTAAAAAAATGGTTCATTTAAACTTTATTTATACGGTTTTTATAAAGAAAACATTATGTTAGGTATTATAATCGACCGTTAGGTTTTCTCAGTGGGTCGGTTTTGACTTTTATTCATTTTAAAATAAAATCTTTAAAAATATAAATTTATTTTTCGGCCGATCCAACCGTACAGATGTGAAAATATCTAGTTAATATATTTTTCTATAAAAAATTAGGTCATTTAAACTATATTTATACAGTTTTTGTAAAGAAAATGTTAGGAAATTATTTTAAGTCGAGAATTCCTATAAGTAATTTCACCCTCAAATAAATTTCAATGTGAGAGCTGGTACAATGGTTCAACCCCCTTTCTATGTGTCAGGTGGCAGGGGTTCGATCCCCTTTCACCCAAATTTTTTATTATCCCGCTTTCCCCCCCCCCCCCCCCCCAAGTTAATTAAAGCCCCGCCTTCAATTATTGCTTTGAGACAACACACGAAAACGTTTTGTTGCATACTACGTCATTCCACAGAAGACTAAAAGGGGTTTTTATTAAGGCTTTACATTATGCTACGTCTTCACAATTTTTTGTGCTAGGGTTTTGAGGCGACCGCCATTAACTTACTTGCTTTGTATCTCCATAATCAGCTTAATTGCTTTGTAAGGATCTATATTCACTTAAGTATCTAATTTATATATATATATATATATATATATATATATATATATATATATATATATATATATATATATATTTTTATTCAAGTAGAATTTTTGATCCATTCATAGCAACTGTGGTTTTATATCAATTTTTATGTGTATATGACTACATCTATGTGGATTTATGAATTTTCCTATGTATCAATTGTACCATTTCTTTCTCAACTTCTCGATTGTTTGGATTTGTTTAAAATTTTGCTCTGTCTCTTGATTATACTTTGTTTTTTGATATCTCGATTTGATTTTGTGCATATATAAGAAACTAGATCTCTCTCTCTCTCTCTCTCTCTCCCTCTCTCTCTCTCTCTCCCTCTCTCACCCCCTATGTCACTCCATATCTGCCTCTCACTCTCTCTTTGCCTCTATCTATCTATCTCTCTCTCTCTCTCCTCTCTCTCTCTCTCTCTCTCTCTCTATGTGTATCTCTGGATGCATTGTTAAAGTTTCATGTTTACGTGTGTGCGTAAATATACGTAAAAACAGAAAATTTCACCTTTAGTTTGATTTAATTTGTTATTTGTGTGCCTCTTTGTGTATATATGCCTCTATGTGTTTACATTGCGTACGAAAGTAGACTTTTCCGGTGAAATTCTCGTCATGTTAACGACCGGAATCGAATAAAATATATTGTATCTCAATTTTGTACAAGTGAATGAAATAATAAAACTTAGCAAACAAGATGTGTGTACAAGTTGGTTTATATATAGATATCCAGAACTTGAGGAGTGGATAATTAAGGCATGTGATAAATTCCTTGTTGAGTTTTGGCCAATTGTTTTTTTAACTTACCATAATATTAGTATTAATAACTACATTTGTACTTAACTCATTGCTTCTTGTCCCGGTACTTTCAATTGGATTTGAATTTGGATTATGCAATGAACAAACTCAAAGTAATTGTTGCACGCTTACTAAGAATGGTAATCCGTACAATGCTAGGAGATTGGTATTTAGACATAACTGTGAAAAACTCGTAAAATGAGCACCATGGTAATACATAATTTGATCTATTTGAGTTTTTATTGTAGTTTTTACCATTTGATTATGAAACTGAAATGTATTGTAGGTCACAACTAATTTTTGGTGATACATTGATACTTGTATAATGTTAATTTAGTTTGGAGATACAATATTACATTAGTTGTTTACTTCATAATGATGCCATTTAATCAGTTTATATATATATGTGTGTGTGTGTGTGTGTGTGTATTTAATTATGCAGACGACATGGCGCCAAGAAAAGAAAAAGGAAAGTCTAAGGCCACTGCGTCTAAAGGGAGTACCAATAGGAGGGCAAGCAGGGCTGGTAGTTCAACTAGAGGTAGATTGTGAACACCAAGTCCAACTCCACCAGGTAGTCCAGCAAGTCCACCAAGTTCACCAAGTCCACCTCCTAGCCCGTGCAATCCAAATACGCATAGGATGACTGCAGCAGAAGAGCGTGCTTGGAGGGGACGCAAGCCTAGAACCAATTCAATGGGAAAGTTTGGCGAGAAGAGGCCCAGGAAACCGGCTCGTATTGACATCCATGGGGCCCGGTAATTAATTAAATTGTATTTCTAGTCTAGTTGTTTATAGAAGATACTAAATATTTTTTCATGGATATGTCGTAATTAATTATCATTATTTTGCATGAATTGCAGTATCTTTGATGACACTGCCAAAAAAACTTTGCTTGCTATAATCCGTGAACAGTGGTCAGTGGGACTGTACACATATACTGATATAATTGCCAAAAACCCGAGATGGATGGAAGAAGTTGTAACTGAATTTAAGGTATATGTATCTTCCAATCAATCCTTGAACTTTTTGTTGGAGTTATTGTCATTTTGAGACAGCATCTGATAGGGGATCAGTCTCGTTATTTATTATCAGACATTATATTTTTGTTTCTTTTTATTTATTGTTGGACTTATATTATTACGGGTTTTCTTATTAGCCCTTTTGTTTTGGGATTTAGCCTTTGGGATTTTGTCATGGATATATATATTCCTGATGGATGGATTTTATTAGTACGCTTTGATTATATCCTTTTTTCTTCAGAATAATAGTATTGATTGTTCTTGGGATATGCTTATAATCTCTACTTTAATTATCATTTTATTCCAAGAAAAAATAAGTAAAAAAAATATTATCATTTTATTTACTGTCCTACATCAGCATCAATGTTATTTTAACTTGATGGTAGTTTTCTTTTGCTAGAGGACGTCTATCTTCTGCTCACCTGTTGTGTGATATCTTCAGAATCATGTTATGTTTTTACTTATTATAATTTATTCATTTTTTTAGTGAGAATTGTAATAACCCCAAATTTTGGATTTAGTTAAAAAAATAAAATTTGATGAATAGTAAATGTTGATGAATAGTGAATTGCTGATGAAAAATATTTTCAGACCACACTATATGGAAGACATGGAATGAATGTTTCGAAGTTATATTAGTGATGCATAAGGAGAATAAGTGAATGTAAACGCGATCAGAATCGGGAGATTCCAACTTTAAATTTTGATCACTATTCATCGGACAATCAAGGATGTATTGATTTGATCGTTTTGAGAAAGTATGTAGAATGAGAAATCCATGATCATATCTTAAGCCAAGGTGAGAAATCTAGGATCATATATTAAACCAAGGTAATGGAAAGATCAAGGAAGTATCTCCTAACATTGGTACAGAGAAACGTTTTCAAAATCACTTGAACCTATCGCGAAACAGAAACGTAACGAATTATGGATTAAACCCTAACCGAAGGGGAAGTATCATATAAGATCATCAAGTGCACCATATAAGAGGATTGACGACACAAATTATGACATAAGCGTGATGCAGGGGGATGACATAGGTGTGACAAGGTGATGACAAGGTGATGAATCACCACCTTGTCACCACTTTCACCACAACACCACAACATGTTGACATGTGGCAAGAGGTGACTAAACTCCACCAAAACCACAAAAAAGAGATGCATCCAATTAAGCATTATTTGACAAAAGAAAAGAAAAGAAAAGAAAATCAAAAAGAGAAGCATGAAGAACACAAAACATTCGGCCCTTTTCTTTTCTCCATTTCCTTAAGAAATTTTCTACAAGCTACACACCTCCTAAAATCATGGTTATGGATTCTAAAGCTTCCATATTTCTAAAATAAGGTAATCTCTAAATCCTAGCTTCATCCATGGATTGCATCATGTTCAAATCTTGATTAAAAGATGAGCATGAATAGTGAAATGAATAGTAACTTATGATTTTCTTGATTTGTTCTTGAAGTTTAAGGCTTGTTAAGGTTGTTTAAGGATCAAGCAAGGATATATAAGCTCTTGATAGTATTTACCAAGCACCAAGGAAGGTATAAACATCTCCAACCTTTAGTTATAATTTGATTATTATGGTTAGTTTGATGATAGTATATGTTAGTATGAATAAGATGATGAATCTTGGTTGTGATGAATGATTAAGTGGTTGTTTTAATGGATGATCTTGTAGATGTTGGTTTTGACTTGTTGGTTAAAGATCATGGGTTAGTTTAGATGATGAATGAGAAGTATGGATTGTTTGGTTGTGTTGATGAATGAATTTGAGTGTTTTAAACACGGGAATCACGTTTAAGGGTCGTTACCATGTCGGATTTCACTTAGGAAGTTTGGACAGAGACCATGGTTACCTTCTAGGCATAACCATAAGGCTTTCTGACCATGATCATGTAGACTCTGTTTTGTAGTTTGTTTTAGCGAAAGAATCGTATCGTTTCGATTTACGGTTTAGGAGAAACATCCGTTGTAGTGAAAGCGGTTTCGGATAACAATGTAGTTCACTGCATGAACTTTGAGATGGTGACCGAACCCTTTAAAAATGGAATTGGGTCGAGATATTAAAATGGATACTAGTATGGACAGTTAGGAAGGGAACCGAGGAGGTTTCGTGTTAAAATGATGATTTTTCGATTTTATAAAAATGCGGGAACAAAAGTTGCGCGAGTGAAATACCCTTAAGGGGATGGTTAAAAACAATGAGTTAGCAATGGTAAAGTACTTGGGTTTTGAGAATAGATTTCCACCCAAACTTTTGACTTAAGAGTTTACGGAATGTCATGAGGTTATAAGTGACTTATGGTTAAGAGTTTACAAAAACTCCCAGGTCGTAATTTCAAAATACGTGGTAATCATTCGTAGTTTCGTTGACTGATGTCAACCCACACTGTGACTTACTCCCTTCAAATACTCTGGAGTAAGGAAATCTGAACTGTTGCAAAGTTTCTGACAAGTATATGTACTTGGGGGAAATAGGATTAAATTCTGATTCCCGTTTCATTGATTTTCATCCGGGACCAGGAGGAAACGCGAAGGAGGCTGTTGGACAGTACCTCTGATTATAGCGTAAGAGGCTGCTGGGTAGTCTAGCACTTATCTCACGTAAGAGGCTGTAGGACAGTCCAGCAGATACAAAGCCCGTATGCGGCTATGGTGATAATCGTGTTAAGATGTCGTCCATCTACTAGTAGAAAAGTGTGAGTACGATATAACGACTGATCATCGTGTATTGTGGCGTGTTCCGGAAAAAGGTCCATTCCCTCCAATTGGAGTTGTGCTGCACATTGTAACAAAAGCCTAGGTGCTGAGTTACTGATTATGTGGTAGTGATGAGTAATGATGTTCCTCATACAGTAGAGGTACTGTATGACATGTTTTGACGAAAAGAATATTTAAACATATCGTTTTGTATATGAACGGAGTTTCAAAGGTTTTCAATTATGATATCAGCTTACATATATGATTATGCTGCCATATTTTATTGTCAAGCTATAGTGCTCATTCTTGTTTCTTTTATATATCACAACACAACCGAGTCAAAAAGGTGTTCATTACTGATATTTTACAGTATTTTGAACAGTATGAGATATCTAAATAGATATGTGTGTATATAGGTTGAGAAGGGATTTAAGAGATACAGTATATTGAACTGTATAGTGTTTTGAAACAATGGATAGGCTTTAAGCCTTGATTCCAATATTTGATATCTATTTTAAAAGATATGTTTTTGTTGGTCCTTGACTATTGAAGAAGGGGGGGGGGGGGGGTTGAATGCAATACTGATAAATCTCAATCTACGATTCCAACAACAAGAACTAAGATTAAGGATTATCAGTTTATCAAATGCAAACACAAGTAGACACACGAGTAATTCTCACAAAATAAATGTTTTATTTATTTTGCAATGAGTTGCTACAACCTCAAGAAAATGTTTGTTTTCTCGAGCTTCGGATTCTTGAGCGATTACAGAGAATGAATTGAGAGATAGACTAAGTAGGCTAAACCTATTAGTTTCAATCACGGGTCTTGTGAAGCTGCTATCATTTTCAAGTGGCAGCTTCTTACAATTTGCCTGCCTGTGATTCTTTCCTAAATTGCTATACAGACAGCTTATCAATGCATATCAAAGCAATCTAGAAACATTCTATTTTAAGCTAACACAATTCAGTAGATGTAGATTTGTCATACTCTGGAATTGGTGAGCTTTGTCATGTGATCTCTCAAGCTTCAGTCGTAGTCTTGCAGACCTGTTACAGTGTTGGGATACTGCAACACGCCTGTTTCTTGAACATCCAACTGTCACAAGTTTGACTGGGTTGTTTACCAATACAAATGTTATCCCTTCATGACAGTATCCTGATGGCTAAGCTTGCTGTCACAGGAATGCGCTTATGGTGACAATAAGAAATCCCCACTAAAGGCGCTGTCAGGATTTCCAAGCTTGCTGTCAGGCTAAGGTAAAGTTGATGTCAGAGGGCTTCCACCAATGTTGCTGTCAGAGTGAATGTACTGTCGTGACTTGCAACATGCTGTCTTCTTGTAACCTTACTGTCGGCGCTGTGACAGTAATCTTTATTCTTGCTATCCATCTTGAGTACTTCTTGAGGCTTGAACAAATAAATGAACTTCTACCAAGATGCACTAGAATCTTATTTGTACTAAATAAAACGGCTACAAAGACATACTCTGGCTGTGACAATATGTTCATACTTAATAAAGATTAAGTAAATAAAGTATCTAGTTAAGTTGCCTCATAGCTATCACCCATAAATCCTAACAATCTCCCCGAATTTGTTTTTATGGACAATAACAACAAATTTACAATTAATACATGTTGACAACTTAACTAACAAGATCAGAATTTAACAAAAGATTTTTACTTAGCTTCAGATTTCTTTTTCTGTCTTGTTACATCCTCTCTGTTGAGAGCTTCCTTAAGAACTTCTTTGAGTCCTTCCACCAGTGCTATTTCATTAGGAGTGATAGCCTCATCTTCAATCTCATCAATGTGTTTTTGGAGTGTCTTAGAGAGACATACCCTAGCATCCTGAAGATCCAACCATAAGTCTTTGCCAAAAGCATGAGTTCTGAACTTCAGTGTGCCATTAAGGTCTTTGAATCTACTTCCAGGGTATGCATTTAGAGTTTTTCTGTGACGCCCTCCCGATCTGGGGTCATGATCGGGGAGTCACTACAAACTCTATACAATAAACCCGTAAACAATATAAAATAAAGATGCAGACGCGACCCCAACTCTACCCTGGATCTTTAACAATTAATGGTGTGAAACAAGCATCCACTATCTAATTCATTAATACATAAACATAAGTCTCAAAAGTTATACAACCATATCTTAAAAGTTCTACGTTCTCTATTACAAAACACCTTCCAGGTGTGGTCATCACCTACCTGAGCTGGCATCCCAAAAATAACCCTAATAGAAGACTTCCTAGCCGTCTGAAAAGTGCGTACCATCTTCTCGCTTAACTGTGGGTTAGAACAGGGAAAAAGAATGAGCCAAATGCTCAGCAAGTAATAATATAACCAAATAGTTAACCACTGGGGGAACAGTTTTCCAATATCAATATGTGTGTCATGGTTATAACAGAATCCATATCAAGCGATTATCAGAACAATGAATTGAATATACAGTTTCAAAGCAGTTTCCTATATCAGTATATATGGCATGGTTTTAGCAGAATCCATATCAAGGGATTATCAGAACAATGAATTGAATATACAGTTTCAAAGGGTAAACCAATTTCATTATCAAGATATCTGTTTTCAAGAAAAGCATTAAGTAATTTTTGGAGATTTTTCACAACGCACCGGACAATACGGGTGATCAGCCACGTAAAGTCCCCATATCGGACACACAGTCCCTCTGGTCCTTGTATTGGGTCCCAATAGGCACACATTGGCCTTTAGACTAGTCCATCCCTAGTCCATTTATTATAATTAAAAAGTGATGGACCGGCGTTACTCGGCCTCTTACGCCTCCAATCTTAGGAATCCGTGGAAACCACAAATCGGAATTTAAATGAGTCTAAACTTTATTCCTTTTTAAAACATGTTCAGATATAAAGAAGTCCTTTGGAAATCAGATAAGTCCAATCAAAACAGTTTGGATTTCTATTAGTGGAATATAGGAAATATTTATCATCGGGTATGTTCTGGTAATGTACGAGAATGAGAGTTAGGTGTATTCACTTTCAGGTATAAAAAGGGAATGCATAAGTATATGATCAAATTCAGGTTATAGAATCATAGGTCATTAGGTTTCAATTCATGGATATGAACAGTGTATAAGGGTTTAAAGAAAAAGGAACTATACAAAATATGGTATACAGAACAACATGGTATATATGAACAGAGATAAGGGTTATCAATGAAGAATAGGTGTTTTCAGAATTAAAAGTATATCAAGGCAAGATAGCAATTCATATATGTCAAAATGAAACAATGGAATCGAAATACGAAAGCAAGTTTGTATTACTTGCCTTAAGTAGCTAAAAGGGTAATGAGAAATCACTGGTTCTCCACCTTGGCCTTTCCTTTATCTCTAAGTTCCACTTCCTTGGACTCTACAAAAGAATATATTCTATCTTAGTATGCCCTCTCTAAAATGCTAACCTTTATTCTAAACTACCCAACGCATCCTAAGCGTGTAAACACACAATAGTTATATCACATAACCTTTACAACCATGTAATAGGCAACAACTCATTTAAGCGCACATCGCATTTAAGTACACATAACATACTCCATTTATAAATATATAAAAATATATAATCTGACTTTCATATCTGTTATGGAATGAAAAGTAGATTTAGATATTGACGGCTGTATTCAATGAATGATGGTGGACAATCGTGTCTTTATGGCTGCTCTCGTGGTTCGTGACTAAACAGGTCCTCACAAGATGCCTACGTATCTCTGTTATGTAGAGAATCAAGCCAAAAAACGTAGTTCTTGGTGTTGCCCTCGGGGCTATGGCGGCAGGGGCACACCAAGGACGTAGTGACTTGTATGTCCTTATTCGAGGATGAAGTCTAAAACGTAGTTCTGATTGTAGGATCAGGGTCCTTATATAGGCGTCAGGAGCCTTGCACTTAGAATAGAATTAGGTGACTTGGGGGCCAAGTCGCCTTCTTAGATCAGGATTGTGAATCCTATTTTGTAGGAGACTGACTCCTAGTTGGTTTGTGTGTCTTTGATTGCTGATTCTAGAAGAGTTTAATATGCTTTGGACTCATTTAATGAGCTGGTAATTTCCCTTATTTATTAATTACGAAATTAATAAATGATTAGGGTTTCGGGCCTTTTTATCGGGCCTAATTCTTGGACCGAACTAGGTCTAATTAATATATCATTAATTACATATCTAGGGTTATTTTTAGCCCATATCATTTGCCCCCCAATTTCTAGGAAAACTTTTCAAGTTTTCGTAGAAATTATATTGACCTTTTTCGAGATTCAGGGTCTTTTTATCCTTTACCTAGGACTTTATTTACACCAGTGTTTCACAAGTATCGCCTTATTGCAAAGTGTGGAGCGACCTACACATTTACGACGATTGTTGCCTTATTCGAGGCTAATTTGACATTTATATGAATTATTCCTAATATTTTAGGAATTTCCATGTACCCACAGGTATTTTTAACATTTATTCCTAATATTTTAGGAATTTTCGTGTACCCACAGGTATTTTTAACATTTATTCCTAATATTTTAGGAATTTTCGTGTACCCACAGGTATTTTTAACATTTATTCCTAAAACTCATTTTGAGGTTTTTTAGACCTCATTTTGAGGTATTTTCGACCAGAATTCTAGGTCATTTTCGACCAGGACTGGGGTGAGGTCGAATGGTTCGACCAGGAATTTTAGTATAAATTCGACCAGGAATTTTCCATTTTTTCAGAGTATTTTCGACCAGAAATTAAGCCAATTTCGACCAGGAAGTCAAGTCAATTTCGACCAGGAAGTCAAGTCAATTTCGACCAGGAAGTCAAGTCAATTTCGACCAGGAAGTCAAGTCAATTTCGACCAGGAAGTCAAGTCAATTTCGACCAGGAAGTCAAGTCAATTTCGACCTGAACTGGAATGAGGTCGGTCAGTTCGACCAGGAAATTTAGGTCTTTTTCGACCTCAAATTTTCGACCTCATTTCTTTGCATTTTCGAGCAGGAATTATAGCCTAATTTCGATCAGAACAGTGTTGAGGTCGAACACTTCGACCAGAAAGTTTAGGCCTTTTTCGACCAGGAATTAGTATTATTTCGATCTCATTCCCAGTATTCATTTTTGACTAGGAAGTGGAGTGAGGTCGATCAGTTCGACCAGGAAATTTAGGTCTTTTTCGACCTCAAATTTTCGACCAGGAATTAGTATTATTTCGATCTCATTCCCAGTATTCATTTTCGACTAGGAAGTGGAGTGAGGTCGATCATGTCGACCTTGATTTTAAGTGTAAATTCGAGCAGGAATCTTCGAGTTCAACTTGGGTCTTTTTCGACCTCACATTTTTCGACCAGGAATTTGGGTCGTGTGTATACCGATACATGATTTTGCTAGTATTCCGATACATGATTTTGCAAAATTTTCCGCCATCGGGGGGCGCGCTGCCCCCCGAACCTCCCCAGCGACCTCACCGCGGAGGTCGATCCGCGGGTTAGGGCTTTGTTTTAATTTGTGCTTGTGACATATGCTTTGTTTATTTATTATTCATGATTGGATCATGAAAAGTAATAAACACATTGAGGGGTCTTCATGAACGAAGATAGACATAACATTTCACTCGTTTCTTTAATTTTGAGCTTCCAGTATATCGAATCGAAGCTCGTTCTGAGCTCTACTTCCTCGAATTTTCAGGGGTTTCAACCCTTCACCCTTCGGGGTTCGTTGTATTCAACTCTATTTGTGTAGTTGACATGCATATTTTGTATGTTTTCCTTTGCAATAATTTGTAGTTTGTCTTGGCAAAGCTTTTGAGGATGTTTCTACCAATCAAAACGGGCTCAATCCTTCATCTGCTTTCTGGGAAGCTCATGATTTCATCGAATCTTATTTCTACTTGTCCTACTAGTGGATCCTTTTAGGATGCACTAAACATAATTAACTTTCAAGTTTGAGGCATGCCAAGTTTTTGGCACCTCATGCCCTTCGAGGGTTTCTAGCTTTTACGAGCCTCGTCCAAACACGTTCTTAACGTGATATGGTCCTTCCCAATTTGGGGCCAACTTGCCTTTTTGTCCAACTCTGGATGCCTCAATCTTTCGGAGGACTAAGTCTCCTTGACGGAAGAATCTCTCTTTAACCCTTAGGTTGTAATAGAAAGATGCTCGTTTCTGATGCTGAACTATCTTGGCATTTGCCTCGTCTCTAACTTCATCAATTAGATCTAAAGCTAGCCTCAAGCCTTCTCCATTTGTCTCTGGTTCGTAATCCTCAACTCTTGGAGACGTGTGGGTAATCTCTACTGGAACCATTGCTTCTGCCCTATATACCAGCAGAAATGGGGTTGCTCCAGTGGTGACTTTACAGGTAGTACGATATGCCCAAAGTATGGGGAGTAATTCGTCTGCCCAAGTGTTTCTGGAGTGTTAAACTCTTTTCTTTAGTCCATCTAGGATAATTCGATTTGCAACCTCAGCTTGCCCATTTGTTTGAGGATGAGCAACAGGAGTGAAGCGTAATAGGATATCATTCTCTTCACAATATTTCTTGAACTCATCATTGTTGAATTGAGTTCCATTGTCCGTAACAAGGACTCGGGGAATTCCATACCTGCATATCACATTTTCCCAGAAGAATTGCATCACTTGCTTGGTGGTTATCTTGGCTAATGGCTTAGCCTCAATCCACTTGGTGAAGTAGTCAATTGCCACTATCAAGAACTTTCTTTGAGCACTCGCCATTGGAAATGGCCCAGGTATATCCATTCCCCACATAGCAAAAGGGATAGGAGAGTTAATGGATGTTATCATCTCAGGTGGTTGTCTAACCACTGGTGCATGTTTCTGGCACCGTTCACATTTTCTCACATAGCTTTTAGCATCAGCAAGTATGCTTGGCCAATAGAAACCTAGACGGGTGACTTTATGTGCAAGGGCTCTGCCCCCCAAGTGTTGCCCACAGATTCCTTCATGTACTTCCTTTAGGGCCAATTCTGCCTCTTGGGGTCTCAAACACTTCAGATAAGGAATGATGAAAGACTTCTTGTATAGGATTCCCTCAATTAGGGCATACCTTAGTGCTTTGACGTATAGCTTTCGTGCTTCTGAAGTATCGTTGGGCAGCCACCCAGTTTCCAGATGGGCTTTGATGGGATCAATCCAACAACTGGAAATACCAATGGGTGCTACCAACTTTTCGTTGATGCTTGGGGTTTTCAAGACTTAGAAGTATACACTCCCTGCATAGTTTTTAATTTCAGAAGAGGCAAACTTAGACAAGGCATCAACCTTCACGTTTTCCTCCCTCGGAACGTGCTCTACATAGCATTCATCAAACTGAGTCATGATGGCCTTAACAAGTTTTAAGTACTTGGCCATGACTTTATCTGTGGCCTCAAATTCCCATTTACTTGGGAAACCACTAGCCTCGAGTCTCCACCTACTTTCAGGGTTTTAACTCTCAATGCTCCAGCCAGCCCTAAGCCAGCTATCAGGGCTTCGTACTCAGCCTCATTGTTTGACGTTGGGAAGTCAAGTTTTAGTGTATACTCTATGAAAAATCCATCAGGACTTTGTAACACTAAACCTGCTCCGCTTGATTTTTTGATGGTCCATCAAAATAGAACACCCAACTTCGGGTATTCATGGGGTATTATCCATCAAAATAGAACACCCAACTTCAGGTATTCATGGGGTATTATCTCTTGCCCCCCGACTTCTTGGTTGTTAATGGTAAATTCAACCACGAAGTCAGCTAATGCCTGGGCCTTAATAGCCGTTCGAGGCTTGTATGAGTCCGAGACCACTGATGACTTCATAGAGGACTTAGATGCCCCTCGTGGGGATGCCCTTGTTCTTGACAAGGACCCGCTGATGACTTAGAGTAGATTTTATTGGCCCTGCGTGGCTCTCTATATCTTGTTTGCTCACTTATATTTATTTAACTTATCTTTTGTAAGGCAATTCCTAGTACTTGGCCTCTTGAATGGGCTGGCACTTTGATTAAATGCTATTGGTACAACTTGCTCTTTAACAAAACGATAAGGAAATGCTCAAACACAGATAAGTAATAAAATAGTGAAAAAGAACTTGAATATTTTCTTTAAAAAAGAGGGTTCAACCCTTACATAGTGCTTTACTTCCTATTAAGAGCTGAAAAGCTCATAATGGTTTCGTCGACCTTATTGCTACTTGTACTATTAGGAAACAATTAAACATAATAAACTTTCAAATTTGGGGCATGCCATGTTCCTGGCATCTCAGTCCCTTATTTCTTCGTCATCTCTTGAATCCATAACCTCGATTGGGAGAACCTGCCCCCCGACTCTATTAGGCCTTAACGTAGCAGCTGGTCCTCCATATATCATATTGATAACAGGCCCTCGGGGCTTAGGATTATGATCTTGGTCGTCGTCCCTCGTATCATAATTTTTCCTTTCATAGTTTCCATGCTGATTTCCTTGATTCCCATCCTTAGTGAACTTATCGAGTTTTCCTTTTCGGATTAAGAACTCGATCTCATCCTTGAGTTGCCTACAATCATCAGTATCATGGCCCGAGTCTTTATGGTACCTACAGTACTTGTTCTTGTTTCGCTTCTCAGGATCTCCCCTTAGTGGCTTCGGCCATCGAAAGTCCCTATCTTTCTCAATGTCAAAGAGGATTTGACTCCTTGGAGCATTCAACCTTGCATATTCGGTAAATTTCATGTCTGAATCAGAGTCTCTAGTCGTACGAGGATATTTGTCCTTGACATCATACTCTTGCTCCGTCTTTCGCTTATTCGAGCCACCATTATTTCCACCACCTGTGTCAGTTTTCTTCATGCTTTCCTCAGCTTTGATGTACTTTCCAACCCTTTGTTGGAGCTCAGTCATGCTCTCAGGGGGGTGTTTAGCCAATGACATCTTGAAAAAGACATATGTGGTTCCTTGTTGAAGGGCTATCATAGCTACCTTGTTGTCTAGATCAGGTATGTTTAACGTCTCCTTGGTGAAACGTTTGAGGTAATCTCTCAACGTCTCGTTCTTTCCTTGAGTTAAGTTCATGAGTGAAGCAGAGCTTTTTTCATGTACCCGTCCACTAATGAACTGACTGATGAAGGCCGTGCTCAAATCTCTGAAACAACTGATAGAGTTGGGCGGCAAGCGGCTATACCATCTTTGGGCCATGCCAGCCAGGGTTTGAGGAAATGCTCTACATTTAAGAGCATCAGTGACTGGTTGCAGCAACAGTGCATTCGAAAAAGTCCTCACATGGGTTGCGGGATCACCCGTTCCGTCATATGCCTTGATAGTAGGCATCTTAAATTTCCTTGATACATGAGCGTCCATTACCTCTTTAGTAAAAGGTGGAATAGGATCGTCTGGGTCACCCAGCTGTGTCAAAACACGGGGATCTGACCTGGGAATCTCCGTCCTTGGAGCCCTAGCTCCTTCTTGCCTCCTTGAAGGTGTTCCTAAATCAATTAGGGGGACATCTCCTGCCCCTTGGTTCGAAGGCTGAGTCTGCCTCCTTTGTTGCTCTATCTCCATGTTTTTCTTTAGTTTCTGGATCTCGGCCTCATGAGCCCTTGTCCTTTCCATGGCAGTCATAGGTGCCCTTGTAGTTGCCCCCCGATTCCTTCTTCCAAGGGGCTCTTTGCTGGCTCTTCTTCTTCTGGGTGCTCGATCTCATCCTTCATCAGACGAGTTGTCTTCAGAGTAGGGCCCAGAATAATCCAAGTATCTTCCTTCAGGGATGGGTCCCAATCCTCGAATGTAGGTTGGTTCGTATGGGGCATGGCCACTCCTTCCGGCTTCAGGGGGATAGTTGGGCAGTCCATATGCTGGATTTGTGCTCATAGGAAGCACGGTTGTGGAGATCTGTGCTCCATGGGGAAGGTTATGGTCGAGGGGCGAGACAACCATCTGAAGAGGGTTCGTCTCGTTCTGAGGTATGGAAGCTTGGGGATTCGTCCCTTGTGGTTGAGACACCACCTCTGTGGTGATGGGCAACGTTCCTAGTGGTTGGGAAACCACTGTCGTGAGGGGTAACGACCCTGGTTCCGTGGTGGTTGGAACAGTGGTGGTGACAGTTGATTCAGTAGCGGTTGCTGTTCTTCGTGTTCTAGCCATGGTTGATGTCGTTTTCCCACAGACGGCGCCAAATGTTATGGAATGAAAAGTAGATTTAGATATTGACGGCTGTATTCAATGAATGATGGTGGACAATCGTGTCTTTATGGCTGCTCTCGTGGTTCGTGACTAAACAGGTCCTCACAAGATGCCTACGTATCTCTGTTATGTAGAGAATCAAGCCAAAAAACGTAGTTCTTGGTGTTGCCCTCGGGGCTATGGCGGCAGGGGCACACCAAGGACGTAGTGACTTGTATGTCCTTATTCGAGGATGAAGTCTAAAACGTAGTTCTGATTGTAGGATCAGGGTCCTTATATAGGCGTCAGGAGCCTTGCACTTAGAATAGAATTAGGTGACTTGGGGGCCAAGTCGCCTTCTTAGATCAGGATTGTGAATCCTATTTTGTAGGAGACTGACTCCTAGTTGGTTTGTGTGTCTTTGATTGCTGATTCTAGAAGAGTTTAATATGCTTTGGACTCATTTAATGAGCTGGTAATTTCCCTTATTTATTAATTACGAAATTAATAAATGATTAGGGTTTCGGGCCTTTTTATCGGGCCTAATTCTTGGACCGAACTAGGTCTAATTAATATATCATTAATTACATATCTAGGGTTATTTTTAGCCCATATCAATATCATACCCCACTTGGTATACCCTTAAGTCCACTTGATCATGCCAACCATATCACTAATACCTTTACAACAATGTTTTCATCTTAAAAAGAAACAAGAAATCTGCTGCGCATACTTTACGAAAACATTTTTCATAAATCCAAAAGTAGTCAAACAAATACCAATTTTGACAGGCTACTTCCTGATTACTAATCCAACTTAGCATAAAAGTTTCAACTTCAGAACACTTTATTTAGATTAAAAACGAACTGTATAAACTAGGTGCTGAAACACAGAAAAATCCCTGCTGCGCAACTTTTAGTAAAACAAGCATAACGTTTTATTCGTTAACTCTATCGATACAAGGTTTGCGCGTGCACAAACTAGACTCTAATTAGAACAGTGACATCCTAGGTTCTCTGTCTAAAACAGGCAGCAACAATTCGCAATGTAGCAAAACAGAACAGACAGTTCCTGGAAATCTTAACATGATGTTTATCTATGCAAAACCAACCACAATATAATCTCTACTACAACAAATCATATAATATCAAAACTAAAACTCCTCCTTAGCTGAAAAGGTTTTACAAATCAACTCATGACCTCAAGAAACCACTAAAATCTATACATGCCATTGCCAAATACCAAAACTAACAAATCAACAATCCAAATACTTGGAACTTCACAAAAATCCCCAATTCGAAACCTTCGACATATAAAATCCAATATCAAACATATATAATCCGAAATATCTAAACTTAACATAATTAATTTAACATACAATCACCATAAACTCGAGATTAACAATCAAACATCAACACCAACAAATTTCAAACTAATTTTACAAAAGGGGAAAATCGAAAATACACACATGCATTTCGATTTTTCAACATGCAACCCATAACTCAACTAAATACTATTATTAATACAATAATCTGACTCAAAAGCATCATCATCGTCCCCGTCGGCTCGCCGGAGCTCATTGCCGACGGCGGCATGATTCGGAGGTGCCCGGAAAATCGGGTTTCCTTCACAAATCTCGCCAATAATAATCGAACAACACACTAAACACAGAATCGTCACATAACCAATGATTTCGGGCTTGGATACAACCGATTCACACAAGAAAATTCTGCATGCAAATCGATTCGCACACCCACAAACACTCGGCCATACACACGCATACACATACACATACGTGCATATATATATATACATATAATCATCAATATATCTGAGAGAATGAGAGAAAATGAGAGAGAGGATTTACAGAGAAGAAAAATCGAGAGAGAATGGAGAAGCGAGAGTCGATCGGCAAGTGGAGAAAGGGGCAAAACTGATTGTAAGGGTTTTATAAGCCCAGGGGCAAAATAGTAATCTAACAATTCCAAAAATCTGATTTTTAATAAAACAAAACCAATATAATGCCTTTCTAAAATTCGAAATAAAATGAAGATAATATCTAAAAATCAAAATTTTATTTTTAAAACAGAGAATACGAATTTACAAGCTCACCCATATTTTTTAAAATATTTTTATGATCAAAATTGAATTAAATATGAATTTTCAAAGTTTTGATCACATAAAGGACATTTAACTCATAAAATCGTTTTTAAATCCTTAAAGCCAAAAATAAATTCCTCCATTAATTTTAGAAAATAATAGAATATAAAAGAAAGGTTGTGAAAAATATTTCACAATAAAAAGAGTCTCCGATGATTTTATAAAATTCCCGGAAGGTCAAAAAGAACTAATTTTTAATAAGAAATTCATATAAAATGCAATTAAAAGCATACACATATATTTTAATCCATACCATTCACCAAGTAAACATCTAATTATCACATTTTCAAATATCCACCTTTCACACAATATTCACATATCATAGATCTCAATTATTATTAAATATTAATACTGTACAAGCGTTTTTCTGAGTCGTTATAACCTTCCCCCCTTAAAAAGATTCTGTCCCCAGAATCTAACCTTATGAAAATAGATGCGGATACTTTTCAAGCATCTCGCTCTCAAGTTCCCAAGTCGATTCTTCAACTTTGGGATTCCTCCACAAAACCTTAACTAGCTTAACGATCTTATTCCTTAATTTCCTATCCATACGATCCTGAATCTCTACAGGTTGTTCTACATAAGACAAATCAGGTTGAATCTCAAAAGGTTCATATTCGATCACGTGATTTGTATCAAGATTAAATTTCTTAAGCATTGATACATGAAAAACGTTATGAATGTGCTCCATGTGTGGTGGTAGCGCTAACTCATATGCAACTTTTCCAATACGTCTCAGTATCTCAAACGGTCCTACGTATCTCGGGCTAAGTTTCCCTTTCTTGCCAAATCTCGTAACTCCTTTCCATGGCGACACTTTTAGCAACACTTGGTCTCCTTCTTCAAATCTTATATCCTTCCTGTCTTGGTCCGCGTACTTCCGTTGTCTGTCTTGTGCCGTAACTAGTCTTTTCTGAATGATCTCAATCTTTTCCTTCGTTTGTTGTACTAGCTCGGGTCCTAAAACTTTTCGTTCTCCAACTTCTTCCCAATATACAGGCGATCTACATTTCCTTCCATACAAAGCTTCATACGGTGGCATTCCAATACTCGCGTGATAGCTGTTGTTGTACGAAAACTCTACCAACGGTAAATGCTCATCCCAACTTCCTTTAAAATCCAGTGCACAGGCTCTAAGCATGTCTTCAATGGTTTGAATTGTTCGTTCACTCTGGCCATCAGTTTGTGGATGATAAGCGGTACTCATCTTAAGCTTGGTACCCAGACATTCTTGAAATTGTCTCCAAAATCGGGAGTTAAACCTTGGGTCACGATCCGACACAATGGTTACTGGAACTCCGTGGCGTGTCACAACTTCCTTCAGATATAGATGTACTAATCTATCCAGTGAAAATCTTTCATTGATTGGGAGAAAATGTGCAGACTTGGTCAGACGGTCTATAATTACCCATATGGCATCATGATTAGCTTTTGTCCTCGGTAGTCCAACAATAAAATCCATGGCAAGATGTTCCCACTTCCATTCCGGAATATCCAATGGCTGCAATAGTCCGCTCGGCTTTTGATGTTCGGCTTTGACTCGTTGACAAGTATAACATTTACTTATCCATTCGGCAATTTCTCTTTTCATATCAGGCCACCATAAATGTTCCTTCAAATCTCGATATATTTTCGTGCTACCAGGGTGAATTGAGTACTGTGAACTATGAGCTTCCCGCAAGATTTCATTCTTCAATTCTGTCACATTTGGAATCCATATCCTTGTAGAAAATCTCAAAACTCCTTGGTCATCCCTTTGGGTGCAGATCTCTTCACCAGTCAATGTGTTCATCTCTTGGTTCATAACCTCCTCTTGACATCTTCGTATCTTTTCCAACAATTCCGGTTGAAACGTCATAGCGTTGAGAACTTCGTCAGTAACTTCCGAATCATAAACTTCTAGTTTCAACTTCTCAAATTCTTGAAGCAATTCCTTAGGTATTGTGAACAAATTCAATCTCTCTTTTCGACTTAACGCATCTGCCACAACATTCGCTTTTCCCAGGTGATAGTTAATACTACAATCATTATCCTTAATTAGCTCCAACCATCTCCGTTGCCTCATGTTCAATTCCTTCTGAGTGAATATATACTTTAAGCTCTTATGATCCGTGTAGATTTCACACTTCTCTCCGTAGAGGTAATGTCTCCAAATTTTCAGCGCGAACACGATAGCGGCTAATTCCAAATCATGAGTTGGGTACTTCTGTTCGTGCGGTTTGAGTTGTCGTGAAGCATACGCGATCACTTTTCCATGTTGCATTAAAACACATCCTAATCCTTTGTGTGAAGCATCACTGTAGATAACGAAATTTCCTTGATCATCTGGTAAGACTAACACTGGTGCTGTCACTAATCTTCCTTTCAGCTCTTGGAAACTTTCCTCACATTTCTCAGTCCAAACAAACTTCTCATTCTTCCGAGTCAGTGCAGTTAACGGTGTAGCTATGTTTGAAAAATCTTGAACAAATCTCCGGTAGTATCCAGCTAATCCGAGAAAACTTCTCACTTCAGTAGGGGTCTTTGGTCTTTCCCAATTAACCACAGCTTCAATCTTGGCAGGGTCTACTCTCACTCCTTCTCGACTAATAACGTGACCAAGAAATTGTACTTCCTCCAACCAGAATTCACACTTTGAAAACTTCGCATATAACTTTTCCTTCCTCAAGACTTCCAATGCAATCCTTAGATGTTCCGCATGATCTTCCGAAGACTTTGAATATATCAAGATGTCATCAATAAATACAATCACAAATTTATCCAAATACGTTCGAAACACTCGGTTCATCAAATCCATAAACACAGCCGGGGCGTTAGTTAATCCAAATGGCATCAGTAAAAATTCGTAATGTCCATATCTCGTGCGAAAAGCAGTCTTCGAAACGTCTTCAGGTTTGATCTTCAGTTGATGGTATCTAGGTCTTAAATCAATCTTTGAGAAATAGGCTGCTCCTTTGAGTTGGTCAAATAAATCATCGATTCGCGGTAACGGGTACTTATTCTTTATAGTCAACTGGTTGAGTTCTCGATAATCTATACACAATCTCATACTCCCGTCTTTCTTCTTGACAAATAATACTGGCACTCCCCACGGCGATATACTAGGCCTTATAACTCCTTTATCCAGAAGATCTTGTAGCTGCGTAGCCAATTCCTTCATTTCTGCCGGTGCCATTCTGTAAGGTGCCTTTGATACTGGTTCCGTTCCAGGTGCCAAATCAATCGTAAATTCTACTTCTCGATCTGGAGGTAATCCGGGTAGTTCATCAGGAAAAACTTCAGGGAACTCATTTACGACGGGTATCCCCTCTATCTTCAACACTTGCTTCTCCACATCCACAACATGAGCCAAATAAGCTTCACAACCTTGACGAAGTAGTCGTGTCGTTTGCATAAACGTTAAGATCTTCCTAGTTTGTCTTTGACCTTGAAATACCACTTCTTGGTCTTCGTCCACACGCGATCTTACTTGCTTTTTCCTACATTCAATCTGCGCATCGCAATCTACTAACCAATCCATTCCTAGGATAACATCGAATTCTCCCATTTTGAACGGTATCAAATCCGCATGAAAAAGATATCCACCGATCTCTATTTTACAGTTAGGACACACTTGGTCTACGGGAACTCTATCCTGGTTAGCCACTTCTATTACTAACGTCCTTTCCAATGGTTGTATCTCACATTGCAATTTATCAAGGAATCTTTCAGATATAAAAGATCTAGTCGCTCCAGAATCAATTAACACTTTAGCTTTAACAGAATTCACAGGAAGCGTACCTGCTACCACATCTCTGTCCTGAACCGCTTCATTGATTGACATATTAAAAGTTCTTGCTCGAGGTTGAGATGACTGTGACCGTGTTGGTGGTGCAGTGAGCCTAAGTACATTAGCAGATTGGACCGGTTCCTTACATTCCCGCGCAAAATGTCCCGCTTTTCCACACTTGAAACATGTTAGTCCTCCTGGCTTTGAACTTGGACATCCATCAGCATAGTGTCCCTTCTTGTTGCATTTAAAACATGTGATGTTCAACTTGTTACAGATTCCCGAATGTCTTTTACCACACGTCTTGCACTCTGGTATAGATGGCTTTCCCGTGATAGTTGGCGGCTTTCCTCCTTGAGGTTTCTTGTCTGAACTTCCAAATCCACTCCTCTGCTTCTGAAAATTCCTATCTCCTCCTGGTTGATTTCCAAACCTTTTCCTATTCTGAGAACTTCCTTGTCCTTCATCACCTTGGCTTCTTTCAGATCCTCCAAACTTTCGTTTCTTTCCAAATTTCTCCTTTTGAACTAATTCGCTTTCGCCCTCAATGATCATCGCTTTATGTACTACCGCAGTATAATTTCTCAACTCAAAATCTGCAACTCTACTCCTTAACCATGGCTTTAATCCGTGTTGAAACTTTCTAGCCTTACTGACATCATCTCCTACGTACCTAGGTGCAAATCTTGCCAATTCAGTAAATTTGGCTTCGTAATCTGCCACACTCATCCCTTCTTGCCTTAATTCTAAGAACTGAACTTCCAACTGATCTTGTAGGTACCTTGGTAAATATTTTTCCTGAAATAGTTCCGTAAATCTTTGCCAAGTAATTTCTCCTTCTCCTAACTTCACAGATTCCCACCAAAAATTAGCTTCTGCCTTCAAGTAGTAACTAGCAAATTCAGTTTTCTGATCTTCCCCAACCTTAACTAACGCAAAAGCTTTCTCAATGTCGATTAACCATGATTTCTCCTCAACAGGGTTTAGAGTACCTTTGAATTCAGGTGGGTGGACAGCTTGAAATGATTTAAAGGTTGTCAAAGGTTGAACATATCGTTGTTGTTGTTGAGTCAAGGCAGCAGTTTGTTGTTGGAGTAATTGAAGTATTTGAGTTATAGTTGGGTCTACCGGGTTCTGGGCCTCGGTATCGGTTGTCTGTTGAGTAGAAGCAGTAGTCTTTTTCTTTGGTGGCATTTTTCTGATAAGAGATAAGCAATTTATGAAACAATATGCATGTATATACCACAATGTAAGCTCTCTTTGAAAACGTTTATAAAACTGTTTGCAACATAAAAAATTTAAAACTTTTAACCATATTGTTAGATAATTTGCTCATCTTCGTAACCGGGTAAACAGGGTAAGCATAGGTATTATAGGAACAGGTTAACAATAAATGGTATAACAGTTTAAAGCAAGGTATAAGAAAAGTACGTGCATAATGTAAAGATATGAGTTAGGTACAATAGATGACAGGGTACATGATCACCCCATAAAGTCATAGCAAAGCCAATGTCAAAGCAGATAATATAATACTGTCTACTAGTACTAGGAAAATGGGAAAACATCCTAACAACTAGTAGTCATCCGTGCAAATAATCAATACTAAAACCAATGGGCTCTAACAAATGTCCCACTCTCAGAATCCAACCATCTCTAGACTTGTCCACCACGAACAGCTCTCAGCTCACACAGCATCCAGCTAACAATCCTAGTCACTCTCCTGGCCTCCTCTAAAGCATCAACAGTAACGGGTGTAACACCCCCAAATCCGGGGTCAAAGGATTTGGTCGTCACACTGCACTCTTAATCCAAACAACCTGTTCAATATAAAATCAACACAATAATAATAATAATAATATCTGTGACCCCAACTCTACCAAGAATCTTTAAAGGTTATAGTGCTAGAAACAAGAATCCAAAATTTCATTACAACAATCTTTCTTCTTTACAACCATTCTCTTTACATAAATTCTAATACACCAGTATAACTTCGATAAGAAGTATACCAGGCAACTAACTTTACACAATATAATATATATTCAATAGAAAACATCTATATGCAAAACCTCTCACTAGCTCCAATGCTCTGGATCAAAACGTCTTTACGCTAATATCTTTCCCCATCTCTGATCAGCTATGCGGACAACTCTCGCCAATACACCTTCTTTCTGGCAGGCTAAAATATATATAAATAAAACAAGTATGAGCGAATGAATTGCTCAGCAAGCGCATTATTAAATATAATACGAAAGGTTTCCAAAATAAACTTTGGATTTTCAAATAAACAAGCCTTTGGCTTAAACATTTGTAATCTCTAATATTTTCAAAACAAGTTTGGTAATTTACCACAATTTCTCATTCTTCTTCTCTCAATTGAATAGTTTAAAACACAAAAAGATTTATATTGGTCGTTACGGCGACCGAATCAACAATAACTACAATAGTAAGTAGAAAATATGAAATAAATATAACTCATACGTCTTCAAGACCATAGTTTGTATAAAAATACTAGTTTTGAAGATAACAAATCTATTCACAACATTTTCTGAAACCAACAACTCTGGAAGGTTAGAATAATCAAGGGGTAAGAATGAGCCAACACGCTCGGTCAAGGAATAAAGAACGCACTTCAAGACTTCAACATGGTACCGACTGGATATGCGGTATGAATAAAACTCATCAAGATAGATATCTCACGACTGCCAATGGAATCAAGGAAGTGGATTTGGACTATTTGGAATCCAAATGTATTAAAGAGTAAGTAATTTCAGCAAGATTGAAACCACCATTTATTAATCAACAACCAACAATTTTACGCAACGAATAAACCTGAATATCAGGTCATAACTCACAAGTACAAAACATATGGATGTAACTCATCCCAGAAATAAGAATTAATATTAGAATTGGATTTTTAACATTTATCAAATCAAAGGTTGTGCTGCTGGCCAGCCACGCATCAACCCCGGACTTGCTTATAGCAAAGTCCTCTACTGGATCCTAGGCCAATCTGGGCCTTAATTTATTCCGACCATAAATATGGCCCGACCAATTACTGGTCCCATTTAAAAACATTCCAATCCTATATTATATACGTCAGGTGTCAGAACAATTGACAACCTTACTTCGACAATCAGGTGTCGGAAGAATCGACAACCTAATACAACAATTGCTGGAAAACTCACGTTCCAAGAAACAGTTCAATTATGAAGAATCCATTAAGGAATAACAATGTAATCTAGTATCGACGAGATCGACACAATATGGGGAGGTGCATATGAAAAGTGATAATATAATAAGCATCGACGAGTTCGATGTAACAACTGGGATATAATGAAGAATAAACAATGACATGCTCAACAAGATTTAGTCTGATATGAAACAGGCATTATGATATCAACAGAATTTGTAACAACTCAATATAGAATAGGGTTCAAAGAACAAGCTCTAGATGGCCTCAACAGTTCAAATTATCACATCATGGAAGAATTAGTTAAGATTCAACAATCTGGTAAGTGACAAGAAAGTCGAGTTCAAGTTTAAGAAAAATTCAGGGTGAAGTTTATAAATGAAGAAAACAAGGGTTTATTAACTTCTGACAGAAATAGTTCAAGTCCTTCGAACATATACTTATAATAGATAAGCCTCGTATTTGAAGGAAGTAAACTAAATCATACACAGCATAAATGAATTCGAATCAGGGAATGGACCAGATGATCGCATTAACAAGAAATGATAATAATACTTGCAAGGGTGCAGGATGGAAAAATGGAATACTTGTAGAACAAGTACCACAACTTCGGAATTTAAAATAACATTTTCAACATAGGGTTCACAAGTTCCCACTCATCTAGGGTTGGCAATATTCCAACCTAATGTTTTAAAATCATGTCTTTTAAAAGAAAGCCTTAGTATACGGCCCATAATTATCTCTTCAAACTTTTCAATATAATAAGTATATCTTTCCAATCAATATGAAAATATGAATCTAAACTCAAAAGGTATAAAAGAGTACTCGTCAATTTACGAGATTAAATAACATACTTGCAATTCAATGCAAAGAAATCAACATTTGAAAATTCAGTAATAAGCATTCAACATGCATACTAATAATTCAAGATAATATCCCTTAATTAATAAGCAAGGGTATAAACACTTGCCTCTGGTCCTTAGCTATTTCGTAACGCTGAAACAATACGATTCCCTCCTTATCCTGTCTTATCGCACGATTCTCTACTCCCGTCCTTCTTTGCTTTAACGCTCTTGCGAATACCACTAGTCTGTTTCTACCATTTCGAATCCATGTGCCAGCCTCGATAGTCAAACATGAGACGGTACTTAGTCTTCAACGTATGATTTCACATTCCATAAACGATTGTAACTTAACTTCGATAATCTGACTCGTCTCGTCCAATAGCCTCTGTTGCACAGACAACCACATTTCAATTGATAGAATGATCACAACTAACTATACAAGTAATCCTCGTAACTCGCTTGACGAAACTCCCCATACTATAAAAGTCAACATCTAAGTCAACGGCCTCGTAAATCTCACTTTCTAACATAACCGACAAATTTCTATCCCAACTACCCCTCGTGATGATATTAGACATGACCAAATACTCAAACAAGTCTCAACACAATTTATTCGCATGCATGACTCAACAACAGATAATTCACATCATTCACATAACATATTTAAACAAGTAACCGGTTACGTATCGGACGCCCGGTCTAATTTACGATATTTAAAACTCAGACACTAGCCCTAGTACGGGCATATACGGACTATAAAACACATTACACAACTCATACAAACCATATAGAACTTATAACCATTTTTAAAACATCACACGAAGCTTATTTGAATTTAAATAAGCCACAAACAATTTTTAAATCAAAAATCGGATATTTAAATCCAATATAAGTATTTTAAATGCAATTAAATCAATTACTAAAATTAATTGACATTCTTTAAATGCTCAAACTATTTTTAAATAAATGAACCAAGCTAGAAAATAATTAAACTTAATTTTAATTAATTAAATCTAATTAATAATTAATTATTAAGAATTAACTGATTAAAAGAATTAATCAATTAATTAAATAAATTAATTATTAATCAAAAATAATTAAAATAATTAAATTTAATCAATTTTCGAATTTAAATAAATATTTATGAATTTATAAAATTTTCGGAATAATAAAATGTATTTTTAAATCAAAGATATGATTTTTAGAATTATAAAACTATTTTTGAATTATTTTTAAAATAAAAACCCAGAAACACTATTCAGAAAAGGGATTAGGGTTAGGAGGATTGAAACCGGGTCGGGTTGGATGGCTAACCGGGTCGCGAAGAACACGACCGGGTCGCCAAGAACAGCCGCCGGTTTCTGGCAACGTTCCGGCCGACCGGTCGGTCTCCGGCCTCCCGACTCACCCCACAACCCTCAGTTTCATCCCCCCTTCAACCCACAAACTCACCACAACACTTATACAAACCAAACCGTGCCCACAAATCGCCCAATCGAACCCGGAGTTGGCCGGAAAACGCAAAAGCCGGCGAGCTTCGATTTTCCGGTCACCTCCATAACCCAATCCAAACTTAAAACTAATCACATAATCAAACTCCCCATTACCCGATCTATCTAATGGTATAAACACAATCGAGAACCGATCAATCAATCAAAAATCCGGCCGAAACTAAAACATTTTCCGGTGACTTCTATAATTTCCGATTTGGCCATTTTCGAACTCAAAAATTCACACAAAAATCATCAGTATGCTTCTCATGACATGTACAATCCAACCATGTACTCAATTAACAAGAACAATCAAGAACAAAGATTTCCCCAAATCAATAAATTCGAATTAAATAATTAAAAATCAAGAAATTCGAAATTCATACCCACACAGATGATGATGATGGATTCGGATAGAAGATGATGAGAGATTCATTTTGATTACAAGAACATCGAAATCGGAATCGGATAACGCCTTCAAATTTGAGTTTGATTCTCAAGAACACGAAGAACACGTTCAGGGGTTTTTCGGATTTTTAAGTGTAATTAAGCTTGATTATACGAAAAACAAAGTACGATTTGCCTTTTTATAATAAACGGAAAATAATACCCCAAACGACATTTTTGGATCGATACTGATCCGATGGATCGCTTTAAATACAATTTAACAAAATAAACGCTTTAAATCTTTAATAAAGCAGAATACACGTTTCACGAGACGATAAGCATCCATAAAGTACGGATAACTACAAGTATCGTTTAATACAAAATATACGAACCAAAATACCTCTATTACGAATATTTTTGAGTACTTCCCACTTTAACGAATGAAATATTGGTACGAACGATATACCAATCTCCCGAATAATTTGGGAACGATCCAAATTTTCTTTTCGATAATTAAAATAAAATAAAATAGTATGACACCCTTTTCAAAATAATTTCAAATTCCCCACACATTTCACATAGCACCACAATATCACATATTCAATCATTTAACAAATAACTTAGCACGTTTAAACAGATAAATCATTTAATAACTCTTAATATGAAATTAAAATTTCATTTCACATCAAATATTAACACGTAATTTTCCCGGATCTTACAACGGGTCCCTCAGCTAGGCGCTTTCGCGCTGCCTCCTCTACAGTACGAATCCTATCCTCCCACTCCACCTCAGTAGCAGCAACACGACGGTCCGCCTCATCAGACATCTGGTCTACAAGGGCCTGAAGCTCGGCATTCTGTCCGGAAAGGGTCTCTAGGTCTCTAGCAAGGTCTACATGTGCATGAAGAAACATAGGTGCAGGACCTCCCATGACCGAAACATGAGAATCAATAGATGTGGCTCTCCAAGGGATAGTAGTCTGAACAGGTACAGGTGCAAATGGTAGCTCAACGGGCTGAACACTAGGACTACCTATCTCCACTGGATCCTCCTCATGATCAGACAAAGTATGCATAGGGTCAGATGATGTGATAGATGGGTGAGGGGGTGTGTCTCCACCAATAACGTCCATCTCCTGTGTTAACAATATAGATATAGATACTTATATAATAACAGGTTATCTTAATTCTAAAAACTCAACTTAAAGGAAAGTACTTACGCCTACCGTGGCTACTTAGCATCTATCAATCTAATATCCTAACAGATTCCTACTCCTTTCATAACTATCTTAATCATCTTTTATTAATAGGGATCCTAATCCTGGCTTGTTTCAGTGACCAAAAACTGACCGCTCTGATACCAACCTGTGACGCCCTCCCGATCTGGGGTCATGATCAGGGAGTCACTACAAACTCTATACAATAAACCCGTAAACAATATAAAATAAAGATGCAGACGCGACCCCAACTCTACCCTGGATCTTTAACAATTAATGGTGTGAAACAAGCATCCACTATCTAATTCATTAATACATAAACATAAGTCTCAAAAGTTATACAACCATATCTTAAAAGTTCTACGTTCTCTATTACAAAACACCTTCCAGGTGTGGTCATCACCTACCTGAGCTGGCATCCCAAAAATAACCCTAATAGAAGACTTCCTAGCCGTTTGAAAAGTGCGTACCATCTTCTCGCTTAACTGTGGGTTAGAACAGGGAAAAAGAATGAGCCAAATGCTCAGCAAGTAATAATATAACCAAATAGTTAACCACTGGGGAACAGTTTTCCAAAATCAATATGTGTGTCATGGTTATAACAGAATCCATATCAAGGGATTATCAGAACAATGAATTGAATATACAGTTTCAAAGCAGTTTCCTATATCAGTATATATGGCATGGTTTTAGCAGAATCCATATCAAGGGATTATCAGAACAATGAATTGAATATACAGTTTCAAAGGGTAAACCAATTTCATTATCAAGATATCTGTTTTCAAGAAAAGCATTAAGTAATTTTTGGAGATTTTTCACAACGCACCGGACAATACGGGTGATCAGCCACGTAAAGTCCCCATATCGGACACACAGTCCCTCTGGTCCTTGTATTGGGTCCCAATAGGCACACATTGGCCTTTAGACTAGTCCATCCCTAGTCCATTTATTATAATTAAAAAGTGCTGGACCGGCGTTACTCGGCCTCTTACGCCTCCAATCTTAGGAATCCGTGGAAACCACAAATCGGAATTTAAATGAGTCTAAACTTTATTCCTTTTTAAAACATGTTCAGATATAAAGAAGTCCTTTGGAAATCAGATAAGTCCAATCAAAACAGTTTGGATTTCTATTAGTGGAATATAGGAAATATTTATCATCGGGTATGTTCTGGTAATGTACGAGAATGAGAGTTAGGTGTATTCACTTTCAAGTATAAAAAGGGAATGCATAAGTATATGATCAAATTCAGGTTATAGAATCATAGGTCATTAGGTTTCAATTCATGGATATGAACAGTGTATAAGTGTTTAAAGAAAAAGGAACTATACAAAATATGGTATACAGAACAACATGGTATATATGAACAGAGATAATGGTTATCAATGAAGAATAGGTGTTTTCAGAATTAAAAGTATATCAAGGCAAGATAGCAATTCATATATGTCAAAATGAAACAATGGAATCGAAATACAAAAGCAAGTTTGTATTACTTGCCTTAAGTAGCTAAAAGGGTAATGAGAAATCACTGGTTCTCCACCTTGGCCTTTCCTTTATCTCTAAGTTCCACTTCCTTGGACTCTACAAAAGAATATATTCTATCTTAGTATGCCCTCTCTAAAATGCTAACCTTTATTCTAAACTACCCAACGCATCCTAAGCGTGTGTAAACACACAATAGTTATATCACATAACCTTTACAACCATGTAATAGGCAACAACTCATTTAAGCGCACATCGCATTTAAGTACACATAACATACTCCATTTATAAATATATAAAAATATATAATCTGAATTTCATATCATACCCCACTTGGTATACCCTTAAGTCCACTTGATCATGCCAACCATATCACTAACACCTTTACAACAATGTTTTCATCTAAAAAAGAAACAAGAAATCTGCTGCGCATACTTTACGAAAACATTGTTCATAAATCCAAAAGTAGTCAAACAAATACCAATTTTGACAGGCTACTTCCTGATTACTAATCCAACTTAGCATAAAAGTTTCAACTTCAGAACACTTTATTTAGATTAAAAACGAACTGTATAAACTAGGTGCTGAAACACAGAAAAATCCCTGCTGCGCAACTTTTAGTAAAACAAGCATAACGTTTTATTCGTTAACTCTATCGATACAAGGTTTGCGCGTGCACAAACTAGACTCTAATTAGAACAGTGACATCCTAGGTTCTCTGTCTAAAACAGGCAGCAACAATTCGCAATGTAGCAAAACAGAACAGGCAGTTCCTGGAAATCTTAACATGATGTTTATCTATGCAAAACCAACCACAATATAATCTCTACTACAACAAATCATATAATATCAAAACTAAAACTCCTCCTTAGCTGAAAAGGTTTTACAAATCAACTCATGACCTCAAGAAACCACTAAAATCTATACATGCAATTGCCAAATACCAAAACTAACAAATCAACAATCCAAATACTTGGAACTTCACAAAAATCCCCAATTCGAAACCTTCGACATATAAAATCCAATATCAAACATATATAATTCGAAATATCTAAACTTAACATAATTAATTTAACATACAATCACCATAAACTCGAGATTAACAATCAAACATCAACACCAACAAATTTCAAACTAATTTTACAAAAGGGGAAAATCGAAAATACACACATGCATTTCGATTTTTCAACATGCAACCCATAACTCAACTAAATACTATTATTAATACAATAATCGGACTCAAAAGCATCATCATCGTCCCCGTCGGCTCGCCGGAGCTCATTCCCGACGGCGGCATGATTCGGAGGTGCCCGGAAAATCGGGTTTCCTTCACAAATCTCGCCAATAATAATCGAACAACACACTAAACACAGAATCGTCACATAACCAATGATTTTGGGCTTGGATACAACCGATTCACACAAGAAAATTCTGCATGCAAATCGATTCGCACACCCACAAACACTCGGCCATACACACGCATACACATACACATACGCGCATATATATATACATATAATAATCAATATATCTGAGAGAATGAGAGAAAATGAGAGAGAGGATTTACAGAGAAGAAAAATCGAGAGAGAATGGAGAAGAGAGAGTCGATCGGCAAGTGGAGAAAGGGGCAAAACTGATTGTAAGGGTTTTATAAGCCCAGGGGCAAAATAGTAATCTAACAATTCCAAAAATCTGATTTTTAATAAAACAAAACCAATATAATGCCTTTCTAAAATTCGAAATAAAATGAAGATAATATCTAAAAATCAAAATTTTATTTTTGAAACAGAGAATACGAATTTACAAGCTCACCCATATTTTTTTAAAATATTTTTATGATCAAAATTGAATTAAATATGAATTTTCAAAGTTTTGATCACATAAAGGACATTTAACTCATAAAATCGTTTTTAAATCCTTAAAGCCAAAAATAAATTCCTCCATTAATTTTAGCAAATAATAGAATATAAAAGAAAGGTTGTGAAAAAGATTTCACAATAAAAAGAGTCTCCGATGATTTTATAAAATTCCCGGAAGGTCAAAAAAAACTAATTTTTAATAAGAAATTCATATAAAATGCAATTAAAAGCATACACATATATTTTAATCCATACCATTCACCAATTAAACATCTAATTATCACATTTTCAAATATCCACCTTTCACACAATATTTACATATCATAGATCTTAATTATTATTAAATATTAATACTGTACAAGCGTTTTTCTGAGTCGTTATATTTTCTCCTTGACTTATCCAGCTTTGAGTCTTCACCCTTTCTTGCTTGAAGAATGCCCTCAATCTCAGAAGAGCATTGTTGTTCCAATGGATGAGTTGATCCAATTACTAAGAAGAGTAAGTCTTTCAGAGCACTGGTTCTAATTTTATGAAAGTTTCTTACTGGAATTTCTTCCCATATGAACTTGATTCTCAGAGGATTCTCAAGCATACAAGATTGGTAATTGGGTCTTTCACTTTCCACCCTGTTGGCTTCTCTGCTTTTATCCAAGAGTGTATCTTCTGTTTCTTCAGTGGTTTCTCTTTTTGTAGGCTCTGAGGATTCTTCTTGACTTGGTTGGGTTTGCACCACTTCTTCAGGAATATCATCTTCATACTCAGCCATTTCTTCATCAGAACATTCCAGTAAGTGGGCAATGTCATTATCATCAAACAGTGACCAATCCCCAAATTTCTGATAGAATTCTTCATCTCTCACATCTTTGTATGCCAACACATGGTTCATGACACTTTCAGGAACGTTGTCATAACCTTGCATTAGATTGACCATCCTTACCAAGTAGAAGTATTCAACTCTCCTTGTTTCTGTTCTCCTTTTCATTGAAAGAGTTGCTGATACATCATATGATGACACTTCCATGGTAAAATCCTTTTTGACTTTCACAAGTCTTGATGCATCAAACCAAAGAACATATTCAGTTGCTTCATTTTTGTTATCCAACTTTACCTCGACGCTCTTGATTTGATCAGCTTCCTTTTCCAAAAGATCCAGAGAGCTGTAGAGTTTTGATTGGATATGCTTCTTCAAATTCCTGCCAAGCCCAGTGGCTTTCTCCTTTCCTGAGTACTTGTGTTTTCCTTTTATTGCTTTTAAAGTCTCCTCAGGTTTAGGTTCCTGTCTAGAGAACCAGGCCCTTGCTAAGGTTTTTTGTCCTATTTGGCTTGACAGTAGGCCTGATTCCTTCCTTGACAGCATATTTGTTGATAGTGTCCTCCATGACAGTATCTTTCTTGACAGCTTCTTTTGTGACAGGTCCTTTGCTGACAGCTTCCTTGAGGACAGTGTCTTCCGTGACAGTCTCTTTGGTGACAGTATCTTTTTCAGCATTTATACTGTCTATAGCAAATCTTAAGATATTTGCCTCCAAAGCTTCAATAATTACTGACTCCTCTTCTTCTGTTGCTCCAGCATCTTCCTTTTCTTGTACAAGAGCTTCTTCTTTATTTTCCTCCTGGGACTTTGATCTAACATTCCCAGAAGTGCTTCCACTAGCATTCCCTGTTTCTCCAGTTCCTCCACTACCATCCAACTCATCATCTTCATCATGAGGAACATCATAGGAGCAGCTTTCTCCTTGTTCAGCTCTGTTGGAGATTGCTTTGGAGATCATCTTCTTCATAGTGGAGCTCAGTTCCTTGTCCCTTTTCACCAGCAAGTCATAAATTGCTTTGATAGCAAGAACTCTTTCCTTGTTGGCTTTGGAGTTGAGAATCATGTCTAACACCTTTAAGATTGACTTTGACTCCATTGTTGAAGTGCCTCCTAGACTCATGTATGCACATCTCCTGCTACCACTTTTGGTGGTACTTTCATAGTAGACACAAAATGGATTGGTGTAGACTTCTGGGAGTTTCTCTGAAATTAGACTCAGCATTTGCATATGCAAGATCTCATTAAAGGCTGTGTGGTTTGCTGTGATTTTGTTCTTCATTACTGTTAGCACTTTTGCTGGAAGACTCTGCAGCAGCTGCATAGTAATGAAATGGATATTCCAGTGTTTAAGTACACATCAATAACCCATCTCCTTTCTTCATTGATCTTTACACATACACTGGTGATTTTCTCCTTGAGCAAAGTTGAGCAGTTATTCAATCTTCTGCTAGGCTCCTTCATAGCTTCATCCACTATCTTGTAGAAGTCTTCATCATGATTCTTCAGAGTACTTTCCCTGTAGTTAACCATTAGGGCATTTGCATCTTCTTGGCTGAACTCTGTTCCTTCACTCCAGGTGTTTCCTAACAGGATGTATTCAGGCATCTTGTCTTTCCCTTTTCCCAACCTGTTCTGCTCCTCCTTTTCTCTCCATTGCCTTTCAAGAGCACTCTCCTTTGGAGTTGGAGTTCGCTCTCTTATAGTCATAGGAGGTAGTATTGGGTTTTTGGAAGAAACACCCCTTTGCATAGCTTCCAGGGCTTCTTTGGACATTAGGATTGTTTCTCCAGCTATCTCATATTCAAATATATTTTCAGCTCCTTGCGCTTGCTCCCCATTTTCTTCTTTTCAGACACTGATCTTCTTTTAGCTGCAGGATCCCCCTCACTCCTTGAAGCCTTCTTTGAGACACGCTCCCCCTGAGCAACATCCTGTTTGGGGAAACCTTCTTTTCCTGATCTTTCCCTTCCTGATTCTGCCTTTTGAGATTCTGATCTTACCCATTTCTCCCCCTTAGGTAAGTTGGCAGCATCAAGATTGTCAGACAGAGCTTGAATGGCTTCCTGAATGGCAGAGAATCCAGAGGCCACCATGGTAGACAAGCTGTTAAGTTTGGATTCGATGGACAGACACCTGTTCTCTAGAGCTTGCAACCTGAAAGAGGTAGAGGGGCCACCTGATCTTAACCTCCAAGATTGGGGCTTGGAGGCTGTGGGGGTTCTCACACTCTCAGTGTTTTTCTGAGTGATCTCATCACTCCTCACAAAAGAACTCTCATGGCCTAAGGCCTGGACATGTGAGGCTCCCTCAATTTCACTCTGGACATGCTCAAGTCCCTCACCTTTTGCCAGCTCATTTGGATGCCTCTCATTTTGATGCACACCTCTCTTTTCTTTTATCTCTCTATTCTTTTGCACACCCTCACTCATCCTAGATGCATGGGTATGAGCAGTACTTACATGCAATGAAATAGATGGTTTAGAATGTACCTTTAAGAACTGAGATAGTGGCACATCATCATCAGAAACATCCTCGACAGTTACAGCATCAAGATCAGGCTGTGAAGAGATGACAGGTGTTTTGCCATGAATGTTACTGTCAGTTGGAATATTGACAGTAGGTTCCACTACAACTTGGATAGCAGGTTTGGTCGTGACAGTAACTTCAACCGAGTCCTTGATAGCAGAATTATCTGTGACAGCAACATCCACAGAGTCTTTGACAGCAACTTGGGCTGTGACAGCATCTTCCCTGAGGTAAGATGCTCCTTGGAGATTGAACAAGGTACTGGCTGTTTAACTTTCTAGCAGAGTTGTACCTTGCTCTTTCTCAGTTTTTGAAGGATTAGTGTCCATCTCACTTTGAGAAATGGGTTCTTGTGGACCACTGAAAGGGGGCTCATCCATGATTGGAGATGGATGATCAAAACCTGAAGGGTTGGGACTGTCCCACTCTCTAGGTTGTGGAGAAGAAACAAATGAATGTGTAGGGAAGGAAGAAGGTGAAAGTGGAGAAGAGAATGATGACTGCTCCACATATTGAACTTGTGAAGCATCAAAGGGGGAAGTGAAATCCTCACTGTGTCCTGACTCCATGTGTGTTTTTGCAAATGGAGGTTCCTCATGAGTTGGACCATGAGGTTGTGCAGACTCTTTACAGGGTGCCTTGGGAGACAGGCCAATTTCAATAGATGTCCCTTGTTGAGAAGGCACATCTAAGGAGGAGTTTATTTCCCTTGATTCCTCTACAGTCTTTTGGGAGACTACAGGGTGGCTGATAGTGGTTTTGGTCCTCTTAGCTCTCTTCTTCTTAGGCTCAGGAGGAACCACTGTGGGTTCTGTTTGACTACCTTCCTTATTTGCTGCACTAGGTGCAGGAACTCCCTCTTGACTCTCAGCACTGCCACTAACCTCAGTCTCTAGGGGTCTTTTTCTGGTTTCTTGTAAGGCTTGTCTCTGTACTTTGGGAAGTCTAGAGAACCTAGGCTGAATGTATGGGGTAGAATGAGGGTTAGCTGAATTTGGGTCTAATCCAGCTTCATTCTCAATAGTGAAAGTGTCAAAACCAGAAGGTAATGGAAAATCAAGGTCAGTCACTTGATCAACCATGTGCTTGGTGAAACATAGTGGAATATGTGCATTCAAGTTGAGTGAAGTGAGAGTTGTGCGAGTGTTTCTTTTCAGTACAGGGCACACCTCTAGACGAGGGGCATTCTCATCAAAATCACATAATGAATTAACGCACAACATTAGAAAGTGAGGATAAATGTGTACCTTCTTACCTATGGCAGCCTTGAGGTGTGCCATGAGCAGCTTTCTAACATCCACTTTGTACCCATGAACAAGAGAGTGAGTGAGCTTCTTGATGTAGGTGGGAATTCCATTCCAGCCGGTGGTCTTAGTAGAGAACACCTTCACCATAGCATCAAACACCATACTCCATTCCCTGCGGAGATATTTCATGTCCATTTCACCAGAGGGGTACCATTTTGTTGTTCCCTCTTCAAGAATAGGGCCAGAATACCCAATCTTCAAGAAGAGCTTCTTCAGGGTCTCATCACTAGCAAGCTCAGCATAAACCTTTCCTGGTTCTAGCACAATTCCCAAAGCTGCATTGATGCCCTGAACAGTGAGAGAGTAGCTGTGTTCCTTGATTTTGAACTGAATGGAGGAGATGTTACCATCGTCTTGAGCAACGGTTGTCTCCCAGAAATTTTCAATCCTGTCTAGGTCAAGAACAGGAGTGGAGGTAATTGCATACCCAAGATAGGACTTATTCATGAAATAAACAAGCCCTTTGAAACCCTCACCAGCATCACTTGGAGAGTAGATGCCGGAAAAGTTGGTTTGTGAAATTGATTGTTTGGGGGCCATTCGTTTTGCTTGAGAGAAGAAGAGAGAAGGTAGGAGATGAATTGCTTGGGGATATGAGAAAGGTGAGTGTTGTGTTTGCTTTTTGAGAACAGTTGTATGTTTGATGAATTTAGAGGGAAGTTCAAGCGTTTAACTGACAAAGTGGAAAAGTGAAATCGTGTCTTAACCCACTTAGCAGTCACGTGGGTTACTGGCTGATTTCTCTCTCCTCGTGGAGGATGAGTGTCCAATTTTAACGGTCCACTAATTTGACAGTAACATGTGCGCTCAAAACAGCCGTGTTAGTAACTTTGGTGTGATGACAACATGTTTTGCGTGACAGAAACATTTCGCGCAAAACTTACTGTCATCGTTAAGTTCTCATATGACAGTATCTTTCACGAGTCATGACATAAGGTTGTTTACTGCTGTCGAGAAGTTAGCTGTCAAGGAACTGTGACAGCAACTTTTCTAGATGACAGCAACCTTTGCGGGAAAACAACAACTGTCAGGACTTTGTATTGAAACTGTTATGATTAAAAACTTAACTGAAGAGACACCAGTTAAACATTTACAATATTTATTACTGATTCATTATTCATTCATAACAACATTCAACCAGTTAAGCAATTAACAAATAACAACACATACATTAAGCAAGAGGAAAATATAGAAGAAAATTGATAAGTTTTATTAATGAAAAAGGGTTAAATTACTACAATTGGTGAGATTAACTATTCATTACAGTCTTTTTTAACCAATTCTAGAACTTCAGCCCTAACTATTTCTTCAGAAGTTCCTTCCTCCTTGAGGAGTGTTTGAAACTCCTTTTCCTCTTCTTGCTCCTTAGCCTCTTCAGTGGCCTTGGCAGCAAGTTTCCTTTCTTCTTCCTCATCGAGGATATCCCATAGCTCATCAAATAACGCTTCTACTTCTTCATTGTAGGGCTCACTTCCACAAGGCTTAGGCATGTATTCAATTCCTACTTTGTTTTCATTTTACCCTCTTTCTAAATGATTCACTAATATAGCCTAAGACTCATTTTATAGGCATACTAGGTTAAGGAGGGATGTAAACGGTCAACAATTTGGAATACCCATACAACTACCACATATTGCAATTAAGTGATGTCTACCACTAATACAAAAATCAAGGCAAAACTGACCAATTAAGGAGAATCCTTGACCAATTTCAGCAGTAAAAACCATGCAAGTTAATGTCATACTTAAAAAAAACTATCAAAAGTGAGACTAGCACAAAATTCAATTTAACAAGGTCAAAGTAAACATGCTGTCGAAAATAGATAGGGATTTAAGTAGAGAGTAACTTTTCTCATGACAGCAACTTCTGAAGTTGTTACTGTCACAAGCTTCATTTGAATAATAGAATGAAAAACTAGTAAGTTAACATGCCAGATTTAGCATTCTCAATTCACTTACCAACCTGTTGAAGTTTGCTTCATCCAGTGGTTTTGTAAAAATGTCTGCAAGTTGCTTTTCTGTGGGCACATAGATCAACTTCACAGTTCCTCTTTCAACATGCTCTCTTATGAAATGATGGCTGATATCAATGTGCTTAGTTCTAGAGTGTTGAACAGGATTGTCTGAGATGGCTATGGCACTAGTGTTGTCACAGTAGATAGGGATATTATTTAACACTAAGCCATAATCCAACAGTTGATTCTTCATCCACAAGATTTGTGCACAGCAACTTCCAGCTGTAATGTATTCAGCTTCTGCAGTTGATGTAGAAACTGAGTGTTGCTTTTTACTGAACCAGGATACCAATCTTCCACCAAGAAATTGACAACTTCCTGTAGTGCTTTTTCTGTCAATCCTACATCCAGCAAAATCTGAATCAGAATACCCCACTAGCTCAAATCCAGTGTTTTTAGGATACCAAAGGCCTAGATTAGGAGTGCCCTTAAGGTATCTAAAAATTCTCTTGATTGCTACCAAGTGTGACTCCTTTGGATCAGCTTGAAACCTTACACATAGACATGTATCAAACATTATGTCAAATCTGCTAGAATTTATGTAGAGAAGAGATCCAACCATGCCTCTGTATGCACTAGAGTCCACTTTCTTCCCTTTGGAATCTAGATCCAGACTAGTTGAGGTAGAAATAGGAGTCTTGGCAGGTGATGAATCTTCTAGGTTGAACTTCTTGAGAAGTTCCTTGACATATTTTGCTTGACAAATGAAGATCCCATCATATTTTTGAAGAACTTGTAAACCAAGGAAGAATGACAGTTCTCCCATCATACTCATCTCATACTTGTTTCTCATTAGAGATGAAAACTTCTCACACAGCTTTTCATTTGATGAACCAAAGATGATATCATCAACATAAATTTGAACCAGAATGATGTCTTTGCCATGATGCTTGTAGAATAAGGTCTTATCTACTACACCTCTTGTAAACTGGGTTTCCAATAGAAAGGTAGAAAGGGTATCATACCATGCTCTTGGAGCCTGTTTCAATCCATAAAGTGCCTTGAACAGCTTGTACACAAAATCATACATTTCAACATCTTCAAAACCAGGAGGCTGTTCAACATACACTTCTTCCTCCAACTCTCCATTCAGAAAAGCACTTTTGACATCCATTTGGAACACTTTGAAGTTACAGTGTGCAGCAAAGGCTAGGAAAATCCTGATAGCTTCAAGTCTGGAAACAGGTGCAAATGTCTCATCATAGTCTATTCCTTCCTGTTGACAGTAACCTTTAGCTACTAGCCTTGTCTTGTTTCTAGTCACATTCCCATTTTCATCTAACTTGTTTCTGAAATCCCACTTTGTCTCAATAACTGACTTTCCTTTAGGTCTTGGAACCAATTTCCATACATTGTTCCTTTCAAACTGGTGGAGTTCCTCTTGCATAGCAATCACCCAATCAGAATCTAACAATGCTTCATCAATTGCTTTAGGCTCCATTTGAGAAAGAAAACAAGAAAACATGCTGTCAGCAGAAACATTGTTCCTGGTCCTCACCCCAGAAGAGGGATCTCCAATTATTAGATCATTTGAGTGATCCATGTTCCACCTAGTGGTTTTGGGCAAGCTTCTTGTTTGATTTGAGACAGTAACCTCAATTAGAGGAACTGATTCTTCACCAGGGCAATTGTCACCACCATTTTCTTCAATGTCTCCAGAGTCACCATCAATTTGAGTATTTCCTGTGATGGTCTGTGACTGGGCTAGAGTTTGATTGACATTATCTTCAATGACAGTATCCTTTTCTGTTTCAACAATTTGAGTGAAAGTAGGTTCTTCATCAACAACTTCTTCTTCCTCCAAGTATCCTTGATTCTCAAATCTAAGAATCTGCATTTGACCTTCTTCATGCAGTCCAGGAAACTTGGTTTCATCAAATGTGACATTCACACTTTCATCGATGATTCCGTGTTCCAAAAGATAGACTCTGTAGGCAGTCCTTTCTAAAGCATACCCCATGAAAATTCCTTCATAAGCTTTGGTGTCAAATTTCCCTTTCTTTTCATGGTTGTCTTTAATAATGAAACATTTGCTCCCAAACACATGAAAATACTTGACAGTAGGTTTCTTTTCATTGAGCAGGTAGTAAGGAGTGTTCCCATGAGTCTTGTTGATCAAGGTTCTGTTCTGTGTGTAGCAGGCTGTGTTGATAGCTTCTGCCCAGAAGTATGTAGGTAATTTTGCATCATGAAGCATAGTTCTGGCAGCTTCAATGAGAGTCCTGTTCTTCCTTTCTACAGCTCCATTCTGCTGAGGAGTCCTTGCAGCAGAAAATTGTTGTACAATTCCTTCATCTTTACAGAAGTTACCAAGAGTGGCATTTCTGAACTCAGTCCCATTGTCACTTCTTATCATTTGAACTTTGGCATTTGGAGCTCTTTCAAGAACTCTTAAGTGATGAATGATGACTTGAGCTTCTTCATCTTTTGATTCTAGATACTTCACCCAAGTATACCTAGAATAGTCATCCACCATAACTAATGCATATCTCTTCTTTGCTAATGATGGAACATTGACTGGTCCAAATAGATCCATGTGAATTAGTTTGAGTGGTTCAGTGTTGGTGTTGACTTGCTTTGATATGTGCACAGATTTCTTCAGTTTTCCCATTTGACAATCCTCACACAGTCCTTCTAGACAGAATTCCTGTTGAGGTAGTCCTCTCACTAGTTCCTTCTTCATCAGAATATTCATTGTTTTGAAGTTGAGGTGTGAGAGCTTCCTGTGCCAAAGCATACTGTCACCAACAGTAGCTTTATTGTAAAAACAGTAAATCTTGTCCTTCTTTGTTGATCTTAAGTCAGCAACAAACATACTTCCTTTTCTTACTCCTTTCAAAGAAAGGCTTCCATCCTTCTTGTGATATATGTTGCACACCATCATGTCAAAATCAGCCTTGAATCCCCTGTCACTGAATTGGCTGAAACTGAGCAGGTTGTGCTTCAATCCATCAACAAATGCAATATCATTTATGACAACATTTCCAATTTCCAAACAACCATATCCCACTGTGTAACCCTTGTTGTTGTCTCCAAAGGTTATGAACTTTCTCTACAAATTGTGACAGCAGGGTTTTATCACCAGTCATGTGTCTAGAGCAGCCACTGTCAATGATCCAAGTGACCTGCTCCTTATTCTTACCCTGCAAGACAAATTGTATTTAAGAGGCATATGGTACCCAATCCTTGTTGGGTCCAGTCACTTCAGTATCATAAGCATAATCATCATTTTCAACTTTAATCATCACATCAGGAATCTTCTGTTGGACTCCTTTCTTCACCCACATATCTTTAGAATTAGACTTGGTCTTCTTCTTAGTGGATGAGGCCTTCTTACTGTTTCCAGTAGGCTCAGGAGTCTCACCAGTTTGCATATAGAGACATGGTTCAGTAGATGAAATAGGCAAATTGAAACAAGTAATCATGGCAGTCACTTTACAAGGCACACAATCAATATTATTGCAAACTACAATATATCTATGCATAATGGGGGTTCTGTGTAAGTTACCATCTAGCATGGTCACATTGTTCTTGACCTCCTTTGGTTTCTTACAAACATGAGTTAAGTGATATGAAGAGCCACAATTATTGCATAGTTTTCTAGGAGCATTAGCATTGCCATTTCCTAACTTACCATTCCTGTTTCTAGACTTGTAGGTTATTGCGTCAACAGGATGTTCTGAAGTTGCTGTCGAGCCTTTCTTGACAGTAACTTTCGCACCTTCTGTCATGATAGTAGGTTTGGAAGTCACTGTCTTTGAGGCTCTCTTGACAGTATCTTTGGAAGCTACTGTCCTGCCATTATTGACAGCATCTTTGGAACATTCTGTCAGATTGTTTGGGAAAGTTACTGTCCTGGGGATTGTGACAGTATCTTTTCCATCAACTGTTGTACTGTCAAGACCTTCATCCTCATCATCAAGTTGTTGCTTGATGAGCATGGCTTCCTCATCAAACTCAAGTTCAGAAAGTTTAAAAATGGGTTTGTTGATCTTCTTGAGAATATGAGGTTTGACAGAAGCGTCAGTTGAACAATCTTGACTAACAACTTCCTTACCAGGTCTTTTGCCATACTCAAAACCTATCCCTACTTTTTGATCCTCTGAGTGTTTCTCATGATAATCCTGAAGTTGTTTGGATGAGTTTCTGTAGGCTCTAATCTTGAATTCATATTCACTAATTTCTTTCCTTAAAAACTCCTCAATTTCTTTAGCACAGACTAATTCATTTTTAAGTTTAGCATTCTCCTGTGTTAAAGATTCTAAACGACTGGTCTTCAACAAAAGCAAATCATTTTCAGAAGTGAGTGTTTCATTCAATTTAGTTAACCTAGCAATCTCTTCATTTGGTGCAGTTAGACTAGTGTGAACATTGAACATTTCTGCACTCAATTCCTCAACAGTTTGTTTGTATTCATCTTTAGACATATCAAGTAAGACTAGTGAGGGTACCTGACTTGGAGAGCTAGAGGAGGCCTCATCAGACTTAGCCATGAGGGCTAGATTCACATATTCCTCTTCCTCTTCATCATCAGAATCATCCCAGCACTTTCCTTCAGTCACATAGGCCTTTCCCTGTCCTTTCTTGAAATGTCCACTTGACCCTTTATCCATCCTCTGATTCTGCTTTGGTCTTCTTCACTTTGTAGCAAAATGACCAAGCTCATTGCAATTGTAACACCTGAACTTGGATCTATCCACCATCCCTGTTTTGTAACCACCTCTTGTGGCACCACTTTCAACCGTAGAAGAGTTCCCTCTGCTGAACCTTGATGTTTGACCCCGAGGCTTAAATGGCTTGTTTCTTTTGAATCTTATTTTTTTGAATTTCTTGGCCATGTAAGCCATAGTTGGATTATCCATCTTCTCCATTTCTTCTAAGGAGTAGAAGTCTTCATCCTCAATATCAGTTATCTACAGTACAACTTTCTCCTCATCATCCATAACCTCTGCGATCTTAAGAGAGGGTACTGAAGCAGGTTGAGTGATTTGAGCTTCCTCACTAGGTTGAGTGATTCTTGGCACATGAGCCACTAGAGCACCTGACATATTAGCCATCTTTCCTCTGGATCCAGCTAGAATAGCTCTTTTCTGGAAAAACTCAAGCTCATATGATTTAAGCATACCATATAGAGTTTCAAGAGAGATATTGTTAAGATTCCTTCCTTCTCTTATGGCAGTAACTTTGTGCTCAAGATGCTCAGGAAGTGTGAGTAAGAACTTGACATTTAGCTCCTTCCTATCATAGTATTTGCCATGTATCTGTAGCTCAGTCATAAGTTTGCTAAACCTTTCAAACATTGTTGTTAGGTCTTCTCCTGACTTTACCATGAAGGCTTCATACTGTGAGATAAGAATTTGTCTTTGATTATCTTTCACTTCTTCACTTCCTTCACACAGCAACTCGATCTTATTCCACATATCCTTGGTTGATGAGCACCCAATGACATTCCCACACATGGCTTTGTCCAAAGTGAGAGCATCCAGTAATATGAGTTGCAAGTAATCATCCAAGGCCACCTTCTCTTTTTCTGGCTCCAGAAACTCCGAAGGTAATTTGTTGACCCAGTAGGCTGAAATAAGAACGCCGTCCACAATTGAGGCTTCAATTTCTTTTCGTGGAACAAATGGACCATTTTGGAGGATACCCAAGTATAATGGATTCGCAGCTTTGATAAACAACATGATCTTTCTTTTCCATACATTGTAGTTCTCTTTATCAAATGCTGGAATCTTTATGCTACTTTACTTCTGCATACTTGTCATGATCTCAGATTTGTAGAACAATTTGTCTGCTCTGATACCAGTTGTCGGTCCTTGACTATTGCAGAAGGGGGGGGGGGGGGGGGTTGAATGCAATACTGATAAATCTCAATCTACGATTCCAACAACAAGAACTAAGATTAAGGATTATTAGTTTATCAAATGCAAACACAAGTAGACACACGAGTAATTCTCACAAAATAAATGTTTTATTTATTTTTCAATGGGTTGCTACAACCTCAAGAAAATGTTTGTTTTCTCGAGCTTCGGTTTCTTGAGCGATTACAGAGAATGAATTGAGAGATAGACTAAGTAGGCTAAACCTATCACTTTCAATCACGGGTCTTATGAAGCTGTTGTCATTTTCAAGTGGCAGCATCTTACAATTTGCTTGCCCGTGATTCTTTCCTAAATTGCTATACAGACAACTTATCAATGCATATCAAAGCAATCTAGAAACATTCTATTTTAAGTTAACACAATTCAGTAGATGTAGATTTGTCATACTCTGGAATTGGTGAGCTTTGTCATGTGATCTCTCAAGCTTCAGTCGTAGTCTTGCAGACCTGTTACAGTGTTGGGATACTGCAACACGCCTGTTTCTTGAACATTCAAACTGTCACAAGTTTGACTGGGTTGTTTACCAATACAAATGTTATCCCTTCATGACAGTATCCTGATGGCTAAGCTTGCTGTCACAGGAATGCGCTAATGGTGACAGTAAGAAATCTCCGCTAAAGGTGCTGTCAGGATTTCCAAGCTTGCTGTCAGGCTAAGCTTGCTGTCACAGGAATGCGCTTATGGTGACAGGAATCTTGCTGTCAAGATTTCCAAAAATGATTTAAAAATCATAGAACCTTATTTAAAATAGTTATTTAAAATATTTTCTGATCTCAAAAGAGATTTATGTGACTATAGTAGGGGTTCCCAACTACTTTTAAATTATTTATCCCAAATGATGATTAAGGTTTTGGACTTATCAAAAATTGGGAATCCATCTTAGGAAGTGAATATATGATTTCACTTGCCCCTTTCATTAAAAGTGAGTATGTTTTCGAGTTCTGATTTATCAGAACTAAAGGTATTTTACAAAAACTCCCAGGTCGTAATTTCAAAATACGTGGTAATCATTCGTAGTTTCGTTGACTGATGTCAACCCACACTGTGACTTACTCCCTTCAAATACTCTGGAGTAAGGAAATCTGAACTGTTGCAAAGTTTCTGACAAGTATATGTACTTGGGGGAAATATGATTAAATTCTGATTCCCGTTTCATTGATTTTCATCCGGGACCAGGAGGAAGCGCGAAGGAGGCTGTTGGACAGTACCTCTGATTATAGCGTAAGAGGCTGCTGGGCAGTCCAGCACTTATCTCACGTAAGAGGCTGTAGGACAGTCCAGCAGATACAAAGCCCGTATGCGGCTATGGTGATAATCGTGTTAAGATGTCGTCCATCTACTAGTAGAAAAGTGTGAGTACGATATAACGACTGATCATCGTGTATTGTGGCGTGTTTCGGAAAAAGGTCCATTCCCTCCAATTGGAGTTGTGCTGCACATTGTAACAAAAGCCTAGGTGCTGAGTTACAGATAATGTGGTAGTGATGAGTAATGATGTTCCTCATACAGTAGAGGTAATGTATGACATGTTTTGGTGAAAAGAATATTTAAACATATCATTTTTTATATGAACGGAGTTTCAAAGGTTTTCAATTATGATATCAGCTTACATATATGATTATGCTGCCATATCTTATTGTCGAGCTATAGTGCTCATTCTTATTTCTTTTATATATCACAACACAACTGAGTCAAAAAGGTGTTCATTACTGATATTTTACAGTATTTTGAACAGTATGAGATATCTAAATTGATATGTGTGTATATAGGTTGAGAAGGGATTTAAGAGATACAATATATTGAACTGTATAGTGTTTTGAAACAATGGATAGGCTTTAAGCCTTGATTCCAATATTTGATATCTATTTTAAAAGATATGTTTTTGTTGGTCCTTGACTATTGCAGAAGGGGGGGGGGGTTGAATGCAATACTGATAAATCTCAATCTACGATTCCAACAACAAGAACTAAGATTAAGGATTATCAGTTTATCAAATGCAAACACAAGTAGACACACGAGTAATTCTCACAAAATAAATGTTTTATTTATTTTTCAATGGGTTGCTACAACCTCAAGAAAATGTTTGTTTTCTCGAGTTTCGGCTTCTTGAGCGATTACAGAGAATGAATTGAGAGATAGACTAAGTAGGCTAAACCTATCACTTTCAATCACGGGTCTTGTGAAGCTGCTGTCATTTTCAAGTGGCAGCTTCTTACAATTTGCATGCCCGTGATTCTTTCCTAAATTGCTATACAGACAGCTTATCAATGCATATCAAAGCAATCTAGAAACATTCTATTTTAAGCTAACATAATTCAGTAGATGTAGATTTGTCATACTCTGGAATTGGTGAGCTTTGTCATGTGATCTCTCAAGCTTCAGTCGTAGTCTTGCAGACCTGTTACAGTGTTGGGATACTGCAACACGCCTGTTTCTTGAACATCCAAACTGTCACAAGTTTGACTGGGTTGTTTACCAATACAAATGTTATCCCTTCATGACAGTATCCTGATGGCTAAGCTTGTTGTCACAGGAATGCGCTTATGGTCACAGTAAGAAATCCCCGCTAAAGGTGCTGTCAGGATTTCCAAGCTTGCTGTCAGGCTAAGGTAAAGTTGCTGTCAGAGGGCTTCCGCCAATGTTGCTGTCAGAGTGAATGTACTGTCGTGACTTGCAACATGATGTCTTCTTGTAACCTTACTGTCAGCGCTGTGACAGTAATCTTTATTCTTGCTATCCATCTTGAGTACTTCTTGAGGCTTGAACAAATAAATGAACTTCTACCAAGATGCACTAGAATCTTATTTGTACTAAATAAAATGGCTACAAAGACATACTCTGGTTGTGACAGTATGTTCATACTTAATAAAGATTAAGTAAATAAAGTATCTAGTTAAGTTGCCTCATAGCTATCACCTATAAATCCTAACAGTTTTGAATCTTGGTTCATTATATCGATACCAAGGATTTCTAAATGATTTACGAAGATTATTTGAGTATGATTATAAGTCATACAGTATTTTAAACGATAGACTATTTTGGGGGTCAAACCCTAGTAGTGTTAAAACTTTGATCTTATATGGATTATCTACCTTAAAGGTTTAAAGATTTAAACTGGGATAGATTTCTTGCTGAGCGCTATTAGCTCATTCTTGCTTTATTAAACCTTTCAGCATGAAGAAAACATTGCTGATTCACCTCATGTTACGAGAGCAGGGGAATGGAGAGACCACCCTTGAGTTAGATCAGCAAGATGGATACTGTCGGAGTTAGCAGAACAGTTGCAGATTGAATTAGTAAGAATGGTTTTCGAGTAGGTTTGTATTATTAAACCTTTTATAGAACGGTGAGGTCTATTATTGTAACTTCAGGTAGAGGTTGTAAATAATAGATGAGATCCTGGATAGTACATTTGAGTTGTAATAACAAATGTTACTTTTGTTGCTCATTTCCAAGGCTATAACTTGTGTGTGTGTGCGTAAGTGATTGGGGTCTTTGGAGTTGTATTATTAGAATGTTGTAAGTAATGCATGTATTATATAATTGATGGAGCGTGACAACCCAGATTCCTGACCCGGGATCTGGGGGTGTTACAGAAATGGTATCAGAGCGTTAAGTTATAAACTTGGATATGAGAGGGTTAAAAGTTATATCGAAGTAAGAAAATGACGCGAGGACTCATATAGAGCTCGTTAAGTGGACTACCGGAAGTAGTGCCATTGAGGATGTTAAGATTAAAGAGTTTAGTGGGGACTTATCGGAGGACCAATAGGACCGTTGAAGATCATCATAATGATGAGAAGGACATTTAGAATTGTACACGGATTATCAAAGACATTAAGATAAGACGCGGAGCAGAGTCTCGGTTGCAGTTGGGGTAAGGTCGGAATGGCCAATACCAATGGATAACTTGACTTAGTAAGAACCTAAGTGTTTGTAGTTCATCATAGTTTGCCCACGAGAAGGCAGCACATGTGAAGATTAAGACGTTTACAGTCCTTTACGCGATCCGAATTACTAAATTGTGTGGTCTAGTTAAGGCATTATCTTGTGTATGAGGTCCAAGGCTTGGGAACAACGATTCCACCAGAGTTGGTGTCTTTTCTGTCGATGGGTATTTTGTTACCTAAAAATGAGACTGTTGCGTACATGTAGTACCAGAACGTTATCGTGAGACGAACGCGCTAAATCACATCGCGAGTATATTTCGTACGATAGGCCATGATGGCTCAACTCAGAAATCAAAGATATGAAGAATGAATAGCGTGATTCTGATAAAGACACGTATTGTTGCAACGAGCAATGCGACAATCTCAGGACCTACGAGGAACGAGACCTATGGTGGCCTGGGGTTGGATTCGTTCGATACGACTAGTGTTAAGAAATTACATATACGTTAATCGACCTTCATCTTTTCAGAATGTGTTGATGCGGCCGTAGGAGGCCCAATCTCTGAACGATTATCGGGGAATGGCGAATATGTTTCGAACTCCCGACCTGTTTACAAACTTATACAATTTTGAGGTACCGTTGGTTAGTACCCTAAGCCATAAAGGCAGAAAGACAAGATCATCCTCGTACGGGTGATGTTAGAAACTATGATGACCATTGACTTTTTGGTATCTACTTGCTGGTGCACTACTCAATCTAAAACTGTTCATGCCCGTGTTACCTTGAATAGTTCATGACAGGTAACCCTTCTAGTTTCCTACTTCAACTTGGGATGCAACCAACAATTGTTAAATATTCATTTTATTTCTTCATATTTGGACTCCTCAGTCGAGTTCATAAATATCCAGCTATGTGTTTAAAACATAGATGATGTATTTCAGAGACTACTCGTGAATTCTTTTCTTCTATTAAGGAGAGATTTGCACATCATACGTTGAAATCGTGGAAAGGATATCAATTTGATATTGATATTCCGAATTTAATTCTATCGGAGAATTTGACAAAGTTTATGTACGGAGACACCTTTGGGTGGACCGTTTAACTGATGAGAAATGTTTGGTGGAAGGTTATCGATTGTTCCGATACCAAGAACTTTCTATTCAGACCTTATATTCTATTCAAGGGTTATAATTACCTTGTTCGTCCCAAACTTATTTACTCTTCTTTTCAATTCATTATCCGAATAGTCAAAATTTTGTTTTCTTTCTTTCTTTGGCTACGAGGTTGAGATTTTGTTCTAGTAGATTGAAAATGGCTAATTGCATGTGCCATGATGAGTGACTAGTTAATTATTCTAACTAGTTGAAATTTTAATGATATGATGAAAATCTAGCTAATTATCCTAGCTGGATGTTGCGTCCCAAACCAATCGAACTAGCCAGTTTTGTTCGGCTAATTGCTAATGATTCTTGAAGTGGACTAGTTATTGTATCACTAAGTTCAACTTTCGGTCAAATTTATATAAGTGAATTCACAATGCATTTTGTATGCAGTGAAGTATGATTAGAAAATTTTCAAACGATAATTTGATTGAGACCTAACCAGGTCGCCCCCTCAGCGAGAATTTTTACAAAGTTTATATATATATATATATATAAAGCATTCTGTTGCTTGAAGTATTCTTGGTACCATGCAAGTATTTTCCTTAGTATTTGGAAAAAGAGAGTGTTGAAGCTTAGAGCTAAAACAAATGAGTACGACAAATTATGAATTGAAATTACGGAAATCGCTAAGGTTTGTTTCGCATGATGCGAATTCAGAATAACGAAGTGTTTGAAACGACTGATTATGTTACCTTGGTTAATGAAACGACTGTGATAGAAATGGAAGCAAAGTGGACGAGAAAGAAATGGGCATAAAGAAAATAGAGTACGAAAACACGAATAGATTGAGAAAGGAAGAAAGTAAGAATTCAGATTGTCGGACGAGGGAACGAATGACCTCCAAGGATGTGAAACTTGTTTAGCGACTGTGATGGATACGAAACGGGAAGTACCTAGTGTACAGAATATCCCTATTGTCAACAAATTGAAGGATGTATTTCCAGAAGATCTCCCGGGGTTACTACCCGATAGAGAAATAAAGTTTGCTATAGAATTAGCTCCAAGAACGGCGCCAGTTTCGAAGGCCCCGTACCGACTAGCTCCAGTCGAGATGAAGAAATTAGTCGCTCAATTGTAGGAATTGTTAGGGAAAGGAATGATAAGACCAAGTGCGTCACTGTAGGATGCACCCGTGTTATTGGTGAAGAAAAAGGATGGCATCATAAGGCTGTGCATAGCGTATCGAGAGCTAAATAGGCTAACTATTAAGAATGAATACCCCTGCCAAGGATCGGTGATTGGATCGGTCAGCTGCATGATGCAGTTAAATTCTCGAAGATTGATTGAGAACTGGATACCACCAGTTGAATATTAAACCTGAGGACGTACCCAAGACTGTGTTTCGCACCAGGTATGGACACTACGAGTTTTTAGTAATGTCGTTTGGGCTGACGAATGCCCTTGCAGCTTCCATGGACTTGATGAATCGAGTTTTCAAGAAGTATTTGGATAAGTGTGTCATAGTGACATCGACAATATTTTTGTTTACCTCAAAGACCGAGGAAGAACATGCAGAACGTTTGAGGATAGTGTTAGAAGCACTGAGAAGGGAAAAGTTATATGCCAAGTTCTCAAAGTGCGAGTTTTGGCTAAGGGAAGTACAATATATAGGACATGTGGTCAACAGTGAAGGAGTGCTGGTTGACCCTGCTACGATAAAAGCTGTCTCGAACTGGGAAAGACCAACTACACCAACCGAGGTGAGTAATTTTGTGGATTTAGCCGGATATTACCGAAGATGTGTACAATATTTTGCTATGATAGCAGCCCCACTGACAAGACTTACTCGAAAGACTGAAAAGTTGAATGGACCGAGAAATGTGAGAAAAGTTTCCGGGAATTAAAGAAGAGACTAGTCACCGTCCTGTGCCGGTACAGCCAGACGGGAAGGGAGATTTTGTGATCTATAGCGACGCATCGCATAAAGAAGTAGGGTGTGTGCGTATTATAAGATCCGTGAACTTTATTAATTATATAATTTGTATTTATTTGTAGAATAATTATTATGAAGTATTTTGATTTTTAATGATAAAGGTTGTTAAGTGATTATGTGTAAATTGGTGTGTCAAAAGCCCCGTTCAAATATCTTGTCATTTGAAATATCTTCAATTTTGAGCCCCATTTTGAAAATTCAAGGGCCCCATTGAAATTTTGTACATCATTATTATTCCTTCGTCATTCGTGTCCGAATCACTATTGGAGGATTTCTTCGTATTATTATATCCCTTATTATCCGATACTATCAATAGTATTTGTTTGGTTCAAAGGAAGAAAAATTATTCCAAACCCTAACCCTAATTTTTCTAGGGTAATTGATATATCGTCCGTATCAATAATATATCTGTTATAGCCCCAGTATTCTTGAGAATTAGTTATATAAATGATAGGTATTGATTTGGATAACTATCAGTCTTTGTGGATAGCTATCACCTCGTAAAACGTGTATTTTTCTAAATTAGGGTTTTAAAGCGAACTAGTGGATCAATATCGATCCAAAAATGTCGTTTAGGATATTCTTTTCCACTAAGTATAAAAAGGAGAATCGTACATTATCCTTCATACAATCCGTATTAAAAATACAGAAAAATATAAAATTCCCGAACCGTGTTATTCGGGTTCTTGAAAATCAAAATCAATTTTAAAGGTGTTATTGAAATCCAAATCATAAGTTCAAGTAATCAAATCAAAGATCTTGAGCTCTAGTTTCAGAATCTTCCAACCATATCATCATCCGGTAATATTTCGATTTTATATGAATTTTTCAATATTCGAATTAAATTAGGGTTCTTGATTAAATTTGGGGATTTTCAGTCTTTTGATTCTCCGTTCAATTGATTGCTTCCAACATGTTCCTAGGGTTCTAATTAGTAGGAATTCATGCTTTAATTTCATGTTTATGTTCAATTTTGAGAAATTCGATTTCTAGGGTTTTGCCCGATTTTTCTTTTTAATAGTCTGTTCATATGAATGATATGGCATTGTTTTTGATAGAGGGCTTTTGTTGTATGTGTTCTTAGCTTCATTTTAACATAAAGAACGTAGAGTTTCATGTAAGATTTTGGTAGATCGGAAAATTTGTTCGAGGTCGCCGGAATTTGATCGGGATTATGATTCCGGCTGTGTTTTGGTTTGTTTTTGATCGGAATAGATTGCTGAGTGTATAAGGAATGATTTGATGTAAAAAGCCCCAATTTTTATTGCGTTTTTTAGTCGCCGGAATCTGGAAAACCCACCGGATTCTGGAAAATTCCGATTTGTTCTTCCCGACCCGTTTTTGTTCTTCCCGACCCGTTTGCCCGAATGGTTGACCCGGTTTCAATCTTCGAAACCCTAATTCATTTTCAGAAAACTGTTTTTGAATTTTATTTTTAAAATAATTCGAAAATAGTTTAAATATTTATAAAAATCATATTTTTATTTTAAAAATACATTTTTAAATTCAGAAAATTCTGAAAAATTATATTTAATTATTTAAATTTGAAAACTGATTAAATTTAATTATTTTAATTATTTTGATTAATAATTAATTTGTTTAATTAATTGATTAATTCTTGTAATCAATTAATTCTTAATAATTAATTATTTATTAGATTTAATTAATTTAAATTAAGTTTAATTATTTTCTAGCTTGGTTTATTTATTTAAAAATATTTTGAGTGACTGGAAATTGTCAATTAATTTTATATTAATGATTAAATTGTTTTTAAATCTTTATATAGGGATAAATGATCCGATTTTTGACCTAAAAATATTTCGAGGTTTAATTCCTTTGAAATGAGAGTCAAATATTTTTCAAAAATTATTTCTTGGACGTTACGAGACTTATGTGAATTATTTATCGCAATTAAATGACAATGTGTGTTACGTGGAATACGTGAATTATCTGGTTAGTGAGTCATAAATATGAATAATTGTGCTGAGACTTGTTTAAATATTTTGGTCGTGTCTAATATTATCACGAGGGGTAGTTAGAACAGAAATTGGTCAGTATAGTTAGAAAATAAGATTTACGAGACTGTTGACTTAGATGTTGACTTTTATAGTATAGAGATTTTCGACGAACGTGATACGTGAGTTGTTTATTTAATTAATCGTGATTATTCTATCAATTGAAATATGGTTATCTATGCAACAGAGGCTATTGGACGAGACGAGTTAGATTATCGAAGTATGTTAAATGAAAGATGTCGGAGAAGGATGAGGTATTGTTTACGACTGATTGGGTTATTTGCGAGGCGATTTAACACCAAGGGAATGTCAACACCCGTAGAGGACATTTGCAAGTATTTTCTTCCAATAGAGATATCGGTAAGATTAGTAAGTGCGTCGGGGTTAAGTTACAATTGTTTATGGAATGTGATAATATATCATACTCTGAAGACTAAAGTACCGTCTCATGTTTGACTATCGAGGTAGATGCGTGGATTCAAAACAGTATGATCAAATTAGTGGTATACACAAGAGCGTTAGATCGAAGAAGGACGGAAAGAGAGAATCGTGCGATAAGACAGAACAAGGAGGGAATCGTATTGTCTCAGCCTTACGAAATAGCTAAGGACCGGAGGCAAGTGTCTATTCCTTTCACATATTATTGAGTGATGTTATCTTGAATTATTATTATACAAGTTGAATACTTTTCACTGAATTTCCAAATGCCGATTCCTTTGCATTGAATTGCAAGTATGATTTAATCTCGTAAATTGACGAGTATTCTTTTATACCTTTTGAGTTTAGATTCATATTTCCATGTTGATTGGAAAAATATAATTATTGTATTAAAATGATTTAAAAGATAGTTATGGGCCGTATACTAAGGCTTTCTTTCAAAAATTTTGATTTAAAAATATTAGGTTGGAATGTTGCCAACCTTAAATGATTGGGAACTTGTGAACCCGATGAGGGTAAATTGTTATATTAAATTCCGAAGTTGTGGTACTTGTCCTACAAGTAATCAATTTTTCCATCTTGCACCCATGCAATTATTATTATCATTTCTTGTTAATGCGATTATCTGATTCAGTCCCAAATTCGAATTCATGTATGCTGTGTATGATTTAGTTTATTTCCTTCAAATATAAGGCTTATCTATTATAAGTTTATTTTCGAAGGACTTAAAATATTTCTGTCAGAAGTCAGTAAACCCTTGTTTTCCCTATTTATAAACTTCACCTTGAATTTTCCTTAAACTCGAACTTGACTTTCTTGTCACTTACCAAATTGGTGAATCTTAACTAATTCTTCCATAATGTGATAATTTGTACTGTTGAGGCCATCTAGAGCCAGTTCTTTGAACCCTACCCTATATTGAGCTGTTACAATTTCTGTTGATGTCATAATGCCTGTTTCACATCAGACTTAATCTTGTCATTGTATACTTACGTACCATTGAAACAATTTCGAATCTATTTCTTGAACTTCATTTTATATTGAGCAGTTGAAGCTCTTTTGCAACTATTGCACCCTGTCATTGTGTACTTATCTTTCTATGCATGTTATTGTGTATTCTTCACTATTATCCCAGTTGTTGCATCGATCTCATCGATGTTTATTATATTGTCGCTTTTCATGTGCACCTCCCAATATTGTGTCGTTCTCGTCGATACTAGATTATATTGATTTTCCTTGATGGATTCTTCATAGTTGAATTGTTTCCTGGAACGTGAGTTTTCCAGCGATTGTTGTATTAAGGTTGTCGATTCTTCTGACACCTGATTGTCGAAGTAAGTTTGTCAATTGTACTAACACCTGACGTATATAATATAGGATTGGAATGTTTTTAATGGACCAGTAATGGTCGGACCATGTCTATGGTCGGAATAACTTAAGGCCCAGATTGGCCAAGGATCCAGTAGAGGACTTTGCTATAAACAAGTCCGGGGTTGATGCGTGACTGATCAGCAGCTCAACCTTTGATTTGAAAAATGAGAAAAAAAATCCAATTCTAATATCACTTCTTATATCTGAGATGGATTACTTCCATATGTTCTGTACTTGTGAGTTATGGCCTGGTACTCAGGTTTATTCATTTGCTTGAAGATTGTTGGTTCATTGATTAATAAGAAGGGGTTTCAATCTTGCTGAAACCACTTACTCCTAGTATATCGGATTTCATATAGTCAAAATCCACTTCCTTGATTCCATTGGCAGTCGTGAGATATCTATCTTGATGAGTTTTATTCATACCGCATATTCAGTCGGTACCATATTGAAGTCTTGAAGTACGTCCTTTATTCCATGGCCGAGCGCGTTAGCTCATCCTTACTCCTTGATTATTCCACCCTTCCAGAGTTGTTGATTTCAGAAGATGTTGTGAATAGAACCGTTATCTTCAAAAATAGTATTTTTGTATAAACTATGGTCTTGAAGACGGATGAGATATATTTATTTCATATTTTCTACATACTATTGTAGTCATTGTTGTTCGGGTAACCGTGACGACCAATATAAATTTTTGTGTGTTTTAAACTATTCAGTTGCTAAAAGCTGAATGAGAAATTGTGGTAAATTACCAAACTTGATTTAAGAATCTTAGAGATTACAAATGTTTTAACCAGAGGCTTGTTTATTTGAAAATCCAAAGTTTATTTTGGAAACTTTTCATATTATACTTGATTATGCACTTGCTGAGCAATTCTTTCGCTCATACTTGCTTTCTTTATATATATTTAGCCTCTCATCAAGAAGGCGTATTGACGGGAGTTATCCGCGTAGCTGGGCAGAGAAGGAAGAAGATGTTAGTGTAAAGACGTTATGATACAAAATATGTGGAACGAGTGTAAGGTTATTGTATAAGTTGATTTCTATTAAATATTATATTGTATAAGATTGTTGCCTGGTATACTTCTTATCGAAGTTATACTAGTGTTTTAGATTGTATGTAAAGAGAATGGTTGTAAAGAAGAAAAATTTTATGTAATGGAATTTTGGATTCTTGTTTCTAGCACTATAACCTTTAAAGATTCTTGGTAGAGTTGGGGTCGCAGATGTTATTATTGGGTTGATTTAATATTAAGCAGGTTGTTGGAAATGAGAATGCATTGTGACGACCAAATCCTTTGACCCCAGATTTGGGGCGTTACAGGTTGGTATCAGAGCAGGGTTATAGTAAAACTAGAAACGAGAGTGTGTAGAAGTGTGTATAGTTATATAAGGAACGTCAAAGCTCATTTAGAGTTCGTGTTGGACTATCGGATATAGTACCAATAAGTAAGTTAAGATAGGGGTACTCGCTTGAGATGGTTGTGCTGTGCTGGATAGAACTTCTTACGTTTGTAGATGTCTACGGCAGAATCTTTAAGGACTATTACGAGTCGACGATAAAGTACGATATCGATAAATTTGCGATGTGGAAAAGAAGGGCTTAGAATCGGATAACGAGCTATCGAAGGAGCCGACAAAGAAGACATATGTGGAGACCTTGGTAATACATTCCATCCTAATGAAATATTTGACATTCCTTTAAGCGGAACTTGTGTTGGTGAATCTATTCCATCTTTTGATCTTGTATTTGATACTCTTGATCAATCATGTTTTAAATTGCGTTAGAGATTGTTGTGATACCTATTTAAAAATTTTGAGGCATGTTGAAAATATGTTATTTGAATTCCAACTCCTTCATTTTTCAGGGGTGGATAACTCTAGTTATAATGTAACAATATTTGTTGATACTTCCTTTTCTGGTTGTTCTTCTTTTCTGGAATAACACCTTTGGGATCTATTCAATTTCAATCCAAGGTGTATGTCCGAGAATTTCTGGTCAAAAGGCCTTGATTGTTAATCTGATTTTAAAATTTCTTTCATATTTCTCTGCTCTAACTGAGACAAACAACCCTATTTATAGGGGACACAATGACTATCTGTCTATGTGATAGAAGTCTGATGGGACTCCGTCACTTGTGTGTTGTGCAATACAAGAAGGCTAATTACCTTTAGTAATGTCTTAATTAAGACACGCAACATTGAGTTCATGTGATCGAATTGATCTCTCAGTGATTCTATTAATTCTAATAATGTTCGCTTTAGAATATGTAAATTTGGTAACCACAATTGTGGGACATTTGCTATGATGCAGAATCTTTTCACTTCAAAATATCATGAATCTTGTTGTCTCCAATAATCTTGAAGGTATGCCACCAGGTTGGAAGGAATTTACCTTACCATAATGAACAAAGAATTTGCGATTGAATTACCACGAGCGAAAGCGGATCACGATGCGATTAGAATACTAGTAACATATAACGGAGCCAGTTGTTCTCTCTCTATCGATTAACGTTACGATGTGGAAGAATGGATCAAATTTTATTTGACAGAAACGATAGTATTTGAAGATTTAATAATATTTGAAGAAACAACGACGCGCTATGAAGCCTCAGTAACCATTTACGTTAGCTAGGTAATTCAAGAGTTGATTGGAAATTGGGAAAAATGTGCAATTGTGCTGATGTTATCCCAGGTTGTGGAAAATGGACATAATAGATTTTGTCTCAATGAGAAGAACTTCTAATTTTAATGATAGGCTAATAATGGAGAATGATTGGATCTTTGAATATTTCAGGATTATATGATATGGTTGCAAGTCTTCTGCTCACTATAGTTAAGGTAGATTTTACCAGTCAACGTGGATGTATAGAATGAGAATTAAGATGATGTCGATTTGATCAAGTTATTTGGGAAATCAGATGGAGATCAATTAAGTTCTTGGAACTAAGTAGAACAGTTTTAAAGATATGAAGCTAAGTCACCGAGTTGTTAATGTGTATTTCTCACTTTATTTATAACAATGAAAAGAGGATGAAGAGGCTTTAATAAGGATTTAAGGACAATGGACAAGGAAATGAGTGGTTGTTTTAAACTGATTATTTACTTTATATTGGTACAGAAAGTATGTGATTGTTGAAAGCAGTTGTTAGCTATATAGGAGGTATATAGAATTGACCAAGGAATATGGATGGCTGATATTGTAAGTAGTAAAGCGAGATTAAAGATGTAAATATCTTCGGTACAAGAATTGGAAATGATGGAGCTTTAAGGTTATAATAACAAGAGGTTAACTAGAAGAAATGACTAAGATTAGGATTCAACCAGAATTGATCAAAGAGAACGGGCCACCTTAAGGAAAGAATTATGGAAAAAGAAATTGATTTAATTACAAGAGGGAACGAGAAAGTATAAGGGATAAGAAGGAAATGCAAGGATATATATAAGAGATTTAAAAGAATATTAATGTTGGTAAGTATCTAAGTACTTGAGATGTCAGAAAATGAAGACAAAACGAGAGAGATATAGTAGACTATTACAACTAAGAGATTCCTGAATGGAAGTGGAAACGTATTAAGACAGACTATAATTGTGTATTAGATTTTTGAAGGTAATTGGAAGGATCACTCACCATTGGTTAAATTCCTTTTCAACAACAGTTATTATGACAAATTTTGAAATGCTACCTTACATCGATCTACTGCGTGCTGGGAAAGTTGCGTATGAATTTGCTTACCACTCCATATGTAGTGTATTCATAATGTATTTCATAGAATATGAACCCACAAGAGATTTAGTTAAATTTGTTCTATGTTGAGTAACAGATTAAGATATTAAGTCGGTATGAGAAAGTGTTAAGTAATAAAACAGTCAAAATGATAGTAAGAGTTTTGTGGAGGAATCCTATGGTGGAGGAGTCTACCTGGGAGTTAGAGAGTGATATGTTAGAAAGTATCCCCAGTTGTTTCCTTGATCTGATTCTGAGGACAGAATCCTATTAAGGGGGAAGGATGTAAGATCCGTGAACTTTATTAATTATATAATTTGTATTATATGTGTAGAATAATTATTATGAAGTATTTTGAGTTTTAATGATAAAGGTTGTTAAGTGATTATGTGTAAATTGGTGTGTTGGAAGCCCCGTTCAAATATCTTGTCATTTGAAATATCTTCAATTTTGAGCCCCGTTTTGAAAATTCAAGGGCCCCATTGAAATTTTGTACATCATTATTATTCCTTCATCATTCGTGTCCGAATCACTATCGGAGGATTTCTTCGTATTATTATATCCCTTATTATCTGATACTATCAATAGTATTTGTTTGGTTCAAAGGAAGAAAAATTATTCCAAACCCTAACCCTAATTTTTCTAGGGTAATTGATATATCGTCCGTATCAATAATATATCTGTTATAGCCCCAGTATTCTTGAGCATTAGTTATATAAATGATATGTATTGATTTGGATAACTATCAGTCTTTGTGGATAGCTATCACCTCGTAAAACGTGTATTTTTCTAAATTAGGGTTTTAAAGCGAACTAGTGGATCAATATCGATCCAAAAATGTCGTTTAGGGTATTATTTTACACTAAGTATAAAAAGGAGAATCGTACATTATCCTTCATACAATCCGTATTAAAAATACAGAAAAATATAAAATTCCCGAACCGTGTTCTTCGTGTTCTTGAAAATCAAAATCAATTTTGAAGATGTTATTGAAATCCAAATCACAAGTTCAAGTACTCAAATCAAAGATCTTGAGCTCTAGTTTCAGAATCTTCCAACCATATCATCATCTGGTAATTTTTCGATTTTATATGAATTTTTCAATATTCGAATTAAATTAGGGTTCTTGATTAAATTTGGGGATTTTCATTCTGTTGATTCTCCGTTCAATTGATTGCTTCCAACAAGTTCCTAGGGTTCTAATTAGTAGGAATTCATGCTTTAATTTCATGTTTATGTTCGATTTTGAGAAATACGATTTTTAGGGTTTTGCCCGATTTTTCTTTTCAATAGTCCGTTCATATGAATGATCTGACATTGTTTTTGATAGAGGGCTTTTGTTGTATGTGTTCTTAGCTTCGTTTTAACATAAAGAACGTAGAGTTTCATGTAAGATTATGGTAGATCGGAAAATTTGTTCGAGATCGCCGGAATTTTATCGGGATTATGATTCCGGCTGTGTTTTGGTTTGTTTTTTATCGGAATAGATTGCTGAGTGTATAAGGAATGATTTGATGTAAAAAGCCCCAATTTTTATTGCGTTTTTTAGTCGCCGGAATCTGGAAAACCCACCGGATTCTGGAAAATTCCGATTTGTTCTTCCCGACCCGTTTTTGTTCTTCCCGACCCGTTTGCCCGAATGGTTGACCCGGTTTCAATCTTCGAAACCCTAATTCATTTTCAGAAAACTGTTTTTGAATTTTATTTTTAAAATAATTCGAAAATAGTTTAAATATTTATAAAAATCATATTTTTATTTTAAAAAAACATTTTTAAATTCAGAAAATTCTAAAAAATTATATTTAATTATTTAAATTTGAAAACTGATTAAATTTAATTATTTTAATTATTTTGATTAATAATTAATTTGTTTAATTAATTGATTAATTCTTGTAATCAGTTAATTCTTAATAAATAATTATTAATTAGATTTAATTAATTTAAATTAAGTTTAATTATTTTCTAGCTTGGTTTATTTATTTAAAAATAGTTTGAGTGACCGGAAATTGTCAATTAATTTTATATTAATTGATTAAATTGTTTTTAAATCTTTATATAGGGATAAATGATCTGATTTTTGAGCTAAAACTATTTCGAGGTTTAATTCCTTTGAAATGAGAGTCAAATATTTTTCTAAAATTATTTCTTGGACGTTACGAGACTTATGTGAATTATTTATCGCAATTAAATGACAATGAGTGTTACGTGGAATACGTGAATTATCTGGTTAGTGAGTCATAAATACGAATAATTGTGCTAAGACTTGTTTAAATATTTTGGTCGTGTCTAATATTATCACGAGGGGTAGTTAGAACAAAAATTGGTCAGTATAGTTAGAAAATGAGATTTACGAGACCGTTGACTTATATTTTGACTTTTATAGTATAGAGATTTTCGACGAACGTGATACGTGAGTTGTTTATTTAATTAATCGTGATTATTCTATCAATTGAAATATGGTTATCTATGCAACAGAGGCTATTGGACGAGACGAGTTAGATTATCGAAGTATGTTAAATGAAAGATGTCGGAGAAGGATGAGGTATTGTTTACGACTGATTGGGTTATTTGCGAGGCGATTTAACACCAAGGGAACGTCAACACCCGTAGAGGACATTTGCAAGTATTTTCTTCCAATAGAGATATCGGTAAGATTAGTAAGTGCGTCGAGGTTAAGTTACAATCGTTTATGGAATGTGATAATATATCATACTCTGAAGACTAAAGTACCGTCTCATGTTTGACTATCGAGGCAGATGCGTGGATTCAAAACAGTATGATCAAATTAGTGGTATACACAAGAGCGTTAGATCGAAGAAGGACGGAAATAGAGAATCGTGCGATAAGACAGAACAAGGAGGGAATCGTATTGTCTCAGCCTTACGAAATAGCTAAGGACCGGAGGCAAGTGTCTATTCCTTTCACATATTATTGAGTGATGTTATCTTGAATTATTATTATACAAGTTGAATACTTTTCACTGAATTTCCAAATGTCGATTCCTTTGCATTGAATTACAAGTATGATTTAATCTCGTAAATTGACGAGTATTCTTTTATACCTTTTGAGTTTAGATTCATATTTCCATGTTGATTGGAAAAATATAATTATTGTATTGAAACGATTTAAAAGATAGTTATGGGCCGTATACTAAGGCTTTCTTTCAAAAATTTTGATTTAAAAATATTAGGTTGGAATGTTGCCAACCTTAAATGATTGGGAACTTGTGAACCCGATGAGGGTAAATTGTTATATTAAATTCCGAAGCTGTGGTACTTCTCCTACAAGTAATCTATTTTTCCATCTTGCACCCATGCAATTATTATTATCATTTCTTGTTAATGCGATTATCTGATTCAGTCCCAAATTCGAATTCATGTATGTTGTGTATGATTTAGTTTATTTCCTTCAAATATAAGGCTTATCTATTATAAGTTTATTTTCTGAGGACTTAAACTATTTCTGTCAGAAGTCAGTAAACCCTTGTTTTCCCTATTTATAAACTTCACCTAGTATTTTCCTTAAACTCGAACTTGACTTTCTTGTCACTTACCAAATTGGTGAATCTTAACTAATTCTTCCATAATGTGATAATTTGTACTGTTGAGGCCATCTAGAGCCAGTTCTTTGAAACCTACCCTGTATTGAGTTGTTACAATTTCTGTTGATGCCATAATGCCTGTTTCACATCAGACTTAATCTTGTCATTGTATACTTACGTACCATTGAAACCATTTCGAATCTATTTCTCGAACTTCATTTGATATTGAGCAGTTGAAGCTCTTTTGTAACTATTGCACCCTGTCATTGTGTACTTATCTTGTTATGCATGTTATTGTGTATTCTTCACTATTATCCCAGTTGTTGCATCGATCTCGTCGATGTTTATTATATTGTCGCTTTTCATGTGCACCTCCCAATATTGTGTCGATCTCGTCGATACTAGATTATATTGATTTTCCTTGATGGATTCTTCATAGTTGAATTGTTTCCTGGAACGTGAGTTTTCCAGCGATTGTTGTATTAAGGTTGTCGATTCTTCCGACACCTGATTGTCGAAGTAAGGTTGTCAATTGTACTGACACCTGACGTATATAATATAGGATTGGAATGTTTTTAATGGACCAGTAATGGTCGGACCATATCTATGGTCGGAATAACTTAAGGCCCAGATTGGCCAAGGATTTAGTAGAGGACTTTGCTATAAGGAAGTCCGGGGTTGATGCGTAACTGATCAACAGATCAACCTTTGATTTGAAAAATGAGAAAAAAAATCCAATTCTAATATCACTTCTTATATCTGAGATGGATTACATCCATATGTTCTGTACTTGTGAGTTATGGCCTGGTACTCAGGTTTATTCATTTGCTTGAAGATTTTTGGTTCATTGATTAATAAGAAGGGGTTTCAATCTTGCTGAAACCACTTACTCCTAGTATATCGGATTTCATATAGTCAAAATCCACTTCCTTGATTCCATTGGCAGTCGTGAGATATCTATCTTGATGAGTTTTATTCATACCGCATATTCAGTCGGTACCATATTGAAGTCTTGAAGTACGTCCTTTATTCCATGGTCGAGCGCGTTTGCTCATCCTTACTCCTTGATTATTCCACCCTTCCAGAGTTGTGAATAGAACCGTTATCTTCAAAAATAGTATTTTTGTATAAACTATGGTCTTGAAGACGTATGAGATATATTTATTTCATATTTTCTACATACTATTGTAGTCATTGTTGTCCGGGTAACCGTGACGACCAATATAAATTTTTGTGTGTTTTAAACTATTCAGTTGCTAAAAGCTGAATGAGAAATTGTGGTAAATTACCAAACTTGATTTAAGAATCTTAGAGTACAAATGTTTTAACCAAAGGCTTGTTTATTTGAAAATCCAAAGTTTATTTTGGAAACTTTTCATATTATACTTGATTATGCACTTGCTGAGAAATTCTTTCGCTCATACTTGCTTTCTTTATATATATTTAGCCTCTCATCAAGAAGGCGTATTGACGGGAGTTATCCGCGTAGCTGGGCAGAGAAGGAAGAAGATGTTAGTGTAAAGACGTTATGATACAAAATATGTGGAATGAGTGTAAGGTTATTGTATAAGTTGATTTCTATTAAATATTATATTGTATAAGATTGTTGCATGGTATACTTCTTATCGAAGTTATACTAGTGTTTTAGATTGTATGTAAAGAGAATGGTTGTAAAGAAGAAAAATTTTATGTAATGGAATTTTGGATTCTTGTTTCTAGCACTATAACCTTTAAAGATTCTTGGTAGAGTTGGGGTCGCAGATGTTATTATTGGGTTGATTTAATATTAAGCAGGTTGTTGGAAATGAGAATGCAGTGTGACGACCAAATCCTTTGACCCCAGATTTGGGGCGTTACACTTATGCAACACGGAAAGGTAATTGCGTATGCATCCAGACAATTAAAGGAATATGAATTTAGATACCCTACACATGACTTAGAATTGGCAGCGATAGTTTTCGCTTTAAAGATTTGGAGGCACTAATTGTATGGAAAGAAGTGCGAGATTTATACAAATCATAAGAGCATTAGATACACTTTCCCAGAAAGAACTTACCATGAGGATTGAAAAGGTAGCTAAAGCTAATCAAGGATTATGACGGTGGGATTCTTTACCACCCAGGGAAGGCCAATGTGGTGGCCGATGCCCTTAGTCTGAAAGACTTAAGATGATAACATCGTCGGATAAAGTTGATCCAAGGATTGAGAAAATAGAAATTGAGGTTAAGATTACCGGAAATGGTACTGAGAGACTATTTGAGATTGCAATGCAACCAGAATTGCTGCAGAAAAGCAGGTTATGTCAAGAGCAAATGACGAGTGAAGGTATAAAGTCAATGTTGGAAAAAGCATTAAAGACTGAGAAAGATGATAAAGGGATCATAAGGTGTATTTTTACCAAGTTGGGATTCCAAATGTTCAAGAAATGAAAGGATGCTAATTTTTCAGAATGACTAATAAGAAGAACTGAAAGGATGAAGTTTGAAGTTAAGAGTACAGCAAGGATTATTTAAAGGTCCTGATTGAGCCAGGACAAATCAAGGAATGAAGATCTGTCATAGAGAGACAGCTACATCGAGAGTAAAGAAATTTAAGGAAATGTTATTGTTGGTCGGATAGATAAAAAGGATATTATCGATTGTTAAACAAATATTGGATATGTCAGAAAATGAAGGCAGAACAAAGACCTAGTTGACTATCACAGTTCGTAGAGATTCCTGATTAGGAATGTAATTTACTGTAATGGATTTTGTGATATGATCAACAAGAATCATGTCGGACTATGACGTCAATTGAGTTATAATTGATGGATTAAATGAGTCTACTCATATTTTGTTTTTAGCAAGAGATCTTTAATCGAAGAGTTATGAAAGAGATAGTTGGGTGAAGTGGAGTTCCAGTCACCATCGTGTCAGATAAGAACCAATGATTGAACTCCCGATTCGGGAGGAGTTTTCCAAACGTGTTTGAGTGCGAGCACTATATAGGATCCGCAGACCGACAGACCGACCGAATGAAACATTTCAGAGAACCGAAGTTACGGTAAGCGTTGTACCGCCGATTGCAAGAATAATCGGATGTTGATAGAAAATGGGTGTATAAGAATACAACCAGAATTGGCTTATATAAAGCGCCCAGTAGATATCACAGACCGGAATGAGTAAGTGTTGTAATGAACCAGAGGGTTGAAGAGTCAACCTGGAAACTGGAGATTTCTATATTGGAAAAGTAATCTCAGCTATTTTCTTAGATTCCGGGACGGAATCCTTTTAAGTAGGGGAGACTGTAATAACCCCAAATTTTGGATTTAGTTAAAAACAAAATTTGATGAATAGTAAATGTTGATGAATAGTGAATTGCTGATGAAAAATATTTTCAGACCACACTATATGGAAGACATGGAATGAATGTTTCGAAGTTATATTAGTGATGCATAAGGAGAATAAGTGAATGTAAACGCGATCAGAATCGGGAGATTCCAACTTTAAATTTTGATCACTATTCATCGGACAATCAAGGATGTATTGATTTGATCATTTTGAGAAAGTATGTAGAATGAGAAATCCATGATCATATCTTAAGCCAAGGTGAGAAATCTAGGATCATATATTAAACCAAGGTAATGGAAAGATCAAGGAAGTATCTCCTAACATTGGTACAGGAAAACGTTTTCAAAATCACTTGAACCTATCGCGAAACAGAAACGTAACGAATTATGGATTAAACCCTAACCGAAGGGGAAGTATCATATAAGATCATAAAGTGCACCATATAAGAGGATTGACGACACAAATTATGACATAAGCGTGATGCAGGGGGATGACATAGGTGTGACAAGGTGATGACAAGGTGATGAATCACCACCTTGTCACCACTTTCACCACAACACCACAACAAGTTGACATGTGGCAAGAGGTGACTAAACTCCACCAAAACCACAAAAACGAGATGCATCCAATTAAGCATTATTTGACAAAAGAAAAGAAAAGAAAAGAAAATCAAAAAGAGAAGCATGAAGAACACAAAACATTCGGCCCTTTTCTTTTCTCCATTTCCTTAAGAAATTTTCTACAAGCTACACACCTCCTAAAATCATGGTTATGGATTCAAAAGCTTCCATATTTCTAAACTAAGGTAATCTCTAAATCCTAGCTTCATCCATGGATTGCATCATGTTCAAATCTTGATTAAAAGATGAGCATGAATAGTGAAATGAATAGTAACTTATGATTTTCTTGATTTGTTCTTGAAGTTTAAGGCTTGTTAAGGTTGTTTAAGGATCAAGAAAGGATATATAAGCTCTTGATAGTCTTTACCAAGCACCAAGGAAGGTATAAACATCTCCAACCTTTAGTTATAATTTGATTATTATGGTTAGTTTGATGATAGTATATGTTAGTATGAATAAGATGATGAATCTTGGTTGTGATGAATGATTAAGTGGTTGTTTTAATGGATGATCTTGTAGATGTTGGTTTTGAATTGTTGGTTAAATATCATGGGTTAGTTTAGATGATGAATGAGAAGTATGGATGGTTTGGTTGTGTTGATGAATGAATTTGAGTGTTTTAAACACGGGAATCACGTTTAAGCGTCGTTACCATGTCGGATTTCACTTAGGAAGTTTGGACAGAGACCACGGTTACCTTCTAGGCATAACCATAAGGATTTCTGCCCATGATCATGTAGACTCTGTTTTGTACTTTGTTTTAGCGAAAGAATCGTATCGTTTCGAATTACGGTTTAGGAGAAACATCCGTTTTAGTGAAAGCGGTTTCAGATAACTATGTAGTTCACTGCATGAACTTTGAGATGGTGATAGAACCCTTTAAAAATGGAATTGGGTCGAGATATTAAAATGGATACTAGTATGGACAATTACGAAGGGAACCGAGGAGGTTTCGTGTTAAAATGATGATTTTTCGATTTTATAAAAATGTGGGAACAAAAGTTGCGCGAGTGAAATACCCTTAAGGGGATGGTTAAAAACAATGAGTTAGCAATGGTAAAGTACTTGGGTTTTGAGAATAGATTTCCACCCAAACTTTTGACTTAAGAGTTTACGGAATGTCATGAGGTTATAAGTGACCAAGAGCGAGACATTTGATGTTCGTTAATAGAACGTTAGTGCTTAAGTTAAATGCACTTTAAATGATTAAGCCAGGGAACTGATCAAATATTTCTTTGTTTATAGATTTCCCGACAAATCCTCGAACCCCTAACAACCAAGGACCCAAGACAAGTTTTCTAATCCCATGCTGTATTTCAGATTACATTTTACTGATGATGCATATGATATGATATCATGCATGTTTTCAACCTTACATCGTATATAGATGTGATGGTATTAAAACTATTGAGATTATAATATATGCATATGATAGATGCAAGTTTTCAAACCCTACATCATATAAGTGATGCTGTTGTAATTAATGTTGTGTTTGTTATATATTTTCTGCTTGAATACTGTGAAAAGAGTTATAACTAATTATGCTTATGGTAAAAAGCTTTGTGATATATAAGGGCTTATATGCTATGTAAATATTAGATATAAACCGAGGTGTTATAGAGGCTCTAAGGGTAGAGCACTTGTACGTGGATTTTAAAACTTAGACCAGAAGTCAAATTAGTATTTTGTACTGATTATACTGTCAGAAGCTGGAGGGTTCCAGGGACAGTTATATTTTTTAAAATGTTGATTAAATATTCCAATATATATATTATTGGATATTTAATGTGGGGTGAATGCCTTTTATATCATAATTTCAGACATCATTGCCCATAATAACACTTGGCGGTAATAGTGCCCAAAATGCTCACTTGTATGCACATTTAACAAATGTGTAGGTCTATATTCGCATACTGATGATGCGTGTATGCCCGTTAATGTTTTTTGTGAATTTGTTTAACTTGCATACACATACAGAAAATGCGCAGCTATTTGAAATCACTTGATTCATTTCCTTGAATGCGCATGCAGTGGATGCGAACATCCTATATACGCATAACATAAATGCGTGTGATGGTTGACTCCACCTAGCAACATCAAAATCAAAAGCCGTCGTCAAAAAATATAACACCACTGTGTTGCTCATTATCCTTGCCATCAATCACTGAGCCTCTTCCTCCGCATCATCACTGTTAAGTGTTAATTTCTCCTAACCCACACTATTCAACATAATTTGGAATTAATCATTGTCTAGCCAATCATCCTCCCCAATTCCCAAAGTTATTATAATTTCCATTAATCGGATTCTCTGAAATTGATATAAATATCCCCATTTTTATCATTAATTTGAGATCCATCGATCAAATTCCGATCTTCAAATCCTCTATTCTCACATCACCTTCAAAATCCTAGTAGTCCACATCAATTCTCAAGTCTCTCTCTCTCCGTTTGTGTGTTTTCGGCTCGTTCCCAGACCCCGCCCAAATAGTTGCAAACAACAGAGCTGTGTTTTTGTTTGATTTGTGAACATAGTTGTTTCAACTTCGAAATAGACAAAGCTAGATGTGCATATGGGTAGAAGAAAAATATATAATTGAATGGGGAAAATGGAAAGATATGGTGAATTTACAGAATTTTGCTTTCGGGATATACACATTTTCTGTATGCGAATATTAAAGGTTATTCCGGGCACCATTCCCGACAACTGTTATTTTGGACAATTGGCGTTAAAATTGTGTTATTTAGGTCATTTACTCATTTAATGTGAGATATTTAAATAATATTATTATAAATATTATTTGGATATTTATTTAATTAAGTGAATATTATTTTGAATATTCACTTAAGTGGAATTTTATTGAATAATAATTCAATATTTATTATTTGAATATTTATTTAATTAAGTGAATATTATTTTGAATATTCACTTAAGTGGGATTTTATTGAATAATAATTCAATATTTATTATTTGAATATTTATTTAATTAAGTGAATATTATTTTGAATATTCACTTAAGTGGAATCTTATTGAATAATAATTCAACATTTATTATTTAAATAATTATTTAATTAAGTGAATATTATTTTGAATATTCACTTAAGTGTATTTATTTTGAATAATATTTCAATATTTATTATTTGAATATTTATTAAATATTCAAAAAATGATTTAAAAATCATATAACCTTATTTAAATATTATTTAAGGTTCCAATAGTTATTTAAAAATATTTTCTGATCTCAAAAGAGATTTATGCAACTATAGTAGGGGTTCCCAACTACTTTTAAATTATTTATCCCAAATGATGATTAAGGTTTTGGACTTATCAAAAATTGGGAATCCATCTCAGGAAGTGAATATATGATTTCACTTGCCCCTTTCATTAAAAGTGAGTATGTTTTCGAGTTCTGATTTATCAGAACTAAAGGTATTTTACAAAAAATCCCAGGTCGTAATTTCAAAATACGTGGTAATCATTCGTAGTTTCGTTGACTGATGTCAACCCACACTGTGACTTACTCCCTTCAAATACTCTGGAGTAAGGAAATTTGAACTGTTGCAAAGTTTCTGACAAGTATATGTACTTGGGGGAAATAGGATTAAATTTCGATTCCCGTTTCATTGATTTTCATCCGGGACCAGGAGGAAACGCGAAGGAGGCTGTTGGACAGTACCTCTGATTATAGCGTAAGAGGTTGTTGGGCAGTCCAGCACTTATCTCGCGTAAGAGGCTGTAGGACAGTCCAGCAGATACAAAGCCCGTATGCGGCTAGGGTGATAATCGTGTTAAGATGTCGTCCATCTACTAGTAGAAAAGTGTGAGTACGATACAACGACTGATCATCGTGTATTGTGGCGTGTTCCGGAAAAAGGTCCCTTCCCTCCAATTGGAGTTGTGCTGCACATTGTAACAAAAGCCTAGGTGCTGAGTTACTGATAATGTGGCAGTGATGAGTAATGATGTTCCTCATACAGTAGAGTTACTGTATGGCATGTTTTAACAAAAAGAATTTTTAAACATATCATTCTGTATATGAACGGAGTTTCAAAGGTTTTCAATTATGATATCAGCTTACATATATGATTATGCTGCCATATCTTATTGTCGAGCTATAGTGCTCATTCTTGCTTCTTTTATATATCACAACACAACCGAGTCAAAAAGGTGTTCATTACTGATATTTTACAGTATTTTGAACAGTATGAGATATCTAAATAGATATGTGTGTATATAGGTTGAGAAGGGATTTAAGAGATACAGTATATTGAACTGTATAGTGTTTTGAAACAATGGATAGGCTTTAAGCCTTGATTCCAATATTTGATATCTACTTTAAAAGATATGTTTTGAATCTTGATTCATTATATCGATACCAAGGATTTCTAAATGATTTACGAAGAGTATTTGAGTATGATTATAAGTCATACAGTATTTTGAACGGGTTAAATATCAAAGTGGTCACTGAAGTGAATACCATATATCATTTTCATCATTGATCTCAACGAGGTATCGTTTCAATCACTAAAGTCATCATAAACATCAAACAGATAACTCTAAATATGTGTTCGAAAAATAAAAATAACGTTTTTCGAGTTCTACACATATTTGTTCAATACTATTGCAACCAAATGAAAAGTTATGAATTCTAGTATTTCAGATAATTTCTTTAGATTTTAAAAAATTCATTTACTATTTATTTTTTATTAAATCAAAGTAAATAACTATAAAATTAAAAATAAATAGTAAATATTTTTTTTTAAAATCTAAATATAATATCACAAATACTAGAGTTCATAACTTTTCATTTGGTTGAGGTAGGATTCAAGAAATATGTGTAGAACTCGATATAAATTAGTTTTACTTTTCGAACACATATATAGAGGTATCCGTTTGATATTTATGACGACTTTAGTGATTAAAGTGATACCTCGTTGAGATCAGTGATGAAAGTGATATATGCTCTTCACTTCAGTGACCACTTTGATATTTAACCCTATTTTGAACGATAGACTATTTTGGGGGTCAAACCCTAGTAGTGTTAAAACTTTGATCCTATATGGATTATCTACCTTAAAGGTTTAAAGATTTAAACTGGGATAGATTTCTTGCTGAGCACTATTAGCTCATTCTTGCTTTATTAAACCTTTCAGCATGAAGAAAACATTGCCGATTCACCTCGTGTTACGAGAGCAAGGGAATGGAGAGACCACCCTTGAGTTAGATCAGCAAGATGGATACTGTCGGAGTTAGCAGAACAGTTGTAGACTGAATTAGTAATAATGGTTTTCGAGTAGGTTTGTATTATTAAACCTTGTATAGAATGGTGAGGTCTATTATTGTAACTTCAGGTAGAGGTTGTAAATAATAGATGAGATCCTGAGGTTGTAAATAATAGATGAGATCCTGGATAGTACATTTGAGTTGTAATAACAAATGTTACTTTTGTTTCTCATTTCTAAGGCTATAACTTGTGTGTGTGTGTGCGTAAGTGATTGGGGTCTTTGGAGTTGTATTATTAGAATGTTGTAAGTAATGCAAGTATTGTATAATTGATGGAGCGTGACAACCCAGATTCCTGACCCCGGATCTGGGGGTGTTACAAGAATTCTGTTGATGCAAGCTAATCTTTAAACTTAGGAAAAAAAAAATGTTAATCTTTAATCTGGAGGTGGACCTTTTAATTTGTCATGAACAGTACCTTGGTATCTGCTACTTTGTCCAATAATAAGCAGTTGAGCAGATAAGAATTAGAATTTAAGTTTCCAATTATACAAATTCATAATATCATTATTATCATCTTAATTTGCAAACACAAGCGCCTACATTTGGGCACACATAGATGTCCTACACATTACCTAAATTGTTTCCAAGAAAGTTTGCTACAATTAAAGTCCTTGTCATTTATTGCTTAGAGTGCTTTTTCGGTAGGCACTGTGCTGGTCCTTGAATATTGCAGAAGGGGGGAGGGGGGGGGGGGTTGAATACAATACTGATAAATCCCAATCTATATTTCAACAACAAAAACTAAGATTTAAGTTTATTAGTTTAAAGATTGCAAACGCAAGTAGACACAAGAGTTTTTCTCACAAAATAAATGTTTTATTTATTTTGCAAAGTGTTGCTACAACCTCAAGAAAAATATCAGTTTTCTTGAGCTTCAATTTCTCGAGTGATACTTAGAATGAATTGAGAGATAGTCTAAGTAAACTAATCCTATCTCTATCATCACGGGTTTGTGAAGCTGCTGTCATTTTCATGTTGCAGCTTCTTACAAATTGTCTACCCGTGAAACTTACCTAAATTGCTATACAAACAAGTTTATCATTACTAGAAAAAGCAATCTAGATACATTCTATATTTAGCTAACAAAATTCAGTAGATGTTGATTTGTCATACTCTTGAATTGGTGAGCTTTGTCATGTGATCTCTCAAGCTTCAGTCGTAGTCTTGTAGACCTGATGTAGTGTTGGGATACTGCAGCACACCTGTTTCTTGAACATCCAAATTGTCACAAGTTTGACTGGGTAGATCCCCAATACAAAGGTTATCCCTTTGAGACAGTATCCTGATCTTCAAGCTTGCGGTCACAAGAATGCGCTTTTGGTGACAGTAAGAAATCCCCGCAATAGATGATGTCAAGAGTTCCAAGCTTGCTGTCAGATTAAGATAAAGTTACTGTCTCAAGGCTTCCGTCAATGTTGCTGTCAGAGTGGATATACTGTCGTGACTTGCAACATGCTGTCTTCTTGTAACCTTACTGTCAGTGCTATGACAGTAACATTTATTCTTGCTGTCTTCTTAGAGCACTTCTTGAGGCTTGAATAAACAAATGAACTTCTACCAAGATGTACTAAGACTTTATTTAACAGTAAACAAAATGGTTACAAGAACATACTATGGCTGTGACAGTATGTTCATACTTAATAAAATTAAGCATTCAAGATAATTAATCAAGCTGTCTATTAGCCATCACCCATAAATCCTAACAATCTCCCCCAATTTGTTTTTATGGACAATAACTACAAATTTGCAATTAATACATGCTGACATCTTAACTAACAAGATCATAAGTGATAAAAGTTTTCACTTAGCTTCAGATTTCCTTTTCTGTCTTGCTTTCATCCTCTCTGTTGAGAGCTTCTTTCAGAATCTCCTTGAGTCCTTCCACCATTGATATTTCATCAGGAGAGGTGGCATCATCTTCAATCTCATCAATGTACCTTTGGACTGCTTTGGAGAGACATACTCTAGCATCCTGGAGATCTGTCCACAATTCTTGACCAAAGGTTAAATCTTCTTCCAGGATATACATTCAGGGTTTTTCTTCTTGATTTGTCCAGCCTTGAGTTCTCACCCTTTCTTCTTTGAAAAATGCCCTCAATCTCAAAAGAACACAGCTGTTCTAATGGATGAGTTGATCCAATTACCATGTAGAGTAAGTCTTTCAAAGCACTTGTTCTGAGCTTATGAAAGCTTCTCACATGGATCTCTTCCCTTATGAACTTGATCCTCAGAGGATTTTCTAGCATACAGGGTTGGTAATTGGGTCCTTCACTCTCCACCCTATTTGCTTCTTTGCACTTGTTCAGGAATGGAGCTTCCATATCTTCAGTAGCCTCTCTTCCTGTTGGATTTGAGGGTCCTTCTTGACTTGGTTGGTCTTGCACCTCTTCTTCAGGAAGATCCTCTTCATAGTCAGCTATTTCTTCATCAGACTCCTCCAACAAGTGAGCAATGTCAGCATCATCATGATCTTCAAACATACCAAACTTCTGATAGAATTCCATATCTCTTTCAACCTTGTACTGCAGAACATGTTCCATGACACTGTTGGGTACATTGTCATAGCTTTGGAGTAGCTCCACCATTCTGTCCAAGAAGAAGTAACCAATTCTTCTCCTGACTTTTGTTCTTACAATCATAGGGATGCCATTCACAGAAATTGACTCAACTTCCATGATGAAGTCCTTATAAACCTTTATTGACCTTGATGAATCCCACCAGAGAGTATACATGATTGCCTCCTGGTTGGGCATCTAACTCCACTTCAACATTCCTGATTTCCTTGGATTTAGCATGTTGCACTTCAAGAGAGTTTGGATATTTTATTTGAAGTGGCTTCCTCAAATTCCTGCATAGCCCTGTAGCTTTCTCCTTTCCTAAGTACTTAGTCTTTCCTTTCTTTGCCTTGGCAGATTCCTCAGGTTCAGGTTCCTGTTTAGAAAACCAAGCTCTGGCTTAGGATTTTGTCCTCTTAGGTTTGACAGTTGGCTTGATTTCATCCTTGGCAGCATCTTCTTCGACAGTGTCCTTCAAGATAGTATCTTCTGTGACAGTGTCCTTCATGACAGTATCTTCTTTCAGGACAGTGTCTTCCATGACAGCTTCTTTGGTGACAGTATCTTTTTCAGCATTTATACTGTCTATAGCACATCTCAGGATATTTGCCACCAAAGCTTAACGTAATTCAGACTCCTCTTCTTCTGTAACTCCAGCATCTTTTTTTTCTTGCACAAGAGTTTCTTCTTTGTTTTCCTCCTGGGTTTTAGTTCCAATATTCCCAGAAGTGCTTCCACTAGCATTTCTTGCTACACCAGTTCCTCCACTTCCATCCAACTCATCATCATCATCAAAAGAGATATCATAAGAGTTTCCTTTGGAGATCATCTTCTTTACTGTAGAGCTCAGTTCCTTGTCTCTCTTCACCAACAATTGGTGAATTGCTTTGACAGCTAGAGCTCTCTCCTTGTTGACTTTTGAGTTGAGAATCATGCCTAGCACCTTCAGAATTGCTCTTGACTCCATTGTGGAAGTGCCTCCTAGACTCATGTATGCACATCTCATGCTACCATTTTTTGTGGTAGTTTCATTGTAGACACAGAATGGATTGGTGTAGACCTCTGGAAGTTTCTCTAAGATTAAGTTCAGCATTTACAAATGCAGAATCTCATTGAAGAATGTATGGTTTGCCTTGATTTTGTTATTCATCAAGGTTAACACCTTTGTTAGAAGGTTCTGCAACAGCTGCATAGTGATGAACATAGATATGCCATTGTCCAAATACACATCAATAGCCCACCTCTTTTCTTCATTGATCTTCACACAGACACTTATGATTTTCTTCTTTAGTAAGGTTGAGCAGTTACTCAATTTTCTGCTTGGTTCCAACATTGCCTCCTCAACTATTCTACTGAAGTCATCATCATGATTGTGCAGTGTGCTTTCCCTGTAGTCAACCATCAAAGCATTAGCCTCTTCCTGACTAAACTATGTTCCTTCACTCCGTATGTTTCCTGACAAGATGTATTCAGGTAACTTGTCTTTTCCTTTTCCCAGCCTATTTTGCTCCTCATGCTCTCTCCACTTCTTTTCAAGTGCACTCTCCTTTGGTTCTGAAGTTGGCTCTCTTATTATCAGTGGAGGTAGTACTGGTCTTTTGGATGGAGTTTTTCCTTGTATTGCCTCCAGTGCTTCTTTGGACATCATCACTGTGTCTCCAGCCATCTCATACTCAAAAAGATTTTCAGCTTCTTGTTCCCCTTACTCCCTGAAACTCCTTTTGCTCCCTCTTTCTTCTTTGCTCCCCCTTTCTTCTTTGCAGATACTGCCTCCCCCTTAGCTGCAGGCTCCCCCTTACTCCTTGATTCCTCCTTAGAAACAGGCTCCCCCTGAGATGCAACATGTTGTTGTGGGACAGATCTGATCTTGCCCTTTTCTCCCCCTAAGGTAAGTTGGCAGCACCAATATTGGCAGACAGAACCTGAATAGCTTCCTGAATACTAGAGAAACCAGAGGCCACCATGGTAGACAGGCTGTCAAGCTTAGTTTCCATGGAGAGACATCTGTACTCTAGGGCTTCCAATCTGAGTGCAGTAGAGGGGCCACCAGTTCTCAACCTTCTTGGAGGGGAAGGGAAAGAATGGGGCATGGAGGCTGTTGGGGTTCTCACACTCTCAGTGTTTTTCTGAGTGATCTCATCACTCCTCACAGAAGAACTCTCATGGCCTAGTGCCTGAACATTTAGGGCTCCCTCAAATTCACTCTGGATATGCTCAAGTCTCTCACCTTTTGCCAGCTCATTTGGCTGCCTCTCATTTTTATGCTCACCTCTCTTTTCTTTTATCTCTCTTTTCTTTTGCACACCCTCACTCAACCTAGATACATGGGTATGAGCAGTACTTACATGCAATGAAAGAGATGGTTTAGAATGTACCTTTAAGAACTGAGAAAGTGGCACATCATCATCAGAGACATCCTCAACTATTACAGCATCAAAATCAGGTTGTGCAGAGGTGACAATAGCTTTGCCAGAAATGTTACTGTCAGCTGAAAGATTGACAGTAGGTTCTACTGCACTTGGACAACAGGTTTGGTTGGGACAACAACTTCGACTGAGTCCTTGACACCAGGGTTACCGGTGACAGCAACATTTGCAGAGTCTTTGACAGCAACTGAGGCTGTGACAGCATCTTCCTGTAAGATGCTCCTTGGAGATTGAACAAGGTACTGGCTCTTTCTAAGTGTTTGAAGGAGTGGTGTCCATCTCACTTTGAGAAATGGGTTCTTGTGGACCACTAGATGGGGGCTCATCCATGATTGGAGAAGGATGATCAAAACCTGAAGGGTTGGGACTGTCCCCTTCTCTAGGTTGTGGAGAAGAAACAAATAAATGAGTAGGGAAGGAAGAAGGTGAAAGTGGAGAAGAGAATAATGGCTGCTCCACGGATGGAACTTGTGAAACATCAATTTGGGAAGTGAAATCCTCACCGTGTTGCTTTTGCTTTTGGTTGTTCTGTGTCAGGTTTGGTCTTGTCTGATTAACTAATGTATAAATGGCAGTTCAAGCGTTATGCTGAAAAAGGGGATATTTGGAATCGTGCTAATACCCAATAACACCACCACGTGGGTTACTCCCTTTAATTTTTGTCAACGTGGAGGATGAATTAGCAATTTTAACGGTCCACTAGTGTTGACAGTAACCTGTGCGTTGAAACAAACTGTCAGTGACATTTGGGTGATGATAGTAGGTTTGTCTTGACAGTAACATTGTCACGAAAAACTTACTGTCATCGTTAGGTACTTCAATGACAGTATCTTTTAAAACTCTTGACAGTATGTTATTTACTGCTGTCAAGAAACTAACTGTCATGAGATTCTGTGACAGTGCTTTTCTTGATGACAGTACGTTTGAGGAAAAACAGTAACTGTCATGAATTTTAATGTATGTTGTCATTAATGTGAAAGTGTTTGTCCTAAATCCAATCATGAATGATGAGTTAGGAAGAACTTTCTTGTATTCTTATTTGATTTCATTAACGTTAATAAAAGACTTGTTTTGTTTTTATTACGGGCTTTATCTATTTAAAGTGTTTTAAATAAGATGTTCCATAGTTTAGAGTAAAGCTTCTAGAATTATAATGAGATTATAATAGTGAGATCTAGAAGATGATAACTCTAGACTTAAACAGTTCCTGGTCATAGGATAACTAATCGGAAGTTGGTGAATCCGCAAAGATTGGTACATACTATGCTTGCTCCCGTCAGGAGGATGTCTGTTCTCATAGGCATTTGTGTGGTGACACTATAGCTAGTATGTAGGTGCTTGTTAGGGAATAAGTTCACTGAACATGACTCGATAAGTTGAACAGCTAATAGAGTTTACTCACGTGTCAATAGTTATTCACTGAGTGATAGTTGTACAAGTGTCCTTAGACTTGAGATCGTTAGAGTTATCTTGTATATAATGAACTATGCTTTGGATTAGTCCTTAGTCTCAAAGACATCCATTAGGTCTATTCTGGGCATAGGGATTTGTGTATGGAGATAGTTAACGTCAATAGAGGATCTACCCCTTCCAGTATAGGAAGAGAATATCCTATGTTATTCTTAGTATGCGAGTTCTGGAATCTCTGGCCAGAGTGTATGAAATTAGAAAGGAGTTTCTAATTTGCATTAATATGAACTTAGCATTATGAATAAGAAATCATATGATTAAATTTGATAAGGCCTGACACGAGATCCATGCCTTATATTTAATCGGGATATTGTAGGGTAGAAGGAATTGATTGTACTGAAACTAATCACTGACAGGTTCTTGGTTTTCTAAGCAGTGAATTCATATTATCCGGATAGTCGCGATATGTTGAGAAGCATCACTCACGATGTAGAATAAATATAATTAATCAGTTAATTATATTTAATGAATTATTAGAATTCATATAAATAATAAATAAAAGTTTATTATTATTTATTTCTACTACCGGCTTAATATTGAACCTACAGGGTCACACCATAAAAGAATATTTTCTTTGATGAAAAGATTTAAATTATGAGAGAGGAAGAATTATTTTCTAAATAGTTTAGAAAAAGAAATAATGATTAAAATAGTTTTAATCATTATTAAAGCATTTTAGAAATGTGGGGTTAATATAAATATATAAAGATATATTATTAAAACCCTAAAAAAGCCCTATAAATAAAATGAGATAGTTCATTCTAAGGGACATCTTATTTTTGTGAAAAACCTAGAAAAAGGAGCTAGCCTCCATCTCTCTCTCTCTCTCTCTCTCTCTCTCTCTCTCTCTCTCTCTCTCTCTCTCTCTCTTTTTCTCTCTAAAAAGTGTTAGAGTTTTTTGAAGAATTCATCGAAGAAAAATTCTTGGTGGATACCGGTAGAGTGCTTCACACTCTGAGGAACAACTGCTTGCAACCATCGATTTTAAAGCTTCGATTCTCAAGGTATGGTTACGATTCCCTTCGCTCTAGATTTTATATATTTTTCTATATGTGCGATACATGGTTTTTACGGAATAAATGTTATATCACGTTTCCGCTCATCCGTAAATTCCTTCAATGGCATCAGAGCTAGGTTCTCCATATAGAGATTCATATAAAAAAATTCAGATTGTTTTATGCATGTATGGATTTATTATGATTTTTGCAAGTATATTTAGATTTAATTATGAATTAATTCGAAATATTATTTGCATGAGCATTTGACCATTGATCTGGGTTCTACAAGTGTTGTGGATCATCTAGGTATTTGTTTCATAATTTTGTGATGTGTAGATTATTTGTTATGAATTTTTAAAAATTGTTTGAATTAAAATTCATAAAATAATTATGCATGTTGAAATATATGAATTAAAAATTGAACAAGGACCCCATAGATACTTGGTTAATTTTGCTTTTTGTTTGATTTCAGAAATCATATTATTTTGATTTTTTATTAATTTATTAATTAATTGTTAATTAATTTATTAATATTAAAATGAAATAATAATAACAATAAATGCATTAATGACTAGGGCAGTTTTTTTTTAGTGTTATAAAGCTTCAACAGTTACAAACATTAAAAAAAAAAACTGCTGCTGTCCGCGCGCGTTACAGGGCCTGTAACGCATGAACGTCATGCGTTACACAATTAATAGCATTTAATTGTTGTAACGCATTCCAATAATGCGTTACAGCCCCTCTGTCCACATTAAATTTGATTTTTTGGGAGTTTGGTAACTCCGTTTTGGGCGTGCAATATACCGTTGGATTCGTTTTTCCGAGACGGATCTAATGGGGTGGTCAGATATTTTTTATATAAAAGTTTGGAACTGTTTATATTCCCGGAAGTGTTTTAAAGCATGTACTAATTGTTTTAATTGCTTTTAAATACTATAATAAATTCATACATCATTATATCATTGTATGACATGATATTACTTGCATGCTTACTTGTTAATTTATTTTATATATGAGATATATGCCTATATTTACCATGCGATGATAGATTTAGGTGAACTTAAATCAAAATAAGGCGTGCTCTAGAAATTCTAGAATAGGAATCGTTTCTTGCCTTAACAATAATATTATGAGTACAACCATGAGATTCTTATGTTTATGAAACGTAGAGTGAAATACTCTTTTGATGTTGAAAATGAAAATTTCTGTCTAGGCCGTTGGGTTTTAAGCGGGTGCGATGTGCCCCCTCCAACACACTGGGAATGTTTCATTTAAATATCATAATTGTATTTTGTTCAAGAAAAAAAGAATCTCCTAGTAATATGATTATGGTTGTAACATAATATAATCCCTCTAAAATTCAATAATATCAAGTAGTAATTGGCCAATGACACACGGGCTTGTGTTGGTCATAGCCTTCCAACATGGTAGAAAATAGTTCTTATTTTTGAATCATTGTCGTTTCGTGCTACATTCGAGGGCTTTGATTTCGAAATAAGAAATACTTGTCTATTACATAGAGATGTGTACAATGAATTAGAATCTAATGGTCGTTACATGCTACAGCCGTGGGTTGTTGGAGACTGATTCAATTGTATGAAATGTTGGGTTAGACTTGACTTAGAATATTGAGTTTGTCGTGCTACAGCCGTGACTCAATTATTCAAGAGGCTAAAGTTTTATTAGGGAATAACATGAGATATAATTGACAAGAGTTGTCTGCCTACTGAACATCACATGGCGTTTCGTGCCACAGCCGAGGTTGTGTGATGGAACTTAGGATCCCTATTCCCACTAGCATTATGAATGCTTAATTTTTCACTTAGGGGTTGTATAAATTAGGTAAACTAGTGGGAGCCACTTATGAATAAAGACCCGATTCATATAGTGTTTTAAAATGAAATTGAATATTTGCTAAGTGTTGTTATGTGTTTATCTTTTACAGATTTACTATATACATTATGTCTTCTGCACTATCACTCCGGAGCATACTGGATGCTCACAAATTGACTGGTCCTAATTTTGCTGACTGGCTTCGAAACCTGAAAATTGTTCTCAGGGTTGAGAAGCTGGAATATGTGCTTAACTCACCTAAGCCTGCTGAACCTGCTGACGATGCACATGATGATGAACATGTTGTGTATCGTAACTGGATAGATGATGCAAATGTTGCTCAATGTATCATGCTAGCTTCCATGAACACTGAGCTACAGAAGCAGCATGAGCATATGGATGCTCACACTATCCTAACGCATCTACAAGAGTTGTATGATGTGGCGTGGAGGACAGCTCGATATGAGATATCGAAGGAGCTGTTCCGCTGTAGGATGTCTGAGGGATCGTCTGTGAATGACCATGTACTTAAGATGATCAATTTGATTGAACGTCTTGGACAACTTGGTTTCAACATGGATGGGGAGCTGAGTCAAGACTTGGTCTTGCAATCACTTCCGGGTTCGTTTTCGCAGTTTGTTGTGAACTTTCACATGAATAAGTTGGACGTCAGCCTGGCTGAACTCCACAACATGTTGAAGACTGCGGAATCGAATTTTCCCTCTAAGAAGAGTTCTGTTCTTCTAATTGGTGAAGGTTCCAATCCTAAGAAAAGGAAGAAGAACCCTCCCAAGAAGAAGAAAGTAGGTGAAAAAAGGCCGGTTCCACCAAAAGCTGAAGACCCCAAAAGCAAAGCTGTTTGCTTCCACTGTAACAAGGTGGGGCACTGGAAGAGGAACTGCAAGGTTTACCTTGCAGAATTGAAGAGAAGAAGGGTAGTGAGACTGTCGCTTCTGATTCAGGTATGTTCATGATTGAAGTGAATATGTCATTAAATCAAATTACTACTTGGGTATTAGATACCACCTGTGGTTCTCACATTTGCAATTCGTTGCAGGGACTAAGGAGAAGTAGTACTCTTGAGGAAGAGGAGGTGATTCTACGGATGGGAAATGGAGCAAGAGTTGCTGCTACAGCTGTAGGATCATTTGATTTACATATGCCTACGGGAAAGACTATTGTTTTAAATAATTGTTATTTTGTTCCCTCGATTGTGAGGAATATTATTTCTATTCCCATGTTAGACTTGGCTGGATTTTCGTTTGTTATTTAGAATAATATATGTTCAATTCTTAGAGATAATGTTCTTTATCGTAGTGGTATTTTAAATAATGGTCTGTATGTATGTGACGTAGAGCATAATTTACTACAAATTGAACGTACTAATAAAAGGAAAAGGGATGATGAAAATCTCACCTATTTGTGGCACTGCAGACTTGGTCATATTAGTGAAAATAGACTTCTTACATTGCATAAGGAAGGGTTACTTGAACCCTTTGATTTTGAATCATATCCTACATGCGAGTCTTGTCTATTGGGTAAAATGACCAAATCTCCATTTAGTGGACATGGAGAGAGGGATGCAGATTTGCTAGGATTGGTACACACAGATGTATGTGGACCGATGTCTACGCAAGCCATGGGTGGATTTTCGTACTTCATTACTTTCACAGATGATCGATCTAGATTCGGATATGTGTATTTGATGAAACCCAAGTCTGAAGCCTTTGAAAAGTTCAAAGAATACAAGTATGAAGTGGAGAAACAAACCAAACATAGTATTAAAACCCTTCGATCAGATCGAGGTGGTGAATACTTGAATGGAGAGTTTCTAGATTATCTCAAAGAAAATGGTATAGTCTCTCAGTGGACTCCTCCATATACTCCACAGTTGAATGGGGTATCTGAAAGGAGAAATCGAACTTTGTTAGACATGGTTCGATCCATGATGAGCTATGCAGATCTTCCAGTATTCCTTTGGGGTTCTGCATTGGAAACCTCAGCATATTTACTGAATAAGGTGCCTTCCAAATCTGTTCCTCAAACACCATATGAGATATGGAAAGAAAGGAAACCAAGTCTTAAACACGTTAAGATTTGGGGATGTCCAACTTATGTCAAGAAAGTTGACCCTGATAAGCTGGAATCTCGATCCGTAAAATGTAAGTTTGTGGGATATCCTAAAGAGACTTTAGAGTATTACTTTTACACCGATCATAGGGTATTTGTTTCCAGACATGCTACCTTCTTGGAAAAACAGTTTATCCTTGAAGGGAACAGTGAGAGCAAAATAGAACTTAATGAAGTTCAAGAAGCACAAACTACTACGGTTCAAGAGGAAACACCTGTTCAGACTGAACAACCTTCTGTGGAACAGCCCATTCGTAGGTCAGAGAGAGTGTCTCGCCAACCTGAGAGGTATTATGGCCTTGTCATTGAGAATGACAATGAGTTGTCAATCATTGATGATGACGACCCTATGACCTATAATGAGGCTATGAGTAGTGTTGACTCGGAGAAATGGCAGAGTGCCATGAAATCCGAAATGGATTCTATGTATACCAACCAAGTATGGACTTTGGTTGAAGCACCTAAGGATGTGAAGCCTATTGGGTGCAAATGGGTATACAAGAGAAAGATTGGAGCAGATGGACAGGTGGAGACCTATAAGGCCAGGCTCGTGGCAAAAGGATTCAGACAAAGGCAAAGAATTGACTTTGATGAAACTTTTTCGCCTGTAGCCCTGTTAAAATCAATTCGGATTTTGCTTGCGATTGCTGCTTACTACGACTATGAGATCTGGCAAATGGACGTGAAAACAACCTTCCTCAATGGGAAACTTGAAGATGAAGTGTATATGAAACAGCTAGAGGGTTTTGTTTCCAAAGGGAATGAACACTTAGTGTATAAGCTGCTACGAACCATATATGGATTAAGGCAAGCTTCTCGTAGATGGAACATCCGTTTTGATGAGACAATCAAAGAGTTTGATTTTATCAAAAACATAGATGAACCATGTGTCTACAAGAAGGTTAGAGGGAGTGTGGTAACATTTCTTGTGTTATATGTGGATGACATACTTCTTATAGGAAATGATATACCGATGCTACAATCAGTCAAAGTGTGGCTATCAAAGAACTTCACTATGAAGGACATGGGAGAAGCATCCTACATTCTCGGTATGAAGATCTATAGAGATAGATCTAGAAGAATGATAGGTCTTACCCAGGGTACATACATCGAAAAAGTGCTTAAAAGGTTCAGCATGGAAAACTCCAAGAGAGGTCTCATACCAATGAGCCATGGAGTATCCCTTTCCAAGAAGATGTCTCCTAAGACACCTGAAGAAAGGGAGCGTATGAGTAAGATTCCTTATGCTTCGGCAATAGGATCTGTCATGTACGCGATGTTATGTACTAGGCCTGATGTTGCTCATTCAATTAGTGTGACGAGCAGATATCAGTCCAATCCAGGTGAAGACCACTGGAAAGCAGTGAAGAACATCCTTAAGTATTTGCGAAGGACTAAGGATATTTTTCTTGTTTTTGGTGGATCTGAGTTGAAAATAGAGGGTTATACTGACTCTAGTTTTCAATCAGAAAGTGATGATAGCACATCCATGTCAGGGTACGTGTTTACTCTGAATGGTGGTGCGATTAGTTGGAAGAGTTCCAAACAGTCTACAACGGCTGACTCCACAACGGAAGCAGAGTATATAGCTGCAAGTGAGGCTGCAAAAGAAGCTGTTTGGATGAGGAAATTTGTTTCTGAGTTGGGAGTTGTTCCTAGCATTGAGGAGCCTATTGTGTTGTATTGTGATAACAACGCAGCATTAGCACAAGCCAAGGAACCTAGGTCTCATAAAAATACCAAACATGTTTTGCGGCGCTTTCATTTGATTATGGAGATCATTGAAAGAGGAGATGTCAAAATTGAGAGAGTTGACACACATAACAACGTAGCAGACCCACTCACAAAACATTGTCTCAGATTCACTTTGATCGTCATAAAGAGAATATGGGTATTAGATACCAGTGTGATTGGCGTTAGTTCAAGTGGGAGATTGAAAGTGTTTGTCCTAAATCCAATCATGAATGATGAGTTAGGAAGAACTTTCTTGTATTCTTATTTGATTTCATTAACGTTAATAAAAGACTTGTTTTGTTTTTATTACGGGCATTATCTATTTAAAGTGTTTTAAATAAGATGTTACATAGTTTAGAGTAAAGCTTCTATAATTATAATGAGATTATAATAGTGAGATCTAGAAGATGATAACTCTAGACTTAAACAGTTCCTGATCATAGGATAACTAATCGGAAGTTGGTGAATCCGCAAAGATTGGTACATACTATGCTTGCTCCCGTCAGGAGGATGTCTGATCTCATAGGCATTTGTGTGGTGACACTATAGCTAGTATGTAGGTGCTTGTTAGGGAATAAGTTCACTGAACATGACTCGATAAGTTGAACAGCTAATGGAGTTTACTCACGTGTCAATAGTTATTCACTGAGTGATAGTTGTACAAGTGTCCTTAGACTTGAGATCGTTAGAGTTATCTTGTATATAATGAACTATGCTTTGGATTAGTCCTTAGTATCAAGGACATCCATTAGGTCTATTCTGGGCATAGGGATTTGTGTATGGAGATAGTTAACGTCAATATAGGATCTACCCCTTCCAGTATAGGAAGAGATTATCCTATGTTATTATTAGTATGCGAGTTCTAGAATCTCTGGCCAGAGTGTATGAAATTAGAAAGGAGTTTCTAATTTGCATTAATATGAACTTAGCATTATGAATAAGAAATCATATGATTAAATTTAATAAGGCCTGACACGAGATCCGTGCCTTATATTTAATCGGTATATTGTAGGGTAGAAGGAATTGATTGTACTGAAACTAATCACTGACAGGTTCTTGGTTTTCTAAGCAGTGAATTCATATTATCCGGATAGTCGCGATATGTTGAGAAGTATCACTCACGATGTAGAATGAATATAATTAATCAGTTAATTATATTTAATGAATTATTAGAATTCATATAAATAATAAATAAAAGTTTATTATTATTTATTTCTACTACCGGCTTAATATTGAACCTACAGGGTCACACCTGTTATGGATTAAAAAACGTACCTTGTAAATTAAATGCTAGGGTTTATGAGCGTTCAAGCTTTAATGACTGCTCTTGTGTTTTGGGACTAAATCGGTCCTCACAAGATGCCTACGTATCTCTGCTGTATAGAGAATCAAGTCAATAAAACGTAGTTCTGATTGTAGGATCAGGGGTCCTTATATAGGCGTTTAGAGCCTGACATTTAGAGTAGAATTAGGTGACTTGGGGGCCAAGTCGCCTTCTTAGATCAGGATTGTGAATCCTTTTTTGTAGGAGGCTGACTCCTGTTAGGCTTGTATGTCTTGATGGCTGAACTTAGAGGAATTTATCACATTTTGGGTTCTTTTTATGAGCTGTATATTTTCCCTATTTATTAATTACGAAATTAATATATAATTAGGGTTTCAGGCCTTAAATATTGGGCCGTGTTCTTGGACCAATCTGGGCCTAATTAATACGTCCTTAATTATATTTCCAGGGTTATTTTTTAGCCCATATCATTTGCCCCCCAATTTCTAGGAAAACTTTTCAAGTTTTCGTAGAAATTATACCGACCTTTTTCGAGATTCAGGGTCTTTGTACATTATTAAATGTTATCAAGGAAATATTTAAATAATTTCTCTTGCATTTTTCCATAATTTTCCAAATATTTTAGGAATTTTTCTTGTACCCACAGGTATTTTTAGAAATATTTTAGAAATATTTCAAAAGTGCTAACTAGCATATTAATATTTTCCAAAATTAAGAAAATAATTTAAAAAATTATTTTCTAGATTTCCAGGAATTTTTCTGAAATTTTAGAAATTTTCCAAGAAATTTAAATAACATTTTGCTATTTATTTAGCAATTTCTAGAATTTCTGTTCAAAAATATTTAAACCGATGGGACCTACCAGCCTGCCCAGTCGTAGCGATTAGTAGCTTCAGTCGAAAACATTGAGTCGAAATGCGGGCCCCTATTTTCTTATTTCATTCGAAGTCTTTTGAGGCTTCACTCGAAAATGGCCAGCCGAAATTCTTTTTTTTTTTTTTTTTTAAAGCTTTCGTGGGCTCCTATTTTCTATCACCTCAGCTGAGGCCAACTAAGCTTTCAATCGAAAAAGTCCACCCGAATAATCCATTTTGCGTTTTTTTGTTTTCAACTTGGTGGGCTCCACTATCAAATGTAGTTACACTATCCACACACTGTCAGTTCATTCAAATAACATTCTCACTTGAAATCACATTGGGCTTCAGTCGAATAATCCCTGTCGATATATATATATATATTTTTTATTTTTATTCATAAATTTTCGATTGAAAATTTATGAGTTGGCTAACCTCATTTCAGTTGAAGTGTTTTTGCCTTTTATTCGAATATTTCAACTCGAAAATTCTTTTTTATTTTCAAAAAAAAAATTCTTTTCGAATTTTATTTTATTATGGAGTCCAATTGAAATTTCAACTTTTCAATTTTCCCACTCTTTTTTGGAGCCCAATTGAAATTTGAACTTTTCAATTTCCCCCTCTTTTTTGGAGCCCAATTGAAATTTGAACTTTTCAATTTCCCCCTCTTTTTTGGAGCCCAATTGAAATTTAAACTTTTCAATTTCCCTCTCTTTTTTGGCTATATAAGAATAGGAGGAGCATACTTCTCATTCACATATCTCATTCACCAAATTTCTTCTCTCAAATACTCTCTCAAAATTCTTAGTAGTTTAAGATGAACCACTTGAACTTGAATTCTTGAAGTGCTCTTGAGTTTTTCTTGCTTTCGTGTGTATGTTTTGGAGTTGGATTCAAGGATCAAGTGTTTGTTCTTCATTTCTCTTGAAATTTTGAAGATTTGAAGATCAAAAGGAGGCTTTTCAGGAATTTTCGTTGAAGATCGAGCATTGTTCTTGAGATTTCACTCTTAGTGTTCATCATTTTTTCTACTTTTGATCTTTGAAGATGGCTGGGAATTCACAAAAAGACGTTGCTGCCCGACTCGCTGCTAGATCCTTAGGGAGAGGTAATTTTTCCCCCTCTCTTGTTTTAGAACGTAGAATTTACTCTATTCCAGAATTGCTAGAGGAATTAGGAGATGCTTTCCCGAATAATTCAGAGTTAGATTCTTATCTATATCCTTCCTCCATAAGTGAGACCGAGGCTCGTAAAATAGGCGATCTTTATGGCATTAGTTCCCATTTCGAGGTCATTGTTCCCGAGCCGGGTGATAGAACATGTAATTGGAATTCAGAAGATTTGTTCGTCTACATAAATGCTATTAAATCCGGTCTTAGATTTCCTGTGCACGAATTTATAATTAGACTGCTAGCTGAGGTCAAAATTAACCCGTGTCAATTAAAACCTAATGCTTGGGCCGCAATTCATTGCTTCATGGTACTGTGCCTTCAAAAGGATTATCCCCTTAGTATTCCGTTATTTAGGAGTATATTCCTGTTTCGAAATAGTGGAAAGACTGGAATGGGTTGGGTAAATATTCAACATCGCCCTGGGGTGCCCCATATCTTTGATTTCTTGTCTTGCCCCGAATCCAATCCTAAATGGAGAAATCACTTTGTCATTGTTCGTTGGAGAAACGGGGATTGGGGAAAATTTTTTAGGCGTCAATTTTGCGAAGTTAGCGATCCAGGAAACTTTAAAAAGATGCTTTTCCCGAGTGAACTGATGCAATTGAAAGAGCTTGGTAAAGATATGGGGATGTCCCAATGTCGCGCCATAATAAAAGAATCCAATCTCAGGGCCTTGGGACTGAGCTCAGTCAATGAAGAGGGTAAATTTTCTTTCATGCGTTTGTTTCTTCTTGAACTCTTATGTTCTTATTCCGAAACTTGTCTTATTTTTGTGTCTCAGCTTCGGAGATTATTGATTTGGATCTTGGGACCGGAGGTAAGCTTTCTCGAAAAACAATCGAGAAAAGGTTAAAGGAAGCTGACCCCCCCCTGTCTAAGGTCCCCGAGTTCTTATCTTACGGTCAGAATGCAGATAAGAGAAAACGGGGTTCGGACGGTTCTTCCATCATTGCTTTTAAACCCGAATGGGGAATTTGTGATTCTAATTCGATCATGGGGGATACTACTTTGGCAGCTGAGTGGTCAAAGCACGGAATTCCCCCTGCTGATCAGGTGAACATCGTTCAGCGGGAAGATTTTCTTACTGAAACTGAGTTGCAAGGTGCTCATGCGGCATATGCGGTTAGCTTTTAGTTTTCAGCTATGATACCTGTTTCATACTTCTCTTTTTACTTTGCCAATATTTTGATTTGTCTTCTTCTCTTTTAGGTTAATGCCTACTTTCAATCAGCGATTCATCAGGCCAAGGCCCTTAAAGACTCTGAATTGGCGGTCAAGAGAGAGAATAAGCGTCTTATCAAAGAGGTGAAGATATATGAAGAGCGCACTCTTGCTGCTGAGAAAGAGACTTCTAATCTTAGGGCTGAAGTTCAGAAACTCGAGATGAATCGAGCCACTGCGATTGATGATTATATGGGTTCTGACGACTTTTTTCGGTTTATTGATGATCACGACGATCGAGTTTTCCCCGGGGTATTCACCAAGGGTTGGGATCAAGCCCTTAGTTCGGTGGTTGCTGCGCACCCGGGGCTATTCGATCCTGCTAAAGACTTTCGGAGCCCTTATTCAGTCGATGTTGCTTCTCCTTCCGGAGTTCAACATGAATGTTCTGCAGTTGTTGGAGAGAACGAGGATGTCCAAGAGGAAAATCCCCCGTTGGACGACCAGGTGGTTGACGAGTAGACTCATCTTAGTCTGCGTTAGTTAGGCCCTTCATGGCTCCTTTATCTTTATTTATGTCGAACTCACCTTTCTGGGGTTTAACTTTATGTCCTTAGTGGTCTTTAAGACTTGTTATCCGAGTACTTGTATTAACTCTTTGATCCTTCGGGATCTTATCTACATATGCTTTAGTTGTTCTTGTTATCTTATCTTTTCGATACTTGGCCTTTTGATTTACAATTTATCTTAGCTTGGTATAGATAAACAACAATGTAACGTAATCAACTTGCATGAAAATTTCTCATAGATGAAGAAATTGGTTTAAACCTTACATAGTACTCTATTTCCTACTAAGAGCTTAAAAGCTCAGAATGGTTTCATCGACCTTATTTCTACTTGTCCTAATAGTGAGTCCAGTTAGGACGCACTTAAACATAATAGATTTTCAAGTTTGCAGCGTGCCAAGTTCTTGGCACTTCAATCCCTTCAAGGGTTTCCAATTTATATGAGCCTCGTCCAAATACGTTCTTGACCCGATAGGGTCCTTCCCAATTTGGAGCCAGCTTTCCTTTCTGTCCAACCCCGGATGCCTCAATTTTTCTAAGGACCAAGTCCCCTTGACGGAAGAATCTTTCCTTAACCCTTAGGTTGTAGTAGAAAGATGCTCGCTTCTGATGCTCGACTATCTTAGCATTTGCTTCATCCCTAACTTCATCAATTAAGTCTAAGGCAAGTCTCATGCCTTCTTCATTTGACTCTGGTTCATACACTTCCACTCTTGGAGATGTGTGAGTAATCTCCACTGGAACCACTGCCTCGGCTCCATATGCTAGCAAGAAGGGGGTAGCTCCAGTGGTGACTTTACAAGTAGTACGGTAAGCCCATAGTATGGGAAGCAATTCATCTACCCAAGTATTTCTGGAGCGTTCAACTCTTTTCTTCAGTCCATCTAGGATAATTCGGTTTGCAACCACAGCTTGCCCATTTGCTTGAGGATGGGCAACGGAAGTGAAGCGCAGCTTGATATCATTCTCATCACAATACTTCTTGAACTCGTCATTGTTGAATTGAGTTCCATTGTCCGTTACCAGGATTCGTGGAATTCCATATCTGCATATCACATTCTCCCAAAAGAAGTGCATCACTTGCTGGGTGGTTATCTTGGCCAAAGGTTTAGCCTCAATCCACTTAGTGAAGTAGTCAATTGCTACTATCAGAAATTTTCTCTGTGCACTTGCCATTGGAAATGGCCCAAGTATATCCATTCCCCACATAGCAAAAGGGATAGGTGAGTTTACGGATGTCAACATCTCAGGTGGTTGTCTAACCACTGGTGCATGCTTCTGGCACCGTTCACATTTCTTCACATAACTTTTTGCATCAGTAAGCATACTTGGCCAGTAGAAACCTAGACGAGTAACTTTATGGGCCAAAGCTCTGCCCCCAAGTGCTGTCCACAAATCCCTTCATGAACTTCTTTCAGGGCCAATTCTGCCTCTTGAGGTCTCAAACACTTCAGGTATGGAATAACAAAAGATTTTTTATATAGAATTCCCTCAATTAGGGCATACCTTAGTGCTCTGACGTATAGCTTTCGTGCTTCTGAGGTGTCATTAGGTAGCCACCCAGTTTCCAAATGAGCTTTGATAGGGTCTATCCAACAACTAGCAACACCAACAGGTGCTATCAGTTTTCCATTGATGCTCGGGGTTTTCAAGACTTGGAAGTATACACTTCCTGCATAATTCTCGATTTCAGAAGAGGCAAACTTAGACAGGGCATCTGCCTTCATGTTTTCTTCCCTTGGAATGTGCTCCACATAGCGTTCATCGAACTGAGTCATGATAGCCTTGACAAGTTTCAGATACTTTGCCATAACTTCATCTCTGGCTTCGAACTCTCCATTCACTTGAGAAACGACTAACCTTGAGTCTCCACATACTTTGAGAGTCTTAACTCTCAGGGCCCCAGCTAGGCCCAAACCAGCTATCAGAGCCTAGTACTCTGCTTCGTTGTTTGTTGTCGGGAAGTCTAGTTTTAGTGCATACTCTATGAGAAATCCATCAGGACTTTGTAACACCAAACCTGCTCCACTTGATTTTGTTTTTGATGCCCCATCAAAATAGAGCACCCAACATTCCTTAGACACCATATCTTCATCTTTGTTGTCATCCACTACTACTTCTTGCCCCCCGACTTCTTGGTTGTCAATGGTACATTCAACCATGAAGTCAGCGAGTGCTTGAGCTTTAATGGCCGTTCGAGGCTTATACTTGATATCAAATTCCCCCAACTCAATAGCCCATTTGATCAATCTTCCACTAACTTGAGGGCTGTGCAGAATGTTCCTTAGAGGTTGATTAGTCAAAACTTTTATCTTGTGCGCCTGGAAGTATGGACGTAACTTTCTTGAGGCCATTATCAAGGCTAAGGCAAACTTCTCTATGGTAGAGTAGTTTATTTCTGCCCCATGTAGAATCTTACTCACATAGTAGATGGGTTTCTGAACCTTCAATTCTTCCTTTATCAAAACAGCTCCAAGGGCAGTGTTCGAGACTGCCAAGTATAGATAGAGTATCTCTCCTGGCTTTGGTTTTGCCAACAGTGGTGCTTCGGCCATGTATTTCTTCAGGGCCTCAAAGACTTCTTGGCTTTCAGGTGTCCACTCGAAATTTTTCACATTTTTGAGTGCCTTGAAGAAAGGTAAGCACTTTTCTCCTGACTTGGAGATGAACCTTCCCAAAGCTGCAACTCTTCCTGTCAGTTTCTGCACATCCTTAACAGACTTAGGTGGTTCCATGTCTAGGATTGCCTTGATCTTGTCAGGGTTAGCTTCAATTCCTCTCTTGGAGACCATCAGTCCTAAAAACTTTCCCGAGCCAACCCCGAAGGCACACTTTGCTGGATTTAACATCATCTTGTGGTGCCTCAGCACTTCAAACGCTTCTTGAAGATGTTTTATATGGTCTGCCTTGTCGAGGCTCTTGACTAGCATGTCATCCACATAAACTTCCATTGTTTTACCAATCAGTGGCTCAAAAATCTTGTTCACCAATCTTTGGTATGTTGCCCCTGCATTCTTAAGTCCAAATGCCATGACTAAATAATAGAAAACACCAAAGTCGGTGATGAATGATACCTTGGAGATGTCGTCCTTGTGCATCTTGATTTGGTTGTACCCACTGAAGCCATCCATGAAACTTAGCATCTCGTGCCCAGCAGTGGCATCTATCAAAGCATCAATCCTTGGTAAGGGAAAACAATCCTTAGGACATGCATCATTCAAGTCGGTGAAGTCCACACACATTCTCCACTTTCCATTAGCCTTCTTGACCATCACTGGGTTAGCCAACCATTCAGGGAACTGAATTTCTTCAATGAAGCCTGCTTCTAAGAGTTTTTCTACCTCCTGCTTGATGGCTTCTTGCCTTTCGGGAGCAAAATTTCTTTTCTTTTGTTTCACTGTCTTCCTTTCAGGATCCACATTCAATTTGTGGGTTATCAATTGGGGATCAATCCCTGGCATATCAGCTGCTGTCCAAGCAAATACATCACTGTTTTCTTGAAGAAAGGATGTCAACTTGCTTTTCATAGATTCAGGTAGTAAAGCTCCAATGTAGGTGACCTTGTCTGGTTCTCCTGGGATCAAGGGGATGGGAACAAGATCCTCAGCTGGCTTTCCTCTTCTTTCTTCATCGTTTCTAATGTCCATGTCCTCAATTGGGAGAACCTGCCCCCCAACTCCATCAGGCCTCAACGCGGCTACATAACAACTTCTAGCCATTTTCTGATCACCTTTCTCTTCGCCAATTCCATTCCTGGTAGGGAACTTGATCTTTAAATGATAAGATGAGGCAACAGCCTTAAATGCATGAAGACCTGTTCTTCCCAGAATTGCATTGTAGGTTGAAGTCGCTTTAATAACTATGAAGTTCAGCATTTGAGTAGACGTCTTTGAACCTTGTCCCATTGTCATGGGGAGTTGAATCGTGCCTTCTACCTTCGATTCTACTCCATTGAATCCATATATGGGCATGTTTGAGGGTGTTAGCTGAGAATCAGTGTAACCCATTTTGATGAAAGCATCATGGAATAAGATGTCCACTGAAGCTCCATTGTCAACAAGAACTCTCTTCGTTTCAGAGTTCCCTATCACAGGTACTATGACCAGAGGGTGATCATCATGGGGAAATTTCACTCCCTCAAGATCAGAATCGTCAAAATTCAAAGATACTTCAGTCTTGGCACACTTTGGTGCTTCTCCAACCACAGTCATTACCTCACGGGCATAAGCTTTTCTCGAATTTCTGGAAGGTCCGGCAGCAGTTGGTCCTCCAAATATCATATTGATGACAGGCCCTTGGGGCTTTGGATTTCGGTCTTGATCATTGTCACGTCTATCATAATCTTTCCTTTCATAATTCCCTCTCTGGCTTCCTTGATTTCCATCCTTGGTAAACTTACCTAGCTTTCCTCTTCGAATCAAAAACTCAATTTCATCTTTCAGCTGCCTGCAGTCATCTGTCTCGTGGCCAACTTCTTTGTGAAAATGACAGTATTGGTTTTGATTTCTTTTTGACACATCGGCCCTCATGGGTTTCGGCCATTTAAGGTCTTCTTCTTTTGCTATCTCCAACAGAATTTGGCTCCTAGGAGCATTTAATCTGGCATACTCCGTAAACTTAGGCCCAAAATTGCTCTTCTTGGGTGGTGAATCAGAATCCTTTGATGTCCAAGGATACTTCTCTCTTGCATCATACTCTGGAATATCCTTTCTCTTTTTTGGATTTCCATTGCCAGTAGCAACGGGTTCATACTTTCTCATGCTCTCCTCAGCTTTGATGTATTTTCCAGCTCTATCTTGTAGTGACAACATGTTTTCGGGGGGATGTTTAGCCAAAGACCTCCTGAAGTGGTCATCGGTAGTTCCTTGCTGTAGGGCTATCATTGCCACTTTATCTTCCAAATCTGGGACTTTTATAGCCTCCTTAGTGAATCTACTCAAGTATTCTCTCAATGTTTCATTCTTGCCTTGTCTAATCCCCATAAGAGAGGCGGAACTTTTCTCGTGTATCTTCCCACTAACAAATTGATTGATGAATGCCTTACTCAGCTCCTTGAAGGATCTAATAGAATTGGGCGGAAGGCGACTATACCAACGTTGAGCCATACCTGCCAGGGTTTGTGGAAATGCCCTACACTTTGCAGCGTCATTGGCAGGCTGCAACAGCAGTGCGTTTGAGAAGGTTCTTACATGATTTGCAGGATCACCCGTTCCATCATAAGCTTTGATGGTTGGCATCTTAAACTTCCTGGATATAGTGGCTTTCATTATCTCTTGTGTGAAAGGTGGTGTAGGATCGTCAGGATCTCCTAGGGGCAACAATACAGTAGGATCTCCTCTTGGGATTTCAACCCTTCTGGATCTCGGAGGAGTAGGATCCAGATTAATTACCGGAGTCTTCCCGGCTGCTCTTGCAGCCTCTTCCTCCTCTAACTTCTTTTTGAGTTTTGCAACCTCTGCCTCATGGGCTGCAATCCTTTCCTGAGTGGTTGGCTCCTTGTTTGCAGAACGTCTCCTTCGCGGGGGATAGTCATCATCAGTATTATAATTTTCATCCTCAGTGTAAGGCCCAGAGAAATCGTCTCGAAACATTTGAAGAGTTTGGGTTTGTCGGTTCAGGGGTTCCAAACCTTGGACGTAAGGGGGCACGTAAGCCTCATGGTGTACCAGAGTGGTACCACTACCGCCCACCGGGGGTCGAGGGGGCCTGGTATGGGTAGGCATCCCCAGGGTCTGATTCACATATTGAGGGAGATCAGTAGTGTGTAGTTGAAGGCCCCTCGGGGCACTCATGAGTAGTGGGGAGGTTGTGATTGCTTGCTGGTGAGTGGTCTCTTGTGAATTAGATCCATGAATGACCACTTGCAGGGGATTCGTCCCTTCAATTGGGATCTCTGATCCTTGAGTGTTGGTGGGGATATTCGTCCCTTCAGTACTAGTAATTGGTGGTGGTTGACTTCCGTGAGTATCAGCCCCGGAGGTGATAGGAAGTTCTTCAGAAGCTCGAGTTGTTCTTCGGGTGTTTGCCATGGTTGATGTTTTCTTCCCACAGACGGTGCCAAATGTTATGGATTAAAAAACGTACCTTGTAAATTAAATGCTAGGGTTTATGAGCGTTCAAGCTTTAATGACTGCTCTTGTGTTTCGGGACTAAATCGGTCCTCACAAGATGCCTACGTATCTCTGCTGTATAGAGAATCAAGTCAATAAAACGTAGTTCTGATTGTAGGATCAGGGGTCCTTATATAGGCGTTTAGAGCCTGGCATTTAGAGTAGAATTAGGTGACTTGGGGGCCAAGTCGCCTTCTTAGATCAGGATTGTGAATCCTTTTTTGTAGGAGGCTGACTCCTGTTAGGCTTGTATGTCTTGATGGCTGAACTTAGAGGAATTTATCACACTTTGGGTTCTTTTTATGAGCTGTATATTTTCCCTATTTATTAATTACGAAATTAATAAATAATTAGGGTTTCGGGCCTTAAATATTGGGCCGTGTTCTTGGACCAATCTGGGCCTAATTAATACGTCCTTAATTATATTTCCAGGGTTATTTTTAGCCCATATCAACACCACAAAAGAATATTTTCTTTGATGAAAAGATTTAAATTATGAGAGAGGAAGAATTATTTTCTAAATAGTTTAGAAAAAGAAATAATGATTAAAATAGTTTTAATCATTATTAAAGCATTTTAGAAATGTGGGGTTAATATAAATATATAAAGATATATTATTAAAACCCTAAAAAAGCCCTATAAATAGAATGAGATAGTTCATTCTAAGGGACATCTTATTTTTGTGAAAAACCTAGAAAAAGGAGCTAGCCTCCATCTCTCTCTCTCTCTTTTCTCTCTAAAAAGTGTTAGAGTTTTTTGAAGAATTAATCGAAGAAAAATTCTTGGTGGATACCGGTAGAGTGCTTCACACTCTGAGGAGCAACTGCTTGCAACCATCGATTTTAAAGCTTCGATTCTCAAGGTATGGTTACGATTCCCTTCGCTCTAGATTTTATATATTTTTCTATATGTGCGATACATGGTTTTTACGGAATAAATGTTATATCACGCTTCCGCTCATCCGTAAATTCCTTCATAATGTACTTAACTCAATAAACACCATTCACAATTATGCAATATAGATTACAGATCCATTCACAATTATGCAATATAGATTACTGATTCATTAATCAGGCACATTAGTTCAATCATTTAAGCAACACAGACACACATCAAGTAATAAGGAACTGCAGGAGGAAAATGATAAATTTTATTAAAAAGGAGGGTTAAACTACTACAATTGACAAATATAATTATTCATCACAGTTTTTCTTAATCAATTCTAGAAAGTTTGCCCTAGCCTCTTTTTCTGTGGTTCTTTCTTCCTTGAGGAGTGTTTCATACTCCTTTTCCTGTTTTTGCCACTTAGCCTCTTCAGTGGCTTTGGCAGCAAGTTCTTTCTCCTTTTCCTCATCGAGGAGGTCCTCCATCTCATCAAATAAATCTTCAACTACTTCTTTAAGTGGGGACTCAGTGTTAATCTAGGCCTGTATTCGATTCCTACTTTGTTTTCCATTTTATCTATTCTGAATGATTCACTAATATGACCTAAGGTTCATTTTATAGGCATACTAGGTAAAAGGGAGGTAAATGATCAACAGTTCAGAATACCCATACAACTACCACAGATTGCAATTAAGAGTCATGTTCTCCACTAATCCAAGAATTAACACACAGCAACCAATTAATGCAAAGTCTTTGACCAAAGATTTCAGACTTTGAGGTTATCCAAGTTAATGACAAAAAGTTTTATTACTGACAGTATGACTAACACAAAAATCAATTTAGCAAAGTCATAGCAAATATGTTGTCAAAAAGAATAAGAACTTATGTGACAGTAACTTCTCATGACAGTAACTTTGAGGTCACTATCACAAGCTGCATGCAGAAATGAAAATGTAAAAACTAGTAAGTTAACATACCAGATTTAGCATTCCCAATTCACTTACAAACCTGTTAAATGTGGCTTCATCCAATGGTTTTGTGAAGATGTCTACAAGTTGCTTTTCTGTTGGGACATAAATCAACTTCACAGTTCCTCTTTCAACATGCTCTCTGATAAGTGGATTTTATATCTACTTGGAACGCTTCAAATCGGCTTAAATTGGCTGTTTGTACTCAAGTACTTGTTGCTTTTAATGTGTTTTGAGTTAGTAAGTGCAGAGTCGTATTGTTGGTGGAGTATTTGAGCTATCTTGATTATGTGGTGGTTATTGAGCATTATTGTGGAAGCCGAGAAGTTGCGGGACTTGAGAGCGAGAAGAAAACTCAAGAAAATGAGTTTTCAAGAATTCTGACAGAAGCCAAGCGCCCCCACGCTTCATTCAAGCGCCCCCGCGCCTGAAAATTACTATTTGAGCGCGTCCGCGCTTCATTCAAGCGCCCCCGCGCTTGCCAAATGCTGAAGAAGCCTTTTTCTGTTCTGATATGGAAACCAGCAGAGACCAGTCAACCCTGAGACCTATATAAACACTTGGTGGACGATTTCAGAGATATATATCTTGATACATAAATACATATACATCCACCGGCAAGGAGAACGAGGAGACGGCTGATTACGAAGATCTAGTTTTCAACTTATCTTTGTATTCTTCTAATTAGGCGATACTTTGGATTCTCGTTTGTTTCTTCATAAACCCTGGTACTTTTATTTAGTATTCCAGACATATTTATTATCATGTTTTCATCAGAACCCACGATGATGAACGGTTCGATTATGAACTAATCATTGTCGTGGGATTCTAACGGATTTATTTATGGATTTTCGTAGTTAATTATTTTAAAGATGTGTGTGTGTGTGATGGCTAATTGATATCCTAGTTTGGTTGTGCTTATTCTTCTTGGATGCGTAGCTAACATCTAAGTTGTTTGTTAATCTCTATTGATTGCGAAAGTGGATATAGAGGTTTAGAACTTGCCATGCTAGCATAGGTTTATGTATGTTTGTCATGCATGATTCGTAGGTAATTTTAACCATCTTACCTACCCTATGTAATCTGAATGGATGACTTGCTCGTTAAACCGTTATGTTTTCAAATCTTATAGACATATAGGGTCTAAACATAATTGGTGTCTGCTTAACTTCTATCTCTTTTGTGGATGTTTGAGTGGTTTGGTATACGTATACTGAAAGGTAGCGTGTACTGATTTCATGTTATCCGATTAGTTGTCACAACCGTCACATACATTGATTAAAGACAAAAGACTCTGAATGAAGTATTTAATGAAGTTAGGATCCCATGTTTTATTCTCATAAGTAATTCGACAATAATCTCCTTAGTTAACTATAGTCTTGGTAATTTGCTTAGTTAAATTAGTTAATCACAACTCAACCTTGATATTTGTCTTAGCATTGAATAATAGCCATACATTGTTGCATAAGTGCATAACTGTAGTAAACCAGTCTCTGTGGGAACGAACTCTACTTATTCTTATATTACTTGTGACCGCGTACGCTTGCGTGATTTTGTGCGAACACTCTCTTATGAAATGATGTCTAATGTCAATGTGCTTTGTCCTAGAGTGTTGAACAGGATTGTCTGAGATGGCTATGGCACTAGTGTTGTCACAGTAGATAGGTATGTTATTTGACACTAGATGTAACACCCCCAGATCCGGGGTTAGGAATCTGGGTTGTCACGTTCAACTTTACAAGTCCTTTTCAAAACATCTCCTTGATATTTCTCATCCACATACAATTACTCATATCTCGACCCCTACCTTTCATACACACACGGGTTATAGTCTCAGAGGACGCACCGATACAATACTGAACCATAATATATAATGATTCAACCAATATTACATTCTTACAAATATCTCTTCTAGGTGAGCTACTGATTATCACTTCTAGTTGAAGTATGATCAGCAGTCAAATATAAACTTAATCCAATGGTTACAACAACTTACATAATTGAACTTAAGCAAAACATGCTAGCATAACTAGCCGCCTACCAGCTTAATCCTCTACCTCAAGATGAGCAGTTGGACTAATAGATATCGCCAACCTCCCTGCTATTCGCTGATGGTATGGCCCCATAGCTATCTGTGGGGTTGGAAGATGGAACAACAAGAATGAGCAAATAATGCCCAGCAAGTTCTACCGATAACTATCAACTATAAAAGCGGAATATATTTCAGTATAAAAAAAATAGGGAAAAGAATCAATAGCCTTTCTTGTCATAACACCAGAATCTTTGAAATATAACATTAAGGTTAAAAATACCATACCGTTCAAAATACTGTATAAGAGGAAGCATTTAAGCTCCAATATATAATATGAACAAGTTCCAATATAATCTAAAAGATGAAGTTACAAGGTACTTCAATAAAACATTTTCGTAAATACCTATGTTCTGCAAAATATAACAGACTCTCAACATCCTTTATAAAGCTCAAGTATTGTTATAATTCCATCACATTATAAGCCTCAACGGTTCAAGATACTGTTAGATATATATATATCATTAGATTTGTAACCTTAGTCATATACTAGCACTTGAGCTGTAATTAATCAACCTCAACACAATTTGAAATCCTCAACATTTGATAATCCTCTCATAGTTCAAGTTACTATGGGATATACTTCTCATTCAATTAATCAGAAATAAATTATTTCCCAGCACTTAAGCTGTACTACAGTTTAATAACAACAATTACCCAATCACTCTTTCAACAATCAACATCAGCCTCTAAGCTGTTTCAATATCAATCAATCTTAACAGTTCAATCTGTTGTAGAGATAACACAATTAGTTACTCTATTTATTAACAGCATTTATCTGAAACAATTCACTTTTAAAACATTTTCATTATTATCTTACCCGAGGGACTGGGACTTTCAAGCCACTTGATATGATTAAACGATGATCAGTCGCTCCAATCATGTCCTTCCGAGGGACCTTTTTACTACTAGTAGATGGACAAGAACACTTTCCGAACTTGACCAGGCCAAGAACACTTTTCGAACCTGACCATGACAAGAACATCTTTTCAAACTTGTCTTGATGATGCAAGAACACTTTTCGAAATTGTCAATCATCCTTTGGCAGCACATGGGCCAGAAATAAAATGGCTGGACCGACTAGATACGGTCACTTACGCAGGATTACCGCATATCCGGTATTCTCAATCCGCAGTAACGACATTCAAGTCGACCGCAATCTAGTTGGAATAGTACACTGACCAATCCGGTCACATCTGTTAGGGCATCATATACAATGATTCCTGCACTAACAAGTCCCCTTAATAACAGGAAAAATCTTTACTCATATAATGTTCGAAGGAACAATCTTCAAACTATGATAACTATTACCAACAAAATACTTAGTTCATCTCTGTATCATTCATTTGAGTCCACTTCACTTAATAACAATTCCCTATTCTAGGGATTCACAAGTCCTTATACATATATATTACTTAGGGTAGCCATGCCTACCTCAAAATATTCCTCAACTCATATTTAGTTTATGCATATATATATATATATATAGGTATATACACTTTATCACGAGCAATAACATAAGGTCAAGAAGTCAACAGTTAAGGATAGAAATCTTGCCTTAACGATGCGAATGCAAATGCGACTGCAAATGCCAAAGGTACTGCGAATGTCCTGGGTTATATCGAGGTGCTATAACATCGAAAACAAAGTAGGGTTAGCAACTAGTGCTAACCAATACCATTTAAACTACCACACACAATCCAATGCATACTCGTATGTACCTATTCCATTTCCACTGGCCTATGCCACACATATATACTAAATGACATATAAACATGTTACTTCTACTCACATTGCACCCTAGGACTTAGCGAAATTTCAAGTTCTAACTCAATTACATTCATCCACGTTCTTCGTTGTTGCGCATAAGATTTTCTACGAACACCACTTATTCCAACATTTTTGTAAAATCGAAAAATAACCATTTTAATACGAAACCTTCGCAAGGGAATTCCTAACTGTCTTCACCATGTTACATAAAACTTTCATATTTTTAACAGTCCTTTAAAGGGGTCAAAAACAGTCTCAAGTAGCATACCATGCAAAGTTGGTTTCGCTAAACGTCGTTTATTAAAATGACCGTTTCTCCTAAACCGTGTATCCGTTAAATACGATCTTTATATCAAAACGAAGCTTAAAATATTCTATAACTTATCATGGCAGAGGTGGGTTTAGCCAGCGGGGTTATTGAGTCCGAATGTTATGCACAAAACAGAGCAGTGAAAAATCGGGCATTACGACGGCTATAAGCTAACGATTTCCAAAATTTTAAATACAACCAACATCAACCAACAACCAATATATCAAGATCTCATGTTCTTCATCTCAAATAAATCATAATATCTCAAGAACAACTCAACCCACAAGCACTTGAACATGGCTCAATCAATCAACAACAAATAACTATACATACATGGATTTATACATGTATTAACACATACTCCTCATACATCATCCAAACCCATCAAAATCACAAAGTAAGAACTAGGGTTCTTGAGCTCCATACCTTCCTTGAAGAGTATACAACACTTATCAAGCCTTGAATGATCCTCTATTAGCCTCTAGAATACTTGAATCATCCAAAGAAATCAAGAACACAAAGTTAGATTTTCAGAGTTATCATACACCTCTGGAAAGAACTGGAAAAACGAGGACCTTACCGTGCTTAAATGGAAAACTCTTGTGAAATAAGAAAGGTAGATTATCTCAAGAACTTTCTAAAGAGCTATATATCGTAATTTGTGAATGAGAAATGAAGGAGATACAGCGTTTCTAAGCTGCTGTTCTCTGTTTAGCTGAGGTGAAGAAATGAAATGGGGGAGAGAGAAGCTTGGTTGTTTTGTTTTGTTGATAATGTTAAAGCTTATGTTTGTGGTTTAACTAGTAGCTGAATTACTTGGCTAAAACAAAGGCCACATCTCCACCACAAACTCATGACATGTGTCCCTCAAAGCTTGCTTAATACCATGAATCCCACTTTATCTTTAAATGTCTGATTGTTATCCTTCAATTCCAAATTCCGTTTGCGTATTAGTTCACCATTAAATCATACTAAGAATCCCCTAAATTTTCGGAGTCCGAAAGATTTACACCATTGTTATTGTATCGCTATTGCCCGTTAAATCATCAAACTTTGTATTTTCTAATTTCTCATTTCTGACGAAACGATCAATCGTTTATATATTCCATAGATCACAAATATGTCCTTGAAACTCTATTCTGAACAATTAAGAATCCCAGCTCATAACTAGCTTAATATATCTGTTTTAGGGCAAAACAAATTTTACGAATTTCTGAATTCTGACCTCATTTGCATTCACTTATTTTCATCCCAGATCATTGATACGAACTCCGAATTTCAATAAAAGAACTTTTATATATGGTCGTCTGTCGCCTGACAATATCTCATAATCAACAAAAGTACTATCCATTGGAATTTTTTTTTTTTAATTAGTCCAAAAAAATTTGGGGTTATTACAGTCTCCCTTCCTTAAAAGGATTCCGTCCCGGAATCAGGTCAAGAACCAACGGGGAATACTTTTCTAGCATTTCCCTTTCTAGTTTCCAGGTTGATCCTTGCACAATCCAATCCTCATATAGCACGTCATACTAGTGCTACTATACATGCTTTATTCATTCCATCCTCGCGGCTAATTTCTGTACTCAATACCATTCTAGTTATACTTTTACTCGTTCGTATTGTATCATCTCTTTAATAATCACGTCGACTTTGGTATCACGCACACATTTTGAATTCAGAGATAATCTCACTCACAATACACCTTTGCTAATCGCTTCTATCTTTGCAAGCTTTGATCAATATATAGAAGTAGAAGAATTTATTGAGAGATCACTATGATCAATGAACACTTGTTATATTGCATAGTTAGTACAGAAGGGGGCCAGCCTTTAGTACTTGACAAGCAAGTAAACAATCTGTGGTATCCTACTAGACTTCTATCACACAGACAGGTAGTCATTCGGCAATACCTCCCCTCCTTGAAGGGTTGTTCCTCTCAAATATAAAGAAGATAAATAAGAGAGAATTTTTTTTTTTTTTTAGAATTTTAGAAAGATCCATGATTGCAAAATATTATGCTGAAAATTTTACCCCCGAACGATAGAGGTTTATCAGAGAAGAACGAAATTATAATGGTCAGTACCAAGTACTACTTTATCATGGGTTCAAATCAAACCACCATCCCTTCCCACATTTTCCGGTTTCGTTCTGGCATCACCACATTTGTCATACCCTCATCACTCAACAGAATCATTGCTGTATTACTATAGTCCATTGCTGAATCAGTATAGTCCATTGTTTCTTCAGCATACTAATAGTTAATCATACAGAATTCATATTGGTCATATCAAAGTCTTCTAAGGAGACAACATAATCACTATTCCTGATCCATGAAGAACATTCCTGAACTTTCCATAGATATAACATAAAGTAGATAAGGTTGCAGTAGGGTTTCAACCAAAACAACGATGACGGGTTAATAAAATTATTAATCATATATCTTCAATAGGAGACTTGAAGCTTAAAGGTTCACTTAGTCACTTTCCAGATCATGGTCCTGGTTCATCTCAAGATAGGACCTTCTAAGGTACGTAATCTGTTCAGGGCGATATCAAAATCAATTCTTCACTAAAACCACTATTTCGATTAAGTATTGCACAGTCATCAGAAGGAATGTAAATCTTCCACACCATAATATGACCTTCAAGGTTTTCACTCAACATCACTATATTCCCTCGGCACGAGCATTTATAATTATTCTTTTATACTTAAAATGTCGGTCACCTCATTGGCCTTTCCTGACAATAATAATCTCTTACAATCAACGTCTTTTGAACCAAGTTCAATTAAATTTCTACCTCATTTCTAATCATTGCTAGGCGAAATATCCTCCTTAAACTCTTGTGAAGGAAAGAAAATTTACCATTTTCCCATAAGTTATTACCTCAATCTTTACATGTGAACTTTATCACTGCTAAATCCCAATCATTTCTAGGATATCTCTTATCTTGGTCTTGATTACTTTAAACAATCTCAATCTTTATTGGTTCAATCTATACCTTTTCATAATTCAACCCATGCCCTACCTGGCATTGACGTAAATTCCCCACAAAACCTCCATTTTTAAAACTTAGAATATTTCTTTTCTTCTTGTAAGATTGCTAAGGTTATCCTCAATCATTCTTCCTGTATTTCCTGGGTACAGGGCATATCCAGATATCATTTAATAATACTACAACAACTCTATCTATATATTTTCTGAAAACTCTTTTCACTGAGTCCTTAAAGGTTGTTGATACCTTATTCAATCCAATTTATATCTTCAACACTCATATTGTCCCTATTAGGGGTGAAATGCCATCCTTTATGCATCCCCAGGGTTTATCTCAAGTTATTGATACTCTATTCTTAATCCAAATTTCGAAAAGTACTTACATCCTTCCATTGATGAATCAAATCCTCTCCCTCTGATAAGGGTATCTATTCTATCATTCCCAACTTGATAGTCTATATATAGTTTCATACTACCATTCTCTTTCAGCTGATATCAGTATATATGGCCTTCAAAAAAAAACAAAATGTTTAATTGTTCTTCTTACAGAGTTTGGTATTGGTAGCAAGGATGTTCTGAAAGATATTGGTCATTTTCAACGTGAATTTCTTATTAACTATTGCCCTTCTTAAAGATGCTAAGAAGGGTATCTGTTCTTCTGCATCATACTGAACAATCTTTAACAACCTTTATAAACTTTAATTGACCATTTGCCTCAGTCATACTATGTCCATTTTAGTTATAACATCCCAACCTCAAGCATTTTTTTTTCACTATACTTCTATTCTTAACTCATTATCTGGACAATCATATACACGTAAATCCCTTCATTAGTGGTTATTTCTACTTATCAAATTCCAGAATAATCTGGACTTAAGCTTCAACTTGCAGGCAACATTATACACACAAAAAAAAAAGATCTCGTAGTTCTCGAATCAATTCAAACAGGTGTATTGGCGAAATTGAGTAGAAGGGTACCTGTAATTACATTAATGTTTTTGCACAGCATTTCGAACCGTCATGTTGAAGGTCCTTGTTGTTGGTGCTTGATTAGAAACAACCCCACCTTTTCTTGATACTGCTGGCCTAATTACTTTACCCTCCTTCTTTAAATGGCCCACCTGGCCACACTTATAACATGTAAGGTTTAGGGGTATGTTATCAGAAGTGCATATCTGGCAATCACTGGCATAATGCCCCACTTGTCCACAGTGGAAACAATCTACCCCGGGCATATTACATTCACCTCTGTGCTTTCTCCTGCATATTCTACAATCTGGCAGTGGGGGTCTTGACTGTCCTGACTGGGATCCCCTGAACTGCCTGCCGCTTCGGCCCACGCTTGATCCTTCCGATCTCGTAGCCTTTGGATCTCTTCTAACTTGGGATGCTCGTCCCTTACCAGACTTGTTTGGAAAGTTCCCACCAGTGGAACTTCTCTCTTGACTCTCAAGCCTTCTCTTTCTATCCCTTCTCTCTTTCCGTACCTGCTCACTTCCTTTTTCCACAATAGTAGCTTTCTGTACTAGGGTAGCATAATTGGTTATCTCTAACACGACCACCCTATTTTGAATCCATTGGTTCAGCCCCTGCTGAAACCTTCTTGCCTTTTTCACTTCAGTATTCACAAATTCTGGCACGAATCTCGACAGCTCTGTGAATTTTGCTTCATATTCCGCCACGCTCAAGTTATTCTGCTTCAGTTCTAAAAATTTTAGCTCCATCTCACCCTCCATATAATTGGGGAAATATTTCTCTAAAAACAACTTGGTAAATCTAGCCCAGGTCACCACTCCATCCCTTTCTATATTCTTCTTGGACTCCCACCAAAAATTTGCCTCTCCCTTTAGTAAGTAGGCGGCAAAAATAGTTTTCTGATTCTCAGCTACCTGCATAATCTCAAAGGACTTCTCTAGTTCCTTCAGCCAGGCCCTAGCTGCCACAGGTCTGCTGTTCCCTCAAACTTGGGAGGTTTCAGTGATTTAAAGGCCCGAAAGGAATTGGCCACAGTGTTCTGGGGAACAGGTGGTTGACGCTGGAGCGGGTGGCGATCTAAATTCTGCCTCAGCAAGTCCATAAATTGATCCATGGGATTTACTTCCGGGTCACCTCCCTGGTTCCCGGTGTCTTGTTCCTTTTCTTCTTCGTGATTCTCACCATCATGTTCATTATTATTTTCGGGAATATCTCCATCTGAAGTACTGTTGTCTTCCCTGACTTCATTCTCTGGTTCAGGGTGTACTCTTATCATTCTCTGTCTGGGTGGCATACTTCTTACTCGGTCAGTTTCCATTTCAGCGCCTGAATAAATTTAACGCAACTAATATAATCCACTTAAGGAACAGAAAGAATTTAATATCTCTCTGCATCAAATATATAATAAGATTTCTGGCACATCATTTGGCTAAATTGAAGTAATCATATACTTAATCTCTTATAACAGTCTTATCAAGACTCACCATAGACTCACTGGTCTTTCCTCCTGTAGGTTCCAAAGTTACTGCCTCATTTATGACAATCATATAGAAATAAAATCTCTTTATACTTTAGGGCTTCGTATATATATTCGTCATTCCCTTATAAGTGTTTCAAGATCATGTCTACTACTGTCTACTCAGTATTTCAGCCGAGGACGAAGAACTACGAATTAATTCATGTATAACAACTCCAGACCCATTGGTCTTCATCTCTAGTAAGTTCTGAGACCACATACTAGCTTGTTACACCCATATCTAACTTTATTAAGGTCAGACCATCCATTCCCAATGTCCTTACTTTCTAAGGTATTCCATCATAAAGCATATTCCTTATGGCGTCTACCTCCTTTGTGAAGGGTTTCGAGCACATTAACGCAACGGAAAACGTAAAAATAAATCAAAATTCGAAACCCCTCCGCAGGATCCATGCGAAAACAAAAGATTTAATTCAGAGATTAAGAACAAATACCTTAAGAAGCTTTAACAGTTCATTAATGGAAGATTAATGGATATCCAAATCTTGTTCAATCACCATGTATCCCGCTCTCGCGATCTACACTCTACGTTATCCACACGAACGCTTTTCTTGAAGGATTGATGTGTACTAGCACCCGAAAACTGCTTCTTTCTCTCTCTCTTTTCTTGCTCTCATAAGCGGCTAGGGTTTTAATGTAAAAACGTTTTTCATCATTAAAATCAGCCCTCTTTTAGAGTTTATATAGAGAGGAAAATAGTTTTCTAATTATAATCCAATTATAATAAAATACTAATCCGAAATTCCAATTTATTATTTAATTAAGTCGCACTTAATTAATTAATAATTAATTTCAGAACTAGTTTAAGTAATTCCATTTTCTATTTAAATAATTAATCAAGTCATACTTAATTAATATTATAAATAGAATAAATTACTTATTTAAATTTAAATTCATAATTTAAATTATTTCTCCTTCAAGCGTTCTTTGTGTGTGACCCTGTAGGTTATTATTACGTTGGTAACAATTTTAATAACTAATTAAAATTGTAAACAATGAGCGGCATCTAGTAATACATCATTGCCACCCAAGTAATAATAATTAAATCGGTGATTCGATTAAGCCTTTCGTGAATAATGTTCGAGGTAATATAATCCCTTTAACCTTAATATTATAGATTAAACTCGAGGCATGTAATGTGTCATCCTCTTCATAATTTAATCTTAGTTTTCTTGATCGATGAGTAGACTAATAAATCAAATCAACATTTGAGCACGGTCGTGCATTTCTTAGTCTCACTCAAACAAGAGGCCAATAATATCGCTCCTAAAATTAGGAGGGTTAAATCCCATCTAGATCATTCATATTTCTCATACGATTCATAATATAACCAATGTCCACTTTTATCATCACCCGGTCAAAGGTAACTTTTAATGTAATCAAAGTATATTAATTCTCGTATAAAAATATTATGATTTCAGGTCTACGGATCATTGCACCATTATCACAATGAGAATTACTTATGACACTTTTAACATGTGTAATCTCACGGCAGGTCAATCCAGTGCCATATACTCTTACATGCACCTATGTTTTGACTTTAGTATCACCATACCTATGACCAATGAGATGTGGTCATCAGTCAACAAACATACTAGTCTCTGTGCATTATTATTGTCCTTAAATAATAATACTCGACTAGGGATATTTAGGAATAAAGATACTATTCATATAATCTCATTTTTAAGTCACATACTTAAAGATATCGAATACGTATCATAATTCCAAGGACATTTATTATGCTAACATTTATAACGCAGTAAATAAAGACATAATAAACTAATAATAATAATCAATAAAACATAATTTATAATAATAAAATGTTTTCTTTAAAACATAAAAGTATTGTCTCTAGAGCACTAATACAAACACTTTGTCCGTTTATAACTTAGGCGGGCATATTTCTGCCGAAAATTTGGCATGGCTTATTCGTAAAATGGACATTTCCCTGTTTGAAACCACTTCATCAATCTCAATTTGACTTTATGAACTAGGTAATATGAAATCTGCCTTGACTTGCAGTAATCATTTAAGCTATAAATCTTCCTCCTTATGCCCAACTATAAGGGATTTTAATTGACGGTATTCACGCTAATCTATTCCTCCAATGATATTGGCACTTACTGCCTCTATCTTAACTGCTCCTGGAGACCATGCTTCATATCCTCTATCAATGCATTGGGTACATCATAAAAATTTCAAAATCTCTTCTTATCATTCTCAAATCCTCGCCTTGTGCTCTAGAATGGTCGACCTCACATAATACTCTAGTCAGAAGTGGAACAGAGGCACCATAGCCATCTTATCTATCTCTTGATGTTTGATTTCTTACTCTAGTAAGCTTTAACACTGCCCCTCTCATCTGGGCCAAAGTAACTTATCCATATCAATCTCAGTTTCTAACATTGCCATAAGCTCTCTGTAAACCATATCAATCAATTCTATGTCTTACTCTATTGAGTCAGATTCATTTGGGGTCCCCTATATTATAATAAGGTGCCTACTAATTCCTGATCATAAATCCTCCCTCAGGGTTTCACATCTTCCTCTCATCTGTCAGTACTACATCCTGTAGTCCGACTCTGAATCCGATATGGACTCTCAGTTCCCTTAATTATAACTAAGTTCCTTACGCTCACGTCTTTGAGTACTATAACCTTTTGCTATGATACCATTCTGTAACACCCCCAGATCCGGGGTCAGGAATCTGGGTTGTCACGTTCAACTTTACAAGTCCTTTTCAAAACATCTCCTTGATATTTCTCATCCACATACAATTACTCATATCTCGACCCCTACCTTTCATACACACACAGGTTATAGTCTCAAAGGACGCACCGATACAATACTGAACCATAATATATAATGATTCAACCAATATTACATTCTTACAAATATCTCTTCTAGGTGAGCTATTGATTATCACTTCTAGTTGAAGTATGATCAGCAGTCAAATATAAACTTAATCCAATGGTTACAAAACTTACATAATTTAACTTAAGCAAAACATGCTAGCATAACTAGCCGCCTACCAGCTTAATCCTCTACCTCAAGATGAGCAGTTGGACTAATAGATATCGCCAACCTCCCTGCTATTCGCTAATGGTATGGCCCCATAGCTATCTGTGGGGTTGGAAGATGGAACAACAAGAATGAGCAAATAATGCCCAGCAAGTTCTACCGATAACTATCAACTATAAAAGCGGAATATATTTCAGTATAAAAAAAATAGGGAAAAGAATCAATAGCCTTTCTTGTCATAACACCAGAATCTTTGCAATATAACATTAAGGTTAAAAATACCATACCGTTCAAAATACTGTATAAGAGGAAGCATTTAAGCTCCAATATATAATATGAACAAGTTCCAATATAATCTAAAAGATGAATTTACAAGGTACTTCAATAAAACATTTTCGTAAATACCTCTGTTCTGCAAAATATAACAGACTCTCAACATCCTTTATAAAGCTCAAGTATTGTTATAATTCCATCACATTATAAGCCTCAATGGTTCAAGATACTGTTAGATATATATATATCATTAGATTTGTAACCTTAGTCGTATACTAGCACTTGAGCTGTAATTAATCAACCTCAACACAATTTGAAATCCTCAACATTTGATAATCCTCTCATAGTTCAAGTTACTATGGGATATACTTCTCATTCAATTAATCAGAAATAAATTATTTCCTAGAACTTAAGCTGTACTACAGTTTAATAACAACAATTACCCAATCACTCTTTCAACAATCAACATCAGCCTCCAAGCTGTTTCAATATCAATCAATCTTAACAGTTCAATCTGTTGTAGAGATAACACAATTAGTTACTCTATTTATTAACAGCATTTATCTGAAACAATTCACTTTTAAAACATTTTCATTATTATCTTACCCGAGGGACTGGGACTTTCAAGCCACTGGATATGATTAAACGATGATCAGTCGCTTCAATCATGTCCTTCCGAGGGACCTTTTTACTACTAGTAGATGGACAAGAACACTTTCCGAACTTGACCAGGCCAAGAACACTTTTCGAACCTGACCATGACAAGAACATCTTTTCAAACTTGTCTTGATGATGCAAGAACACTTTTCGAAATTGTCAATCATCCTTTGGCAGCACATGGGCCAGAAATAAAATGGTTGGACCGACTAGATACGGTCACTTACGCAGGATTACCGCATATCCGGTATCCTCAATCCGCAGTAACGACATTCAAGTCGACCGTAATCTAGTTGCAATAGTACACTGACCAATCCGGTCACATCTGTTAGGGCATCATATACAATGATCCATGCACTAACAAGTCCCCTTAATAACAGGAAAAATCTTTACTCATATAATGTTCGAAGGAACAATCTTCGAACTATGATAACTATTACCAACAAAATACTTAGTTCATCTCCGTATAAGAAAGGTAGAGTATCTCAAGACCTTTCTAAAGAGCTATAGATCTTAATTTTTGAATGAGAAATGAAGGAGATACAGCGTTTCTAAGCTGCTGTTCTCTGTTTAGCCGAGGTGAAGAAATGAAATGGGGGAGAGAGAAGCTTGGTTGTTTTGTTTTGTTGATAATGTTAAAGCTTATTGTTAGGTCCCGAAGTATTGTAGAAGGGGGGGGTTGAATACGATACTCACAAATAATTCAATTTCGTTCGCGGATAATTCATTCAGTTCTATAACGAAATCAAACACACCAAACCAAACCAAGAGTCGGGGAATATATCTTTTTTATAAATATAAACCTCGAAGGGTGCTACAATTTCTAATCCGTAGATTAGCTTCAATGAGTTCTAGGTTATTCATAATCAATACAATGAAAGAATTCTGAGCACTATAAATTTCTATGATCTTCTCCGGCTCAAAATTCTCTCTCAGTAGTTGCTACTATGAACTAACCTGACTGAGGAAGACACTACCTCTCTCTGTGTAATTATAGACTTAGTTTTAGAAAACTATCGAACCTTAATTGTTAAAACAATCTTGGCCGTCCAATTCTCATCAACCTGTCAGACAAACAAACTTTTCACCCACTTTCTAATTTGAAAAGTATCGAATGAATAAAGTAATTATTCAATTCGATAGTTTTTAAATAAAAACTATCAAATAGAATACTTACTTTATGCTTTCCATTCGATGGTTTACTAAACTAGAAAACTATCAAATAATAAAGTAATCATTTCATTCCATGATTACATACATTCGATGGTTTTCTATTTTAGAAAACTATCAAATAATAAAATAATCATGTCATGTCATGATTACATATATTCGATGGTTTTCTATTTAGAAAAACCATCGAACCTTTTCTTTTGTTAGTCTCCAGAAAAGTTTCAGGGTGTTTAAGTTTTAGACTGTATCAATTTCTTCCGAGACGATAAAACAATTTGATCTTTTCAGTGCCGTCACCTAGTGCAACTGGTCTGGTTCACAGATGAATAACACTTGATCAATTCTTCTTTTATGTCTGCAATTCAATGCTGCTGATAAGTCCTTTGTCGTCCTGGTTGCTTCATCACTGGAATCCTGTGGTACTGACTCTAAATCATTCACATACTTCTGTCGTCTTGAAAGTCTTGTTTCTTTTGCTGTCACTGAGGCTTGAACATTTTCATGAACTTCTTTCCGTGGCCTGTTTACGGACTTCAAGAATACATAACGTATTTTGATATTTTGAGTTTACCTTATCTTCATTGATTCTGGATTCCTGTGCTTCTGTTAATATTATTGTCTGTCTTGTCCTTGGTTGAGTTGTAGTTATCTCTTTTACATCTTATGTTACATTATGCTTTACAATCTCCCCCTATTTGATTGGATAGAGTTCGACAAGCAAATACTTCGAGGATAACTCAACTAACTAAGGAAATATGAAACTAATTAAAGTAAGACAGCGTAATAATATTAAATGCATTCTGGATCAGATATATATACATTTCCAGATTTCATAAATCAAAGAACAATAAAACTTTTCACTTTGAAGTTGCTCCTCTTGTTTGAGCTGACAGTTCTCTTGTTCTTTGCTTCAGTTCTTCAGTCCATTCCAATCTCACCTTCTTCACTCATTGGATCGGAGTTAACAGCTTGATAATCAATCACTGATAGATAGTGCAGTGGTTCTCCAGGTTTAAGGATTACTCCTAGGATGTGTCTTCCAATATATCCAACCTCTTGACCCACTCCAGCCCACAGCCATGCAATGTTAACATCTTTCTTGTTTAGCTTTGGCATGTTTGGTAGTCTGGGAAGCACTTCCAATCCTTTCTCCACTCTCTTCCTATAGTAGGGAACATTCTCCATAAGATATTTTCTTAGAGTGTCGGCTGCTTTTGTCCTTCTCCGTTGATGTGAATCTAGTGGATCTAAGATACTTCTCAACTGATATTAGATATTCGTTTGGGTAATCTCTCAGTTTGTCCTCCGTCATGTAGCAGATTCTGAACAAGTCATTCGTCATGAATCTAACCATAGGAGGGTTTTCAGTAATCTCTGGACTGACCTTCATCAAGATTTCCTTAACATGCTCACGGAGCAGTTCATTTAGCTTTGTAGTTCTTTGGATCTTGATGAGAATCACCTTCAGTGGTGTCTTTCTCTCTTAGTGATAGAGAATTTGCTTCTTCTTCCATATCATCATCCAAGATAGGATGTTCTATTGGCTCTGGATGATATGGCTCATGCTCCTCCTGAATCGGTTGCTCTTGCATGACTTCAAATTCCTCCTCACTTTTTTTCTCCTAGTACAATGTCTTCAATCCAGTACTATCTAACTGGAATAGCTTCATTGGTTTCCCAAACTCCCCATCCAGTTGTTTGCCAACCTTCATTAGTCACTTCATTTGTTTCCCCTTCTCCAACTTTATCCCCCTTAGTTGAGGAATCCTCGATGAAGGTATCCTCATTGTAAAAGGTAGCAGAAGGATCAGGTTGTTGCTGTGAAGGTCCGGGTTGTTGGTTCCTCAACATATTCCATAATCTTCTTGAGGGTGGATTGAACATGTACCTCCAGGTAATAGCAAATCTTCAATATTTGGAAGGGTTAGGGTGTCACTCCTCACGTTTGGCTCTGGGTGTACACTCAACGTTTCTGTCGGTGTTTAACTCATTTTTCATTTCCCACTCAGGCCAGGTGTAAGTGTTTTTGTTTCACTCAATCCCTTTTGTGCTAGTTGTACCTGCAGAAGAAAACACCGTAGCCGTCCTTAAGGAGGTCACTGGTGGTGCAATGGGGCTTCGCAAGTCCCCGTCCTTGGATAAACCAAGTTGCTGATCATCCGTGGATGATGTATCCTTTGAAGGATCTAGAGTTTGAATCTCTAGGGGGTTAGAAACAGGCTCTTTTAACAGCAGAGATCCCGAATCTTCCCCGTGAGTCTGTAAAGACTTCACCTCAGTTGACTCCTCAATAGTAATTGATTCACTGTCAACGAGTTGCCGATCTGCACCTACGTCAGACCCTTTACCCGCAGGATCCAGATATGTTCCATCTGGGGAGGTAGACAGTGACCTTTTAGATTGTGCATTTAGGTCAAAGCCTTCTCTCGACGTCTGTGAAGACCCTTGGTTCTTAGAACCTTCAACCAGTGAACCTGACCGTAATATGGTCGGAACACCAGTTGCTTCCGTCAATTCTTCCTTACTTGATTGAGCTATTGGTTCAGATATTGCTTTCGTTAGCTTAACCCAATCAGCATCAGAAAAATCAATAAAGGGCGCTTTGGATGATTGAAATGAAGTTTCAACAGTTGCCTCGTTTTCTGTTCTTCTCCTTTTAGAGTAAGGCAGAGCTGTTGTTGAATGGCGTATCTCCTTATGTGGTGCTGCTTTGGCACTATCTCCCTCTACACTCATGGATGTCTGAATATTGGGTATAGGAGGGTAAGGAGGTTCGTTTGTGGTTTCATTTGGCTCTTCCAAAGGCTCTTCGACCGTGGTTAGAGATTGTGGGTTGCAATCTCATGGTCTGGATGGCCACTGAGGGCTCTGGATCAACATCCATTGTTGTGGTTCAGGAGCCAGTTCAGGTTGAGGAATGTTACCTTCATTTACCTGTTCCCCTGGGGGTAGAAGTGGTAGGGGCACCGTTCTTAGATATTCAAGTTTGAACAGTGGGTACCCCTGGAAGATATTCTTTCTTATCAGAGCGGTTATTGCATTGCTCTTCATCTTCATGCACTCCATGGTCTCCTCTTTGGCGAATGTCTCACGCTCATCATCTGTTAAGATATCATTGAGAATTAGCTGTAGGAACCTAGGATAGAAACAAAGCACATCATCTATGCATGTTCTTTCATCCAGTGGTCCCATGTCAGGTAATGCTTAAGGAACTCTCCCACAAAGAAGTTAGGTTGTTGACTTCTTATGAGAGTGAAGAAGCATGTATCTCCTCAGTTGTGGGATCCGGAACATGGTTTTCTATAGAAAAATGTAGTATTCTGTTAAAGTCATGTTCCGTCACCCTTATTGTTCTGCCCCCTGGCACAACAAAACTGAAGGATCTTACGTTATTCTCACTTGTATCCGTGGCGGTTGTGTACAACGCAGTCAATTGATCGATGCAAAGGACTACGGGAGTACTCAAGGCATATGCCACTAATGAACGTGTGTTCAGAAACTCTGCCCATGCACGAAACTGTAAATTCGCAATGGCTTGCAAGTTTTGAAACGAGACATGATTAGTCTTGGTTACTTTTAAACCAAAACTAAAACCAATTAAATTTAATTAATTATTACTAATTAATCAAACTTGACACAAAATACCCTTAAAACAAGATTACCCCTTTTTCTTAAAAAAAACACAACTTCGAATCACTATTATCAAGAACCCTACTTTTGGTAACACAAATAATCAGAATTATCTGAAGAAATCAATTGAAAACAATTAACTTCTAAAGAACAATAGTGAAAATAGTTTTCTTAGAAACAAGTTCTTGAGGCAGTGATGTTCTTGGTTATATGTATTCTAGTAAGTATAAACAAAAGCCCTTAGATCTGATAATAAGAAAAAAAACGTAAGGGGTTGTTAAATACTTATTGAATTGACAGGGGCAATATTGTCTTTACAGTGTTCGATGTTTTTTAATAGTATGTTCGATGGTTTTCAGTTGGGGGTAAAACTGTCAACTTTACTTCGATAAATTTTGAAAAATAACGAAGAGTTTGAAAATCAGAATTTAAAAAGTTGTTCTGAAAAAATATCGAACTTGTTACCTTTTAAAGCTTGAAAAAACTATCGAGGGATCCTTTGTGGAAAAACTATCGAGAATTAAAATAATGGAAAAATTAATTCTTTCAGATAGATTTTCATTTTAATTCAAAAACCATCGAGAATTTAGATAAAGAATAATGAAATTCAATTCGATGCTTTTTCAAATTTTCCTCAAAAAGTATCGAGAAATGTTTTCAATAGTTTTTCTTTTTCCTTTTCAAAAACTATCGAAAATTTATTTCGATAGATTTATCTATGTACTTGAAAAACTATCGAATTTCCTAAATTCGATATTTTTTGCTTCTGTCTTCATTTTAAAACCTGTTCTTGTTTTTAAAATTTAGACTGTTTTATTTCTTGTTAAGTTTTAATTCTAATAAATCTTTTCAAATTTACCAAAATCAATTGTCAACAGAAAATTCACAATTTTCTCAGAATAAAATCGACTAAATATCATTGAATGATATTAACCAATTAAAATCCAATAAATTATGCTGCATATTTATTTTATGTATTTTAAATTATGGAGCAAATAAGATATTGAACTGCTTCAATTTCCATAATTCAAATTTCATTAAATAAATAATAATAAATTAGTATTAAATATCTATGAGTTAGATATTAGCACTAAATTATTAAGATGAGGACTGGATGTTAAATAAATAAATTCACAAGTCCTTAAAATATGAACAATTTTATACTTGTGAACTTATTTAAGAGTTTCTTGCAGATGAGATTTTCAAATCAGGTGCGTGTCTACAAGTTACTCTATGAATCGAAGACATGCTCTCGAAAGAAATGATACATGTTGTCAAGGTGCATTGTCGTGGATTGTTCCACAGAGTTGTTGGAGATAAAGTTATTTCCTGAAATAATAACAAGAAATCAATCTTCCTCCACGAAGTTGACAGCTTCTAGAGATGCTCCTCCTGTCATTCAGAGATGCTTCTCCTGTCTTTCTTACAACCTGCGTATTTTATATCTAAATAGCTAAACATGTTAACAAGTATCTTTAGGGTACCATATACTGAGATTTGGTATTCCCTTAAGATATCTCAAAATCATGTTGATAACTATAAGACTAGATTTTTGAAATCCACTTGGAACCTTGCACATTGGCAACTTGAGAATACAATATGTGTTGTCAATTTACAGCTAATAACTTAATGAGACGCATACCTCTCTAGCTTGTCATTTCTGTCTTTTACCTGATTTGTCCTGATCAAGCTTTAGTGGCTGCTGTTGGTAGGGAGTCTTGGCATGTCTAGAATCTTCTCAATTGTGCACATTCAAAAGATTCTTGACTTACTTTTATTGCCATCACTCTTTTGGCTTACTTGTGCTCCTAAAAGAATTAATCTTCTGGCTTGCTCAAAGTAAATCCAAAAAGAATTGCAACTTTCCCAACATACTCATCTTGTACATTCTCTGCAATGACTTGGCAAATTTCTTGCACAAGTTTTCGTTAGTAGACCAACATATAATATTATCATGATATCACTGCACATATATGACATTATGTTTGTGCCTTATGACAACTCTAATAAATTCATATTCTGTAAAAGTTCAGTTAGAGTGTCATACCATGTCTTTGACGATTGCTTGAGTATTGATACCGGTTCATACCAATCTGTAGTGATCTTGTGAAGAGAAGTTATACAACGTCCAATTGATCTGCAACAGCAAATGCCAGGATCTGTTGTACATTGACTTCTTCTACTATCTCACCAATCAGGAGAGCACTTGATCACATTCACCATACAGATATATCCTGATATCCTCAAGTCTCGTCACTGGTGCTTCTTGTTAGATACTGCTTCCTAATAGTAACCTAGCATCCAGTTTGGCCTTGTCCCTCATAACAATGCCAATTTCATCCAGCATTCTGGATACCCATCTTGTTCCAATAACAGATTTTCCCTTAGGCCTGGGTACCAGCTTCCAAACTTTCTGCCTTTCAGATTGATTGAGTTCATTTTGCTTTGCAATCACCCAATCTGGATCCATCAGAGCTTCTTTACCTTTCTTTGTTTCTTCTTCAGAAAGAAAACCAAGAAAATAATCATTCATACTCTATAGCTCCCGTCTTCACTCCACCACTAGGATCACTAAGAACTAGACATCAGGAATGATATTGAATCAAAACCCTTTGTCTTGACAGATACGTTCTTGAAGTGTCCTCTAGATATTCATTGTGGTGTTGATCTGACTAATTGATCCTTCTTTTGCTCCCCCTAAGCTGTTGCTGGGATTTCCTGAGAATCCTCATCCTCGTTGAGTGGTTCTGTTGAAGTACTGAGCTGTGTAGTTAAACTACCATTACCACTGCTTGGATTTGAATCATCATTACCATTAATTTCACACATAACAGCTGAGAGCTTGGAGTTGTTGAACATCATATTCAGACTTTCAATCACCTCTTGTTGATTAATCAAATTTACCTCGTAGGCTTTAGATTCCACTGATTAGCCGAGGAAAATATCCTTAAGAGCCTTAGCTGCCAATCTTGCCAAGATGCTTACTTGTAAAACATTTTCCTCCAAACCCCTGAAAGAAATTCAGAGTTTGCTTCTATTGGCCAATTCAGGGTCTTCCTGTATTTGTTACTGATCATGGAAATGTGATTAATCTCATCTGTGATGTCTTGTCCTTCAGATTGAATAAACAACACCAGTTTGTATTAAGAGTAGTCATCAACCATCACTGAAGTATATCTTTACTTTGTTGTAGATAAGACATTAACTAGTCCGTAAAGTTCCATACGTATCATCTGAAGCGGCTCAGTAATGCTTATCACATTATAGCTTTTCTGTGATGTTTCTTTGACTTCCCTTAATGACATGCCTCATATATTTCATCTAGCTTGAATCCCAGATGAGGCAGTCCTCTCACCAATACCATCTTTAGAAAAGAGTTCCTTGTATTGTCATGCAAGGGTGAGAGCTTCTCAACCTTCCTGCTTGAGATGAAACACTGCTCCTTCATTGAATAAAAAGATTTGTGCTTTGAATCTTCAGCAAGAGAGTTGCTTCTAATTGTTATCCTTGACTCCAATTATTAGTTGTTATCAATGATACCAATTATTGTAAACATGATGACATTCCATTTCCAACGTAGCCATGTCCCGTGATGAAAACCTTTGCTGTCATCTCCAAAGATTATTAACGGAACATCTTTCTCAATCACATTTGATGGCAAGTTCTTTCTTCGATCATATGTCTTCAGTAGTAAAGACCAAGAAAGCATATAAATCGATTAACCTGATTTGCCTGCACTCACAAATGGATTGACAGTTCTTGGTACCCAACTTATTTGCTTGGGTCCAGATGGATTAGAGATTTTGCTTTTAAAAGTGGTAACAACAGCTTCAACCTATACATGCTTATTCTTATCTCTGACTGACCTTGCAGTCGTTGCTCTAATGTAATTCTTAAACATGCTTTTTCTATGATTAATGCAAGTTCTAAGATATTCATTCATAATATTTAAATAAGCAAACATGTTAATAAGAATAAATGGCATACATTGAGCATTTTGACATTGCAGATAAGAGATGTGCAAATTAGGCATGTTATGCATTTTAGAAAATTCAGTACTTTCTACTTTAACCAATATACACAAGTGTAACAGGTAGCAAGTAGATTTACAGATATTCAATAATTTTCTAAGCACTCATGGAATAAGAGAATTAACAATTAAATCACTAATTCTATCTAATCCATTCTGTTGTTGTATGGCATCTAACTTTCTCTATTACCTAAGTCAGTTTTAGATACAGCTTGGTGTTCTACAAATTCTACTGACTCTAAAGGTAATTCATCCATTCTTCAAACTGATTATCCCTTAACAAACAATTCAGAATAAATGAGCAAATCTTGTTCTACTAGGGATACTAAAACTTAGCTTTACTAAGATCTTATGTGCCAGAAACTTAACCCCTAAAACTAAGAGTTGTTTCTTAAGAAAGCTTCTATCTCACATGCAAATCTTATTCTACAAATATTCATACACACATATATAAGATCTCCTATGTACATGCTTTGAATATTGAGGATTAAATACTGCATTGGTTCAAGGAAAAGATACCTGAGATATGTGAGGTGAATCATCTTCAGAGATTGCTATGAAAGCAAGATATCCATGATCTTCTCGTCATCTGATCCATCCCAACTCTTTCCTTAAGCAACATAAGTTTTGTGCTGATGCTTCTTCAACAAAGCATTCCACTTCTGTTTCAGCTATTAACTGAGTCCCTATTCTTCTTTGTTTGTTAGGCTTCTTCATTGTGTAGCACACCCTGATAGTTTCTCGTTACATAGTTCTTATCATAGTTGAAACTATCACTCTTGTTTTTGTTACCATCTCAGTCTGTAACTACCTCTTGAACTGAATCTTGAAGAGTCTTTGCTTCGGAATAAATTGGCCTGATCCTTGGATGTAGCTTTTGTACTCCTTCTGAATCTGATGTGACTAAACTTCCTTGACAAGTGAAACACTGATCTTTAGTCTAGTCTCTCGAGGTTTTCTACCTGAGCTTCTTCTGATTCAGCTACTAGTAATTCTTCTATTCTGTTCTGAGGTTCCAACAATAATGCTCGTTACTAAGATGTTGGTTTGTCCGTTCAATTCTCTAACACCCTTTATTCCTCCCTTCATAATCTCTTTTGATTCCAGATAAATTTAGCCTTGGTACAGCTCATTGACTAGTTGTATAATCTGGAATCAATAGATTTGATTAAATCTCCTTAGAAAAAAAATTATATCCGTAGAAACTTCTTCCTGAAATCAGCTTCATGGTCATCTTTTTCTTCGAAAGATAAAAATCAGTTTAACACCCGGAGGAATCTTCTTCTACAAGCCCTTGAGCACCCTCAATTTAATACTTAAGAAAAATTTAAATATTCAGAATTTTTAATTTTCCTTAAAAATAAATTAATCAAAAATAAATATTTACAAAACATTTAATTTTCAAGAATTTCGAATTCTTAAAAATTAAATCATGTAAATTAATATTTAAGAAAAATTAGAATTTAAGAAAAAAAATTTAAACAAAAATTCAAAATAAATAAATAACTCAGAAATATATTAATTCGGGGTGCTTTTGTAAAGCTGGCCAATTCAAGCACTTCGATTGTTTTTAAAACAAAAACTATCGAAGAAACTTGGCTGACCATTTTTGAAAAACTAAGAAACATTACCACTTCGATAGTTTTAAAAAAAACTATCGAAGTCACCATACTTCTCAGACTCAAAAAAAATTTGGCCACCTAAATTGACTACCATTCACAAATTCTAAAGGGTCTCTTTAGCACACTACAAATTGCTCTGTGCCGCACCTCTAAAATAAATTCATAACATAAATTAAATTTACTTAAGTTTAAAATATAAATTTATTTAACTTGAATTTATAAAATAAATTTATTTAAATTAAGTTAATCAAATAAACTTATTCAAGTTTAAATAATGAACTCATTTAAATTAAATTTATAAGATAAATTCATTTTAACTTAAATTTATAAAATAAACTTATTAAAATATAAATTCATAAAATAAATTTATTTAGAAGTTGGCCTCCTCAGAATTCTTGTCTGACTGGTCTGAAATACCCGGACCTAATCTGTATGTCGATTAACAAGCTCTGATACCAATTGTTAGGTCCCGAAGTATCGTAGAAGGGGGGGGGGGGTTGAATACGATACTCACAAATAATTCAATTTCGTTCGCGGATAATTCATTCAGTTCTATAACGAAATCAAACACACCAAACCAAACCAAGAGTCGGGGAATATATCTTTTTATAAATATAAACCTCGAAGGGTGCTACAATTTCTAATCCGTAGATTAGCTTCAATGAGTTCTAGGTTATTCATAATCAATACAATGAAAGAATTCTGAGCACTATAAATTTCTATGATCTTCTCCGGCTCAAAATTCTCTCTTAGTAGTTGCTACTATGAACTAACCTGACTGAGGAAGACACTACCTCTCTCTGTGTAATTATAGACTTAGTTTTAGAAAACTATCGAACCTTAATTGTTAAAACAATCTTGGCCGTCCAATTCTCATCAACCTGTCAGACAAACAAACTTTTCACCCACTTTCTAATTTGAAAAGTATCGAATGAATAAAGTAATTATTCAATTCGATAGTTTTTAAATAAAAACTATCAAATAGAATACTTACTTTATGCTTTCCATTCGATGGTTTACTAAACTAGAAAACTATCAAATAATAAAGTAATCATTTCATTCCATGATTACATACATTCGATGGTTTTCTATTTTAGAAAACTATCAAATAATAAAATAATCATGTCATGTCATGATTACATATATTCGATGGTTTTCTATTTAGAAAAACCATCGAACCTTTTCTTTTGTTAGTCTCCAGAAAAGTTTCAGGGTGTTTAAGTTTTAGACTGTATCAATTTCTTCCGAGACGATAAAACAATTTGATCTTTTCAGTGTCGTCACCTAGTGCAACTGGTCTGGTTCACAGATGAATAACACTTGATCAATTCTTCTTTTATGTCTGCAATTCAATGCTGCTGATAAGTCCTTTGTCGTCCTGGTTGCTTCATCACTGGAATCCTGTGGTACTGACTCTAAATCATTCACATACTTCTGTCGTCTTGAAAGTCTTGTTTCTTTTGCTGTCACTGAGGCTTGGACATTTTCATGAACTTCTTTCCGTGACCTGTTTACGGACTTCAAGAATACATAACGTATTTTGATATTTTGAGTTTACCTTATCTTCATTGATTCTGGATTCCTGTGCTTCTGTTAATATTATTGTCTGTCTTGTCCTTGGTTGAGTTGTAGTTATCTCTTTTACATCTTATGTTACATTATGCTTTACACTTATGTTTGTGGTTTAACTAGTAGCTGTTTTACTTGGCTAAAACAAAGGCCACATCTCCACCACAAACTCATGACTTGTGTCCCTCAAAGCTTGCTTAATAACATGAATCCCACTTTATCTTTAAATGTCCGATCGTTATCCTTCAATTCCAAATTCCGTTTGCGTATTAGTTCACCATTAAATCATACTAAGAATCCCCTAAATTTTCGAAATTTTCGGAGTCCGAAAGATTTACACCATTATTATTGTACCGCTATTGCCCGTTAAATCATCAAACTTTGTATTTTCTAATTTGTCATTTCTGACGAAACGATCAATCGTTTATATATTCCATAGATCACAAATATGTCCTTGAAACTCTTTTCTGAACAATTAAGAATCCCAGCTCATAACTAGCTTAATATATCTGTTTTAGGGCAAAACAAATTTTACGAATTTCTGAATTCTGACCTCATTTGCATTCACTTATTTTCATCCCAGATCATTGATACGAACTCCGAATTTCAATAAAAGAACTTCTATATATGGTCGCCTGTCGCCTATCGCCTGACAATATCTCATAATCAACAAAACTACTATCCATTGGATTTTTTTTTTTTTAATAAGTCCAAAAATATTTGGGGTTATTACACTAGACCATAGTCCAAAAGTTGATTCTTCATCCACAAAATTTGTGCACAGCAACTTCCAGCTTCAATGTATTCAGCTTCTGCAGTAGATGTGGAAACTGAATGTTGCTTCTTACTAAACCATGACACCAATCTTCCACCAAGAAACTGACAGCTACCTGTTGTACTTTTTCTGTCAATTCTACACCCAGCATAGTCTGAATCAGAGTACCCCACTAGCTCAAATCCATTAGTTTTAGGATACCAAAGGCCTAGATTAGGAGTGCCCTTTAAATATCTAAAAATTCTCTTGATAGCTACCAAGTATGACTCCTTTGGATCAGCTTGAAACCTTGCACAGAGACATGTAGCAAACATTATGTCAGGTCTGCTAGCAGTTAGGTAGAGAAGATGTGACGCCCCCAAATCCGGGGTCAGGGAATTTGGTCGTCACGCTAAAATCTCAATTTAAAACAACCTGCTAAATATAAAACCAAAACAAATATAACATCTGCGACCCCAACTCTACCAAGAATCTTTAAAGGTTATAGTGCTAGAAACAAGAATCCAAAATTTTACAAACTTTAACTTCATTTTACAACAATCTCTTTGCATATATCCTATAACGCTAGTATAACTTCGATGTGAAGTATACCAGGCCAAACTAATTATATACATAATAATATTTACTAGAAATCAATTTTATAAATTAACCTGACACTAGATCCAAATGCTCTGCATCAACTCGTCTTCCCAACGTCATCTTGACTCTTCCCGCTCCATAGTTATGCAATTAAATACTGTCAATCTACCTTTTCACTGGAGGGTTAAAAGGTGAAACAAGCAAGAGTGAGCGAAAGAAGCTCAACAAGTATATAGTACTGCACAAGATCAAATGATGCAACAATATCTGAAAAGAAATCAACTCAACTGGGATAAAATAATGGTGAAATAATAGCAATATGTATAAAAATGAACTCAGCTGGCCAAGAAAATGGCAACATATGAAATGAAATAACTTAACTGGCAACAATGAACAATACTAATAATCAATATCAACTGTAAGTTAGAATTGGATTTTTACTGTGACGCAACGAGTTAAGGTGGATGATTAGTCACACCAAAACCCCGGACCATACCCTCCGGTATGTCCAAATACTGAACTGGATCCAAGGCCACTTTTGGCCTACATAATACTGAAACTCTGACTGGCGTTTGCAGTCCTTAAAAACATTTCATTTTTAAAAAAAAACTTCCAATTCCAACTTAATACTGGGAGTTAGGTGTCGGAACAATCGAGTACCTGGTTAACTCAAATGAATACTTTCATCTGTCTGGTTAACTTTGTCAACTGAATTAGGGTAAGACAAATGCATAAGAATTAAATTTCCAATCACAAGGAATCAAGGTAAAATCTGACAAATACAAGGTGCTGCAAGGTATAATTTATGAAATGAAATAGACTTTGTCAAGTCAAGAACAATAGGTTAGCTCAACCTCAGGATAATAAAAGAATCTGGTTATGAAACAATAATTAAATGAGAAAGGGGAAACATGAATCTTGCTACAATATTCCAAACAAAAGAGTACGAGTCAGTAAACTTGCCTTTGGTCCTTCGCTATCACGTAAAGCTGAAGTACTATGATTCTCATCTTCTTCTATCTTATGACATCACAATTCTCTATTCTGATAACTCTTGGTTCCGGCGCATATGCGGTTGCTACGAATCTGCACTACCGAGATCGTGCTCGCCCAACTATTCACTAGTTAAATATAAGATATACTTTAGCCTTCGGACTACAACTTCCACATAATATAAATGTTTATAAACTTAAGCGAATGTATTTTCTACAGAAAATTGGGCATGACATATTCGTAAAGTGGACATTACCCTGTTTAAAAACACCAAAAATCCTAACTCAATCATCCACAAACAATCCACAATTTATTCAATACTCCACTCATCTGCCTTGACTTGCAGTAAACATATAAGAAAATAATCTGCCTTGACTTGCAGTAAACATATAAGAAAATAATTCTGCCTTGACTTGCAGTTACTTTATCCAAAAATACACAATCACATAAAACATTTATCACGTAGCAATTCAAATAACTAATTCACATAATTTCTTATACTTCACGTAACACATAGCACATGATTCATTCACGTATACATTTAAACAAGCATATCATATCATATACAATTTCCAAATAATAATCATTTAATAGTCCTGCCGAAAATCCGGCAACACTTCCTCTATTTATATAACAATCCACATGTTTTAAACTAATACCAACAATCAAGAATCAATTTACAACTAACCTTATTCATATAATTTAACTTAATCAACCTGAACTCACAATTATAAAATAACATACTCAACCCCATATATCATCTAAACACATAGCACTTATCAGTTCACATGCCACTATACAATACCAAACTTATTATTAGAAAATAAACATTTAATTCCCGAGACAATCATTAAAAACCAATTAATAGCTCGACTCTAAGTATCAACCTTTCGTAGCATTTATAAACTCGGTTAAACACATACCATATCAAAAGATCATCATAATACATTCACGACTCCACAACAATTTACACAAGTCACATGACACATAATAAAGTTGAAACTCTTTTTGGAAAATATTTGGTCTTCCTTTTATAAAGGTTTGAATATAAAATATCTATGGATCAAAGAACAATCATTATACTTTAAATCTGATTATCACTCGATTAATTAAAATCAATCAAAACCAACCAATAACCACAAATTAATTCTATCACTACTTACCCATCGCAATCTAACCAATTATAACTAGTTTAAACGATAAATACACATAGCAGATAACAGGTGATCATACATTTACTCAACACTAGCATACTGATTAAACACTTAACTTATTAACATACATAATAGCACGTATCATTTAATCACATATATGTGTGTGTGTGTGATATGGGCTAAAAATAACCCTAAAAATATAATTAATGACATATTAATTAGACCCGAATTGGTCCAAGAACACGGCCCAATATTCAAGGCCCGAAACCCTGATTATTCATTAATTTCTTAATTAATGAATAGGGAAAATATACAGCTCATGAAAAGAGTCCAAAATATGGTAAATTTGTCAAAGAAGGATCCAGAATCCCAATTAATGAGTCATAGCCTTTATCAACAAGGAAAAGACTTATTCAGCAAGAAATACAATGTTTATCCAATATCAAAAAGGAGACTTATTCGCTAAGACTCCTAAACATACCATAAATACTAGGCTCCAGACGCCTATATAAGGTCCCTGATCCTACAATCAGAACTATGTCTTTGGCTTGATTCTCAATTACGAATTGAGATACGTAGGCATCTTGTGAGGACCGATTTAGTCTCGAAACACAAGTGCAGCCATTAAAGCTCGAAGCTCTCTAACCCTAGCATTAATTTCGCAAGCTCGGTTTTTATTCCATAACATTTGGCGCCGTCTGTGGGAAGACAACATCAACCATGGCAAACACACGAAGAATAGCTCGGGATACTCAAACTCCTGAGGATCGCCCTATCACCTCTGAGGCTGATCAACCACTGCCGACTACTGGCACTCAAGGGGCGAATATCCCCACCAACACTCAAGGACCGGAAATCCCAACTTCGGTTGAAGGGACGAATCCCCTCCAGATGGTCATTCATGGATCTAATCCACAAGAGACCGTTCACCAGCAACCAATCTCGACTTCTCCACTCATCATGAATGCACCGAGGAGCCTTCAACTCCATACTACTGATCTCCCTCAATACGCGAATCAGACTTTGGGGATGCCAAGCTATGGCATGCCCCCTCGACCCATGGCAGGCGGTAGTGGAACTAATCCAATCTACCATGAGGCATATGTGCCCCCTTATATTCAAGGTCTGGGACCCCAAACTCGCCAGACCCCTTTCGTTCAAGATTACTCTGGCCCATACACCGAAGATGAGGGTTATACAACTGGGGAGGATGTCGCCCCAAGAAGGAGACGTTCTTCCCAGACCAATAGAGAACGACCCCAAACTACAAGGGAGAAACTAGCGGCCCATGAAGCCGAGACTGCAAGGCTCAAGAAGCTACTGGCTGAAGAAGAAGCCGCAAGGACACAAAACCAAGGAACGGGAGGAGTCCCGATAATCAATTTGGATCCACCGTCAAGGAGAACTAGAAGGGCCGAAGCCCCAAGGAGTGATCCTAGCATTCTGTTGCCCCTAAGAGATCCTGATGATCCTACACCACCGTTTACTCAAGACATCATGAAAACGGCTATATCCAGAAAGTTCAAGATTCCTTCAATTAAAGCCTATGATGGAACGGGAGATCCCGCTAATCACGTGAGGACCTTCTCCAATGCACTGCTGTTGCAGCCCGCCAATGATGCGGTTAAGTGTAGGGCGTTTCCCCAAACTCTTGCGGGTATGGCTCAACGTTGGTACAGCCGTTTACCTCCCAACTCTATTGGATCCTTCAAAGAGCTAAGCAAAGCTTTTATCAATCAATTCATTAGTGGAAGGGTGCATGAGAAAAGTTCTGCATCACTCATGGAAATCCGGCAAGGACAGAATGAAGCCCTAAGGGACTACATCAACCGATTCACTAGGGAGGCTCTGAAAGTCCCGGACTTAGAGGACAAAGTAGCTATGATAGCCCTGCAACAAGGAACTACTGATGATCACTTCAAGAGATCCTTGGCAAAACATCCACCCGAAAACATGTTGAAGCTCCAAGATAGAGCCGGGAAGTATATCAAGGCCGAGGAAAGCATGAGAAAGTATGAACCCACTATTGAGGGAAGTGAAAGCGGAAAAAAGAGAAAGGAGACTCAAGAGTATGACGCTAGGGACAAATATCCCAGGACAGCGAAAGATTCTGACTCTCCACCTAAAAGGAACAACTTCGGACCCAGGTTCAATGAATATGCAAGGTTGAATACCTCAAGAAGTCAAATTCTGATGGAAATTGAGAGGGAAGAAGATCTTCGATGGCCAAAGCCGTTAAGATCCGACTTGGAGAAACGGAACAAGAATCAATTCTGCCATTTCCATAAAGAAGTTGGTCATGATACCAACGATTGTAGACAACTGAAAGATGAGATCGAGTTCTTAATCCGAAGAGGAAAACTCGATAAGTTCACTAGGGATGGGAATCGAGGAAATCAACAAGGAAACTATGAAAGGAAAGACTATGATAGGAGGGACAACGACCAAGATCGTACTCCTAAGCCCCGAGGGCCTGTCATCAACATGATATTTGGAGGACCGACTGCTGCTGGGTCCTCCCGAAACTCAAAGAAAGCTTATGCCCGAGAGGTAATGACTGTTGTAGGAGAAGCGCCGAAATGTGCCAAGACAGAAGTGGCTATTACCTTTGATATTGTCAAACATTGTCAAACATCTCTTGCTCCAAACCATTAAACAGAATGTTCATGGTTCTCTTATCTTTATGGATTTTTGCAAGATCTTCAATAGTCCATTCTAAGACAAGTTTTGGAATTTCTACATCAGGAGCATCATCTGGCACTCCAATTCTAGATGCAACCTTCATGGGAACGTGTGGACCTTTCTCAATGCAGTCTACATATATCTCATCCATAGACATGAGATGTAAATGCATCTTTACTTTCCAGTGAAAGTAATTGTCCTTATCAAGAACTGGTATCTTTACACCTGCATCCTTCTTCACCATGGCTTCTGTTTTTGGTCTTGATCTTTAAACTTCTTGTGTGTTAGAAGCTCGCTCTGATACCAATTGTTAATCCCAAATGACCTAACAGAATTGTAGAAGGGGGGGTTGAATACAATTCTTGATATTTTCTTAAACTTAAAACACTTTATAAAATAAAACTGAACTGAATAAATAAAAACACAAGATATAAATAATTCAGTTGGATTGTTTGATGATCCAACTGAAGTGTTTTTATTGCGGAAATAATCCGTGATACACAAGTACACAGCTGCTCAGTTACAGAGTTGTAGAGAAGAATGCTCTCAAGGATAGCTAATACAAACTATTTGTTTTTCTTCTCTTACTATTTCTTAACTGCTACACTTGGTTATATATATCCCCAAGTTTACAATACTATTTTTGGCTACTCTAAAGTATACTAAAGGTGGCCAATAGTTTGCTTTTCATCCCTTTTGTCCAGTGGTCCTTGGAGATCCTTGCTTTTGTCTTCATGCTTATTATGATCACTCCCAAGAGCCCAATTGGAAATTGGGATGTTTCCTTATTCCCCATGTCCATTTTAATGGTTTCCAATGCAAAGTACACTTCCACATCACCTTTAGATCTGTTCAGTAAACTGTCACTATCACTTTGTCAACTATTCAGAAAAGCAATAATGATTCGTTGATAGCAGGGAGATGTGTTTCGTTGATAGCCTTATTCTTCATTCCGTTGATGGTGTTTCTCTCATTTCGTTGATGAGTAAACTCCATACCGTTGATGGTGTATCCTTGTTTCGTTGATAGAGTAATCCTCATACCGTTGACATGTCTTCACTTAGGCAAAATTACAAGGCATAACATATTTACAATTAACCAACCTATTTTGCCTATCTAGTACTTAGTCAACATGACTTAGAAAACCTATCTAGTACATACATCAAATGCATATCAAACTGTGAAGTATTGTACAGTGCAATTGCTACAACACTCATTCCGTTGATGAGCTTCCTGTCAACGAAACACTGCAAAGCATGCTATTCCGTTGACAGTTACAAAATGACTTAATACAAAATCTACTAAGTGTTTTTATAATTATCATCAAGAACAACATATTCCTAACAATCTCCCCCAATTTATGACTGATAGAATAACAGCCATAAATCAAGAGCCTTGATGATAACAAAAACACTCAGTTAAATTACACATGATAAAAGTAGAAATTGCATTGAGCTTCACTGAATTTAATTAAAATACAAAGTAGAAAATCTTACTAAACAAGTGCACAGAGTTGCTCCTCTAGACTGAGCAGATTTTTCATCTTTGCCTCTGTGGTCTTGTTTTCTTCCCTTTCCTTGCATTGTTCTCCTCAATCTGAGCTTGAAGTCTTCTGTAGAAAATCTTCTCTTCTTCATCTTCATTCCCCAACTTGGATTGCATTAATCTTAGAGTTTCATTGGATGCCTTCTCCAGTTGGTCTTCTATTCTGAAGAATCTTCTACAGTTGTCCTTGTCTCTGAATTCCATCATCCAAAAAGGTTGGAGATGAATCTTCTTTCCTGTTTGAGGGACCTTCAATACTCTGGGAAGTGCACCAGGCTTGTTCCAGCTAGCTTTGATTTGGCAGATTTTGGAAACAACTTCAGACTTAGCTGTTTTGGTAAAACCAAAATCTTTCTTCAGGCATTTGAACACAGAAAGCAGTGTCTGATAGTCTTCTCCCAGAATTCTATGTAGAGGCCAAACCTATTCTCTCCCACCCTTGTAGACAAACACCAATCTCTCTGGTAGTTTGTAAGAAGCTGCAATTCCTCTCACTTCAACTAGGTCAACAAGATTGATGTGTAGGTCAGACTCCTCCCTGATATCAGCAATGTAGATGAAGTCTTCTGGGTTGGTAGGAGGTTTTTCAGCTTGTGGTCTCCTTACTAGAATTGGCTTAGCCTTGGTAGCCCTTTGCTTAGATTTCTTCTTTGGATCCATCTCAAAGAGGAATTTTGGAAAGTTGGCCTCATCAAACTCAATTGGCTCTTCCTTTGGCTCAATTGGCTGATCATGGAAATTAACAGGATGTTTAGGATCACAGGCTAACTTTTCCCCTAGAGCTGGATCAGGAATTGTTGGAGGTGCAGTTGGTACAGAAGAGTCTGATGCAATACTCTGAGAGTCATCATTCTCAAAGGCTATATTTCTCCTAGCTCTTGCCTTTGGTTGCCTTGCTCTTCTTTGCACTCCTTTCCTCTCTGGCTTTTTCTTCTTGCTGTCTTTCTTCTTCATCAAGAGATTGAGCAACTGCAAGTGCTTGCATTGCTGCTCTTTCTGACTCTTCAGCTTTAGCTTCAGCAAAGTTTGGGTGACCAGCCCAAACACAGATTTGTTGTCCATTCCTGTAGACAATTGCCCTTTGCTTCCTTACCTCATAGTCATTGCTTTCCTTGCTTTTTGTGATGAGAAGACCAAGAAGCTTGAGCTCATCTGGATAAGGTGCAGGATAGAAAGTCCTTTCTGTATTTTTGCCCTTTGGTTTAGCAGGAGACTTGGGAGATAGGCTTCTTTGCAATGTAGCTTTTTCCACATCCCTAATGCATGAAGTTTGTCCTTTCTCCTTCCTTGATCCTTGAGTGACTCCATGTAGAAGAGGCTCTACCTTATATGAAGAATTGGTCCGTGGCTCCCATTCCGTTGACACTAAAACCATGGCATCCGTTGATGGCTCTGTTGAAGAAGCTTGATTCGTTGATGGATCTGAAGTCTTTTCAGAATCAGCTATCTTCTTGATTCTTTCATCTATCCTGGACCAGTGGTCTTTAATCTGTTCAGCAAGCTGTAGCTTCATAGAAGCTTGCTGAATCAGGTCAATGCTGTCCAGTTTAGCTTTGCCTGACTCCCCCATAGCTAGTGGCTCCTTTGGCAGGGAAATGGCTGGGACCATAACCTTTGTGATTTGAATGTCTAGCTCCTTAGATTTCTCCCCCTTTTTGTTATCATCAAGAGAGATGACTGGGAGTCCTTGAGCTGCCACTAGCTGGGCCAACAGTTGTGTCTGCTTCTCCTGTTCCTTTTGCATCTGAGATAAGGTAGCTTCCACCTTGTCCACTCTAGAAGAGAGAGTCTTCAAGGAGGTAGCCACCTCAGGTTCCTTAGAGAAAAACCTGTTCATCTTGGACACAGTGAGAAGAGGAAGCTTTTCATCTAGCCTCCTGTCATTAGCATCCTTGAGATTGCTAATTGAGTCTTTGATTTCTCTAGCCTCAATCCTTGTCTGCATCATCTGTAGCCTTTGGATTTCCAGTGAATCCATAATAGCCTTGTAGAATTTCTTGTCATTGGCATTTGCAGACTCATAAGCCAGATAGGCCTCATTGTACTGCCTTGTGATTGCAGCATCCAGGGAGATCCTTCCTTGTAAATCTTGAGAAAGCCAGTTTGGTGTAGGAGGCACCACAGAAGTCCCAGTCTGTGAAGTAGTGGCCACCTGATTGTCACCAAAGTTGTCCTCATCATCAGAGAAATCAAACTCACCACTAGCTGCAGCTTCTGGAGATAGATTGGTCAAGGCATCCTTTGCTCTTTGCATTGATGCAGTTGTATGAATCAGTTGTAGTGACCTCTCTGCCTCCACATTGCCCTGTTGAGCCAAAACTTGATAGGCTGACACAGGATGAGTAAAGGTCTCAGGATCCAGGGAAATACTATCCAGAGTCTGTTGATAAAGCTCTTGGAAGGTAAGTTCCCTTTCTCCCTCATTGACCTCCATTGACTCACTAGCAATGGCTGCTTCCTCCCTTATGACTCCTGTAGTCCCTTCTCTCTCTCATCTATTTTCTTGCATCATGGGCTCCCCATGGCTCACACCTCTCACACCCTCACCTTCACCTACTAAGGTGGAACTCTCAATCTCTCCTTTTGCCTGGCTGGAAGAAATAGCCAGCCTCTCACTCTCATTCTCTCCTTTTGCCTGGCTGCAAGCCAGCCTCTCAGTTTCACTCCCTCTCAATCCTAAAAGTGTCTCAACTACCACCAGGTCATCTACACTAGTTGTGGAAACAACTAGATTTTCAATAAGGGGTGTAGAATGACCTATCAATGGAATGGTAGTTTGAACTGTCAACGGTATGGATACCGTTGATGGAGAAACACTTGTCAACGAAATAGACTGTTTCGTTGATGAAGTCAAGAAAGCACTTTGAGAATGAGAAGTTACAGTAGAGTCTGTGGTGATTGATTTGAGAGTTTGGTCCACAGATCCCCTTGTAACTTCAGGAAAAATTGGTTGATGGCCCAACAAATCACTTAACAAGTGATGGCCACCAGCTTCAGAGTGGGGCTTCTCCAAGATTAGAGTTGGAGAATCAGGAATAGATGTATGGATCATGTCCACATCTAGAGATAGAGTTGGTGAATTTGATGGAGATAATTCAAGATTGATGTTTAGAGAATGGGATTGTAACCCCAGAGTAATGATAGGGGTTACATCAAACTGAATTTGAGAAACTGGAAGTGTTGCTTCCAGTGTGTGTGCACCCTGTGAACCCTTGGACTTTTGCTTCACTCTCCTTTGGTATTGGGAAAATGTAGACTGTGGGCTTGAAGTGTCCCTTACCCTTTTGGACTGTGCTCTAGGTTGAGAGCTTGTTTCAATAATTACATCCTTTTGGGAGGATGCAATTAGACTTGTGCTTAAATCCATTTTACTCATTGTGCCTTGTTGGGAAGACACAATGGGGCTAGGCTGGGAAACACTTACCTCACCTTCCTTATCCTTGGGGTTTCTTTGACTTTCACCCCTTCCCTCACCTCTCACAACTCCAGACTCACTCCCCTTAGGTTGTGTGGTAGTTTTTACAACAGGTGCCTTTTGAGAAGCACCTGAGGTTGGCTTGGAGGATTTCTTAGATTTTGGTTTTGTTGCTGAGGCAGGAGCCTGTTGGGTCACAGCTACAGACTCCATAGCAACTGGATTGGATGAAACAATGGAAGTAACAGCTATACTAACAGGGATAGCAGTAGTTACCTCAATGATTGGCAGATACACCACTGGAACATCACCATTGTGGTTTAGCCTCAGTATGTCTGTCAATACTCTCTTCTCTTGTACAAAGCACTCAAACCTGGCAGTAGGGTTAGAGATAACTAATGGTGCTGGACTAACATGATTAGCCAGCATCATCAGAAACCTTGCATAATAGATATTTTTCTTCCTATTTGCCTTATCACCCAACTTAGCACCAATTTCATACATAAGTTGGGTGCTAAAGTTGTAATATCTATCATTTAGCAGCATGGTTAGGAGAATTAACATAGAGTTAGTTAATGCATCAAAATTACTAATCTTTCCAGAAAAGACCTTAATGAATGCATCAGCTAAATAACTGTATTCCCTAACCAAACCTCTCCTAATTATCTTACCCAAGTTATCAGTAGGCAAAGAGTAGTTTATAGAATTTAGCATGGTAGTTATTTCAGTGTTAGAAGGCAAAGCATCACAGTTATTATCAGGAATATGTAAACATGCTTGCAAAACATCAGAATTAACTATGTACTCGTTACCTTGAAGAGTGAATTGCAGTGTGCCGTTTGTTCCACTATACTCACATGAGGTCCAAATCTCCTCGATTATTTCATTGTAGAGTGGTGTAGAGTGAAACATCGCATAGCTCAACTTACAGTTCCTCATGAAGTCCATCATCTTGAAAAAGATGCTGTTCGGACTCTCCTTAACAACAAATGGAATAGAATTGTTCTTCTCATAGATGAACCCACCAGCAGACATAAGCTTGACTATGGGTGCCATTGTTGAGTGAGGAAAAGCTTCGAGCTATATTGCTTGTTAGAGAGAAGAAGATAGAAAAACTTTTGGAATTTTTGAGAACAGGTAGAAATGAAATAAAGAAATTGAAATTTCTTAAATACTCCCCCAAAAATTCTCAGAAATTAAGTCCAATAATTAATCTAAATTACCTGATTGGCTTAAAAAGTAACCGTTAGAATTAAATATTACCACGATTTATACTTACAGGGGTGTATGCATAGATCGTGATAAAGAACGTGAAATTTCAACGGTTCAGATTAAAAAGCGCTACATCAACGAGTCAGGATTGGGCGGTTAAAGTCCAGTCTTATTTCGTTGATAAAGCTGCGTTTCGTTGATATAAAAGAGCTATCAACGAAACACCCAGAAAAATGCTAAGACTGTCAACGGAATGGTGCGTTTCGTTGACATAGTAATTTTGACTTAGACAAAATTTCACCTTTTCCTGAGAAAATCAATTCACAGAAAAATTATAGCAAGTTCCTGGCTGCATTTTAACTTAAAAATCTCAAAATAATTAAGAGAAATTTAGCATACCTAGCTCACTTACTAATCTTAAGAATGTGGATTCATCAAGTGGCTTGGTAAAGATGTCTGCAAGTTGTTGTTCACTTGGAACAAATTGTAACTCCACAGTACCATTCATAACATGTTCTCTAATAAAGTGGTACTTGATGTCAATATGCTTGGTCCTTGAATGCTGCACTGGATTCTCAGTAATGGCAATGGCACTAGTGTTGTCACAGAAAATAGGAATTTTCTCAACTCTTATTCCATAATCAAGTAGTTGATTTTTCATCCATAAAATCTGTGCACAACAACTTCCAGCTGCAATATACTCAGCCTCAGCTGTGGAGGTGGAAACTGAGTTTTGTTTCTTGCTGAACCATGATACAAGCTTGTTTCCTAGAAATTGACAGGTTCCTGTTGTGCTTTTCCTGTCAATTTTACATCCTGCATAATCTGCATCTGAATAACCAATTAGTTCAAAACCAGATTCTCTAGGATACCAAATGCCAAGGTTTGGTGTTCCTTTGAGATATCTGAAAATTCTTTTAATAGCAACTAAATGGGATTCCCTAGGATCAGCCTGAAATCTAGCACATAGACATGTAGCAAACATAATATCAGGTCTACTAGCTGTTAAATATAAAAGTGAGCCAACCATGCCTCTGTAACTTGAAATGTCCACAGATTTTTCCTTAGTATTCAATTCAAGTTTGGTGGCAGTAGGCATGGGTGTTTTGGCAGGAGAGCATTCCATTAAGTTAAACCTCTTTAACAAATCATTAATGTACTTGGTTTGACTAATGAAAATGCCTTCATTAACTTGCTTTACTTGAAGACCAAGAAAATAAGTTAACTCTCCCATCATGCTCATTTCATACTTACTTTGCATAAGCTTGGCAAACTTTTGACAAAGTTTTTCATCTGTAGACCCAAAAATTATGTCATCTACATATATTTGAACAAGTATTGTAGAGCCATTCACAATCCTATGAAAAAGAGTTTTATCTACAGTACCTCTAGTGAAGTGATTCTCAAGGAGGAACTGTGAAAGTGTGTCATACCAGGCTCTAGGTGCTTGTTTCAAACCATAGAGTGCTTTGAGGAGGAAGTATACATATTCTGGAAAATCATCATCTTCAAAACCAGGAGGTTGACTTACATACACCTCCTCTTCCAATTCCCCATTTAGAAAAGCACTCTTCACATCCATTTGATAGACCTTGAAATTGGCATGGGCTGCATAGGCTAGGAAAATCCTTATTGCTTCTAGTCTTGCAATAGGAGCAAAGGTTTCATCAAAATCAATTCCTTCTTCCTGTGAGTAGCCTTTTGCAACCAATCTAGCTTTGTTCCTTGTGACTATGCCATTTTCATCCATCTTATTTCTGAACACCCATTTTGTGCCTATGACACTCCTGTCCTTAGGCTTGGGCACCAGCTTCCAAACGTTGTTCCTTTCAAATTGGTTTAGCTCTTCTTGCATAGCCAAGACCCAATCTGGATCTAGAAGTGCATCCTCAACTTTCTTTGGCTCATTTTGAGACAGAAAGCTGCTATATAGACATTCTTCTTGAGTTGCTCTTCTAGTTTAGACTTTTGAAGACACATCACCTATAATAAGTTCAAAGGGATGATCTTTAGTCCATTTCCTTGAGGGAGGTAGATTTGCTCTTGAAGAAGTAGCTTCATGATCATGATTACCTAGATTAGATATTTGTCCTTGAGAAACTCCCCCTGAGTTTGTTGTCCCTAATTGATCACTCCTGGAAGCATTTCTGTGACTGTCAACGGAATGACTATTTTGACTGTCAACGAAACGCTCATTCTGACTATCAACGAAACGCTCATTCTGACTGTCAACGGAATGTCCATTTGGTCTACTAGCATCTATTCTTTTCAATCTTAATGCAGCAATTTCATCTTCACTGCTGCTTTCATCTGTGCTAGATACAACAACTTTAGGCTGTTTCTCAGTAGCCTTAACATGATTCATTTGATCTCCATCCTCATTTTCAAAAGAAAGACTTTCATGGAAACCTTCATCACAGAGACCCTGAATTTTGAGATCATCAAACACAACATGTACAGATTCCATAACAATGTTGGTTCTGAGATTGTAGACTCTGTAGGCTTTCCCTGCTGCATAACCCACAAATATTGCTTCATCTGCCTTTGCTTCAAATTTCCCCAAATGCTCAGCTTGATTTCTCAGAACAAAGCACTTGCATCCAAAGACATGAAGAAAATCCAATAGTGGCTTCTTTCTTTTGAGTAGCTGATAAGGGGTCATTCCTTTGGCCTGATTAATCAAAGAAATATTCTGAGTGAAGCAAGCTGTATTAACTGCCTCAGCCCAAAAATAAGTTGGTAATTTTGATTCATCTAGCATTGTCCTTGCAGCTTCAATAAGTGTTCTGTTTTTCCTTTCAACTACACCATTTTGCTGTGGTGTCCTTGCTGCTGAAAACTCATGCAAAATACCATTTTCTTCACAGAACACCTTCATGCTTGAATTCTTGAATTCTGTCCCATTGTCACTCCTAATCCTTCTTACTTTCAAGTCAGGATGATTGTTTACCATCTTGATGTGATTGATAATGATTTCACTTGCCTCATCTTTGGAGAGCAAAAAGAAAGTCCATGTAAATCTAGAAAAATCATCAACAATCACAAGACAGTATTTCTTCTTTGAAATAGACATGACATTTACAGGGCCAAACAAATCCATATGAAGCAACTCAAGCTGATGGACAATTGATGACTCTGTCTTGCTTTTGAATGATGCCTTCTTTTGTTTCCCTTTTTGACAGGCATCACACAAACCATCCTTGGAAAACTCCACTTGTGGAATTCCTCTAGCAAGATCTTTCCTCACCAAATCATTCATAACTTTAAAGTTCAGATGAGATAATTTCTTGTGCCATAGCCAACTTTCATCCTTGCTTGCCTTGCTGAAAAGACAAGTGATGGTTTCTGGACTTGTGCTACTAAAGTCAGCAATGTACACATTCCCTCTTCTGAATCCAGTCATTACCACATTGTTGTTTCCTCCTTTAGAAACAACACAGGCTTCTTTAGAAAAAGTAACTAAAAATCCTTTGTCACAAAGTTGGCTGATACTAAGTAAGTTGTGCTTAAGACCATCCACCAATGCAACCTCATCTATGATGACATTCTCTTTTGAAATCAAGCCATATCCCTTTGTGTAGCCTTTGCTGTCATCTCCAAAAGCAATACAAGGGCCAGCTCTTTCCTGAAACTCTGTGAGCAGGGTAGAATCACCAGTCATGTGTCTTGAACAACCACTATCCAAGTACCAAAGATTCCTTTTGTCTCCCTGCACACAATAGAACCAAATCAAGTCGATTTTGGTACCCAAGTTTCCTTGGGTCCTGTTTTGTTAGCCTTTGCTTTTCCTTTTATATCATTTTTCACCTTGGGCTCAGATTGATTTAAATCAATCTTTATCCTTGGTGTTGATTTCTGAGGATTGCTCACACTTTCATTCTTAGCATGCATAATTGGAGGAACAAACATGTTATTCATATTCCATGGCATTTGTGGCACATTAAACATATTCATGTATGGATTAGACACAAATGGCATGCTGGCATATGGATTTTGAAATTGTGCATATGGAGCAAACATGTTAGGCATAACAGGCATTGTAGGCATGGAACTATTCATTGCAGGCTTGGGAATTTTCACTTTAACAGTCTTCTTAACAGATTTGCAGTTAGTAGATAAATGACTAACACTTCCACAATTAACACATGTCTTTCTAGGAGCATATTTATCAGGTGTGTAATTGTTGTGTTTGTTAATTCCTACTTTGCCATTCCTGTTATTCTTTTTATTTCCCTTAGCCTCAACTTGAACATTCTCTAACTTATCTTTCAATTGCTTGTTGGATAAGTGACCTACATTAGCTCTCTCAACAGGCTTCTCAACTTTCTTTGATTTACTAGACTCACCTTGAACAAAGTTCTTGGTGACAGGACCATACTTGTCATTAAGTCTAGTGAGTTTATCTTTTCTTTTGTCTGTCAACGAAACTCCCTGATCGGTTGATGGTTCATCTGTCAACGGAACATTGCATTCCGTTGACATATCAACCTTCAACAAATGATCATTGTTGTTTGTTGACTCTGTTTCTGATTCTAAGGTTTCACAAACATACCCTAGTTTCTCTTTGTTCTTTTTCCATGATTGTTCACAGAAAGATTCCATACCTTGAACATTAATGATGTTGGTAACAACATTCCTGGCATCTTTCCATTTAGCAATCACACTTTGTTCTATTTCAAGTTGTGTCTTAAGAATTTCTTCCCTTTGTAACACGTTCTCAAGTTCCCTCTTAGTATCCCTACTAACACATCTCATTTTCTCAAATTCAATGAGCTGTGCTTCTAACATTGCATTCCTATCACTTAAGAGCAAATTAGTCTCTTTTATTCTTGAATTCTCTTTGGTAAGTGATTTAAGAGTAACACGCAAATTATACAATACAGTAGACATTTCATTTACTGCACTATCGCATTCCTCTTTAGAAAGCTCAGAAAGATTAGTAATTGTTACCTGGTTGCTTGAGGAGCTTGCTTCCTGCTCATGATTGTTAGCCATAAGAGCCAAGTTGACATATTCAACATCATCATCAGAATCTTCACCATTACCAGCCCAATCATACTCCTGAGACATGAAAGCCTTTTCTTTTTGCTTGAGAAGTTCAAAGTATTTCTTTTTATAATCAACAGGCTCAAATTTCCTGTTGCTCTTCTCAACTTTGGGCTTTCTGCAATCTCCAGCAAAGTGACCAAGCATTCCACAATTGAAACATTTAGATTTAGACTTTTCAATCCAGTTTGATTTGTTAGGTTGAAAGTCTCTTCTTGGTGGCCTTGCTTCTGAGTTTCTCTTGAACTTGAACTTAGAGAATTTTCTTGACAGAAAAGCAATGTGTTCATCAATCTCATCTAAGTCATCCAAGTTGGCTGATTCTGGTTCTTCTTCTTCTGTCATCTTACCTTTACCCTTGCTAACATCACTTCTACAACTAGCTCGACTAGTTGTGGCCTTTGCAGCTTCTTCAGTGTCATCTTCCAGTTGGTTCACAGATGCAATCAATGCAATAGATCCACCCTTCTTCTGTACCTTTTCAATTTCCTCATCTTGCTCCATTTCCAGCTCATAAGTCTTCAAGGTTCCATAAAGCCTTTCAAGAGTGTAGTCTTTGTACTCTTGAGTGTTTCTTAGAGAAACAGTCATAGGCTTCCATTCTTTTGGAAGAGCTCTTAGAAATTTAAGGTTTGAGTCCTTAGTTTGGTAGATTCTCCCATACAACTTTAATCCATTCAGAAGCTTTTGAAACCTACTAAACGTGTCATTTAGGGTTTCACCAGCTTTAAAGTGAAAGTGCTCATATTGTTGTATAAGGAGTTGCATTTTGTTCTCCCTTACTTGCTCAGTTCCTTCACATAGTGTTCTGACAGTGTCCCATACTTCTTTGGAGGTTGTACAGTTTATGACATTGTCAAACATCTCTTGCTCCAAACCATTAAACAGAATGTTCATGGTTCTCTTATCTTTATGGATTTTTGCAAGATCTTCAATAGTCCATTCTGAGACAAGTTTTGGAATTTCTACATCAGGAGCATCATCTGGCACTCCAATTCTAGATGCAACCTTCATGGGAACGTGTGGACCTTTCTCAATGCAGTCTACATATCTCTCATCCATAGACATGAGATGTAAATGCATCTTTACTTTCCAGTGAAAGTAATTGTCCTTATCAAGAACTGGTATCTTTACACCTGCATCCTTCTTCACCATGGCTTCTGTTTTTGGTCTTGATCTTTAAACTTCTTGTGTGTTAGAAGCTCGCTCTGATACCAATTGTTAATCCCAAATGACCTAACAGAATTGTAGAAGGGGGGGTTGAATACAATTCTTGATATTTTCTTAAACTTAAAACACTTTATAAAATAAAACTGAACTGAATAAATAAAAACACAAGATATAAATAATTCAGTTGGATTGTTTGATGATCCAACTGAAGTGTTTTTATTGCGGAAATAATCTGTGATACACAAGTACACAGCTGCTCAGTTACAGAGTTGTAGAGAAGAATGCTCTCAAGGATAGCTAATACAAACTATTTGTTTTTCTTCTCTTACTATTTCTTAACTGCTACACTTGGTTATATATATCCCCAAGTTTACAATACTATTTTTGGCTACTCTAAAGTATACTAAAGGTAACCGCCAATAGTTTACTTTTCATCCCTTTTGTCCAGTGGTCCTTGGAGATCCTTGCTTTTGTCTTCATGCTTATTATGATCACTCCCAAGAGCCCAATTGGAAACTGGGATGTTTCCTTATTCCCCATGTCCATTTTAATGGTTTCCAATGCAAAGTACACTTCCACATCACCTTTAGATCTGTTCAGTAAACTGTCACTATCACTTTGTCAACTATTCAGAAAAGCAATAATGATTCGTTGATAGCAGGGAGATGTGTTTCGTTGATAGCCTTATTCTTCATTCCGTTGATGGTGTTTCTCTCATTTCGTTGATGAGTAAACTCTATACCGTTGATGGTGTATCCTTGTTTCGTTGATAGAGTAATCCTCATACCGTTGACATGTCTTCACTTAGGCAAAATTACAAGGCATAACATATTTACAATTAACCAACCTATTTTGCCTATCTAGTACTTAGTCAACATGACTTAGAAAACCTATCTAGTACATACATCAAATGCATATCAAACTGTGAAGTATTGTACAGTGCAATTGCTACAACACTCATTCCGTTGATGAGCTTCATGTCAACGAAACACTGCAAAGCATGCTATTCCGTTGACAGTTACAAAATGACTTAATACAAAATCTACTAAGTGTTTTTATAATTATCATCAAGAACAACATATTCCTAACAACGGGTTCAATGGGGTTAAATCTAAAGTAGAGGGAACTATTCAGCTCCCTATGACAAGAGGGCAAGGTTCACAAACAACAACTCAAATGCTGAACTTCGTGGTGATAAAGGCAACCTCGACTTATAATGCAATCCTTGGGAGGACAGGCCTTCATGCATTCAAGGTTGTTGCCTCAACTTACCATTTGAAAATCAAGTTCCCAACAAAGAACGGGGTTGGTGAAGAACAAGGAGATCAAAAGATGGCTAGGAGTTGCTATGTAGCCGCGTTAAGGCCTGATGGAGTCGGGGGGCAGGTTCTCCCAATCAAGGTTATGGATTCGAGAGACGATGAAGAAAGAAGGGACTGAGATGCCAAGAACATGGCATGCCTCAAATTTGAAAGTTTATTATGTTTAGTTGTTTCCTAAAAGGATCCACAAATAGGACAAGTAGCAATAAGGTCGACGAAACCATTCTGAGCTCTTAAGCTCTTAGTAGGAAGTAAAGCACTATATAAGGGTCGAACCCTCTTTTTCAAAGGAAATATTTCAAGTTCTCATTCACTATTTTATTACGTATCTTTGTTTGAGTATTTCCTTATTGTTCTACTAAAGGACAAGTTGTACCAACAACACTTGATCAAAGTGCCAGCCCATTCAAGAGGCCAAGTACTAGGAATTGCCTTACAAAAGATAAGTTAAATAAATATAAGTGAGCAAGAATGACAAAACAGAATATGCAAAAATAAAGTTGCATAAACCCCGAAGAAGAAGTATCGAAAAGATAAGACTACAAGATATAACATAAATAGCATGCATGAATAGAAGATCTCGAAGGATCAAAGAGTTATGTTACAAGCATCAAATAAATCTTAAAATCCATGAAAGGACCCTGAATAAAAGCAAGATATAGAGCCACACATGGCCAATAAAATCTGATCTAAGTCATCAAACGAATCATTGCCAAGGACAGGGGCATCTAAGTCCTCTATGAAGTCGTCAGTAGGCTCGAACTCCTCCATTGGCAAGAAGAAGTATCAGAAGGATGCCAAAAAGGCAAGCTGCCTCAAAATGGATCCCCAATTTAGATTAAAAAGTCATGAAGACCACGATTCTTAAAGTCGGAAGATCAATTGTAGTCCTAAAGACCTCAAGCTCAAACTAAAAACCTTAAGAGGCATATTGGAAGAATGTTAATATATGGGTTGAAACCCCTGAAAATTGAGGAAGTAGAGCTCAGAATGAGCTTCGATTCGATATACCGCAAGCTCAAATTAAAGAAGCGAGTAAAACGTTGTGTCTGTCTTCGTTCACGAAGACCTCTCGATGTGAAACTTAAGGTATTAGAACTCAAGTTAGTTCTTGTATTTGTAAGCCACGTTTGGCGTTGTTGAAACCTCAAATGAGGTCTAAGGTGTTAGAACTCAAGTTAGTTCTTGTATTTGTAAGCCACGTTTGGCGTTGTTGAAACCTCAAATGAGGTCTAAGGTGTTAGAACTCAAGTTAGTTCTTGTATCTGTAAGCCACGTTTGGCGTTGTCGAAACCTTAAACGAGGTTGAAGGGTAACGACCTCTCAAATACATAAAAAGTTGAGGTCGTTTTGTTCAACCTAGGACCAAATTGAGGTCGAAAATTGAGGTCGAAAATTGAGGTCGAAAACACCTCAAAAAACGACTAGAAGACCGTCTGGGAAGCGTGGTTCACAACCCCGTCTTGTACACGGGGATGACCAACGTCCAAAAGACATTTGAAAAATCAAGGATTGAAAAACGACTATGAGGCAAAGACGCCCAGGAGACCTCCTTGAACGCGTGATTCACAACTCCGTCTTGTACGCGGGGGTGAACACCGCCCAGGAGACAAAGAAAGTCCAGCTAAAAAAGAAGCGCAAAGAACGCCTAGGAAGCATCCTTGAAAGCGTGGTTCACGACCTCGCCTTGTACGCGGGGGTGAACGTCGCCTAGGAGACAAAAGCGAAGCGAACAAAAAAAATTTTATTCGAAAAACGCTCGGGAAGCTGTCTTGTAGGCGGGGCTGAAAACACTGCCTTGTAGGCGGGTGTCACCCACGCCCAGAAGACATCAAAAATTGGCCAACAATTTTTCAAAAAAAAAATAAAATGAAATTCTCGAATAGCGCCCAGGAAGCAGCCTTGTACGCGGGTTTTATTTGGGTGCCTTGTACGCGGGGGTTACACCCGCCTCCCGCACATCTCACTCACAACACCAAATGCCATCAACTATCGCTGCTCCCCCACAGGAAACAAGGGGTGTCCCCCCACGGGGAACAAGTTCATTTGTTGCTATGTATGAAAGGAGACAAGATTTAATAAGGCAAAAGAAATTCAGAAATTACTAATTAAATAGCAAAATGCTATTTAAAATTCCTGAAAAAACAGAAAATTATTTTCTTAATTTTGGAAAATATATATGCTGGTTGGCACTTTTTAAAATATTTCAAGAAATATTTTAAAAATACCCGTGGGTACATGAAAATTCCTAAAATATTAGGAATAATTATTAAAAATACCTGTGGGTACATGAAAATTCCTAAAATATTAGTAATAATTATTAAAATACCTGTGGGTACATGAAAATTCCTAAAATATTAGGAATAATTATTAAAATACCTATGGGTACATGAAAATTCCTAAAATATTAGGAATAATTATTAAAATACCTGTGGGTACATGAAAATTCCTAAAATATTAGGAATAATTATTAAAAATACCCGTGGGTACATGGAAATTCCTTAAATATTAGGAATATTTTATATAAATGTCAAATTAGCCTCGAATAAGGCAACAATCGTCGTAAATGTGTAGGTCGCTCCACACTTTGCAATAAGGCGATACTTGTGAAACACTGGTGTAAATAAAGTCCTAGGTAAAGGATAAAAAGACCCCGAATCTCGAAAAAGGTCAATATAATTTCTACGAAAACTTGAAAAGTTTTCCTAGAAATTGGGGGGCAAATGATATAGGCTAAAAATAACCCTAAAATATAATTAATGACATATTAATTAGACCCGAATTGGTCCAAGAACACGGCCCAATATTCAAGGCCCGAAACCCTGATTATTCATTAATTTCGTAATTAATGAATAGGGAAAATATACATCTCATGAAAAGAGTCCAAAATATGGTAAATTTGTCAAAGAAGGATCCAGAATCCCAATTAATGAGTCATAGCCTTTATCAACAAGGAAAAGACTTATTCAGCAAGAAATACAATGTTTATCCAATATCAAAAAGGAGACTTATTCGCTAAGACTCCTAAACATACCATAAATACTAGGCTCCAGACGCCTATATAAGGTCCCTGATCCTACAATCAGAACTACGTCTTTGGCTTGATTCTCAATTACGAATTGAGATACGTAGGCATCTTGTGAGGACCGATTTAGTCTCGAAACACAAGTGCAGCCATTAAAGCTCGAAGCTCTCTAACCCTAGCATTAATTTCGCAAGCTCGATTTTTATTCCATAACAGTGTGTATATTTATATATATATATAACACAGAGCCTGAAATAATTAATTAAAATCAAACAACTCATTTACTCGACTAAATCAATCAAGTCAAACAGATAATGAATAAATAAATACTAAAATATTAAAATAGTTTGAAAATAATAATCAAATTTGATTTATAAATAATCAAAATTAAATAATAACCAATTAATAAAATTCACCAATTAACTATTACATTAATTGGTCAATTAAATTAATTTCATTATTATTTAAAATTGATTCAAAAAATTAAATTCAATTACTCTTTAAACTCTAAGGGTTTTAAAACAAATAATAAAATAAATACTTAGATTTTACGAAATTTCGGCATGACCCGTTCGTAAACAGGACTAGCCAGAAATTTTGCATGTACTATGCTGCGCCCCCAGTCATAGGATGGATCACATAGTACAGCACAACAATAACCTGTATATTTAACAGTAAATACACAATCCGTAATCCAACTCAATATATCATGACCCGTTCGTAAACAGGACTAGCCAGAAATTTTGCATGTACTATGCTGCGCCCCCAGTCATAGGATGGATCACATAGTACAGCACAACAATAACCTGTATATTTAACAGTAAATACACAATCCGTAATCCAACTCAACATACTCAAATGAACTACTAGAATAATTAGGCTTCTAAAATTTAAATGCTATTGAACATCACTAAAATTCAACATTAATTTATAAGGAAAGTCAGCACCACACTCTCCTTTATTAAATCAAGACCTGCACAACCAATAAAATATTAAATACTACCAAAACAATTAAACACTGAGATTCATATACATATACTATCTAAAAGACTTTCTGTCAAAACAAATTTAACATACTTCAAATTCTGCATAAACTCTTTATAACAATTATAATATAAAATGAATTAGTAAAGGCTACATAAATCAACGAAACAATAAACCATACTTATAGAATGAATTATACATTGAATTTACATATGCTAACTAAATTACTCGACTATTATAAGCAAGCTACAACATCTGTCTAAACATACATTCTTAATATATCTATATAAAAATGCACAACTCCTTTAATATCAAAATAATAATACAATTCGGATTTATAACTAATTACTACCAACAACAAATCTATAAAAACAACACCTAATGAAACGAATTTTAAATCACAAGTAACAAATAATAAAAATAAAAACGAATTATTAACCTCGGCTTTACACAAACTCAAACATCGCAATAACCGTATTCATAATCTGAATACACCATTTTAATAGCAATTTCAATAAAAACAATTTATAAATAACAATTAAATAAGAACCAAATTTGTAAAACTATACATATAAAACAAATTAATAATTATCACCTAATCAGTACGCACAAAAACAAATTTACTATTACACGTAAATAAAAGACAACAAAAGCATTAAACAGGGTTTCGATTATTACCACTTAAAATCACAAAACGAAACTATCAACACCACAATTAACTAGAAAAAAAATGAATCATATCATTATTACTGAAATAAAAGAACGAATCATACAAAACAATTTCACCTCGCCATATAAAGAAAACAATTTACTAATCAAACCTTAATTAAACTAAACATTCCCGACATATACTCATTATATACCACTAAAATCACGAGTTTAGACTCAAGCTCACCAAAAACGAAACAAGTCAGGCTTCGGAAACAGGGTTGGAAGCTTTGCTGATCGAAACCGGAAGAAAATGGGCGGCGGCCGGACTGAACAACACCGGTGGCTGAGATGCGGCGGGGAAGAGAAGATAGAGGTGGTGCGGCGGGGAAAGAAACCAGCAGGGGGGGGGGGGTGTTCGCGCGTGCGGCGTGCGGGAGAAGAGTGCAGAGATGGAGTTGGTTTTCTTATGTATGTGAGTGTAATTAGATAACTAAATTAGGAAACTTTTAGAGATAAGGATGTTGGGTGGTTAGGTGGGTTTACATTTAATACAAAATAACCGCATCTACTACTAAATTGCCCGGTACTGAAAATGAATTACAACGAATAATTCTAAAAGAAATTATTCGGTACTACTAATTAAAATGAATCTTGACTCATAAAATAATTTAAATACTATAATTAATCCAAAAATATTAAAATGCACAAATTTCATAATTAAATAAATTTTTAACTAATTTACTTAAAACAAATATACCGGCTCACATTTACTATTAATTATCGAAAATAAATTTTAAACACATAATACCACATCACATATCCACATAATATTGTTTAAACATTTACTCACATAATGCAGCAAATTTTTAAATTAATATAAATAAATAAATATTACTATTTTCATCACTTAAATAAATAGGAAATTCGCACCTAAATTCCCGGATATTACATCTTTCCCCCCCCCTAAAAGGATTCTGTCCTCAGAATCAACCTAAGAAGTCACTAAGGTTCTTTTAATAACTTCCAACTCTGGTTGCATCCGCAATAATACTAATTCTTTAATCTTTGATACTTGTTCTTTCTAGTCTGGTATTCTACCATTTCCTCTATATAGGGCAAACCTGGTTGTACCACTACACATTACGCGTTACTAGTATTCTAATCGCATCTTGATCCGCTTTGACTCTTGGTAATCCCACCGCAAAGGTTAACTAATTCCAACCTGCTTGGCATACTTCCAAGATCATTTGAGATAATCAGATTCATGATATTTTGAAGTGAAAAGATGTCGTATCATAGCGAGTGTCCCACAATTGTGGGTATCGAATTACAAATTTCAAAACGAACATTTTTGAAATAAAAGAATCATTGAGAGACCAATATGGCCAAATGAACCAATGTTGCGTGTCTTAGTTAAGACATTACTAAAGGTAATTAACCTTCTTGTGTTGCACAACACACAAGTAATGGCGTCCCATCAAACTTCTATCACACAGACATATAGTCCTTGTGTCCCCTATAAATAGGGTTGTTCGTCTCAACTAGAGTAGAGAATTATAAAAGGAGTCTAAAGTCAAATTAACAATCAATTGATGAGAAATTCTCAGATACACCCCTGGATTACAATTGAACAGATTCCAAAGGTACTACTTCCAAAGAAAAAGAATAACCGGAAAAGAAATTACTGGCACAATTCGAGGAAATGATGATTTATCAACAATAGAGTCATTCACAATTGAAGAAAAGTAGAAGCTCGAATATCACAACTTGAAAGGGTTTTAGAAACTTAAAGAAGTGTCACATAATTCAATAAGAAGGGAAATATTGCCAAGGTCTTCAGGTATGTCTTCTTTATCAGCTCCTCTGATAGCTCGTCATTCGATTCTAAGTTCTTCTGCTACACGTCCTAAGGTTATCGATATCAAACGTCATCGTCGACCCGCAATAGTCTCTGAAGATTCCACCAGCTACATCTACAGCCACAAGGATTTCCATCCAACTCAACTCAACTATGCTCAACTATCTCAACCGAGTACCATATCTTAAATTACTCGTTGGTACTATATCCAATAGTCCAACACGAACTCTACATGAGCTCTGACGTTCCTCACATAACTATACACACTCCTACACACTCTCGTTTCTATTTTACTATAACCCTACTCTGATACCAACTGTGACGCCCCCAAATCCGGGGTCAGGGAATTTGGTCGTCACGCTAAAATCTCAATTTAAAACAACCTGCTAAATATAAAACCAAAACAAATATAACATCAGCGACCCCAACTCTACCAAGAATCTTTAAAGGTTATAGTGCTAGAAACAAGAATCCAAAATTTTACAAACTTTAACTTCCTTTTACAACAATCTCTTTGCATATATCCTATAACGCTAGTATAACTTCGATGTGAAGTATACCAGGCCAAACTAATTATATACATAATAATATTTACTATACAATAACCTGACACTAGATCCAAATGCTCTGCATCAACTCGTCTTCCCAACATCATCTTGACTCTTCCCGCTCCATAGTTATGCAATTAAATATTGTCAATCTACCTTTTCACTGGATGGTTAAAAGGTGAAACAAGCAAGAGTGAGCGAAAGAAGCTCAGCAAGTATATAGTACTGCACAAGATCAAATGATGCAACAATATCTGAAAAGAAATCAACTCAACTGGGATAAAATAATGGTGAAATAATAACAATATGTATAAAAATGAACTCAGCTGGCCAAGAAAATGGCAACATATGAAAGGAAATAACTTAACTGGCAACAATGAACAATACTAATAATCAATATCAACTGTAAGTTAGAATTGGATTTTTACTGTGACGCAACGAGTTAAGGTGGATGATTAGTCACACCAAAACCCCGGACCATACCCTACGGTATGTCCAAATACTGAACTGGATCCAAGGCCACTTTTGGCCTACATAATATTGATACTCTAACTAGCGTCTGCAGTCCTTAAAACATTTCATTTTAAAAAAAAAACTTCCAATTCCAACTTAATACTGGGAGTTAGGTGTCGGAACAATCGACTACCTGGTTAACTCAAATGAATACTTTCATCTATATGGTTAACTTTGTCAACTGAATTAGGGTAAGACAAATGTATAAGAATTAAATTTCCAATCACAAGGAATCAAGGTAAAATCTGACAAATACAAGGTGCTGCAAGGTATAATTTATGAAATGAAATAGACTTTGTCAAGTCAAGAACAATAGGCTATCTCAACCTCAGGATAATAAAAGAATCTGGTTATGAAACAATAATTAAATGAGAAAGGGGAAACATGAATCTTGCTACAATATTCCAAACAAAAGAGTACGAGTCAGTAAACTTGCCTTTGGTCCTTCGCTATCACGTAAAGCTGAAGTACTATGATTCTCATCTTCTTCTATCTTATGACATCACAATTCTCTATTCTGATAACTCTTGGTTCCGGCGCATATGCGGTTGCTACGAATCTGCATTACCGAGATCGTGCCCGCCCAACTATTCACTAGTTAAATATAAGATATACTTTAGCCTTCGGACTACAACTTCCACATAATATAAATGTTTATAAACTTAAGCGAATGTATTTTCTACAGAAAATTGGGCATGACCTATTCGTAAAGTGGACATTACCCTGTTTAAAAACACCAAAAATCCTAACTCAATCATCCACAAACAATCCACAATTTATTCAATACTCCACTCATCTGCCTTGACTTGCAGTAAACATATAAGAAAATAATCTGCCTTGACTTGCAGTAAACATATAAGAAAATAATTCTGCGTTGACTTGTAGTTACTTTATCCAAAAATACACAATCACATAAAACATTTATCACGTAGCAATTCAAATAACTAATTCACATAATTTCTTATACTTCACGTAACTCATAGCACATGATTCATTCACGTATACATTTAAACTAGCATATCATATCATATACAATTTCCAAATAATAATCATTTAATAGTCATGCCGAAAATCCGGCAACACTTCCTCTATTTATATAACAATCCACATGTTTTAAACTAATACCAACAATCAAGAATCAATTTACAACTAACCTTATTCATATAATTTAACTTAATCAACCTGAACTCACAATTATAAAATAACATACTCAACCCCATATATCATCTAAACACATAGCACTTATCAGTTCACATGCCACTATACAATACCAAACTTATTATTAGAAAATAAACATTTAATTCCCGAGACAATCATTAAAAACCAATTAATAGCTCGACTCTAAGTATCAACCTTTCATAGCATTTATAAACTCGGTTAAACACATACCATATCAAAAGATCATCATAATACATTCACGACTCCACAACAATTTACACAAGTCACATGACACGTAATAAAGTTGAAACTCTTTTTGGAAAATATTTGGTCTTCCTTTTATAAAGGTTTGAATATAAAATATCTATGGATCAAAGAACAATCATTATACTTTAAATCTGATTATCAGTCGATTAATTAAAATCAATCAAAACCAACAAATAACCACAGCTTAATTCTATCACTACTTACCCATCGCAATCTAACCAATTATAACTAGTTTAAACGATAAATACACATAGCAGATAACAGGTGATCATGCATTTACTCAACACTAGCATACTGATTAAACACTTAACTTATTAACATACATAATAGCGCGTAGCATTTAATCACATATATGTGTGTGTGTGTGTGTATATTTATATATATATATATATAACACAGAGCCTGAAATAATTAATTAAAATCAAACAACTCATTTACTCGACTAAATCAATCAAGTCAAACAGATAATGAATAAATAAATACTAAAATATTAAAATAGTTTGAAAATAATAATCAAATTTGATTTATAAATAATCAAAATTAAATAATAACCAATTAATAAAATTCACCAATTAACTATTACATTAATTGGTCAATTAAATTAATTTCATTATTATTTACAATTGATTAAAATAATCAAATTCAATTACTCTTTAAACTCTAAGGGTTTTAAAACAAATAATAAAATAAATACTTAGATTTTACGAAATTTCGGCATGACCCGTTCGTAAACAGGACTAACCAGAAATTTTGCATGTACTATGCTGCGCCCCCAGTCATAGGATGGATCACATAGTACATCACAACAATAACCTGTATATTTAAAAGTAAATACACAATCTGTAATCCAACTCAACATACTGAAATGAACTACTAGAATAATTAGGCTTCTAAAATTTAAATGCTATTGAACATCACTAAAATTCAACAGTAATTTATAAGGAAAGTCAGCACCACACTCTCCTTTATTAAATCAAGACCTGCACAACCAATAAAATATTAAATACTACCAAAACAATTAAACACTGAGATTCATATACATATACTATCTAAAAGATTTTCTGTCAAAACAAATTTAACATACTTCAAATTCTGCATAAACTCTTTATAACAATTATAATAGAAAATGAATTAGTAAAGGCTACATAAATCAACGAAACAATAAACCATACTTATAGAATGAATTATACATTGAATTTACATATGCTAACTAAATTACTCGACTATTATAAGCAAGCTACAACATCTGTCTAAACATACATTCTTAATATATCTATATAAAAATGCACAACTCATTTAATATCAAAATAATAATACAATTCGGATTTATAACTAATTACTACCAACAACAAATCTATAAGAACAACACCTAATGAAACGAATTTTAAATCACAAGTAACAAATAATAAAAATAAAAACGAATTATTAACCTCGGCTTTACACAAACTCAAACATCGCAATAACCGTATTCATAATCTGAATACACCATTTTAATAGCAATTTCAATAAAAAAAATTTATAAATAACAATTAAATAAAAACCAAATTTGTAAAACTATACATATAAAACAAATTACTAATTATCACCTAATCAGTACGCACAAAAACAAATTTACTATTACACGTAAATAAAAGACAACAAAAGCATTAAACAGGGTTTCGATTATTACCACTTTAAATCACAAAACGAAACTATCAACACCACAATTAACTAGAAAAAAATGAATCATATCATTATTACCGAAATAAAAGAACGAATCATACAAAACAATTTAACCTCACCATATAAAGAAAACAATTTACTAATCAAACCTTAATTAAACTAAACATTCCCGACATATACTCATTATATACCACTAAAATCACGAGTTTAGACTCAAGCTCACCATAAACAAAACAACTCAGGCTTCAGAAACAGGGGCGGAAGCTTTGCTGATCGAAACCGGAAGAAAAGGGGCAGCGGCCGGACTGAACAACACCGGTGGCTGAGATGCGGCGGGGAAGAGAAGATAGAGGTGGTGCGGCGGGGAAAGAAACCAGCGGGGGGGGGGGGGGGGTGTTCGTACGTGCGGGAGAAGAGTGCAGAGATGGAGTTGTTTTTCTTATGTACGTGAGTGTAATTAGATAAATAAATTAGGAAACTTTTAGAGATAAGGATGTTGGGTGGTTAGGTGGGTTTACATTTAATACAAAATAACCGCATCTACTACTAAATTGCCCGGTACTGAAAATGAATTACAACGAATAATTCTAAAAGAAATTATTCGGTACTACTAATTAAAATGAATCTTGACTCATAAAATAATTTAAATACTATAATTACTCCAAAAATGTTAAAATGCACAAATTTCATAATTAAATAAATTTTTAACTAATTTACTTAAAACAAATATACCGGCTCACATTTACTATTAATTATCGAAAATAAATTTTAAACACATAATACCACATCACATATCCACATAATATTGTTTAAATATTTACTCACATAATGCAGCAAATTTTTAAATTAATATAAATAAATAAATATTACTATTTTCATCACTTAAATAAATAGGAAATTCGCACCTAAATTCCCGGATATTACAGAAGAGATCCAACCATGCCTCTATAAGCACTAGAGTCCACTTTCTTCCCTTTGGAGTCTAGATCCAAACTAGTTGATGTAGAGATGGGAGTCTTGGCAGGTGATGAATCTTCTAGGTTAAACTTCTTGAGAAGTTCCTTGACATACTTTGCTTGACAAATGAAGATCCCATCATCTTTCTGAAGAACTTGTAATCAAAGGAAGAATGACAGTTCTCCCATCATGCTCATCTCATATTTTTTTCTCATTAGAGATGAAAACTGTTAGGAATTATGTTGTTTCTTGATGATAACCAAATTAACTTAGTAAAAATTTGTATAAGTAAACGTAGCCATCAACGGATAGTTTGCCATTGCAGTATCCGTAGATGGGTAGCTTATCTACGGATAAGACCAAATGTAACATGCTTGTGTATTTCTGATGTTGAAGTTGAAGTAGTCTTGATAGGTTAATTGAGTCATGTTGACTATCAATAGATATGTAGAATAGGGAGGCGAATGGTATATAGTCTATGCCTTTTAATTCTGCATACATGAAATTGACTATCTACGGATAGCTTGACTAGCCTTCTACGGATATGGACATTGTACTGTCTACGGATAGCAATACTGGTTGATCAAGAAACTATCAGCGGATACAACTCAGATAGATTCTACGGATACTCTCTGTACTTGTGAAAAGGACAGCGATGTTAGAGCACATGGGTTGACAGACTACACAGAGCATGGAAGCCAGTATTTCTAGAAAGGTGACAAGAAGAAAGCAGCATTCTGTTTGCATGGTCAAAGGTAGCATTTCCTTAAAAGACAATCAGCCAAGAAGGGCAAGCTACAAACACGGGCCACTGCTCGGGATGAAGAAACAAGGATTCTGAACACATGTACTTTTTGTATTATTAGCTGTTCAAGTATCTTTGTAAACTTGGGTTATATAACCAAGTTATAGCATAACTCTAGAAATCAAGAAATCGGGTTTTAGCAATTTAGAGAGCACAAAGCAGTACCCTTGTAAATTGCTGAAGCTAGAGTTGTGTATTTGCAGCTGTGTGTTTATTTATAAACATCACAGAGATTTCTTCAATAAAAATCTCTCAGGTGGACAAAAACAATCCACCTGAATTTTTAATTCTTGTATAATCTTATTTGTGTTTCTGTTCTTGGTTTTGCTTTTCATATTTTCACTATCAAGAACGAAAAGTTTTCAAGATTGTATTCAACCCCCCCCCTTCTACAATCTTGGTTCAGTGTCTGGGAATAACAATTGGTATCAGAGCAAGCTTCTAACATACAAGAAGTTTAAAGATCAAAGACAATTGAATCATGAGTCAGAAGGATCATGGAGTTAAGATACCAGTTCTTAATAGAGAAAATTACTTTCACTGGAAAGTAAAAATGCGCCTACATATTATGTCAATCGATGAAGCTTATGTAGAGTGCATAGAACATGGCCCTCATGTACCGATGAAGCCAAACACCTCAATAGCTCAGGAACCAGCAGGAGCTCCAAGCACAATCCCAAAGCTGCGTTCAGAATGGACCCCTGAGGACATCGTCGCCGTTCATAAAGAAAAGAAGGCCATGAATATTTTGTTTCATGGTCTTGATTCTGATATGTTCGACAATGTCATCAACTGCTCTATAACCAAAGAGATTTGGGGCACTGTCCAAACCATATGTGAAGGGACTGAGCAGGTGAGAGAAAACAAGATGCAACTCCTCATACAACGGTATGAACACTTTCACTTCAAAAGTGGAGAATCTTTGAATGATACTTTCAGTAGATTTCAAAAATTGCTAAATGGATTGAAGTTGTATGGAAGAGTGTATCAAGTTAAAGACTCAAATCTCAAATTTCTCACAGCCTTACCAAAAGGAGTGGAAGCCCATGATTGTCTCCTTGAGGAACACTCAAGAATATAAGGACTACACTCTTGAGAGGCTGTATGGAACCCTAAAAACATATGAACTGGAAATAGAGCACGATGAAGAAATTGAGAAGGTCCAAAAGAAAACTGGATCTCTTGCTCTAGTTGCAAGTGTTGAAAACGCTGAGGACATGAAAGAAGAAGTTGCTGAAGCTACACCAAGCCAAAGTGCTTGTGAAGGTAGAGCTGAATCAAGAAAGTGCAAAGGGAAGATGATTAAAGAAAGTGAGCCTATCAATCAAGAGGAGATGGATGAGCTAGATGATCACTTAGCTTTTCTGTCAAGAAAGTTCTCAAAGCTCAAGTTCAAGAGAAACCCTGATGTGTCCAGACCATTCAAGAAGGATCTTGTTGATAGGTCCAAATTCAAATTCTTCAACTGTGGAATGGGAGGTCACTTTGCAAATGAGTGCAGAAAACCAAAGTCTGAGAAGAGTGACAAGAAGTTTGAACCTGTTGACTACAAGAAGAAATACTTTGATCTTCTCAAGCAAAAAGGGTAGAGCATTCATTACACAGGATTATGACTGGGCTGAAGACGGGAATGATCTTGAGGAGGACACAGAATTTGTGAACCTTGCACTGATGGCTGATTCAAGCGAGCAGGAGGCCAGTTCATCATCTAATCAGGTAATTACCACCAATCTCTCTGAGCTTTCTATTGAGGAATGCAATAATGCTATTAATGATATGTCCACCGAATTATATCATATGCGTATTTCTCTTAAATCACTTACTAATGAGAACACAAGGATTAAATTATCTAATCAGTTGTTAAGTGATAGGAATGCTCTTCTAGAAACTCAATTTGCTGAGTTTGAGAAAATGAGAGTAGAGTGTCAAATTGCCAAGGATGATCTGCTGATTGTGCTTAAAAGAGAAGAATCTATCAAAGCACAATTAGTCAAAGAACAAGAAACTATAGCTAGATGGACTGATTCCAAGAATGTTGCCACAAACATAATCAATGCTCAAGGTGTGGATACATTCTACAAGGAATCAACAAGAAAAGATAAAAAGAAGCTAGATGTTGAGAGTCTAGGGGATGACACTTCTACAGATAGTGAGCATCCGTTGGAAGGTAATGCCTCTACGGATAGCAGACATCCGTTGTTGGACAACACCTCTACGGAAGTGACTTGCCCAAAGAAGTGTACATCCAGTGTTAGTCATGATAGACTAGAGAAGCTGAACAAAAAGTATGGTCCAACCAGCAAAAACTTTGTTCAGGGATCAAGTAGCAAAACCAAAGCTGAGAATGTCAACATAGGTTACCTGTCCAACAAGCAATTGAAGGACAGGGTTGAGAATATAGAGTTTAAGGCTGGTGCTAAAAAGAAAAAGAACAGAAATGGTAAGGTAGGGATTAACAAACACAACAACTATACTCCTGACAAGTATGCACCTAGGAAAACTTGTGCAAAGTGTGGTAGTGTTAATCATGTTTCTACAAATTGCAAATCTGTTAAAACACCATCTGTTCAAATGACAATGCATGTACTCAATTTGCCTATGCCTGCTATGCATAACATGTTTGCACATACTGATCAAGCATCCAACTTGTATGCCAACATGCCATTTGTTTCAAATTCTCACATGAATGCATTCACAATGCCACAAATGACATGGAGCATGCCACATATGAATGCTATGTATGTACAAAACTCTCAAATGCCTGCAATGAACATGTTTGCATATAATCATCCTTAGCATTTTGTCTCCCAGAAGTCAACACCCAAGATCAAGATTGATTTAACTCAATCTGAGATTAAGGTGCAAAATGACAAGAGAGGCAAATCTAACAGGAAATGACCCAAGGAAACTTGGGTACCAAAATCAACTTGATTTGGTTTTGATTGTGTGCAGGGATACATAAAGAATCTATGGTACTTAGACAGTGGATGTTCTAGGCACATGACTGGAGATTCTACCATGCTCACAGAGTTTGTGGAGAAAGTTGGCCCTAGCATTACCTTTGGAGATGACATCAAAGGTTTTACTAAGGGATATGGCTTGATTTCAAAGGATAATGTCATCATTGATCAAGTAGCACTGGTTGACGGACTTAAGCACAACTTTCTGAGTATCATTCAACTGTGTGACAAAGGTTTCTCAGTCTCATTCAACCAAGGAGCCTGTGTTGTATCCAACAAGGAGAACAACAATGTGGTGCTGACAGGATACCGAAAAGGTAATGTATACATAGCCGACTTCAACTCTACAAGTTCTGATTCCATCACTTGTTTTCTGAGTAAAGCAAGCAAGGATGAAAGTTGGCTATGGCACAGAGGACTGTCACATTTGAACTTCAAATCTATGAATGAGTTGGTAAGAAGAGACCTAGTAAGAGGACTTCCTCAACTGGAATTCTCCAAGGATGGACTTTGTGATGCTTGCCAGAAAGGGAAGCAGAAAAAGATTTCTTTCAGAAGCAAACTGGATTCATCAATTGATCAACCTTTACATCTGTTGCATATGGACTTGTTTGGACCAGTAAATGTCATGTCAATCTCAAAGAAAAGATACTACTGCCTTGTGATTGTGGATGATTTCTCTAAATTCACGTGGACTTACTTTCTGCACTCCAAAGATGGGGCAAGTGAAATCATAATCAATCACATCAAGGCTGCCAACAATCATCCTAATCTCAAAGTAAGAAGAATCAGGAGTGACAATGGCACTGAGTTCAAGAATTCCACAATGAGGCTGTTTTGTGAGGAAAATGGAATCATTCATGAGTTCTCTGCAGCAAGGACACCACAACAAAATGGAGTGGTAGAGAGGAAAAACAGAACTCTTATTGAAGCTGCAAGAACAATGCTAGGAGAATCAAAGTTACCTACTTATTTCTGGGCTGAAGCAGTTAACACCGCATGTTTCACTCAAAATATTTCTTTGATCAACCAAGCAAAAGGAATGACTCCATATCAGCTGCTCAAAGGAAGGAAACCATCATTAAATTTTCTACATGTCTTTGGATGCAAATGCTATGTACTGCGAAATCAAGGTGAAAATCTTGGAAAGTTTGAATCCAAGGCAGATGAAGCCACTTTTGTGGGATATGCAGCTGGAAAAGCCTATAGGGTTTTTAATCATAGAATCAACATTGTTATGGAATCTGTACATGTTGTTTTTGATGATGCCAGAATACAAGGTCTTACTGATGAGGGTTTTCATGAGACTCTCAGGTTTGACAATGAGGTGGAAGGTCTCGACTTTGATAATGAAGATGATGATCATGAGGATGAATCAGTTCCTCCAAGAACGACTGTCTCTAATATGAATAACTCAAGTTCTAATGAGCCATCCGTAGAAGGGACAAGGGGAGCATCCGTTGGAAGCCTGAATGAAGCATCCGTAGGAAGCCAAATAGGAGCATTCGTAGGAAGCCAAATAGGAGCATCCGTAGGAAGCCAAATTGGAGTATCTGGAGGTGTATCGCAACACAGAGTTACCACCCCATTAAACTCAGGGGGAGTTTCTCTAAGTCAAGGATCAACCTCACATGATCATAATAATGAGGATGATGCTGCATCTTCAAGACCTACACCTTCTATGAGAACAAAATGGACAAGGGATCACCCATTTGAACTGATCATTGGTGATGCTTCTGCAAATGTCCAAACTAGAAGAGCTACTCAGGATGAATGCCTATACAGCAGCTTTCTTTCCCAAGAAGAACCAAAGAAAGTTGAGGATGCTCTTCTAGATCCAGATTGGGTTTTAGCCATGCAAGAAGAGCTAAACCAGTTTGAAAGGAACAAAGTGTGTAAGCTGGTACCCAAACCTAAGGACATAAGTGTTATAGGTACAAAGTGGGTATTCAGGAATAATATGGATGAAAATGGCATAGTCACAAGGAACAAATCTAGATTGGTTGCTAAGGGCTATTCTCAAGAAGAAGGAATAGATTATGATGAAACATTTGCCCATGTTGCTAGACTGGAAACAATAAGGATGTTCCTAGCCAAATTCAAAGTCTATCAAATGGATGTCAAGAGTGCCTTTTTGAATGGGGAATTGGAGGAGGAGGTATATGTTAGTCAACCCCCTGGTTTTGAAGATCCAGATTATCCAGAATTTGTCTACTTCCTACTCAAGGCACTCTATGGACTGAAGCAAGCACCTAGAGCCTGGTATGACACTCTGTCACAGTTTCTTTTAGAGAACCATTTCACTAGAGTTACTGTTGACAAAACTCTAAATATATTATTTACTGTATAGTTATCAGGTGATATACTTGTGTAGAGAAATATATGTTTCTCCCGATAAACATGATATCTGTAACAGATATCCTATAACATTGAGAAATTTTCATCCGTTTTTAGTGCTAATCAGTTCGTTAATGTTTTATGTCGATAACTTTGTATTTTTCTTATGGTAATTACAGAGATGTAGGCAGGCAGGCACGGAGAGTGGATTAAGAGTGGAGCAGGAAAAAAGTATTAGGTTCTGTAAAACTTGTATGGAGCAACAGAGTTCTTAATATTGTCACTCACTACATCATTTTAGCTTTACTTATTTAATCTCAGTTACAAGAAATTGTTGATTTAGAATTTGTATATTGATTGGGTGAATCTTTTCAAGTGTGTAACAAAGAATTATGTTATTTAGTGTATGACTGTGTTCACATTGAATTTGGAAGCGTGGAAATGTTATTTATCTCAGGTTTTTTATTGTTCAAAAAGTCACTAGGTAAACAGAAAATAAAAATTATTTTTTTTGCATTTTTTTTGACAATATACGTCGGTTCCTCATAAAGTATCGGCGACATATAAAACATGAGGTATATACGTCGGTTATCTTAATAAGACAATGTAAAAGCCAAACAATATACGTCGGTTGTTAGACTTTTTACGTCGGTGGTTTACTATTTATACGTCGGCCTCTCCCACTCATATACATCGGGTTTTGGTTCTTTTATGTCGGCTTAATTGCCGACTTATATTCAATCTTTTACATCGTCATTTTACCCGACGTAAAAGATCTGTTACTTTATACGTCGCCCCTCTATACGTCGCCATTTAGCCGATGTATAAGACTTATTTAACCGACGTAAAAGGTCATTTTTGTAGTAGTGTCTTTTCTTTAGAAATGTTAATGGCTCTAGCATACTTGTTCAAATTTATGTAGATGACATAATTTTTGGGTCTACAGATGAGAAGCTTTGCAAAAGGTTTGCCAAACTTATGCAAAGTAAATATGAAATGAGCATGATGGGTGAACTTACCTACTTCCTTGGCTTACAAGTTAAGCAAGTGAAAGAAGGAATCTTTATTAGTCAAACTAAATATATCTTTGATTTATTGAAGAAGTTTGATCTAATGGATTGCTCTCCAGCTAAAACACCCATGCCAACTGCCACTAAACTTGAATTGAATACTAAGGAAAAATCTGTGGACATTTCAAGTTATAGAGGCATGGTAGGCTCAGTTCTATATTTAACAGCTAGTAGACCTGATATTATGTTTGATACATGTCTTTGTGCTAGATTTGAGGCTGATCCTATAGTGTCTCACTTAATTTCTATCAAGAGGATTTTCAGATATCTCAAGGTAACACCAAACCTTGGCATTTGGTACCCTAGAGAATCTGGTTTTGATCTAATTGGTTATTCAGATGCAGACTATGCAGGTTGCAAGATTGACAGAAAAAGTACTACATGCACTTGTCAATTTCTAGGAAACAAGCTTGTCTCATGGTTCAATAAGAAGCAAAATCATGTCTCTACCTCTACAGCTGAGGCAGAATACATTGCTGCTGGAAGTTGTTGTGCACAGATATTGTGGATGAAAAATCAACTAATATACTATGGTTTAATAGTCAATAAGATTCCAATATTCTGTGACAACACTAGTGCAATTGCCATAACTGAGAATCCAGTGCAACACTCAAGAAACAAGCACATTGACATAAAGTATCACTTCATCAGGGAACATGTGATGAATGGTAATGTGGAACTTCATTTTGTTCCAAGTGAGCAGCTGATTGCAAACATTTTTACCAAGCCACTTGATGAATCAACATTCTCTAGGTTGGTAAGTGAGCTAGGTATGCTTAACTTCTCTTAATCTATTTAAATGTCTGATGATTTGATATGCATCCAGTGTCAAAATGATTTTCATGAGAATTAAAACTCTCTGAAAAAGAAGAATTTTGCCTAAGTCAAAATTTCTCCCTCTACGGATACCTTCATCCGTTGATGGTCATTTCTGACACTGGATTTTTCTTTTTCTACGGATATAGTTTTACACCTCTAAGGATATCAAATCCCAAGGTAGAATTCTATCCGTAGATATTTTAGTTTAATCGTGACCGTTAAAGTCACAATCTTATCAGTAGTTACCTGCGTACAGTACCTGTGAGTAATTACAGTAAATTCGTTACTTTCTTGCCAAATCATATAATTTCTTCCAATTATTCTGATTTAATTAGTGAATTATTTTGGGGGAGTATAAATTAAATTTTACTCTCAACTCATTTTCTTCTATCTTTCTCCAAAAATTCACTAAGGCAACAAACCATCTTTTCTCTCAAGACTAATTTCTTTCTGAAAGCTTAAAGCTATTACCAATGGCACCTGTAAGCAAGATAATATCACTCACTGGGTTCACCTATGAGAAGAACAACTTTACGACTCTGGTGGAATTTGAGGAGAAGAGTGCATCATATCACACGATGATGAGGTTCATTCAGAACTGCAAGCTCTCCAAAGCTATGATCAAATCCCCCACTCTTTATTTTGAGGTAATTGAAGCTATCTGGGAATCGGCAGTTTTTGATTCTGTGAATGCTACAATTACTTTTGTTCTTCAAGGTAAGGAACATGTGATTAATGGTGACGTCATCTCTGCTTGCTCGAATTTACCTGATAACAATAGGTTGGAAAAGCATAGTGATACTGATATAGTTAACATGCTGAATATGATTAACTATGCTTTACCTACTGATAATCTGAGTAAAATTCAAAGAAAGGGAATGGTCAAAGAATGGAGCTTTTTCTTTGATGCCATTCTAAAGGTGTTTTCTGGTAAGATTAGCAATTATGATGTTGTTATTTCTTCCATGCTAGATATTGCTTTCATGCTTCTTAATGATAGCTTTTTCAACCTAGGATCTCTAATTCTTATTCTTGTATTATATAAGTAATTCTAGTTGGGTGCTAAGTTAGGAAACAAAGCATCTAGAAGTAAGAATATCTATTATGCTAGATTCTTTATGATGCTAGTTAACCATGTAGAAAGCAACCCGGTGATCCAATTCCCTACAAACTCCAAGGAGTGTTGGGTTCAGAATAAGAGAGTCCTTGAGGACTTGAATAGGCTGAGCCACAACAGGGAAGTTCCATTGGTGTATCCACCAATTGTCAATGCAGCTCAAGAGGCACAGGTGAGTCAGGTAATCTCCTCAACTGTTCCTACCTCTGTTGTTGTTTCTTTGACTCCCAGTACCACAATGGAGACTGGAACTGTCCAACAGTCTCCTACCCAAGTGGTCACTACCATCATTCCCAAATCAAAATCTAGAAAGCAAACCTCAGGTGCTTCTCAAAAGGCATCTGTTGCAAAAACTACCCAAACCCTTGAGGGGAGTGTGAAGGAGGTAGTGAGAGGTGAGGGAAGGGGTGAACATCAAAGAAACCCCAAGAACAAGGAGGGTGAGATAAGTGTGTCCCAACCTAGCCACCCTATGTCTTCTCAAAAAGATGCAGTGGTTGAAAAGAAAAATATCACATCCCTAGTGGCATCCTCCCAAAAGGATGTTACTATTGAAAAGAGTCCTCAACCAGGGACACATAACAAGAGGGATAGGGACACAAGCAGCCCCACAGATACAACCATGGCCTATTCAAGGAGAAAAACATCTAGACCATCTGGGGTTACACAGGGATCACACACAGTGTCAATGACACCATCTCAAATTCAGTTTGATGTGGCTCCAGTAAATGTGGAGTCACAGCCCTCTTCTTTAATCATTCAAACTGAAACAGAAGCACCAAGCTCACCCACTCTCTCTCTGGATGTGGATATGATTCACACATCACTTCCTGATTCTCCATCTTTAACCTTCTTGGAGAAGCCCCACTCTGAAATTGGTGATCATCAACTTATTGATGATTTGTTGGATCACCAATCTATCATTTCTCAGACTCTGGCTAAATCTGTGGCTTCAAATCTCAAGTCAATCTCCATAGATTCAGCCTTAGTCTCCATTTCAAGAGCTACTTCTTTTCCTTCATCTACGGATATCTCTCATCCGTTGACAAGTGTTTGTCCGTCTACGGATATGCCCCAAATCAGCTATCCGTTGACATCCACTTCAACTGCCTCTACGGATACTCCTTCCACACTTGCACTTCAAACTTCAAGTATTTCTACTTGAAGTGTGGATGAGTTGGCAGTTTTTCAAACACTTCTAGGCTTGAGGGAAGGGAGTGAAGCCACTGAGAGTGAGAGGCTGGTTTGCAATTAGGCAAAAGGAGAGGAAGAGCAAGAGAGACAAACTATTTCTTCCAGTCTGGTAAAAGTGAGCACTGAGAGTTCCACCTTAGTAGGTGAAGGTGAGGGTGTGAGAGGTGTGAGCCAGGGGGAGTCCCTGATGCAAGAAAAGAGAGAAAATGAGAGAAAAGCAGGTACAGGAGAGATAAGGATGGAAGCCTGAGCCATTGCAAGTGAGTCAATGGATGTTAGTGATGCAGACAGGGAAAGACTCTACCAACTTGAATACCAAAATGCGTTGGAACAAGTCAACCTGAATGCTGAGACATTTACTCATCCTGACCCAGCCTATCAAGTCTTGGCTGGACAGGGCAATGTGGAGGCAGAAAGGATGTTGAATTCAGTACACACAACTGAATCAATGTCTAGGGCAAAGGAAGCTATTCAGAATCTGCCTCCAGGAGCTGGTGAAGATTTCAGTTATGATGAAGACAGTGATGATTATGAGAGTGGTGAAGGAGGAGATGAAGGCCCTTCCACTCTCCAAGAGATGCCTACTTGGTTGTTCTCCAACTCCTATGACCACAATGCCACCAAGTCAATCATCCTCAGGAATTATCAAAGGGCACATGATGAAGCTAAAGCATCAAATCCACAGCATGTCATCTCAGTTCATAACTTTGTGGCATCACTTCAGCTTCATCAGGCCCACATCCTATAACAAAGAGCCAGCACTGATGATATCAAGAACCATCTGGATGGGGTGAAGGATGCTTTGGCAAGGAGAATTGATGATGTTTCTCCTTCCACATCTCAAAGATGCAAGCAAGACAAGTTGGTAAAGGATGTGGATGCTCTTCATGGGAGAATGTATAAGATGGAAAAGCAAATTGACACCTTCTTGGCTAACCAAAATCTACAGACTCAGCTTCTGCAATAGTTGCTGCAGTCAACCGATGTCACTCAAACCCTTGATGATAACAAAAAGGGGGAGAATTCAAGTAAAGGGGAGAGTGCACTAGTGGTCTTTACAACTCAAGGTGTGCCATCAATTCAGGGGGAGTCACCTCAAATCATAGCTAATCCGAGTGAGTTTCAACTCACAAAGGTGGTCTCTCCTCGATCTGAGGATGTCCAAGTGTTTCTCAATTCTGAAAAGCTGATCAAGGAATCCATCTTCCAGGCTGTGACTTCATCCATAAGCAGCAATCCTGTCCACACAACAATTCTGAAGGTCCTCACTCCTGACACCATTGTTCTGCAAAGTAATTATGATGTTGAACATTCTAGTGTCAAGGAGTTTGAACCTTTCTTCAGTGGCAGGACTGGATCACCACCTAAACATCATGGCAAGAACAATCTAGAGGTGGACTTCCCACTTCCTAAGCCCGATGAGAATAAGGTGCTAGCAACTCTTATCATGGATCTCAAAAATTCCAAGGATATAAAGCTGAGACAAGGGCTGGCTGTTATCTACAGAAATGGCAAAGAACTTCACATTACAAGCAGCCACCCCAGGTTCAATGAAGCAAAGGCAGAAGAGATTTCCAGGATAAGGAGAGAAGCCAATCCCCGGGGTTATGAATCTACACCTGAGAGACATGCTAGATTAACCCATGAACTAGAGAGGGAGTTGGAGGATGAAAGTAGTGAGGCTGTGGAGGAAGAGGCCCCTACTAAGAAGAAATTGAAGAAAAGGAAGACAGTGCCTAAATCCAAGCCCCCTAGATGGAAGAAGAGATCAAATAGGCATGTCTCTCCTGAGAAGGGAGAAGAGAGAAGAGATACATAGAGGAGGATTGTCTTTGAAGATCCTGTCCCAGCTTCAACCCAATCTCAAGTCACCTTCCATGGGACTCCTGTAGAATTTAAAGAAGAACCTATTGAGTTTGAAGACCTAGTATTTCCTAAGTTCTTAATTGAGAAAGAAAAGATATCAAAGAAAAGGATACTAGTCAAGAAAGCTCAACAGGGACACATCAAGCTTAATGTTTCACCAAAAGTTGCCAAACCAGTTGAGAACAAGGCAAACTTTTTGTACATTGCAGAGATACAGGAGTACTCAACCATGGATCTAATCCTTGAGGAAGTTAGTGAAATCAGAGGCACATACAAGTTCAGAGATTTGCCTGAAAGACTAACTTTCGTCTACAAAGGAGGAAAGGTGAGAGCATGGCCCCTGCAACAAGTCATGAATGAAGGATACTCTACCTTGGTGAAAGTCTTTTCATGCTTCAAAAACATAAGGAGATTCTCTGAGGTTGCCAGGCGTGCTGTGTTAAAGAAGATTGAGGAAATCAGGAGCAGCTGGAATTCTCCTGATTGTTTGCCGAGGAAGCTGAAGATCCCTTTTAATGGACAAAGAATTCATCTTCAACCTTACTGGATGATGGAATTCAAGGATGAAAAGGGTTGTAGAAGATTCTTTAGGATTGAAGAGCAACTGTCTAAAGCTAGCAATAGGTATCTTAGATGGTTGCAAGGCAAGCTAGATCCAAAAATTGTTGAAGAAGATGCATTCTATAGAAAGCTTCAAGAACAAATCCAGGCAAACTATGCTAAAGAAGGGAGACAGAAGGTTCAACCTCCAAGAGAGAAGAAAAGAAATTGATTCTGCTTAGTCTAGAGGAGCACTCTCTATGTAACTATCTCTACTCTTCTGATATTCAATTCATGTAGCTTGATATAATATTTACTACTAATATCCATATGTTGAAAGTGGTTTTGTTATCATCAAGACTCTTAATTTATGTCTGATTCTCAACCAGACATAAATTGGGGGAGATTGTTAGGAATTATGTTGTTTCTTGATGATAACCAAATTAACTTAGTAAAAATTTGTACAAGTAAATGTAGCCATCAACGGATAGTTTGCCATTGCAGTATCTGTAGATGGGTAGCTTATCTACGGATAAGACCAAATGTAACATGCTTGTGTATTTCTGATGTTGAAGTTGAAGTAGTCTTGATAGGTTAATTAAGTCATGTTGAATATCAATAGATATGAATAGGGAGGTGAATTGTATATAGTTGATGCCTTGTAATTCTGCATACATGAAATTGACTGTCTGCGGATAGCTTGACTAGCCTTCTACGGATATGGACATTGTACTGTCTACGGATAGGAACACTGGTTGATCAAGAAACTATCAACGGATACAACTCAGATAGCTTCTACGGATACTCACTGTACTTGTGAAAAGGACAGTGATGTCAGAGCACATGGGTTGACAAACTACACAGAGCATAGACGCCAGTATTTCTGGAAAGGTGACAAGAAGAAAGCAGCATTCTGTTTGCATGGTCAAAGGTAGCATTTCCTTAAAAGACAATCAGCCAAGAAGGGCAAGCTACAAACACGGACCATTGCTCGGGATGAAGAAACAAGGATTCTGAACACATATACTTTTTGTATTATTAGTTGTTCAAGTATCTTTGTAAACTTGGGTTATATAACCAAGTTGTAGCATAACTCTAGAAATCAAAAAAATCAGGTTTTAGCAATTTAGAGAGCACAAAGCAGTATCCTTGTAAATTGTTGAAGCAAGAGTTGTGTATTTGCAGCTGTGTGTTTATTCATAAACATCACAGAGATTTCTTCAATAAAAATCTCTCAGGTGGACAAAAACAATCCACCTGAATTTTTAATTCTTGTATCATCTTATTTGTGTTTCTGTTCTTGTTTTTGCTTTTCATATTTTCACTATAAAGAACGAAAAGTTTTCAAGATTTTATGCAACCCCCGCCCCCCTTCTCACACAGCTTCTCATTTGATGATCCAAAGATGATAAAATCAACATAAATTTGAACCAAAATGATGTCTTTGCCATGATGCTTGTAGAATATAGTTTTGTCTACTACACCTCTTATAAACTGGTTTTCCAATAGAAAGGCAGAGAGGGTATCATACCATGCTCTTAGAGCTTGTTTCAAGCAATAAAGTGCTTTGAACAGCTTGTACACAAAATCATACAACTCAGCGTCTACAAAACCCGGTGGCTATTCAACATACACTTCTTCCTCCAACTCTCCATTTAGAAAAGTACTTTTGACATCCATTTGGAACACCTTGAAATTACAGTGTGCAACAAAGGCTAGAAAAATCCTTAGCTTCAAGTCTGGCAATAGGTGCAAATGTCTCATCATAATCTATTCCCTCCTGTTGACAGTAACGTTTAGCTACTAGCCTTGCCTTGTTTCTTGTCACATTTCCATTTTCATCCAATTTGTTTCTGAATACCCACTTTGTCTCAATAACTGATTTTCCCTTTGGTCTTGGAACCAATTTCCATACATTGTTCCTCTCAAACTGGTTGAGCTCCTCTTGCATAGCAATCACCCAGTCAGAATCCAACAATGCTTCATCAATTGCTTTTGGCTCCACTTGAGACAGGAAGCAGGAAAACATGTTGTCAGCAGAAACATTGTTCCTGGTTCTTACCCCAGAAGAAGGATCTCCAATAATTAGGTCATTTGTGTGATCCTTATTCCACCTTGTGGTTCTAGGCAAGCTTCTTGTTTGGTCTGAAACAGTAGTCTCAGTTTGGGGAACTGAGTTTTCACTAGGACAGTTGTCTCCACCATTCTCTTCAATTTCTCCAGAGTCACCATCATTTTGAGGATTCCCAGAAATAGTCTGTGACTGAGCTGGAGTTTGATTGGCATCACTTTCAATGACCGCATCTTTTTCAAGATCAATAGTTTGAGTAAAGGTGGTTTCTTCATCAACAATTTCCTCTTCCTCCAAGTATCCTTGATTCTCAAATCTATGAATCTACATTTGACCATCCTCATGCAGCCCTGGAAACTTGGTTTCATCAAATGTGACATTTACACTTTCATCAATAATCCTGTGTTCCAAGAGGTAGACTCTGTAGGCAGTCCTTTCTATGGCATAACCCATGAAAATACCTTCATAAGCTTTGGTGTCAAATTTTCCTTTCTTTTCATGGTTGTCCTTCATCATGAAGCATTTGCTACCAAACACATGAAAATACTTGATAGTAGGTTCTTCTCAGTTAGCAAGTAGTAAGGAGTGTTCCCATGAGTCTTGTTAATCAAGGTTCTGTTCTGTGTATAACAGGCTGTGTTAATAGCTTCTGCCCAGAAGTATGTAGGTAACTTTGCATCATGTAGCATAGTTCTGGCAGCTTCAATGAGAGTTATGTTCTTCCTCTCTACAACTCCATTCTGTTGTGGTGTCCTTGCAGCAGAAAATTGTTGCACAATTCCTTCATCCTTGCAGAAATTACCAAGAGTGGCATTTCTGAACCCAGTACCATTGTCACTTCTCAGAATTTGAACCTTGGCATTTGGAGTTCTGTCAAGAACTCTTAAGTGATCAATGATGACTTGAGCAGCTTCATCTTTTGATTCTAGATACTTCACCCAAGTATACCTAGAATAATCATCCACCATAACTAATGCATATCTCTTCTTGGCTAAAGATGGAACATTTACTGGACCAAAGATATCCATATGAATTAGCTTGAGTGGTTCTGTGTTGGTGTTGACTTGCTTTGACCTATGCACAACTCTCCTCAATTTTCCCATTTGACAGTCCTCACACAGCCCTTCTTGACAGAATTACTGTTGAGGTTTAGGTGAGAGAGTTTCCTGTGCCAAAGCATGATGTCACCAACAATAGCTTTACTATAAAAACAGTAAATCTTGTCCTTCTTTGTTGAGCTTAGGTCAGCAACAAATAGGCTTCCTTTCCTTACCCCTTTCAGAGAGAGGCTTCCATCTTTCTTGTGATAGATATTGCACACCATCATGTCAAAATCAACCTTAAATCCTCTGTCACTGAATTGGCTGACACTAAGTAATTTGTCCTTCAATCCATCAACAAGTGCAATATCATTAATGACAACATTTCCAATTTCCAAACAGCCATATCCCACTGTGTAACCTTTGATGTTGTCTCCAAAGGTTATGATTGGGCCAGCTTTCTCCACAAATTGTGATAGCAGGGCTTTATCACCAGTCATGTGCCTTGAGCAGCCACTGTCAATGATCCACATGACCTGCTTCTCATTCTTGCCCTGCAAAACAAATTGTATTTAAGAGGCATATGGTACCCAAACCTTGTTGGGTCCTGCTACTTCAGTATCACAAGAATATTCACCATTTTCAACTTTAACAACCACATCAGGAATCTTCTGTTGGACTTCTTTCTTCACCCACTCAGCTTTAGAATTAGACTTAGTCTTCTTCTTAGTGGATGTAGCCTTCTTACTGTTTCCAGTAGGCTCAGAAGTCTCAACAGTTTGCATATCGAGACATTGTTCAGTAGATGAAATAGGTAGGTTGAAACAAGTACTCATGGCAGTTATTTTACAAGGCATGCAGTCAGTGTTATTGCAGACTACCATAGATCTATGCATAATGGGGGTTCTATGTAAGTTACCATCTATCTTGGTCACATTGTTCTTGACCTCTTTTGGTTTCTTACAAACATGAGTTAAGTGATGTGAAGAGCCACAATTATTGCATAGTTTTCTAGGAGCACTACTAACATTAGCATTGCCATTTCCTAACTTACCTTTCCTATTTTTAGACTTGTAGGTAACTGTGTCAACAGTATGTTCTGAAGTTGCTGTCGAGCTCTTCTTTACAGTACCTTTTACACCTTCTATCTTGACAGTAGGTTTAGAGGTTACTGTCTTCGAAGCTCTCTTGACAGTATCTTTGGAAGTTTCTGTCTTGCCATTTTTGACAGCATCTTTAGAACATTCTGTCTGATTGCCTGGGGAAGTTACTGTCTTGGGGATTTTGACAGTATCTTTTCCATCAACTGTTGTACTGTCAACACCCTTATCCTCATCATCAAGTTGTTGCTCGATGAGCATGGCTTCCTCATCAAACTCAAGCTCAAAAAGTTTAAAAATTGGTTTGTTGATCTTTTTGAGAACATGAGGTTTGACAGAACCATCAGTTGAACAATCCTGATTCACAATCTCCTTACCAGGTCTTCTACCATACTCAAAACCTATCCCTACTTTTTGATCCTGTGTGTGCTTCTCATGATAATCCTGAAGTTGTTTAGATGAGTTTCTATAGGCCTTAATCTTGAATTCATTTTCACTAATTTCATTCCTTAGAAACTTTTCTATCTCTTTAGCACAGACTAATTCATTTTTAAGTTTAGCATTTTCCTGTACTAGAGACTCTAATCGATTGGTCTTTAACAAAAGCATGTCATTCTCAGAAATGAGTGTTTCATTTAGTTTAGTTAATCTAGAAATCTCTTCATTGGCTGCAGTTAAACTAGTATGAACATTAAACATTTCAGCACTCAACTCCTCAACAGTTTGTTTGTATTTTTCTTTAGACATTTCAAGTAAGACAAGTGAGGGTACCTGACTTGGAGAGCTAGATAAGACCTCATCAGACTTAGCCATGAGGGCTAGATTCACATATTCATCTTCCTCTTCATCATCAGAATCATCCCAGCACTTTCCTTCAGCCACATAGGCTTTTCCCTGTCCTTTCTTGAAGTGTCCACTTGAACCTTTTTCCATCCTTTGATTTTTCTTTGGCCTTCTGTATTCAGTAGCAAAATGACCAAGCTCATTGCAGTTGTAACACCTAAACTTGGATCTGTCCACCATCCCTGTTTTGTAACCACCTCTTGTGGCACCACCTTCAACCTTGGAGGAATTACCTCTGCTGAAAATTGATGTTTGTCCTTGAGACTTATATGGCTTGATCCTCTTGAATCTTATGTTTTTGAACTTCTTAGCCATGTAAGCCATAGTTGGATTGTCCATCTTTTCCATTTCTTCTAATGAATAGAAGTCTTCATCTTCAACATCAGTTAGTTGCAGCACTACCTTCTCATCATCATCCACAACTTCTTCAATCTTTAGTGAAGGTACTTGAGCAGGTTGGGTGATTTGGATTCCTTCACTAGGTTGAGTGATTCTTGGCACATGAGTTACAAGAGCACCAGACATATTTGCCATCTTTCCTCTTGTTCCAGCTTGTATAGCTCTTTTCTGGAAAAATTAAGCTCATATGATTTAAGCACACCATATAATGTTTCAAGGGAAACATTGTTTAGATTTCTTCCTTCTCTTATGGCTGTGATTCTGTGCTCTAGATGCTCAGGAAGTGTGAGTAAGAACTTAACATTTAACTCTTTCCTATCATAGTACTTGCCATGAATCTGTAGCTCAGTTAGCAGTTTACTGAACCTCTCAAACATTGTTGTTAGATCTTCTCCTGACTTTGCCATGAAGGCTTCATACTGTGAGATAAGAATCTGTCTTTGATTGTCTGTTATCTCTTCACTTCCTTCACATAGTAACTCAATCTTAATCCACATTTCCTTGGCTGATGAGCATCCAATGACGTTCCCACACATGGCTTTATCCAAAGTGAGAGCATCAAGTCTGATGAGTTGCAAGTAATCATCCAGGGCCACCTTCTCTTTTTCTGGCTCCAGAAACTCTGAAGGTGATTTAGCAATCCAGTGAGCTGGAATAAGAACACCATCCACAGTCGAAGCTTCAATCTCCTTATGTGGAACAAAGGGACCATTTTGGAGGATACCCAAGTATAATGGATTCGCAGCTTTGATAAACAGCAAGATTTTTCTTTTCCACACATTGTAATTCTCTTTATCAAAAGCTGGGATCTTAATGCTACTTGACTTCTGCAAAATTGTCATGATCTCAGATTAGTAGAACAATCTGTTTGCTCTGATACCAGTTGTTGGTCCTTGAATATTGCAGAGGGGGGGGGGGGGGGTTGAATGCAATACTGATAAATCCCAATCTATATTTCAACAACAAAAACTAAGATTTAAGTTTATCAGTTTAAAGATTGTAAACGCAAGTAGACACAAGAGTTTTTCTCACAAAATAAATGTTTTATTTATTTTGCAAAGTGTTGCTACAACCTCAAGAAAAATATCAGTTTTCTTGAGCTTCAATTTCTCGAGTGATACGTAGAATGAATTGAGAGATAGTCTAAGTAAACTAATCCTATCTTTATCATCACGGGTTTGTGAAGCTGCTGTCATTTTCATGTGGCAGCTTCTTACAAATTGTCTACCCGTGAGTCTTACCTAAATTACTATACAAACAAGTTTATCATTACTGGAAAAAGCAATCTAGATACATTCTATATTTAGCTAACACAATTCAGTAGATGATGATTTGTCATACTCTTGAATTAGTGAGCTTTGTCATGTGATCTCTCAAGCTTCAGTCGTAGTCTTGCAGACCTAATGCAGTGTTGGGATACTGCAGCACGCCTGTTTCTTGAACATCCAAACTATCACAAGTTTGACTACAAAGGTTATCGATTTGAGACAGTATCCTGATCTTCAAGCTTGCTGTCACAAGAATGCGCTTTTGGTGACAATAAGAAATCCCCGTAATAGATGTTGTCAGGAGTTCCAAGCTTGTTGTCAGATTAAGATAAAGTTGATGTCTCAGGGCTTCCGCCAATGTTGCTGTCAGAGTGGATATACTGTCGTGACTTGCAACATGTTGTCTTCTTGTAACCTTACTGTCAGTGCTATGATAGTAACATTTATTCTTGTTGTCTTCTAAGAGCACTTCTTGAGGCTTGAACAAACAAATGAACTTCTACCAAGATGTACTAAGACTTTATTTAATAGTAAACAAAATGGTTACAAGAACATACTCTGGCTGTGATAGTATGTTCATACTTAATAAAATTAAGCATTCAAGATAATTAATCAAACTGTCTATTAGCCATCACCCATAAATCCTAACACACTGTTTGTTTTACAAGAAATGACATGATAATTGATATTGGCATCTTATGTTCATCTCAAAATACTTGGGGATGCATGTGTTCCTTAGATAAGATGCTTCTGGTCTTTGAAGTAGATGAGACTTTAGAGAAGTTTAATTCCACTGCCTCTTTGGCAACCCACAAGTCAAAGTTTGGATTCTTATTCTATTAATTGATCTAGCATCAATGTTTCAAATGCATCTTAGTGTAGTCATCATACATCTTGTAGCTTATTCCTTGCTGGCACATTCTACAAATAAACGGTGCATCTTATTAACTACAGTTTTTATTATGCGGTAGTTCTCTGTTTTTTGTGATGATCGACAATTTTTTAAATCCAAGTGAGTATATTTGTTTAAAAGTTGCAATCTGTCTACAACTAAGTGATAGGTTATAACATCAAAACTGAAGTTGCTTAGCCAATGATCATTCAATGATGCAATCACAAATATTTATAGACATTTATACTTAAAAAATTGACAACTTAACTTAAAAGTTAGTTTGACTATAAACTTTGATATAAATTCATAGGCCTTGATAATCCACATCGCATCAAATTATGGATATATCAACCTAGCTAGAAATGACAGAGGACATTTATTATTTGTTAATAGATAATTCATGTTATCGATTTTCAGTACTTCTACAAGAATTTGAGGGGGCAGAGCCGCTTTAAAGCCACCTACAATATCAAAGAGCATGTTAAGAGAAGCTGCAAAAGAGTGATGAACGAGGAAAAAGATCGTTTGAAGAAAAAGGTGGTTGATACTGGGTTGCCAATGAAAGATTTGAGGCCCTCGTACTTTCACCCGATTTTGTGGGACGAGCTTTTAAAGTTTTGGGATAGTGAGGTTCACAAACATCGGTCAGATGTTGGAGCAAAGAATCGAGAAAAAGTTCAGACCTTGCACAGCGCAGGTGCAAAAGCTTTCGAGGCTATTGAGATGGTATAATACTCTTCATTTCTATGTTTCTTTATCTTGTACGTAGCCTTCTATTTGTAAGCTTTCATTTATTAACAATTGCAACATTTATTAGGAAATGACAAGGGAGAATAAGGGAAAGAAGCCAAGGCGCCTTGAGTTGTGGGATCGCACGCATACAATTGTAGCTTCAAGAAAGGCTAATAAAGGGAAAAAGGGAGGGCGGCTAGTGTACACTACACCAGCAGCCATGGAAATGGCGGTAAGTATAAGCTACAAATTTTGTGATCTGTTTTAGTCACAATAAGACAAAATAACATGAAAGAAAATCAAAATTTTTTATGACTGATTAAATATTTCCAAGCATCAGTGTTAAAGCCTGCATCAAAATACCTACTAGGCGACTACTTGATACTGGCATATATTTTTCTTGGTTTTTTTTCTTTTGCAATGAAGTTCCATTGTCTTTAAATATGAATATTTTTTAGGCTGATCTAATAATTGTTTAATTTGTGCAGGCTCGCTATGGTGCTATTCTAGAGCGTGAAGGAGCTGACCTTTCCCCTGCATCAGAGTTGATTGAGCCTATAGATTGGTGGTTGCACGCAACAAGTGGTGGCATTGACAAGCCAAAAAAAATTAGATCATTGGCTTCCTCAGTGTTCCTGCAAACACATTGCTTCCTAATTTAGCTCATCGTTTCAGAGAGGGGAGTAGAGGAGGTGCTAGTTCCTCGTCCTCGGCCCCCAATCGTCCCTCAAATATGCCGGATCGATTGTTTGTCCAGGTAGTCTGAAATGCTGTTATTGTTGCACAAGCTAATCCTGGTCATTTTCAGCGACACCTGGATAATGAGGAGCTGGAAGATCTCGCTAGGAATCTTGTTGATATTTCTGAACCGGAGAGCAGGGGCAATTTGAACACTGTGTTCTTTAGGGAGGTGGTTAATGTTGTCACTACAATATTGAATGATATCTGTAATAAGTATGAGGATGTGACACGAGCGGTAAGCCTACATTTCCTTATTTAGATTGGTTTAACAACACATGCTGCTACTTATATGCACCTGTCCTTTTGAATTAATTATATTTGTTTATTAATTCATGTATGTTAGTTATAAATAGATTAGCTATTAAGAGACATGCATGAAATTGAACCAAAAATACAATTTTATAATATTTAAATAAATCTATGTTTGTATGTATATTTGAGAGTTGGCGTTGTTTACCTGATTTTTAGTTTGACGTACGTATGTTTATTGTTAGCAGACCATCGAGGAAGCAAATCAGGAATTTACAGAAGGGGAAAGTTCAGAAAATGAAGAGTATTTGAGCGAAGATGGAGCAGGTGCAGGTCGCGAAGATGGTGCAGGTGCGGGTCGCGAAGATGGTGCAGGTATGGGTCCCACAGATGGTGAAGGTCACGAAAATGATGGTCGCGGTGATGCTGAAATGTAATCTGCTGAATATGGGGATCAAATTGGATTTACTATTTTACCTATTTTGTTGTTGAAACTTAGTTAACTGCTTAATGTGTGATGCAACTGTTGTATTGCGTTGTTTTGCGAAGTCTTGTGACTTAACTTTGCTGATGGGAACTATCTTTTGTTTAGCGTACTGAACTGAAGTAGTTAAGGTATCCTTTTGGTATGGATGTAATGGGAATGATGTTGGTCGGAAACAGGTTCTTTACTGACCAATCTTTTCCGACCAATAATGGTGGGTTATAATGCAATGTTACTAACCAGTCTTTTCCAACCAACCATGGTAGGTTATAATGCAACGTTACTTACCAGTCTTTTCCAACCAACCATGGTAGGTTATAAAGGGACTTACCGACCATGTTTTTTCCGACCAGACATGGTAGGCTATAATGTGATGTTACCGACCACTCTTTTTCGACCAATCGTGGTAGGTTGTAACCTGATGTGGCAAGGTACACGTGTCTGCCAGGTGGTATGTGGGGTCAATCAACTAATAACTAGAATGTAATAACTGACCACTTTTGTTGGTTGGATGGTGGTCGGTAATAACTTTTATAACCGACCGAGCGGTCATTAACGACCAGGTTCTAACCAACCATTCGAATCGGTCGGTGATGGTCGGTAATAACCCTTATTTCCGACCGGAGAGCAGGGGCAATTTGAACACTGTGTTCTTTAGGGAGGTGGTTAATGTTGTCACTACAATAATGAATGATATCTATAATAAGTATGACGATGAGACACGAGCGGTAAGCCTACATTTCCTTATTTAGATTGGTTTAACAGCTCATGTTGCTACTTATATGCACCTGTCCTTTTGAATTAATTATATTTGTTTATTAATTCATATATGTTAGTTATAAATAGATTAGCTATTAAGAGGCATGCATGAAATTGAAACAAAAATACAGTTTTATAATATTTAAATAAATCTATGTTTGTATGTATATTTGAGAGTTGGCGTTGTTTACTTGATTTTAGTTTGACGTATGTATGTTTATTGTTAGCAGGCCATCGAGGAAGCAAATCGGGAATTTACAGAGAGGGAAAGAGTGTCAGAAGATTGATTTAGAGTTTCTACTCATATTTTAGGGGTTGTTTAGGGTTACACTTTTTGATTTTTTTGATTTTTTTTTCAACGATCTAACCTTATGGATGATTAAATATGTTGATTTCTTAGACGTATGTAAAATTTTAGAATTTTTTAATTTAAGCTCCTATATTTTTATAATGAATCTATCTATCAAACTTATAATTTACAAAACTTGAACTCAAATATGATATATAAGTAAATTGCATATTTAGTACAAACAACAGTGTTGGTGCAGTGGTTCTGCACTTGGTTATTCTGAGAGAGGGCAGTTGTTCGAATCCACACAACCCAATTTTTTTGGTAATTTCCGCCAAAATTTTCACCAAAAAATTGAAATTACCACGCACAACTAATAAAAGAATAAAATTAGGGTAACAACTCATTTACCCTCTTACATAAATCAATAGATCTTAATTATCATTACGTTTCGATCGTTGAAAATAATATTATTTAAAAAAACTATTATGTTTATTTTTTTTAAACAATTGTGCAAAACCTATACCCTACCATTATCGGTAGGAAATAAGCTACAATTTCATGAAAAGTTTAAAAATTGCGCCTAAAACTAGAATTCAAAATTTGCGCTCAAACCAAAAATTCGAAAATGGCTCCGAGAATCATAACCTACCATTATCGATTGGAAATAAGCAACAATTTCCCAAAAAATTCAAAAATTGTGCCTAAAACTAAAAATTCAAAAATTGCACCCAAACCAAAAATTCAAAAATTTCGCTGAGAATCATAACCTACCATTATCAGTAGGAAGTACGCTATAATTTTAGGGAAAATTTAAAAATTGCGCCCAAGCGAAAATTATAAAAGTTGTGCCTAAAAGAAAATTTTAAAAATTGCGCCCAAACGAAAAAATCAAAAATTGCGCCCAAACGAAAAATTCAAAATTATTTTTCATCTTCTTATTACTTATAATAAAATCATTTATTTTTTTCTCATTTCACTTTAATTTTCTTCTTCTCTATATCTTTATCTTCATTAAATCAATTTCACATATCATTCATTTTGTTCATCTTCTTGCTTATTTAAGTAATTTTATCTTCATGCTTATTTTGTTATTTAATTAGCTAATAATTCTTAATTATTAGGTGTACTAATTCTTGCTTCTTATATAAATTTTAGGTACTTGATGAAGATCCAAAGACAATGATGAGGAAATAGAGAAAATGATTGTGAAGAAAATAACATGAAGATCCAAACGAAAAAGATGAAGACTTTGAAGATAATTAATTACGCCTTGTAAATAATTTTTGATTTGTAGTTTTGGTGCATAAGAACAACCTCTAATTTTGAATATTATGATTTATGATTAAGGAATGTTTGAATTTTTATATACAATGAATGCTTGATTATTTGTTATGGTTGTATACTTGTGAATTAGATATTGATCTATTTTTTTATTATGATTTGAGCAATTTGTTGGATAGGGGAAGCAATTAAAGCTTTATTTTTTTTGAAACAATTGTCTAGTAATTACTACCACCTTCAAAGCATTTCCTACTATTTCATAACATTTCCTACCGTCTTCAGAGCATTTCCTACCGTCTTCATAACATTTTCCAGAATTGATGAATGCGATAGGTTTTAACTAGTAGGAAATACTGAAGATGGTAGGAATTGCTTGGTAGGAAATAGCTATTTTTATGTGCTTCTGTTATAAAATCTACCAATTCGGTGCCCCTTGAGTTGGTAGGAAATGAGTTGGTAGGATTTGGTCGGTAGGAAATAGTCCTTGACCGGGGTCAAATGTGACCCCACAAAATGAAGTGGCAGTGACCCCACACGTGACACGTGGCATGCCATGTCAACCTCGTGGGACCACGTTTATTTGATGTGGCACTTGACGTGGCAAGTGACGTGTCGGGGTCCACCGCCATGTGGGGCCGTTTAAGAAACAGACCACCAATTCCTACCATCATCAATTCCGACCTGAGCAATTCCTACCATGTCAAATGGTAGGAATTGACACCAATTTCTACCGATTAACCCCCAAAACCTACCATTTATGTGGTAGGTTTTGGCCATTTTTGGTGTAGTGCGGGACATGGCAGAATCATTTTTTCATAATATTATTAATTTTCTCAAATTTCTCATTAGTGTATTCGATTATAGAAAAGATTTCATCTTGTTTAATAAAAGTATTATTCACGAATTCTGAGTTGTAATGAAAATAATGTGAGTACTAAGTTGCTACTAGAGTTTATGATTGTACAGTATCATATACGTAACAGATTCCATTCGAACAATATTACTAACTGTTGGTGGCCCAACCGTGATTGGGCCGAATAGGGATTGGGCCGAGCCATAATTGGACCGAATGGCCGCAGCCCATTCCTTCGGGTCGGTCCGTTGGATCCAACCGTTGCTTGACCAAGTCACCCGACTATTCAGGCGTAAGAACAGGACAACGTGGGTGGGCAGTTGCCCCCGATAGATCCGGGCGAGCCGGTACCAAAGTGCCTATAAAAGCACATAGCAGGTTTCATATTCAGGTTAATACTCATTTTACACTCACAAAGACTTACACATTCATTTAAACCTAATTGGAACCTCTAATTTATTCTCACACCGGAGGTGAATCGGGGGACCAATCCCTCGCATTCTTCTCTTTTGACAGGTCGATCCGAAAAGCTTCCTGGAATACAACCCGACAGAAAACTGGTTCCAACATTTGGCGCCGTCTGTGGGAACGTGTAAGCCAATTCGTGACGTTAGCTGAGAACGATGGCAATCGATAGTTCTGAAGACAGGGTACTCGGTTTTGCTGAAACTCATCGCCAGGGTCCCTCCACGACTACACCCCCCATTAATCGGGTTCTCAATTTTGATGATGATTTGGAGGAGGGACCGATGCTCACACCCGAAGAGCAAAAGGCCATGATCCTTAAATGGCGTGAGGAAGCTGCTGCCAGAGGAGAAAAGCAGAGAGAAAAGGAAAGGCTGGAAACCGAAGCCCAAGCTAGGGCGAAGAAGAGGGAGGAGGACCTCGCTAAGCTGGAAGCAATTAAAAGGCGAAGGGCTGAGCTTGATGCTGAGGAAAAGGCCCTTCAAGGTGCGGTGGAGACTGGAGAACAAATACTGGTACAGACCAATCACAGGAAAGAAAAGAGGGTGCATAATGATGAAGATGGGTCCTCGGACTCTGAATCACACCCCCGAAGGATCTGTTCCAAAGTAACCGTACGATCGGACACCGACGAGGAAGGAGACCCTTGCATGAAAGACAGGCTAAGCCGAATGGAGAAGGCGATGTTCGGTGATCGTAGGATTAGTCACGAGCCAGTAGTGTCGGAGGAAATCGAGCAGTATAGACCTCCCTCAGGAAGACAATTCCCGAAGATGAACGAATTTAATGGGAAAGGTGATCCCGAGGACCATTGCGAGAAGTATGAGTCCCTTATGACGGGAATGGGACACTGTGACGTCATGCTTTGTAAGATGTTCAAGACATATCTGAAGGGTCCATCCACCATGTGGTATAGGTCAATGAAGCCAAGGTCGATATGCTCTTACGACCAACTGAAAAGGAAATTCTTGAGGCACTATTCGCATCTGTACCGAAGAGAGAAGGATACTGAAGCTTTAATACACTGTAGACAAAGGCCGAACGAAGAGTTGGGAGATTATTTGGCTAGGTTTAAGGAAGAGGCTGGAATGGTAACAAATTTGGACAAAGTAAAGGCTGCTGGGTTCTTATCAGCAGGACTAGACCCCATCAAAGGTAAAAAACTCTGATCTTCTCTCTACGATATTCCCCCTAAATCCCTGAATGATATATACTTAAGGGGGGAGAGCATCTGAAGGAAGATGGAATCCATCGGAGGGTACAAAGAGGTCTGGGGAGAAGACAGGAGAAGGAAAGGGCAGGACAGGTATGATTCGGGGCGAAGATACGATGACAGGCGAGACGAAGCGAAGGGTCGCGACAAAGCTGCCGAACGACGAAGAGATAGAGATGGTACAGCATTTACCCCTCTGAATGCACCAATCTCAAAGATTCTCCATGAGATAAAAGGAAAGCCTGGCTTCGTTCACCCAGCACGAATGAAGATGCCCGACTACAAGAAGAATGGCAACAAGTATTGCGATTATCATCAGGATAAGGGTCACAACACTGACGAGTGTTACCATTTGAAAAAACTGATAGAAAAGATGATCAAGGAAGGGGAACTGAATAAATTTGTCAAAGACCTAAGGGAAAAGCTGGCCCCGAAGGAAGACAAACGAAAAGAGTCCGAAGAAGTCGAAAGATACAGGGGTGAAGTAAAGACTATATTCGGTGGAAGCACCCTAGGACGCGATAGCAAGACAACTAAGAAGAGGTACGCGAAGCAGGTTTACAACTTATACCAATTTCAATCGGCAAAACAGGCGATGCCGATTATGTTCACCGAGGATGATTATGAGGATGTGATTTGGCCTCACGAGGATCCTCTGCTCATTAACCCGGTGATCGGCCAAAACAAAATATGGAAAGCTTTAGTGGATGGAGGAAGTTCGGTGAATATTCAATACCACCGGACGTACAGCAAAATGAACCTTGGAGGCGAACAGTTGGAGCCTTGCCACGAAGCACCCCTTTACGGCTTCGGAAATCAGCCAGTCCCCATCGAAGGTACTATCACTCTATCTGTTCTCTTGGGAAAAGCTCCATATACTATAGAAAAACAGGTCAAATTTTACGTGGTTCGAGTGGAAAGCCCCTACAATGCCATTCTCGGAAGGCCAGCCCTTACTTCTTTTCAGGCGGTAACATCAATACCCCATCTCAAATTGAAATTTCCGACTGAGCATGGAATCGGGGAAATGAGGGGCGATCAAAAAACTGCTCGAATCATCATGTTGGACGATCTGGACAAGGATCAAGATTTTGAGATGACCGAAGGAGGGAAGAGAAAAAGGGCCGAAGGCGAAATCAGCGGAAGTCGCCAAACCCTAAATATTGAGTTAGAGAAATTTGGTGCGGACCTATCCAACCCAATCGCCGAACCAGCGGCGGAAACCGAAGAGGTAGAGTTATATGCAGGCTGTTCAGGAAAGATGGTGCGAATCGTGAAAAACATGGAACCCGACCTCAAGAAGAAGGTAATCGAAGTTGTCAGACAATACCACGACGTCTTCGCCTGGGGGCCGGAGGACATGCCTGGCTTGGATCCAAAGACGGCGAAGCATTGTCTTAATGTTAAGCCCGAGGCAAAGCCAGTAAAGCAACGAAAGAGAACATTCGCCATTGAACGACAGAAGATCATTGAAGCCGAAGTAGAAAAACTTTTGGAAGCAAAATTCATTGAAGAAATCGAGTACCCGGACTGGTTAGCCAATATAGTGGTGGTAAAGAAAGCTAACAATAAATGGCGAATGTGTGTGGACTACACCGACTTAAACAAAGCTTGCCCGAAGGACCACTACCCGCTTCCCAGCATTGACCAACTGACAGACGCCACTGCCGGGTATCAGGTACTTAGTTTTTTGGATGCTTTTTCAGGATACCATCAGATTGCAATGAATGCCGAGGATATTCCAAAGACAGCATTCATCACCCCGAAAGGAACATATGCCTACATCAAAATGCCTTTCGGCCTGAAAAACGCAGGAGCCACATTCCAAAGAGTAGTCAATCGGATTTTCCATAAACAAATTGGGAGAAACATGGAATGCTATGTGGATGATATGATTGTTAAATCCCAGTTCGAAGATCACATGGAAGACCTCAAAGAGTGCTTCGAGACATTAAGGAAGCACGGCATGAAGATTAATCCGAACAAGTATACTTTTGGAGTCTCCAGTGGGAAATTCCTAGGGTACATGGTCAGTGCCCGAGGGATCGAGGCGAACCCAGAAAAGATACAAGCAGTGATCGACATGGAACAGCCGAAGACAGTTCGGGATATACAGAAATTGACCGGTCGAATGGCCGCCCTGCGAAGATTTATTTCTAGATCAGCAGAAAAGGCCCTACCTTTCTTTGAGACACTCGGAGGATCAAAGAATTTTGAGTGGGGGCCAAAGTGCCAGAAAGCATTTGAAGATGTGAAGGAATATCTCACCAAGGCGCCTCTCCTAATGAGGCCCGACCCGAAGGAAACATTACAGTTATACTTAGCGGTGAGCGACCGAACTCTTGGAGCAGTACTGGTGAAAGAGCATAGCAGCTCTCAACACCCGGTGTTTTATGTATCCCACATGCTGAAAGATGCGGAAACAAGATATCCAAATGCCAAAAAGTTCGCATACGGCCTTGTAATGGCAACCCGAAAGTTACGTCATTACTTTTAGGGGCGAACGGTACAAGTTATAACCGATCAACCCCTGAAGAAAATTTTGACAAGACCAGAGGCGTCCGGAAGGGTGGTGGCTTGGTCCATCGAGTTGGGAGAATACGATTTGGAATACATCCCCAGAACGTCCATCAAAGCTCAAGCATTGGCAGACTTCATGGTCGAATGCTATTTTTCAGGATCAAAAGACCTAGCTCCCGAAGAGCGGCTGGTTCGATCGCCAGGCAAGTGGAAATTGTTCGTAGATGGGTCGGTAGCCGGGTCAAAATGTGGGGCAGGATTAATCCTTTCAAGTCCAGATGGGTTCGAAATCTGCCAAGCAATAAGATTCACTTTCCCATTAACCAATAACGAGGCCGAGTACGAAGCATTGCTAGCCGGTTTAAACCTTGCCAAAAACCTCGAGGTAAGAAATTTACGAGCATTTAGTGATTCTATGTTAGTGGTGAAGCACTTTTCAGGAGGAGAGTATGAACAAAGAGAGCCTCGACTCAAGGCTTACGCCGCAAAGGTAAAGGACTCATCGACCTCATTTGAGTCCTTCGAACTCAGTCAAGTAGGAAGAGAGGATAACAGTCGAGCCGATGCTCTGTCAAGGTTGGCTTCGGCCAAACACACAACCTAACAGGATCCATCTACCTAACTGAAGTGAAAAGCCCTTCAATCGACAAGAAGCAATGCATGGAAATCCACCAAGGCATTAACTGGATGACTCCGATCAGGGCCTATCTAGAAAAAGATACTTTGCCCCTAGACCGGAAAGAGGCCCAAAAAGTGAAATACATAGCAACAAGCTACACCATCATCGGTAACAAGTTGTATAGAAGGTCAGCAACAGAACCCCTTCTCCGATGTTTGGATCCCGAAGAACAACTACTGGCTTTGGAAACAGTTCACGAGGGGATATGTGGGGAACATCTTGCCGGTCGATCACTTGCTTTTAAAATCCTCAGGCAGGGTTTCTATTGGCCGACTTTGCGAGCAGATGCGGCCGATTACGCGAAGAAGTGTCGACAATGTCAGTTATTCAGTACCATCCCGAAGCAGCCACCAGAAGAAATGGCATCAGTCCTAAGTCCCATCCCTTTCGCCATGTGGGCTGTAGATATCGTGGGAATTCTACCAAAGAGCACAAAGCAAGCCAAGTACTGCATAGTGGCGATCGACTATATGACCAAGTGGTTCGAAGCAAGACCTCTGGCGACCATAACCGAAGAGGCAGCAAAAAAGTTCATGTTAGAGCAAGTCATACTCAGGTTCGGGATCCCGAAGGTCTGTGTATCCGACAATGGGACCCAGTTCATCGGGAACAAGTTTCGGAAGTTCTTGACGCATTTCGGAATACAGCAGAAATTTAGCTCGGTCGGTCACCCTCAAGGAAACGGAGCAATCGAAGCCGCAAATAAAATCATCTTCGACGGGATAAAAAAGCGACTGGGAGATGCCAAGGGGCTTTGGGCAGAAGAGCTAAATTGGGTATTGTGGGCATACCGAACGACCCCACGCTCATCGACAGGCAAGACACCTTTTAAGTTGGCATTCGGGACCGACGCCCTGGTTCCCGTTGAGGTCGGACTGGACTCCTACCGAACGGAGGTATTCAACGTCGAAGCAAATGAATTCGGCCTTCGGGCCAATGTGGATTTGTTGGAAGAAGAAAGAGAGGCGGCTCACCTAAGGAACTTGAAATATCAGCTTCAGGCAGCCCAATACTACGACACCGGAGTAAAGAAAAGGACCTTCATGGTGGGAGATTTGGTGTTGAGGGAATTGGCGACATCTATGCCAGCTAAGCAGGGAAAACTAATGCCAAACTGGGAAGGCCCGTATAAAGTGACTGAGGTGGTTCGACCTGGTACCTACAAATTAGCAACCACGTCTGGCGACCCGATCAAGAACACATGGCACGCCTCCAGGTTACGAAGATATTACCAATAGCCTTCATCCAATCTAGAGGAATATGGCCGAACAAAAGGTGCTCGCCACTCAAGTTCTTATTTTCACTTCATACTAAGTTTTTTTTCTGAAAAGCATGTAAAGTTGAATAATTTATCAATAAAATACATGTTTCCCTGTTCTACTTATTTTATCAGTTATGCATTATAATGTTATAAGTCGGACATTTATCTGGGGACGACCAGAAACGATAAATGCCACAAGACTTCTTGAATAATGTTTCATAAATTTGGCGATTGGATAACCAAACAGCCAAACTTTGGGAGAATCCAGACCATGTTAGGCGAAAAAGAAAGCCGAAGATACATATAATGGTTAAATTTTGTTTAAATTATGTTAAGGCAAAATGAAGCCGAAGATACATAAAACTAATTGAATTATGTTAAGGCGAAGTTGATAAGCCGAAGACACATAAATTTTTGTTAACTATGTTAAGGCGAAGTTGATAAGCCGAAGACACATAAATTTTATTAATTATGTTAAGGCGAAGTTGATAAGCCGAAGACACATAAATTTTATTAATTATGTTAAGGCGAAGTTGATAAGCCGAAGACACATAAATTTTGTTAATTATGTTAAGGCGAAGCTGATGAGCCAAAGACACATAAATTTTATAAATTATGTCAAGGCAAAAATAAGCCGAAGATGCATAAAATTTTTAAATTATGTTAAAGGCAAAATAAAGCCGAAGATACGTAAAACTGGTTCGATTATGTTAAGGCGAAAACATAAGTCGAAAAGGCAAAATAAAGCCGAAGATACGTAAAACTGGTTCGATTATGTTAAGGCGAAAACATAAGTCGAAAAGGCAAAATAAAACCAAAAACTCATTAATAAATGGCCCGAGGGCTACAAGAGTTCAAGGCCCGAAGGCTTAATAAAGTACAAGATGAACAAAGGAAAATTTAACTGCCCGAAGGCCTAATCTGACAGATCTTCGTCCTCGCCGGAGGAGACCACCGGAGCCTCGTCCTCATCAGGGCGACCGACGGGATCGCTGAAGCCTGGCTCTATCAGGGCCTGATGATCTAAGCCCATGGCGGCCGCCCTCCTCACGACCTCGTCGTGGCCCATCTGGTAGCACCGCTCTTCGGCGATTAGCCGCAGCTTGCCTTCCTTACGAGCCAGCTTCCTCGAAGCCTTGAGGGACAAGTTCCGCCTGGTCAGCCTGGCTCGGAGAAGGTCCACCTCCTTCTGCATTGCCTCCCGATCGGCCCTTAACGTCGCAGCCTGCCCCTCTAGCCTCTCCACGTCACCAACGGCTTGTTGAAGGGCATTCTCCGACCTCACAGCTCAGACCTCCAGTTCACGAAGCTGGCCGAGATTGCCCTTCATATCCTTCACCTTATCGGTGATAATAGCGGCCATTGGTGTCGCCTGAAAAAAAAAAAAAAAAAAAAAGAAGAGCAACTCGGTTAAAAGGTTAAAGAGAGAAGAATGCGAGGGGCAAACCAACTATGTTTACCTTGGAGAGGAAGGCCATTCGGTCGGCGCAAGCATCGGCAAGACCCAGCTGATCATAGGCAGGGCGATCAGCCGGAAGAACCAACGCCCGGCACAAGTCGGGGGCTATCTCCTTGACGGCTTTGGGGTCGGCTGTGGTGATTGTATCAGATTCCAGGACCGCCCATTGAGGAACATACGTCTTTATAACGTCCCCCCGACGAGCCCTTTTCCTAACCGAGGCAGACCCGGTCGTCTGCTCCACATTCTCGGTTCGAGAGGGAGACGTCGGGACCGATTATTAAGGTGCCCGTTTATCGCCCTCCTGGCGACCCTCATTAGCCTCAGCCCCCGTCCCGGCCGCTTCGGCTACCTCAGCTGCTTCGGCCGCCTTAGCCGCCAGAGCCGCCTGCTCAGCCTCAAACTTAATCTTCTTTCGCTCAACGATAGCCTGGCGAGAAGACACTGCAAAAAGAAAGAAAAGGCATTAGACATTTTAAAAGACAGTATAAAAGGAAAGACAAAAGCACAAAAGAAGGAAAAGTAAAGGGCAAGGGATGAAGGATGTTACCATTACCCCATACGGCGAAAAGACATTGGCGATCCCTAAGATCCTCTAAAGGGATACGACCCATGTCAAAATTGCATAAGCGTTGGTACTCATGCAACTCGGCGCCAGATAGCGCGGGTTTAACTACCTGGACAGTGGGGTCGACCACACGCCATTGAGACAGAGCCCCTACCTTCGGGCCCGAAATATAACACCACTTGTCGTGGCTGCCCTTATTATTGGAATTTGTTTCCACCCACTCTGCCCTATTGGTGCGGCGGGCGATAGAGTAAAAACCCTTACTCTTACCGTTTTTGCGGAAGTCGTGATGATGCCAGAACAGGGCGGGAGTTGGGTCGACATTGGCCGCAAGGCATCGGCATTGAAAGCCGTTCATATGTAGGAACCCATTCGGGTCCATCTGGCCTAAAGCTATCCCCATCTGGGCGAACAGCTTCTTCATCAGAGGGAGCATCGGGACCCGGAAACCGCATTTTAAAGCAGCCTCAGAAATCCCAGTAGCAACATTCCCATATCCCTTCGAGACGGGAGGATTGAACCATATCCGGTCAGCAGCTCTCGGCAGATACGTATGCCAGGCACCGGTCGGGATATCAAACTCTTTCGGGAACTTAGCTACCTTGTCCTCAGACAGCCTAGTAGGGTGATTCGCCGCGGGGAATTCATCCACATTATGAAACGGATACCTTTCCGGGGATAGGGATTTGGGAGACTGTCCCGATGTAGAAGCCGACTGATCCATAATTCCTGCATTAATATGAAGAAATTAGCCTTGTACTCGGACATGAGCAAGAAAGAGAAGAAAGAAAAAGTGGTCGCTGAGTACAGAGGGCTTGGATCGGTCGGAGGATTACTAGCTGCTAAACCAAGGAAAAGGAGAGATCCCTAAAGAGCTACTCGGTCCGAAGACTGTTCTAAGGGACAGACCGTCCCGAAGGTTGTTCTAAGAGCAGATCCATCGTGAAGAGCTTTCTAGGGATAAATTGGTCTCGGAAACTGTTCTTAAGGACGAATCTATTTACTGGTCCGACTACCGACCTAATTATGGGTATATTTTCGACAAACAAACCTCACCCAAAGCAAAAATACTACTAGGCCTAAACGATAGTGAACATATTCAGACAAGTTAAACATGAAATGAGAAAATGCGCAGAGGGATATAGAAAACTTACTGGTGATAGGAATTTGAGGAGGATTCGAACTTGTCAAGCGAAATTGTCGATATCTGCAAACAGAGGTGGTGGAGAGAAACCGGCAAAGTGAAGTTGCTTTTGAATGTATAAGTGACGATATTTGGGCGGAACTTCTTTTATTTATACGAAAGGATATGTGACGTTTGGACAATAAAACGTGAATGCTTAATCCTGGTCGTACGATCCAAGCCGTTTGGGATTCAACGGTGATGATCCAGCACTAATCTCGAGAAATTACGGCTGTCATTATTAATTACGGCATGATTCTCTAGATGACGTGTCACAGCGGATAGATACGAAACCGTTGGATTCCACCCCGAAGAGAAGCGAAAAGCTAGGACTCCGAACGCATTAACAATCCGACCGAAGTCCAGGGACATGTTGGTGGCCCAACCGTGATTGGGCTGAATAGGGATTGGGCCGAGCCATAATTGGACCGAATGGCCGCAGCCCATTCCTTCGGGTCGGTCCGTTGGATCCAACCGTTGCTTGACCAAGTCACCCGACTATTCAGGCGTAAGAACAGGACAACGTGGGTGGGCAGTTGCCCCCGATAGATCTGGACGAGCCGGTACCAAAGTGCCTATAAAAGCACATAGCAGGTTTCATATTCAGGTTAATACTCATTTTACACTCACAAAGACTTACACGTTCATTTAAACCTAATTGGAACCTCTAATTTATTCTCACACCGGAGGTGAATCGGGGGCCCAATCCCTCGCATTCTTCTCTTTTGACAGGTCGATTCGAAGAGCTTCCTGGAATACAACCCGACAGAAAACTAGTTCCAACACTAACTATAGTTGTAGTAATCTAATGAGTAGGTGGTTTTAAAAATTAGTTTCTTTTTCCTCTGCATATAATATTTCCCTCTCTTTTTTATTATTTGACATTTTAATTTTGGCACACAATGTTTTGAATGTACATCTAAAATTATTATTTTTAAAATTTTGTTTCTGTAAATAAAAAGATACAATCAAAGTTTTAATTTACTAATTTAATTTTCATTATATAGTCAAAATACCTATATATGTGTGCCAAAAATTAAAACGACAAATAATAAAAAAATAAAGGGAGTAGATAGATAGATCATCATCCCATCTATTTAAGTTGAGTAGGAAAACTAAAAATATATGTAAAAAAGGTAAAAAAAAAAGTGTTAATGAATATTTAAAATGTATTAAGTGAATATAGTTAAGAAAGTAATAGATATAATTATTTTAATATTAATTTTTTTTATTTTAAAATATTTTAAAAATAAAGAATTGAACTATTAGATGATAAAAAATTAAAATAGCACATCCTAAAGATAAAAGATGGATGAAACGGTCTTCTATCAACAATATCAACAATTAGGGATGGGCGTGGTTCGATTTAGTGCGTTTTCGGCCTAAAACCGTATCGTAATTGAAGTAAGGAGTGAACTGCAACTGCTCCACAAACTCCAACCACATACCTTCAGGCTGCACCTCATCGCCATAATACGTATAATTAAACAAATTTATTATAACTATTATTTATATAATTACTTAAATATATATTCTTATTTTATTGCGGTTCGGTTCAGTTTTTATTAGATTTTAAAAATTTAGAAACCAAACTGCAACCAAATTATTGGTTCGGTTTTTAATTGGCGCGGTTTCTAATAATACGGTTTCGTGCGACTTTCCTCGATTTCAATTTCGATTTTTAGTTCGATTTTGATCATCCCTATCAACAATAACACAAGACATATTATCCTTTATACATAATCTAATCTAACGACTTAATTCTAAAACAATTATTTTGATTGATTAATCTTTCTCTATATATTAAAAGCCAACAAAGGGCAAAGTTTGCCATTTTAATGGCTGTGAAGTTACGATTTTACCCTTATATTTTCTAAAATTACAAAAATACCATTCTTTAATAAAAATGTAAAAATTGTGAAATTATGTTAATGATGAGAATCGAACCCTTAACATATTCATGTCAAACTCATGTCATAAACAACTGTGCTACACTTTGTTTTGAGTTTATATTCAAACTCTTATTAGATAAACCACCTCTTCTTCCAATATTTTTATTTTTTGAGTTAATAAACATTGATTTATATTATTTTTAGACTATTGCACAATACATAGTTATAATAAATATTTTTAGCAATTGAACATAATCTACAATTCTCTTTTATCAATTTAAATTATTGATATATGTCATTTTAATACCTTGAATTTATGATTTTGCCCCTACATGCTAAAAAATTACAAAAACGTCAACTCTTTTATATTTATGCAAATAGTAGATAAGATTATGTTAGTGTAGTAAATTGAACCATTAATCTTCTCTAATCAAGCTCATGCATAAGTAGCATAGTACATTTTGTTTTAAGTTTTCTTTAAAATCTTATTAATGTTAATTTCTCTTCTTCTCTCATCTTCTTTTTTATAATTTTTTATTTTTAAATAAATAAAATGTTGGTTTATATTATTTATAAAATATTGCATTGTATATAATTATCAAAAATATTTTAATGGATTGAGCATACTCTACGATTCTCTTTCTTTTATTTTAAATGATTGATATAAAAAATAAAATTTTAAAAGAGTATAAGATTATAGATAACGTATAATTTCTACATAATAATAAGATTATAGATAACATATAAGATTAGAGTATAAAATTTTTATAAAATTTTAAAAGTAAAAAAATTGAGTGAGACGCCGCATGGATGACTTTTAAATAATATTAATAGATTTTGTAATAAGTCTCAGCCCTACGTTTATATCTGACAATGTTAAGACTGCATCGCCTATGTTATATACCGACAATTTTGTAATTTACTTCGCAAGATAGGGAATCTATCTACACAAATGATTTACATAAATATTTTTCATATTTTTTTTGTAAATCTAACGGTACTAAAAGAAAAGATCGTACAAAAATAACAAATTACACAAAATATTATAAATTTCACCCGTAGAAAATAAGATTATTTTAATATTATAAATTTTATTTATTTGCATTAAATATATAACGGTTTGAACTTTATATCGTATTAGATTACAAATTGCGTCGTCTATCATATAAATTTTTTCATAAATTAATATACTCGATAATTATTACGTCATCTTTTCATCTATATGATTGAACTTACAATTTTTTTAAGAAAAATAATTTGAATTTAAGAACGTTTCGGTCGAAATAATACATATATAGCCGAATGTTTTAATTTCTTTTAAATGTTTTTAAAAATAGTAGACGAATGTTTTCATCTATAACATATTTTGTTTTTTGCAAATGTAACCATGCAACTATACATAGATAGTGGTTCATATTTTTTATATATAAATTACAATTTGCATCATCTATGCACTAATTTGTAATTTGTAAGTAACTTAATTAATACATTTAACAATTTTTACGTAACTACTGTTTCGTTTGTATGATTGCATCTACGATTTAAAAAAACACAATGTGAATTTAAAGGAGTTTGGATCGAAAAATATTTAATCAAATTAATATATATGAGATTTAAATTTTGGACTCTATTTCAATTATCTCTTAAATAATAACATATAAAAAAAACATAAATAAATAAGCACGAAAACAACTTGTTCTAAAATTGACCCAAAAATAATAGAATTACTTTTATATTGTAAATAATATTTATTTGTATCAAGTAGACAAAGACTCAAATTTTATATCCTATAAATTATAAATTGCATCATTAACCATGCCAATTTGTACATAAGTTAATATACTCAAAAACAATTATGTAATCTTTTTTCAAATATATGGTTGGATCTACGATTTCAATATATATATATATGAATTTAAGGGCGTTCCGGTCGCCAATATATATGTATATATATTAAATTAATCGAAATGAGATTTGAATTTTGAATTCGATATTATTAACGCTTAATTAATTACATAAAATACATATATATAGTCAAGTTAAAATACATTATTATTAGTACACGATGATCATTTATAAAAAAAATTGGATTAAAATTTGTAACTGTAAAACGACATTCCAAACATATTATTAAAGTACTAAGTGTGTTCATATAATTTAATACAGTGATGGACACAAGAGAGAAGTGCGAAATCAGTTCCCAAGTTAAAAAAATAAACACGTGATATGAATACTCCATATTGCAATAGGTGCTCATCTCCCAAAGTATTTGTCTTGTGAGAGTGTGCAAAGATGCACCAACCTTCAGCTTCTTTTTAAAATCATCTATCTCATTCACATGTGTTCGATTATATTACAACAACATTGTGTGCATTTAACGATTTATATTCTAGACTGCAAAAAAATAAAAAAAACCAAATCAATTGATCGCTGAAAAACAAACAACAACTACTAAGGCAAAATACCTATTTACAAATTATACTTTCTCCAACATAGAAAACTCCGGTAAACCTGATTATAATTGCAACAAGAACAATAGTTCGACCGTGTTTCAAATTTTACATTGTTTCTATTTGTTCTTAATATCAATAATACTCACTATGAACAAGTCCCAAAGCCTTGGGTTTGGCACAGTTACGTTATCATATTAATTTACATACACTAATGTTATATACGGACTTTAGACTAAAAGATTTTAAGATGTGATCACGGTGTGTAGTCTTACGCACCTGACCAACTTTATATTTTATTTACAAGTATATTGTCATTTCGTTAAAAACACATTAGTTTAGATACATCCATATCATATATGAACAACTATACTAAAATAATCATTTAGATTATATTTAATTGTTGAATTTGATAAAATGCATTTCACGACATTTAAAACTAAATTAATATTTTGTCAAATAAAAATAATAATTTGATCTTTATTTTATAGATTTTTTTTCCAAATTTTGTGAAATCTTATTAAATATTAAAAAAAATTAAAAATTTTTTATACAAATATAAGATAAATTCAAAATTAATTTTAATTACAAAATTGTTTCGATATATATACATTTTCGTGCGAAAAATTATTTCAGTAAATAAGCAGGCCCGTGCTTCGCACGGGTTTTTAGGCTAGTTAATATTTAATTCAGGATGAAATAGAAAGTATGTATGATTGATGTTTTGGACTAAAATTAATTGAAAAAATTGGTACTTAATATCTTCTACCAACTCTTCATACCAGCTCTTCAGACTTCTTGTTACTCCTTACTTCTCGAACATAACTTTTCATATTTATTACATCAATGGTCCTAACATAAAGTAGAATAATTTTGATTGATTAATTGATATTTTTTATGTTTTGACTTAGTAAACTAGTTTTCATATAAAATAAAAACTTACTAGCACTTATGTTTTAAAAATCTTAAAAGTTTTTTGTTTTTCTTTACTAAATAAATCTTAAAAATTATCTAACACTGGAAGAGAGGAATGCATTTTCCATTAAATGAATATAAAATATATTCATAATAAAATTTTGAGGTCATTGATAAGGGTAAAATATTTTTTGCATAATATTATTAATTTTCTCAAATCTCTATTGGTGTATTAGACTGTAGAAAAGATTTCCACTTGATTAATAAAAGAATTATTCACAAATTCTAAGTTGCAATGAAATTATTGTTTATCATAAGACATTTCATTTGTGTATATTACTAATTACAGTTGTAGTAATCTCATGAGTGGTTGGTTTGGTTTTAAACAATTAGTTTCCTTTTACCTCTACATAGAATATAGAAAGTTAGATACACTTTTTGTCCCATCCAATCATTATATTTATCTTGAGTACAAAAATTAAAAATATGTGTAAAATAATAAAGAAAAATAAAAAATATCAATCAATATTAATATTAATACTTAATATCTAAATTGTATAAAATAAATATAGTAAATCTAAGTAATAGATATAGTTAATTTATATATTATATATATTTGACTATTTTTAGAATTAAAAACTCGATCATTTTAAGTAATTAGTTTCTTTTACTTTGCATAAAATATAGATAGATCGATACATAGATATTTTTCTGGAAGCTTTGAATATAGTTAATTTTAATATTATAAATTTTTATTATTTTTTAAAATTTTGAAGGATAAAAAATTAAATTCTTAGATGATAAAAAATTGAAATAACACATTCAAAAATAAACAAATGGATGGAAAACAAAACTAGTTCTACTTTGAGATAATTACCCAAATACCACCATATCAGATCAGGTGGCCCTTAATACCTTTATTCGTATCTGTGACCCTTCATACCAGCTTATTACGATATTTCGGCCTTCGTATCTTTTAAAAATTAAATCTCTCCAGAACAGTAAATCTAAACGACTAAGTAATATTGTGGAGTAATCTTAGGTAGTAACATTTGTTGCTCTTCTTTCAGTTTCCAGCATATTCACTGACTTGTGAGTACTCTTACCCCTTTGTTAATTCAATTGAACATGTTTGTAGTTAATGTTTCAATTTTAACTTTTTTTTTTGGTGAGTTTGGGGGTTTTTTATTAGTAGTCATGCGAGCAATTTTGGTGTTTGTACATGTGCATAAATACCGTAACACTGTAACTAGATGCTAATGTTGTCTATTTTAAAACGTATATGTGCAGAGTTTAGTGATTTGTAAGAAATAGTTATGTGAATTTATTGTTTTCTCTTCCTGCTTATATGATAAAGTCATAAAACTAATGTTCAATTTTGAAATGCTTTTTCTCAGTTTGGAGGGTTTCATTAGTAGTCGTATGAGTGTTATACTTCACTACTGATTTTGTTTAAAGTTGGTTTAAAGTGCTAATAACACTGTAACCAGACTTTAATACTATCTATTTTAAAGCATACAAGTGAATAATTTAGTGATTTGTATGCATATATATTGTTTACTCTTTCCTTCCATTTTGTAATCGAAGCATGCAAACATATTTACTAATCCAACTTATTTTAACACATTGTCATGGATATTTGTTGACATTTTGTTAGATAATTTACCCTTTTCATTTATATTTTTTTACATGGTTATTGCTATTTGCTTGAATCCAGATTATGGACATTGATGATGATATATTATCTATAGATCCTCGGCCTCAGGATCCTTCTATATTGCATTTACGGTCTACTCATAGGTCATTAGTTGTGTGGGATGTCGGTGGTGGTGATAATTTGAGATCTCGAAGTCGCAACCCTAATAATATCAAACTCCCTTCTTTACATCCGAGGATGGTTCCCCTTCTTGTGGATTTGAGAATGGATGGGGTTTCTAGGCTAGCAGGCATACAGATTGATTGGGGTTTGATCACTGCTCTTGTAGAGAGATGTAGACCTGAGACCCATACCTTTCATTTTTCAGTCGGGAGTGCATGATTTCATTACAGGATGTTAGTGTGCTTCTTGGGTTGCGTATTGATGGTCCTCCTATTACTGGCTTTACTGGAGTTATAGGTGGATGGGCCAATTATATTGAAGATGTATTTGGAGCACGCCCTACTGAAAAATCCGGTCGTACTGAAAAATCTGGCCCTACTGAAAAATCTGGCCCTACTGAAAAATCTGCAGCTTTAGTTGGTGATAGATTGAAATTCACTTGGTTGAATTTTTTTTTAGTTCCCTTCGAGATGATGCTTCTGATGTGGAGCTAAAGCATTATAGGTCTTATGTGTTGCAGCTTACTAATTCCTAAAAATATATTGTGATACCTTTTTTTTAATGTTTTCATGTACTTATAGTTGGTGTTCTCATCTCTCCTTCATTGATAGTGGTTCACATTCAGCAGCCATCTATCGACTACAACTAGATGTTCTTGCAGATTCTCAGTTTTTATGACAGCCTTACACAGATGATATTATTTCTACCCTGTCTGATCATTGTAAAGAAGATAGCAGTATTTGGCATTACAAGGGGCCTCTGATTTGTTTTTGTTTCGTGGAGACGCACCTTCCAGATAGATGTCTACGCCAGTTTGGTATGATACAAGATATATCGTCTCCTGCTCATTATTCCCATGATCTTCACAAAATTAATTTGAATGGTAAGGCGGATATGAAATGGCTTTTCATGCATCTTAATCATATAGCTCATCGAGATGGGAGGGTGGACAATGTTTTTGTTGGGATGGTAGGTGTTGGTGTATCTGATAGGTACCCCATGTGGCATTCATCCATTACTCATCGATATCTGAAACGCATCGGTGGTGGTCATTCTTTCATGGTAATCATAAATAAGTTGATTTCAGTGTCTTTTGAATGCATATTGTCTATTTGATAGTATTTTGTGTTGATCCATGTTTCTTTATTTCATTTTTATAGCTGGAATTATTGGCTCGTATAGATTTGGTAAAAAGGGGCAGATAGATGGAGATATATCTACTATCACGGCTTATGGTAGACAGTTATTGCAAAATAAGTTTGCATCTGGGTACTATCAAGATTTTTCGGTTGAAGACCGGCGTGCTAAGGAAGCTGCATTAAGGGTAAAGACAAAACGGGCAGGCTGTAGAGAAGGTCGCGGAGGGGTGAATGCTCAACAGAGGCTGCTAGGAGAGCGTCCCGGTGCTAATGTAGAAGATGATGTGGAAGATGGAGGAAACGTTCATTTGGATGATGAAAGAGATGAACATTTACATGACAAAGAAGACATGCACACTGGTGAGACATCTACTCGTGTTGATGATGCTAGATATAATTGCTGATGATTGTTTATCAGTGTTTAAGCAACAGGTACTCATCAGAGTTTACTGGAAGCCAGTCAGAGTTTATTAAAGTCTAACGGGGTGAATGTTTGGTTTAGCCGTCGGTGCTTAATTGAAGATTCTAGAAGCAATATATTCTGAAGATGGAAAGAAGCAGAATATATTGAGATGGCTAAATAAATGGAACAGAAGACAGAAGCAATCCTAGATTGATATAAATTGTATAGCTGATTTATAGGATATCAATTAGAGATTGATTATGTAACTGTGTATTATATAAACACAGATAGGTTAACCCTAAAAGGGATGCGAATACTGAATACATTATTCTTGTAACCTAGCAGCTCTCTGTGATTCTTTAACATCACTGAGAGAAGAGTTATTTATATAATTCAGTTAATTCATAAACAGTGTTCTCAATTGTTATTATCATACTTATATTGATTATATATTGTGTATTCGGCCTAACAATTGGTATCAGAGCTAAGGCTGTTAAATATATACAGTTTTCGATCTAAACATAAGTATAATCATGGCTGAAAACATCCAGGCAGGTTCTAATGCTCAAAAGGTTCAATCAACTTCTGTAAGTCGATATGAGACAATCAGGGTTCCAATTCTCAGACCTGTGGAATATCCAATATGGAAGGTAAAGATGACCATGTTTCTAGAAGCCACAGATCCAGAATACCTTGATAGAATCAATGATGGTCCTCATATGCCAACCAAACTGTCTCCTGTTGTTGATGGTTAAGAACAAAAGACTGTTCCAAAGGAAAAGAAAGATATGACTCCTGAGGACATCTCATCAATTGCAAAGGATGCAAAAGTTAGACATCTTCTCCACAGTGCCTTAGATAATGTCATGTCTAACAGAGTCATTGGCTGTAAGACTGCCAAAGAAATTTGGGATGCTTTAGAAGTCAGGTGTCAAGGAACAAGTGCAATAAAGAAGAACAGGAAGACTATTCTCACACAGGAGTATGAACACTTTGATTCAAGACCTGGTGAATCTTTGACTGAGACATATAACAGATTTTTTAAACTGTTGAATGATCTGTCTCTGGTTGATAAAGAATATGAACTTGAAGAATCAAATCTCAAGTTTCTTCTATCCCTACCTGAAAGATGGGATTTGAAGGCGAAAACAATACGAGACAATTATGATCTTGCAGAAACAGATCTTGATGAAATCTATGGGTTGCTTAAAACTCATGAACTTGAAATAGAACAAAGAAACAAAAGATCTGGAAAGAAGACAAAATTTGTTGCTCTTAAAGTTGAAGAAAAGCCTGTCAAGAAGGAATCATCAAGAAAGAAAGCCAAGGGAAAGGCTTTAGTCATTAAATCTGACAGTGAGTCATCAAACTCTGATGATGGCTCAAACACTGATGATGAAGCTTCTGATTCTGAGGATGATGAAGAAGAGATGATGAAAATGGCTGCTTTGATGGTGAAGACCTTCAAGAAGATGGGATTCAAGAACTTCAAGAAAGGAAAGAGATTCTCTAGGAGAGATTCAAACTCTGATAAGAGAAATTTCAGAAAGTCTGATGGAAGAGATACCAAGTCTGGAAAGAAAGACAAGTCTCAGATCCAGTGCTACAAGTGTAAAGAGATGGGTCATTATGCTCCAGAGTGCAAGAAAGGAAAATCTGAGAAAGCACTTATCACTAAAGGCAAGGACTGGGTAGACACTTCAGACTCAGATGAGGGAGTCAATTATGCTCTCATGGCAACTGTTAAAGATGAAGTTGAGTCATCTGAAAACAAGGTACCCCTAACAACTTATGCTTATGATACTGATAATATATCTGAATTAAGAATTTATCTTAAAAGCATACATGTTAGTTATAGGGATCAGACTTTAGAGAATGAAAGAATCAAATCTGAGAATCTAGGTCTTAAAGAGAGGAATAAATTTCTTGAAGAGAGACTTGTTAACATGCAACAAGTTCAAAAGGAGAGAGATGATGCTGTTTATGTTGAACAGGAATTGCTTAAAAGATATAGGCAAATAGAATCTGAGTTGGAAAAAGAGAGGAAAGTGATTAAAACCTGGACCAATTCTGGAAAAGACACACATCAAGTTTTTCAGACAGATACTGTAGGATTAGGTTACTGTGAGGAAGATGAACTTAGGTTTAAAGATAAAGTTAAAGTTAAACCACAACTTAAACCTATGAAATTTGTTCCTGAATCCAGTAAGCTCAAATCTGTAGTTGTGAAAGAAGCTGTTATGGAGCCAGTTGAAACTTGTGAAAAACAGGTTAATGTTGGTTCAATAACAGAAAAACAAATTGAGGTAGAAGCTGTTAAAGAACCAGTAAAAATCTGTGATAAACAGGTTAATGTTGGTTTAATGATAGAAAAACAATTCAATCATAAGCTCAAAGAAGTAAAGTCTGTCATGAAACAGAAAGGGTTCAAGAAGAACAGGAATGGAAAGATAGGCATAAATAAAAGGAATAATCATTTGCTTACCATTGTTGCTCCAAGAAAAACATGTTATAACTGTGGAAGTACTAACCATCTTGCTAGTTTTTGCAGGAAAAACAAAGATATTAATTCTTTACCCTCCAAGTGTGGAGTAAAAAATGATTATGTTAGGGTTAGACCTCAGACTTTATGCACACACTGTGGGAGCACTTGGCATTCCATTTATACTTGCAAGAGTTATCATTCTATTTATCACAACTATTATGAGCTAAAACCCAACTTGAAATGGGTTAGAGCAAACTCTGCAAGTGTAAAGTCTGACAATGTTAGTTTAAACTCTGTTGATAGTGATTCCGCTGCAAAAGCTAACAATGTTAAGAAAGCCAAAGGATCCAAGCAAGTCTGGATCCTTAAATCTAACACTCAGTGATTGTTTGTGATTGCAGGGCATAAAAGAGAGCACTCTTGTCTTGGACAGTGGATGCTCAGGACACATGACTGGAAATAAAGCCCTGCTATCAGATTTTGAGGAAAAAGCTGGCCCAAAAGTTTCCTATGGAGATGGCAACATAGGACGTACTCTGGGATATGGCAATATCAATCTTGGAAGTGTCATCATCACAAATGTAGCTCTAGTCTCAGGACTCAAGCATGATCTGCTTTCTGTGAGTCAAATCTGTGACAGAGGATACCATGTAGATTTTCATACTGAACACTGTGAGGTTATCAGTAAATCTACCGGAAAAGTTGTTCTAGTTGGACACAGGCGCAATAACATTTATGAAGCAAGTTTGATAACAAACTCTGAAGGAAAAGCTGTGTGTCTGTCTGCAAAAATGTCCAATGAAGAGAGTTGGAAATGGCATAAGAAGCTATCTCACCTAAACTTCAACAACATCAATGAGCTGATTCGAAAAGATCTTGTAAGGGGACTTCCAAAGTCAATACTCAACTTAGATGGTCTGTGTGATTCTTGTCAAAAGGCCAAGCAAAGGAAGTCATCTTTCAAGAGTAAATCTGAATCTTCAGTTGTGGAACCTTATCATCTTTTACATGTTGATCTTTTTGGTCCAGTGAATGTAATGTCAATGGGCAGAAAGAAATATGCTTTGGTAATTGTTGATGAATACACCAGATACACCTGGGTGTACTTCTTAGCAAAGAAGGATGAAACTGCCTTAACTTTGATGGATCATGTGAAGCTATTGGACAAAGGATCACAGTACAAAGTGAAAATTCTAAGGAGTGATAATGGTACTGAATTCAGAAATTCTGAAATGGAAGCTTTCTGCAAGGAAAGAGGAGTGAAGCAAGAATTTTCTGCACCTGGAACTCCACAGCAAAATGGTGTAGTTGAAAGAAAGAACAGAACTCTAATCGAAGCTGCCAGAACAATGCTTGATGAAGCAAAATTGCCAACTTATTTCTGGGCAGAAGCTGTTCAAACTGCTTGTTTTACTCAAAATGCTACACTGATCAACAAGCATGGGAAAACACCATATGAGATGGTGAAAAATAAGAAGCCAAATTTGAAGTATTTTCATATTTTTGGATGCAAGTGCTTTGTGTTGAAAACTCATCCTGAACAGTTGACCAAGTTTGACTTAAAAGCTGATGAAGGAATTTTCGTTGGATACCCACTATCATCTAAAGCATTCAGAGTCTACAATCTGAGAACTAAAGTGATCATGGAATCTATACATGTGTCATTTGATGACAGGAAAATAACTGGAATAGAAGATGTAGAATATCATGATCAACTTCGCTTTGGAAATGAAGATCTAAACTCTGATGATGTAAACTCTAATTAAGCAAATTCAACAAACTCTGACGAAGCATACTCTGAACCTCTACTGATAAACACTGAGGAAGTTTCTCTGACAGAACAAAATAGAGAACCAGTTGAGGGGGAGCGTGAAGAAACTTCAGAAACTTCTCAAAGTGATGACTCAAATTCTGAATTTGAGTCAAATGAAGAATCAAACAGAAACTCTGAGTCAAACCCTGAAAGTTCAAATACTGAACAGTCCAATTCAGGGGGAGCCTCAGAGAATGCAAATGGTCAAGAAGAAAATCAGGAGAGCATGGATCAAGGGGGAGGATCTAATAATGATGAAAGAAGCCACTCCATGACAGGTAATCCAGTACAACACTCCATGACCAAGCACATCAACATAAGGTATCATTTTATCAGAGAACATGTGGAAGAAGGAAATATTGAGCTTCATTTTGTGTCTACAGACCAACAGCTTGCAGATATCTTCACCAAACCTTTGAGTGAAGCTACCTTTACAAGACTGGTAAATGAACTTGGAATGGTCTCTGGTTTTGACTAGAGATACTGGTTAGATTCAAAATCTATACATGATTGATTTTATGCTCATGGTTCTTTGCATATGTTAACTGTTATTTGTACCAGTATGTTAAACTCTGATAGTAAACTCTGTTAGTCATAAAGTGTCAGTCATACTCTGTCGGTTAAAGTCTGAAGTTAATCTCTGATGTTATATTCTGATTGTGATATTGTCTGAAACATATGGACCGATGAAGAAACCTGTATGAAGCATGATTCTCAGTAAGTAATCATGAATTTTTCTGAGTAATATATGATCTGATCTCAAAATGTGCAGAAATTTTACACAGCATGATACTGTCTCTATATTTATAGCATCTATTAGTTTATTGATCCTATACACTGAGTCTGTATTAGCTATTTGCACTTTCTCTCATAAATTAATTGTATTAACTGATGAAAAGTCTAAACTCTGATAATTAGTTGCAAATATTTCACCATCCAATCAAAAGATGCCAAAAAATGCACAAATTCCTTTGAGATCATGTTGTGCCTAGGAAGACCCAGGAACTTATTGTATGAAATAAGGGCTAAAATCTTTGATTTTTGGTGACTAGTGTCAACCACTGATTACTGGAAAAATTTTTAAAAAAAAAATCGAAGGGGGTGAAAATAATAAATTTTATAGTACAGAGTTTAGATGAGATCAGATTTTATTTTATACATGAGAGTTTGGACAACTAGTTTTTACTGATTTATTGTGTGGATTTTATGCACTTTAAGATGCTCTAAATATTTATATTCAGTAAACTCTGCTATTCACACACAATTTTTTCACAACTGTGCATTGAGAGAAAAGAGATTATGAATAAAGGAGGAGGATTGGTAAACACTGATGAACTGTGTACTCTACGCTGAGGTAATTTTATTTTAATCTCTGATGATTAAAATTAATTATTTGTTTCAGACAGTTAACAATTTTGAGAAAACATTCTTGAAAACAAAAGAGTATGATTGGTAACGGTTCTAATTTGTATTAAACAGAAGAAAAAGGTTGCGTGTCTAGGAAAGTGTAAAAGGCGGTAATTATTGTTGTTTTTACTGCGCATGCGCATTGGAAACTGCCAATTACTGCTGTCAGTCATTGCATGTGTGCCACGTGTCCCACTCACACGATTAACGGAGTAAGACAGTTGTGTATTAATGATTAAAAACTGTTCAGTTTTTAATTTTGAATTTCATATTTAAACAATACACACACATACGTTTAAACCTTTCACATCTTACTCCAATTCACATCTATTGTCACACACACATATTCACAAACACTTTTCTACTTTCAAACTCTTTCGAGCTTTTGCATCTGATTCTCTGTTATTCTTTCAAATCTTACTAATGGCGACTACAGCGTTTGTTTCTTCTGGGTTAGAGTTCGTTCCTAACAATTATGCAGCACCACTAAACACTGCCAACGCACCAGAGGCGTTTCACATGATTCAGGAATTTCTTGCTCAGTCAGCGATTGGGCGTGCTCTAGTAGAACCAACAACACTTTCTAGTTCGCAAATCAAGGTTTTCTGGGAGACGGGTATTTATGATGATGGTGGTGATTCCGGCAACCCATCTATAATCTTTGAATTTCAAGAAGCAGAGTATGTAATTACTTCTGGTACAATTCGAACTGCAATGGGGTTTCCTGAGTTTTCTTCATATACAATTGGAATGGGTGACACTGATTTGCTAAGGATGATGCGAGAGATTGGGTATTCTGGGCCCTTGACAAAGATAGGACAGTTGAAGCGACCGGTCTTGAGGAAGGAGTGGAGCTTCTTCTTTGACTGCATAACAAGAACGTTCGGGAAGAAATGCACCAACTGGGATGCTATTCCCACGGACAGTCTGTAAATCGGGTATTCTCTTTTATATGATAATCATTTTGATTTTGCAAGACTTGTCTTAACTAATTTAGGGGAGAAAATGACAGAGAATCGAGGGGTAGTTTACTTTTCTAGATTTTGTCAGATTTTATTCTCTGCATGTGTTCAAGGGGTAGAAATAGTTGATGAAGATGTTATTTCTTGTTTTAAATTACACAAGAGGATATTCTCTGATCTTATCAACAAGGATGTTAAGAAAGGGGTTGTTGGAGATTTGTTACTTCCTGCATCTGTGCAACAGTTTGTAAATGATCAAATCCATCCACAAACACAAACTCCTTCTCAATCAGAACCCCAACCAGAACCTTTACAAACAGAACTTCCTCCATCTACATCTGTCAAACCTAAATTCAGTGGTAGGACTAAGCATGTTGGTTCCAAACCTGTAAAGTCTGTTAGACCAGCTACTGAAGTGGGAGTGTCCAAGTCTTCTGTGCCAAAGGGTGTTGGTCATTCTAAGAAGAGAAGAGCAAATAGACCAAAAACTAATGATGAGGATGATGTTGATAATGAAACTCTTCATCAGAGGAAAAGAAGATTAGTAGCTAATTATCTTTTTGATAATTTGGATGAATCTACACCAGACACTGAAGCTGTCCAGGATGAAGCTCCAGAAGTTGTTGTTCAGGAGTCTGCTGTAAATGATGATAATGAGGACAGGGTCTTTGTGGATACTGAAGCTCCTGAAGTTATTATTCAGGAGGCTACTGAAGATGTTGAAGCAGCCACTGTGCCTGACATGGCAAATGCTGATACAGAGGCTGAAATGTTTTAGCAAGATGCTTTATTTGCTGATTTTGATATGGATAAAATTCTTGAAGCACATCCTAGTATCAGTGTTTGTGATACTGAGGATGTGGCAACTGATCAACCCACCCTGATTATTGAAGAGTCCCTTGCTACTCACATAGAGAATCTCTCTGTTACTAATCAAATTCCTGAAATGGGTGAGGAGGTTGATCAGGTAGTTGAAGCTGTTGTAGAGCAATTGGATGAAACTACAGCAGAGACTCTGAAAGAGAATACTGTTCAAACAGAAGAAGTTGTTGCAGAGTCTGTTCCTGTAGAAGCAGAGGTTCTTGTAAATGCAAACTCTGAGATTCATGAAGCTGCACAGATAAATGATGAGGCTACTGCAGACAATGTTGCTGAAGAAATTGCAGAGCAGATAGCAGAAAATGTTAATGAAGCTAGAGTTGATTTTGATAATGCTGATCACACATCTGTAAATTCTGATCATGCAAACTCTGGGATCAATGCTGCACTTTCAAACTCTGATGATCATGAGTCAATACCTTTTCTAAAGGATCCTACTGCAGAGTCTATCAAAGAAAATCAAAATGCAACTGAAGCTCATTACAGAGAAATGCATTATGCTAATTGGTCAGGAGCAGACTGCATTTTCTCTACACAAAGGACTGCTGATTTTGTACATAAGTCGGCTGAAGAGATTTCTAATCCTGAGTTGTTAACACATTTTAAGGCTACCATTGTTCAAGTCAAATCATTGCACAATCGCTTTGATGAGACTCACAAAGTTGTCCTTGGATTGGGTAATGATATTGCTCTTAAGGAATTAGCATTGAAGAAAGATAGAGCTAAATTTTCATCTCTGATCAAGGATCAAGAAGAAATCAAGCAGAGGCTAACCAAGGTTGAGAGCAATCAGGCTGAAATATCTACTAAGATTGATTCTATTGCTGCATCATTGGAGTTGCTAACATCAGTTTTTATTCCTGATGATGTCAAAAAGGGGGAGAAAGTACCTAAAGACAAATGCAAAAGGACTCCAACCTTGAGACTGAGGGATGATTCTAATGATGGTGGAAGCAGAGGAGCAGAAAAAAGGTCAAAGTCTTCTCAAGAGCAAGGGAGACTTAGGTCAAACTCTGCTAGACAGACATACTCTGAAAGAGTAAACTCTGGTGGACAATCCTCTTCAAAACTTCAAAGAGTAGTGATTTCAGATAATCCAATTACTGATGAAGAGATTGCTGCTAAACTCTTTTTAGAAGAACATGATGGTCAAGTCACAGTGGAAGATATGGATGCTGAGATGAAGCTTCTTGCTGAAGAACACCAGAAAAAGATTGAAGCTGGTACTTATAAGAAGAAATCTGTAAAGGCTCCTAGGAAAAAGGAAATTGCACTCTCTATCAAAGAAAATACTCAACAGAGTTTACAACACACAAGGAGGCCTATGATTGCAAATACTGATAAAGGAAAAGGTAAACTGGTAGAAGAAGGGCAGTTACCAAAGAAGAATTATTCAACCTCTGACGTTGCTCATGTTGATATTTCTACTAAAGTTGTGACAACCTCTGACAATGCTCAAGTTGTACAAACTCAGCTATCTTCACAACTCCAATGTTTCTTAAGACCTGTACTTCCTGAAACTCTAAAGTCAGAATCTGTGAACTTTCTTCAAACCAGAACAGTACTTGGAAAAGAATCTTATGATAAGTCTGGTTTGGGTTCACACAGGGAGAAAAGAATTAATAACAGTCATGCAAATCTTACATCACTGGCAGAACCTGGTGTTGGGGTTACTCAAGAAAACCTTGACAAACTAGAGTCTGTTCAGATGATTTACCACAGAGGATTAAAGAAGGAGTTTTTGTTATACTTCATGAATGATGGAAGAGTTTACAGAGTTGGAGAAGCTGATATTCATCTGAAGCTATGGGAAGAGCTAGAGTATGTTCTATATCTTCTGAAGATCAAAAATAGAAGTACTCATGATGCTGCTCTAGTTTTAAAAGACAGAATGATGAAATCAAAAGTTCTTCTTGGAGGAGGTGTTTCAAGTGCTTACATTCTTAAGTACAGAGATGCTTATGGAAAGATAGTTGAAATGAAGAGAAATAGTGCCAGATTCAAGACTGCACTGGGAATAAAGGTTTTGGAATTCAACCTAGAGTCAGACAAATCTTACTTTATCCGGCTAGGGAATGAAATGAGGAAGAACAGCATTTATTCTCTGAGAGCTGCTATCTACCAGACTGGAGAAAGTGATCCAGAGCTTAAAGAGTTGAAAGAAATTATGGTGGATGAGCTAGAAAAAGCTGAAAGGAGGCTACTCATTGATTATCTCAGGACAGTGCCTGATATTGAAGAAATTAAGTAAAGTCTGACTATAAGTTTTTAAAGTTTTCTGTTCTAAGTAAAAGTTAGACTCTGATATGTTATAAACACTGCATTTGTTATATGTTTTGACATCATCAATTATCTATTAACTTGTACATTTTTATTATGCACAAGTTGGGGGAGATTGTTAGATATAATTGCTGATGATTGTTTATCAGTGTTTAAGCAACAGGTACTCATCAGAGTTTACTGGAAGCCAGTCAGAGTTTATTAAAGTCTGACGGGGTGAATGTTTGGTTTAGCTGTCGGTGCTTAATTGAAGATTCTAGAAGCAATATATTCTGAAGATGGAAAGAAGCAGAATATATTGAGATGGCTAAATAAATGGAACAGAAGACAGAAGCAATCCTAGATTGATATAAATTGTATAGCTGATTTATAGGATATCAATTAGAGATTGATTATGTAACTGTGTATTATATAAACACAGATAGGTTAACCCTAAAAGGGATGCGAATACTGAATACATTATTCTTGTAACCTAGCAGCTCTCTGTGATTCTTTAACATCACTGAGAGAAGAGTTATTTATATAATTCAGTTGTTGATTCATAAACAGTGTTCTCAATTGTTATTATCATACTTATATTGATTATATATTGTGTATTCGGCCTAACAGATGATGATCATGTGAGGCACTATGAAGTGGAGAGTATAGTTGTTGATCCTAAAGAGATATCGTTCTTGCCAAATTGGAACTCACTACCATCAAACGACTCTTTGTTCACTCAGTCTCCTTGTCAGGCACCACTACACTAGTCATTGGATCGACAACAACTTCCTCTAGCACATCAACAGGTTCCAGTAGCACATAGTAAATTTATTGATCCTATGGAGAGATCATTTTTCCCAAATTGGAACTTGATACCATCAAATGACTCTTTCTTCATGTGTACTGATGTGCCAAAATCACCGCTACTGAATCAGCAACAACCACCAACACAACAGCATCTGCCAGCTGATCACCAACATCAACTGCCACCAGCGCAAGCTGCGCAGCAGCAAAAGGTGCCACCAATAAATCCGCAGCAACCACTAGTCCAGCAACAGCAGCCAATTAATCAGCAGTTGTCACCGGCACATCAGCAGCAACATGTGCCACCAGCGCAGGCCACACAGCAGCTACAGGTTCCCCAGTCCAACACCGTGCGGAACGTGAGCATATTATGTAGTTACGAACTCGTAAGCATGTTGATAGAGATTGTGGGACTAATAGTAAGAAGGAGATACACCCTAATAGTAAGAAGAAGAATGAGATACGCCCTTACAAGAGGCGTCATCTTGTGTGAGTGTTTTTAAAGTATTATACATTACTTTTACATCCATTTATTTATTTCTTTATAGTGTGTGATTATTCTTATATTGTTCAGGAAGAAGTATGCTTAAGCCGGTGCTAATCTAATTGACTTCGAATGACTTCCATGACTTGGATATATTAGGATCAAGCATATATTAGCGGTGACAGAATTCAGATGGATTGAAGAAGAGTTTTATATATGATGCATTATTATTTTGTGGTTTTAGTTATACTCTTTTGTAACCGATGAATTGAAGAAGAGTTTTATATATGATGCATTATTATTTTGTGGTTTTAGTTATACTCTTTTGTAACCGCTAAAATATTACATCTGGATTATAGGTATTTAATTTTTGGAGAATGAGCATTGTAGCTTATATGAAATTATGGTGGATTTTATCAAGTTTTTATGAGAATAGATTCATAAATTATAATGGTTGTTTTGAGAATTTGTTTATGTTCTTCACTCATTTATTTACTGGATTTGGGTATATATCCGTCCTTTTATATGAAAAACAAATGCATGCTTGATTAAGTTGTTATCTAGTGGCTTTTAATGGTGTTTGATTTCTTGTGTGTTCCTTTGGTGTTCAGCAATATATATTGTTTCTTTTTGTATTCATCAAATGGCACCGTTGGAGAGTTTGCACATGTTTAATGAGCAAGAGACGTGTTGGTGCCATGCTTGAGCTTTTTAAAGAACTAAATGCAAACGTATAAACAAATAAAAACAATATGTTCAACTAAAACTTACCAAATTTTACAACTCTCAGCCATATTTGTTCCAACTCTCAACAATGCATTTAAAACTTCTAGATAGCTCCCGGTTGTTGCATTGGTCAAAGCCTTATGTTATAAGGTGGTTAGCTACTTTGACCAACGTCGTGTTGAGATACAAAAACAAGTTGTTGACGGTAATGAGTTTACCAAGTATGCCGATAAAATTATGAGCAAATGGAAAGAACGTGCAACCGGACATCATGTGACAAAGTTGACCGCAATAATTGGGTGTTTGAGGTGACAAAGCTTCTTCCAATGTTCCGTAGATTGATTTCATTGGAATGTTTATTGTAGATTTATTTATTTATTAATTGTAGTTTGTGTCATATTTTTCCTAGTCTTTTAGATGTTGCATATAGAAGCATTTGACCAAACTTAATGGATTTTATGTTGTTTTTGTGCAGGATTTTGTTCACCTGAATGTAAATCTTAATGTCAAAGTGGTGTGCGTGCTTTGGAGGCTCTAACAGTTTTAATCTTTATATGGAAGCTTTCAAAGAATTTAAATATTAGATGTTGATTTCAGCTTAGGCTTATGATTTTGGATCACTTATTCATTTGAATGTAAGGAGTAGTCGTGATTTTTATTGGATTTTAATCATGTACTAGTTGGATTACTCAAGATTCAAATATATTAAATTGGCTATGAACAAGTTACTCGGTGTTGAACAAGTTTCATTTGTATAAATGCTTCTTTTATTTTGTTATGGGGCGCTTTGCTAGTATTAATTTTGTGTTAGCCGGTCAAGTATTTAGAATTGTTGCAGGATATGCATTTGCTGAATTTTAATTGATGCAAAAATTCTTTACCAGATTGATGCAGAAATTCTGAAATGCAGAATCTGGCCTGCAGTATTTGCCAATTTATACAGATTTTAGTAACTTTTCAGAGCAGATTTTATATCAGTTTGTTGCAGATTAATTGCTACAGTATTTCAGCACAATACAGAAATTCTGGACTGCAGATTCTGTACTGTAATACCTGCCAATTTTTGCAGATTTTAGTTTTTTTTCTGGGCAGAATTTATACCAGTTTGCTGCAGATAAATTGCATCAGTATTTCAGCAGAATGCATAAATTCTGGACTGCAAATTCTGCACTATAATACCTGCCAATTTTTGCAGATTTCAGTTTTATTCTGGGCAGAATTTATACCAGTTTTATGTAGATTAATTGTCGCAGTGTTTTATACCGGAAGGTAGATTAATAGTGAAAAATTAGTAACGTGATACTCTCCTTTTTGTCAGTTTCGTAAGTCTGTTTTGTAATTTTTTGCATCAATTCTGAGTCCGAAATTCAAGTGATGTTTGATTACCAAGATGGTCTACTACAAAACTGTTCTTTGTTCGACTGTTTTCCTTTATTCTAAAAATTGGTGCGGCTTGTAAAATTTGGTAAGTTTTAGTTGAACGTATTGTTTTTATTTGTTTATACGTTTGCATTTAGTTCTTTAAAAAGCTCAGGCATGGCACCAACACATCTCTTGCTCTTTAAACATGCGCAAACTCTCTAACGGTGCCATCTGATGAATACAAATATATATATATATATATATATATTGCTGAACACCAAAGGAACACGCAAGAAATCAAACACCATTACAAGTCACTGGATAACAACTTAATCAAGCATGCATTTGTTTTTCATATAAAAGGACGGATATATACCCAAATCCAGTAAATAAATGAGTGAAGAACACAAACAAATTCTCAAAACAACCATTATAATTTATGAATCTATTCTCATAAAAACTTGATAAAATCCACCATAATTTCATATAAGCTACAATGCTCATTCTCCAAAAATTAAATACCTATAATCCAGATGTAATATTTCAGCGGTTACAAAAGAGTATAACTAAAACCACAAAATAATAATGCATCATATATAAAACTCTTCTTCAATCCATCAGAATTCTGTCACCGCTAATATATGTTTGATCCTAATATATCCAAGTCATGGAAGTCATTCGAAGTCCATTAGATTAGCACCGGCTTACGCATACTTCTTCCTAAACAATATAAGAATAATCACACACTATAAAGAAATAAATAAATGGATGTAAAAGTAATGTATAATACTTTAAAAACACTCACACAAGATGACGCCTCTTGTAAGGGCGTATCTCATTCTCCTTCTTACTATTAGGGTGTATCTTCTTCTTACTATTAGTCCCAAAATCTCGATCAACATGCTTACGAGTTCGTAACTGCATAATATGCTCACGTTGTGCAGGGTGTTGGACTGGGGGAACCTGTAGCTGCTTTGTGGCCTGCGCTGGTGGCACATGTTGTTGATGATGTGTCGGTGACAACTGCTGATTAATTGGTTGCTGCTGTTGCTGGACTAGTGGTTGTTGCGGATTTATAGGTGGCACCTGCTGCTGCTGCGCAGCTTGCGCTGGTGGCACTTGATGTTGCTGATCAGCTGGAAGATGTTGTTATGTTGGTGGTTGTTGCTGATTCAGTAGCGGTGATTTTGGCACATCAGTACACATGAAGAAAGAGTCATTTGATGGTATCAAGTTCCAATTTGGAAAAAATGATCTCTCCATAGGATCAATAAATGTACTATGTGCTACTGGAACATGTTGATGTGCTAGAGGAAGTTGTTGTCGATCCAATGGCTGGTGCAGTGGTGCCTGACAAGGAGATTGGGTGAACAAAGAGTCGTTTGATAATAGTAAGTTCCAATTTGGCAAGAACGATCTCTCTTTAGGATCAACAGCTATACTCTCCACTTCATGGTGCCTCACATGATCATCATCAACCCAAGTAGATGTCTCACCAGTGTGTATGTCTTCCTTGTCATGTAAATGTTCATCTCTTTCATCATCCAAATGAACGCTTCCTCCATCTTCCACATCAACATATCCATCATCATCTACATTAGCACCGAGATGCTCTCCTAGCAGCCTCTGTTGAGCATTCACCCCTCATTGACCTCCTCTACAGCCTGCCCGTTCTTAATGCAACCTCCTTAGCACGTCGGTCTTCAACCGGAAAATGTTGATGGTACCCGGATGCAAACTTATTTTGCAACAACTGTCTACCATAAGTCATGATAGTAGATATATCTCCATCTATCTGCCCCTTGTTCACCAAATCTATATGAGCCAATAATTCCATCTATAAAAATGAAATAAAGAAACATGAATCAACACAAAATACTATCAGACATACAATATGCATTAGAAAGACACTGAAATCAACTTTTTTATGATTACCATGTAAGAATGACCACCACTAATGTGTGTCAGATATCGATGAGTAATGGATGAATGCCACATGGGGTACCTATCAGATACACCAACACCTGCCATTTCAACAAAAACATTGTGCATCCTCACATCTCAATGAGCTATATGATTAAGATTCATGAAAAGCCAGTTCATATCCGGCTTACCCTTCAAATTAATTTTGTGAAGATCATGGGAATAATTAGCAGGAGACAGTATATATTGTATCATACCAAACTGGCGTAGACATCTATCTGGAAGGTGCGGCTTCACGAAACAAAAACATATCAGAGACCCCTTGTAATACCAAATAATGATATCTTCTTTACAATGATCGGATAGGGTGGAAATAATATCATATGTGTATGGCTGCCATGAAAACTGATAATCTGCAAGAATATATAGTTGTTGTCGGTAGATGGCCACTGAATGTGAACCACTATCAATGAAGGAGAGATGAGAACACCAACTATAAGTACATGAAAACATTAAAAAAAAGGTATCACTATAGATTTTAAGGAATTAGTAAAAAATTAGTTCGAATTCGCAAAAAGGCCTAACTAAATTAAGAAAAAGATAAGAGTGAACATGTTTACCTTAAACCATGAGGCCATGCAAGATCACCCCAAATATGACACGGGCCACGAGAAATAGGAGCCAAACTATGTAATTTGCTCCAAGCCCACAATTGCAGTAATAAAAGACATCCAGCAATCTCATCTTTATCTTTATGACATGCCTTGCATAATTCCATGTATAGGAATGCAAGCACATCGGAACCCCGAGATAATTTTGCACATTTACCAAGATCGTGGATAAGGGGAATGTACATGCAATGAACTTGACCCCTAGAATGATCAGTAAATAAGACCCCGCCTTTAAGCTGCAACACATAAGACTGTGTATAATGCTTTAGCTCCACATCAGAAGCATCATCTCGAAGGAAACTAAAAAAAGAATTCAACCAAGTAAATTTCAATCTACCACCAACTAAAGCGGAAGATTTTTCAGTAGGGCCGTATTTTTCAGTAGGGCCGGATTTTTCAGTAGGGCGTGCTCCAAATACATCTTCAATATAATTGGCCAATCCACCTTTAACTGCAGTAAAACCAGTAATAGGAGGACCATCAATACGCAACCCAAGAAGCACACTAACATCCTGTAATGAAATCATGCACTCCCCGACTGAAAAATGAAAGGTATGGGTCTCAGGTATCCATCTCTCTACAAGAGCAGTGATCAAACCCCAATCAATTTTTATGCCAGCTAGCCTAGAAACCCCATCCATTCTCAAATCCATAAGAAGAGAAACCATCCTCGGATGTAAAGAAGGGAGTTTGATATTATTAGGGTTGCGACTTCGAGATCTCAAATTATCACCACCACCGACATCCCACACAACTGATGACCTATGAGTAGACTGTAAATGCAATATAGAAGGATCCCGAGGCCGAGGATCCATAGACAATATATCATCATCAGTGTCCATAATCTGGATTCAAGCAAATAGCAATAATCATGTAAAAAATATATAAATGAAAAGGGTAAATTATCTAACAAAACGTCAACAAATATCCATGACAGTGTGTTAAAATAAGTTGGATCGGTAAATATGTTTGCACGCTTCAATTACAAAATGGAAGGGAAGAGTAAACAATATATATGCATACGACTATTTCTTACAAATCACTAAATTATTCAGATGTATGCTTTAAAATAGATAGTATTAAAGTCTGGTTACAGTGTTATTAGCACTTTAAACCAACTTTAAACAGAATCAGTAGTGAAGTATAACACTCGTACGACTACTAATGAAAACCCCCAAACTGAGAAAAAGCATTTCAAAATTGAACACTAGTTTTATGACTTTATCATATAAGCAGGAAGAGCAAACAATAAATTCACATAACTATTTCTTACAAATCACTAAACTCTACACATATACGTTTTAAAATAGACAACATTAGCATCTAGTTACAGTATTTATGCACATGTACAAATACCAAAATTGCTCACTACTAATAAAAACCCTCAAACTCACCAAAAAAAAGTTAAAATTGAAACATTAACTACAAACATGTTCAATTGAATTAACAAAGGGGTAAGAGTACTCACAAGTCAGTGAATATGCTGGAAACTGAAAGAAGAGCAACAAATGTTACTACCTAAGATTACTCCACAATATTACTCAGTCGTTTAGATTTAGTGTGCTGGAGAGATTATATCAATTGAAGGTGTTCTCTGTGGCGGAGAGGGTGTGGGTTTGTATGTGTGTAAATATGTATACCTAATTTAATTTTTAAGAGATACGAAAGCCGAAATAGCGTAATAAGCTGGTATAAAGGGCCACATATACGAATAAAGGTATTAAGGGCCACCTGATCTGATATGGTGGTATTTGGGTAATTATCTCTTCCTTTTGTGGCATTTTAGACAATTTTGTTTAAAAACAAGTTAAACAGGGTCATCACCCTTGTACTTTCATACATAATCTAATCTAACGACTTAATACTAAACAATAATTTTGATCGATTAACTGATATTTGATTCATATAAAGCATGTATTATTTATGTTTTAGAGTAAAATTAATTTAAAAATGTCAGGAGAATGTCTAATTGAGAAGTAGGGTTATTGGAATTGGGGGGTGGGAGAATGTTTTTAATTAATTAATCAGACGATGTCGTTTAAGTTGTTTGGTAGTTCATAATAATTTAGAGTATCCTCCAAGTATGTTGACTGGAGATAGTAGGTTGCAACTGGCACGTGTCGGTAATTCGTGGTCACTATCAGTTTATATGATAGTTGTCCCAGGTTGTTATTATTATGAAATGAAGAATATTTTTCTTGTTTGTTAGTGTAGTCTTATCTTTACTGTCCTTTCTTTCAATCACAACCACATCTATCAATTCCATTGTCAAGTTTGTGACAATCTGGTATCAAAGCACATCTTGGGCAATGGCAGATAAAACACTTGTACAAAAACATGAAAAATCCATCTCGACCCTTGAAGGAAAGATGGAGCTGGTGCAGATCTCTATGGAGCAAGCCCAGAAAGCTTTGGGGGATAATCATAACCAGACTCAGACTAAGATCGAGAATCTGGGGGCACAGTTCTCACACCTCACCTCTGTTACTGAAGAATTGAAGGCTAACATGGCTGAGATCTTGAAATGGATGGCTAAAGACCACCAACAGAGCTCAGTGGGAGAGGGTTCTGGATTCAAGGGAGGTAAGAATACTCAAAACCCTGTTATATCCTTAGTAAATGATAATGAAAATGTGCACAATGAAGGAGAAGGGAGTGTAAATCCATTAAACCTGCACAAAAAACCTGATATCCATAAACATATTCACAAGGAAATTAACACACCTTTAAACCCAGGGTCACCACAAAACCCTCTTGTTTATACCATTCATCCCCAGTATCACCAACAAAACCCTCAAATAATACAGGGTCAACCAGTGTTTGACCTCCCCTTTGGTTTCAATCAGCAATATGAAATACCAGCAAAACCACCTCCCCTCTTTAACTCCTCCTTCCATAATAACCACACACAAATACCAAACCCTAACCAAGGACCTGGACCACAGAGTTGGCACCAGTCACATGACCATTCCGCCCATAAATCTCATCATGCTTTTGGACCATTTAGACTTCCCAAGATGGATTTTCCCAAGTTTGAAGGGAAAGATCCAAGAGGATGGGTAAATAAGTGTGATAAGTTTTTCCAGTTAAACCCTTATATGGAGTCAAAAACTAAGGTTATTTACGCAACCCTGTACTTAGAAGGAGAGGCTGACATTTGGTTTCAATCTGTGCAAAATGAGTATCCTGGCTTAATGTGGGAACAGTTTGTTGAACTGGTATACCATAGGTTCGCTAAGGGAGGTTATGAAAATGTGGTGGGGCAGTTTAATAAGCTAACTCAGAAGGGAAAGGTTGATGACTACATATGTCAGTTTGATGAACTCAGGAAGTATGTGGTAGCTCTGAATGGTAACCATAGTGAAGGGTATTATGTGGACAGTTTCCTAAGTGGCTTAAAAGAAGAGATATCCACTGCTCTTTATCTTAATAAGCCTATTTCCCTGAGAGAGGCCAGAGAAAAAGCAAGGGGACAAGAAAGTTTGTTGGAGGTAATGGATAAAAGAAACAGACCATACTCCAAGTTGAGCACTGGTACAATCAACCCAAAGCCTTATAGTAACCCACCCAAGCCAAGTATTGCCAGCAAAGACAACAACAGCAAACCTCCACCTGCAGGAGTTAAAAAATTATCTTACAATGAGATGATGGAGAGAAGAAGCAAAGGGTTATGCTTCAATTGTGATGAAAAGTTTAGTGCTGGACATGTTTGCAAAAATAAACAAGTGTTTATGATAACTAATGATGAGGAAATTGGGGATACTAGATCACAGGGTGAACTGCAGATTGATTGGGAGGCAGAAGAGGATTATAACCCGTGGGGGTCTGAGGAGGTTATTAATAACAAGGAAGGGGATGTCTCCTTACATGCCATGACAGGCACTAAAGGATTGCATACATTGCAAGTGCAGGGGAACATAAAAAACAGAAGAGTGAGTTTGTTGATAGATAGTGGCTCTACACATTCATTCATCTCTCAAACACTGGTGAAGCAACTTAAAATCTCAGGGGAGTGTTGTACAGAACTGAAGGTGACAGTAGCCAATGGTGAGAGCATCATATGCAATCAGATAGCTAAGGGGGTAAAGTGGATGATGGTTGGAAAGATTTTTGTATCTAATTTACATATTATTCCCATTGGTGGGTATGACATTATCCTAGGGGTCAATTGGATGAGATTGGTAAGTCCAGTAGTGTTTGATTTCCAATCTGGACAAATCACAGTTAAGTGGAAAGGGGAAAAGATTGAACTCAATCAAGAGGTGTCTAAAGGGAATTCTAAGTTTCTCACTAGTTTCAACTATGACAGGACCTCTAAAGAAGAAGCATATTTTTTATGTCAGGTGGTTGCTAGGGAAACAGAGATTGAAGACAGGGTGAAATTACCTGAGGGTGTTCAGCAATTACTGGTGGGATTTGAAGATTTGTTTTGTGAACCTAAGGGGCTGCCACCACCAAGGAAACATGATCATTTCATACCACTAAAGGAAGGGAGTAATCCAGTAACATCTAATCCTTATAGATGTCCTTATATCCAGAAAAATGAGATTGAAAGGATTGTAAAAGAGATGCTTTCCAGTGGAGTCATAAGGCATAGCACTTCTCCTTTTGCATCTCCAGTGCTCTTGGTGAGAAAGAAGGACCAAAGCTGGAGATTGTGTGTAGATTACAGGGCCCTAAACACACTGACTATTAAGAATAAATACCCAATTCCCATTATAGAAGAGCTGCTTGCAGAACTGAAAGGTAGTGCTGTGTTTTCCAAACTTGATTTGAGGAGTGGGTACCACCAAATAAGGGTTCACCCTGAAGACATCCACAAAACTGCTTTTAAAACTCATGAGGGACATTATGAGTTTATGGTGATGCCCTTTGGGCTTACTAATGCCCCAGCTTCCTTCCAAGCCCTAATGAATGATGTTTTTTCTGATTACATGAGAAGGTTTGTGTTAGTGTTCTTTGATGACATCTTGATATATAGTTCTGATCTAAAGGAGCATGAGGAACACCTTAAACTAGTCTTTGAAGTGTTAAGAAAACACCAACTCTTCATCAGAAGGAAGAAATGTGAATTTGCAGTGAATGAGGTGGAGTATTTAGGCCATGTAGTCTCTAAATCAGGGGTGGCTGTTGATAATAAGAAAATTGAAGCTATGCAGCAGTGGCCAAGACCAACAAACATCAAGGCCCTTAGGGGATTCCTAGGCCTTACTGGCTACTACAGGAGATTTGTTAGAGGTTATGGTGTGATCACTAAACCATTAACTCAGCTGCTAAGAAAAGGAGCCTTTGGTTGGAACAATGAGGCAGAGAAGGCTTTCTTACAACTAAAAACTGCCATGACAACCACTCCAGTGCTCACCATGCCTAATTTCAAAAAGCAATTCACTATTGAAACTGATGCTAGCTACTGTGGAATAGGTGTTGTTCTCATGCAAGAAGGTCAACCTATAGCTTACTTAAGCAAGGCCTTAGCTCCTAAGCACTTGGGGCTGTCCACATATGAGAAGGAATTGTTGGCTATACTCATGGCCACTCAAAAATGGAGGACTTACATTTTGGGGCAGAAATTTGTCATTAAAACTGACCATGAAGCATTAAAACACTTCATGGAGCAGAAATTGACCACAATTATACAGCAGAAATGGTTATCTAAAATGTTGGGGTTTGACTATGAGATCCTTTATAAAAAGGGTAAGGAAAATTTGGTGGTTGATGCCCTTTCCAGGGTTAAAGAAACACATGGTGAATGTGTTGGGATCACAGTAAACAAGAGTGGGTGGAAAGATGAACTCTTAACAAGTTTGAACAGTGATGTGGCTGCTCATGAGCTATTGGCACAACAGGCTATTCAGGGCCAATCATCAGATGGCTACACTGTTAGGGAGGGGCTGCTGCTCAAAGGGGACAAGTATTATGTAGGGTCAGAGGCTGGTATAAGAAAAAAGATTCTGGAAACCCTGCATAATAGCACTGAAGGAGGACACTCTGGGGTCAATGCCACTATTAAGAGAATTGAAGCTCAATTCTTTTGGCCAGGATTGAGACAAGATGTTACAACTTGGGTAAGAGAGTGTGATGTTTGCCAAAGAAGTAAGGTAGAACATATACCTACTCCAGGCCTCTTACAACCCCTACCTATACCTAAGGAAGTATGGGAAACCATATCTATGGATTTCATCGAAGGGTTGCCCAAATCCAATGGCAAGGATGCCATTTTAGTTGTGGTGGATAAGCTAACAAAGTATTGCCACCTCATACCCCTAGCCCACCCTTACTCTGCAACTACTGTAGCTCAAAGCATCCTTGACAATGTAGTCAAACTACATGGAGTGCCTTCTGCTATCATCTCTGATAGAGACCCCATTTTTGTTAGTAGTTTTTGGAGAGAATTATTCAAATCTATGGGAACTCAGATCAAATTGAGCACAGCTTACCACCCCCAGACTGATGGACAGACTGAAAGGGTAAACCAGTGCATAGAAATGTACTTGAGGTGCCTTTGTGGCCAAAAACCTAAACAATGGGCTAGCTGGTTACCTATGGCAGAGTGGTGGTATAATACTACTTTCCACTCTGCAATTGGAATGTGTCCTTACAAAGCACTCTATAGCAGGTCTCCTCCTATGATTAATTATCAATTACCAGCTACTAGAGTTCAACAAGTTGATGACTTTGTGCAAGCTAGGGTGGAAGTGCAGAAGCTACTTAAAGAGAACCTGATTAAAGCACAAGAGAGGATGGTTTGGTATGCTAACAAGAAAAGAACAGACAGAGAATTTGTGGAAGGAGATGAGGTGTTCCTAAAACTACAGCCCTACAGACAGAATTCATTACAAGCCAGGGGAAATCACAAGTTATCATCCAAGTATTTTGGTCCTTACAAAATTCTGCAGAGGATAGGAAAGGTAGCATACAAACTAGAACTGCCAACCGGTGCAAAAATTCATCACACATTTCATGTATCACAGTTAAAGAAGAAAATTGGCTCCAAGAAGGTTGTGCAATCCACGTTACCTGGAATAGAGACAGAGAAAGCAGGAGAGACTGTTCCTGAGCTGATATTGGATCGGAAATTGGTAAAGAAAGGTAATCGTCCAGCAGCAATGGTGTTAGTTCAGTGGTTGGGAGGAACTCCAGAGGGTGCTACCTGGGAGTATTGGGAGAAGCTGACGCAGAAATTTCCTCAGTTCCACCCTTGGGGACAAGGGTCGTCTCAAGAAGAGGGGTAATTGTCAGGAGAATGTCTAATTGAGAATTAGGGTTATTGGAATTGGGGGGCGGGAGAATGTTTTTAATTAATTAATCAGACGATGTCGTTTAAGTTGTTTGGTAGTTCATAATAATTTAGAGTATCCTCCAAGTATGTTGACTGGAGATAGTAGGTTGCAACTGGCACGTGTCGGTAATTCGTGGTCACTATCAGTTTATATGATAGTTGTCCCAGGTTGTTATTATTATGAAATGAAGAATATTTTTCTTGTTTGTTAGTGTAGTCTTATCTTTACTGTCCTTTCTTTCAATCACAACCACATCTATCAATTCCATTGTCAAGTTTGTGACAAAAAAATTGGTACATAATGTCTTCTACTAACTCATCTCCAACATACGTCTTATTTGTTTTAAAGGAATATGTATTTATTTTTTGAAAATTATCCAACTCCGTCTCCCTCAGAATAGACATTTTTATTATTGAATTTAGTTACATTAGTACCATTTTTGTGGTAATAATAATAAGTGAAAACAAATACGAACATAATTCCATCCCACCAGAATCTGAATATGTGGTCATAATCAACCGCCAAAAGATTGATTTGATTCCTACTAAAACAACATTCAAGTTTTTTATCTAATCTTTCAAAAAAAAAAAAAAAAAATCTTCTATCATCTTCTTCTTCATCAAAAAATCTTACAATTCAACTCACATTGATCTCACAGTAACTCTCTCTCTCTCTCTCTCTCTCTCTCTCTCTCTCTCTCTCTCTCGTTGAATATTGATCTCCCTCCCTCCCCCAATGAATGCACCTACTGTTTCACTCCAATTCAACTCAAATCATTCCACCTTCATATTGACTCAACCAATCCTCAGCTCTACAATACTTAACAGCAAGTCCAGAAGCATCAGTTTCGGATGCTACGTATCGAAAAGCATCGATACATGGACCGGTTTAAGTAATGATCATGCATCATACAGTGAGAGTTGTAGTAAAAGTAAAGATAACTGGTTTAGTAGTGGAAATAGACAAGAGGAAGAGAAGTGGAGAAAAAGGAAAGTAGAGTGTCAAGTGGAAGTTATATCGTGGCGAGAACGGAGAATTCGAGCTCAGACTTGTGTTAATGCTGATATTCATGCTGTTTGGCGTGCGCTTACTGATTACGAACGTCTTGCTCATTTTATTCCTAATCTTGTTTCCAGGTCGGTAAACCACGGAATTTTATCTTAATTATTTTCTATGTTTTGTTTAAGGGTGTCTGATTACGAATTTACGATTGTGTTTGTGTCCGTAAACGTGTCAGTTTCGTTTTGCTCTACATTTTTTGAAATTGGACAACCATTTATAGAAACACGTGAAATATTAGCAGAAATAGAGATTTTAGGCGCAATACAAAATTAAGTAATTGAGGTATGAGCACAAAATTTTAATGAAGATGTCATTTCCAATCATATTTGGATTAACTGAGTGGTGTTTGTGTCCTTTCTGGATTTTATAGGCACAATTGTGTAAAGAACTGAATTCATGTCAACAATCAAGTAGGATTCGAATCAAGTACTGGATAGTGTTGGACATTGCCACCCTTAGTTTTAATTGGGTGTTAGTACAAAATTACAAAGTATGGCCTCAAATACTATTACCACACAGATGTGTTTTAGACTGTCCCTTGTATAATTTAGACATTGGAACAGCCACAGGTAAGATTTTTTTGATATTTAGACCTTTTTGAATTGTGATTTCTCATCTATTCAACATTTTATTCGAATCACCTCGGCAATACAAGATTTATACTCATGGACTGTTGAAGCAATCTATAAATTTGATTGATTGGAAATCTTAAAATCTGGTATAGAGTTTATTGGTATTTGACTGAAGTGCATGACAATTGGCTGCCAGTGGACTAATACCTTGCCCACATCCTGGACGGATATGGTTGGAGCAACGAGGTTTGCAACGTGCCCTGTATTGGCATATAGAAGCTCGTGTTGTGCTTGATCTACAAGAGTTTCCAAATTCAGTAAGTTTTTCGAATTGATACTGGTGAATGTATAATGTGCAACAAAAAATGCATATTAGATAACTGAAACAGCACCTTCATCTTTCAATTGTTTCTGTCAGATAAATGTACTAAATGGATGCTATTGATTCTTGCATATAAACATTGGCATGTTAAGGCTTTCTTAGGAGATCTGAACTTAAGATAAATCGTTGGACTATGTAATATTAACTCTGCAGAACCAGCACGTTATCCTAGCAATAATTCTGGATGGCAGTATTGATGTTTTAGATTCTGGGTATAGTACCCTGACCCTTAAGTTCAGTACAAAGTGCAGCAACAGTTGAAGTTGCATTTTGGCACCTACGACACCACTAGACAAGGTGTCATCTAGGCAACACCACAAATACTATTCCCTAGAAGGGTTATAAGTCTAAAACTGTTTTTCTCTTATAGTTTGATGTATTTTAGGAACTTCATTTATCTAGGACCGTGGAGTCAACTTAACATATACTGGCTTCAATTTAGTCTGGCATTTCTCTGAATATCAATCACTTTAATAACTTAATTTGTTATCTACGCACATCTTGTTTTAATCGCTGCTTATAATTTAGGCGACTGACCGTGAACTTCACTTTTCAATGGTTGATGGAGATTTTAAGAAATTTGAAGGCAAATGGTGTGTGAAATCTGTCAGAAGGTACAATCCATTCTCTCTTCTTTTTCTGTCTAATTTTAGTCCATTCTTTTCCCTTTTTTTTTGCAGATAACCACTGTCCATTTTTCACATCCACTGAAACATCTAGGTTGGAAATGTCATTCTTTACCAAATGCAGTTACTTTAGAAGTTAATCGATCATTGCTTTCACCTCACCTTGAAAGCCTGAGATGATCACTGGAAAAACCCAATAACCTACTGAATAGCACACTAAAGAGAAAGAACGAAGAAATACCACATATATCTAGGAATCTGGAAAAAAAACCATTGTAATACTTGGCAAGTTTTGGTAACCAAAAACTCTTGTGGAATAGTCAATTATGGCATTCCTCGAGTATAATATTTTCACCTGAAACCATTATAGCCTTTTTCTGAATTCTAATGATTACTCTTTTTGTAGGTCTTCAAAAACAACGTTGTCATATGAGGTTAATGTGATACCAAAGTACAATTTTCCAGCCATATTAGTGGAGAGAATAATCAGTTCAGACCTTCCTGTCAATCTTCAAGCATTGGCTTGGAGAGCTGAAAACTTTGAGAACCAGCAGGCAAAAATCACAGAGAATATAGTTGGAATATTAGCTCCCCTTAAACATATAAGCTTGGACACTAATGGTGCTACAACTGATGAGAAAAAAGAATCTCCTGAAGAAGTTAAAGAGATTTATAGTAGTTCAAACTTTGGCCCTTTGCCCCCCTCATCTATTGAGCTGACCAGTAGCTGGGGAGTATTTGGGAAATTCTGCAAACTTGAGAGGCCTGTAGTGGATGAGGTTCATCTTCGCAGATTTGATGAACTACTGGTAACTGATCATCTCTTTCTGCCCTGTTTGTTTTTACATATCTTCATTCTTCGTTCTACATCCTTATTGATGGTTTTGAGCTGAAGGAAAATGGAGGCGTTCATCGCTGTGTTGTTGCTAGCATAACTGTGAAAGCTCCTGTCCGTGATGTTTGGAATGTTTTGACTGCATATGAGAGCCTTCCTGAGTAAGTATTGTCAGGTTTCAAAGAAAAGTTCCTTATGTAATTTTATATGTTGCACTATTCAATTGCCTAGAAGCGTAAACTGTTCAAATATATTCACTGAAATGTCAGTGCTTTCTTTGCTATCTCCAGTGCCTTAGTAAAAGCTAACCCTTTCAGTTTTATGGCTATAATACATCAGACATGAGCCATGTAATCATATGAAAATGTCACTATTGATACGTTTCTGGTATGTCAATAATTTTAGTGCACTTGTTTTTTGCAGGATAGTTCCAAATTTAGCTATAAGTAAAATTTTATCAAGAGAAAACAACAAAGTCCGCATCCTTCAGGTATATATACACTTTAACCTAGATTTGTGGGGCACAGAACCCTTACTGATGTAACAGTAGGCTTTAAATCTTGAAGACTTGTGGGTGTGGGTGTGGGTGTGGGTGTGGGTGGGGGTGGGGGTGGGGGGGAGGGGGGTTGGGGTGGGGCCTAACCTGTTCTTGCCTATAAGTAAGCATAAATTAAGCTCCCGAACAAACATGTTTAACTTTAAACCCCCACCCCCTCCTTTACTATGCCAATCTGCGGCAAAGCAAACCCACTGATGGCATGATAATCTAACTTCTTACTTACAAGTATTTTGTTGGTTTATTTGTCCAGGAAGGATGCAAAGGCCTGTTGTATATGGTACTCCATGCACGTGTAGTCTTAGATTTATGTGAAAAACTCGAACATGAGATCAGTTTTGAGCAGGTTGAAGGGGACTTCGACTCATTTAAAGGAAAGTGGTTATTGGAGCAACTTGGTAATGAGCACACACTGCTGAAGTACAGCGTGGAGTCAAAAATGCACAAAAATGCCTTCCTCTCTGAAGCTATAATGGAAGAGGTTAGCAAAGACTTGGTTATTTGCCTGCTCCACCTTTACATTTTTGGTGATACTCCCTTGCTTCTTTTAGGAAAAGGCCATTCTTTTCTATCATTTTATTTCATGATTTACTTGATCCACAGATAAACTAGATTTATGTCTAACTCAGCTTATAATTGGCTTATATTCAAGAATAAATATATGCAAGTGTATCAACTTCGCAGATTCAGAACTTAAAATTTCTTCCTGGCCTGTCTAATTGAAGTTATTCCAAATTCAGGTTATATACGAAGATCTTCCATCAAATTTATGTGCAATTCGAGATTATACAGAGAACAGATTAGCAGACAACTCTTTTGAATCATTTGACCACCTGATTCATACAGAGGAGAACACCTCACCACCTGACAATAACGGGTGTGACCATAATAATAAATCAGATGAGAAATCTTCTGATAATGGCAGACCACATTCTTCAAGACAAAGGCCAAGGGTACCAGGCTTACAGAGGGACGTCGAAGTTCTTAAATATGAGTTGCTAACGTTCATATCAGCACATGGGCAGGATGGATTTATGCCCATGAGAAAGCAACTCCGGAAGTATGGGAGGGTCGACATCGAGAAGGCTATCACACGAATGGGTGGATTCAGAAGAATTGCCTCATTGATGAATCTTTCCCTGGCTTACAAGCAACGGAAACCAAAAGGTTACTGGGACAACCTAGAGAACTTGGAAGAAGAGGTATAAGTTCTTTTATGTATTCATTTACTAAGATAACCTTAAATGAACACTATTGTTGAAGGAAGTCATTCTGCTTTATTGATTTTGACTGCTGATATTTTGGCTGACTGCTTTTATTTCACAGATTAGTCGGTTCCAGAAGAGCTGGGGAATGGATTTATCCTTTATGCCCAGTAGAAAATCTTTTGAGCGTGCAGGTATAGACTACTGTAGAGGAAGAGTTTCTTTCACCTGATATATAGTTATTTTTGTCTTCCACTGGAAAGGTATATAAATTAAAAAGAAGATATATTGAAGATTTTGCTTGACCTAATGAGGAAACTAAATTCTTTTAACTGGGTTTCCAGAAATGAATACATGTAGGTAGCCTTAATAAGTTAAGAATTGGACAAGGTCATGATGTGCAGCACCAATTCTGCAACTAATGACAGAAGCTTAATCCATATCAGCTTCCATTTGGAGGTTTCTGGTTGAAACGTTTAAAATTTAGATGTAAAAGAGAATTATTATTATTTGTATGGACAAGCAAATCGCTTATACAGTGAGCTTCAATCTTGTTTTATAGGTCGCTATGACATTGCTCGTGCCTTGGAGAAATGGGGAGGCCTTCATGAAGTTTCACGACTTCTGTCACTAAAGGTACGACACCCTAACAGGCAGGCACGCGTTGGTAAAGATAAGAAAACTGATAATGTAGCATGTAGCATTCTAAATAGTGACCAGAAGGCATCGTCTAAACTCCATGTATCTCAAGATACAGAGAAATGGCTCATGAAAGTAAAGGATCTGGATATAAATTGGGTGGAATAGAAATGTATATAATTATTATTTTTTAATTGATTTTACTCATTTATATTTTGTGCCCAAAATCTGGTCATATGATGATTATATGTGTGAGGTGATGTAATGTTTATTTAGAGTTGTTCACGAACAGAACAAGCTCGAGCTCGCCTCGTTAAGGGTTCGACTCGGCTCGGCTCGTTAAGAACTCGAGCATGAGCTCGAACACAAAAAAATGTTCATTAAGAAAACAAGTTCGAACCGAACTATTAGTGAGCTCGACTCGAGCGAGATCGGCTCGATAAAGCTCGAAAAATTAAGATATATTCAACATATTTTTATATTATTTGTTAACATTTTAAATTAATTTTGCAATTTATAGTATGTGTATTTTAGGTTTATTGAGAATTGATTGAGAAATTGGGTTCGGTTTCGACAAAAAATATTTTAGTTCATTGGACTAAGAAAAATTGGACTTTATTATCTATAAAAATTGTAAGTTCTAATGAACTCGACTCGACTCGGCTCGTTTTTGTTCGATAAAAGCTCGTGTTCGGCTCGTTAGTTAACGAGCTCGAACACGAACATGATGGTCAATTTTATCTCGACTGAATGGAGTTCAAGAAATGGTAGTCTATCTCAACCTTCTGTCTCTCTGGATCACATAAACTGCAAAAAAATTTAAACCAGAACTTATTTAGAGTGTTAATTCACATTCAAAGAAAGCTTATGAATCGGTAAATATTATTACATCATCCTTCGATACAATATATCCTACTATACGCAGATGATACTGACCACTTTTTTACAACTACTACAAAACTAGCTTATGAATCTACCCACATTTGCATATATTTATACGCAACTCTACAGAACTAGCTTATGAACCTACCAGATATTTGCATATTTAGCAACATTTTCTAACTAAAAGGGTATTCACCTACAAGGCATTTCCAGTAACCTTGCCTTTAAAAATCAATCGGCTGTTCTGAAGATACTGTCTTGATTTAATATCAGCCTGGATTTGATGGTAAACAGAGTAACAAAATGTTAAATTAAAGTATATGAAAACAAGCAAGAACATATGAAAAGTGAATAATCTGCAAACAAAAATGACCATGCCTTGACATGATCTATTCAACATAACAGGCCTCGAGTTTCATATGTAGTAAATGACAAGGATAGCATTTGTTTAGCATTTACCACAGAATGTAGATTACCTAAGTAATTAGTATTTAGTAATGACATTACATGAGAACTGAACAGTTTGTTTTGCGTTTATAAATTATTTTGTAGTTACTGCGGCATTAAGAGCTTGCAAGCTCATGAAGATGCAGCAGCAAACTTGAAACCTGTCTTGTACAACTATTGAAGGAGAATAACAATAATCACTTTTGATTTGTTTCTTTTAGGGGAAAAAAATAATAATAATGAAATGGTTCTCGACTTTAATTTTGCTTTTGAAAGGCCTTGGGGAGAGGTACATTTTGGAAGAAGTAATATAGTGATTGCACAAGATAAATACTTGTTTAAAAGTCTTTAATTCAGTATTCCATACCTGTCGGATGGTCTCGGGAACACGGTATTTGCAGCTGAGTTTTACAATGTCAATGGCAACAGCAAGTGATATACGGTGACCAATTGAGACATAAATAGGTTTTGAGGATCCCCTGGTCGACAACAATGCCTGCAGGATATCGAGTATTTATCAGAGAGCATTATATGAGTATATACTCAAGAACTATCCAGTACACGCCTCTGGAACTGCAATGATACCAAAATTATTATATAAGTGTCGAGTTTTCCAGTACACTTATTGTGGTTATATACTACTGAATATACGTAGTTTAAATATTAACTATATCTTATTGTATATTTAATGTAACTATACTATTTAAACAAAAATCATATGCTACATTTAAACTAATATTCGTATTAACTGGCATTAAATAAGGGGGGCTCCTATGTAATTCGTATTCAAAACATATCATTCTTGAGTAATTCAAATTCGACTTTGGATCAAATCTGATAAGAAATAGAATAAACATAAATTGACAATACTAGTAAGTAATAACTTAACGTATGAATTAGTAAGAAAATTATAATAAATAAATAACTGAAAGTATTCTACTCATTTTCATCCCTGTTTATATTTATCTAATCAGCTTTCCAAGAATGTCCCAAAGTACCATCTTAAGTTTTATATCAGAGTTTGAGAGTTCTTACTGCTCCCAGTGTTTGCCCGGAGTCTCCAACTAAAGGAATGATATCTTGACTTGAGTTTCCGTCCATCTCAAAACGCTCCCTCACTGTAGATTTGGAAAGACCATCCACATGATGCAACTGAAACGGAACAACCAAATAACTTTATTGTTATTAAAAATCAAAAAGTTTCTTTGTCCCAAAACAATGGCTTAGGGCGAGGTACAGGGCACACCGGCACAGAGACATGCCCTCATACAGCACACAGATGAACATATATTTAAATATTCTAAAACTTATCAGCGACGGATTCAAAAAGCAAACTTTGGCAAAATGCAACAAGTTTAGTGCTTAAAATATTGTCTGCTTACAAATTAAGAGAGCACAATTTTTTCAATAAGTATGGGTTAAGTGAAAGTCTGCCCATTTTTATCTATAAGGAAAACTCTAAACTTAACCGAAGGATAAAAGTCTAACAATGAGGAAACTGGTTTAATTTATATCTATTTCCTTATACTAATCTACAAACATCACTAAATAAATGAAACACCCTCTTTTACTACTCTACTACCATATTCAAGAATATTCCTTATAATCTATTATCGAATACAACTAAACTTCATAATAGATCACAATTGGTTTTATTCTAAAATAAGAACAAAATAAATTTAACATATTATCTCAATTCCTTGTTCGCATCACTTACCGACTTTCCTATCCCAATAGTTGGAATATTGGCTAAGACACCAAGATGGCAAGCCAACCCGAATCCTACATCATCAAATTTTAAACTTTTAGACCACTTTTAAGTTAGGCACACATATGCTAAACAAAAGATATTTCAGAAAAAAAAATGGAGATTTAGACAGGAACTCTGTCCAGAAGCATCCAAGATATTCACAGGAAAAAGTGAAAAATTGCCCCTTCTATCTTAGCTTCTTAGATCAGAAGGACGCGATAAAAGGAAGCCTCTAGTCCCACAGAAAAATTCAACCACTGAAACTTTAGTTCAAAACAGATGTTATGATGTTCATATAACATCTATGATCAAACTATCTTAATGGAAAATATAGCACAAGCTCCGGGTTGATGTTTTGTTTTTCTATCAGCCAAAAGAATGGGGTAATACACGAGAAAGAAATTTTAATATATCAAACACAACACATACATCATATTGATGATTGGGTCAACTCAGTAGATATAGAGACAACTTTATAAAAATGGAAAGACTTACCTTGGGGATGGAGTATTCCATTGCCATCAACCATCAACAACTGCAGAATTTCACGAGAATATGCATGTTAGGTTCATCAAGAAGTGCTCAGGGACTATAGGACTATGAGTTATGAGGCGACAGATATATAGGGTAATTACCTATAGCAAAAGGTTTAAAAATAGCAGGTCACAATTGTTTTTGATAATATATAATTTAAATATAAGATTTTGGCATTTTCAATTTGAAAGCAACGTAACTATGTAAGTTAAGCAGCTTGAAAATGTTACACAAGAGATCATTAGGCAAAGAATCGTAAAGCCCAATCACTACCTGGGGATAAAAAGGATGTGAAGAAGCTTTCATCTTATCCAAAAGCTCTAAAAGGACAGGAGCCTAAGTCAAAGATACACAGTAAAGAAGTTCAGAAAACAATTCAAAGAACTATAACAATTTATAAACACTAATCATATAAAGCTCTTACACACATAATTATCTTTTATGAATATATAATAAGATCCAAAATAAGAAGCATTACGTGGTATATAATGGGTAAAAAGAATTTGCACCGCATATGAATAAAATGAAAAGGAACAATACTCTTCATTCAAGAAAAGAGTCTCTCTTTTTTTGCAGACGAAAAAATAACTTGTGATTAGTCCACAACTTTTGAGCATGGAAATCTATTTCGGGACTGCAGGAGTTCTAATATCGTAAGATTCACATATATAGAAGACGTGTAAGGTGTTGCAGAGTACAAATAGTGACTGATTTAGTTCCCATTAAAGCATTGACACATACACCCAGAAACAAAGCCTAATTGAATTAAAATTTCAAACCATGAAAACAATATAACAAGAAATGAGTGGATGACCTCTCTGAAAGCAAGAAATCCCGGAACATAAGGAACACTGAGCCTGACAACAGAAGAATCTTGATAAACGATTTCCAGAGTTTTAAGTTCCAACACAACAAGAGTAGCACAAGCAACAGATGAGTCTTCTTTCCACAAGCTCAAATCAACACCACCTATATATTTCAACACTTGACAACTATCTCCTCCTTCAATTTTTGTGCCCACTTTCCATTTAAAATCATCTTCAGTTACTAACTTTTTCTTCAACTTACTTTGAACCCTGAAATCAATACACACACACACACACACTATAAATAACAAACACCCATTTATCCTGGCGGATATTAAAGGAGATGAAGAACATACTCAATCCAATCATTCAGTAATTCAGGAGCTATGGGAGAATCGCCTTGGAACATCTTTTTTAATAAAAATTGTTTTATTCAACAAATTCAATTCAAACCAAACCGGGTCAACAAACCAAATTTATCTACGATTTACGGTTAGTATGGGACATAAACATAAATGAATGATTTTCAAATAAATATTTATTTTTTTAATTGACCACATTAGTGAAAGTATAGTTTAATCTGGATAAATGATTTTTTTTTTCAAAGACTTTTTTAAGGATTAATTATTATTATTTTCAAAAATGAATTGGAGCAGTAATTAATTAATTCTTTTATGGAGGATCCAGTAATGTTTTCACAAAATTAAAAATGTGATTTTTATTGAACAATGGTAAAATAAATTTGATCAATACAACTTTTGTCAAGACTAGTGGTACTGATACTGATGTCAGTGCTTAGTACTTAAAGCAGTATTGATGCTGATGATGTAAATAGTTAAATAGTTTATTCTTTTTGTATATTAGAATATTACAGTTGTCAATTCAATTAGAGTAACAGATTCAGTTAGAGTAACAGATTTTGGCTCCAAGCAGCTTGTATATAGTCTAGTGTTAAATCATATTGTATGTACTTTTCACTTTCAATACAAGAACTTAGTTCTTCGTTTCACAAATTATCATGGTATCAAAGCAGGATAAACCAAGTTTCATGGCGAATTGTTCAGAGATAGACTAAATACAAGTGTTTTTTTTCCATTTCATGTTATCTTCGTTGATATCTCATTCTAAAATTCATCGTTTTCTTTCTGAAAATCGTTTTTTTTTCACTTACAAGATACATACACAGTTATATGCATAGTCATCTATCTTTCAAGATCTTGGTTAAATCATTGTTTAGCAATCTAAACCTGATTGTTTTCACTAGATTCTGAAAATTCAGCCTAATTCTTGATTGTTTCTGTTTATTCAACAGTTTCTTGATTGTTCATCAGTTAAGATTCTTCATTTGTGTCATTTCTTGATTAGAATGGTGTAGTTTAGTGTTTGCTTATCAATCTTTGTTAATTTCTAAGGTTTTAGTTCTTTCGTTCTTTGATCTGCAACATTTTTTCGTTGAGACATTTCGTCAAATAGTTTCGCAGTAATTCAGTTTAAACGTTTTTTTTCTGTGATTCTTGAGCTATGGCTGCTACTTTACAAGGTAATCAAGATCCTTCTATGGTTTATCCTATCTGCTAAGAATAAGATTGGTTTCGTTGATGGAACGATTGTTAAGCATGTGATTACATCTCCAGAGTATAAATTTTGGGAGAGGTGTAATAATTTGGTAATATCCTGGTTATTGGTTAATCTGGATGAGGTTATTGCAAAGAGTGTGTTGTTTTTCCAAACGGCTGTAGAAATCTGGCAGGACTTGGAAGATAGATATGGCTATACATCTATGGCACAGGTTTATTCTCTGGGCAACAACTGTTAGACATTAATCAAAGAAATGATTCTGTTTCTGAATTCTTTACTAAGATCAAAACTCTATGGGATGGTATCAATGATGCCAATCCACTGCCTTACTGCACTTGCAACAAGTGTACATGCAATTTATCTCAGAGACTGGTTCAAAGACAACAAGATCACAGAGTTCTTCAGTTCATGATGAAGTTGTCTGAACAATTTGCTTTGGTGAGAGGTAATGAGTTGATGATGCAGCCTCTACTTAATATACCTCAAACCTACAGGTTATTTGCACAAGAAGAAAGGCATAAGGAGATTTCTTCTTCTCAAACTGAGCCAATGGCATTTTATGCTGAAAAGAGAAGATTTAATTCTTCATATCAAGGTAACAAGAATTCCTATAATACTGGTATCTCTGGTGGAAATCACTATAATGCTAATACTGGTGTCTTTGGTGGTGCTTATCTTCAGCATGACTCTAATAGTTCCAGACCTTATATGATGCAGAATAGGAAAACTAATAAGCCTGCTTATTTCTGCAATCACTGCAAGATTCCAGGTCATAGCGTGGAAAGGTGCTTCAAACTAAATGGTTATCCACCTGGATTTCTGGAAAAACAGAACAGGAAGGTTGCAGCATTATCAGTTCAATCTACAGATAATTCATGTGCAGATCACTCTAATACCGAGGAGTTACAAACTGGTGCTGAGACTGTTACTGAACTGTACAAAAACAAAGGTATCATTCATCAAACCAGTTGTGCTTATACTCCACAACAAAATGGTGTTGTGGACAGAAAACACAAACACTTATTAGAAACAGCTAGGGCTATTTTCATTCACGCCAAGTTGACACCTAAATTCTGGGGGGATTCTATACTTTGTGCTACTTATCTCATAAATAGGATGCCTTTACAATCTATTGGGAATCTTACACCATATTTTAAATTGTTCAATTCTACTCCTGACATCTCTCATTTGAAAATCTTTGGATGTCTTTGCTATGTTTCAACTTATAAGGTTCATAGGACTAAGTTTGATCCTAGAGCAATAGCTGTTGTTTTTTAGGTTATTCCACCACAACAAAAGGTTATAGAGTATTTGATCTCAAACACAATAATCTCATCATTTCTAGAGATGTGGTTTTTTATGAAACTATATTTCCTTTTCACATAATTTCTTCTACTTCTCAATCAGATTTTTTGAATTATTTTCTTATCTCATGATACTGATGTTATAGATACAGACTATAATTGTCAATTTCTAGTTACTTCATCTCAGACTGAATCTTATATGTTTGAATCTAATTCAGAACCCATTTCTTCTACCAATTCTCATACTGAATCTAATCCAACCAATAGTAACACATCTAATGTTTCAGCTCTTCATATTGATGATCCAACATATATAGTAAGAACATCTACTAGAAATAGGCAAGCTCCTGTTATTTGCATGACTACTATTGCAATTGTAGTAACCCGAATTTTCAGGGTTTATTAATATTATTATTTAAATATTTTATTGTTTTTCTCAAAGAGGAGGAATGGTATTATATGTATTTTATTCATCTGAATTTGTTTTGTGAAAGTTGATTATTTTATCGATATTGTCGAATTGAGTATGTTTTAGAATTTTGGGGATCGAATCGGTATCTTAGTTGCGCCAAAATTTTATTCGATATTTTATTCGGGTTCAAAGTTTTATTTTGTTTAAATTATAAAAGTATTCCAAAAATAGTATTTTTACATTTTTGGAAGATTTCCAATATTTGGAAATTTTTGGTATCAAAACAGTATTTTATTAGAACAAAAATTTTACCCGGTATCTTATCTGTGCCCCATTAGTATTTGGGTGAATTATAAATATATTCAAAAATCTAATATTTTTGCAATTCTGTAAAATCCGGGATTTATAGAAATTTTGTGCATAATTATTTCAATTTTTAGAGTAAATATAATTTTTAATATTTATCCGGTAATTGAGTGGAAGTTATAATTTCGTGCTAAATATTTTAGTAGTTGGGAATTATTTTTATATTATCGATTATATTTGTTTTTAGAATTTTCGTTCGTTAAAGATTGTTCAGTACGGGACTATTTGGTGTTAGGTGGGGTAATTGTGCCTAACCTAACCTTATCTATATCTAATCCTAATTTCTATCTAATCTAACACAATACACACAGCACACCCTCGGCAGAAAACAAACAAAAAAAGAAAAAAAATCAAAAATCAAATTTTTTTCTCTCTCCTGTTCTTGAGGATCAAAGCCAATTTGAAGGTGATTTAGGAATCCAAATCCAAAGCTCGAGTACTCAAATTGAATATCTTGGAGTCTAGTTTCATAATCTATAATCGGATTTTGTGTGGGGTAAAATTCTGAATTTCTATTATTTTTGTTAAATTCGATTTTACATATATTAAAATTATGAATTTTTGTAAACGTGCTTGGTTGCTGATTTTGATGTTACCATCGTGTAGAGTATGTTTTCCTGGTCAATTTCATATATTATATGTTGAATTTAGAGTTCAGTAACGTATAGAAATCGAGGTTTGATTGTCGTGTCCTTCGTATAGTAACATATATTATATGTTCGTGGCCTTGGATCCAGTTCAGTATTTGGACATACCGTAGGGTATAATCCGGAGTTTTAGTGTAACTAATCATCCACTTTAACTCATTGCGTCACAGTAAAAATCCAATTCTAATTTAAAGTTTGACACAATTGTTGTTGTTCATTTTGCCAGTTGAGTTGATTTTCATACATTGCTATTATTGCGCTATTATTTTACCCCAGTTGAGTTGATTTCTTTTAAGATATTTTTGCATCATTATTTTATCTTGTGCAGTTATTATATACTTGCTGAGCTTCTTTCGCTCACTCTTGCTTGTTACCCTTGATATTTCAGTAAAGCGAGAGGATGTCTCCGCTCATATTTGCTGGTTTCAACTTTTTAAACCCCCATTGTAAAGTAGATTGACAGTATTTAATTGTATAATTGTGGAGCGAGAAGAGTCAAGATGACGTTGGGAAGACGAGTTGATGCAGAGCATTTGGATCTAGTGTAAGGTTATTGTATAAAGTTGATTTCTAGTAAATACTATATTGTATATGATTAGTTTGCCTGGTATACTTCTTATCGAAGTTATACTAGTGTTATAGAATTTGTGCAAAGAGAGTTGTTGTAAAAAGGAAGTTAAAGTTTAGTAAATTTTGGATTCTTGTTTCTAGCACTACAGCCTTAAAGGATCTTGGTAGAGTTGGGGTTGCAAATGTTATATTTGTATTGGTTTAATATTTAACATGTTGTTTTAAATTGAGATTTTAGCGTGACGACCAAATTCCCTGACCCCGGATTTGGGGGCGTCACAGGTGGTATCAAAGCAGGGTTATAGTAAACTAGAAACGAGAGTGTGTAGGTGTGTGTATAGTTAAGTAAGATCGTCAGAGCTCATTTAGAGTTCGTGTTGGACTATTGGATATAGTACCAACAAGTAATTTAAGATATGGTACTCGTTAGAGATAGTTGAGCTGAGTTGGATGGAAATCCTTGTGGTTTTAGATGTAGGTAGTGGAATCTTCAGAGACTATTGCGGGTCGACGATGACGTTTGATATCGATAACCTTATGACGTGTACCAGAAGAACTTAGAATCGAATGACGAGCCATCAGAGGAGCTGATAAAGAAGACATACCTGGAGACCTTGGCAATATTTTCCTTCTTATTGAATTATATGACACTCCTTTAAGTTTCTAAAACCATGTCAAGTTGTGATATTCGAACTTCTACTTTTCTTCAATCGGGAATAACTCTATTATTGATAAATCATAATTTTCTTGTATTGTGCCAGTAATTTCTTTTTCGGTTATTCTTTTCTCCGGAAATAGTACTTTTGGAATCTGTTCAGTTGTAATCCAGGGGTGTATTTGAGAATTTCTCATCAAAATGCCTTAATTGTTAATTTGATTTTAGACTCCTTTTATATTTCTCTACTCCAGCTGAGACGAACAACCCTATTTATAAGGGACACAAGGACTATTTGTCTGTGTGATAGAAGTTTGATGGGATGCCATCACTTGTGTGTTGTGCATCACAAGAAGGCTAATTACCTTTAGTAATGTCTTAACTAAGACACGCAACATTGGTTCATCTGATCATATTGGTCTCTCAGTGATTATTTTATTTCAAAAACGTTTGCTTTGAAATTTGTAACTCAATAACCACAATTGTGGGACACTCATTATGATACGACATTTTTCACTTCAAAATATCATGAATCTGGTTATCTCAAATAATCTGGGAAGTATGCCAAGCAGGTTGGAATTAGTTAACCTTTGTGGTGGGATTACCAAGAGTCAAAGTGGATCAAGATGCGATTAGAATACTAGTAACGCGTAACGTGTAGTGGTACAATCGGATTTGCCCTATATAGAGGAACCGGTAGAAATCCCAGACTAGAAAGAACAAGTATCAAAGATTAAAGAGTTAGTATTATTGCGGATGCAACCAGAGTTGGAATTTATAAAGAAAACCTTAGTGACTTCTTCAGATAATTCCGAGAACGGAATCCTTATAAGGTGGGTAGATTGTAGTAACCCGAATTTTCAGGGTTTATTAATATTATTATTTAAATATTTTATTGCTTTTCTCAAAGAGGAGGAATGGTATTATATTTATTTTATTCATCTGAATTTGTTTTGTGAAAGTTGATTATTTTATCGATATTGTCGAATTGAGTATGTTTTATAATTTTGGGGATCGAATCGGTATTTTAGTTGCGCCAAAATTTTATTCGATATTTTATTCGGGTTCAAAGTTTTATTTTGTTTAAATTATAAAAGTATTCCAAAAATTTAGTATTTTTACATTTTTGGAAGATTTCCAATATTTGGAAATTTTTGGTATCAAAGCAGTATTTTATTAGAACCAAAATTTTACCCGGTATCTTATCTGTGCCCCATTGGTATTTGGGTGAGTTATAAATATATTCAAAAATTCAATATTTTTGCAATTCTGTAAAATCCGGGCTTTATAGAAATTTTGTGCATAATTATTTCAATTTTTAGAGTAAATATAATTTTTAATATTTATCCGTTAATTGAGTGGAAGTTATAATTTCGTGCTAAAAATATTTTAGTAGTTGGGAATTATTTTTATATTATCGAGTATATTTGTTTTTAGAATTTTCGTTCGTTAAAGATCGTTCAGTACGGGACTATTTGGTGTTAGGTGGGGTAATTGTGCCTAACCTAACCTTATCTATATCTAATCCTAATTTCTATCTAATCTGACACAATACACACAGCACACCCTCGGCAGAAAACAAACAAAAAAAAGAAAAGAATCAAAAATCAAAAATCAAATGTTTTTCTCTCTCCTGTTCTTGAGGATCAAAGCCAATTTGAAGGTGATATAGGAATCCAAATCCAAAGCTCGAGTACTCAAATCGAAGATCTTGGAGTCTAGTTTCATAATCTATAATCGGATTTTGTGTGGGGTAAAATTCTGAATTTCTATTATTTTTGTTAAATTCGATTTTACATATATTAAAATTATGAATTTTTGTAAACGTGCTTGGTTGCTGATTTTGATGTTACCATCGTGTAGAGTATGTTTTCCTGGTCAATGTCATATATTATATGTTGAATTTAGAGTTCAGTAACGTATAGAAATCGAGGTTTGATTGTCGTGTTCTTCGTGTTCTTGAGAATCAAAACTAAGTTTGAAGGTGTTATTGATATCGGATTTTGGAGTGCAAGTAGTCGAATCGAAGCTCTTATGATCTAGTTTCGGAATATGCAATCTGTTTCATCAGAGGATAAATTTTCAATTTTATATAATGTTTTCTTTATTTATGGAAAACATTAAATTATGGTATATATTCAAAAATTTGGGGCTTTTTGATTCTGAGTTCGTTCACTTGTTTTGATGGCTGGGATAGCTTTATATGATTGTGTATAATCGTTTTACATGCTTAATTGAGTTGTTCTATCCCATTTTTATCAAGTTCGTTTTATTCAGAGTTTAATTTTGAGTTGTAAGTTAATTTATGTGTTGTAATTTCCTAATTGATTATATATGTATATTATGTTGATTTAAATGGTTTTAAAGCACCATTTAAATTTTAGTGTTATTATTATTTAATTAGTGAGTTAAATTATTTTTTCAATGTGAAGTTAGTTTTAGTTCGTTCATGTATATGTTAAATGTGTGGAGTTGTTAAGTGGTAAAGTTCAATTGTAATAATAATTTTAGTTTACTTTATTGAATTCCCAATTTGGGGGATTTTGTTGAAGTTCATTATTTTATGGAGTATATTTTGTTTATTTACTGTTGAGTATACATGGTGTTTGTTGGTGTTGTACTGTGTTGTTCGTCCTGTGACTGGAGGCGCAACATAGTACATGCAAATTTTGTGGATAGTCCTATTTACGAACGGGTCATGCCGAAATTTTGTAAAATCTATATACTTATTAATTGTATTTTATTATTGGTTTCTCAAAGAGTAATTAGATTTGATTATTTTTAATCGGTTTTAGATAATAATGTAATTGATTTAATTGATCAATTAATTGAGTGATTAATTGGTGAATTTGATTAATTAATTATTATTTTATCTCGATTAATTATAAATCAAATTTAATTAATATTTTCAAAATTTGTTTTATTATTTACCCGAGTTGATTAATTTCTTGATTTACTGAATTGATTGATTTTGATTAATTCTATTTAATCTAGTGATAGTCGGATTTAAAGTATGAATGATTGTTTAAATCTTGTATTCTATACGTAATTATAAATGTGTGATTAAATACTATGTGCAGTTATATGTTGTTGAGTTATATCAGTATGTGATTAAATTGTGTGAACAGGACTGAGTCTGGTTCTGCAATAGCTTATTTTAAAGTTTCTGAACTCGTTAATTGCTCATTTTTTTTACGAGCCTTACCATTCTGGAAAGGTCTCAGAATTTTCTACAATTTTTATGTTTTACACTTTTTCATCTGAGTTCATCTTTATACTATAAACTGTCCATCTTTCTAACTAATTAAATCTGATTTTAATTCGGATAGTATGATAATAAGTTTGGTATTGTATGGTGGCATATGAACTGATAATTTCTATGTGTTTAAATGGTATATCGAGTTGAGTACGTTATTTTATAGTTGTGAGTTCAGGTTGATTAGGTTAAGTTATATGAATATGTTAGTTTGTAATTTAATTCTTGATTGTTGGTATTAGTTTAAAACAGGTGGATTGTTATTTAAATAGAGGAAGTGATGCCGAATTTTCGGCAGGACTATTAAATGAATATTATTTGGCAATTGTATATGATATGATATGCTAGTTTAAATGCATACGTGAATGAAATATGTTTATGTGTTAATGTGTAGCTATTAAATTTGTATAATTATAAGAGTTATCGGTCCAATCATGTGCTATGTGTTACGTGAAGTATAAAAAAATTATGTGAATTAGTTATTTGACGTGCTACGTGATAAATGTTGTACGTGATTGCTTATTTATGGATAAAGTAACTGCAAGTCAAGGAAGATTATTTTCTTATATGTTTACTGCAAGTCAAGGCAGGTTTATTTTCTTATATGTTTACTGCAAGTCAAGGCAGATGCGTGGATTATTGAAATAGATTGTGGATTGTTTGTGGATGATTGGGTTAAGATTTTTGGTGTTTTTAAACAGGGCAATGTCCGCTTTACGAATAGGTCATGCCCAATTTTCTGTAGAAAATACATTCGCTTAAGTTTATAAATATTTATATTATGTAGAAGTTGTCGTCCGAAGGCTAAAGTATATCTTATATTTAACTAGTGAATAGTTGGGCGGACACGATCTCGGTAGTGCAGACTCGTAGCAACCGCATATGCGCCGGAACCAAGAGTTATCAGAATAGAAAATTGTGATGACATATGATAGAAGAAGATGAGAATCATAGTACTTCGGCTTTACGTGATAGCGAAGGACCAAAGGCAAGTTTACTAACTCGTACTCATTTGTTCGGAGTATCGTAACAAGATTCCTTTTCAATTTTCATTTAATTATTTGTTCCATAACCAGTTCCTATTCATATCTTGTGATTGAAACGACCTATTTATTTCTAACTTGACGGTTTTATTTTGGTTCATAATTCATACCTTGCAGCATCTTGTGATTGCCAGATTTAATCCTGATTCTTATTTATTGAGATCTGATTCATATGTAAATGTTTCAACTTAACCTAGTCTGAGAATCTGAATCAGACATTTGAAAGTATTAATTTGAGTTGACCAGGTAGTCGATTGTTCCGACACCTAACCCGAGTACTAAATTGGAATTGGAAGTTTTTATTAAAAATGAAATGTTTTTAAGGACTGCTGACGCCAGTCAGAGTATCAGTATTATATAGGCCAAAGTGGCCTTGGATCCAGTTCAGTATTTGGACATACCGTAGGGTATGATCCGGAGTTTTAGTGTGACTAATCATCCACTTTAACTCGTTGCGTCACAGTAAAAATCCAATTCTAATTTAAGGTTTGACACAATTGTTGTTGTTCATTTTGCCAGTTGAGCTGATTTTCATACATTGCTATTATTGCGCTATTATTTTACCCCAGTTGAGTTGATTTCTTTTCAGATATTGTTGCGTCATTATTTTATCTTGTGCAGTTATTATATACTTGATGAGCTTCTTTCGCTCACTCCTGCTTGTTACCTTTGATATTTCAGTAAAGCGAGAGGATGTCTCCGCTCATATTTTATGGTTTCAACTTTTTAAGCCCCCAGTGTAAAGTAGATTGACAAGATTTAATTGTATAATTGTGGAGCTAGAAGAGTCAAGATGACGTTGGGAAGACGAGTTGATGCAGAGCATTTGGATCTAGTGTAAGGTTATTGTATAAAGTTGATTTCTAGTAAATACTATATTGTATAAGATTAGTTTGCCTGGTATACTTCTTATTGAAGTTATACTAGTGTTATAGAATTTGTGGAAAGAGAGTTGTTGTAAAAAGGAAGTTAAAGTTTAGTAAATTTTGGATTCTTGTTTCTAGCACTATAGCCTTAAAGGATCTTGGTAGAGTTGGGGTTGCAGATGTTATATTTGTATTGGTTTAATATTTAACAGGTTGTTTTAAATTGAGATTTTAGCGTGATGACCAAATTCCCTGACCCCGAATTTGGGGGCGTCACAGCAATCTTTCTTCTGTCACAAATGAGCATACTTCTTCTCACTGGTGCAATTTAGTATCCAGTGATTCTTTACCATCTTCTCATCATACTCTGTTATCTCAACAATCTGCTATTTCTAAACCAACATCATACTTTGAAGCTTTTAAATCTCCAATCTGGGTCGATGCTATGAATAAAGAGATTGAAGCTTTACAAAACAACAAAACTTGGTATTTAGTTCCATTACCAAAAGGCAAGAAGCCAATTGGATCAAAATGTGTATATAAAGTTAAGCTAAATTCTGATGGATCATTGGAGAGATGCAAAGCCAGATTAGTGGCTAAAGGATTTAATCAGAAATTTGGTATAGATTTCAATGAAACTTTTTCCCCAGTAGTAAAAATGAGTACTGTCAGATGTATTCTATCAGTTACAACTAGTAGGAAATGGAAGATTTTTCAACTTGATGTTAATAATGCTTTCTTGCATGGTGATCTAGAAGAAGAAGTATACATGACAGTACCTGAAGGTATTCCCAATCCTTTGAATCTAGTTTGCAGACTTGGAAAATCTTTGTATGGTCTGCAGACTTCTAGACAATGGTTTGAAAAATTATCTATAGAATTGATTAATCAAGGTTTTGTTCAGTCAAAGAGTGATTATAGCCTGTTTATACATAGACATGGAGATGACATCACTATATTGGCTGTTTATGTAGATGACATTAATGTCACAGGAACTAATGTTCAACATATTCAAGACATTAAGACACATTTGCATAATACTTTTAGCATCAAGGATCTTGGCATTCTTCATTATTTTTTGGGCATAGAAATTACATATTTGGATGATGGCATTGTCATGAGTCAAAATAAGTTCAAAAGGGAGTTGTTGCAAGATTCTAATTTGGATTTGTCAAAGCCAGCTGTTACACCACTGCCTTTAAATCTCAAGCTGAGTTCCAGTGAGGGTGATGTTTTACATGATCCAGAAGTTTACAAATCTCTTGTTGGTAAGTTAAATTTTCTTACGAACACTAGGCCTGATATCAGTTATACTGTCCAATTATTGAGTCAGTTTATGCAAGCTCCAAGAACATCTCACTATGTAGCCTTGCATCATACTTTGAGATATCTTTCTTCTACTAAAGGTCGAGGGATTAAGCTTCAAAATCCTGATAAGTTGACCTTACAGGCCTATTTTGATTCTGACTGGGCTTCATGTCCAGATTCTAGGAGGTCTGTTACAGGGTATGTCTTGTTGTTAGGTGGTTCTCCTATTACTTGGAAGTCAAAGAAACAACCTACAGTGTCTCGATCTAGTTCTGAGGCTGAGTATAGGGCGATAGTTGCAGGAGCATCAGAGGTAACCTGGGTTGTCCAATTATTAAAAGAACTGGGAGTTAGTAATTTACAACCTGTTACTTTGTTTTGTGATAATCAATCTACATTACATTATTGCAAAAAATCATGTGTTCCATGAACGCACAAAACACATTGAGGTTGATTGTCATTTCACTCGTGATAAGGTATTGGAGGACTTATTACAATTATCTTATCTACCTACAAAGAACCAATTGGCTGATGTCCTCGCCAAAATTCTGCCTTCTCATCAGATGCTTGATTTGTGTTCCAAGTTAGGTCTGCATCACTCTGGTATACAGCCTAACTTGAGAGGGGATGTCAAGACTAGTGGTACTGATACTGATGTCAGTAGTACTGATACACTGTGGTATACAGCCTAACTTGAGGGGGATGTCAAGACTAGTGGTACTGATACTGATGTCGGTACTGATACTGATATTGATGTTGTTGGTCCTTGAGTATTGTAGAAGGGGGGTTGAATGCAATACTGATAAATTTCAATCTCTGTTTCAACAACTTAAAACTAAGATTAATGTTTATCAGTAGAAGAAATGCAAACACAAGTAGATTACTCACAAAATAAATGTTTTATTTATTTTGCAAAGTGTTGCTACAACCTTGAGAAAAAAAAATGGATTTTTTCTCAAGCTTCGATTTCTCAGAAATACACCACATAGAATTAGAGATAGTCTAAGTATGTTAATCCTATCTCTATCATCACGGGTTTGTGGAGCTGCTGTCATTTTCATGTGACAGCTCCTTACAATTTGCCTACCCGTGTGTCTTACCCAAATTGTTATACAAACAGATTTATCATTACAGAAAAAGCAATCTAGATACATTCTATATTTAGCTAACACAATTCCAGTAGATGTTGATTTGTCATACTCTTGAATTGGTGAGCTTTGTCTTGTGATCCCTTAAGCTTCTGTCGTAGTCTTTGTAGACCTGATGCAGTGTTGGGATACTGCATCACGCCTGTTTCTTGAACATCCAAACTGTCACATGTTTGACTGGATAAATCCCCAAATCAAAGTTTATCCCTTTGAGACAGTATCATGTACTCCAAGCTTGCTGTCACAAGAATTCTCTTTTGGTGACAGTATGAAATCCCCGCAATAGATGTTGTCAGGAGTTCCAAGCTTGCTGTCAGGAGAATAGAGAGTTGTTGTCTCAAGGCTTCCGCCAATGTTGCTGTCAGAGTGAATATGTTGTCATGACTTGCAACATGCTATCTTCTTGTAACCTTACTGTCAGTGCTATGACAGTAACAATTATTCTTACTGTCATCCTGATGTATTCCTTGAGGCTTGAACAAGTGAATGAACTTCTTCCAAGAATTACAAACAATTTTATTACAGCAAATTAAAATGGCTACAAGAACATACTCTGGCTGTGACAGTATGTTCTACTTAATAAAATTAAGTATTACAAAACACAAAGTTAAGTTGTCTCTAAGCTATCACCCATAAATCCTAACAATCGCCCCCAATTTGTTTTTATGGATAATACTAACAAATTTACAAACAATACATGCTGACAACTTAACTAACAAAGATCAGAATAGCTATAAACATAATTGCTCCTTAATGAATGAGCAGATATAGAATTTTTTTTACTTAGCTTATCCTTGTGATCTTCTTTTCTGCCTTGATTCACCCTCTCTTCTGGAGGCTTCTGCTACATATGTTTTGAGACCTTCTACCAGAGATATTTCCATTGGGGAAATTGCATCATTCTCAATTTCATCAATGTATTTTTGAGCTACCTTAGAGCTGACATGTTGAGCATCCTAGAGATCCATCCATTGCTCTTAACCAAAGATATAGGTTCTGAATTTTAAGATATCTTGATCAAGTTTGAATCTCCTGCCAGGAAATGCATTGAGAGTTGTCCTTCTTGCCTTGTCCAGCTTTGAATCTTCCCCTTTTCTTTTATGAATATTTTCTTCAAGTTCAAAAGAACACAGTAGCTCTAGATGGTTAGTTGACCCAACCACTGAATAGTTCAACTCTTTCAGTACACTGGTTCTGAGCTTGTGGAAACTATCCAAGTAAATTTCTTCCATTCCATGCTTGATTCTCAAGGGGTTTTCTAACACACAAGGTTGAAAGTTGGGTTCTTTACTCCTTTCCTTTTTCATTTTCTGGTATTTGCTTAAGAGTTCAGCTTCCATTTCCTCAACAGTCTCATCATGAGCAGCTTTAGTTGATTTCTCTTGACTAGGCATGGCTTGCACTTCTTCTTCAGGGAAATCATCCTCATAATCAATTATTTCTTCATCAGAGTACTCCAATAGGTTAGCAATGTCAGCATCATCATGCAATTCCCAATTCCCATGCTTCTGATAAAATTCTTCATCTCTTTCAGCTTTGTGTATCAGAACATGTTCCGTGACTTTATCAGGTACATTGTCATAACCTTGCATTAGATTTACCATTCTCTCTAAGATGAATAATCAATTTTCCTCGTGACTGTCCTCTTTCTGAGTGAGAGATTTTCTGTTACCTCATGTGAAACCAGCTCCATAGTAAAGTCCTTTTAAACCTTTGCTGACCTTGATTTATCATACCAAAGGACATACATGCTGGCCTCACTGTTATCATCCAACTTCACTTCAACATTTTTGATTTCTAGAGCATCTTTCTTCAGCATGTCAAAACTGTTGTAGAGTTTTATTTGGACCGGTTTCTTCAAATTCCTGCCAAGTCCTGTAGCTTTCTATTTCCCTGAGTACTTTGTTTTTCCTTTCTTTGCTTTAGCAGTCTTCTCAGCTTCAGATTCCTGTCTAGAAAACCAAGCTCTTGCTAAGGATTTTGTCCTTTTAGGCTTGACTACTTCCTTGGTTTCATCCTTGACAGCATCTTCCATGACAGTGTCAGCATCTTTCTCGATAGTGTCTTCCATGACAGTGTCTTTTCTGACAGCATCTTTCTCGACAGTTTCTTCCTTGGAAGTGTCTTTGCTGATAGCATATGTCTTGACAGTGTCTTCCTTGGCAGTGTCTTTGCTGACAGCATCTGTCATGACAGTATCTTCCTTGACAGCTTGTTTGGTGACAATATCTTTTTCAGCATTGATACTGTCAATTGCACACCTTAGGATTTTGCCTCCAAAGCTTCAAGTGTTTCAAATTCCTCCTCTTCTGTAGCACCAGCATTTTTCTTGTCTTGTACAGGAGCTTCTTCTTTACTTTCTTCCTAGGCTGGATTGACAGTATTTTCAGCAGATTTTCCACCAGCATTCCTTACCACACCAGATCCTCCACTTCCATCCAACTCATCATCATCATTAAGAGTGTTATCAAATGCACAGCTTTCACCCTGATATGTTCTTTTAGCATTGGATTTAGAGATTAACTCCTTCACTATAGAGATGTATTTCATGTTTCTCTTTGCCAGTAGTTTGTGAATTGCTTTGACAGCTTGAACTCTCTCCTTGTTGATTTTTGAGTTGAGAATCGTATTTAGCACTTTCATAACTGACCTTGTATTCATTTTTTATGTGCCCTTTAGACTTAGATATTTAAGCTTCTTGACATTGTTCTTTGAGACCATTTCATAGCAGACACAAAATGGATTAAGGTACACCTCTGGAAGTTTCTCTGAGATTAGGTTCAGGATTTGCACCTGTAAGATCTCATTGAAGGTTGAGTGGTTTGTTGTAATCTTGCCTCTCATCACACTCAGCACCCTTGCTTGAAGGTTCTGTAGCAACTGCATGGTTATGAACATTGAGATTCATGTGTCCAAGTACACATCAATGACCCATCTTTTTTCCTCACTGATCTTCACACATACACTCACAATCTTGTTCATCAGTAGTGTTGAGGTTTGAGTTAGGGTTGAATTTGGCCTTCTTATTATCTCCTCAATTATCCTGATGAATTGTTCATCCTTATTGTGCAGTGTGCTCTCCCTGTAATCCACCATCAAGGTATTTGCCTCTTCCTGATCAATTTCAACTCCCTCAGTCCACATAGATGGTAGATTGCAATATTCAGGCAGTTTCCCTTTGCCTTTCCCCAACTTATTCTGCTCCTCATTTTCTCTCCACATCTTTTGTAGTGCAGTTTCTTGAGGTTGTAGAGTTGGCTCTCTTATTGATACAAGAGGAAGTATTGGTCTCTTAGATTTTGATCTTCCTTGCATTTCCTCCAATACTTCTTTGGACATTAATATTTTCTCCCCATCAATTTCATATTCAAATAGGTTTCCAGCTCCACTTGCATGTTGGTCTTCTAATTGCTCCCCCTGTTTTCCTGACTCCCCATGTCTTCCTGACTCCCCCTGAGATACAGGCACTTCTTTGGTTAAATTACCTTGATCTTGAGCAAATTCTGATCTTACCTCTTTCTCCCCCTTAGGTAAGTTGGCAGCATCAAAATTTGCAGATAAAAGCTGAAGTGACTGTTAAATACTAGCAAATCCAGAGACCACCATGGTAGACAGGCTGTCAAGCTTAGTTTCCATGGATAAGCATATGTTCTCCAGGGCTTCCAATCTTAGAGTAGTTTGAGTAGAGGGGCCACTAGTTCTCAACCCTCTTGGAGGGGAAGGAAAAGAATGGGGCTTGGAGGCTGAGGGGGTTCTCACACTCTCTGGGTTTTTCTGAGTGATCTCATAACTCCTCACATGTGAACTCTCAAGGCCTAGTGCCTGAATAGTGTGGGCTCCCTCAATAGCACTCTGGACATGCTCAAGTCCCTCTCCTTTTGCCAGCTCATTTGGCTGCCTCTCATTTTTAAGCTCACCTCTCTGTTCTTTTATCTCTCTTTTCTTTTGCACTCCCTCACTCAACCTAGATGCATGGGTATGAGCAGTACTTACATGCATTGCAAAGAGGGTTTAGAATGTACCTTGATAAGCTGAGAGAGTGGCACATCATCATCAGAGACATCCTCAATGAGAACCTCATCATAATTAGGTCGTGCAGAGGTAACAGTAGCTTTACCAGAAATGTTACTGTCAGCTGAAGGGGTGACAGTAGGTTGCACTGCATCTTGGATAGCAGGTTCAGTTGGGACAGCAACTTTGTCTGCATCCTTGACAGCAGGTTGGTCTGTGACAACAACATTTACAGTGTCTTTGACAGCAACTGAGGCTGTGACAGAATCTTCCTGAAGGTAAGATGTTCCTTGGAGGTTGAACAAGGCACTGGCTGTTTCACTTTATGGCAGAGTTGTACCTTGTTCTTTCTCAGTGTTTGAAGGAGTGGTTTTCATCTCACTTTGAGAAATGAGTTCTTGTGGACCACTAGATGGGGGCTCATCCAAGATAGAAGATGGATGATCAAAACCTGAAGGGTTGGGACTGTCCCCTTCTCTAGGTTGTGGAGAAGAAACAAATGAATGAGTAGGGAAGGAAGAAGGTGAAGGTGGAGAAGAGAATAGTGGCTGCTCCACAGAGGGAATTTGTGAAGGATCAATTGGTGAAGTGAAATCCTCACTGTGTCCTGACTCCATGTGTGTTTCTCCAAGTGGAGGCTCGTCATGAGGTGAAACATGAGGGTGTGCAGACTCTGTACAGGGTGCCTTGGGAGACATGCCAATTTCAATAGATTTCCCCTGTTGAGAAGGAACATCTAGGGAGGTGTTTGATGCCCTATTTTCCTCTACAGTCTTTTGGGAGACTGCAGGGTGGCTGACAGTGGCTTTGGCCCTCTTAGCTCTTTTCTTCCTAGGCTCAAGAGGAACCACTGTGGGTTCTGTTTGACTACCTTCCTTAGTTGATGCACTAGGTGCAAGAACTCCCTCTTGTCTCTCAGTACTACCACCGACATCAGTTTCTAGGGGTCTTTTTCTGGATTCTTGCAAGGGTTGTCTTTGTACTTTGGGAAGTCTAGAGAACCTAGGCTGAGTGTATGGTGTAGAATGTGGGTTAGCTGAATTTGGGTCTAATCCAGCCTCATCCTCGAGAGAGAAGGTTTCATACCCAGAGGGCAATTGAAAATCAAGGTTAGGCACTTGATCAACCATAGGTTTGGTGAAGCAGAGTGGAATATGTGCATTTAAATTCTGTGAAGTGAGAGTTGTGTGGGTGTTTATTTTCAAGACATTTCAAACCTCTGTGCGAGGAGCATTTTCATCAAAATCACAAAGAGAATTAATACACATCATTAGAAAGCGAGGATAGAGATTTACCTTCTTACCTATGGCAGCCTTGAGGTGTGCCATGAGTAGCTTTCCAACATCCACCTTGTACCCATGGACAAGAGAGTGTGTGAGATTCTTGATGTAGGTGGGAATCTCGTTCCAATCGGTGGTCTTTGTAAAGAACACTTTCACCATGGCATCAAGAACCATGCTCCATTCCTTCCTGAGATACTTCCTGTCCATTTCACCAGATGGGTACCACTTAGTTGTACCCTCTTCGAGAATGGGTCCCGAATACCCAATTTTCAAGAAGAGCTTCTTCAAGGTAACATCATCTGCAAGCTCTGTAAAGGTTTTCCCCGGTTCAAGCACAATCCCTAAAGCTGCATTGATGCCTTGAATAGTGAGAGTGTAACTGTTCTCTTTGATTTTGAATTTAATGGCGGCATTGTCACCATCTCCCTGAGCAACAGCAGACTCCCAGAAGTTTTCAATCCTTTCTAGGTCTAGAACATGAGTTGAAGTAATAGCATACCCAATATAGGACTTATTCGAAAGAAACAAGTCCTTTGAAATCCTCACCAACATCATTTGGAGAATAGATACCAGCAAAGTTAGTCTGAGAAATTGATTGTTTAGGTGCCATTGTTGGTAGGAAAGAGAAAAGAAACTGAGTTGAGTGAGTAAAGAGAGAAATAGAGAACAAAGTTGTTTTGCTTTTTGGTTGTTCTGTGTCAGTTTTGATATTGTCTGATTAACTGCTGTATAAAGAAAGTAGCTCAAGCGTTACGCTGAAAAAAGGGTTAATTGGAATCGTGCTTTTACCCAGTAACTCCACCACATGGATTACTCCCTTTATTTTCTGTCAACGTGGAGGTTGAAATGACAAATGTAACGGTCCACTATTATTGATAGTAACCTGTGCGCTGAAACAAACTGTTAGTGACATTTGGGTGATGACAGTAGGTTTGTCTTGACAGTAACTTAGTCGCGAAAAACTTATTGTCATCGTTAAGTACCTTAATGACAATATCTTTTAAAACTCTTGACATAATGTTATTCACTGCTGTCAAGAAACGAACTGTCATGAAATCCTGTGATAGTTACCTTTCTTGATGACAGTGACTTTTGCGGAAAACAATAACTGTCAAGGATTTTAACAGAACTTTTCATTAATTTACTTAACTCAAGAATCACCATTCACACATATTTAATCCAATTGGTAGTTTTTATTCATACACAATAAGGTAATCATTCAATAAACATAGATGCATACCATACAAGCAAGAAACATGAAGAGAGTAGAACAAGTTTTATTAATAAAATCATATTAACAATTGAAAATTACAAATCATGATTTCATGATTTTATCAACTAGTCCTAAAACTCCTGAACGAGTTTCTTCTTCAGTGCTTCCTTCCTTCTTGAGGAGCACTTGAAGTTCTTTTTCTTGAACTTGCCACTTTGCCTCTTCAGAGGCCTTGGCAACAACTTCTTTCTCTTCTTCCTCGTCGAGGATGTCATCCAACTGATCAAACAGTGTTTCCACAATTTCTTTATGTGGAGAATCACACTGAATCTTGGGCATGTACTCGATTCCTACTTTATTTTCCATTTTACCTTTTTCTGATTGTGAAAACTAATATGACCTAGTGTTCATTTTATAGGCATATTAGGTAAATAGTAAGGTAAACAGTCAACAGTTTGGAATACCCATACAACTACCACAGATAATAATTAAGAGACATGTCCTCCACTAATCCAACAATTAACACACATACATCCAATCAATGCAAATCCTTTGACCAATTTCTCAAACTTTGAGGTTATTCAAGTTAATGACACATAAAGTCTAACTATCAACAATACGACTATCACATAATTCAAGTTTAGCAAAGTCATAGCAAACATGTTGTCGAAAATAAATAGAGACTGTGTGGACAGTAACTTCTCATGACAGTGACTTAAAAGCTATTGTCACAAGCTGCATATAGATTTTGAAAATGTAAATACTAGTAAGTTAACATACCAGATTAAGCATTCCCAATTCACTTACCAACCTGTTAAAGGTGGCTTCATCCAGTGGTTTAGTAAAGATGTCTTCAAGTTGCTTTTCTGTTGGGACATAGATCAGCTTCGCAGTTCCTCTTTCAACATGCTATCTTATGAAATGATGTCTGATATCAATGTGCTTTGTCCTAGAATGTTGAACAGGATTGTCTGAGATAACTATGGCACTAGTGTTGTCACAGTAGATAGGAATATTGTTCAACACTAGACCATAATCCAAAAGCTGATTCTTCATCCACAGAATTTCTGCACAGCAACTTCCAGCTGCGATATATTCAGCTTCTGCAGTTGATGTAGAGACTGAATGTTGCTTCTTGCTAAACCATGACACCAATCTTCCACCAAGAAATTGACAGCTACCTGTTGTGCTTTTTCTGTCAATTCTACATCCAGCATAATCTGAGTCAGAGTACCCAACTAGCTCAAATCCAGTATTTTTAGGATACCAAAGGCCTAGATTATGAGTGACCTTTAGATATCTAAAAATCCTCTTGATAGCAACTAAGTGTGACTCCTTTGGATCAGCTTGAAATCTTGCACAGAGACATGTAACAAATATTATGTCAGGTCTGCTTGTACTTAAATAGAGGAGAGATCCTACCATACCTCTGTAAGCACTAGAGTCCACTTTCTTTCCCTTGGGGTCAAGATCCATATTAGTTGATGTAGAGATGGGAGTCTTGGCAGGTGATGAATCTTCTAAGTTAAACTTTTTGAGAAGTTCTTTGACATATTTGGCTTGACATATGAAGATTCCATCACTTTGATGAAGAACTTGTAGACCAAGGAAGAATGACAGTTCTCCCATCATGATCATCTCATACTTGTTTCTCATTAGAGATGAAAACTTTTCACACAGCTTCTCATTTGAGGATCCACAAAATAATGTCATCAACATAGATTTGTACCAGAATGATGTCCTTGCCATGATGCTTGTAGAACAGAGTTTTATCTACCACACCTCTTGTAAACTGATTTTCCAATAGAAAGGTGGAGAGTGTGTCATACCAAGCTCTAGGAGCTTGTTTCAATCCATAAAGTGCTTTGAACAGTTTGTAAACAAAGTTGTACATTTCAGCATCTTCAAATCCAGGTGGTTGTTCAACATACACCTCTTCCTCCAACTCTCCATTTAGAAAGGCACTCTTGACATCCATTTGGAACACTTTGAAGTTACAGTGTGCAGCAAAGGCTAGAAAGATTCTTATAGCTTCAAGTCTGGCAACAGGTGCAAATGTCTCATCATAATCTATTCCTTCCTGTTGGTAGTAACCTTTTTCAACTAGTCTTGCTTTGTTTCTTGTCACCATTCCACTCTCATCCAATTTGTTTCTGAATACCCACTTTGTCTCGATTACTGATTTTCCTTTGGGTCCTGGAACCAACTTCCATACATTGTTTCTTTCAAACTGGTTGAGTTCTTCTTGCATAGCAATCATCCAATCAGAATCTAACAATGCTTCATCAATTGTCTTTGGTTTCATTTGAGACAGAAAGCATGAGAACATGCTGTCAGTAGAAACATTATTCCTTGTCCTTACCCCAGAGGAAGGATTACCAATGATTAGATCATTAGTGTGATCCTTGTTCTATTTTGTGGCTCTGGGCAAGCTTCTTTGTTGATCTTGTGGATTAGCTCCAATTTGAGGAGATGAATCTTCACCAGTGCAGTTGTCTCCACTTTGCTCTTCATTAACTCCAGAATCACCATCAATTTGCAAATTGGTTGAAATGGTTTGTGACTGAGCTGGAGTTTGATCAACATCATTAACATTGACAGCATCTTTCTCAATATCAATAGTTTGAGTAAGACTGGGTTCTTCATCAACAATTTCTTCTTATTCCAAGTATCCTTGATTTTCAAATCTAAGGGTCTTCATTTGACCATCTTCATGTACCCCTGGAAACTTGGTTTTATCAAATGTGACATTCACACTTTCTTCAATTATTCTATGTTCTATGACATAGACTCTGTAAGCAGTCCTTTCTATCCCATATCCCATGAAAATGCCTTCATAAGCTTTGGTATCAAACTTTCCTTTCTTTTCATGGTTGTCCTTCATCATGAAACACTTACTTCCAAACACATGAAAATATTTGACAGTAGGTTTCTTCTCAGTCAACAGATGGTAGGGAGTGCTTCCATGAGTCTTGTTGATTATGGTTCTGTTTTGTGTGTAGCAAGCTGTGTTAATAGCCTCTGCCCAGAAGTATGTTGGTAATTTTGCATCATGCAACATAGTTCTAGCAGCTTCAATGAGGGTCCTGTTCTTCCTTTCCACAACTCCATTTTGCTGTGGTGTTCTTGCAGCAGAGAATTGTTGAACAATGCCTTCATCCTTGCAGAAATTCCCAAGTAAGGCATTTCTGAACTCAGTACCATTATCACTTCTCAAGATTTGAACTTTGGCATTTGGATTTCTGTCAAGAACTCTTATGTGATCAATGATTACCTGAGCAGCTTCATCTTTTGACTCTAGAAACTTCACCCAAGTGTATCTAGAGTAATCATCCACCATTACTAATGCATATTTTTTCTTGGCTAGGGATGGAACATTGACTGGACTAAAGAGGTCCATATGAATTAGCTTGAGTGGTTCAGTGTTGGTGTTAACTTGCTTTGACTTGTGCACAAATCTTCTTAGTTTTCTCATTTGACAGTCCTTCTTGGCAGAATTCCTGTTGAGGCAGTCCTTTCACTAGCTCCTTCTTCATTAGCATGTTCATTGTCTTGAAGTTGAGATGGGAGAGTTTCCTATGCCAAAGCATGTTATCACCAACAGTGGCTTTATTGTAGAAGCAGTAAATTTTATCCTTCTTTGTTGAGCTTAGGTCAGCAACAAACAGGTTCCCTTTCCTTACTCCTTTAAGATTAAGGCTTTTATCCTTCTTGTGATAGATATTGTACACCATCATATCAAAGTCAACCTTGAATCCTCTATCACTGAATTGGCTGACACTCATAAGGTTGTGCATCAATCCATCAATAAGGGCAATATCATTTATGACAACATTCCCAATTTCCAAACATCTATATCCTACTGTGTAACCTTTGTTGTTGTCTCCAAAGGTTATGATTGGGCCAGCTTTCTCCACAAAATGTGATAGCAGGGCTTTATCACCAGTCATGTGTCTTCAGCAACCACTTTCAATGATCCACACAACCTGTTTCTTTTTCTTGCCCTGCAAAACAAATTGTTTTTAGGTTGCTTTTGGTACCCAATCCTTGTTGGATCCTGCAGACTTAGTAACACCTGAGTTTCCATCATTTTCAACATCAATATCAACATCAGAAATTTTCTGTCTGACTTCTTTTACCACCCACTCAGGTTTAGAATAAGACTTCGTCTTCTTCTTAGTGGGTGCTGCCTTTTTACTGACTTTGGCAGGCTCATAAGTCTTGACAGCTTGCAAGTAAGAGCATTTCTCAATAGACAGAATAGGCAAGTTGAAGCATGTACTCATAGCAGTAATTTTACAGGGCATGCAGTCAGTGTTCTTACAGACATCCATGGTTCTATGCATAACGGGGGCAGTCACATTGACTTTAGACTCAGTTGGTTTCTTACAAACATTTGTTAGATGATGTGAGGAGCCACAGTTATTGCATAGTTTCCTAGGTGCATTCTTGACATAAGCATAGCCATTACCCTTGTTAATTCCTACTTTGCCATTCCTGTTCTTAGACTTGGAAACCTCTGTGTTGGCAGCATGTTCTGAAGTTGCTGTCAAGTCATTCTTGACAGTAACTTTTACACTCACTGTCTTGACAACAGGTTTGGAAGTTACTGTCTTGGATGCTCGAGTGACAGTATCTTTAGAAGTTTCTGTCTTATCATCGATGACAACATATTTAGAACATTCTGTCGGATTGTTAGGCAAAGTTACTCTCTTGGGGATTGTGACTGTATCTTTTCCTTCAACAGTTGTGCTGTCAACACCTTCATCCCCATCAAGTAGCTGTTGTTTGATGAGCATAGCTTCCTCATCAAAATCAACTTCAGAAATCTTGAATTTTGGTATATGAACCTTTTTGAGGATTTGGGGTTTGACAACAACAACAGTTGAACAATCAAGAAGCACAGATTCCATTCCAGGTCTTTTTCCATAATCAAAACCTACTCCTACCTTCTGATTCTCAGTGTTCTTTTCATTAAGGTCCTGAAGCAACCTAGAAGAGTTTATGTATGCCTTGAGCTAAAATTCATTCTCAGTGATTTCCTTTCTCAAAAACTCTTCTATCTCCTTAGCACAGACTAGATCATTTTTAAGTCTTGCATTTTCCTGAGCTAAGGAGTCCAAAGGACTGGTCTTAAGTAAAAGCAATTCATTTTCAGAACTGAGTGTTTCATTTAACTTAGTTAACCTAGCTATTTCTTCATTAGCAGCAGTTAAACTAGTATGGATATTGAACATTTCTACACTCAATTCCTCAAGAGTTTGCTTATATTCAGTGTTAGACATATCAATCAATACGAGTGAAGGTACCTGATTTGAAGAGCTTGATGAGTCATCATCAGATTTAGTCATGAGGGCTAAGTTCACATATTCTTCTTCCTCTTCCTCATCAGACTCATCCCAACATCTACCTTCAGACACATAGGCTCTTCCTTGCCCCCTCTTGAATTGTCCACTTGACCCTCTGTCCATTTTCTGAATTTTCTTTGGCCTTCTGCATTCTGTGGCAAATGACCAAGCTCATTGCAGTTGTAGCATCTGAATTTAGACCTATCCACCATTCCAGTTTTGTATCCTCCTCTTGTAGCATTGCCAGCGGTCTTGGAAGAATTCCCTTTGCTGAACCTTGATGTTTGACCTTGAGGCTTGTATGGCTTGTTTATTCTGAATCTTATATTTTTAAATTTCTTTGCCATATAAGCCATGGTTGGATTATCCATCTTCTCCATCTCTTCTATTGAATCGAAGTCTTCATCTTCAACATCATCCAGTTGCAGCACTACTTTCTCCTCATCATCCACCACCTCTTCAATCTTTAAGGAAGACACTTGAGTTGGTTGAATGATTTGTACTGCTTCACTTGGCAGGTTAACCTTTGGTTCATGAGCTACAAGGGCACCAGACATATTCGCCATCTTTCCTTTCAATACACTTTGTATGGCTCTTTTCTGAAAGAGTTCTAGCTCATATGATTTAAGCACACCATACAATGTTTCAAGAGAAACACTTTTCAGATCTCTTCCTTCTCTGATTGCAGTAATTATGTGCTCAAGATGCTCATAAAGAGTGAGTAAGAACTTAACATTGAGTTCTTTCTTCTCATAGAACTTTCCATGAATCTGGAGTTCAGTGAGAAGTTTACTAAATCTTTCAAACATTGGAGTTAGTTCTTCACCAGGTTTTGCCATGAAAGCTTCATATTGAGAAACAAGAATCTGTCTTTGGTTCTCTCTGACCTCTTCACTTCCTTAGCATAGTAGCTCGATTTTGTTCCAAATTTCCTTGGTTGATGTGCATCCAATGACATTCCCACACATGGCTTTATCCAAAGTGAGAGAATCAAGCAGAATGAGTTGCAAGTAGTCATCCAGAACTATCTTTTCTTTTTCTGGTTCTAAAAACTCAGATGGCTTCTTGGTAACCCAATGTGCGGGAATAACAACACCATCCACCGTCGAGGCTGCAATCTCTTTCTGGGGAATAAAGGGACCATTCTCGAGGATTCCCATGTATAGTGGATTCGCAGCTTTGATAAACAACAAAAATTTTCTTTTCCAAACATTGTAGTTCTCTTTATCAAAAGCTGGGATCTTGATACTACTTGACTTCTGTATACTCGTCATGATCTCAGATTTGTATATCAATTTGTTGCTCGGATACCAGTTGTTGGTCCTTGAGTATTGCAGAAGGGGGGTTGAATGCAATACTGATAAATTTCAATCTCTGTTTCAACAACTTAAAACTAAGATTAATGTTTATTGTGACGCCCTCAAAATCCGGGGTACAGATTTGGGGAGTCACCCGACCAACGGTACACAATATAAACCTGAATATAACACATGCATAATATATAATAACATAAAATACCCCTTATCCAAGACCGCATCCAGATTATGGCATGAAACAAGCTTCTAAGTCATAATTATTACAAACCGGTTTTCAGAGTTATTACACACTTAATATACAAAGCTAGACATCTAGTCTAACTTCCAAGATAAAACAACTTCTCGTCCAATGACAATCACTCGGGGTGGTCTCCTAGCATCGGGAGAACTGTCACTAGCGCTGTGTCTGTTCATTCTCTCGCTTCACTGGAATAGGGTTAGAAACAAAACAATTATGAGCCACATGTGCTCAGCAAACATGATATATGTATCAATCATAGTTCTATAATGAAAGGAAAGAATTCAATTATCTGAATCAACAATACACAAGTCAAACATATGCTTTTAACAATCTTTAATGAAGAAAGAGGAATTAGAATTGGACTTCTACATTTTTCAAATACAAAGGTTGTGCTGCTGATCAGTCACACAACAACCGCGGACTTGCTTATAGCAAAGTCCTATACTGGATCCTAGACCAATCTGGGCCTTAAATTATTCCGACCATAAATATGGCCCGACCATTACTGGTCTCATTTTAAAACATGCCAATTCTATCACAAGGTATAAGCAATAATATGCATAACAAGATAAGTACACAATAACGGGGTGTAATAGTTGCAAAAGAGCTTCAACTATTCATTATCAAAGAAAGTCCTAGAAATAGATTCGGAATGGTTTCAACGGTACGATGTACTCGTTCAAGAAGATAATCAGTCGTTGTAATCAATAATCAATGAGTGTAATCAATAGTCAATGATAGAATCAAACAATCAATGGTTGTAGGCAATAATCAAATGATGATAATCAACAATCAATGATTGTAGACAAAATCAGATGAATTTGGAAATAAGGGTTTCCGATGCAGATCAAATCAAAGAGTTAAGAAAATTTACGAAAATGGAATCAGTTGCCCAGGTACGGGTACGGATTGATAATCTAAATTGTTCTGGGATAATAACATGTAAGTATTGAAGACAATAACAATTTATCACAAATAAAGGCACAGATACTTGTCTAGTCTACGTCGCTGTCGGTTTTCTATCTCGTTCATTCTACTTTCCCCTTTCCCTTGCTCCGGGAACTCGATTCTATAATAAACAACTTATAACAGTAAGTCTAACTATCCTCATTCTATCCTTTACACACAATCATAATCATTATCGCATTTAAACAAGTAACCGGTTACGTATCGGACGTCCGGTCTAATTTACGGTATTTAACATTCAGACACTAGCCCTCGTACGGGCATTTACGGACTATAAAACACATTACACAACTCATACGAACCATATAGTACTTATAAACATTTTTAAAACATCACACGAAGCTTATTCGAATTTAAATAAGTCATAAATAATTTTTAAATCAAAAAATCGGATTTTTAATCCTATTATAAGTATTTAAAAGTAATTAAATCAATTAATATAAAATTAATTGGCACTCTTTAAATGATCAAACTATTTTTAAATAATAAATCAGGCTTGAAAATAATTAAACTGAATTTTAAATTAATTAAATCTAATTAATAATTAATTTTTAAGAATTAACTGATTAAAAGAATTAATCAATTAATTAAATAATTAATTATTATTTAAAAATAATTAAAATAATTAAGTTTAATAAATTTTCGAATTTAAAATAATAAATATAATTTTCCAGAATTTTTCTGAATTAAAAATATATTTTTAAAATAAAAATATGAATTTTTAAGATTTTAAACTATTTTCGAATTATTTTGAAAAATAAAATTCAAAAACAGTTTTCTGAAAATGAATTAGGGTTTTGAAGATTGAAACCGGGTCAGAAAACGGGTCGCCAAGAACACAAACGGGTCGCCAAGAACAACCGGAATTTTTCCAGAATCCGGCGACATTTCCAGAATCCGGCGAGCCAAAAACACGACAAAATTTAGGGCTTTTGATACCAAAACATTCCAAATAACCATACCAATTCATTCCGATAAAAAACAAACCAAAAACATCACTAAAACTCCAAACCCGACTATTTTCCGGTGACCTTAAACAAATTTTCCGATCTACAAATTTTGTACATGAAACTCTACCTTCTTTATGTTAAAATGAAGCTTATAACTCACACAATGAAAGCCCTCTATCAGAATTCATGTCAGATCAACAACAAGAACAGACTGTTCAAAAGAAGAATTCGGCAAAACCCGAAAATCAAACACGTAAAAATCGAACATAAACACGAAATTAAAACTTGGATTCCTGCTAATTAGAACCCTAGGAACATGTTAGAAGCAACCAATTGAACGGAGAATCAACAGAATGAAAATTCCCAATTCGAACATAAACCCTAATTTAATTCGAAAATTGTAAAATTCATAATAAATCGAACAATTACCAGATGATGATGAGGTTGGAAGATTCTGAAACTAGAGCTCAAGATCTTTGATTTGAGTACTTGAACTTTGGATTTGGATTTCAATAACACCTTCAAAAGTTGGTTTGATTATTCAAGAACACGAAGAACACGGTTCGGGAATTTTGCATTTTTATATATTTGTAATACGGATTATATGAGGTATAATGTACGATTCTCCTTTTTATACTTAGTGAAAAATAATACCCTAAATGACATTTTTGGATCGATATTGATCCACTGGTTCGTTTAAAAACCCTAATTAGGTTAAAACACGTTTTACGAAAAGATAATCATCTACAAAGACTGATAATTATCCAAATCAATACATATCATTATATAACTAATGCTCAAGAATATTGGGGCTATAACAGATGTGTTTATTGATACGGACGATATATCAATTACCCTAGAAAAATTAGGGTTAGGGTTTAGAATAATTTTTCTTCTTTTGAATAAAACAATTACTAGTGATCATATCGGATAATAAAGGATTTAATAATAAGAAGAAATCCTCCGATAATGATTCGAACACAGATGATGAAGGAATCATAATGATGTACAAAATTTCAACGGGGCCCTTAAATTTTCAAAACGGGGCTCAAAATTGAATAAGATTTCAAATGACGAAATATTTGAAAGGGGCTTTCGACTCACCAAATAACACATAAACACTTAACAATCCTTATCATTATAACTCAAAATACTTCATAATAAGTATTCCACACATATAATACAATTTATATTATTAATAAAGTTCACGGATCTTACATCCTTCCCCCCTTAATAGGATTATGTCCTCAGAATCAGATCAAGGAAACAACTGGGGATACTTCTCTAACATATCACTATCTAACTCCCAAGTAGACTCTTCCACCTTAGGATTCCTCCACAAAACCTTCACTATCACTACAGTCTTATTTCTTAATACTTTTTCCTTACGATCCAATATCTGAATTGGTCGCTCTTCATAAGATAAATCTGACTGGACCTCTATGGGTTCATACTCTATTACATGGTTCGAATCTCGTCGATACTTCTTAAGCATGGATACGTGAAACACATTATGAACGTGCTGCATATGCGGGGGTAATGCTAACTCGTAAGCTACTTTCTCAATTTGCTTCAAAATCTCAAATGGTCCAACGTATCTCGGACTCAATTTCCCTTTCTTTCCAAACCTAACCAATCCTTTCCATGGTGAAACTTTTAGTAACACTTGTTCTCCGACTTCGAATCCCATATCCTTTCTTGCTAGGTCAGCATATTTCTTCTGCCGGTTCTGAGCTGTTATCAACCTTTTCTGAATCAATTCAATCACTTCCTTTGTATGTTGTACTAATTCTGGTCCTATCACTTTCCGTTCACCGACTTCTTCCCAATATACTGGAGATCGACACTTCCGTCCATATAAAGCTTCGTAAGGTGGCATCCCGATACTCGCGTGAAAACTATTATTATATGAGAATTCTACTAAGGGTAGATGATCATCCCAATTACCTTTAAAATCAAGTCCACACGTTCTAAGCATGTCTTCGATGGTTTGAATTGTCCTTTCACTTTGACTGTCTGTCTGCGGGTGATACGCCGTACTCATTCTCAATTCGGTGCCTAAACATTCTTGAAAACTTCTCCAGAATCTTGAGTTAAATCGAGGGTCTCGATCAGATACTATTGACACTGGAACTCCATGCCGTACCAAGATTTCTTTAACATATAAACGAACTAACTTATCCAGCGAGAATCTCTCGTTAATAGGAAGAAAATGTGCGGATTTCGTTAATCGATCTACAATAACCCAAATAGCATCATGGTTAGTCTTAACCGGTCACTTGTTTAAATGCGATAATGATTATGATTGTGTGTCAAGGATAGAATGAGGATAGTTAGACTTACTGTTATAAGTTGTTTATTATAGAATCGAGTTCCCGGAGCAAGGGAAAGGGGAAAGTAGAGTGAACGAGATAGAAAACCGACAGCGACATAGACCAGGCAAGTATCTGTGCCTTTATTTGTGATAAATTTATATTGTCTTCAATACTTACATGTTATTATCCCTGAAAAATTTAGATTATCAATCCTTACCCGTACCTGGGCAACTGATTCCATTTTCGTAAATTTTCTTAACTCTTTGATTTGATCCGCATCGGAAACCCTTATTTCCAAATTCATCTGATTTTGTCTACAACCATTGATTGTTGATTATCATCATTTGATTATTGCCTACAACCATTGATTGTTTGATTCTATCATTGACTATTGATTACAGTCATTGATTATTGATTACAACTACTGATTATCTTCTTGAACGAGTACATCGTACCGTTGAAACCATTCCGAATCTATTTCTCGGACTTTCTTTGATAATGAATAGTTGAAGCTCTTTTGCAACTATTACACCCCGTTATTGTGTACTTATCTTGTTATGCATATTATTGATTATACCTTGTGATAGAATTGGCATGTTTTAAAATGAGACCAGTAATGGTCGGGCCATATTTATGGTCGGAATAATTTAAGGCCCAGATTGGCCTAGGATCCAGTAGAGGACTTTGCTATAAGCAAGTCCGGGGTTGTTCCGTGACTGATCAGCAGCACAACCTTTGTATTTGAAAAATGTAGAAGTCCAATTCTAATTCCTCTTTCTTCATTAAAGATTGTTAAAAGCATAAGTTTGACTTGTGTATTGTTGATTCAGATAATTGAATTCTTTCCTTTCATTATAGAACTGTGATTGATACATATATCATGTGGCTCATACTTGTTTTGTTTCTAACCCTATTCTAGTGAAGCGAGAGAATGAGCAGACACAGCGCTAGTGACAGTTCTCCCGATGCTAGGAGACCACCCCGAGTGATTGTCATTGGACGGGTAGTTGTTTTATCTTGGAAGTTAGACTAGATGTCTAGCTTTGTATATTAAGTGTGTAATAACTCTGAAAACCGGTTTGTAATAATTATGACTTAGAAGCTTGTTTCATGCCATAATCTGGATGTGGTCTTGGATAAGGGGTATTTTATGTTATTATATATTATGCATGTGTTATATTCAGGTTTATATTGTGTACCGTTGGTCGGGTGACTCCCCAAATCTGTACCCCGGATTTGGAGGGCGTCACAGGTTGAAAGAAATTTTCCGATCTACAAATTTTGTACATGAAACTCTACGTTCTTTATGTTAAAATGAAGCTTATAACTCACACAATGAAAGCCCTCTATCAGAATTCATGTCATATCAACAACAAGAACGGGTTGTTCAAAAGAAGAATTCGGGTTGTTCTTGGCGACCCGTTTCTGTTCTTGGCGACCCGTTTTCTGACCCGGTGATATGGGCTAAAAATAACCCTAGATATGTAATTAATGATATATTAATTAGACCTAGTTCGGTCCAAGAATTAGGCCCGATAAAAAGGCCCGAAACCCTAATCATTTATTAATTTCGTAATTAATAAATAAGGGAAATTACCAGCTCATTAAATGAGTCCAAAGCATATTAAACTCTTCTAGAATCAGCAATCAAAGACACACAAACCAACTAGGAGTCAGTCTCCTACAAAATAGGATTCACAATCCTGATCTAAGAAGGCGACTTGGCCCCCAAGTCACCTAATTCTATTCTAAGTGCAAGGCTCCTGACGCCTATATAAGGACCCTGATCCTACAATCAGAACTACGTTTTAGACTTCATCCTCGAATAAGGACATACAAGTCACTACGTCCTTGGTGTGCCCCTGCCGCCATAGCCCCGAGGGCAACACCAAGAACTACGTTTTTTGGCTTGATTCTCTACATAACAGAGATACGTAGGCATCTTGTGAGGACCTGTTTAGTCACGAACCACGAGAGCAGCCATAAAGACACGATTGTCCACCATCATTCATTGAATACAGCCGTCAATATCTAAATCTACTTTTCATTCCATAACATTTGGCGCCGTCTGTGGGAAAACGACATCAACCATGGCTAGAACACGAAGAACAGCAACCGCTACTGAATCAACTGTCACCACCACTGTTCCAACCACCACGGAACCAGGGTCGTTACCCCTCACGACAGTGGTTTCCCAACCACTAGGGACGTTGCCCATCACCACAGAGGTGGTGTCTCAACCACAAGGGACGAATCCCCAAGCTTCCATACCTCAGAACGAGACGAACCCTCTTCAGATGGTTGTCTCGCCCCTCGACCATAACCTTCCCCATGGAGCACAGATCTCCACAACCGTGCTTCCTATGAGCACAAATCCAGCATATGGACTGCCCAACTATCCCCCTGAAGCCGGAAGGAGTGGCCATGCCCCATACGAACCACCCTACATTCGAGGATTGGGACCTGTCCCTGAAGGAAGATACTTGGATTATTCTGGGCCCTACTCTGATGACTACTCGTCTGATGAAGGACGAGATCGAGCACCCAGAAGAAGAAGATCCAGCAAAGAGCCCCTTGGAAGAAGGAATCGGGGGGCAACTACAAGGACACCTATGACTGCCATGGAAAGGATAAGGGCTCATGAGGCCGAGATCCAGAAACTAAAGAAAAACATAGAGATAGAGCAACAAAGGAGGCAGACTCAGCCTTCGAATCAAGGGGCAGGAGATGTCCCCATAATTGATTTAGGAACACCTTCAAGGAGGCAAGAAGGAGCTAGGGCTCCAAGGACGGAGATTCCCAGGTCAGATCCCCGTGTTTTGACACAGCTGGGTGACCCAGACGATCCTATTCCACCTTTTACTGAAGAGGTAATGGACGCTCATGTATCAAGGAAATTTAAGATGCCTACTATCAAGGCATATGACGGAACGGGTGATCCCGTAACCCATGTGAGGACTTTTTCGAATGCACTGTTGCTGCAACCAGTCACTGATGCTCTTAAATGTAGAGCGTTTCCTCAAACCCTGGCTGGCATGGCCCAAAGATGGTATAGCCGCTTGCCGCCCAACTCTATCAGTTGTTTCAGAGATTTGAGCACGGCCTTCATCAGTCAGTTCATTAGTGGACGGGTACATGAAAAAAGCTCTGCTTCACTCATGAACTTAACTCAAGGAAAGAACGAGACGTTGAGAGATTACCTCAAACGTTTCACCAAGGAGACGTTAAACATACCTGATCTAGACAACAAGGTAGCTATGATAGCCCTTCAACAAGGAACCACATATGTCTTTTTCAAGATGTCATTGGCTAAACACCCCCCTGAGAGCATGACTGAGCTCCAACAAAGGGTTGGAAAGTACATCAAAGCTGAGGAAAGCATGAAGAAAACTGACACAGGTGGTGGAAATAATGGTGGCTCGAATAAGCGAAAGACGGAGCAAGAGTATGATGTCAAGGACAAATATCCTCGTACGACTAGAGACTCTGATTCAGACATGAAATTTACCGAATATGCAAGGTTGAATGCTCCAAGGAGTCAAATCCTCTTTGACATTGAGAAAGATAGGGACTTTCGATGGCCGAAGCCACTAAGGGGAGATCCTGAGAAGCGAAACAAGAACAAGTACTGTAGGTACCATAAAGACTCGGGCCATGATACTGATGATTGTAGGCAACTCAAGGATGAGATCGAGTTCTTAATCCGAAAAGGAAAACTCGATAAGTTCACTAAGGATGGGAATCAAGGAAATCAGCATGGAAACTATGAAAGGAAAAATTATGATACGAGGGACGACGACCAAGATCATAATCCTAAGCCCCGAGGGCCTGTTATCAATATGATATATGGAGGACCAGCTGCTACGTTAAGGCCTAAGAGAGTCGGGGGGCAGGTTCTCCCAATCGAGGTTATGGATTCAAGAGATGACGAAGAAATAAGGGACTGAGATGCCAGGAACATGGCATGCCCCAAATTTGAAAGTTTATTATGTTTAATTGTTTCCTAATAGTACAAGTAGCAATAAGGTCGACGAAACCATTCTGAGCTCTTAAGCTCTTAGTAGGAAGTAAAGCACTATGTAAGGGTTGAACCCTCTTTTTTAAAGAAAATATTCAAGTTCTTTTTCACTATTTTATTACTTATCTGTGTTTGAGCATTTCCTTATCGTTTTGTTAAAGAGCAAGTTGTACCAATACCATTTGATTAAAGTGCCAGCCCATTCAAGAGGCCAAGTACTAGGAATTGCCTTACAAAAGATAAGTTAAATAAATATAAGTGAGCAAACAAAACAGATATAACATAAATAGCATGCATGGATGGAAGGTCCCGAAGGATCAAAGAGTTATGTTACAAACGCCAAATAAAATCTTAAAGTCCATAAAAGGACCTTAAATAAAAACAAGATATAGAGAGCCACGCAGGGCCAATAAAATCTACTCTAAGTCATCAGCGGGTCCTTGTCAAGAACAAGGGCATCCCCACGAGGGGCATCTAAGTCCTCTATGAAGTCATCAGTGGTCTCGGACTCATACAAGCCTCGAACGGCTATTAAGGCCCAGGCATTAGCTGACTTCGTGGTTGAATTTACCATTAACAACCAAGAAGTCGGGGGGCAAGAGATAATACCCCATGAATACCTGAAGTTGGGTGTTCTATTTTGATGGATAATACCCCATGAATACCCGAAGTTGGGTGTTCTATTTTGATGGACCATCAAAAACAAAATCAAGCGGAGCAGGTTTAGTGTTACAAAGTCCTGATGGATTTTTCATAGAGTATACACTAAAACTTGACTTCCCAACGTCAAACAATGAGGCTGAGTACGAAGCCCTGATAGCTGGCTTAGGGCTGGCTGGAGCATTGAGAGTTAAAACCCTGAAAGTAGGTGGAGACTCGAGGCTAGTGGTTTCCCAAGTAAATGGGAATTTGAGGCCACAGATAAAGTCATGGCCAAGTACTTAAAACTTGTTAAGGCCATCATGACTCAGTTTGATGAATGCTATGTAGAGCACGTTCCGAGGGAGGAAAACGTGAAGGCTGATGCCTTGTCTAAGTTTGCCTCTTCTGAAATTAAAAACTATGCAGGGAGTGTATACTTCCAAGTCTTGAAAACCCCAAGCATCAACGAAAAGTTGGTAGCACCCATTGGTATTTCCAGTTGTTGGATTGATCCCATCAAAGCCCATCTGGAAACTGGGTGGCTGCCCAACGATACTTCAGAAGCACGAAAGCTATACGTCAAAGCACTAAGGTATGCCCTAATTGAGGGAATCCTATACAAGAAGTCTTTCATCATTCCTTATCTGAAGTGTTTGAGACCCCAAGAGGCAGAATTGGCCCTAAAGGAAGTACATGAAGGAATCTGTGGGCAACACTTGGGGGTCACCCGTCTAGGTTTCTATTGGCCAAGCATACTTGCTGATGCTAAAAGCTATGTGAGAAAATGTGAACGGTGCCAGAAACATGCACCAGTGGTTAGACAACCACCTGAGATGATAACATCCATTAACTCTCCTATCCCTTTTGCTATGTGGGGAATGGATATACCTGGGCCATTTCCAATGGCGAGTGCTCAAAGAAAGTTCTTGATAGTGGCAATTGACTACTTCACCAAGTGGATTGAGGCTAAGCCATTAGCCAAGATAACCACCAAGCAAGTGATGCAATTCTTCTGGGAAAATGTGATATGCAGGTATGGAATTCCCCGAGTCCTTGTTACGGACAATGGAACTCAATTCAACAATGATGAGTTCAAGAAATATTGTGAAGAGAATGATATCCTATTACGCTTCACTCCTGTTGCTCATCCTCAAACAAATGGGCAAGCTGAGGTTGCAAATCGAATTATCCTAGATGGACTAAAGAAAAGAGTTTAACACTCCAGAAACACTTGGGCAGACGAATTACTCCCCATACTTTGGGCATATCGTACTACCTGTAAAGTCACCACTGGAGCAACCCCATTTCTGCTGGTATATAGGGCAGAAGCAATGGTTCCAGTAGAGATTACCCACACGTCTCCAAGAGTTGAGGATTACGAACCAGAGACAAATGGAGAAGGCTTGAGGCTAGCTTTAGATCTAATTGATGAAGTTAGAGACGAGGCAAATGCCAAGATAGTTCAGCATCAGAAACGAGCATCTTTCTATTACAACCTAAGGGTTAAAGAGAGATTCTTCCGTCAAGGAGACTTAGTCCTCCGAAAGATTGAGGCATCCAGAGTTGGACAAAAAGGCAAGTTGGCCCCAAATTGGGAAGGACCATATCACGTTAAGAACGTGTTTGAACGAGGCTCGTAAAAGCTAGAAACCCTCGAAGGGCATGAGGTGCCAAAAACTTGACATGCCTCAGACTTGAAATCATGATCTTCCTAGAAAGCAGATGAAGGATTGAGCCCGTTTTGATGGGTAGAAACATCCTCAAAAGCTTTGCCAAGACAAACTACAAATTATTGCAAAGGAAAACATACAAAATATGCATGTCAACTACACAAATAGAGTTGAATACAACGAGCCCCGAAGGGTTGAAACCCCTGAAAATTCGAGGAAGTATAGCTCAGAACGAGCTTCGATTCGATATACTGGAAGCTCAAAATTAAAGAAACGAGTGAAATGTTATGTCTATCTTCGTTCATGAAGACCCCTCAATGTGTTTATTACTTTTCATGATCCAATCATGAATAATAAATAAACAAAGCATATGTCACAAGCACAAATTAAAACAAAGCCCTAACGCGGTGAGGTCGCTAGGGAGGTTCGGGGGGGCAGCGCGCCCCCCGATGGCGGAAAATTTTGCAAAATCATGTATCAGAATACAAGCGAAATCATGTATCAGTATACACACGACCAAAATTCCAGGTCGAATTTACACTGCATCCTGGTCGAACAAACCTGTTCGAAAACGAACTAAAAAATGAGTTCGACATGTTCGATCTGAAGACAGTTTGAGGTCGAAAAACTGAATAAAGTTTCTGGTCGAAATTACACGAGGTTGAGGTCGAAACTTTGAGCTCGAAAATACACTGTAATTCCTGATCGACATGTTCGACCTTGTCCCCCTTTCTGGTCGAAAATACCCTAGAGAATCCTGGTCGAAAAATCCAGGTCGAAAATGACCTAGGATTCCTGGTCGAAAAATCCAGGTCGAAATAGCCTGGATTCCTGGTCAAAAATTCCTGGTCGAATTTATACTAAAATTCCTGGTCGAACCATTCGACCTCACCCCAGTCCTGGTCGAAAATTCCTGCTCGAAAATGCAAAGAAACGAGGTCGAAAATTCCTGCTCGAAAATGCAAAGAGATGAGGTCGAAAATTTGAGGTCGAAAAAGACCTAAATTTCCTGGTCGAACTGATTGGCCTCATTCCAGTTCAGGTCGAAATTGACTTGACTTCCTGGTCGAAATTGACTTGACTTCCTGGTCGAAATTGGCTTAATTTCTGATCGAAAATACTCTGAAAATTCCTAAAATATTAGGAATAATTATTAAAAATACCTGTGGGTACATGAAAATTCCTAAAATATTAGGAATAATTATTAAAAATATCTGTGGGTACATGAAAATTCCTAAAATATTAGGACTAATTATTAAAAATACCTGTGGGTACATGGAAATTTCTTAAATATTAGGAATATTTCATATAAATGTCAAATTAGCCTCGAATAAGGCAACAATCGTCGTAAATGTGTAGGTCGCTCCACACTTTGCAATAAGGCGATATTTGTGAAACACTGGTGTAAATAAAGTCCTAGGTAAAGGATAAAAAGACCCTGAATCTCGAAAAAGGTCAATATAATTTCTACGAAAACTTGAAAAGTTTTCCTAGAAATTGGGGGGCAAATGATATGGGCTAAAAATAACCCTAGATATGTAATTAATGATATATTAATTAGACCTAGTTCGGTCCAAGAATTAGGCCCGATAAAAAGGCCCGAAACCCTAATCATTTATTAATTTCGTAATTAATAAATAAGGGAAATTACCAGCTCATTAAATGAGTCCAAAGCATATTAAACTCTTCTAGAATCAGCAATCAAAGACACACAAACCAACTAGGAGTCAGTCTCCTACAAAATAGGATTCACAATCCTGATCTAAGAAGGCGACTTGGCCCCCAAGTCACCTAATTCTATTCTAAGTGCAAGGCTCCTGACGCCTATATAAGGACCCTGATCCTACAATCAGAACTACGTTTTAGACTTCATCCTCGAATAAGGACATACAAGTCACTACGTCCTTGGTGTGCCCCTGCCGCCATAGCCCCGAGGGCAACACCAAGAACTACGTTTTTTGGCTTGATTCTCTACATAACAGAGATACGTAGGCATCTTGTGAGGACCTGTTTAGTCACGAACCACGAGAGCAGCCATAAAGACACGATTGTCCACCATCATTCATTGAATACAGCCGTCAATATCTAAATCTACTTTTCATTCCATAACACCCGGTTTCAATCTTCAAAACCCTAATTCATTTTCAGAAAACTGTTTTTGAATTTTATTTTTAAAAATAATTCGAAAATAGTTTAAAATCTTTAAAAATTCATATTTTAATTTTAAAAATATATTTTTAATTCAGAAAAATTCTGGAATATTATATTTATTATTTTAAATTCGAAAATTTATTAAACTTAATTCTTTTAATTATTTTTAATTAATAATTAATTTAATTTAATTCATTAATTGATTAATTCTTTTAATTAGTTAATTCTTAAAAATTAATTATTAATTAGATTTAATTAATTTAAAATCCAGTTTAATTATTTTCAAGCCTGATTTATTATTTAAAAAATAGTTTGAGCATTTAAAGAGTGTCAATTAATTTTATATTAATTGATTTAATTACTTTTAAAAACTTATAATGGGATTAAAAATCCGATTTTTGATTTAAAAATTATTTGTGACTTATTTAAATTCGAATAAGCTTCGTGTGATGTTTTAAAAATGTTTATAAGTACTATATGGTTCGTATGAGTAGTGTAATGTGTTTTATAGTCCGTAAATGCCCGTACGAGGGCTAGTGTCTGAATGTTAAATACCGTAAATTAGACCGGACGTCCGATACGTAACCGGTTACTTGTTTAAATGCGATAATGATTATGATTGTGTGTCAAGGATAGAATGAGGATAGTTAGACTTACTGTTATAAGTTGTTTATTATAGAATCGAGTTTCCGGAGCAAGGGAAAGGGAAAGGGGAAAGCAGAGTGAACGAAATAGAAAACTGACAGCGACGTAGACCAGGCAAGTATCTGTGCCTTTATTTGTGATAAATTGATATTATCTTCAATACTTACATGTTATTATCCCAGAACAATTTAGATTATCAATCCTTACCCGTACCTGGGCAACTGATTCCATTTTCGTAAATTTTCTTAACTCTTTAATTTGATCCGCATCGGAAACCCTTATTTCCAAATTCATCTGATTTTGTCTACAACCATTGATTGTTGATTATCATCATTTGATTATTGCCTACAACCATTGATTATTTGATTCTATCATTGACTATTGATTACAGTCATTGATTATTGATTACAACTACTGATTATCTTCTTGAACGAGTACATCGTACCGTTGAAACCATTCCGAATCTATTTCTCGGACTTTCTTTGATAATGAATAGTTGAAGCTCTTTTGCAACTATTACACCCCGTTATTGTGTACTTATCTTGTTATGCATATTATTGCTTATACCTTGTGATAGAATTGGCATGTTTTAAAATGAGACCAGTAATGGTCGGGCCATATTTATGGTCGGAATAATTTAATGCCCAGATTGGCCTAGGATCCAGTGAGGGACTTTTCTATAAGCAAGACCGGGGTTGTTGCGTGACTGATCAGCAGCACAACCTTTGTATTTGAAAAATGTAGTAGTCCAATTCTAATTCCTCTTTCTTCATTAAAGATTGTTAAAAGCGTATGTTTGACTTGTGTATTGTTGATTCAGATAATTGAATGCTTTCCTTTCATTATAGAACTTTGATTGATACATATATCATGCTTTCTGAGCACATGTGGCTCATACTTGTTTTGTTTCTAACCCTATTCCAGTGAAGCGAGAGAATGAGCAGACACAGCGCTAGTGACAGTTCTCCCGATGCTAGGAGACCACCCCGAGTGATTGTCATTGGACGGGTAGTTGTTTTATCTTGGAAGTTAGACTAGATGTCTAGCTTTGTATATTAAGTGTGTAATAACTCTGAAAACCGGTTTGTAATAATTATGACTTAGAAGCTTGTTTCATGCCATAATCTGGATGCGGTCTTGGATAAGGGGTATTTTATATTATTATATATTATGCATGTGTTATATTCAGGTTTATATTGTGTACCGTTGGTCGGGTGACTCCCCAAATCTGTACCCCGGATTTGGAGGGCGTCACAGGTTGGTCTCAGAGCAACAGGTTATGGCATTTGAAACAAGTTAGGATTTAGGGTCCAGGATAACATAGAGGGTTAGGAATTCACCTAATGGTCATAGAAGGTCGATTAGAGATATTATGCATAGTAATCGATTATGGTTATAATTGCAGCCACCTAGCTCTAGTTCCGATTCAGATCCGTCAGAGCACCCGATAGAGGAGAGACCTGTACCAGATATGAGAGCAGGACCGTCGCGACCGACACTACCTCAGTTTGGACCTGTAGTGGTCAGGAGAGATCCTATACCTTGTCCCGTTCCACTTCGACGCATACCCGCAGCACCGCGTTCTCAGGCTTCAGTTTCCGGACCTTTGTTTCAGATCTCCGAGCCACCAGTTCCACATCACTGTTATCAGAGGATGAGAGAGGAGAGGGGTTACTTTCGTAGACAGGTATTAGATATGCGTGGGATGCGCACAGCGGAGGCGGGTGTAGCCAGAGATAGAGATAGATTCAGAGATCAGATAGGAGAGACACGGATGAGACTCAGGGTTGTGAGGACACCGGTAGAGACGAGGTTGGATATTATGTGGATTCCAGTCAGATAGTACATAGATGCATAGTATAGTACCAGCAGTGCACCAGGCTTATAGTATCGCCTTGGATTGTTGTTGTATTTTGTTGTACTGTTGATCGGCAGTTGTAGTTCAGCTATGACACACTTTACTTTTGAAAGCATTCTACGCTTGTATCGAATCTACGTATATATTTATGATAATCATCCTTTGTAGAACTATTATTATTCTCTTGTTATTCATTTTCACTATTGTAGTTGTTATTCTACTTGTACAACGAGTGTACCCTTACGCCGTTGAAAATCCGTAAACCATGGTTCTACCAATTGTGTTCTTTTCTCTTCTATTTATGAATTATTAAATCAGTTATTGTTTGTTCATCAGCAATATGCCTCCTAGACGAAATACCCGTTCGAATAGTTCAGCTGACCAAGAAGGTCAACAGAATGCACCCCCAACGGGTCATTTAGATCCAGTTGAAATACAACTTTTGAACACCCTCACTCAACAAACTACTGTTCTAGCTCAACAACAACAACAGATCCAACAATAGTTACTACAGCAGCAGCAGTAACAGCAGCAGCAACATCATCAACAACATCAGCATCACCAACAGCCGCACCAGCAGGTAGTACCCGTGGTTACGTTCAAATCCTTTCGAGCACCAAAACCTCCAGAGTTCAAAGGATCTGCTGATCCAGTTGAGGCAAAGGCATGGTTGAAGGAAATGGAGAAAGCTTTTACATTGATAGAGGTAACGGGAGAAAAGAAAACTGAGTATGCTAGTTATTTTCTGAAAAATGAGGCAAGTTATTGGTGGGAGACTAGTAAGGCTTTAGAACCTGAAGGGTTAATTACGTGGGAAAGATTTACAGAATTGTTTTTAGAGAAGTATTTTCCTGACTATATGCGAGATCAAATAGAGTTGAAATTTTTAGAATTGAAGCAAGGTAGTATGACTGTTTCGCAGTACGAGACCAAGTTTAGCGAGTTATCTAGGTTTGTTCCGACATACTTTGATACGGAGAAGAAGAAGGCCAAGAGGTTCCAACAGGGACTGAGGTCATGGATTCGTAGTAAGTTAGCAGTTTTGGAATTAGATACATTTGCAGCCGTGGTACAGAAGGCAATGATTACGGAAGGAGAAAGTGATTCATATATGAGAAAGAAAGAGAATAAGAAAAGAAAGGTAGGGACATCTGATAAGGTCCAGTCACCGGGAGATATTCAGAACTATCCAAACAAGAAACCAGGATTCCAGCCGAGCAGAGGTACAACTTTCAAGAAACCAGACACCGGAAATGCAGGACCAATCAATCGTCCACCAAACAATAATCAGCAAGTAGTTTCCAGACCTCCACTGCCAGAATGCAAGACATGCGGGAAGAGACATCCAGGTATATGCCACAGATTGAGTGTCACATGTTTTAAGTGTAACCAGAAGGGGCATTATGCCAGGGATTGCAAGATAGGTATTGTGTGCCATCGATGCAAGAGACCAGGCCATATGATCAAGGATTGTAGAGCGCCAGCACCCGTGAACAACATGATCCGAGCTATAGAGGCACCTCCAGCTGTTGATGTTCAGCCATTAGCCAGAACCTATAATATGTCAATGAGGGAAGCAGTGAGAGACTCCGATGTGGTGGCAGGTACACTTCTAGTAAATTCTGTTAATGCTAAAGTGCTGATAGATTCAGGAGCTACTAAGTCGTTTATTTCGGAAACGTTTGCTCATAAATTGAATTGTTTAATGGAACCCTTAAATGGAGTGTTGAGTGTAGAAATAGCTAACCAGGATCGTATACCGGTCAGCTCGTATTGTCCCCGTTGTGAAATTGAGATTTTAGGGAGTCGTTTTTATGTTGATTTATTACCCTTCAAGTTGGGAGAATTTGATATTATTTTAGGAATGGATTGGTTAACTGATTATGATGCGCGTATTGATTGTAAGGATAAGAAGGTTACTTTAGTTACCCCAGAAAAGAAAGAAGTGATATTTAAAGGAGAGAAACAAACGAAAAGATTTTTGTCGATGATTCAGACTAAGAGATTATTAAAACAAGGATGTGAGGCTTATCTCGCATATGTGATAGATACAGAGAAGGAAGATATTCCAGTCGTGAGTGAGTTTCCAGATGTTTTTCCAGAAGAGTTACCAGGACTACCTCCGGATAGAGAGATTGAGTTGACGATAGACTTGACACCAGGCGCGGAACCAGTATCCAAAGCACCATACATAATGGAACCAATGGAGATGAATGAGTTAGCTAAGCAACTGCAGGAATTGTTAGACAAAGGAATTATCAGACCTAGCGTTTCACCGTGGGGAGCACCAGTGTTGTTTGTCAAAAAGAAGGATGGGAGTATGAGACTATGTATAGATTATCGGGAGTTAAACAAACTAACCATCAAGAACAAGTATCCATTGCCCAGAATAGATGATCTGTTTGACCAGTTGAAAGGAGCGGTTCATTTTTCTAAGATTGATCTACGATCAGGATATCACCAATTGAAGGTTAAACCAGACGATATACCGAAGACAGCTTTTCGAACAAGGTATGGACATTATGAGTTTTTAGTAATGGTGTTTGGATTGACGAATGCACCAGCAGCTTTCATGGATTTAATGAACAGGATTTTTAAGAAGTATTTGGATGAGTTTATAGTGGTATTCATCGATGATATTTTGATATATTCTAAGACGGAAGAAGAACATGCGAATCACTTGTGGATTGTGTTGGAGATTTTAAGACAAGAAGAACTATACGCAAAATTTTCAAAGTGTGAATTCTGGTTAAGGGAAGTTCATTTCCTAGGGCACGTGTAAGTAGTGAAGGCATCAAAGTAGATCCAGCCAAGATTGAAGCAGTGCAGGATTGGGAAAGACCAAGGACACCAACTGAAGTCAGAAGTTTCTTGGGTTTAGCCGGATATTATCGGAGATTTGTACAAGATTTTGCAAAGATAGCTACTCCAATGACCAAGCTGACACGGAAAAGTGAACAATTCATATGGAACGACAAATGCGAAGAGATTTTCCAAGAGTTAAAGAAGAGACTAACTACGGCACCAGTATTAATGCTACCAGACGATCAAGGTCAATTTGTAATCTATAGTGATGCGTCTTACAAAGGATTGGGTTGTGTACTTATGAAACATGACAAAGTAATTGCTTATGCGTTGAGACAATTGAGACCTCACAAACAGAAATATCCTACGCATGATTTGGAATTAGCAGCGATCGTATTTGCATTGAAAATATGAAGACATTACTTGTACGGAGAGAGATGTGAAATTTACACCGATCACAAAAGTCTGAAGTATATCTTTACTCAGAAGGAGCTGAACATGAGACATAGAAGATGGTTGGAGCTAATCAAGGATTACGACGTTTCTATAAATTATCACCCCGGCAAGGCAAACGTGGTAGCAGATGCATTGAGCATAAAAGAAAGATTGAATATGTTGATGATGACCAAAGAATTGTACAGAGAGTTTGAGAAGTTAGAAATAGAAGTACGTGTTCCGAAGGACGCGACAGAAATGATTTACGCCATAACGTTTCAACCTGAATTGTTGGAAAAGATACGGAAATGCCAAGAGCAAGTCATGAATGACAATGCAAATAGTTTAACAGGCGAGGAAATATGTAGCCAACTGGACGACAATGGAATCTTAAGGTTTGCTTCTCGAATATGGGTACCTAATGTAGCAGAACTAAAGAGTGAAATTTTGTACGAAGCACATAACTCGAAGTATTCAATTCATCCTGGAAGCACAAAGATGTATCGAGATATTAAAATGAACTTTTGGTGGCCAGATATGAAAAGAGAAATTGCTGAATGGGTGAGTAAATGTTTTACATGTCAAAGGGTCAAGGCGGAACATCAAAGACCAAGTGGATTACTGCAGCCGTTAGAAATTCCTGAATGGAAGTGGGAACACATCGCAATGGACTTTGTGGTAGGATTGCCTAGAACGAAGACTAACCATGATGCTATTTGGGTTATTGTAGATCGATTGACGAAATCCGCACATTTTCTTCCTATCAACGAGAGATTTTCGCTGGATAAGTTAGTTCGTTTATATGTTAAAGAAATTGTGGTACGGCATGGAGTTCCAGTGTCAATAGTATCTGATCGAGACCCTCGATTTAACTCAAGATTCTGGAGAAGTTTTCAAGAATGTTTAGGCACCGAATTGAGAATGAGTACAGCTTATCACCCGTAGACAGACGGTCAAAGTGAAAGGACAATTCAAACCATCGAAGACATGCTTAGAACGTGTGCACTTGATTTTAAAGGTAATTGGGATGATCATCTACCCTTAGTAGAATTCTCATATAATAATAGTTTTCACGCGAGTATCGGGATGCCACCTTACGAAGCTTTATATGGACGGAAGTGTCGATCTCCAGTATATTGGGAAGAAGTCGGTGAATGGAAAGTGATAGGACCAGAATTAGTACAGCAGACAAAGGAAGTGATTGAATTGATTCAGAAAAGGTTAATAACAGCTCAGAACCGGCAGAAGAAATATGCTGACCTAGCAATAAAGGATATGGGATTCGAAGTCGAAGAACAAGTGTTACTAAAAGTTTCACCATGGAAAGGATTGGTTAGGTTTGGAAAGAAAGGGAAATTGAGTCCGAGATACGTTGGACCATTTGAGATTTTGAAGCAAATTGGGAAAGTAGCTTACGAGTTAGCATTACCCCCGCATATGCAGCACGTTCATAATGTGTTTCACGTATCCATGCTTAAGAAGTATCGACCAGATTCGAACCATGTAATAGAGTATGAACCCATAGAGGTCCAGTCAGATTTATCTTATGTAGAGCGACCAATTCAGATATTGGGTCGTAAGGAAAAAGTATTAAGAAATAAGACTGTAGTGATAGTGAAGGTTTTGTGGAGGAATCCTAAGGTGGAAGAGTCTACTTGGGAGTTAGAGAGTGATATGTTAGAGAAGTATCCCCAGTTGTTTCCTTGATCTGATTCTGAGGACAGAATCCTATTAAGGGGGGAAGGATGTAAGATCCGTGAACTTTATTAATAATATAAATTGTATTATATGTGTGTGTGGAATACTTATTATGAAGTATTTTGAGTTATAATGATAAGGATTGTTAAGTGTTTATGTGTTATTTGGTGAGTTGAAAGTCCCTTTCAAATATTTCGTCATTTGAAATCTTATTCAATTTTGAGCCCCGTTTTGAAAATTTAAGGGCCCCGTTGAAATTTTGTACATCATTATTATTCCTTCGTCATCTGTGTTTGAATCATTATCGGAGGATTTCTTCATATTATTAAATCCCTTATTATCCGATATGATCACTAGTAATTGTTTTATTCAAAGAAAGAAAAATTATTCTAAACCCTAACCCTAATTTTTCTAGGGTAATTGATATATCGTCCGTATCAATAACCACATCTGTTATAGCCCCAGTATTCTTGAGCATTAGTTATATAATGATATGTATTGATTTGGATAATTATTAGTCTTTGTAGATGATTATCTTTTCGTAAAACATGTTTTTAACCTAATTAGGGTTTTTAAACGAACCAGTGGATCAATATCGATCCAAAAATGTCATTTAGGGTATTATTTTTCACTAAGTATAAAAAGGAGAATCGTACATTATACCTCATATAATCCGTATTACAAATATATAAAAATACAAAATTCCTGAACCATGTTCTTCGTGTTCTTGAATAATCAAACCAACTTTTGAAGGTGTTATTGAAATCCAAATCCAAAGTTCAAGTACTCAAATCAAAGATCTTGAGCTCTAGTTTCAGAATCTTCCAACCTCATTATCATCTGGTAATTTTTCGATTTATTATGAATTTTACAATTTTCGAATTAAATTAGGGTTTATGTTCGAAATGGGAATTTTCATTCTGTTGATTCTCCGTTCAATTGGTTGCTTCTAACATGTTCCTAGGGTTCTAATTAGCAGGAATCCATGTTTTAATTTCATGTTTATGTTCGATTTTTACGGGTTTGATTTTCGGGTTTTGACCCGAATTCTCCTTTTGAACAGTCTGTTCTTGTTGTTGATCTGACATGAATTCTGATAGAGGGTTTTCATTGTGTGAGTTATAAGCTTAATTTTAACATAAAGAAGGTAGAGTTTCATGTACAAAATTTGTAGATCGGAAAATTTGTTTAAGGTCACCGGAAAATAGTCGGGTTTGGAGTTCCGGTGATGTTTTTGGTTTGTTTTTTATCGGAATGAATTGGTATGGTTATTTGGAATGTTTTGGTATCAAAAGCCCTAAATTTGGTCGTGTTTTTGGCTCGCCGGATTCTGGAAAAATTCCGGTTGTTCTTGGCGACCCGTTTTCTGACCCGGTTTCAATCTTCAAAACCCTAATTCATTTTCAGAAAACTGTTTTTGAATTTTATTTTTAAAAATAATTCGAAAATAGTTTAAAATCTTTAAAAATTCATATTTTTATTTTAAAAATATATTTTTAATTCAGAAAAATTCTGGAAAATTATATTTATTATTTTAAATTCGAAAATTTATTAAACTTAATTATTTTAATTATTTTTAAATAATAATTAATTATTTAATTAATTGATTAATTCTTTTAATCAGTTAATTCTTAAAAAATAATTATTAATTAGATTTAATTAATTTAAAATTCAGTTTAATTATTTTCAAGCCTGATTTATTATTTAAAAATAGTTTGAGCATTTAAAGAGTGTCAATTAATTTTATATTAATTGATTTAATTACTTTTAAATACTTATAATGGGATTAAAAATCCGACTTTTTGATTTAAAAATTATTTGTGACTTATTTAAATTCGAATAAGCTTCGTGTGATGTTTTAAAAATGTTTATAAGTACTATATGGTTCGTATGAGTTGTGTAATGTGTTTTATAGTCCGTAAATGCCCGTACGAGGGCTAGTGTCTGAATGTTAAATACCGTAAATTAGACCGGACGTCCGATACGTAACCGGTTACTTGTTTAAATGCGATAATGATTATGATTGTGTGTAAAGGATAGAATGAGGATAGTTAGACTTACTGTTATAAGTTGTTTATTATAGAATCGAGTTCCCGGAGCAAGGGAAAGGGGAAAGTAGAGTGAACGAGATAGAAAACCGACAACGACGTAGACCAGGCAAGTATCTGTGCCTTTATTTGTGATAAATTGTTATTGTCTTCAATACTTACATGTTATTATCCCAGAACAATTTAGATTATCAATCTGTACCCGTACCTGGGCAACTGATTCCATTTTCGTAAATTTTCTTAACTCTTTGATTTGATCCGCATCGGAAACCCTTAGTTCCAAATTCATTTGATTTTGTCTACAACCATTGATTGTTGATTATCATCATTTGATTATTGCCTACAACCATTGATTGTTTGATTCTATCATTGACTATTGATTACAGTCATTGATTATTGATTACAACTACTGATTATCTTCTTGAACGAGTACATCGTACCGTTGAAACCATTCTGAATCTAGTTCTCGGACTTTCTTTGATAATGAATAGTTGAAGCTCTTTTGCAACTATTACACCCTGTTATTGTGTACTTATCTTGTTATGCATATTATTGCTTATACCTTGTGATAGAATTGGCATGTTTTAAAATGAGACCAGTAATGGTCGGGCCATATTTATGGTCGGAATAATTTAAGGCCCAGATTGGCCTAGGATCCAGTAGAGGACTTTGCTATAAGCAAGTCTGGGGTTGTTGCGTGACTGATCAGCAGCACAACCTTTGTATTTGAAAAATGTAGAAGTCCAATTCTAATTCCTCTTTCTTCATTAAAGATTGTTAAAAGCATATGTTTGACTTGTGTATTGTTGATTCAGATAATTGAATTCTTTCCTTTCATTATAGAACTGTTATTGATACATATATCATGCTTGCTGAGCACATGTGGCTCATAATTGTTTTGTTTCTAACCTTATTCCAGTGAAGCGAGAGAATGAGTAGACACAACGCTAGTGACAGTTCTCCCGATGCTAGGAGACCACCCCGAGTGATTGTCATTGGACGGGTAGTTGTTTTATCTTGGAAGTTAGACTAGATGTCTAGTTTTGTATATTAAGTGTGTAATAACTCTGAAAACCGGTTTGTAATAATTATGACTTAGAAGCTTGTTTCATGCCATAATCTAGATGTGGTCTTGGATAAGGGGTATTTTATGTTATTATATATTATGCATGTGTTATATTCAGGTTTATATTGTGTACCGTTGGTCGGGTGACTCCCCAAATCTGTACCCCGGATTTGGAGGGCGTCACATTTATCAGTAGAAGAAATGCAAACACAAGTAGATTACTCACAAAATAAATGTTTTATTTATTTTGCAAAGTGTTGCTACAACCTTGAGAAAAAAAATGGGTTTTTTTCTCAAGCTTCGATTTCTCAGAAATACACCACATAGAATGAGAAATAGTCGAAGTATGCTAATCCTATCTCTATCATCACGGGTTTGTGGAGCTGCTGTCATTTTCATGTGGCAACTCCTTACAATTTGCCTACCCGTGTGTCTTACCCAAATTGCTATACAAACAGATTTATCATTACAGAAAAAGCAATCTAGATACATTCTATATTTAGCTAACACAATTTGAGTAGATGTTGATTTGTCATACTCTTGAATTGGTGAGCTTTGTCTTGTGATCCCTTAAGCTTCTGTCGTAGTCTTTGCAGACCTGATGCAGTGTTGGGATACTGCATCACGCCTGTTTCTTGAACATCCAAACTGTCACATGTTTGACTGGATAAATCCCCAAATCAAAGTTTATCCCTTTGAGACAGTATCATGTACTCCAAGTTTGCTGTCACAAGAATGCTCTTTTGGTGACAGTATGAAATCCCCGCAATAGATGCTGTCAGGAGTTCCAAGCTTGTTGTCAGGAGAATAGAGAGTTGTTGTCTCAAGGCTTCCGCCAATGTTGCTATCAGAGTGAATATGTTGTCATGACTTGCAACATGATGTCTTCTTGTAACCTTACTGTCAGTGCTATGACATTAACAATTTTTCTTGCTGTCATCCTGATGTATTCCTTGAGACTTGAACAAGTGAATGAACTTCTTCCAAGAATTACAAACAATTTTATTACAGCAAATTAAAATGGCTACAAGAACATACTCTGGCTGTGACAGTATGTTCTACTTAAGAAAATTAAGTATTACAAAACACAAAGTTAAGTTGTCTCTAAGCTATCACCCATAAATTCTAACAGATGTCAGTATTGATACTGATGATGCTAATGATGTAATAGTTAATTAGTTTATTCTTTTTGTATATTAGAATATTACACTGTCAATTCAGTTAGAGTAACAGATTTAGTTAGAGTAACAGATTTTGGCTCCAAGCAGCTTATATATAGTGTTAAATCATATTGTATGTACTTTCAATACAGAACTTAGTTCTTCGTTTCACAAATTATCAACTTTCAACTATTTTTCTTCTTTAGCCATTGGCCCATTGGAGTCTCTTAAGTTTCACCTACTAGGCTTCTACCGGTGTATATATCACAAAGAAAAGAGAACTAATGTGTGACGATCTAACATATCCAGTGTATATACATAATCCTTGTATAGATGAACATTTAGTGTTTATGTCCGATGCACAAGACAGGTATGACTATAACATATCAAATAAATCAGTACACTCATCCCTCGAGGGTCAAACTAATGTTAATTTGGAACACGATCTTCTGGTAAGTTTCGACATTGTTGTTTAACCCATTTGTCATAATCTTGAAGCAGCTGTTGCAGAAGAAGTGGAACAAGTCTGTCAACTAGAGCCTGCATCATTCTGCACGAAATCAAAGCTCGTCTTTAGATCGATAAACTCTAGGAGCAAAACTTAAGAATGTAATGTAACAGATCAATAGATTAGTACTTAAATGTATTTAATCCATTTTGTAGTACGCTACAGTTTCATGTATAATGTGCAAAACTTTGAAAGTCATGCCGCGAAGATTTACAGGAATGGATATGAAAAACCACCACCATGATGTTGATTAGAAATTTAAAATTTAGTGACAAGAACAAAGGAAAGGCAAGATTTTATCTTGCAAACATTGATCTTGATACATGGAACCGTGGTAATTGAGAAAGTTACTAGAGAAAATGTAGTAGTGTACTTACAAATTCCCAGGAGTCTCAACAGCAGATACAGGGAGTAAACTAAATGGTTTAGTGTAAATCTGCAAAAGAAGATTTAAATCTGTAAAGAAAACAGTGCCAGCACCAGAAGTTTATAAGATTAAGACTCAAATGTTAAGTACACTCTGTCTTTTTACACACACAAGAAGGAAAAAACTCTGTCATAGGCTTTTAGCCTGCACTCAGCACTGTCATATAGGAAATAAAGGTTCTGTTCAGTTCAGGACATAGAATTGGTCTTGAAGTCTATTAAAAGAAAAAGGGCAAGGACTAGGGAGCATAACTGATTTCCTACCAAAATGTCTTTCAAGAAAGATAAGAATAGAAAGAGAGATAGAAATGAAAAAGATGTTTCCTGCCCTATTAAGCCAGTCTCCTGTGAGATGTCTAGCTCAGAAATGCAGTCCCTGGCTCTTTGTACTATCTTATCTTTCAAGAGAACCAGAAGAGAGGGTCTGCTGGACAACTATAATTCTAGCTAAAATTTAAATTACAATCGAGCTACCAGTTCTTTATATTTTTTATTTGAAATACATATGACTAATGAATTTGTCTAGATTAAGAACCAAAAATAATCTAATTGACTCTGAATTATGGTAAATTCTACTCTGATCATGTAATCTAGAAGTCTATAACTTTCAAATGATTTTCATGCAAAATCCCTACATGTACAATTTTCAACCCTCAAACCATTTGCAACATTAGTTGGACATCTTTGTCATATTAATTTTTTAATATGAATAAAAGAACAGATAAATATTGATATAGCATGATAACCTCTAGACTGAGATTCAGTCTCACATCAACATTCAGATAAGAATCAAAATCTCTAGTATCCCAAGTTATGGTGTTTGTCATTGATGCTGCAAATTGAATATTAAGAAAGAATCAATGGCACTATTATAAATAAATAAAAAAGTGCCCGTAGGACTATATAAAACAAGAACTCAAAAAGTTGACTAAAGACACGTACAGAAACTGCATATTCCAATGCTTAACTTTCGATAACTATACTTGACTTTTTTAAGGAAAACCTGAACAAGTGCAGGTAGGAAAGTCTTTCTAAAGCAATTCAATTTCACATTTAGCATCCTAGATGGATGATCTATGTAACATTAATGATATCGACCAGATTAAAAAGTTACCTGAGAAATGTTCATTTTGCCGTTCCACAATTTCTGAACCCTCAAACTGCAACGCATTTTTAGAGACATGTTGAGAAGTGAACAAATACTATCAAGACAGCAAGTGATGACATACTTTCAGACATGTATGCAACACTACAAAATTTACTCATCGATAACTTTTGGATTTAGAACACGAGAACAAATTAAGCAGAGGCAGAATCACTATCTGTCTATCTGCTTAGATGACTGAATGTGATTGGTTGATTTTCTTTTTACGAAAGTTTCCATAAGTATTGAGAGTTCATTGATCATTAATAAAACCTAAATACAGCTTGTTTTGACTTGAGAAGGCAAGTAGTAGCAGAAAATGGAAGTGTATGTGGCACACAGGATTCTAGAGAAAAAGAAACAATGAGAGAGAGTTTGATCGATCATAATGTCTTCTTCTGTACACCATAATAAAAACTACAGAGGAAGTAATAGATGTTTTCTCAATATGACCTACTCGTGGATACACAATAATATTGTTCTATAGGTAAAGTTTTTTTCAGCTTTCAAGTCAACTTTATCAGCAGATAGGAAAAGCCCTCATCATTATTAATACTACTATAGTATAGATCCTATAGCTTTAGAGATAAATCTTCATTAGTTACCAGCGCCAAAATATATGTATTAAGTGAATAAAGAGGCGAACACAACTTTACAGCCTCATCAAGCCGTCATTCAAGCAACCTAAAAAGTGATAGCTATAAGAAGATGCACGGTATAAATTGCAATAAGATTGTGGGTGTGGATAAATATGATACCTTGTAACATCATCCATACGAGTTAAATAATCCAAGAGCATCATTTAATTTAAGTGAAAGATGCGATATTATCAAATTTGTAGACAGGGAACTAGGTTGCATTAATATGCCCCTAAAATATTAATAAGAGAATCAAGCCTAAAAGTTTTCCTGACATACACACAGCAAGTAAGTCACCTTGCAAGACAGCATTTCTACCAGACAATATTTGGTTGTTGGGGTAACTTGGAGATCTAACTCAGGTGACACTTGAAAGTTGAAAAGTTGCAAACGTGGTAGAATACACCTGCAGACAGTGGTCCTCATTAAGAAGTAAGCAATGAGTTTAGTTCCTACATGTAAAGTGAAATGCAATAGAAAGAGGAAGTGATGAGAAGTGAACCTATACGTGTTAGAATCAATGGAATAATAAGTTTGCAAGGCACTTGTATTTAAGATTGATTGAATGCCAGAAGGATGTCTTAGAAATTCCCTAACATGAAACATATCCTTGGTTCCACTGATATCATCATAGTTGGGAAGCTTAATTCTTTCTCTTTTCCGTGAAGATAAGTTGGCTCTCTTCACAGCATCCGACGACAACTGAGCTTTATATAATTTGACAACTCCTCCTATACTCCTCCTGGAAACAAAAACTGTTTAAGTTATGTCTACTGTTTTGGCTGTTGTCTAAGTTATGATCATAAATTAAAGACTTGGGAAAAAGATACTTAATCCTTTTCTTGAGTTGACAACTTAAGCCTATAAAAAAAACCAAGAAAACTAAATTAATCAAAAAGATGAAAACTTGAGATACCTGCAAGTAGAGCAGCTCCCCAAAACTGAACAAGTAGAAGTGGCAACACTACTTACCCTCATCACAATTTCTGCACAAAAAACACACAAGTACATCTACCTCACACACACACAACTCAACTGGGTAGGACTACTTACTTCCATACAAATCAAGAATGCCCAGACACTCACTAAAATTATGGAATGCACATAAACAACACAACTCAACTGGGTGGGCTCCATCAGATATTTAGCCATGCCATTCATTATCTTCGTTTCATATAATTGCTCTCTCTTTTTTTCTTTTTATTCATATACAAAAAACTGTAAATGCTTAACCTTTCACTTTAAAATCAGATAATGAGATTTACAGAAAAGTTAAACAAAAAAATATGTTAATGCTAGGGAATCCAAATATTTTTTCATTGATGAGTGTATATGTATGTCTGCGAAATTTATTATTTTATTAAAAAATTTATCAGTTACACAGCATTTTTTTTTTTAAGTTTTGTAACATTTTTCTAATCTATAAGCATCTTAAAATTATAGTTGCCCAGTCATAAAATCTGCTTTGTACATGAATAAAATTTACACTGTTTCTGTTTGTCAATTTAATTTCTTTGATAAAATTAAACTTCTAATTTTACATCGTCAAAAGAGTTGTTTATTTTTTTTGAAAAACAATAGCGGATAGCCGACACCCTTTTCTTTAACTTACTACAAGAAAATATGAAAATATTAGCCGTTTACTTTTCGATGGTTTGATTTATGAGGCAAGTAGTCCACATTCTCTCCTGCCCATTTTCTCCTACCCTCTCCTGCCCATTTCTCAACTCTCTCTCTCTCTCTCTCTCTCTCTCTCGTGTTATATATATGGATCCATTAACAACAGAAGGAGATGGAAATGTTGTTGTTGCAGAACAAGTAAATGAAAACACCAACAGGGCTGCTGTTCAATCTCTCCCTAATTTTGTTGGAAAGCATAGGATGACTGCTGCTATTGCTCTCCTTAATCAACAGATTCAGTTTCTTCAGGTACATCTTTACTACTATAGTAGTATTTTTTGTCGAATAGTAGTCAAATTATGAAATGAAGCGGACTTATCAGAATCATATTATGGCCCCGTTTGAGATGTTTTATAAGGAACTTATAAGTTGAAAAATGTAAGTATATTTTAGGACAAAGTAAGTACTTGGAAGATAAATTAAGTAGTGGAAGCTGTTTTACTGTAGTAATTGTTGAGTTGATTCTTTTGGTAAAATATTGGATGCAGGAAGAAATCGAACAACTTGACACATATGGTGGATCATCCATTGTTTGCAAAGAGTACGTGTACTGTAATATATTTAGATAATTCGTGCTACATGTATTGTTTAGTTGGTACGATTTTGAAGTGACTTGACAATTGATTTATTCTGTTGTTTGAAGAATTAAAAAATATGCATTTAAATATTAAAAGCTGCAGAAGAACTTGTTTCTTACAGAATTATAATGAACTGATGAATAATTGGTTCTGTGGTGATGAGTGATGACTAAATAATGCTGTTATTATCTTGAATAGATTCTGTTATCTGTTATTTAACGTAGTTGTCCTTAAACATATACTACGCATTGTTCTCTTCTTTTGTTGAAATACGAATTTATAATCTTTGCTTCCTCCTGTTTATTGTATACAGATTAATTGCAAGCGTTGAGTCCAACTCTGATGCTCTGCTTCCTGTGTAAGACAATTTAAATTATATTAGTTGATTCTCTCGCCTTTTATCTGCCAGATATATATTTATGAATTTAGATAATTTACATTAGCACCGGGGTGTATACCCCTAAATACATTTGCACTGCAGCCTCAGACCTCAAAGGTATATAGAATAATTATGGCATTACAAGTAACTTAAATTAGAGCAAGTAGGAATCTTTTATGGCTGATGTGCTTTGGAAAGTAGAGTCTTTCTTTAATGAGTGTTCTTAACTATAGCAGCAGTAGCTGAACTACTGTGTTGATGAAACTTCCGTACTTATAGAATCTGGTTTAAATACAAACCACATGAAATGAAAACTGTGAGAACTACTAACATTCAACACTATATATGACTAAGGTTCAAGACGATCGATTGTGTTTAACCTTAGTATATAGCTCTTGAACCTTGGTGGTTTTATACCTCAGTTTTAAAAAGGTGAACCCTAGATGGACTATTGCCATTAAATACAAAAGTTTAACCAAATATCTTAGGTATTTCTATAGCCAGATTTTGAAATGGTGAACTCCAGATGGATCCTACCATTAGATAAAATTTAAATGTTCTATGTAGAATGTTGAACCTTAGTTATAATATGCTGAACCATATTGGTTAATGTTCTGCTTAGAACTGTGTTGAACCTTAGTTAGTTACTTAGTGAACTGCTGAACCTTAGTGGTGTCCATACCCTATGTAGTTATTTACTTATTTGTAACCAAAGACAAATAATTTGTTAATGAAGTGTTAGAAAAGATTGAAGCTTGCAAGTGTCCTTTAGGACGGAAGCAGTGTGCAGCAGGAAGTCAGGAATTTGGCAAGTATATCCTTTATAAAGAAGCAAGAAGTTAGGAATTCAGTTAAGTCCATCCTTTATAGATAGTGTCCTAAAATAGATGTGTCTGCCTGTTTGGTTAAGTTGGAAGAGAGAAAGAGGTGATAACAGCTGAAGAAGTGTTTGAATGGGGGATGAAGAACAGAAAACGGCTGAATCAAAAGTAGAATGGAAGTACATGGTTTGCGTACACGGAAGAAATGAAGTATTTTTAGTCTATAAAAAGCGAGAGTGGATTGATAAAGTATGAATGAATCCCATCAGAAAGAGATCTTACAACATTTTTTGCTGCCAGGGTTTTTTTTTTTTTGGTTCATATAAAAAATTGAATTTAGTGTCTTCTTGGATGTGATATTAGTTTCCAAAAATAGCTACAGAACATGGTTTCAAACATTTAATTGTGCATAGAAGGGATTTGTATCCTATCATTTAATGGATGTTTCATGTTCATGTATCACTATTTAACTGTCAATTGTGTGATGCAGGACAAAAGGCCCAACCGATGTTGCTTGGGAGAGGTGGTTCCAAAGAGCGCGAAGCTCAAAAAACCGCAAAAAGTGGATATGAAAATCAACTTTCTCAGTCTCGTATATACATTTGTCGAAAATGACTAAAAATTTTGCCAGTAAGCATTTATATATGCCAGATGCAATTATAGTCGAGTGACTCGAGTCTATGTAATTCAGATCTTGATGTAGCTATGCTGTATAGCTTATGTTATTTATAAGAATTATTGCCCGTGTTATTTCACGTTTTCTTAAGAAATCAGTATTGGATGTGAGTAAGAATCACAAAAAATCTGTTTAGGCATGGTGCGGTACGCATATGGTTTTCCTGTCACGGTCATCTTAAAATTTTCCTAATATATTCCATACGCTGCTGCTATTTTAATAATTATTTTACATTTCTAAGTGCAAGTACATATCTCATGGGTTCCAAAATTAGTTCTATAATCTACATTGCTACATATTTTCCTACCCTCTAATTTGAGGGCACGACAAAAATATCAAAAGTTCTATAATTTCCCCTTTGTTTTTCTTTTATTTTCCTCGTGTGTGCATGCAAACCGCATTTCGCAAGTGTTCACCCTCAACCTTCGCAGAAAAGAATTAACCTTATATATATATAAGGGTGAGGCTGTTGCCACTGCATCATACAAATTACAAACATGTCTTTGTCTATTCAAAGATTATGTTCAAGTTTAAACTAAAAAGGGGTAAATGCAACCCTGAATTTGTTCACGAGAAACCCTGTTTCCCATTTTATGCAGACTGGGATACATGTAGGCTACTGTGAACGCAATTGTCAAAAGTTCTGAAAAGTCTACATTAGAAACCCCCAAAACGACTTTGAACGTGGTCAAAATCACCCTGCCCTCAATACCACAAAAATGGCACATCAAAAGGCATACTCGATATATTTGTCAAGAAAAGATGATTACAGGTTCACAATCACAAGGTGAGAGAACACTAAGCTGAGAAAACTTGAGAGGCCTTGTACAGGTGGGCCTGTCATGCAGTAATGTACAACTTTTTTCCCTCTGATGTCGAAAATTTTGACTATTTTCGACCCTGAGCGCTACAATTTGCAGACTACAACAACCTTTGAGTCAAGGAGAGAACCCAGAAAACCTGTTTCATGTAAATTTTAGAGATTTGTCAGTATAAGCAAAAACAGTCACAATAATAGATGCACCATGATGATGACACGGGAAGCATTATAAAGCAAGACTTGAAGACCAGCAACAAGACTCCAGGGGATAAACACCCCCCCCCCCCCCCCCCCTCCAAAATTTGCTAGGAAGGGAAGAGAGATGATCATGTCCATAAAAATCAACAAACTTGCACCAACCATTCCTAAAGCAAAATCGACTGCTCAAACTGTGTGAACATTTTGTGATAACTAACAAACATTTTCCGGCTGTTACAATGCCAAACCAGTCAACCGCATTCGTGCATAAAATGCAATTTTAATTAACATGGTAGCCTACAGATTTTGTGAAAGGGAGAAAACACCATATAACATCATACATGAAGTCCAGCAATATAGTCTATAAACTTGTATTCTTTGCTAAGGCTATGCAACTGCTTGCATGATGTATCAATGCAGATAACCAAAATGGTAACTAATGTAAATTATTCTTTCACTAAATTAAAAGAATACACAAACTCTATCGCTCGTGCACTTTAACATGCACAAGAATCTCAGACTTCCGTCTTTGTAAACAAACGAAGTTATGTTCTAGTACGTTGCATCGGCAATGTATGGTAAGTGGGTCACTTGACTCACTGAACTTATCATTTTGTATGCATATCTGCTACAATAAATATATCTAAATATAAACTTACATATAATTCTGACCACCTTAGATTAAAATTTATACACAGAGTTTATTTTAAAAATAATAATAATTTAATTTTGAGGCTTGATGATAATATAATTTTGACCCCAATACCTGAATTTTTGATGGCGCCCCTGGTTGTTAGACATAATCCCAATAAATAGAAATGCAGGTAATTAGTTATTACATCAGTAGTAACAGGAAGATCATAGACTCATAGTCAACAGCTTCAAGGTTTTCCGGAGTTGTGGCCTGATACGAACAATTTATGCTCTTAAGTAATCCCCAATCAATATATCTAATCAATCTGACAATGAATGATGCGGATTAACCCCCCCCCCCCCCCCCCCAAAAAAACCCAAAAAAAGGGTGGACATGAAAGTCTTGAAGCAGAAAATGCAAACCCTCGTAAGTTTACAGTTACATGGGCAAAAAGACGCAGCACATGATTATACCCCATGCATTTTTTTCCCCACGCCAGTAATTCTTGTATGATACTGGAGTATACCAACTACAGACCAAAACTGAAAAGAGTAAATGAATAACGACAGTATCATTTCTACAGAATATAAACTCACCTCCAGAATCCAGGTTGAAGCTTCCTCCACAGGAAATACCAAAATATAGCACAACATTACAAGGCTCATCACTCACATCAGGCTCATGACCTGCGAAGATACATTTGATGTTAATAGTGTTCCTCGAAACCCTTTTTCAGCTTGCTGGACCTCCATCTTTTGCTCAGAAAGCTCATCTGCAAAAATCAACATTAGAAAACCTCGTTTAAAAAAAACCATTACATGTAACATTAGGTCTGACAAAACTTTGTACTCTGACACGAACTAGACTAAAGCTTAAAGGTAAAAACTTGCAGCAAATAACCTTGCAACAACTCATGTTCAAAGTGCTAGAGTCTGGTAACATGAAGTCGTGTTCTTAAAACATGGAAAGGGATATTATAATTAAAATTTTATAATTCTCTTTTATTAGAAGGAATCACAATTAAATTGGGAACAACAGACCTTCCATGGTCCTGAAATAGAAATTTAATCCCTATTTTTGTGACAATCTGAATGGCACAAAAGATATATCCACATATATATGAGCTACAAAAACATCTAGCAAGAACTAATCACAAAAACATCCAGCAAAAATTTCTAGTATGCCAGACAAAATTACCTGCTATATCCCGATTCTCGTGGATTTCTGAATCTTTGACCCACAGAAGGTCTCCTGGGAAGATATTCATATCAGAGAGAGTGGCACTTTCCATATCAATAATTTTGGGACCCTTGTGAAGTATCTGGTTTTCCTTGACAATCTGCAAAACTAACTAAATTAGAGGGTGCCAAACATCATGAAGTTACAATAAAAAAGATTGTAGAAGATAGAATCAACTCATATCATCCACTGTTGATGTTTAATATTCTCAATGGACTGATGTAATTCTTCTACTGTGGAAATTCCCACAACTGTGATTTTCTTTTTCACCAAAATCAAACTTTAACCAACTGGCAGCACTTTTCTTAATTCAACATTACAAGTGATAGATGGTAAATAAATTGCCATTACGTAAGTTTCCAAATTATTGTGGAGAATGTGAACCAGAAACGAAGCTTCAAGTTACAACCATACTCATTGTCAGAATTCTTGAGCACAAAAATGCACAAAATAAGAATTAGATCCACCTAGAACTTCAACTTGTAAACAATAGCAAAACCATTGCTATTCACTTAGAATAGCAATATTCTATGTATATGGCTCAACCATGGTGACTAAAACATACGGAAACCTTAAAATAAAGATAATCTTTTTCCTCAATCAACTTAGACTCCTACTTCAGTCAATATTCACTTCCTATAACGGCTTATCTTCTAACTCAAAATTCCACTTCAGCATTGACAAGCGGGTTATATGCCTATTCCTACGTAGATGGAATTCTTAACCATATTTCAAGCCATTGAACTCTGGTCCCACATTAAGCATCTCAAATCTAGCTGGACCTGTCAACGTCTACATTTAAATTGCTACTGCATATTACATGTGTGTCTGTAACATTAACATGCCATTAATGATGTCATAAGTATCAATTACGGTCCATATGTCACATAGACTACCGCGTGAAAACCAGTGCAGATTGGCTCTGTCAAACAGGGTTTTATTGAGAGAGTTTCTATTTCTTTTCTTTTTTGTGCATGAATCCCAAAAAGCTAAGATGCAGATTATAAGCTCTGAGCAGCTATTATTCTATTCTTATCATCCTAGGAGAAGGTGACTATTCCATAAATTCTTTTGTTGAACCTTCTTGCAGTTAATGAAAATATTATATTTACTTCACTATGTCTTCCATGTTTCCCTTCACTTACCTGAGTTCCCTGAACTTCGAATTTCTTACACGAAGGTAGCAAACGTAAAATCATCATTAACAATTAAGAACCAAGACATGAACAACATACAACATGATAAAAGTGAAGTGACAAATATTTTTAAATGCGGATATGGAAATAATAGCATACCCCAAAAGACTCCCATATCATCATTTTTAATTGGTAGATGGTTGTGGACCCAGAAACCTTAAAGTTTGAAGTGTTCCCGAATGTTGTCTTCCGAGAGCGCTTGGAAGTTCGACGATTGAGCTCTAAACTGTTTTCAGATGCTGAGAGAATTGACTTGGGAGGTTCTTTGCCACGAACAAGACATACACGTATCTCCTCATTGTAATAGTTAAGTTTCTTCATTAACTCGCAACTTTCTCTTTCCCCAATGCAGTCCTCACAAACCTGCTCAACAAGAACTTTCACATTTAGTTCATATCTTCCACATACGTTTGGGCAAAACATCCTAACATCCGAGAAGAAGGAAAGCTCAAAGAATGACTTTAAAAATCAAGGAACATGTTAATTACATGCTCTTAGCATCATAACAGAAAGGGCTTATGTCTTTTTGCGACTTGAATCTTCAATCACAACTCTTCTTACTATTTACATTTACATAACTTAAAATCTTGCAAAGCCCAAAAAAGAGAACCAGACAATTGAATTAGCACCCTCCCACCAGTCCCCACCAATCGTTATATAGAAACAAAACCGCACCGTGCTCCTCACAAGTCATATTTCCAACCCCTCATTCATAGACAAAGAACACACGGTTCTTGCAACTCCTACCAGTCATGTTTCTGACTTCTGAGGGCTGATTCTTAAATTTAAGCAAACTATTCTATCAAACCTAACCATGTCAATGATATAAGAATCCTATTTACTGTTCCGGATCCATAGGTCACAGCATTTAGAAATTACTTGCTTTTCGCTTTTAAAATTCTTGATCCCCCAATGAGTGGAGGGGAGAGAGAGGCAAATAGCACAGAAACTTCTAATATTCCCATACAGTACAAGATCTGGCAGATTTTGCAGGATGAACAGTTCTCGGCTTCTCGCCATGTAATTAAAAACCCTGGAATGGATACTAATTCCTTCTAATACCCTATGGCAAACTTTATAAAAATGGATCCCCGTGGAAAAATAACATACCTCTGAGATAAAATATAGGACTATAGGTTCAAATTTAAAAAGAATGCTCATATTCAGTAAATTTCATCCCTTTCAACAGTTGTGCTTACAAGTCTAATATAGTCTCAAACTTACCTCAGGAGAGGTCTTAAATACAGGGACACTGGACTCCGCATCATCATGGGCTAGAGCAGAATCCATATGCTCCTCAGACATTGGCGTATCCTTGGAAAGACCAACTCCATTGTCTTCTATTTTAATATTGAACTCAATTATAGCAGATACACCCTCAGTATCTATACCGCCCCAATCTTCACAAAATGATTTCCAGTCATTCTCTGTGACAATTGCCAACTCATCTGACTATAATCCAAACACAGAAACAAAAATTGGACATCAGCAAGGTCGTAGGCCTCAGATAAATACATAAGCAAATCCTTTTACCCCTACTTTATCTAGAACTCTTTTTAGAACTTTGTGGGCAACCAAAACTATACTTGGGTAGCTAGAATTAGAAACATTAACTCTGGTACCAACTCAATATAAGGTAAAGAAAAAAAAACAATCATGTACATACAGTGGGCGACTTTTGGAGAATGGCACCACGTCTCCAAACAAGTTCAGGAGGTCTTTTGAGAAGCCTTGAATGCTGCTTCAGACAAAAATGTTACATGAGTTTAAAGCAAAGGGTTCAAAGCGAGAATTAAAGCTTGCAGCCTATTTATCGTATAATATAGCAACACAATCATGCAAGGAAACTTGGTCTTAGTTCATGGTAACATCAAAGTTCAGTGCCATTTAGAACCGAGTACTTGACTTTCTCGAACATCAGAAAAACACTGTTTTAAATAAGAAGATGAGAAACCTAAAACCCAAATCTCTGAACGTAGATGTCCAAAATCTTAGAAATTTATTAGTTACCTTGTTACCTAAGGTTCAATGTTACCCAACAGATCTATGTGACATTAATCTTTAATCCACGAGTATTATTGTAAAACAGTTTAAGTGTTGCCGAAATTTATATACTAAGATTATCTCTGCTGAGCCTGAGTTGCAGTTGAAACATGAACAAGTATCAGGTGCCGGCTCCAGCTAACCTGTTCGCACTTCAGCCAACGAGGAACGGAATCCAAAGTATCAGGTGCCGGAGAGGCACTCTTTCCACTGGTGCTGATGAAGGATCTCCATTTTGAAATCCAAGAAGTTGGTATGAGGTAGTATTTGCTATCAGAGGAGAGTGCTACACTTTTTCCCTGAGCCAACTTCTCATGAGACTGACGCTGCTTCAATTTGAACTCCCTGTACCATGTATTATAAAGTCAATAACTGACAACACTGAATACCTTTCAAATTTTAAGTGTATCTAAACAACCTCATACTATCTAAATCGCATGCTTCTTCTGTGAGAACGGTGCTGCATTGAACACATGGCTCAGATTCTTGAACGAAAACTGAACAACCATCTGAGTCGTTCGGCTTCACAGTGTTAGCAGACTCGAGGATAAAAATCCAGAGACTCTCAGGAATCAACAAGCGCCTAGCACCAGAGGCTTTCTCGGGCAAAAGTTCCCCATGGGGACACCTGATTGAAGCTGTAGGTCCTGAATCAGCTTCACATGGAGTGTCAATAGTTTTCCTGCGTAACCATTGCTGGAGCCTGTAAACAAAACAGTTTCAAATGTCAAGAGAAGTCAAGCAGAGGAGGCATAAAGTTGTTATTTAACTGAGAAGTGAGACATTATAATACATTGATCAATTGACACTAAAGGGAAGGAAGAATCCAGTTGAATAAATCAACAAGATGACGCCCTGAGGACTACATTATGCGTCTTCGGATTTACAAAAATCTTAAATTATAGGGCGGTGATGCACATACACAGTGCATTGAGGAAATCAAAAGAAATTAGTGCTTGTGGTGGTTTTAGACATCAATAAAGCTCATTAATGCACAAATAATAAATGCCGTACCATGTTTTCGAAACATAGTACAACTTTCCATCTGGATGCTTCCCTGCAAGTGCTGCCTCTGCGATTTCTCTCATCAACATTCTGCGATCCCTGTAGCTATCAGCACATACCAGACCACGGGCTTCATCAAGAATGCAATCTGTACAGTAGTCATCCTTTGCCAATACTGGGCCTCCGCCATACTGCATACAAAAATAACAGATAAGAAAAAGGTCAAAAGAAACAGAGACTCAGTTATTTGTTAAAATCAATCCTACATATCAGAAGAAAAACATAAAGATTGTGTAAAACTTAGCATTAATTAGGACCTACATAACTAAGGAAAGAACTCCATGTAGATACCAACTACCTCAGTTAAGGATATCATATGTTCCTAGTACAATAATCTAATTACTAAATATACGTATATATTCAGTACAACATCTACCCTCTTGATAATGATACAAAAAATAGTAACCAAAATTTTATCGTCCTTCCACACATTAAATGCTAATTTAATGTCAAGAAAGGTAGAAAACAATATGTATTTACTTCATAACATAGTCAAAAGGAGAATTTTACAAAGAATAGTCATTAAAGCAGGTGAACTTTTAATCCTTAAGCATACAATTTTTCCACCACCTGCCATATTAATGCATAGATATCAAATGACTCGCTGCACTGTCATTATTTCACTTCAACCAGGTTAGCAGAGCGTTCTGCGAAAAGAAATCACGAAATATCTTGCAGTTACTACTATACTTCTATAGTAGCCGTACCAACTTGCTTAGGTGGTAAAAAAATATCATACTAGAACACTGTGATTAGCAGAAAATATCACATAGTGATCGAGCAATAATTCTAGTAGAAAATTATATAAAAAGCAAACTAAATACATTAGGTAGCAACATACGTTATTTAATTCTTAATTTCCACAGTTCAATTAGTCATAAAAATATGTCGTGAATTTAGCACCAACGAGAAAAGCTTAAACTAGCGGAAATCCCTCTCCTCTTCGTTAATATCAAGAGCCTGGTTCTAGGTTTTGCGTTTAATGATATGATGTTTATGTCGTAATTATAGATGCATGTATATAGTGGTTGCTCGTATGTATTTTGTGATGCAGGTTGTTATCCACTGTTATGGCCATGTTTTATAATTACTAGCTTACAACCCGTGTGAAGCACGGGCTTCTTTTAATATAATATAATATTTCTTTTATAGTAAAATATTTTTTATATTATTTTTGTATTAATAATAGAAGTATATAGAATATAGTATAATTGACATTTTTATTAAGAAGATATAGTGTTTGATATTTTTGGAATGTATTAATAATTGAAAGATATATAATATTAAGAAGATATAAAATTAAAAAAGGACAATATTAATGATTGAAAGATATATTATACTAATTTTTATTTTTAGACGTGTTTATAAAAGGTAATGTGTTTTAATTATGAAAGATAATCGAATAGTTACTATACTTTATATTATTTTATTATTTATTAAATAGAATATAATAAATTAATCTTTTAAAAAAATTAATTTATTATACCCCTTTTTTGCTCAATTAATCTTTTAAAAAGAATTGAAAAATGTAGTACTGTAAATTTTTGGAAAAGGAGTGGATTTTGTAAGAAAACAATAGAAAAATGCGAATAAAATAAATTAATCTTTTAATAAGATTAATTTTTTATACAATTCCCTTTTCTGCTCAATTAATCTTTTAAAAAGAATTGAAAAAGGTAGTCCGTGATATTTTTGAAAAAGGAGTGTATTTTGTTAGAAAAATGTGTTTTAAATTTTAATTATAAAAGACAATTAGCTTTCACACAAATTAATTGTCCATGACCGTACTTTTCAATTGTCGTAATTAATACCCCTTCACAATTATAAACATTTAAAGACAATTGCTTTCACAAAATTAATACCCCTTCACAATTAAAAAATGTGTGTTTGATAATTATAATTAAGGTAAATTATAAAAGACAATTGCTTTCACAAAATTGTTGAATTAATTGTCCATGACCGTACTTTTCAACACACAAATCCCCTCGGTCATCTCCCCTTCCAAGGCAATTTGGAGTAGGTTGGTTGCTTAAGACTTTTAATATTAGTATCTTATAACCCATGCAATTCATGGTTTTTTTTTAATATTTATAATTATATTAATTTATAATTTTTTTATAATTTTATGTTATTAGTTTTTACTTTTTAGACTTTATTTATTACGTTTCATACTCTTAATACATTACTTATGTTGTGTTTTGAGTGCCCACATAACTCACAAAATAATCTTTAACTTAGTGATGGTTTTAACAAAAAAAATTCCAATTAAATTACCCCGAAACTAAAGAAAAAATAAAATGGCGAATTTTAACAACAGTTATATTCAACTTAGGAATATAATTAAAATAAAGAAAACCTTCTCAACTTAGAATTAAAGTATAGACCAACAATCAAATAAACCTACCCAACTTAGAATTTGAACTTACGAATTTATATTTTGAGAATTCTAGTCAACTTAGAAACCCTACTCAGATTTTATTTATATTATTAAAATAAAAAAATTTAATATTAGATCTAATTTTTCTCATTCATCTATCAACGGTCCCTATTGATTTGGTAGTATATGACCAAAATTTTGGATAAAATCTCTCTTACGCTTATTATATATAAGGATTTAATTTTGATATTATCTTTTTATTTTTGTTATATGTAAAATAATATAATTATAATTTGGATGAATCAAATTGTTATGTTACTTCAGAAAAAAGTGTTATGTTTAATACTAATAAAAAAAATGTTGTAAATTCATTCATGTACAGGACTTCTCCTACATCTCTTATAACGTAGGGTCCACGTGTATTATTGTTAGCATTATATTGATAATTCTCCTACATCTCTTATAACGTAGGGTCCACGTGTATTATTGTTAGCATTATATTGATAATTTTTAATACTGTAATCGATATGAATTGTTATCTTCATATTTGGTTTAACAATTATCATCTAACTGGAACTACCCATAAATTCAAGTGAAAAGATATTTAAGAATTTTTACATAATTTTTTTTTAAATTATCAAAATACACTTTTTAGTATTTAAATATAATTCCTATTATTAATCAAATACACTTTTTAATATTAGATCTAACAATTCTCATCTATCTATTTAAGATCTAACGGTAATTATTAATTTGGTCGTATAGTGATCGTACACGGACCACATCGATTTGAATTTTTTCTTAAATTGATTTTAATATTTTATTGAAATGAACATAGAATTTCTAAATTTAAAAGGATCAAGAAAAAAAATTTAAATTGGTGACACAATAGTAAAAAAATATTTATTAAAATTTAGATACTCAATTTACTATTGGGCTCTATCTTGAGTTTTAGACATCGGAAGACGATTTTACAGCTCACGCGAAGCTAACGAATTTATCTTTAATTTAATGATGGTTTAATAATTATTATCTAACTGGACCTACCCATAAACTAAAGAGTAAAGATAATTACGAATTTTTACATAAAGATTTCTATTCAATATAGAAAACCCATTTATAATTGGTTTAAATTATCAAAATACACCTTTTAATATTTAAATATAATCATACTATTAATCAATACACTTTTTAATATTAGATCCAACGGTCCTCATCTATTTATTTAAGATCTAACAGCTTTTATTAATTTGGCGGTCATATGACTACCAAAGTTTTGGATAAGATCCATGTTACGCTTATTATATATAAGGATTTAATGTGATTGGATACCACGTGGTTTATCGTGGTTATTTGTTATGCGATTGGATCCCGCGTGGTTTATCGTGATTATTAATTTATGCGATTGTAAATAACGAGGGTTGATCGTGTATGTTCTTTTGATTTGTGTCATTGGTTAGTAATCTTGTAATCCGATGTATATTCAAGTTATGGTCTGTCACTGACCATAACAAAGAAAGTGAAAAAGGGCGCATAAAGAGTAAAGTTAAGTCACCATGTATAAACACTGTGCGATGTTAATAAATTGGTTACTAATAAACTTATAAGGTGCAAAGATTACCTTGGAAAATAACATGGTCCAAGCATTGGCCGACAGCCGCTTCGCTAATCCAACCTTTGAGACAGGCAACTTCCCGTGCAAGCATGTGATATGATTGTTGTCAATTGTGCTGCAAGAGATTTTGAACAAAGAACTGAGAGCCACTAGAAGTCTGTTCATTCTATTTTAGACCTTGTTTAGGAAGACATACAGTCAAGCTTTTTGTTATGGGACTGAAGGGATCTTGGTCCTTAATCATTACAAGTAAGACACAACTGATGACAAACCCATCTCTTTGTCTTCCTAGCTAGGTTCATATGAATCCTTATAGTACCTTTCTTATTATATTTTCTTCCTATATTATGCTTTATACATCACATAATAAATAAACTTTGCTTGAAAAATGTTGGAAATATTAACATGGACAAACAAAATTAATAATTGTCAAAACAAACTGAATGTTATCTATTCAGTATCCACTTCTGCACCCAACCAGTTGACATGATTAAAAAAAATTATAATAGTAAAATGAAAAGCTATACTAGATTCATGCAAATCGGACTTACGGTGATTTGATGTTGTCAGCCCACTGTCGAAGCCAGTCAATAGAGATCCAAAAATATGGCTCCTGGGGAGATTGGACAGCTGCTGCACTAAGAACAGATCGTACCTCTTCTCTTTTTTCTGTGATCTGATCCATTTCTAATTTCTTCTTCAACTTAAATTGCTCACAAGAATCAGAAAGCGACTCATTCAACTTCAATACCTCTTCATAAAGATGAGAAGGAATTGAAAATTTATCTGTAGAAGCAATAGTGCTGTCCTTTTCCAAGGAAGATTCACCAGAACCCACTTGTGTTTTCTCAGAACCATTCTTCGGACGCCTAAGAATGTATGTAAGCATATATGCCTCGCTTGATGAGAACATCTGTGCATTAGATACATTTTTCGAAGCTGACGATAATAGCTCTCCGGTATCAGCATGAAATCCATTCGTAACATCGTCCGTTTTCTTGGAGCAAGTAGCTTGAACTACTGGTTCAATTGATGATGATTTGGAGACAGATTTCAAAGATTCTTCCCCGAAAGGGTGTCGACCTAAGCTGGACACTTGTTCGTCATCAAATTCCCACCATTGCTCTGTATTCTCATCCTTAATATGGGCGACATAGTGACCACTATTAACGGCAGAACCCTTGTGAATTAACACAGCAGATAATTCATACAACCATTTGGCTTGAGAGTGTTCGGATAACCTGTGGGACATATCCAGTTCTCCAGGAAACCCAAATGCAGAAGTGATTTTCTTCTTCTTAGTAGTCTGCAAAAGAAGTAAACAAAAAAAAACTAAGAAGACAATTTCAAAAGGCAGCGATACAACATGCAGTCATGTGATACAAATAGGACAAGTTAATTATTCAGGCTACGATTCACGTCTTCTGTGGGCACGAAGTCCCATGAATACATGTATTACACACGAGCCCAACTCAGTAGATGCCCTGATCTACTGAAAAGCAACAAAATGCTTTTAATATTTTAAACCATAAATACAAAACACTATAATAAGCCTCTTAAATCATATACCTGAAAGCCATATAACTAAGCTAAAAACAATGATAACTCAACCATTGCAATATCACAAGGTAACAGTTTTCCAAATTTACCATGGAAAAAATTCATTGTGTTCCCTCGTGTACGAACAAAATCATAATAAATAAAGGAGAAACTATAGCCACAGAAAATCACAGGGACAGTAAGTACGCATATTTTTAATAAAAGGTCAAAAGTTCAGAAAAAAGATTAGACTGCAATACATTTGGAAGGAAAATACAACGCTTGAGCTGGAAATTGAGGACATTTGGCAGTGACCGCAACTTAATGCTACGAGTAGCATCAACTCGAGCTGCACAGGATTCGCAATAATACTGATTGTCTTCCCGAAGTTCTTCCACACTTAGATAATCATCTAAACTCTCGTCTAGACTCTTTAAACCTTTGATATTCAATTCCAGCTCATAGAAATCTTCTATTTTTGATGACGCAGCAGACTCATTTCCACATTCTGAGCACCTACATAATGTAGGAAGTAAATAACAAAGACAAACTTATGCCTCCCATGCACAGGAAGCCAGAACAGGTCGGTACGTGCACACATAAAAGCGTACAGGCACACATAAAAGCACGAAAGACAGTGCCTTGCCATTTACCATTCAAAAAACATATAATAGAACATGCGCACATGTCGGCAGTACATATTCCCATTTAACAATAAAAGGTCACAAGTCCTACATTTCTGGTTTATTGTAAGTTGAAACAAAACTGATATCAAGCTCTCCTTGCAAGAGGCAATAAAGTGTCCACATTACTTGTTAACAGATTCTCAGGTTCTTCATAACTCGATAGTGAGCGGGAGAACAACAATCATATAATGGATACACATACCACGTGTAAAGCTAAACCACATAATTACATATAAACACCTCTTGTTTAAAATAATACCCGAAGTAAAATAATATATGTATATCATTACACATAAGTCATAAAACATAACATCAGCAATTGACCAAACTGAAGGCTTTTTTTTGTGAGAGTGCAAACAATTTGTTGTGTCATATGTACCTCTTCAAGTTGTACTGTATTCAGAGTTATTTGATAAAAAAAATTATATTGATCAAACAATTAGAGGGGAAAAAATTTAACATTATACAACACACTTTGTTGCATTATACTAATATCAGTATTATTGTATTAGTGTTACGGTTAACTTTCTCTCCTAAAGTCATAATTTGGTGAAATTACAAGCTATTTGATTCTTTACGATGTGATTACAAACATATACACATACATATATATATGTTGGTCAGATAATAATATGGACAGGATTTCGATAAAAGCTGAACTCCGTCAAATTGAAAACCAGGGAAGCTTAGAGCATTTTTCATCCAAAGAATTGACTACTGCACTCGTGATGGAACAGGCACAATCTCTTAAGTATTAAGAGATATAGAAATTTCATTGCAATCAATCCAGATTTAGGACTTCACTTCTTTTGTTTAAACCTACATGTATAGGAGCTTAGAGCTCACCATACGTGACAGGAGAAAAAACTGGCTTTGATAATGTGACTGTGCACCGGTTATTCATTGTTAAAGTTGCTATTAAAGTTGACATAGATATTACTGGTTCCCACTTCAAGTGATGAAGGAATATACTCCGCAATAAAGTATTGGGAGAAACTTCTTCCAAAACTATATATTCCTAGCTCTGAAGTCTCCAAAAATATTGTTTTCGTCATTATTCTGTTCTGTATTACTTGATTATGATTCCATATTATTTAATTTTTATCCATTTCTTTTAGTAAGCTTTTAACCTCTACTGGACTCAAAGCCTGGTCAGTGACACTTTCCTCTGCAACCACACAACCACGGCATAAATATCTACAGATTTTAAAAGCTCGATTGAACAATATTAAAAGGAGACTCAATCACTAAATGCAGATAGATAATAGTACAAACCCCCAAATCTCTAAGACGGCAATAGTAGACAGTATCAATAACTATGAGGCGAGATTAATACTTGAGAAAGGATTTCGAAAACAAAACTCAGGCAGAGACGTAACAGAAGCTCAATAATCATAATTCATATTTGTTGAACTTGTAACACTTACTTAGTCACATGTGAGACCCCGCCACGAAAAAGATCTTGGATAACTGTTCTAGCCCTTGCAACACTGGAACAGCTCAGACATTGTTCAAGTAAAGAAAATAGCAAGGTCAGGAACTCATGACTATCCTGCTGAACGCCATTATCTAGCTCCAATGTTCTAATAAATGGAGCCGAATCAATAAAAGACATCTTACTAGCATGTAATTGTGCAAATAGTCTAGCCAGTTGATCTATAACTGGCTGTTGCTTCAGAACATCCTGTTCGACACAAAAAATACCTTCCCTGAATAGCTTGTTCATGAACAGGCACTGTAGAATGCTGTTTGCGTAACAAGTAGCACCCAAATTAGTTAGACCTGCAGGTGACTCAAGAGAGGCACGAAGGTCACTGGATGGATCAGTACCGAGTGAATCTAGAATATCTGATGTCTTCTGCCATAAACCAGATTTTCGACTTCCATTGGGAGGTGGTATCAACCCACAGAAGCAATTGGGATTATCTTTTGTATTTACCCGACAACCTTGACAAACAGATTTAATAATCATGTATAACTGGTTTATATCATCCTTGGTAACCTGACCTGAAGAGTGGATTTTTCTGCACGCAAACATAAAAGACATGCTCAATCAATATATGCATAAAAACTGAATTGTCACTATTATTTGGATTTTAGTAGCATTATAGCAGTTGCCATCTACAATTCTATATTATAGACTACTTCCCACCAAAGAAGGATTGAGTAAAATGTCAAAGATGGTCTTCTTTGATGTTTATAATAGTAGCATTAGCAACACAAACTCTTAAAAATTATAAGTGTACAATTCTAAATTTGTTTTAACTTTTACAGGCATATTTAGAAAGCCAAAAACAATGTTTTTTTAAATACCTCCTTGACTATTTGCCTTTCTATCCACTTCAAGAGTCGTCTCCTTAATAAAAATCAATTAAGTCATAAAACTTGTGAATTTTTCATAGGTACCTACTCCAAGCGTCGTAAAATACATGAAAAAAAGTAAATGTGATGAGGAGTCAGGAATTAAAATATTAATTTGTATTTCTTACATATTACTCCCTCCATCCCTCTCATTTCTTTACAGTTTTTTTACACTGCTTGGCACACATTTTAAGGCTCCTATAAAGTATAGTTCTACAACTTATTTTTAAAACTTACTTTTTCTAAATAAAAATTTAAACACTATATTTTTATTCAGAAGAAGAAAAAATTTAAAATAATTTATCGAAGTATATATTAAAGGAGCCTTAAAATGCGTGCCGAGTCCCCGTCCCCCAATGTAAAGAATTGAGAGGGACGGAGGGAATATTATTTAGGAATGGAGTTAATTGTTAATAGATTATTAGGAATATTCCAGATTTTTAGTTACCTAGTGATAGTCATCAAAGGATTTGCTTCCTTTACTTAACTATGGTAGTGGCTACTGTGTTATTTATTATTTAATTCAAGGTCCCTACAGAAACAGCCTCCCAGTTGCCCTTCCTAAACACTACACCCAGAAGTATGCTTGATAAATTTATGTAATTGTGTTACTATAGTGATAATGGAAAGCAGATATGGAAAAGGAACAGTTTTTTTTCATTGGGATTTTAATTGCCTTCCAGGTAATAAGATTTCTCTTGTTATACTCATTAATGTTATAAAATGACGTTTACAAGATAAGTCTGAGGAATAATTTGCGTAAAGAGAAAGGTATTTATGCATGTTTTTAACCTCTTTCTAGACCATGTCTTGCATCAAAAAGAATCACTTACAATGGGACAAATGAAGTATTTCTTCAAAATAATCTTTTGATTAGTTTACAAGTTACAAATCAATAATAGAATTCATACTAGTTAGTAATTACATCATTAAATTTAAGGAGAAAAGGTACATAAAACAGAAACTCCATTAAACACAACCGGTTAATTACTTCAATATTTATTTTCTTTTTTGTCAAACCAACAAAAGAGGATAGTGTTTTAACAATTCGTCCATTCCCAAGCTTACCCAATTTTACGAATTAGCGCAGGTGGACATGCAGTGTTGCCAAGGCACATGCCAGACCAGAGAGGCGTAGTGGCATAGTGAGACGCACTAACCTCGCCTCATTTGCCCAAAGAGACTTGAAAGAGGTGTGAACCTCACCAAGTCTAAGGCACAAGGCTTCACTCGAGGCGCAGCTCGCTAAAGGGAAGCGCAATTTAACCTAACCTACTTCAAATAAATAGGAAAAAAAACTTGTCAAGCCGACCAATTCTCAATTGTGACAATAATTTTCTCCTTTCTTTCTTTCTTTCTTTCTTTTTTCTCTAAAGGGATTTACTTATGGGGTGTTTCGTTTAACTCAATTCTTTTATATTTGCGTGTTTCCGTAAGTATTAAAAAAATAAATAAACTCAAAAAACTTATAAATTTTATTCATGAATTTAAATTATGCACATATACATTTTACATATTGATGAAACAGTGACCCTGAAAAATTTTAGCCCATATTTCATACCTGCGCTGCGACCACAAAATCTTGCGCACTAATTAATGTTTATACATTGAGAAAGGAATTAGTGTCAAGTTAATTTGTTCACCTTGCATTTTTTATATTTATTTCATGTCAGTAATAACATAAATTTTAGCGAGATAATTAATTTCTTAATTTTATATGTATTGACTACAATCATGATTATTATATATTTTTTCCTTAGCAGTTCTGTTTAGTTCATTAATAACATGTTAATATCTTCATTCAGTACTTATAGAGTTTAGATTTTTATTTAGATGGATAGATATTTACGTTACTCGGACTCAGGTGCGGCGCACAATGCATTAATGATTGTTGCCGATACACATTAATGATATTTTGCAGATGCCGTTTACAATTTCCATTTTGACTCATTAATGTTCCAAATACTTATGGTAGGACATTGCTGAAACAGAAACAGACTTGTCCCAGCAGCAGCACATACCAAGCTGTTACCACCACAACCCGAGAGATGCCTACCAGGAGAAAAGAAATAGGAAAATAGTGTGGAATAAGAACTGCATCACCTATCGCATACAGACTCATTACGCCACACAAACTGTTTATTTTAGCCTAAAGTACACATCCCCAACACCAAAAATACTCAGACGGTTGTATAGGTCCTGGAACACCACTCAAATGTAGAGTTAAAACAAGTAGTAAAGGACTCTTTAAAGCAAACATGTACAAGTAACGCTAGAGACTCCATCTAAGTCCATGTAACTTAACTTGCACCTCTAAGCCTCCAACCACAAAGCCTTATACATTTCCTTTCTCGCCTCCCGTCCAAGGAATAAATATCTTATCCTTTCTCGGAAATCATTATTATAATCACATTTACCTTTCTAAACTTGAATAATTAAGTTAGGGTTCCAAATTTCCATTTCAAGTGTAACACGTCATTAATTCATTCTCAAAAATCTCCCTACCATTAATAAATATCTGAGCTAAATTCACAAAACACAATTACATACTAAACAAGAGTTTCCAAACATGTTTTAAACACATAAACTCAACAAAACAAGAAAGAATCACGAGCACACAACACAGAAAAATTTGAATCAAACAGCAGTAATTAATCGCACCGAAAATCTTATTATAATCACATTTCCTTTCTCGCTTCTCGTCCAAGGAATAAAAATCTTATTCTTTCTCGGAAATCATTATTATAAATAACATTTACCTTTATAAACTTAATTAATTAAGTTAGGGCTCCAAATTTCCATTTCAGGTGTAATACATAATTAATTCATTCCCAAAAACCTCCCTACCATAAACTAATATTCGAGCTAAATTCATGAAACACAATTACATATTAAACAAAATTTCCAAACATGTTTTAAATACATCAACTCAAAATAACAAGAAAAAGTTACTAAACCATAGCACCAAAAAATTCAAATCAAACAGCAATAATTAACCGCACGGAAATCTTCTTATAATCACATTTCATTTCTCGCCTCCCGTCCAAGGAATAAAAATCCTATTCTTAGTCGGAAATAATTATTATAATCACATTTACCTTTCTAAACTTAAATAATTAAGTTAGGATTCCAATTTCCATTTCAGGCGTTAAGCATCATTAATTCATTTTCGAAAATCTCCCTACCATAAATTAATATCCAAGCTAAATTCACGAAACACATTTACATACTAAACAAGATATTCCTACACGATTCAAATGCGTTAACTCAAAAAACCGTAAAACAATCACGAAAACAAAACACCGAAAAATTCAAATCAAACAGAAAAAATTACCGAAAAATCTGCGAAGTAACGACAGCATCATCATCAACTTTATGCCTCTTATTCTTACTCCGTGTAGCTGGTCTATGACTCATCTTTTCATCCACCACAATTCAACAACTACAACAAATTAACAAAAATCAAATTAATCACTAAAATACAAAAACCTAAAAAAAACATTAAATTAATCAATTCAAGTAAAAAACTGAAAAAACGATAATTAAAACGCAATTCAACTAAAATAATTGAAAAATAAATGTTAAAAACACGAGATCTTTACTAATCGTAAGCTAATTGCTTCTTCTTACCTCGTGAATTGTGCGAATTGAGCTTGAATTGGGGATTGATAGGAAATTGGGGGAGATAGGGTTAAGAGAGGTTGTGCGTATAGGTGTATGTATAGGTGTATATATATGAGACGTTTGCCTGACTGCCGATATCTGAATAAATTTGGGGGCTCGGGCGTACGCGCTGCTTAGAGGGAGTGTGCTGGTTAAAGTTAATTTTTTGGCTATTTGTGTTTTAGTTTTAAGTTTTCTTGGATTTTAAATAAATGAAAAGTAAGACTATTTGTTCTTTTTTTTGTTGGTTATAATTTATGAGGAAATAAATAGTATCTGTTTTTTAGTAAATTTGTGCAAATTAGTGTGGTTGGTTGAATGACTAAATGTCATTTATGTTGGGTTTATTTTGTTGGTTGAGATTGTGTGATTTGGTTTTGTATGATTTGGTTTTATATCGGTGTAATGCATGGGATATTTTATAAATATTATTTATCAATTTTTTATGTTATGTTAAGTTAAATTTTAATTTTGATTTTAGAAGAATTGTAAAATAATATTTGCAAGCTCATTAAGTTGATCCATAAATTTCTAACATTAATCATTTATTATATATTTTAGTTGTTATTTTGTTTTTTATATCAAAATTTCGTGTTTTCCTAATTTTAAAATTATTAAATTTTGGATTTTTTTTTGCACAATAACTTTATTATATTATATATAATTAATATCTGAGTTTTTTGCAAAAAAAAAATAATATCTACAAATCTTATTCATAATTTTTCCAATAAGATGTATAATTTAATAATATTTTTAAATTGTATTGATTGTTATTAAGAAAATATGGTTGTTAGATCAGGATTCAATGATCATCAGGATTTGGATTAACTGATCAGGATTGTTGACGTCATCAGTATTGCACGAGCGTCAATATTAGGATTGCTATTAGGATTGCTATCAGGATTGCTATCAGGACTCAGATCAATATTTATCATCAGGACTGGAAGCTGATCAGAATTACTACTTCTAGTTTGTTTTAGAGTCCAGTTAAAAAAGGAAGTTTATTTTGTCGGTTCCTAGTTTATAGGAATGCAGCTGTCGGTTAGGATATGTTTCAATATTGTTTGTAATTGATTTGGACTTATCTTATAATCGATAGAGAAGCTGTGTAGTATATAAACACGGTTTAGGTTTTGATTTTATATCAATCACACACACGAGTATTTTGTAACCTTGAAGCTCTCAAGAACATCAGAATTTCTTGAGAGAGTTTGTAACAGTTTTATATCAGAATTAATAAAGCTGTTATTATTCATATTTGTGTTTAAAGTCGAGAATCTTATACAATTGTATTCAACCCCCCTTCTACAATTGTTTATTACTGGGCAACAATTGGTATCAGAGCAAACTGATTTAATTTGAATCAGAAATGATCCAAGATGTCGAAAACCAAGTATGAAAGCATGAAGATTCCCATATTGAAGAAAACTGAATACCCTACATGGAGGGTAAAGATGTTGATGTACCTAGAAGCAATGGATCCTGAATATCTGGACAGGATTCGTGATGGACCATATATCCCTACGAGACTTGTTGGACAAACAGATACTGTACCTGAACACTACGTGGTCAAGGTAAAAAGTGAGTGGACTCCAGAAGAGAAAGCTGACGTTCTCATATATGCTAAGATAAAGAATATCCTGCACAACAGTCTTGATGTTGTCATGTCTAACAGGGTGATTGCATGCAAGTCTGCCAAGGAAATTTGGGACACTTTGGAAACTCAATGCCAAGGATCTGCATCTGTCAAGAAAAACAGAAGGGCTCTACTGATTCAAGAGTATGAACAATTTGATGCTAGACCTGATGAGAGCCTTACTGACATGTATGATAGATTCCTGACACTCCTTAACAATCTATCTCTAGTTGGCAAAGAATATGTAACTGAAGACTCAAACACCAAGTTTCTGAGGGCTTTACTAGAATAATGGGACACTCAAACTTCAATTATTAGGCACCAGTATGATCTAAACACTGTGTCTTTTGATGAGGTATATGGAATGCTAAGAACCTATAATCTTGAGGTTCAACAAAAAAAGAACAAGAAGAGCAGCAATGCAAAGTCTATAGCCTTGAATGTTGAGGCTAAATCAAAAGGAAAAGTTGTGGAGGTCTCTCACTACTAGAAAAACTGCAATACACATCAGTTTTTGGCCGATGTCTTTCACTTTTTCAACTGATGTCTTTGTCGGTGATGTTAAAAGTCCCCCTTTTAGACATCAGTTTTTACCCAATGTTGAAACATATATTTGACATCGGTTCTTTTGAGAAAATCCGTTGTCTAGACCTATATTTAACATTAGTTTATTATTAAAAACTGTTGTTTGAACCTACATTTAACATTGCTTTGTTGATAAATATCTGTTGTCTGGATATACATTTGACATTGATTTCATTTTAAAAACTGATGTCTTTGTGGTTGTACAATAATGTATAATATTCATTTTCACATAAATTTATTGCACTAACCTACGCACTTAATCACACCAAAAAATAATTAAAACTGAATTTGTCATTCTAAAAAAAATTCAATATTCTTACATCATTGAGTAAAACCAAAATGATATGCTCGGTATGAGCCTATATACCAAAAGCAAACTTTGATTACATTATCCGGAAAACCAAACAACTAAAACAATTTCGAAAACAAGCCTCATGTAAGCCTAAAGTCCATTGCAAGCAAGAAAAATAGAATCATCATCCACGTCCAGCTCATTATCTTCATCAAGGTCAACCTAATTCAAGTATAACAAAAGCAAATACAAGTCAAGTTATAATTCGAACTCACAAATGCAAATCACAAGGTACTTTAAAAAAGATAGAAATTGTTCGTCATTCATTTATACATACTTCACATACATATAACTAAAGTGGTTAAGTTTCCAATCAAATAAGGGGTGAAGATAACCACAACTACTCATTTTGTCATTGACAAAATATCCAACCAATGTCATTCAAACAACCATAAACATCCATACCATAATCCAAACCAATAAATCATATATAAGGAACTAGCTAGCTGAACCCAAAGTATCACAATGCTACACATCAATTCACAAAATTGACAAAAACGTTAGTATTCTCAAATTTTTGCCTCATACAGTAGATTGGCAAATAGTTTGAGACTATATATACAATTATAAATCAGTACCACATAAATGGGAAAGATAAAATCTTAGTAACAAGACTTGCTACCAATTTTGAAAAAAACAAGTAACTATTATCAACAGCTTGCTACTAGTAACTAGTAAGGTGCTTACCTGTGGAAATTTTGCTGAGCATACAACATAATCTGTCAAATTTAAAAGATCATCTAACCCTTCCCTTTTCTTTTCGGCATCAATGAGCATAGGTATACCCATGCAATTTGCCTGCACTGGAAGAACAAAAAGGACGGACTTACATGTACATTGTCAATTATGATTTACCTTCAAACGTTTATACCAACAATAAACAATAAAAAGACACTTCAGTACTGATCTTAATTATAAAGAAGTTCGGCAAACTTATCCTCCAGCTTCTGAACGTACTGACTGCACTATTCATTAAATATGAAATTGATGCAACTTAAATAAATTAAGTGCATGAAAAGAATTGTATGATAAAATTAATGAGTACACATAAGTCATATTGATATCGGTAATTGTCCCCACTAGACATATAAATGATATGCTAATATCATTGATTTTTATTATATACTCACCTTCAACTACATGGATGTTTTTCCCATTTTTTGGGTTCAAGATCCTTGAAGTTGCATCTTCAAAACCGGTACAGATAATGAATTTTACCTAAAGAAAACAAGTACAATACAATGGGAAACTCAAAACTAAAATTGCGAAAAAAAACTACGTAAGGTAACTAACTGATAAAAAGCTAACTACCATAAGATGTGAACTTCGGATCACTGGATGCTACATCCCATACTTGGACGGTCCAATCAAGGCTTCCAGATGTGAGAACTTGTCCATTAGTACTGAGGCTAAACTTGAAACAGAATCCTTGTGACTTACACACGATATCATATGAGCTGAACATAATTTAATTAAAAAATAAAGAATCAACCTTAGCATGCGCTGAGATAGAAAAATTTAGTTCAAGGTGATACATCGGTGAGCAAAAAAAATTTACTATGTCTTAGGGGTTTCACTGCATACCTTGTAACTCAACAACCCAAACTCCTTTGCCCAATCCTAGAAATAAATCCTTTATCATCTCCACCTCATATTGCCACTAGTGTAGTATATGTTAGACTGCAAGCAACTGTGTATAATTCACCTACCAGCAAGACAATCTTCTTTTAGTCACTTCGCAACTTTAGTAAATTACTGGGGATATCAACCTTTAAAATGTAAACTTAAATGAGGAACTAATAGTCGGAAAGCAGAATTCATACATGAACAAAACAAATAAACAATTTAACATCAAATAAACAAATATGCAGACATAATAATTTGCCAAAAAATAAACAAATATGTATAACTCTTTTCATCATATGCAGACTCTGAAAGAGCTTAAAGAACATATATAGACAAAGCACCATAAAAACAAATAAACAATCAAAAACGAAATAAACAATTTAACATCAATTAACAACTACAAACATTCAAAAAATCACCAATTCCAACGTTCACTAAAAACAAATAAATGTTCAATAAAATAAACACTTGCCAATTCGAGCTTTGGAGCACTACCCAAACAAAATTATTTTTCCAGCATAAAAAAACAAATTAAAATTCTTTTTCCTCAAATTCAAAATAAGAAAAATAAAATAAAATTAGGGATTCGAGTTTAAAAACCCCCCAATTCAAAACTAAATCGAACTAATTTCAGTTTACGTACAAATGCAAGGTTACCCATTTACCAATTCGGCCTTTGTAGCTTCAAGCAAATCAAATTGAGAAATGAACAAATGTTTACAAATTTGTAGTTTCGATTGATTTTGAATAAACTCGGTCGAAAGAGAGATAGAGATTAGAGATTCGAGATTCATGTATCTTGGATATTCCAGTTAATTGAGAGAGAGAGAGGGAGAGAGAGAGAGAGAGAGAGAGAGAGAGAGAGAGAGAGAGAGAGAGAGAGAGAGAGAGGTGGGATTTAAGGTTCTGGAGAAAGGGGGTGAGTGAGAGATTTTGTTTCAATTGTTTTAATTTTAGATTTCTTTTTATGTTTTAAATTTTATCTGAAGGGAGTGTTTGTTAACTACGGGGGAACCAAAATTTGGCTGAGGGGGAAAATTTTGGTGTAAAGGGGGGAAAATAAATTAACAGGGGGAAAAATTGGGGGGAGTGGAGGTTAAAAATTTTTAAGGCTTATGTAAGACATCGGTTGTCCTAGCATACGATGTCCTAGAAACACAAACACATCATTTTAAAAAAGATCGATGTTTTTAAGTCGTTTTACATCGGTGGCATTAATGACCGATGTTAAAGCGGTGATGTCTATTACACTTTTTCTAGTAGTGTCTAGAAGAAAATTGATAAGTCGTTCTACCGTCGGGCTCTACTTCCTTAGTATTATGCTGGAACAGGTGTTTGTTTGGCTTGTTGGGCTCTTAATGCTTGTTTGGCTTTGTCGACCTTGTTGGGCTTGTAATGATTGTTTGGATTTGTCGACCTTGTTAGGCTTGTCCGGCTTGCTGAACTATGTTGGCCTTGCTGAGCTTTACGTGTCTTATCTGAGCTCCACCGGAATTGCCTCCGAGCTCCCTGAAACGGAAATGCCCGTGGGGGGTTATGTCCCCGTAAGCACCTCCGGCGTGAGAATAAGTATCCGGTGGACGGAAAACATAATACAAATATGTAGACATGTATTAATTTCTAGAGAGAGAAAGTAGAGAGAAGGTAGAGCAAAACCTATCAGAAATTGAATATAGTGAAAGTGTAGTGAATGTTGTGAACCTGCAGCATTGAAGTGAGTAGGGGGTATATATAGGCTCATGTCATGTGCAGTGCACATGACTGAGTGTCCACGTGGGGGACAGGAACTGCAAATTAGGGTCTTGGTCGGGGGTCAATGTCCACCTTGTGTCAGCTGCATGATGTCCTGACGTTTGGACCATGTACTTGTGCCAGCTTTGTTGCAGATGTTAGTGTCTTGTCCCTGTTAGCTTTGTATTGTGCGTACTTGTCTGTTGTGCGACGTGTCATGTCCAATCCTTATTGTTAGGTCCAAAGTATCGTAGGGGGGGGGGGTTGAATACGATACTCACAAATAATTCAATTTCGTTCGCGGATAAATCATTCAGTTCTATAACGAAATCAAACACACCAAACCAAATCAAGTTTCGGGGAATATATCTTTTTATAAATATAAACCTCGAGGGGTGCTACAATTTCTAATCCGTAGATTAGCTTCAATGAGTTCTAAGTTATACACAATCAAAACTTTGATAGAATTCAAGCAGAATTAATTTCTCTGGTATTTTCTCTCTGGCTCAAACTCTCTCTCAGTTATTGCTTCTGTGAAAATAACTTCGACTGAGGAAGACACTGCCTCTCTCTTAGTAATTGTAGGCTTTTGATTTGAAAACTATCGAACCAAGTTTGTAGGAACAATCTTGGCCGTCCATCTTCAAAATCAACCTGACAACAAGTCACACTTTTCACATGCTCCTCAAATTAAAAACCATCGAATGAATAAATCTTTTTACCATTCGATAGTTTTTTAAACAAAACTATCGAATGCTAAATTGATTTACTTTGGTTTTCTTTGAATCACTTTTCATTCCATTCGATAGTTTTCTGAAATGAAAAACTATCGAATCCTTTTCTTGTCTTTTAACTCATTTAATGATTCCACTGAGCTCCTGGGTGTTTAAGTAATAGACTGTATCACTTTCTTCTTAGACGATAAAACAACTTTATCTTTTCAGTGTCGTCACCTAGTGCAACTGGTCTGGTTCACAGATGAATAACACTTGATCAATTCTTCTTTTATGTCTTCAATTCAATGCTGTTGATACGTCCCTTGTCGTTCTGGTTGCTTCGTTTAAATCACTGGAATCCCGTGGTACTTAACCCTAAATCATTCACATACTTCTGTCGTCTTGAAAGTCTTGTTTCTTTTGCTGTCACTGAGGCTTGAACATTTTCATGAACTTCTTTCCGTGACCTGTTTACGGACTTCAAGAATACATAACGTATTTTGATTTTTTGAGTTTACCCTTTCTTCTTTGATTCTGGATTCCTGTGCTTCTGTTAATACTATTGTCTGTCTTGTCCTTTGTTGAGTTGTAGTTATCTCTTTTACATCTTATGTTACATTATGCTTTACAATCTCCCCCTATTTGATTGGATAGAGTTCGACAAGCAAATACTTCGAGGATAACTCAACTAACTAAGGAAACATTAAACTAATTAAAGTAAGACATCGTAATAATATTAAATGCATTCTGGATCAGATATATATACATTTCCAGATTTCATAAATCAAAAAACAATAAAACTTTATACAATGAAGTTGCTCCTCTAATCTGAGCTGATAGTTCTTTTGTTCGTTGCTTCAATCTTCAGTCCATTCCAATCTCACCTTCTTCAATCATTGGATTGGAGTTAGCAGCTTGATAATCAATCACTGATAGATAGTGCAGTGGTTCTCCAGGTTTAAGGATTGCTCCTTGGATGTGTCTTCCAATATATTCAACCTCTTGACCCACTCCAGCCCATAACCATGCAATGTTAACATCTTCCTTGTTTAGATTTGGCATGTTTGGTAATCTGGTATACACTTCCAATCCTCTTTCCACTCTTTTCCTATAGTAAGGAACATTCTCCATTAGAAATCTTCTAAGAGTGTCTGCTGCTTTGTCCTTCTCCGTTGATGTGAATCCAGTGGATCTAAGATACTTCTCAACTGAGATTAGATAACTGCTTGGGTAGTCCCTCAGTTTGTCCTCAGCCAAATAGCAGATTCTGAACAAGTCATTCGTCATGAATCTAACCATTGGAGGATCTTCAGTAATCTCTGGACCGACTTTCATCAAGATCTCCTTAACATGCTCACGGAGCAGTTCATTTAGCCTTGTCGTCCTTTGAATCTTGATGAGAATAGCCTGCAATTCTGTGTATGTCCTCTGTTCTAAAAACTTAGTGGAAATCACAAATGTACCTTTCTCCAGAAAATTGATCAGGATGTTCCAGGCTCCATTTGCTTTAACCCCAGCTTTCAGAAAGATTATAGAGTTTCTCAATTCTTTGAAGTAAGTCTGATCTTCAAGATTGGCACTTCTGATGTCCTGAATGATAACTTCCACCTCAGCATTGTCGTTGACTTCTAATCCGTCTTCAACTCCGCAAAAGGTTTTATAAGCCATCTCCCATTCATTACCTTCTTTCTTTGCCAGATCTATCATCTTCTTCCTCCTCACTTCATTATACACCTTGAATCTCTTCAGTTTTTCACTCCTCAGAATTGCTTGTTGTTTCTCTTTCTCAGCATGCCTGGCATCTACTGCAGCTCTCTGAGCTCTTATTGCTTCCAAGGCAGCTTCTTCTTCATGTGATAGAGAATTTGCTTCTTCTTCCATAATATCCTCCCATATTGGATGTTCAACGGGCTCTGGATAATATGGCTCATGCTCCTCCTCAATTGGTTGCTCTTGCATGACCTCAAATTCCTCTTCACTCTTTTCTTCTTCGTGTACAAGTTCTTCTATCCAGTACTGTCTGATTGGAATAGCTTCAACTGTTTCCCAAACTCCTCATCCATCCTTAGGCTTCTCTTTCTCCCCATCTCCAACTTTCTCCCCCTTAGTTGAGGAATCCTCGACGAAAGCATCCTCAGCATAAAAGGTAGTAGAAGGATCAGGTTGCTGATTTGAAGGACCAGGTTGGCCAGTTTGTTGGTTCTTCAGCATAGTCCAGATCGACTGTACTCCATCACTTTGATTTTCCATGAAATCCAAGAGATCCTTATTCATCTCTTGCATAGAAGCTAGCTTAAGGTCAATGTCATCCAATCTGGAGTTGGTAGTCTGCTCAATCTTGTCCAGTCTCTGGTTCAGCTTAGACTCCACTCTAGAAAGGGTGTTCATTGCATCTTTTACCCTAGCTTGACCATCCCGGATAACCAGAACGTCTTCTCTCAAAGCTTCTTGTCCTTGCGACAAAGCATCTACTTCATTCATGAATCCATCTTTAAGTTCCTTGACGTCCGTCCTCAACTCGATCAGTTCGTCCATAGCTTCCTTCTTTAAGGAGTCCACTGCCTGCTTCGTACCTGTTATAGTGCCAGATGCACTGCCAATGACCCTGAATGTTCTTCTGGAATCAGCTGCAGCCAAGTCAACCTTCTCTTGAATAGATTTTAAAGAAGCATTGGCTTGACTAGAGGAGATCCCTTGGTCAAAGGAAGGTCGCAGTGGAACCTTGAATAGTGGATTTCCTTCTTTGTCACGAACTATCATCTCCTTGAGAGTAGATTGAACTTGTAACTCTCTTTCTGTAGGCAGTAGCTGATCATCTATATTTGGAAGGGTTAGGGTGTCACTCATCACGTTTGGCTCTGGGTGTACACTCAACGTTTCTGTCGGTGTTTCACTCATTTTTCCTTTCCCACTCAGGCCAGGTGTAAGTGTTTGTGTTTCACTCAATCCCTTTGTGCTAGTTGTGCCTGCAGAAGAAAACACCGTAGCCGTCCTTAAGGAGGTCACCGGTGGTGCAATGGGGCTTCGCAAGTCCCCGTCCTTGGATAAACCAAGTTGCTGATCATCCGTAGATGATATATCCTTTGAAGGATCTAGAGTTTGAATCTCCAGGGGGTTAGAAACAGGCTCTATTAACAGCAGAGATCCTGAATCTTCCCCAATAGTCTATGAAGACTTTACCTCAGTTGACTCCTCAATAGTAATTGATTCATTGTCAACGAGTTGCCGATCTGCACCTACGTCAGACCCTTTACCCGCAGGATCCATATATGTTCCATCTGGGGAGGTAGACAATGACCCTTTAGATTGTGCATTTAGGTCAAAGCCTTCTCTCGACGTCTGTGAAGACCCTTGGTTCTTAGAACCTTCAACCAGTGAACCTGACCGTAATATGGTCGGAACACCAGTTGCTTCCGTCAATTCTTCCTTACTTGATTGAGCTATTGGTTCAGATATAGCTTTCGTTAGCGTAGCCCAATCAGCATCAGAAAAATCAATAAAGGGCGCTTTGGAAGTTTGAAATAAAGTATCAACAGTTGCCTCGGTTTCCGTTCGTCTCCTTTTAGAGGAAGGTAGAGCTGCTGTTGAAGGGTGTATCTCCTTATGTGGTGCTGCTAAGGCACTATCTCCCTCTACACTCACGGATGTCTGAATATTGGGTTTAGGAGGGGAAGGAGGTTCGTTTATTGTTTCATTTGGCTCTTCCAAAGGCTCTTCGACCGTGGTTAGAGGTTGTGGGTTTGCAACCTCCTGGTCAGGAATGGCCACTGAGGGCTCTGGATCAACATCCATTGGTTGTGGTTCAGGAGACAGTTCAGGAATGTTACCTTGATTTACCTGTTCCCCTGGGGGTAGAAGTGGTAGGGGCACCGTTCTTAGATAGTCTGTGAGAACAGTGGGTACCCCTGGAAGATAGTTGTTCTTCCTTATGAGAGAGGTTATGGCATTGCTCTTCATTCTCATGCACTCCATGGTCTCCTCTTCAGCAAATGTCTCGCGCTCATCATCTGTTAAGATATCATTGAGAATTAGCTGTAGGAACCTAGGATAGAAACAAAGCACATCATCAGTTATGCCTGTTCTTTCATCCAGTGGTCCCATGCACAGAATGACTTGATCGATCAGTAGCCTTCCAATGTTAATATGCCTATTGTTCGCAATGGCAAACCCTATATTTTGAAGGAATAAGGGAATACCATGCAGATTTGTTAGTTTGGCAGTAAAAACATGGATTAGGGTATGAAAGAAAAAGTTCCATGCCTTTGGCAAGTAATGCTTAAGGAACTCTCCCACAAAGAAGTTAGGTTGTTGACTTCTAATGAGAGTGAAGAAAGCATGTATCTCCTTAGTTGTGGGATCCGGAACAAGGTTTTCTGTAGGAAAATGAAGTATTCTATTAAAGTCATGTTCCGTCACCCTTATTGTTCTGCCCCCTGGCACAACAAAACTGAAGGATCTCACATTATTCTCACTTGTATCCGTGGCGGATGTGTACAATGCAATCAATTGATCGATACAAAGGACCACGGGAGTACTCACAGAATATGCCACTAATGAACGTGTGTTCAAAAACTCTGCCCATGCACGAAACTGTAAGTTCGTAATGGCTTGCAGGTTTTGAAACGAGACATGATTAGTTTTGGTAACGATAAATTCTCCGGCCATTGTATTTCAAATTTTCAGAAAATAAAATTAAACCAAAACTAAATCTCACTTAAATTTAATTAATTATAACTAATTAATCAAATTCAAGCCAAAATACCCTAATAACAAAATTACCCCTTTTCTTTTCGAGCTTACACTCGGGCACTTGATTTAAAAACCTAAATATGTGAACTTCAAACAACCACTATAGTCCAAATAGATTAACTGTAAAAACAATCAATTTCTAAGGACAAGAACTTTTATCACTTTTCTGAGGTTCAACAATTTAGTTCGATAGATTCTCCGTTAGAAAGTCTGAACACTTAAAACAATCAAGTTTTTCACGGTTAAAATTGACTCAACAGTGAAATACAATGAATTTTTCAAGCTTTTCAAGGTAAAAACAAAGAATTCTATCGAAAGGGTGTGCTTGAGTGTATGTATATATTTTGTAAGTATTCAAACGAATGTTTGTGCTTTTCTAAGATCTGTAAAACTGATAATGAAAATAGACAAGGCAATGTTTTATACTGTTGAAACTGTTAGGGGCAAATCTGTCCTTACATGCTCGATGGATTTCATTAGTACTATCGATAGTTTTATCCTAGGGGCATATAGGTCAAAAACAGTTCGATAGTTTTTGAAAAACTATCGAATAGTTTAAATTATGGAATGTAAACCGACCTAATAAGAAAAACTATCGAAGGTTTCTACTTTTAATTAAAATCTATCGAGGTATATACAAAAACTATCGAGAATTCATATATCAAAATTAAGTGAATTCCTTTCGATACTTTTGCAATTCAATTTCAAAAACTAGCGAGAATTGTTTCCGATAGATTTTCTTTTCATTTTCAAAAACTATCAAAAATTAAATTCGATAGATTTATCTATGTACTTGAAAAACTATCGAATTTCCTAAAATCGACATTTTTGCTTCTGTCCAAATTTTAAAACCTGTTCTTGTTTTAGAATTCAGACCTTTTTATTTCCTGTCTAGTTTTAATTCTAATAAATCTTTTCAAATTTACCAAAATCAATTCTTAACAGAAAATTCACAATTTTCTTAGAATAAAATCAATTAAATATCATTGAGTGATATTAACCAATTAAAATCTAATGAATTATGTTGCATTAATTTACAATGTTAAAAACAAAGCAAATTAATTCAAATTAAATAGATGCTAAAATATTTAGAACAAATATTAGCACCTAAATAATTTTTAGAATTAATAACTAATTAAATGCCAGAAGATATATCATCCATAATTATGACATAAAATTAGTACAATAATCCTAACTACGAGAATTGCTCCAGAAAATAAATTCAGGAGTCCTAAGGATATAAAAATTCTTAAACTCATGTATTCACTAGGACTCTCTGCAGTTACTGACTTCTAATCAAAATCAATTAGAAAGATTTAACATCCCAAGTTCACCAACCAGCTTATTGAAAGTGGATTCATCAAGTGGTTTAGTAAAGATGTCTGCAATTTGATCCTCTGTGGGTACAAAATGTAACTCCACAGTTCCATTCATGACATGCTCTCGGATAAAATGGTACCTGATGTCGATGTGCTTCGTCCTCGAGTGTTGCATTGGGTTGTTTGAGATTGCTATGGCACTTGTGTTGTCGCAAAATATTGGAATCTTTGTCAACAAAAGTCCATAGTCACGGAGTTGGTTTCTCATCCACAAGATCTGAGCACAGCAGCTTCCAGCAGCAATGTATTCAGCCTCAGCTGTTGATGTGGAAACTGAATGCTACTTCTTGCTATACCAGGAAACTAACCTTCTTCCAAGAAACTGACAGCTTCCTGAAGTACTCTTCCGATCAATCTTACAACCTGCAAAATCAGAGTCTGTGTATCCAATAAGATCAAATCATGTATCTTTAGGGTACCAAATTCCAAGATTTGGGGTCCCCTTAAGATATCTAAATATTCGCTTAACAGCTATTAGATGAGATTCTTTAGGATCAGACTGAAATCTAGCACACAAGCATGTTGCAAACATTATATCTGGTCTACTTGCAGTGAGATAAAGTAATGAGCCTATCATACCTCTGTAGCCTGTGATGTCAACCTTCTTACCAGTTTCATCCTTATCAAGCTTAGTGGCAGTTGGCATAGGAGTCTTTGCTGTAGATGAGTCTTCCATTTGATACTTCTTCAGAAGATCTTTGATGTACTTGGACTGACAAATGAATATACCATCTTGTTTTTGGTATACTTGCAGTCCAAGAAAGAATGACAATTCACCCATCATGCTCATTTCATAACGACTCTGCATTAACTTAGCAAATCTCTTGCATAGATCATCATTAGTAGAACCAAATATTATGTCATCAACATATACTTGCACCAATATCAAATCATTTTTATGCTTTTTGACAAAGAGAGTTTTGTCTACGACACCTCTTGTAAAATCATTTTCAAGTAAGAATTCAGAGAGAGTGTCATACCATGTCCTTGGAGCTTGTTTGAGTCCGTAGAGAGCTTTGAATAGAAAGTACACAAAGTCTGCCAGTTTTGAATCCTCAAAACCTGGAGGTTGTTCCACATACACTTCTTCTTCTAACTCCCCGTTCAGAAAAGCACTCTTCACATCCATCTGATATACCTTGTAATTGGAATGTGCAGCAAATGCCAGAAACATTCTGATGGCCTCAAGTCTTGCTACTGGTGCATAGGTTTCATCATAATCTATACCCTCTTCTTGAGAGTAACCTTTAGCAACCAGACTGGCTTTGTTTCTCGTTACAATGCCATCTTCGTCCAACTTATTTCTGAATACCCATCTTGTTCCAATAACAGATTTTCCCTTAGGCCTGGGTACCAGCTTCCAAACTTTCTGCCTTTCAAACTGATTGAGTTCCTCTTGCATAGCAATCACCCAATCTGGATCATCTAGAGCATCTTCAACTTTCTTAGGTTCTGTTTCTGAAAGAAACCCAGAATAGTGACATTCATTTTGTGATGTTCTCCTAGTTCTCACTCCTGTGTCCGGATCACCAATGATCAAGTGAAAGGGATGATCTCTATTCCATACCCTTTGTCTTGGCAGATGCGATCTTGATGATTCTCCTTGTTCTAGATGTTGTGGAGTGTGACTAGTTGATCCTTCTCCTGCTCCCCCTGAGTTGTTGACGGTTTGATCTGTTGATTCTGAAGATTGACTAGTGGATCCTGTAGAATTTTGAGGATCTCCACTTTGGTCACCACTTTGTCCAGAATCATTATCATTATGATTACTATTAATAACTGTAACAACTTCAGGTACTTCTTCATTGTCAGAGAGATCTCCTAATAGATTTTCAAATACCAAGGATTCAGAGTTCTCTCCAGTTTGCAGGCCTGGTCTTTTGGTGTCGTCAAATGTTACATTAAAGCTTTCCAACACCTTCTTATCTTCAATCACATAAACCCTGAAAGCCTTAGATTCCAGAGAATAGCCCAGAAAAATGCCTTCATCTGCTTTGGCATCAAACTTGCCAAGATGTTCTCCATCTTTAAGTACAAAGCACTTTGCACCAAACACATGAAAGTACTTCAGTGTTGGTTTCTTGTTGGCCATTAACTCATACGGAGTCTTTTCATGATCTTTGTTGATCAGGGTTCGATTCTGAGTGTAGCAAGCTGTGTTCACTGCTTCAGCCCAAAAGTAAGTGGGAAGTTTTGATTCACTCAACATGGTCCTTGCTGCTTCAACCAAGGTCTTGTTCTTCCTTTCCACTACTCCATTCTGTTGAGGAGTTCTTGGTGCTGAAAACTGTCTTGATATTCCTTTCTCTGAGCAGAAATCATTAAGAACTGCATTCTTGAATTCAGTTCCATTGTCTGATCTGATTGTCCACACAGGTAGCTTAGCTTCCACTTCTATCTTCTTGATGTGATCAATGATTAGTTGTGTTGCTTCATCCTTTGTTTGTATGAACAACACCCACGTGTACTTGGAGTAGTCATCCACCATCACCAATGCATATCTATTTCTTGAAAGTGACATAACATTGACTGGACCAAATAAATCCATATGAATCAGTTGTAATGGTTCAGTAATGCTTGTCATTCCTTTGCTTCCATGTGATGCTTTCTTCGACTTCCCTTTTTCACATGCTTCACATAGTCCCTTCTGATTGAATTCCATCAGGGGCAACCCTCTCACTAACTCTCTCTTTACCAAAGAGTTCATAGTTTTGAAGTTCAGATGTGAGAGCTTCTTGTGCCATAGCCAACTTTGTTCTGAAGATGCCTTTGCATAGAAACATGTAACTTCTCCTTCACTGGTAGAACTTAAGTCAGCTATAAACAAATTTCCTTTTCTCACTCCCAGTAGAGTAAGCTTCTCATCCTTCCTGTTGGTGATCAAGCACTTGTCCTTTCTGAAATCTACATTGTAGCCTTTATCACAGAACTGACTGATACTTAGAAGATTGTGCTTTAATCTTTCAACAAGAGAGATGTTTTCAATGATGACATTTCCAGCTTTCAATTTACCATATCCCGTAGTGAATCCTTTGCTGTCATCTCCAAAGGTTACAATCGGGCCGGTCTTCTTAACCACCTCTGTAAGCAGGGACTCTTCACCTGTCATGTGTCTAGAACATCCACTATCTAGAATCCACACAACCTTTGAGCTTTTAACCTTACCCTGCAATCACAGATTGATTAAGCGGACTTTGGTACCCAAAATTGTTTGGGTCCTGAAGGTTTAGATGGTTTAACAGGAGTAACATTCAATTTATACTTACCCTGTTTAATATTCATAGTATCTGTGGATTTAACATTAACAGTGCTATTGCTACTATCAGACATCAACTTAAAATAAGCATGCATGATGTTGTACTTACATAGCAAACACTCTTTCTTTCCACAGGGTTCATGAAGATCAGGCATGTCAGACATGTTATGCATTTAAGAAGTAATAGCAGTTTCTACTTTAACCTTTTTACATGCATGTGTAAGGTGTCCAGCAGAATTACAAATAGTGCACAACTTCCTAGATGCAATGGGAGAATATGGAACCATTTCCTGATTAACAATCTTCTTCTTCTCATTCCTGTTCTTTTTAACATTACTAACTACGTCACCTACTTCAGTTTTAGGTAAATCAGGTTTAGGTAATTCATTTTTTACTGATTTCCTAGGCAACTTAGTCTTTACCTCTTTTTCCTTCAACAAATCCTCCTCAAGCAATTCTTGTCTTATGAAAAGGTCATCCTCATGAAAGAGTGGTGGAAAAGGCTTAACAAAAACTGGACAATCAACATTCTTAAGAACATGTGGAGTATTCCTTTTGACAACTGAAGGTGTCGTAGGGAATTCCACAATCTTCTTACCAGCTTTCTTGTCATAGTCAAATCCTATAGCAGTTTTATTCCCTATAGCCTGAGTATCAATGATCTCCTTAGAAATTAGGGCGGAATTCTTAAAAGCATTCAGCTTCAAATCTAGATCTGAAATCTGCTTCCTGAGGATAGTCTCTATCTCAGCATTACACTTGACCTTGTTCTCTAAGTACGCATTCTTTTGCTTAAGATCTTCTAATGTTACAGCTACAAGCTCTAGTTCTTCATTTTTAGATTCTAACTTTTTAATCTTAAGAACTAGTTTAGCATTTTCCATTTCTGATGCTAGCATGCTTGTGTGTACATTAAACAATTCTACACTAAGATCTTGCACAATTTTCTTGTACTCAGAATTAGACATATCAATTGTAGTTAAGATAGGTACCTGAGATGATTGTGGTGATTCCTCTCAAGAGTCAGCCATTAGAGCAACATTTACATATTCCTCCTCTTCATCCGAATCAGTATCATCCAAGTGTTTTCCCTCTGCTATATAAGCTTTCCCTTTCTGCTTTCCAGAGAATGCCTCCAATTGTTGTTTAAGCTTGGCATTCTCTTTCTTCAACTCATCATAACAATCCTTCTTTCCATAGACATCTTTCATGTCTCTCGCTTGACGAGGCTTCCGGCATTCAGTGGCGAAATGCCCTAACTCATTGCAGTTTTAGCATCTTGATTTGCTTCTATCAATCATGCCAGTCTTGTAGCCTCCCTTAAAGCCTGTACTAGGTGTATAATTGCTCTTCTGAAATCTGTTGGTTGAACCCTTGAACTTGTACTTAGGGTTTCTCTTGAAACGAATGTGACTAAACTTTGCAGCTAAGTACGCCATGGTTTTGTCTTCCATTTGCTCAAGCTCTTCTAGGGTGTAGTAATCACTTTCATCAACACCCATATTCACATAATCCATTTCTGCTTCTATTATCACCTCCTTTCCAGCTCTAGGGGTTTGAACCTGAATCTCAGAAGTTATTGGTTCATCCACTACAAGTGTTGCTGATCTCACAAGTGCATTGTGCTTGCTGTCCACTGTCCCTGGTCCGTAGATTATCACTCTTTGTTCCTGTTCCATCTCATAGGTCTTCAACTTCCCATAGATCATCTCTAATGACATCTTTGTGAAGTCAATTCTTTCCCTTATGGATGATGACTTGTGTTCTACATGATGGGGCAGCGTCATCATGAACTTCCTATTTGACTCTCTCAGTGGATAGGTCTTTCCTTTCATTGCCAATTCATTGAGGAGTTTAGTATATTTCTCAAAGACCTGAGTTATACTTTCTCCTGACAGAGACCTAAACACTTCATATTGAGAAGTCAGGATGTCCAATCTGTTTTCCTACACATCTTCAGTTCCTTCCATTATCAAGTTAATGGTATCCCACATATGTTTCCCGCTTGTACAGTTCATCAACTGATAGCTCATTTCCTTTTTCTGCGGAGTCCGCCAATATCAACATTAAACATGTGTCCAATCGAATCAGTTCTTTGTCAGAATCTGTATACTCAGTAATATCCTTAGGTTGGGTGCCTGAAGGAATCCTGCTACCATCAGGGGTTGTAGATTCATCAACTGATTTCATTGGTACATATGGTCCGTTTTCTAATATGCCCATATACAACGGATTAGATGCCTTGATAAATAACAGCATCGTCATCTTCCACAAACCGAAATCATCTCTAGTAAACGGGGGAACTTTAATACCATCGGTTGTCTTTGGAGCACTCGTTGTTTCTGAAAATTTCAAATTATTTAAAATTCAAGAAATTCCAATTAAATGAAAAATTTTGAAAGTTAAAAAATTTGCTTCTTATTTTCACGCTACGTTTGATTTTGGTATCATTCACCGGATCTGATTTGTATATCAATCAAGTAGCTCTGATACCAATTGTTAGGTCCAAAGTATCGTAGAAGGGGGGGGGGGTTGAATACGATACTCACAAATAATTCAATTTCGTTCGCGGATAAATCATTCAGTTCTATAACGAAATCAAACACACCAAACCAAATCAAGTTTCGGGAATATATCTTTTTATAAATATAAACCTCAAGGGGTGCTACAATTTCGAATCCATAGATTAGCTTCAATGAGTTCTAAGTTATACACAATCAAAACTTTGATAGAATTCAAGCAGAATTAATTTCTCTGGTATTTTCTCTCTGGCTCAAACTCTCTCTCAGTTATTGCTTCTGTGAAAATAACTTCGACTGAGGAAGACACTGCCTCTCTCTTAGTAATTGTAGGCTTTTGATTTGAAAACTATCGAACCAAGTTTGTAGGAACAATCTTGGCCGTCCATCTTCAAAATCAACCTGACAACAAGTCACACTTTTCACCTGCTCCTCAAATTAAAAACCATTGAATGAATAAATCTTTTTACCATTCGATAGTTTTTTAAACAAAACTATCGAATGCTAAATTGATTTACTTTGGTTTTCTTTGAATCACTTTTCATTCCATTCGATAGTTTTCTGAAATGAAAAACTATTGAATCCTTTTCTTGTCTTTTAACTCATTTAATGATTCCACTGAGCTCCTGGGTGTTTAAGTAATAGACTGTATCTGTGACGCCCTCCCGACCTGGGGTCATGATCGGGGAGTCACTACCACCTCTATACATATTAAACCCATAAACAATATAATAAAAGCATGCAGACTTGACCCCAACTCTACCCTGGATCTTTAACAGTTGATGGTGTGAAACAAGCATCCACTATCTAATTCATTAATACATAAGTCTCAGAAGTTATTACAACAAAGTCTTAAGAGTTCTACGTTCTCTATTACAAAACACCTTCTAGATATGGCCATCACCTACCTGAGCTGGCATCCCAAAAACAACCCTATAGGAAGACTTCCTAGCTGTCTGAAATGTACGTACCATCTTCTCGTTTCACTGTGGGTTAGAATAGGGAAAAAGAATGAGCCAAATGCCCAGCAAGTAATAATAATATGACCATACAGTTATCCACTGGGAAACAGTTTCAATATCAATATGTACGACATGGGTATAGCAAGATCCGTATCAAGGGATTATCAAAACAATGAATTGAATATATAGCTTCAAAACAGTTTCCAATATCAATATATATGGCATGGTTGTAGCAGAATCCACATTAGGGATTTATCAGAACAATGGCATAAATATGCAATTTCAAAGGGTAAACCAATTTCATTTTCAAGATATCCGTTTCAAAAACAATAAGTAATTTTGGAGATTTTTCACAACGCACCGGACAATACGGGTGATCAGCCACGTAAAGTCCCCATACCGGACACACAGTCCCTCTGGTCCTTGAATTGGGTCCCATTAGGCAACACATTGGCCTTTAGACTAGTCCATCCCTAGTCCATTTATTATAATTAAAAAGTGCTGGACCGGCGTTACTCGGCCTCTTACGCCTCCAATCTTAGGAATCCGTGGAAACCATAAATCAGAATTTAAATGAGTTCAAACTTTATTCCTTTTTAAAACATCTTCAGATATAAAGAAGTCCTTTGGAAATCAGATAAGTTCAATCAAAACAATCTGGATTTCTATTAGTGGAATATAAGAAATATTTATCATTGGGTATGTTCTGGAAATGTACTAAAATGAGGTATAGGTGTATTCACTTTCAGGTATAAAAGGGTTTGAATAAGTATATGATCAAATTCAGGTTATGGAATTATAGGTCATCAGGTTTCAATTCATGTATATGATCAGGGTATAAAGGTTTAAGGATAAAGAACTAAACAAAGCATGGTAAACAGTTCAACATGGTATATATGAACAAAGGTAAGGGTTATCAATGAACAATAAGTGTTTTCAGAAATTAAAGGTATATCAGGGCAAGATAACAATTCATATGTGTCAAAATGAAACAATGGAATCGAAATACGAAAGCAAGTTTGTATTACTTGCCTTAAGTAGCTAAAGGGTAATGAGCAATCACTGGTTTTCCACCTTAGTCTTTCCCTTGTCCCTAAGTTCCACTTCCTTGAACTCTCTAAGTTCCACTTCCTTGGACTCTACAAAAGAATATATATTCTATCTTAGTAGGTCCTCACTAAACCGCTAATCCTTTATTCTAAACTACCCAACGCATCCTATACGCGTAAACACATAAGAGTTATACCACAAAATAATTATAACCACGTAATAGGCAATCAACCATATAATCTCACATCGTCATTTAAATACACATAACATGTTCCTTATACATATATACATATAATAATATACCTTTCAAATCATACCACACTGGGTATCCCTTAAATCAATTTAACCAATGCTAACTATATCCTTAACACTTTCACAACAATGTTTTCACCTCAAAAGCTGAAAAATCTGCTGCGCATACTTTACCAAAACATTTTTCATAATTCCAAAACTAATCAAACAATTACCAAATTTGACAGGCTATTTCCTGATTACAAAACCAACTTAGCATAAAAGTTTCAACTTCAGAACACTTTATTTAGTATAAAAACGAACTGTATAAAGTAGGTACTAAAACACAGAAAAATCCCTGCTGCGCATCTTTTAGTAAAACAAACATAACTCTTTATTCGTTAACCCTATCGATACAAGGTTAGCGCGTGCACAAACTAGATTCAATTTAGAACAGTGACATCCTAAGCCCTCTGTCTAAAACAGGCAGCAACAATTTGAAGTATAGCAAAACAGAACAGGGCAGACAGTTTTCTGGAAATTTCAGCATGATGTATGTCTACACAAAACCATTCCACCATTATAAACTCTACCACAAATAATCATCAAGTAATCACACTCAACACTAACAAATCAGAACCTTAAGGAGGTGTACTCAAGAAATTACTCAAAACTTATACATGCATTTATCAAATAAACAAGTTAACAATTCCATTACTTGGAATTTCACTACAATTCCCAAATCAAAACTTTTAATTATCAAAACTTCATACTAACCAAACTTAACCCAATAAATCAACATGCATCCACTATAACTTGAAATCAACAACCAATCATCAACATAAACAAATTTCAAACCGAATTCTAAAAAGGGGAAAAATCAAATTTTGAACATGCATTTCGATTTCTTCACATGCAACTCAAAATCGAACTAAATATAGGTATTAACACAATAATCGGACTCAAAAGCATCATCATCGTCCCCGTCGGCTCGCCGGAGCTCATTGCCGACGGCGGCAATGGTTGGAGGTGCCCGGAAAATATGAAAATCCGGGTTTCCTTCACAACCTCACCAATAAGTAATATTAATCAACCAACTAATCACAAAAATCATCACAAGCAAGCTTTTGGGTTTGAATCAAATCAAAATTTCCGAAACCCCTTGCATGCAACAATCGGTACACACATATACACGGCATACACATACACACACGATTACACATATATATATATGTATGTATAATCATAATCATCAATATAGTTGAGAGTGAGAGAGATTTTACAAGAAAATCGAGAGAGAGAGATAGCCGAGAGGGAGAGAAGTCGAGAGAGAAAAGAGAGAAAAGAGAGATGATCGGCAAAGTGAGAAAAGGGGAAATGGGTGCAGGGGTTTTATAAGCCCAGGGGTATTAGGGTAATTTGCTAATTAAAATTTCTGATTTCTAATAAACAAAACCAACACAAATGCTTTTCTAAAATTCGAAATAAACTGAAGGTAATGTCTAAAAATCCAAATTTTATTTTTAAAATAAAGAATACGAATTTACAAGCTCACCCATATTTTTAAAATATTTTTGTGATCAAAATTGAATTAAATATGAATTTTCAAAGTTTTGATCACTTAAATGACACTTAACTCATAAAATCAAATTTAAATCCTTAAAGCCAAGAATAAATTCCTCCACTAATTTTAGAAAATACTAGAATATACACTAAAGGTTGTGAAAAAGATTTCATAATAAAAATAGTCTCCGTTGATTTTATAAAATTCCCGGATGGTCAAAAAGAACTAATTTATAATAAGAAATTCACATAAAATGCATTTAAAAGCATACACAAGTATTTTAATCCATACCATTCACCAAGTAAACATCTAATTATCACATTTTCAAATATCCACCTTTCACACAATACTCACATATCATAGAACTCAAATATTATTAAATATTAATATTGTACAAGCGTTTTCCTGAGTCGTTATAACCTTCCCCCCTTAAAAAGATTCTGTCCCCAGAATCTAACCTTATGAAAATAGATGCGGATACTTTTCAAGCATCTCGCTCTCAAGTTCCCAAGTCGATTCTTCAACTTTGGGATTCCTCCACAAAACCTTAACTAACTTAACAATCTTATTCCTTAATTTCCTATCCATATGATCCTGAATTTCTACAGGTTGTTCTACATATGACAAATCAGGTTGAATCTCAAAAGGTTCATATTCGATCACGTGATTCGCATCAGGATTAAATCTCTTAAGCATCGAAACATGAAAAACGTTATGAATATGCTCCATGTGCGGTGGTAACGCTAACTCATAAGCAACTTTCCCGATACGCCTCAGTATCTCAAATGGTCCTACATATCTCGGGCTAAGTTTCCCTTTCTTGCCAAATCTTGTAACTCCTTTCCATGGCGACACTTTTAGCAACACTTGATCTCCTTCTTCAAAATTCAGATCCTTCCTGTCTTGGTCAGCGTACTTCCGTTGTCTGTCTTGCGCCGTAACTAGCCTTTTCCGAATGATTTCAATCTTTTCCTTCGTTTGTTGTACTAGTTCGGGTCCTAAAACTTTTCGTTCTCCAACTTCTTCCCAATATACAGGCGATCTACATTTCCTTCCATACAAAGCTTCATATGGTGGCATTCCAATACTCGCGTGATAACTGTTGTTGTACGAAAACTCTACTAACGGTAAATGCTCGTCCCAACTTCCTTTAAAATCCAGTGCACAAGCTCTAAGCATGTCTTCAATGGTTTGAATCGTTCGTTCACTCTGGCCATCAGTTTGTGGATGATAAGCGGTACTCATCTTAAGCTTGGTACCCAGACATTCTTGAAATTGTCTCCAAAATCGGGAGTTAAACCTTGGATCACGGTCCGACACAATGGTTACTGGAACTCCGTGGCGTGTCACAACTTCCTTCAGATATAGATGTACTAACTTATCCAGTGAAAATCTTTCATTGATTGGGAGAAAATGTGCAGACTTAGTCAGACGGTCTATAATTACCCATATGGCATCGTGATTAGCTTTTGTCCTTGGCAGTCCAACAATAAAGTCCATAGCAAGATGTTCCCACTTCCATTCAGGAATATCCAATGGCTGCAATAGTCCGCTCGGCTTTTGATGTTCGGCTTTAACTCGTTGACAAGTATAACACTTACTTATCCATTCGGCAATTTCTCTTTTCATATCAGGCCACCAGAAATGTTCCTTCAAATCTCGATACATTTTCGTGCTACCAGGGTGAATTGAGTACTGTGAACTATGGGCTTCCCGCAAGATTTCATTCTTCAATTCCGTCACATTTGGAATCCATATCCTCGTAGAAAATCTCAAAATTCCTTTGTCATCCCTTTGGGTGCAGATCTCTTCACCAGTCAATGTGTTCATCTCTTGATTCATAATCTCCTCCTGACATCTTCGTATCTTTTCCAACAGTTCCGGTTGAAACGTCATAGCGTGGAAAACTTCGTTGGTAACTTCCGAATCGCAAACTTCTAGTTTCAACTTCTCAAATTCTTGAAGCAATTCCTTAGGTATCGTGAACAAATTCAATCTCTCCTTTCGACTTAACGCATCCGCCACAACATTCGCTTTTCCCGGGTGATAGTTAATACTACAATCATAGTCCTTGATTAGCTCCAACCATCTCCGTTGCCTCATGTTCAATTCCTTCTGAGTGAATATATACTTTAAGCTCTTATGATCCGTGTAGATTTCACACTTCTCTCCGTATAGATAATGTCTCCAAATTTTCAGTGCGAACACGATAGCTGCTAATTCCAAATCATGAGTTGGGTACTTTCGTTCGTGCGGTTTGAGTTGTCGTGAAGCATACGCGATCACTTTTCCATGTTGCATTAAAACACATCCTAATCCTTTGTGTGAAGCATCACTGTAGATAACAAAATTTCCTTGATCATCTGGTAAGACTAACACTGGTGCAGTCACTAATCTTCCTTTCAGCTCTTGGAAACTTTCTTCACAATTCTCAGTCCAAACAAACTTCTCATTCTTCCGAGTCAGTGCAGTTAACGGTGTAGCTATCTTTGAAAAATCTTGAACAAATCTCCGATAGTATCCAGCTAATCCGAGAAAACTTCTCACTTCAGTAGGGGTCTTTGGTCTTTCCCAATTAACCACAGCTTCAATCTTGGCAGGGTCTACTCTCACTCCTTCTCGACTAATAACGTGTCCAAGAAATTGTACTTCCTCTAACCAGAATTCACACTTTGAAAACTTTGCATATAACTTTTCCTTCCTTAAGACTTCCAATGAAATCCTTAGATGTTCCGCATGATCTTCCGAAGACTTTGAATATATCAAGATGTCATCAATAAATACAATCACAAACTTATCCAAATACGTTCGAAAAACTCGGTTCATCAAATCCATAAACACAGCCGGGGCATTAGTTAATCCAAATGGCATCACCAAAAATTCGTAATGTCCATACCTCGTGCGAAAAGCAGTTTTCGAAACGTCTTCAGGTTTGATCTTCAGTTGATGGTATCCAGATCTTAAATCAATCTTTGAAAAATATGCTGCTCCTTTGAGTTGATCAAATAAATCATCGATTCGCGGTAACGGGTACTTATTCTTTACCGTCAACCTGTTAAGTTCTCGATAGTCTATACACAATCTCATACTTCCGTCTTTCTTCTTGACAAATAATACTGGCGCTCCCCACGGCGATACACTAGGCCTTATAACTCCTTTATCCAAAAGATCTTGTAGCTGCGTAGCCAATTCCTTCATTTCTGCCGGTGCCATTCTGTAAGGTGCCTTTGACACTGGTTCCGTTCCATGAGCCAAATCAATCGTAAATTCTACTTCTCGATCTGGAGGTAATCCGGGTAATTCGTCAGGAAAAACTTCAGGGAACTCATTTACAACTGGTATCTCCTCCATCTTCAACACTTGTTTCTCCACATCTACAACATGAGCCAAATAAGCTTCGCAACCTTGTCGCAGTAGTCGTGTCGTTTGCATAAACGTTAAGAATTTCCTAGTTTGTCTTTGACCTTGAAACACCACTTCTTGATCTTCGTCCACACGCAATCTTACTTGCTTTTTCCTACATTCAATCTGCGCATCGCAATCTACTAACCAATCCATTCCTAGGATAACATCGAATTCTCCCATTTTGAACGGTATCAAATCCGCATGAAAAAGATATCCACCGATCTCTATTTTACAATTAGGACACACTTGGTCTACGGGAACTCTATCCTGGTTAGCCACTTCTATTACTAACGTCCTTTCCAAGGGTTTTATTTCACATTTCAATTTATCAAGGAATCTTTCAGATATAAAAGATCTAGTTGCTCCAGAATCAATTAACACTTTAGCTTTAACAGAATTCACAGGAAGCGTACCTGCTACTACATCTCTGTCTTGAACCGCTTCATTGATTGACATATTAAAAGTTCTTGCTCGAGGTTGAGATGACTGTGACCGTGTTGGTGGTGCAGTGAGTCTAAGTACATTAGCAGACTGGACCGGTTCCTTACATTCCCGCGCAAAATGTCCCGCTTTTCCACACTTGAAACACGTTAATCCTCCTGGTTTTGAACTTGGACATCCATCAGCATAGTGTCCCTTCTTGTTGCATCTAAAACAGGTGATGTTCAACTTGTTACAAATTCCCGAATGTCTTTTACCACACGTCTTGCACTCTGGTATAGATGGCTTTCCCGTGATAGTTGGCGGCTTCCCTCCTTGTGGTTTCTTGTCTGAACTTCCAAATCCACTCCTCTGTTTCTGAAAATTCCTATCTCCTCCTGATTGATTTCCAAACCTTTTTCTATTCTGAGAACTTCCTTGTCCTTCATCTCCTTGGCTTCTTTCAGATCCTCCAAACTTTCGTTTCTTTCCAAATTTCTCTTTTTGAACTAATTCACTTTCGCCCTCAATGATCATCGCTTTCTGTACTACCGCAGTATAATTTCTCAATTCAAAAGCTGCGACTCTACTCCTTAACCATGGCTTTAATCCGTGCTGAAACTTTCTAGCCTTACTGACATCATCTCCTACGTATCTAGGTGCAAATCTTGCCAATTCCGTAAATTTGGCTTCGTATTCCACCACACTCATCCCTTCTTGTTTTAATTCTAAGAACTGAACTTCCAACTGATCTTGTAGGTACCTTGGTAAATACTTCTCCTAAAATAGTTCCGTAAATCTTTGCCAAGTAATTTCTCCTTCTCCTAACTTCACTGATTCCCACCAAAAATTAGCTTCTGCCTTCAAGTAGTAACTAGCAAATTCAGTTTTCTGATCTTCCCCAACCTTAACTAACGCAAACGCTTTCTCAATGTCGATTAACCATGATTTCGCCTCAACAGGGTTTAGAGTACCTTTGAATTCAGGTGGGTGGACAGCTTGAAATGATTTAAAGGTTGTCAAAGGTTGAACAATTTGTTGTTGTTGTTGTTGAGTCAAGGCAGCAGTTTGTTGTTGAAGTAATTGAAGTATCTGAGTTATAGTTGGGTCTACCGGGTTCTGAGCCTCGGTATCAGTTGTTTGTTGAGTAGAAGCAGTAGTCTTTTTCTTTGGTGGCATTTTTCTGATAAGAGATAAGCAATTTATGAAACAATATGCATATATATACCACAATGTAAACTCTTTTTGAAAACATTTATAAAACTGTATGTACATAAAAAAATTTTAAAAACTTTTAGCCATATTGTTAGATAATTTGCTCGTCTCCGTAACAGGGTAAACAGGGTAAACATAGGTATTATAGGAACAGGTTAACAATAAAAGGGGTAACAGTTTGAAAAGTACGTGCATAATGTAAGGATAAAAGTCAGGTACAATAGATGATAGGGTACATGATCACCCCAAAAATCAAAACAGAGTCAATGTCAAAGCAGATAATATAATAATGTCTACTAGGAAAAAGGGAAAATATCCTAATAGCGAGTAGTCAAACGTGCAAATGATCAATACTAAAACCAATGGGCTCTAACAGATGTCCCACTCTCAGAATCCAACCATAGCTAGTCTCGTCCGCCACGAACAGCTCTCAGCTCACACAGCATCCAGCTAACAATCCTAGTCACTCTCCTGGCCTCCTCTAAAGCATCAACAATGACTGGTCCCTCAGCTAGGCGCTTTCGCGCTGACTCCTCTACAGTACGGATCCTATCCTGCCACTCCGCCTCAGTAACAGCAACACGACGGTCTGCCTCATCCGACATCCGATCTATAAGGGCCTGAAGTTCGGCATTCTGTCCTGAAAGGGTTTCTAGATCTCTAGCAAGGTCTACATGTGCATGAAGAAATATAGGTGCAGGATCTCCCATGACTGAAACACGAGAATCAACAGATGCTGCTCTCCAGGGGATAATAGTCTGAACAGGTACAGGTGCAATTGGTGTCTCAACGGACTGAACACTAAGACTACCTATCTCCACTGGGTCAGATAATGTGATAGAGGGGTGAGGGGGTGTGTCTCCACCAATAACGTCCATCTCCTGCGATAACAATATAGATATAGATACTTATATAATAACAGGGTATCTTAATCCTAACGACTTATCTTAAAAGAAAGTACTTACGCCTACCGTTGCTACTTAGCATTTATCCATCTAATATCCTATCATATTCCTACTCCTTACATAACTATCTTAATCATCTATTATTAATAGGGATCCTAATCTTTTATTAATAGGGATCCTAATCCTGGCTTGTTTCAGTGACCAAAAACTGACAGCTCTGATACCAACCTGTGACGCCCTCCCGACCTGGGGTCATGATCGGGGAGTCACTACCACCTCTATACATATTAAACCCATAAACAATATAATAAAAGCATGCAGACTTGACCCCAACTCTACCCTGGATCTTTAACAGTTGATGGTGTGAAACAAGCATCCACTATCTAATTCATTAATACATAAGTCTCAGAAGTTATTACAACAAAGTCTTAAGAGTTCTACGTTCTCTATTACAAAACACCTTCTAGATATGGCCATCACCTACCTGAGCTGGCATCCCAAAAACAACCCTATAGGAAGACTTCCTAGCTGTCTGAAATGTACGTACCATCTTCTCGTTTCACTGTGGGTTAGAATAGGGAAAAAGAATGAGCCAAATGCCCAGCAAGTAATAATAATATGACCATACAGTTATCCACTGGGAAACAGTTTCAATATCAATATGTACGACATGGGTATAGCAAGATCCGTATCAAGGGATTATCAAAACAATGAATTGAATATATAGCTTCAAAACAGTTTCCAATATCAATATATATGGCATGGTTGTAGCAGAATCCACATTAGGGATTTATCAGAACAATGGCATAAATATGCAATTTCAAAGGGTAAACCAATTTCATTTTCAAGATATCCGTTTCAAAAACAATAAGTAATTTTGGAGATTTTTCACAACGCACCGGACAATACGGGTGATCAGCCACGTAAAGTCCCCATACCGGACACACAGTCCCTCTGGTCCTTGAATTGGGTCCCATTAGGCAACACATTGGCCTTTAGACTAGTCCATCCCTAGTCCATTTATTATAATTAAAAAGTGCTGGACCGGCGTTACTCGGCCTCTTACGCCTCCAATCTTAGGAATCCGTGGAAACCATAAATCAGAATTTAAATGAGTTCAAACTTTATTCCTTTTTAAAACATCTTCAGATATAAAGAAGTCCTTTGGAAATCAGATAAGTTCAATCAAAACAATCTGGATTTCTATTAGTGGAATATAAGAAATATTTATCATTGGGTATGTTCTGGAAATGTACTAAAATGAGGTATAGGTGTATTCACTTTCAGGTATAAAAGGGTTTGAATAAGTATATGATCAAATTCAGGTTATGGAATTATAGGTCATCAGGTTTCAATTCATGTATATGATCAGGGTATAAAGGTTTAAGGATAAAGAACTAAACAAAGCATGGTAAACAGTTCAACATGGTATATATGAACAAAGGTAAGGGTTATCAATGAACAATAAGTGTTTTCAGAAATTAAAGGTATATCAAGGCAAGATAACAATTCATATGTGTCAAAATGAAACAATGGAATCGAAATACGAAAGCAAGTTTGTATTACTTGCCTTAAGTAGCTAAAGGGTAATGAGCAATCACTGGTTTTCCACCTTAGTCTTTCCCTTGTCCCTAAGTTCCACTTCCTTGAACTCTCTAAGTTCCACTTCCTTGGACTCTACAAAAGAATATATATTCTATCTTAGTAGGTCCTCACTAAACCGCTAATCCTTTATTCTAAACTACCCAACGCATCCTATACGCGTAAACACATAAGAGTTATACCACAAAATAATTATAACCACGTAATAGGCAATCAACCATATAATCTCACATCGTCATTTAAATACACATAACATGTTCCTTATACATATATACATATAATAATATACCTTTCAAATCATACCACACTGGGTATCCCTTAAATCAATTTAACCAATGCTAACTATATCCTTAACACTTTCACAACAATGTTTTCACCTCAAAAGCTGAAAAATCTGCTGCGCATACTTTACCAAAACATTTTTCATAATTCCAAAACTAATCAAACAATTACCAAATTTGACAGGCTATTTCCTGATTACAAAACCAACTTAGCATAAAAGTTTCAACTTCAGAACACTTTATTTAGTATAAAAACGAACTGTATAAAGTAGGTACTAAAACACAGAAAAATCCCTGCTGCGCATCTTTTAGTAAAACAAACATAACTCTTTATTCGTTAACCCTATCGATACAAGGTTAGCGCGTGCACAAACTAGATTCAATTTAGAACAGTGACATCCTAAGCCCTCTGTCTAAAACAGGCAGCAACAATTTGAAGTATAGCAAAACAGAACAGGGCAGACAGTTTTCTGGAAATTTCAGCATGATGTATGTCTACACAAAACCATTCCACCATTATAAACTCTACCACAAATAATCATCAAGTAATCACACTCAACACTAACAAATCAGAACCTTAAGGAGGTGTACTCAAGAAATTACTCAAAACTTATACATGCATTTATCAAATAAACAAGTTAACAATTCCATTACTTGGAATTTCACTACAATTCCCAAATCAAAACTTTTAATTATCAAAACTTCATACTAACCAAACTTAACCCAATAAATCAACATGCATCCACTATAACTTGAAATCAACAACCAATCATCAACATAAACAAATTTCAAACCGAATTCTAAAAAGGGGAAAAATCAAATTTTGAACATGCATTTCGATTTCTTCACATGCAACTCAAAATCGAACTAAATATAGGTATTAACACAATAATCGGACTCAAAAGCATCATCATCGTCCCCGTCGGCTCGCCGGAGCTCATTGCCGACGGCGGCAATGGTTGGAGGTGCCCGGAAAATATGAAAATCCGGGTTTCCTTCACAACCTCACCAATAAGTAATATTAATCAACCAACTAATCACAAAAATCATCACAAGCAAGCTTTTGGGTTTGAATCAAATCAAAATTTCCGAAACCCCTTGCATGCAACAATCGGTACACACATATACACGGCATACACATACACACACGATTACACATATATATATGTATGTATAATCATAATCATCAATATAGTTGAGAGTGAGAGAGATTTTACAAGAAAATCGAGAGAGAGAGATAGCCGAGAGGGAGAGAAGTCGAGAGAGAAAAGAGAGAAAAGAGAGATGATCGGCAAAGTGAGAAAAGGGGAAATGGGTGCAGGGGTTTTATAAGCCCAGGGGTATTAGGGTAATTTGCTAATTAAAATTTCTGATTTCTAATAAACAAAACCAACACAAATGCTTTTCTAAAATTCGAAATAAACTGAAGGTAATGTCTAAAAATCCAAATTTTATTTTTAAAATAAAGAATACGAATTTACAAGCTCACCCATATTTTTAAAATATTTTTGTGATCAAAATTGAATTAAATATGAATTTTCAAAGTTTTGATCACTTAAATGACACTTAACTCATAAAATCAAATTTAAATCCTTAAAGCCAAGAATAAATTCCTCCACTAATTTTAGAAAATACTAGAATATACACTAAAGGTTGTGAAAAAGATTTCATAATAAAAATAGTCTCCGTTGATTTTATAAAATTCCCGGATGGTCAAAAAGAACTAATTTATAATAAGAAATTCACATAAAATGCATTTAAAAGCATACACAAGTATTTTAATCCATACCATTCACCAAGTAAACATCTAATTATCACATTTTCAAATATCCACCTTTCACACAATACTCACATATCATAGAACTCAAATATTATTAAATATTAATATTGTACAAGCGTTTTCCTGAGTCGTTATAGTATCACTTTCTTCTGAGACGATAAAACAACTTGATCTTTTCAGTGCTGTCACCTAGTGCAACTGGTCTGGTTCACAGATGAATAACACTTGATCAATTCTTCTTTTATGTCTTCAATTCAATGATGCTGATACGTCCCTTGTCGTTCTGGTTGCTTCGTTTAAATCACTGGAATCCCATGGTACTTAACCCTAAATCATTCACATACTTCTGTCGTCTTGAAAGTCTTGTTTCTTTTGTTGTCACTGAGGCTTGAACATTTTCATGAACTTCTTTCCGTGACCTGTTTATGGACTTCAAGAATACATAACGTATTTTGATTTTTTGAGTTTACCTTTTCTTCTTTGATTCTGGATTCCTGTGCTTCTGTTAATACTATTGTATGTCTTGTCCTTTGTTGAGTTGTAGTTATCTCTTTTACATCTTATGTTACATTATGCTTTACACTTATGGGCTTGGTGGAAATTGCAGGCTTTGTGGACCTTGCAGACATTGTGGGCCTTGCAGGCATTGTGGACCTTGCAGACATTGTGGACCTTGCAGACATTGTGGACCTTGCACGCATTGTTTTAGACTTGGGCTTGATTTTAATAGGTGAATTGACCCTTTGCAAATTGCATACTATCATTCGCCCCCCACTCCTTCATTCCTCTTTAGAGGGATGAAGGAGTAGTAAAAGAGTTATGTTGGATTCGGGTAGGATGTTCGTTTGAGGGGACAAGCAAATTCAAGAGGATCTTTTTGAGTTGGAGGTGCTTTTGTAGAAGGTTTTTTGCCCCCCACTTAAGTTTGGATAGGTCCAAGGACTTTAGTAGGAGTTTTGTCTGAGAGAACAAGTTGATCCGAGAGGACCTTGCTGACCCGAGAGGGCCTTTATAAAAAATTTGTTGCCCCCCACTTAAGTTTGGATAGGTCCAAGGACTTAAGTAGGGGTCTTGTCTGGGAGAACAAGTCGATCCGAGAGGACCATGCTGACCCGAGAGGGCCTTTGTAAAAAAATTGTTGCAATGTATTCAGCCTCAGCTGTTGATGATACCTGATGTCGATCCGAGAGGACCATTCATGATATGCTCTCGGATAAAATGATACCTGATGTCGATGTGCTTCGTCCTCTAGTGTTGCACTGGGTTGTTTGAGATTGCTATGGCACTTGTGTTGTCGCAAAATATTGGAATCTTTGTCAACAAAAGTCCATAGTCACGGAGTTGGTTTCTCATCCACAAGATCTGAGCACAGCAGCTTCCAGCAGCAATGTATTCAGCCTCATATGTTGATGTGGAAACTGAATGCTGCTTCTTGCTATACCAGGAAACTAACCTTCTTCCAAGAAACTGACAGCTTCCTGAAGTACTCTTCCGATCAATCTTACAACCTGCAAAATCAGAGTCTGTGTATCCAATAAGATCAAATCATGTATCTTTAGGGTACCAAATTCCAAGATTTGGGGTCCCCTTAAGATATCTAAATATTCGCTTAACAGCTATTAGATGAGATTCTTTAGGATCAGACTGAAATCTAGCACACAAGCATGTTGCAAACATTATATCTGGTCTACTTGCAGTGAGATAAAGTAATGAGCCTATCATACCTCTGTAGCCTGTGATGTCAACCTTCTTACCAGTTTCATCCTTATCAAGCTTAGTGGCAGTTGGCATAGGAGTCTTTGCTGTAGATGAGTCTTCCATTTGATACTTCTTCAGAAGATCTTTGATGTACTTGGACTGACAAATGAATATACCATCTTGTTTTTGGTATACTTGCAGTCCAAGAAAGAATGACAATTCACCCATCATGCTCATTTCATAACGACTCTGCATTAACTTAGCAAATCTCTTGCATAGATCATCATTAGTAGAACCAAATATTATGTCATCAACATATACTTGCACCAATATCAAATCATTTTTATGCTTTTTGACAAAGAGAGTTTTGTCTACGACACCTCTTGTAAAATCATTTTCAAGTAAGAATTCAGAGAGAGTGTCATACCATGTCCTTGGAGCTTGTTTGAGTCCGTAGAGAGCTTTGAATAGAAAGTACACAAAGTCTGCCAGTTTTGAATCCTCAAAACCTGGAGGTTGTTCCACATACACTTCTTCTTCTAACTCCCCGTTCAGAAAAGCACTCTTCACATCCATCTGATATACCTTGTAATTGGAATGTGCAGCAAATGCCAGAAACATTCTGATGGCCTCAAGTCTTGCTACTGGTGCATAGGTTTCATCATAATCTATACCCTCTTCTTGAGAGTAACCTTTAGCAACCAGACTGGCTTTGTTTCTCGTTACAATGCCATCTTCGTCCAACTTATTTCTGAATACCCATCTTGTTCCAATAACAGATTTTCCCTTAGGCCTGGGTACCAGCTTCCAAACTTTCTGCCTTTCAAACTGATTGAGTTCCTCTTGCATAGCAATCACCCAATCTGGATCATCTAGAGCATCTTCAACTTTCTTAGGTTCTGTTTCTGAAAGAAACCCAGAATAGTGACATTCATTTTGTGATGTTCTCCTAGTTCTCACTCCTGTGTCCGGATCACCAATGATCAAGTGAAAGGGATGATCTCTATTCCATACCCTTTGTCTTGGCAGATGCGATCTTGATGATTCTCCTTGTTCTAGATGTTGTGGAGTGTGACTAGTTGATCCTTCTCCTGCTCCCCCTGAGTTGTTGACGGTTTGATCTGTTGATTCTGAAGACTGACTAGTGGATCCTGTAGAATTTTGAGGATCTCCACTTTGGTCACCACTTTGTCCAGAATCATTATCATTATGATTACTATTAATAACTGTAACAACTTCAGGTACTTCTTCATTGTCAGAGAGATCTCCTAATAGATTTTCAAATACCAAGGATTCAGAGTTCTCTCCAGTTTGCAGGCCTGGTCTTTTGGTGTCGTCAAATGTTACATTAAAGCTTTCCAACACCTTCTTATCTTCAATCACATAAACCCTGAAAGCCTTAGATTCCAGAGAATAGCCCAGAAAAATGCCTTCATCTGCTTTGGCATCAAACTTGCCAAGATGTTCTCCATCTTTAAGTACAAAGCACTTTGCACCAAACACATGAAAGTACTTCAGTGTTGGTTTCTTGTTGGCCATTAACTCATACGGAGTCTTTTCATGATCTTTGTTGATCAGGGTTCGATTCTGAGTGTAGCAAGCTGTGTTCACTGCTTCAACCCAAAAGTAAGTGGGAAGTTTTGATTCACTCAACATGGTCCTTGCTGCTTCAACCAAGGTCCTGTTCTTCCTTTCCACTACTCCATTCTGTTGAGGAGTTCTTGGTGCTAAAAACTGTCTTGATATTCCTTTCTCTGAGCAGAAATCATTAAGAACTGCATTCTTGAATTCAGTTCCATTGTCTGATCTGATTGTCCACACAGGTAGCTTAGCTTCCACTTCTATCTTCTTGATGTGATCAATGATTAGTTGTGTTGCTTCATCCTTTGTTTGTATGAACAACACCCACGTGTACTTGGAGTAGTCATCCACCATCACCAATGCATATCTATTTCTTGAAAGTGACATAACATTGACTGGACCAAATAAATCCATATGAATCAGTTGTAATGGTTCAGTAATGCTTGTCATTCCTTTGCTTCCATGTGATGCTTTCTTCGACTTCCCTTTTTCACATGCTTCACATAGTCCCTCCTGATTGAATTCCATCAGGGGAAACCCTCTCACTAACTCTCTCTTTACCAAAGAGTTCATAGTTTTGAAGTTCAGATGTGAGAGCTTCTTGTGCCATAGCCAACTTTGTTCTGAAGATGCATTTGCGTAGAAACATGTAACTTCTCCTTCACTGGTAGAACTTAAGTCAGCTATAAACAAATTTCCTTTTCTCACTCCCAGTAGAGTAAGCTTCTCATCCTTCCTGTTGGTGATCAAGCACTTGTCCTTTCTGAAATCTACATTGTAGCCTTTATCACAGAACTGACTGATACTTAGAAGATTGTTCTTTAATCCTTCAACAAGAGAGATGTTTTCAATGATGACATTTCCAGCTTTCAATTTACCATATCCCGTTGTGAATCCTTTGTTGTCATCTCCAAAGGTTACAATCGGGCCGGTCTTCTTAACCACCTCTGTAAGGAGGGACTCTTCACCTGTCATGTGTCTAGAACAGCCACTATCCAGAATCCACACAACCTTTGAGCTTTTAACCTTACCCTGCAATCACAGATTGATTAAGCGGACTTTGGTACCCAAAATTGTTTGGGTCCTAAAGGTTTAGATGGTTTAACATGAGTAAGATTCAATTTATACTTACCCTGTTTAATATTCATAGTATCTGTGGATTTAACATTAACAGTGCTATTGCTACTATCAGACATCAACTTAAAATAAGCATGCATGATGTTGTACTTACATAGCAAACACTCTTTCTTTCCACAGGGTTCATGAAGATCAGGCATGTCAGACATGTTATGCATTTCAGAAGTAATAGCAGTTTCTACTTTAACCTTTTTAAATGCATGTGTAAGGTGTCCAACAGAATTACAAATAGTGCACAACTTCCTAGATGCAATGGGAGAATATGGAACCATTTCCTGATTAACAATCTTCTTCTTCCCATTCCTGTTCTTTTTAACATTACTAACTACGTCACCTACTTCAGTTTTAGGTAAATCAGGTTTAGGTAATTCATTTTTTACTGATTTCCTAGGCAACTTAGTCTTTACCTCTTTTTCCTTCAACAAATCCTCCTCAAGCAATTCTTGTCTTATGAAAAGGTCATCCTCATGAAAGAGTGGTGGAAAAGGCTTAACAAAAACTGGACAATCAACATTCTTAAGAACATGTGGAGTATTCCTTTTGACAACTGAAGGTGTCGTAGGGAATTCCACAATCTTCTTACCAGCTTTCTTGTCATAGTCAAATCCTATAGCAGTTTTATTCCCTATGGCCTGAGTATCAATGATCTCCTTAGAAATTAGGGCGGAATTCTTAAAAGCATTCAGCTTCAAATCTAGATCTGAAATCTGCTTCCTGAGGATAGTCTCTATCTCAGCATTACACTTGACCTTGTTCTCTAAGTACGCATTCTTTTGCTTAAGATCTTCTAATGTTACAGCTACAAGCTCTAGTTCTTCATTTTTAGATTCTAACTTTTTAATCTTAAGAACTAGTTTAGCATTTTCCATTTCTGATGCTAGCATGCTTGTGTGTACATTAAACAATTCAACACTAAGATCTTGCACAGTTTTCTTGTACTCAGAATTAGACATATCAATTGTAGTTAAGATAGGTATCTGAGATGATTGTGGTGATTCCTTTGAAGAGTCAGCCATTAGAGCAACATTTACATATTCCTCCTCTTCATCCGAATCAGTACCATCCCAGTGCTTTCCCTCTGCTATATAAGCTTTCCCTTTCTACTTTCCAGAGAATGCCTCCAATTGCTGTTTAAGCTTGGCATTCTCTTTTTTCAACTCATCATAACAATCCTTCTTTCCATAGACATCTTTCATGTCTCTCGCTTGACGAGGCTTCCGGCATTCAGTGGCGAAATGCCCTAACTCATTGCAGTTTTAGCATCTTGATTTGCTTCTATCAATCATGCCAGTCTTGTAGCCTCCCTTAAAGCCTGTACTAGGTGTATAATTGCTCTTCTGGAATCTGTTGGTTGAACCCTTGAACTTGTACTTAGGGTTTCTCTTGAAACGAATGTGACTAAACTTTGCAGCTAAGTACGCCATGGTTTTGTCTTCCATTTGCTCAAGCTCTTCTAGGGTGTAGTAATCACTTTCATCAACACCCAGATTCATAGAATCCATTTCTGCTTCTATTATCACCTCCTTTCCAGCTCTAGGGGTTTGAACCTGAATCTCAGAAGTTATTGGTTCATCCACTACAAGTGTTGCTGATCTCACAAGTGCATTGTGATTGCTGTCCACTGTCCCTGGTCCGTAGATTATCACTCTTTGTTCCTGTTCCATCTCATAGGTCTTCAACTTCCCATAGATCATCTCTAATGACATCTTTGTGAAGTCAATTCTTTCCCTTATGGATGATGACTTGTGTTCTACATGATGGGGCAGCGTCATCATGAACTTCCTGTTTGACTCTCTCAGTGGATAGGTCTTTCCTTTCATTGCCAATTCATTGAGGAGTTTAGTATATTTCTCAAAGACCTGAGTTATACTTTCTCCTGACAGAGACCTAAACGCTTCATATTTAGAAGTCAGGATGTCCAATCTGTTTTCCTGCACGTCTTCAGTTCCTTCCATTATCAAGTTAATGGTATCCCACATATGTTTCCCGCTTGTACAGTTCATCAGCTGATAGCATTTCCTTGTCTGCGGAGTCCGCCAATATCAACATTAAACATGTGTCCAATCGAATCAGTTCTTTGTCAGAATCTGTATACTCAGTAATATCCTTAGGTTGGGTGCCTGAAGGAATCCTGCTACCATCAGGGGCTGTAGATTCATCAACTGATTTCATTGGTACATATGGTCCGTTTTTTAATATGCCCATATACAAAGGATTAGATGCCTTGATAAATAACAACATCGTCATCTTCCACAAACCGAAATCATCTCTAGTAAACGGGGGAACTTTAATACCAGCGGTTGTCTTTGGAGCACTCATGGTTTCTGAAAATTTCAAATTGTTTAAAATTCAAGAAATTCCAATTAAATGAAAATTTTTGAAAGTTAAAAAATTTGCTTCGTATTTTCACGCTACGTTTGATTTTGGTCTCATTCACCGGATCTGATTTGTATATCAATCAAGTAGCTCTGATACCAATTGTTAGGTCCAAAGTATCGTAGAAGGGGGGATTGAATACGATACTCACAAATAATTCAATTTCGTTCGGGGATAAATCATTCAGTTCTATAACGAAATCAAACACACCAAACCAAATCAAGTTTCGGGGAATATATCTTTTTATAAATATAAACCTCGAGGGGTGCTACAATTTCGAATCCATAGATTAGCTTCAATGAGTTCTAAGTTATACACAATCAAAACTTTGATAGAATTCAAGCAGAATTAATTTCTCTAGTATTTTCTCTCTGGCTCAAACTCTCTCTTAGTTATTGCTTCTGTGAAAATAACTTCGACTGAGGAAGACACTGCCTCTCTCTTAGTAATTGTAGGCTTTTGATTTGAAAACTATCGAACCAAGTTTGTAGGAACAATCTTGGTCGTCCATCTTCAAAATCAACCTGACAACAAGTCACACTTTTCACCTGCTCCTCAAATTAAAAACCATTGAATGAATAAATCTTTTTACCATTCGATAGTTTTTTAAACAAAACTATCGAATGCTAAATTGATTTACTTTGGTTTTCTTTGAATCACTTTTCATTCCATTCGATAGTTTTCTGAAATGAAAAACTATTGAATCCTTTTCTTGTCTTTTAACTCATTTAATGATTCCACTGAGCTCCTGGGTGTTTAAGTAATAGACTGTATCACTTTCTTCTGAGACGATAAAACAACTTGATCTTTTCAGTGCCGTCACCTAGTGCAACTGGTCTGGTTCACAGATGAATAACACTTGATCAATTCTTCTTTTATGTCTTCAATTCAATGCTGCTGATACGTCCCTTGTCGTTCTGGTTGCTTCGTTTAAATCACTGGAATCCCGTGGTACTTAACCCTAAATCATTCACATACTTCTGTCGTCTTGAAAGTCTTGTTTCTTTTGCTGTCACTGAGGCTTGAACATTTTCATGAACTTCTTTCTGTGACCTGTTTACGGACTTCAAGAATACATAACGTATTTTGATTTTTTGAGTTTACCTTTTCTTCTTTGATTCTGGATTCCTGTGCTTCTGTTAATACTATTGTATGTCTTGTCCTTTGTTGAGTTGTAGTTATCTCTTTTACATCTTATGTTACATTATGCTTTACACTTATGGGCTTGGTGGAAATTGCAGGCTTTGTGGACCTTGCAGACATTGTGGGCCTTGCAGGCATTGTGGACCTTGCAGACATTGTGGACCTTGCACGCATTGTTTTAGACTTGGGCTTGATTTTAATAGGTGAATTGACCCTTTTCAAATTGCATACTATCATTTGCCCCCCCCCCCACTCCTTCATTCCTCTTTAGAGGGATGGAGGAGTAGTAAAAGAGTTATTTTGGATTCGGGTAGGATGCTCGTTTGAGGGGACAAGCAAATTCAAGAGGATCTTTTTGAGTTGGAGGTGCTTTTGTAGAAGGTTTGTTGCCCCCCACTTAAGTTTGGATAGGTCCAAGGACTTTAGCAGGAGTTTTGTCCGAGAGAACAAGTTGATCCGAGAGGACCATGCTGACCCGAGAGGGCCTTTGTAAAAAATTTGTTGCCCCCCACTTAAGTTTGGATAGGTCCAAGGACTTAAGTAGGGGTTTTGTCTGGGAGAACAAGTCGATCCGAGAGGACCATGCTGACCCGAGAGGGCCTTTGTAAAAAATTTGTTGCCCCCCACTTAAGTTTGGATAGGTCCAGGGACTTAAGTATGTGTTTTGTCCGAGAGAACAAGTCGATCCGAGAGGACCTTGCTGACCCGAGAGGGCCTTTGTAAAAAATTTGTTGCCCCCCACTTAAGTTTGGATAGGTCCAAGGACTTAAGTAGGAGTTCTGTCCGAGAGAACAAGTCGATCCGAGAGGACCTTGTTGACCCGGCAGGGTCTTTGTAAAAAAAGTTGTTGCCCCCCACTTAAGTTTGGAGAGGTCCAAGGACTTAGGTAGGAGTTCTGTCCAAGAGAACAAGTCGATCCGAGAGGACCTTGATGACCCGAGAGGGTCTTTGTAAAAATTGTAAAAATAATAGTCATAATTTAATAATTAAAATAATAACATATAAAATATTATTATTTTAAATTATTAGTAAAAACTATTAATTATATTATAAATAATTTTACCATAAATTTATTACAAGTGGTGGTACTCGAGTGTGTTCGTGTAGCTTTGTCTTGGTTCAGATTTTCTTTATATCCGGAAGACTTGGTGACAAATTTATCCGAGAGACGAGACCTGGCTAGGTGACATTGTGGCAATGTGTGCTCGGATGGTTGGCTTGACGTTGCATGCTCTTTGTTTAATATTAACCCACTCGGATACAATGCACATAACACTATTCACCAAATAAAGTGAAGTCTGGCAACATCTATAGATGTTTCACGTGATCGCCCTTTATCTGTCTTTTTCTTGTTTCATCATTTTGCTTTTTGTACATATGCATGCATGCATTACTTTCACCTTGTTTAGTTGTCAAGAAGGAGTCGACATGCATGTCCAAATGCCATGCATGAAATTCATATATATTTCTTTGTGTTGACTTGTCAGTTGTCACACATGCATGCATGTACCACCTTCAACGGACTCCAATGCCTTGTAAGTTTTTACTCGGATAACTTCGACTTGCGTAAGTGTTTGATTAACTCTAACCTACTCGGATACACTGCGCATACCACCACCCATCAAATAAATTGAAGTCATGCCATATGCTTCTCGTGATCACATAATTTGTTTGCGTGAATATTTCCTTACACGGTATACAAACAGGAGCCAATGAAAGAGCTTTTTATTACTTTCATTTTCGTTTCTTTCCCTTGCATGACTTGCTTTACATAAATCCGGAGGGAGTAGATATGACTCAAGGAGTATATGGGGAAAATGGTTCGGTTATGTACCACGGTTACGGTTACGCACCTTATAGCCCATACACACCTTCTGGATCTCCTGTTCCAACTGTAGGACATGATGGCCAGCTATATGGAGCTCAGCAATACCAGTACCCAACTCCGTATTTCCAGCCGTCGACTCCAACCAGTGGTCCTTATTCAACCCCAACTGCTCCTCTGAAGGGCGAGAAGTCTACAACTGGAGCAGGTGACAAACCAACTTTGGCCATTGAAACTGCAAATGTGAACTCTAATGGCATCACAAATGTTGGTGTTGTAAAGGCTAACAGTGGTTCAGCACCACATAAATCCTTTCAGAACTCATTTAAGAATAATAATGGCTCATTTGGGCGTGGCGCGTTCCCTGGAGGAGTTCCTACCTCTGCTTATCAAGACCCAAGGTTTGGTTATGATAGTCTGGTATCTCTTGTCCCATGGATGGATGTTCCTTTATATTCCGATCATTCTAGGCCAATGACGAACACCTCAATTAAGCCACCAATTTCTAGTGGGAATGGGATTCCGTCAAGGAATCTGAATAATCGTTCTCATTTCATGGGCTTGCAAACTCCAATGCCATTATCGGGGTTACATGTATTCACATGTAAGAGTCTGTGTACTTGTTCAGAATTTAGGGCGAAAGCTAGTTAATGGCATACACCAATTCTTCCGTAAATAACTCAACATGCTTGCTCGGTATAAAATTCACCAAATAAATTGAAGTCCATGCCTAGAGTATACTTCGCATGACCACCTGCTCGGATGCCTTGAAAATTTTTGTGTCCAATCCTCGGATAAATGTTGACATGTCTTTGCAATTGTCCAAGTGTGTCTTTGTTATTCTCATGAAAGTGAACAACTCGAATTAACGAAGTATGTAAATTAGTTTTGTGGGCACCAACTTTGAACTCCATTTTCAATGTCACAGACAACTTTGGTTTTTCTTCTTTTTCTTTGTTTTGGACGTACATCAAGTAAATACAGGACATGCGTGTATCCACTGAGTGCGCTCGGATGCTCGGATGCACGGATGTTTAGCTCAGCTCGGCTGGTTATTTGTTCGTAAAAATGCCGAGTGTATGTAACTACATTAGCTTTCTCTCTAGTTATTCACGTGAAAGGGAACCTGATGTAGTTGACTTGGTAAGTGAACCTGATATAGTTGCCTTTATCCTGATTCCCAATGACCTTGTGGATTAGTCACTATCAATTGCCTCCTTTTTACACTCTTTTTGCAGGCTAACTACATAAATCCTAGAAGTGAATAAACAATGTGGCTTATAGCTCTTTACTGATAGTTCACCCTGCATGCTCGGGTATTTCTTTCATTTTTATCCTTTTCTGTACGCGATGTATTCACGTGAATCCATTTTATTGATTATAAAATGGTTTGATTTTTTCCAACATCCATTGATTTGTATCTTTCTAGGAAACAGCTCCTCCTTATAGGTCTTGACCTATTGTCTAGGCCTATAGGCTTTTACAGTCCCGCGACACATGGATTATATCTGCTGCCTTCACGAGAACATATTATGTTAATATAAAGGGGTTGAGCCCTCAAGCACACTTTTGCTTCCAGCTTTGCAAGTTGTCTTCTTTTTGCAACACACTCAACATATATATACAAATTATATATTTATTGCGAAAAAAGGAGTGGAGTGTGAAACTCCATTTTTCTGGATTGTGAGACTATTTGCAATAGATTTTTGGCTAGCTTTTCTTGGAATGGAAGGTACTTTCACATCTTTCTTTTCTTTTGTATTTCGCAAACCGTTTATGACTTTCACAAATGTGTGTACACATCAATATATGCCGACTAACAGTCATTAGGCTTGAGGGTTGGATATTGAAAATTTCAGAGGTTGCTAGGCTGCATTTACTCCATTTTTCATCAAAACTTGAGGTATCCTTCAACCTTTCTTTTTCTTTATAATTTTGGGGTTAAAATACGTGTAAATGCGTGCGTTTTTAGCACTTTGGTTGGCTAGAATATGTACATCTGGTTCGTTTTTTGTGTGTATGAGCACGATAATAGTTGGCTTTTTTAGATTTATGCATGTATATGTAATTGTATATCGAATGGATAGGCTAAATATTTGGGTGTTTTGAATGTATATGGGGGTTATATGACGATTAACATCCATAAATGAGTTTAAAGAGTTTCTGAAATTTTGATATTTCGACTTTTATTTGTGTTGATTTTTGTTGGGTATTTTGAATGTTGGTGGTGGAGATGAGTTTCAAATATGTGGAGTGGATTTGGTTGTCGTTTGGTTAAAATTGGTTTTGGGTTTCGTCCCCGTGTGCCTTAGAATGTTTCGAAAATTTTCCATTATTTAGAGTTTGCGCGAGTTGAACCCCATTTTTTACTCCTTTTACTCTTTTTCCATGATAGGTAGAGTGTGGGAGGATTCTCGAGCTTGGATGGCCAAGACCATAAGTTTACCACGAGGCCAGACACCGTATGATCGGGATCGTGTAGGGACCTCGACAGGTCATGCCGGTCCGAGAGAGATTTCTTTTCATGATATTCCTGAGGGTCATAGTGAGTATTTCAGGGCTAAGCCCCGTCCTAAGCCATCTGATCGTCCGCCTCTCAGGGGTGTGATGGGGGGATGGAGTGAGACGGGGAGGACGTTTCCTCCAGTTCTCGAGGATGAGAGCACTGTTCGGCCGTCTTATTTCCAGACTTTTGAGAGAGAGTTGCAGAGACAGGGTGTGTCTCCTCCTAGATTTGATAGTGACCGCATGGAGAGGAGGTTTGGACATTTGGAGTATGCCACAGTTCCTAGCCGATGTGCGCTGGGTTGTTAGATCAGGATTTAATGATCGTCAGGATCTGGACTAAACTGATCAGGATTGCTGACGTCATCAGTATTGCATGAATGTCAGTATCAGGATTGCTATCGGGATTACTATCAGGACTGTGATCAGGATTTATCATCAGGACTGGAAGCTGATCAGGATTACTAATTCTAGTTTGTTTTAGAGTCCAGTTAAAGAAAGAAGTTTATTTTGTCGGTTCCTAGTTAATAGGAATGCAGCTGTCGGTTAGGATATGTTTCAATACTGTTTGTAATTGATTTGGACTTATCTTGTAATCAATAGAGAAGTTGTGTAGTATATAAACACAGTTTAGGTTTTGATTTTATATCAATCGCATACACGAGTATATTGTAACCTAGAAGCTCTCAAGAACATCAGAATTTTTTGAGAGAGTTTGTAACAGTTTTATATCAGAATTAATAAAACTGTTATTATTCATATTTGTGTTTAAAGTCGAGAATCTTATACAATTGTATTCAACCCCCCTTCTACAATTGTTTATTACTGGGCAACAATTGGTATCAGAGCAGCTGATTTAATTTGAATCAGAAACGATCTAAAGATGTCGACAACCAAGTATGAAAGCATGAAGATTCCCATTCTGAAGAAAACTGAATACCCTACATGGAGGGTAAAGATGTTGATGTATCTAGAAGTAATGGATCCTGAATATATGGACAGGATTCGTGATGGACCATATATCCCCACGAGACTTGTCGGTCAAACAGATATTGTACCTGAACACTACGTGGTCAAGGTAAAAAGCGAGTGGACTCCAGAAGAGAAAGCAGACGTTCTCAAAGATGCTAAGATAAAGAATATCCTGCACAACAATCTTGATGTTGTCATGTCTAACAGGGTAATTGCATGTAAGTCTGCAAAGGAAATTTGGGACACTTTGGAAACTCAATGCCAAGGATTTGCATCTGTCAAGAAAAATAGAAGGGCTCTGCTTATACAAGAGTATGAACAATTTGATGATATACCTGATGAGAGCCTTACTGACATGTATGATAGATTCGTGACACTTCTGAACAATCTATCTCTAGTTGGCAAAGAGTATGTAACTGAAGACTCAAACACCAAGTTTATAAGGGCTTTACCAGAAGAATGGGACACTCAAACCTCAATTATTAGGCACCAGTATGATCTAAACACTGTGTCTCTTGATGAGTTATATGGAATGCTAAGAACCTATGATCTTGAGGTTCAACAAAGAAAGAACAAGAAAAGTAACAAGGCAAAGTCTATAGCCTTGAATGTTGAGGCTAGATCAAAAGGAAAAGCTGTGGAGGTCTCTAGAAGAAAATCAAGAGTGGTGGAGTCAGATCCTGATGACTCATCATCAGATACCGATGGCAATCCTGATGCAAATACTGATGATGATTCTACTGACTCGGGCATGGAAGAGATGGTTGCTATGATAGTCAGGGGCTTCAAGAAGATGAAGTTCAGGAAGGCTAGAAGACAAGGCAACTTTCAGAAAAAGACCTTCAATGCTCACAAAGACAAGTACATCAAGAAGGACAGTAAAAGTGGCAAATTTGACAAGTCAAAGATAAGGTGCTACAAGTGTAATGGAATGGGGCACTTTGCAACTGAGTGCAAGAAGGCTAAAGCACTCATCACATCAAGCAATGATTGGATGGACTCTTCCTCGGAATCTGACACTGAGGTGGTCAACTATGCCCTAATGGCCAATACTGATGAAACTGCTGCTCTTGATGAAAAGGTACCAAATACTGTTTTTGATTTTGATACTGATAATGACTCTGAGTTAAGACGTTTTCTAAAGCCATTGCATATTAGCTTTAGAAGTCAAACTGTTGAAAATACTAGGATCTTATCTGAGATGTCCGAACTTAGGAAAAGGAATGAGCATCTAGAAGCTAAATTTTCTTTTATGCAAGACGTACAGAAAGAGTGTGATAATGCTAAACACATGAAACTAGAGATGCAATTTAAATGTACTGCTCTTGAAAAAGAACTTGAGTTTGCTAATGAGAAAATCAGAACCTGGGCAGACTCTGGAAGGAAATTTCATGAAATTAATACTTCTAAGAATTGGAAAGAATGTCTAGGATATAAGTCAGATGAAGATAAGAAATTGAAAAAGAAAGTTGTTATAAATGAGACAGTTAACCCAATGACCTATAGACATGTTATAGACAAGACCAAAACAAAGATTAAGCCTGTTAAATTTGTATTTGGTAAAGATCCCAATTTTACTTTTGAAAAGGGATCTACTTCTGCTCAACAAGTCTCAAATGCTAAGTCTAAACCTGTTAAGAAGAATATAGGTTTATTGTCTCAGAAACAACTTAAGGAGAAAGTGTGTGAGGTAACAGGTAAACAAAATTCACTTACTGTCAAAAGAAACAGGAATGGTAAAGTTGGGATTAATAAAGAGAATAATTATAATTTTATCCCAAATGCACCAAGAAAGTGTTGCTATACCTATGGTAACTCTAATCATATTTCTATTGATTGCAGGAAAAGTAAAAAGAAGGTTACTAAGATTCCTAGGTCTGATGTTAGGAATAGATCAGTATTTTACAAACCACAGAAGTCTTGTTTTTATTGTGGCAGTAAATGGCATTCTATTTATACTTGTGAAAAATACCATAATTTGTACCATAACTTTTATGATCCTTTACCTAAGTTTAATAAAAGTGCAAATTCTGGTAAATCTAAGAATGTCAAAGTGAAGCATGCATCTGTTAATACTGATACTGAAAAAGCAAATCCTGATGAATTCTATCATGTCAGGACTGCTAAGGTCAAAAAGTCTTTTGCTGCTAAAAGTAATAAAATGCATGGAATGTGTAAGATCCGGGAAAATTACGTGTTATTATGTGATGTGAAATGAAATTTTGATTTCATATTAAGAGTTATTAAATGATTTATCTGTTTAAACGTGCTAAGTTATTCGTTAAATGATTGAATATGTGATATTGTGGTGCTATGTGAAATGTGTGGGGAATTAGAAATTATTTTGAAAAGGATGTCATTCTATTTTATTTTATTTTAATTATTGAAAAGAAAATTTGTATCGTTCCCAAATTATTCGGGAGATTGGTATATCGTTCGTACCAATATTTCATTCGTTAAAGTGGGAAGTATTCGAAAATATTCGTAATGGAGGTATTTTGGTTCGTATATTTTGTATTAAACGATACTTGTAGTTATCCGTACTTTATGGATGATTATCGTCTCGTGAAACGTGTATTCTGCTTTATTAGGTTTAAAGCATATATTATGTTATATTGTATTTAAAGCGATCCATCGGATCAGTATCGATCCAAAAATGTCGTTTGGGGTATTATTTTCTGTTTATTATAAAAAGGCAAATCGTACTTTGTTTTCGTATAATGAAGCTTAATTACAGTTAAAAATCCGAAAAACCCTAGAACGTGTTCTTCGTGTTCTTGAGAATCAAACTCAATTTTGAAGGCGTTATCGGAATCCGATTTCGATGTTCTTGCAACCAAATCGAATCTCTCATCATCCCCTATCCAAATCCATCATCAAAACCTATGTGGGTATGATTTCTAAGTTTTTCCTATTTTTAATTAATTTATTTATTTCGAATTTTTAGGTTTAATTTGGGGGTTTCTTTATTATTGATTGTTCTTGCTAATTGATTATATGAATAGATTGTACATGATTTTAGGAATGTTTTGATACCATGTTTGTGGGTGTTGCTGTTGTGAATCGAGCTAATCGAGTTTTCAAAAGCTCACCGGAGTTCTTGAAGTTTTGGTCGGATTTTCGCTTCGTTGATCGATTTTTTATAACGTTTATATCATTGTATAGATCGTAGGATTTAGAGTTTATTCATGTATTCAGTTTTGAGTTTCGTGTACGATTTCCGTTCACCGGAAAATGGGCCGTCACCGGCTGTTTCCGTTTCTGGGATGTTTTCTGTCATGTTTGTGAGTGATTTTGGCAGGTTTTGGGAAGCCTAGGAATTCCTGAGTAAAAGCCCCTTGAAATGAAGTGTTTTCGAAGTGTTTAGGCTCGCCGGATTCTGGGTTGGGTTGCCGGAACTCAGCCGGCGGCGGTTTGTTCTTGACAACCCATTTCCGTTCTTGGCGACCCGTTTCGAAACCCTACCCGACCTGATTTTGATTTTAAAAACCCTAATTTCATTTCAGAAAAGTGTTTCTCGAATTTTTATTTTCAAAATAATTCAAAAATAGTTTAAAAATTCTAAAAATCATATTTTTGATTTAAAAATACATTTTATTATTCAGAAAATTCAGAAAATTTATATTTATTATTTTAAATTCGAAAATTTATTAAATTTATTATTTTAATTATTTTTGATTAATAATTAATTAATTAAATTAATTGATTAATTCTTTTAATCAGTTAATTCTTAATAATTAATAATTAATTAGATTTAATTAATTAAAATTAAGTTTAATTATTTTCTGGCTTGGTTTATTTATTTAAAAATAGTTTGAGCATTTAAAGAATATCAATTAATTTTATTAATTGATTTATTTGCATTTAAAATACTTATATTGGATTTAAAAATCCGATTTTTGATTTAAAAATTGTTTGTGGCTAATTTAAATTCAAATAAGTTTCGTGTGATGTTTTAAAAATAGTTATAAGTGCTATATGGTTCGTATGAGTTGTGTAATGTGTTTTATAGTCCGTATATGCCCGTACTAGGGCTAGTGTCTGAGTTTTAAATATCGTAAATTAGACCGGGCGTCCGATACGTAACCGGTTACATGTTTAAATGTGTTATGTGAATGATGTGAATTATCTGTTGTTGAGTCATGCATGCGAATAAATTGTGTTGAGACTTGTTTGAGTATTTGGTCGTGTCTAATATCATCACGAGGGGTAGTTGGAATAGAAATTTGTCGGTAATGTTAGAAAATGAGATTTACGAGGCCATTGACTTAGATGTTGACTTTTTATAGTATGGGGAGTTTCGTCAAGCGAGTTACGAGGATTACTTGTATAGTTAGTTGTGATCATTCTATCAATTGAGATGTGGTTTTCTATGCAACAGAGGCTATTGGACGAGACGAGTCAGATTATCGAAGTTAAGTTACAATCGTTTATGGAATGTGAAATCATACGTTGAAGACTAAGTACCGTCTCATGTTTGACTATCGAGGCTGACACGTGGATTCGAAATGGTAAAAACAGACTAGTGGTGTTCGCAAGAGCGTTAGAGCAAAGAAGGACGGAAGTAGAGAATCGTGCGATAAGACAGAATAAGGAGGGAATCGTATTGTTTTAGCGTTACGAAATAGCTAAGGACCAGAGGCAAGTGTTTATACCCTTGCTTATTAATTGATTGATATTTCTTGAATTATTACTATGCAATTGGCATACTTCTTCCTAAAAATTTAATGATGACTCTTTTGCATTGAACTGCGAGTATTTTATTTAAACTCGTAAGTTGACGAGTATTCTTTTATATTTTATGAACTTAGATTCATATTTGTATGGTTGATTGGAAAGATAGAATTATTATATTGAAAGTTTAAAAAGATAATTATGCGCCGTATACTAAGGCTTTCTTTTAAAAGACATGATTTTAAAAATATTAGGTTGGAATATTGCCAACCCTAGATGAGTGGGAACTTGTGAACCCTATGTTGAAAATGTTATTTTAAATTCCGAAGTCGTGGTACTTGTTCTACAAGTATTCCTGTTTCAATCTTGCATACATGCAAGTATTATTATCATTTCTTGTTAACGCGATCATCTGATCCATTCCCTGATTCGAATTCATATATGATGTGCATGATTTAGTTTACTTCCTTCAAATACAAGGCTTATCTATTATAAGTATATGTTCGAAGGACTTGAAATATTTCTGTCAGAAGTCAGTAAACCCTTGTTTTCTTCATTTATAAACTTCACCTTGACTTTTTCTTAAACTTGAACTTGACTTTCTTGTCACTTACCAGATTAGTAAATCTTAACTAATTCTTCCATGATGTGATAATTTGAACTGTTGAGGCCATCTAGAGCCTGTTCTTTGAACCCTATTCTATATTGAGTTGCTGCAAATTCTGTTGATATCATAATGCCTGTTTCATATCAGACTTAATCTTGTTGAGCATGTCATTGTTTATTCTTCATTATATCCCAGTTGTTACATCGAACTCGTCGATGCTTATTATATTGTCACTTTTCATGTGCACCTCCCCATATTGTGTCGATCTCGTCGATACTAGATTATATTGTTATTCCTTAATGGATTCTTCATAATTGAACTGTTTCCTGGAACGTGAGTTTTCCAGCAATTTTTGTATTAGGTTGTCGATTCTTCCGACACCTGATTGTCGAAGTAAGGTTGTCAATTGTTCTGACACCTGACGTATATAAAATAGGATTGGAATGTTTTTAAATGGGACCAGTAATTGGTCGGGCCATATTTATGGTCGGAATAAATTAAGGCCCGAATTGGCCTAGGATCAAGTAGAGGACTTTGCTATATGCAAGTCCGGGGTTGATGCGTGGCTGGCCAGCAGCACAACCTTTGATTTGATAAATGTTAAAAATCCAATTATAATATCAATTCTTATTTCTGGGATGAGTTACATCCATATGTTTTGTACTTGTGAGTTATGACCTGATATTCAGGTTTATTCGTTGCGTAAAATTATTGGTTGTTGAATAATAATAGTGGTTTCAATCTTGCTGAAATCACTTACTCTTAATTCATTTGGATTCCAAATAGTCGAAATCCACTTCCTTGATTCCATTGGTAGTCGTGAGATATCTATTCTGATGAGTTTTATTCATACCGCGTATCCATTCGGTACCATGTTGAAGTCTTGAAGTGCGTTCTTTGTTCCATGACCGAGCGTGTTGGCTCATTCTTACTCTTTGATTATTCTACCCTTCCAGAGTTGTTGGTTTCAGAGAATGTTGTGAATAGATCTGTTATCTTCAAATTAGTATCTTTATACAAACTGCGGTCTTAAAGACATATGAGTTATTCTTAATTCGTATTTTCTATATACTATTGTAGTTATTGTTGATTCGGTCGCCGTGACGGCCAATATAAACCTTTTTGTGTTTTAAACTATTCAGTTGCGAGAAGCTGAATGAGAAATTGTGATAAATTACTAAACTTGATTTGAGAAGTTTTAAAGATTACAAATGTTCAAAAACAAAAGTTTGTTATTTGAAAATCCAAAGTTTATTTTGGAAACCTTTCGTATTATATTTAATAATGCGCTTGCTGAGCAATTCATTCGCTCATACTTGTTTTATTTATATATATTTTAGCCTGCCAGAAAGAAGGTGTATTGGCGAGAGTTGTCCGCGTAGCTGATCAGAGATGGGGAAAGATATTAGCGTAAAGACGTTTTGATCCAGAGCATTTGGAGCTAGTGATAGGTTTTGTATATAGATGTTTCCTATTGAATATCATATTGTGTAAAGTTAGTTGCCTGGTATACTTCTTATCGAAGTTATACTTGTGTATTAGAATTTCTGTAAAGAGAATGGTTGTAAAGAAGAAAGATTGTTTGTAATGAAATTTTGGATTCTTGTTTCTAGCACTATAACCTTTAAAGATTCTTGGTAGAGTTGGGGTCACATATATTATTATTGTGTTGATTTATTATTGAACAAGTTGTTTGGATTAAGAGTGCAGTGTGACGACCAAATCCTTTGACCCCGGATTTGGGGGCGTTACAGAATGAGAACCCAACAAGTGTGGGTTCTTAAAAATACTAACTAGTGTATTTTTTCTGATTGCAGGGTAAAAAGAAAAATGTGTTAGTCATTGATAGTGGATGTTCTGTGCACATGACTGGAAACAAAGCCCTGTTATCAGAATATGAGGAGAAAGCTGGCCCAACTGTGTCTTATGGAGATGGCAACATTGGACAAACATTGGGATATGACAATATAATTATTGGAAATGTCATCATTAAAAAAGTAGCTCTAGTGAAGGGACTAAAACACAACCTATTGAGTATTAGTCAAATCACTGATAGAGGTTATCTTGTCAACTTCTATTCCACTCATTGTGAAGTAGTCAGCAAAGCATCAGGAAAATTTGCACTCGCTGGCTATAGGCATGGTAACATTTATGAAGCCAATATTCACTCTAATACTGATGGATCCCCTACCTGTCTCATCAGTAAAGCTTCAGTAGATGAAAGTTGGAATTGGCACAAGAAGTTTTCTCATCTCAACTTCAGCAACATCAATGAGTTGGTTAAGAAAGATTTGGTTAGAGGATTGCCTAAAGCTTTGTATACTCCTGATGGACTCTGTGATGCATGTCAAAAAGCTAAACAGAGAAGGACATCATTCAAGAGTAAATCTGAATCCTCTATTGGAGAACCATATCACATGTTACATCTTGATCTATTTGGACCAGTCAACATAATGTCCATCAATAAGAAAAGGTACACTCTTGTAATTGTTGATGAATACTATAGATTCACCTGGGTGTACTTTCTACACAGAAAAGATGAGACTCCTGAGATACTGTTGGACTATGTGAGAATGATTGAGACAGGCTCAAAGTACAAAGTCAAGATTCTGAGAAGTGATAATGGTACTGAATTCAAGAATTCAAAAATGGAAGAGTTCTGCAAATACAAAGGAATAATTCAACAATTCTCTGCTCCTGGCACACCCCAGTAAAATGGAGTTGTTGAAAGAAAGAATAGAACTCTTATTGAAGCTCGCAGAACTATGTTGGAAGAAGCTAAATTGCCTACATATTTCTGGGCAGAAGCAGTCAATACAGCATGCTATACTCAAAATCTCACACTAATAAACAGACATGGTGTAACTCCCTATCAAATTCTCAAGGAGAAGAAACCTAGTTTGAAGCATCTGCATGTGTTTGGCTGTAAATGTTTTGTTCTTAGAACTCATCCTGAACAGCTAGGGAAATTTGATACAAAGGCTGATGAGGGAATTTTTATTGGCTATCATGCATCAAGAGCCTTTAGAGTTTTTAACTTGAGAACAAGAACTGTCATGGAGTCAATTCATGTATCTTTTGATGATAAGAAGATAACTGGAATCAGTGAAGACTCTCATGATAGTATGGTCTTTGAAAATGAAGCTACCAAGGATCCTGAAGAACAAGAATCAAATACTGACACTTCATCAGATACTGATGGGTCACCAAATCCTGATGACTCACCAAATCCTGATGAAGCACCAAATACTGATGGCGCCAATACTGATGGTGCCAATGCTGATGATGCAAATAATGGTGACACTACTAGCAGTGCAAATGTTGAGGGGAGAAACAACAAACATTTACTAGTTCTGAAACTACTCAAACATCAGGACATGATTCTTCATATACTGATTCAAGTGACAATCCTGATAATCCATCAGGAGGTGAAAGCAACAATTCAGGGGGAGCTTCTACTGAAGCAAATTCTTCTAATCAATACAACACCAATCCAGGGGGAGCATCTACTTCAAGGAATGATTTACCACCAGCTAGGAAATGGACAAGAAGTCATACTTCTGATTTGATAATTGGGGATCTTGATGTAGGTGTTAAAACAAGAAGTGCAACTCAGAATGAATGTCTTTATCATAACTTTCTATCCAAGGAGGAGCCTAAGAAAGTTGAAGATGCATTTAAGGATGCTGATTGGGTTACTGCAATGCAAGAAGAATTGAATAAATTTGAAAGGAATGAAGTCTGGAAACTAGTACCAAGACCAAAGAACAGGTCAATTGTTGGTACAAAGTGGATTTTCAAAAACAAGACTGATTCAGATGGTGTAATTATAAGAAACAAAGCAAGGCTAGTTGCAAAGGGGTATTCTCAACAAGAAGGGATTGACTATGATGAAACTTTTGCTCCTGTTGCAAGACTAGAAGTCGTCAGGATCTTTCTGGCATATGCAGCTCACAAGAAATTCAAGGTTTTCCATATGGATGTTAAACGTGCTTTCTTAAATGATGAACTGGAGGAAGAAGTTTATGTTGAACGGCCTCCTGGTTTCATTGATCCAAAATATCCAAATCATGTTTATAGTTTGGATAAGGCACTTTATGGACTAAAGCAAGCTCCAAGAGCATGGTATGAAACCTTAGCTCAATTCTTACTGGAAAGTGGATTCAAAAGAGGTACTATTGATAAACTCTGTTTTATTTGAATCATGGTAAGGATTTGCTTTTAGTTCAGATTTATGTTGATGATATCATTTTTGGGTCAACAAACAATAAGTTGTGTGAAAAGTTTTCCAAGCTTATGCAGTCTAGATATCAAATGAGCATGATGGGAGAAATGAGTTACTTTCTTGGTCTTCAAGTTAAATAGACTGATGATGGCATTTTTATCAATCAGTCCAATTATACCAGGAATTATTGAAAAGGTTTAACATGCAATATAGTGCAACTGCAAGTACTCCCATAACTACAGTGTAATAACCCCAAATTTTGGACTTAGTTAAAAAAAAATTTGATGAATAGTAAATGTTGATGAATAGTGAATTTGCTGATGGAAAATATTTTCAGACCACACTATATGGAAGACATGGAATGAATGTTTCGAAGTTATATTAGTGATGCATAAGGAGAATAAGTGAATGTAAACGCGATCAGAATCGGGAGATTCCAACTTTAAATTTTGATCATTATTCATCGGACAATCAAAGATGTATTGATTTGATCGTTTTGAGAAAGTATGTAGAATGAGAAATCCATGATCATATCTTAAACCAAGGTGAGAAATCTATGATCATATATTAAGCCAAGGTAATGGAAAGATCAAGGAAGTATCTCCTAACATTGGTACAAAGAAAAGTTTTTAAAATCACTTGAACCTATTGCGAAACAGAAGCGTAACGAATTATGGATTAAACCCTAACAAAAGGGGGAGTATCATATAAGATCATCAAGTGCATAATATAAGAGGATTGATGATACAAGAAATGACATAAGCATGACACAAGAGATGACAAAAGCATGACATAGGGGATGACAAGGTGATGAATCACCACCTTGTCACCAATTCTCCAAGAACCACCCATTGCTTGACATGTGGCAAGGGGTTGACAAAACTCTACCAAAACCACACAAAATGGATGCATCTAATTATCATTATTTGACAAATAGAAAAGAAAAACAAGAACAAACACCAAGCAACAAGATAGAAACATTCGACCCCTTTTTGTTCTTCAAAGTCTTAAAAATGTTGCTACCACTTCCACTCCACCAAAAATCATGGTTATGGAATCTAAAGCTTCCATATTTCCAAATTAAGGTAATCTCTTAATCCTAGCTTCATCCATGGATGATATCATGTTCAAATCTTGATTATAAGATGAGCATGAATAGTGTTTTGAATAGTAACTTATGATTTTCTTGATTTGTTCTTGAAGATTAAGGCTTGTTAAGGTTGATTAAGGATCAAGCAAGGGTATGTAAGCTATTATTAGGGTATACCAAGCATCAAGGAAGGTATAAACATCCCCCACCCTTGGTTATACTTTGATTATTATGTTAAGTTTGATGATAGTTTGAGATAGTATGGATTAAAGGTTGAATCCTTGGTTATAATGATTGTTTAGTGATTATCTTGATGGTTGAACTTGTGAATAATGTTATGAGCATGATTAGACAGAAATAAATTGTTTTAGATGAGATCCCTGAGTTATGATTGCTTGGGTATTGATTGGTGAATGAATTTGAGTGTTTTAAACACGGGAATCACGATTAAGCGTCGTTACCATGTTGGATTTTCTTTAGAAAGTTTAGACAGAGACCACGGTTACCTTCTAGGCATAACAATGAGGCTTTCTGACCATGATCATGTAGGCTCTGTTTTTTAGTTTACTTTGGCGAAAGAATCGTATCGTTTCGATTTACGGTTTAGGAGAAACACCCGTGTTAGTGAAAGCGGTTTCGAGTAACTAAGTAGTTCACTATGTGAACTTTGATCTTATGATAAAGCCCCTTAAAAATGGAATTGGGTCATGATATTAATGTGAATACTAGTATGGACAGTTAGGAAGGCAACCGAGAAAGTTTCGTGTTAAAAAGATGATTTTTCTATTTTATAAAAATGCGAGAACCAAAGTTGCGCAAGTGAAATACCCTTAAGGGGATAGTTTAAACCATGAGTTTAGTAATGGTAAAGTACTTGGGTTTTGTGAATGGATTATCAACCAAACTTTTGACTTAAGAGTATAAGGAATGTCATGAGGTTATAAGTGACCAAGAGCGGGACATTTGATGTTCGTTAATAGAACGTTAGTGCTTAAGTTAAATGCACTTTAAATGATTAAGCCAGGGGACTGATCGAGTATTTCCTTGTTTATATATTTCCCGGCAAGTTCTCGAACCCCTAACAACCAAGGACCCGAGGCAAGTTTTCTCATTCCATGCTATGTTTTCCATTACTTATATTGATGATGCATATGATATGATATCATGCATGCTTTCAAACCTTAAATCGTATATAGATGTAATGGTATTAAAAATGTTGAGATGTAGTATATGCATATGATATGATATCATGCATGCTTTCAACCCTTACATCGTATATAGATGTGATGGTATTAAAATGTTGAGATGTAGTATATGCATATGATAGATGCATGTCAGTTTTCAAACCCTACATCATATAAGTGATGTTGTTGTGATATATTCTGCTTTAATGCTGTGAAAATATTTATAAACTGTTTACGCTTTTGATAGAAAGCTTTATAAGATATAAGAGTTTATATGCTATGTAAATATTAGATATAAACCGAGGAGTTATAGAGGCTCTAAGGGTAGAGCGCTCGTACGAGGATTTTAAAACTTAGACCGGGAGTCAAATTAGTATTTTGGTCTTGATTATACTGTCAGAAGCTGGAGGGTTCCAGGGACAGTTATATTTTAAAATGTTGATTAAATATTCCAATATATATATTATTGGATATTTAATGTGAGATATTTAAATAATATTATTAAAAATATTATTTTGAATATTTATTTAATTAAGTGAATATTATTTTGAATATTCACTTAAGTGGAATTTTATTGAATGATAATTCAATATTTATTATTTGGATATTTATTTAATTAAGTGAATATTAACTTAAATATTCACTTGAGTGGAATTATATTGAATCATAATTCAATATTTATTAAATATTCCCAAAAATGATTTAAAAATCATAGAACCTTGTTATATTATTATTTAAGGTTCTAGTATTTACGCAAATATTTTCTGATCTCAAAAGGATTTATGAGAGTATAATAGGGGTTCCCAACTACTTTAATTATTTATCTCGAATGATGATTTTGATTTGAACTTACCAAAAATTGGGAATCCATCTCAGGAAGTGAACATATGAGTTCACTTGCCTCTTTTATTAAAAGTGAGTATGTTTTCGGGTTCTGATTTATCAGAACTAAAGGTATTTTACAAAACTCCCGGGTCGTAATTTCAAAATACGTGGTAATCATTCGTAGTTTCGTTGACTGATGTCAACACACACTGTGACTTACTCCCTTCAAATACTCTGGAGTAAGGAATCTGAACTGTTGCAAAGTTTTGACAAGTATTTATACTTGGGGAATCAGGATTAAAATCTGATTCCCGTTTCATTGATTTTTATCCGGGACCAGGAGGAAACGTGAAGGAGGCTGTTGGACAGTACCTCTGATTATAGCGTAAGAGGCTGCTGGGCAGTCCAACACTTATCTCGCGTAAGAGGTTGTAGGACAGTCCAGCAGATACAAAGCCCGTATGCGGCTGGGGTGATAATCGTGTTAAGATGATGAGATAAAGACTATCCTCAGGAAGCATATTTCAGACCTAGATTTGAAACTGAATGCACATAAGAACTTCGCCCTAATTGCTAAGGAAATAATTGATACTCAGACCTTAGGGAATAAAACTGCTATAGGATTTGACTACAACAAAAGAACTGGAAAGAAGATAGTTGAATTTCCTGTGACATCTTCAGCTGTCAAGAAGGGTACTCCACATATTCTTAAGGATGTAGATTGTCCAGTTTTTGTTAAGCCTGTTGCAGCACCTTTTAATGAGGATGATCTAATCATAAGACAAGAATTTCTTGAGGAGGATCTATTGAAGGAAAAAGAGATAGAGACTAAGTTGCCTAGGAAGTCAGTAAAAACTGAATTACCTAAAACTGATATAGGAAATAAGATTAGTAAGGCTAAAAAGAACAGGAATGGGAAAGCTAGTGTTAATCAGAATATTGTTTCATCTTCTCCCATTGTATCTAGGAAGTTGTGCACTAATTGTAATTCTACTGGACACCTTACACATGCATGTAAAAAGGTTAAATTAAAAACTATTGTTACTTCTGAAATGCATAACATGTCTGACATGCTTGATCTTCATGAACCATGTGGAAAGAAAAAGTGTTTACTTTGTGCATACAATATCATGCATGCTTATTTTAAGTTGATGAATGCATCTAGTAGCACTAATAGTAAAAATGATAAATCCACATACAACATGAAATTCAAACAAGTTAAGACTGACTTGAATGTTACTCCCGTTAAAGTATCTAAACCTTCAGGACCCAAACAAGTTTGGGTACCAAAGTCCGCTTAATCAATCTGTGATTGCAGGGTAAGGTTAAAAGCTCAAAGGTCGTATGGATTCTGGATAGTGGCTGCTTTAGACACATGACAGGAGAAGAGTCCCTGCTTACAGAGGTGGTTAAGAAGACCGGCCCGATTGTAACCTTTGGAGATGACAACAGAGGATTCACTACGGGATATGGTAATCTGAGAATTGGGAATGTCATCATTGAAAACATCTCTTTTGTTGAAGGATTAAAGCACAATCTTCTAAGTATCAGTCAATTCTATGATAAAGAATACAATGTAGATTTCAGAAAGGACAAATGCTTGATCACAAACAGGAAGGATGAGAAGCTTGCTCTCCTAGGAGTGAGAAAAGGAAATTTGTTTATAGCTGACTTAAGTTCTTCCAGTGAAGGAGAAGTTACATGTTTCTACAGTAAGGCATCTTCAGAACAAAGTTAGCTATGACATAAGAAGCTCTCACACTTGAACTTCAAAACTATGAACTCTTTGGTAAAGAGAGATTTAGTGAGAGGGTTGCCCCTGATGGAATTTTATCAGGAGGGACTATGTGAAGCATGTGAAAAAAGGAAGTCTAAGAAGGCATCACACAAAAGCAGAGAAATGACAAGCATTGTTGAACCTCTTCAGCTGATTCATATGGATTTATTTGGTCCAGTCAATGTTAAGTCACTTTCAAGAAAAAGATATGCATTAGTGATGGTGGATGACTACTCCAAGAACACGTGGGTGTTATTCTTACACTCAAAGGATGAAGCAACACAACTAATCATTGATCACATCAAGAAGATAGAAGTGGAAGCTAAGCTACCTGTGCGGACAATCAGATCAGACAATGGAACTGAATTCAAGAATGTAGTTCTTAATGATTTCTGCTCAGAGAAAGGAATATCAAGACAGTATTCAGCACCAAGAACTCCTCAACAGAATAGAGTAGTGGAAAGGAAGAACAGAACCTTGGTTGAAGCGGCAAGGACAATGTTAAATGAATCAAACTTCCCACTTACTTTTGGGCTGAGGTAGTGAATACAGCTTGCTACACTCAGAATCGAACCCTGATTAATAAAGATCATGAAAAGACTCCGTATAAGTTAATGGCCAACAAGAAACCAACACTAAAGTACTTTCATGTGTTTGGTGCAAAGTGCGTTGTACTAAAAGATGGAGAACATCTAGGCAATTTTGATCTAACATGTTTAATCTTTAAGTGGTCTACAGTGAACATTTGCATATATTAACATAATGTAACAACGTGTAATTAAATACATAAATTGATATTTTAAGACTACAATCATAAAATGAAATATTGCAAATAGTGTTTTGAGTAAAGTGCAAGACTTTACGGTAAATAATATAAGGAATTAGTCACAATTGACTTATGGGAAAAGGATAAATAAGCACTCAAACATTTAACAAATCGGGCTTGAGCATTCATAAACTAAGTACAAAAAGCCCATCTAGAAAAAGGCGAGCGAGAAAAAAAAGAAGCCCAATTACTTTGGACATAAACCCAACATCATAAGCATAGAATCCCATACAAATTGCCAGTCAAGTTCGGTCAAGTCACAGTCGTGACTCGTGATATCATCGCATGCAGATACAGGGACTTGCAGTTCAGATTGCCTAATATATACTTCACTTCACGATGAAGCAATGTTCTGGCAAATAATAAAAGAATTGACATACAACAAGGCCGAGGCCGACAGTTCGAGAAAGGATGACCAAAAAATAACAATGCTCATCCTACGAGCAAGGTTAAAAAATCGAAAATTGATTATACTTTTCTGTTGCTCAAATCCGGGCACTCGTCTTCGATTTTCGGATTAAAATTTAACAAAACTCGGTCACTTGATGTTAAAGGCCCACATCCAATGAGTCTTGGACCGATTGAATATACGAATGTTATTGGGCCGACTGAAGAGTCCAACCCGTTTAACCAACGGTTGAACGACTATGTCAAGAGACAAGGGACACGTGGTCCATGACCGAAACGTGGAGATCGGAACTAACTGGTAAAAGAAGGGAATCAGGTTTGATCTTCATTCATACACAATTCACAATACACACATATGATCTGTACGTTCAATTTACCTACCTGGGCTACCAGTTACTGATTCTCACACCGGAGATGAATCGGGGGTCCCAACCCTCACATTCTTCTTATTCGCAGGTCCGACCGGACGTAGGTGACGAAAACTAGTTCCAACACTTGATATTCGATTTTTGATTTTCGAGTAGTTATCGGAGCAACGAGTGTGTCAGTGTCACGCATATTAAAATGCATACATATTACAAACACAATGTACTACATCATGACCATAACACGTTTGTACTCTCTAGTCCGTATGTTCTGCAACCGCAAGTGGGCACGTGCAAAAACAAAAGTATTTGAATTTTTGGAAGTAATTAAATTAGCAACCACTAAAGCACCACCTTTAATCCTAAACAAAACAAATGACTGACAAATTATAACCACTCCAAAGCTTAATCAAAAGTGCAACACTTAATTAACACTATTTTTTTGTCACGTCTGGAAAATAAGCTTCAAATTAAGTTTGAACGACTCAACTTTGCTCTTACTCTACACTTTAATTTGCAGTCCTAGAGAGGACAATGATTTAAATAAGAGGTTCGAGTTCTTTTGTTCAGGTTGTAAGAATGAACCGCTTTACACTTTTTTAAAGTCCAAAAACAAACAAAAAAGAGAGCGGTACACGATGTTAAGAAACAAAAATATTTTGATAACAATAACGAACGATGGATATACTAACTTATAATCCGTTCATCTTTGGTCTCCATTCCCCGTAAGAAGCATGATCATCGACTTTTTTCATTAAATTTAAAAAGAAGGGTAATGAATGCATGCATGTGGTAAAGTATTGCCGACTAATGAATATTGTAGGATGAAATCACGTGTTATTGTTTTTTGGGGTTCGATGAATGAACGACTAAATATATTGCATCAACTTTACAAAATAATGAGTCCACAGGATGTCACTCTTGGGCCTTCTGGGGCAGCTAGCAATGGATAAATTATCACCCACCTTATCCGATCCCAATTAATTTCATAAATCATTTATCATAAAATAAATTACTTGATCAAAAATTAAAAAAATAATAAAATTTGAAAGACAACTGATTTTCCCTTACTTAATTTTTTTAACAAAAAATTCATTATTAGATAATCAAGAACTTAAACACATGATATTCGTGCTGAGCGGATGGTGTTGTAAAAATTATGAGTACTGGCCCGTGCGATACACGGATTGTTAATTGTTATTTTATAATTATTTTTTTAATATTTTATTAATTGTAATTGTGCAAAAAATAAGTAGACATGTTAAAATAGCTAAACACTTTTAATTAATTAAAAACATTAAAATAGATTTTAAAATAAATAAATATGGGGTTGCCCATTATATTTTTGAAAATGAGGGGGTTTAGTTAGAAAAAATAAAAAATGTAACATATATTTAGTTTAGAAAGGTAAATGCCCGTAATATTTTTGAAAAATGAGATTTTAAAATTTAATAATTAAAAGTATTTAAATACGTTTTAAAATAAATAAGTAAATGGTTTCTTGTGATATTTTTGGAAAAAGAATGGATTTTAGTGAGAAAAATTAAAAAAATTAAATTGTAAAAGGTAATTTCCCGTGATATATTTAGAAAAGAAGGAACTTTTTAGAAAAAATATATAATGTATTTTAGCTGAAAAGGTAATTGGTTATAAATAGGTATTTGATTATTTATATTTTAATATTTGTAGTAATTGCATTTGTTAAGAAAAATAGGTAGACATGTTAAAATAGATAAACTTTTAAAAAATAATTATAATATTAAAATAGTTTTAAAAATAAATAACTAAACGTCCGTGATATTTTTGGAAAAGGAGTGGTTTTAGTAAGGAAAAAATAGAAAAACTAACATGTTTTAGTTAAAAAAAAGGTAATTGCCCGTGATATATTTGAAAAAGTAGGGGAATTTGTTAGAAAAAATAATGTATTTTAGGTGAAAAAGATAATTGGTTATAAATATGTAATATTATTATTTAATAATATATTTCTATAAATAAGTAAGGTTAATTAAGTAAAAACACAAAATACAGTTAATTAAGAGCAATTAAGTAAAATCACAACGTACCATACCGACCAACCAAAATTAAGGACAATTAAGTAAAATCACAACGTACCATACCGACGAACCAAACTTTTAATGTTTCGTCTATTTTATAATAGTATTGATTGATAGGACTTAAATCGGATAAATGAGTTTAAACAGGAATATATATTTATTGTGGTATTAAAAATAAAATTTTGAATGGAATACGTGTGAACAGATTGAAGGAAAGAAATAAATACAAGGAGGAAAAGAATCTAAAAAGAAATGCGTGCGTACTAATAAGGCTATTGTTATGCACCACTCTTTGTTAAGTAATAAAATGAAACTAGTAGTAGTAATAAGGAGGCGAGGAGTATATATTTATTAAATGTCAGAGGCCACACACAACACAAACAACAACAGCTTTTGCTATTTATTCTCCTCCTCTTGTATTCTTTTCCTCCTCACCACATACCTTTTGATACATTCAATTCAACACCCTCTCTTCACTACACTCCAACCATACCTTTTCTACCATAATAAATATCTCTACCCTCTTCATTTACAATTATACCCTCACCTTTAATCCAGATTTTTTTCAAATTATTTATCTGAAATATACTCTGATACTGAATCTATATACGTTTGTTTGTTTGTGACGGAACTAGGATTTCAAAACAAATCAATCTCGATTTAATTCCATCAATCATATATGGATAACTTAGCAAGTACTACCCTTTTTCTAGTTTTAGTAGCTTTATTATGGATGACCCCTGAACGATGTGAAAAGTTCCCGCATGCTCTCAACGGAAAATTGTATAACCAAATCTTACACCTAAACCAAAGAAACTTAGGAAGAAGCTAAAATCAATTATGAAAAGAATTTTCTTCGATAAACTTTACAGATTTTGTAATTTGGAAAACAAATAGTTTTTTTAATTTAATTTTGTGAGTATAATTTAATTAAGTTGAGTTAATTAGAAGCCCTAACTTTAGAATTGGCTAAAAAAAAACAAGTCCAAACTTGCCGTTTTAGGGGCAACGATGACAAACGCAATGTGAGTATTAGTAAAATTAAAAACAAAGGCAAGTGGCAGATAAAATAAACAAGTAGCAAAAGTGGGGGCAGTTAAATCATACTGTACTACACTATCTCGATTCTCTCTGTCCAACTTTTGCCTTTTTACACACCATCATCTCATCTGCCACATTATCTAGTCAATTGGTGACTTTTTCTATCCTTAACTCCACTCTCCAAACAATTTAATTTTAACAAACGTAATATTAATACTAGCGCGAGATGTCACGATTTTTTTTGATATTTTATTATTTTTTATTTAAAATTTTGTAATTATATATTATTTGATGAAATTTTAATATCTATACTATATTATTAAAACCGAAACATTTAAAGTTTTGGTTTTCGGTTAACGGTCGGTTTTTGGTTTTCGGTACTTTTTCTAATTAATAAATTAATAATATAATCAAAATTCGGGAAAATTTTATTCTACATTAATATTTCACTATATTTTACTACATAAAAATCAAATAATATTGAAATCTAATAAAAAAAATGGTAATGTGGGATCTAATTTGTTTAAATTTAGGATACACTGCTACAAATATACTTTTTTTTTTTAGGATAACGAAAGTACTACAAATCAAATCTTTAATGGAATTGTATTATTGTCAAGTTACCAAAATAGTAACTAGATGATTGACTTTTATAATTAAAATATTTTTTTCTAACAAAATCTACTCTTTTTCCAAAAATATCATTACAATTATCTTTAAATTAAAACATATTACCTTTTATATTTATTATTACTAAAATCTATGTTTTCCAAAAATATGAGGTGCAATTCTTACTTATTTATTTTAAAACCTATTTTAATACTCTATTTAATAAATAATAAAATAATATAAAAATAGTAACTAACTGATTGCCTTTTATAATTAAAAAAAAATCTAACAAAATCTACTCATTTTCCAAAAATATCACGACAATTACCTTTAAATTAAAACATAATATCTTTTATATTTGTTATCACTAAAATCTCTATTTTCCAAAAATATGAGGTGCAATCCTTACTTATTTATTTTAAAATCTATTTTAATACTCTATTTAATAAATAATAAAATAATATAAAAATATTAACTAGCTAATTGCCTTTTATAATTTAAACATTTTTTTCTAACAAAATCTATTTTTTTTCCAAAAATATCACGGGCAATTACCTTTAAATTAAAATATATTACTTTTTATATTTTTTATCACTAAAATCTCTATTTTCCAAAAATATCAAGTGTAACTCTTACTTATATATTTTAAAACTTATTTTAATACTTTTAATTATTAAAAAAAAACTTACTTATTTTAATAAGTGAACGTATTTTTTTTAACAAATACAATTAATATAATTAAAACACATCATCACTAAAATCCCTATTTTCCAAAAATATGAGGTGCAATCCTTACTTATTTATTTTAAAACCTATTTTAATACTCTATTTAATAAATAATAAAATAATATAAAAATAGTAACTAGCTGATTGCCTTTTATAGTTAAAACATTTTTTTCTAACAAAATCTACTTCTTTTCCAAAAATATCACGGACAATTACATTTAAATTAAAATATATTACATTTTATATTTGTTATCATTAAAATCTCTTTTTTTTCAAAAATATCAAGTGCAACTTATATATTTTAAAACCTATTTTAATAATTTTAATTATTCAAAAAAACTTACCTATTTTAACAAGTGAACGTATTTTTTTAACACATAAAATTAATATAATTAAAACACATCTAAAAATATTACGCGCAGTTATTTTTTTTTTTAATTAAAACATGTTAACTTTTCTATTTGTCCTTATTAAAAAAACTTACTTATTTTAACATGTCAACGTATTTTTTTAATAAATACAATTAATATAATTAAAACACTTCTAAAAATATCACGATCAATTACTTTTTTTAATTAAAATATTTTAGATTTTCTATCTGTCCTTATTATTAATATTATTTTATAATACCTCATTTATCTTCCTCGGCCTCATTTATATTTTTTTTTATATTTTTGATGTTCCGGTGAATATTTAAGTTTCTCATTTTATAATTTATCATATTAATTTTTACTTTTATTTTAATATTTTTCATTCACATTAAATTTTTTAGTTTATTATTTTTAAGGCCCGTGCCTTGCACGGGTTATAGGCTAGTATATATTTATATATGTATATAATAATTGGATTATATATATCTAATAATATAAACATTTTAATTTAATAATTTTTTGACGTTATCTTTAGTAGTATTTTAGATATTAAAATATAAAATATTTTTAAATAATAGATCTAACGGTTTGTATTTATTTGCTATTAAAAAATCTAAAAGTGACTAAAGTGTAAATAAAAAAATATGTGATCTATAATGTACCGAGTTTCTTCTAACGTATGTCATTACTTTTATTTTTTATTAATTATATTATTTAAATTGTATGTTAAGTTTAATATAATTTCCTTAAAAAGACAGTTAGTTACTTATTAATAATTTCAGTTAAAGAAAAATAAAATATAAATTTAGCACTATTTGAAGTGCCCCGAAACATGAAATTAAACAATACTTATACAGTGACATTCATACGTAACCACTCTCCTTTCCAAAAAGATAATCCAACTCCAACCACTCTCCTTTCCTCCATATTAATAAATAATGTACTATCTCTATTTGTTTCAACCCTCACAATTTCAAATTCAATGCCAAATACAATCACTCCCGCCGGAAAAAAACTTAAGCTTCATCACCGCCGCCGCCGTTCACCGCCGCTAATACCTGGACTACCGGACCACATAGCCGAGACTTGTCTCTCCAAAGTTCGACCGGAGATTTTATATTCCGTTTGTAAATCATGGAGAAATTTAATTTACTCGCCGAATTTTTCGCCGTTTTTATCGATTTATGTGCTGTTTGTTTCGAATAAAGCTACAGATCTGAGTGATACGCTTGTTTTGAAGGCGTATGATCCTGTATCGGAGAAGTGGAGGTCCGTGCCGGCGCCACCGGACGATCCTCCGGTCCGGTTACTCCTCCGGCATCCTTCTTTTATATCGAGGAAGCTTCCGGTGCAATCGGTGTGTGTTAACGGTAAGTTAGTGATTCTCGCGGCGACGACCGAGAATTTCGCGCCGGCGCTTTCTTCGCCGGTTGTTTTTAATCCATTGATGAGGAGTTGGAGTAGTGCGCCGCCGTTATCGGCGGCAAGGCGGTGGTGCGTGGTCGGCGCGTGTGGAAACTCGGTGTATGTAGCGAGCGGTGTTGGATTCCAGTATAATACTGAAGTTGCGAGATCAGTTGAGAGATTGGAGTTTTTGGAGTCGAAATGCGAGAATTTGGAAAAAAAATGGAACTGGAGGAAGCTAGGGTTACTAAAAGATGGAAAGTTTAGTAGAGAAGCAATTGAAGCGGTTAGTTTTAGAGGGAAATTGTGTATGGTGAATGTCAAAGGCGATTTTCGAAAACAAGGATTAGTTTACGATGTCGAAAATGACACGTGGCAAGAAATGCCGGAGGGGATGCTGGCAGGATGGAGAGGTCCTGCAGCATCAATGAAAGAGGAGAGTTTATACGTAGTTGACGAATCCAAAGGCATATTGAAAATGTACGATTCGAATAAGGATTGTTGGGAGGAAGTGATGGAATGCGAGAAATTACAAGGAGCTGAGCATATGGTTGCGGAGGGAGGGAGAGTGTGTGTTGTTTGTAGTGGTGGTGTCGACATTCTTGTGGTGGATGTTGCGGCAAATCCGCCGAAATTGGTTGTGGTGGAGACTCCTGAGGGGTTGCAGGCGACTTCGATTCATGTTTTGCCTCGGATGAGTTGTTCCTCTTGTTTGCGAGCTTCTGAATTGATGGAATGATTTTTTGTTTCGAGTTATATAGGTTTGCTTGTTCTGAATCTGCAAATATACAGTATACACAAAGACAAATATGTTCATTTCATCACTTTATAAAAATGAGTTATTGAGTGTGATTCAGTCAATTTCCCGATAGAAACTATGCTACGCGTTCTGAGACTCGAATCTTCAATCTCCCGATACTACTAAGACATCTAAAGTATAAATCGTTTTGTCAAATGACATAGGTGCGGAAATATTTTACGCTAGAGATAATGAAGCATTAGGTAACGTGTACGTTTGTAAACACTATAGAAAGAGATCTGCATTGAGGTCAAAACTGTGAATAAGAGGTGTTGCAAGTGAGCAAGAGTCGCATGTAGAAGCAAAAAGAGGAAAGTACAATTTGTCAAAACAAGGGTTGCCTTGCAGCAGAATTCTAAAAACTAAAAAGGTAGAAGTAGTAGTAGTTGTTGTTTAGAGAGTATTTTGACTTTGTAAATTAAACACTAACATGGTTTTGAAGTTTTTAAATACCCACCAAAAGACCAATTTGATTTTCAACCATTGAATTTAGAGTTACGAATTAGCCCTAGCCTTTCGTTATCCTTAGTTTTCTGATTAGACTCCACTAGTAGTAGACTGACTTCTTACCACCTTTTTTGTACTTGTTACGAGATTTTGAGTAGTACCATGTCAACCACGCCTACACACTACACTAGACCCAACTTCTCATAACAAAATATTTATAGGGCTCGCTTCCACGTACAACGTTGGATAGCGGTGTTTTATATCCAACAAACAATAGTCGTTGGATGAAAAAAAAGAAGGGCCACCTATTGTACTGCCCATGACCTCAAGTCACGGTTATGAAGCTGAATGTAAATTTCCTATTTAACCCATTCCGTTTTTGAGATTGTGCATGTGATTATAATTTTCATTTACCTATATTAATAAGGCATATAAAAGAATGAATGAATCCATGTTATATATTGAAGCTATTTTATTTATAAAATTTTTTTGATTGATTATCCGCATCTTAGACCGATTTAAAAATAATAATAGTGATGATAAATTTTAGATCTAAATATAAGCGATATTATAAACAAAAATTAATTCGTGAACATATTTATAGTTTTTGGGCATGAAATTTGAAAATTATTTTATTAATTTTCGAAAAACAATACTAGTATTTATTGTTCACATATTTAAACTTAAAACAATTTACTTTTATTAACGTTCATAGAAATAAATGTCATTCCCGTGTTTTCTATTTAATTATTTTTACAATTAACTTAAACAATTTTACTTTTATTAATTTTTCTGGAATGAAATGTTATTTATACTAGCTTATAACCCGTGTTTAGCACAACTTTTTTTAATATAATATAAATATTTTTGAACTTCAAAAGATGGGTTTTATTAAAGAAAAATAGAAAATTAACATGTTTTAGGAGAAAAAAGTAATTGTTCATAATTAAATGTATTAAAATATGTTAAAAAATAATTAATTAAGGGTTTACCCGTAATATTTTTGGAAACAAAGGAGTTTTAGTAAGGAAAAAATAGAAAAAATAACATGTTTTAGTTGAAAATGGTAATTTAAAATAAATAAGTACCGATTTGCCGGTGATATTTTTGAAAAAAAGGAGGGATTTTAGTAAGAAAAAATATAAAAGATACATGTTTTAGTTGAAAAAGTTAATGTCTGTGATATTTTTGAAAAATAAAGGGGTTTAGTAAGGAAAAATAGAAAAAATAACATGTTTTAGTTTAAAAAGGTAATTGTTCGTAATTAAAAGTATTAAAATATATTTAAAAATAAATAATTAAGACACTAGTACAGAAATGACTTTTAGCGTCGGTCAAAAAAGCCTTTAGCGTCGAGTTTTAGGCGTAGTATATGTAGGGGACGCTATAGGTATAGGTTTATAGCGTCGGTTAAATGTGCGACACATATGAGCTGCTAAAAGCGTCGGTTGCCTAAAGAACCGACGCATATGAGTTGCTAAAAACGTCGGTTGCATAAAGAACCGACGCATATGATCTTAGTATTAGCGTCGCTTGCCTAAAGAACCGACACATATGATCTTACTATTAGCGTCGCTTGCCTAAAGAACCGACGCATAAAGTAAGGTTATTAGTGTCGGCTTTTTCAAGAACCGACACTTAAAGTCAATTTTTTTTAAAAAAAAATAATAATTTCAAAATTGCAATTTCAGTAACCTTTACAATACCACATTATAGAATATAACAATTGCAATTATTCCAATCCAACAAACATCAAATTAATCATCTAAAAAATCATCTAAAAATAATAGTCTCAAACTACAAAAAAAAAGTGACCACATTCAATCTTATTAATAATAGAAAATATTACATTATCATTCTATATATGAATTTAATCACCACCAAGTACAAATGCAATTGAGCACCATTAACAATCCTCATACATGAATATAATCTAAACTACACTTCCTGCCAAAACCAACAATTATATATATAATTCTTTATAGTATCGCAGATGTCAGTCCTTCTCATTTCTACCAGACGTACGAGAAAGAGCCAGTGACTTCTGTCTGGGAGTGTAGAACCAATGATATCACTCTGAATCGCAACATCAGTCTAGAATCTATAGTTCTAAATAAATGATAATAACCAAACACTTTTTTAATTATCAAGTCGGGGAGCTTTTTGAAGCTTTGGATCTGAATCACTGATGTTCTCCAAATGTTTTAGCACAACCTCTCCATACTCCCGGAAATATCTGAAATCATTATACTGAGTTAGCAATATATACAGAAGCCTTACACACTCATCGAAGCATTACCATGTCCAGTATCAGACCTTCCCATTTAAATCTGCATGATTCTGATCAATCTTTATTCTAAGTTCAATAGCCACAGGTGGTTCTTCCGAACCAACCTGTCAAACCTGTCAAACCTTTGTTGTCGCCTCCTAGTCCTGAAGCTCTGGCTGATTCAAGTTTATTTAGCATTTTGACCTGCAAGTAGTGCCGAAAGAAAACAAATTATGTATATGGTCAAGTTTGACCTACTATTATTATGGTGCACATCTTGTGCAAAATTTGCAAAAACCTTTTCTTAAAGTCAAATCATTTTATAAAGCAATTTTTTATTTACAATCTCTGCAAAGTATAGCTCTGGTATGACATCTTAGGTCTAATAACCAAGTCCCATGTATTGATTTCTACCACATACATCTTGTAAAGCATAATGTAACATAAGATGTAAAAGAGATAACTACAACTCAACAAAGGACAAGACAGACAATAGTATTAATAGAAGCACAGGAATCCAGAATCAGAGAAGAAAAGGTAAACTCAAAAAATCAAAATACGTTATGTATTCTTGAAGTCCGTAAACAGGTCACGGAAAGAAGTTCATGAAAATGTTCAAGCCTCAGTGACAGCGATAGAAACAAGACTTTGAAGACGACAGAAGTATGTGAATGATTTAGGGTTCAGTACCACGGGATTCCAGTGATGAAGCAACCAGAATGACAAGGGACGTATCAACAGCATTATAATTGAAGTCATAAAATAAGAATTGATCAAGTGTTATTCATCTGTGAACCAGACCAGTTGCACTAGGTGACGGCACTGAAAAGATCAAGTTATTTTATCGTCTCCGAAGAAATTGATACTGTCTATTACTTAAACACCCGGGAGCTCAGGAGTTATTACTAAAGGACAAATGACAAGTAAATCAATTCGATAGTTTTTCTTTTAAGAAAACTATCGAATGAGAGTTTAAGGTGATTGAATTAAAAACAAGTAAATCAATTTAGCATTCGATAGTTTTGTTTTAAAAACTATCGAATGGTAAAATGATTTGTTTCATTCGATGGTTTCTTAAACCATTCGATGGTTTTTTTAATTGGGAGCAGGTGGAAAGTAATACTTGTTTTTCAAGTTGAAGAAGATCCAACGGCCAGGATTGTTTCTACAAGTTTGGTTCGATGGTTTTTCAAATCAAAGTCTGCAGTTAATACAGAGTGAAGAATGTGTCTTCTTCAGTTAAGGATTCTAACACAGAGACATTACTGAGAGAGAGAAGAGCCGGAGAAAATTATCAGAGAAATTAATAGTGCTCAGAACTTGATCATTGTTTTGTATTTGTGTAACCTTAAACTCATTGACGCTAATCTACGGATTAGAAATTGTAGCACCCCTCGAGGTTTATATTTATAAAAAGATATATTCCCCGAAACTTGATTTGGTTTGGTGTGTTTGATTTCGTTATAGAACTGAAAGATTTATCCGCGAACGAAATTAAATTATTTGTGAGTATCGTATTCAACCCCCCCTTCTACGATACTTTGGACCTAACAATTGGTATCGGAGCTACTTGATTGATATACAAATCAGATCCGGTGAATGAGACCAAAATCAAACGTAGCGTGAAAATACGAAGCAAATTTTTTAACTTTCAAATTTTTTCATTTAATTGGAATTTCTTGAATTTTAAACAATTTGAAATTTTCAGAAACCATGAGTGCTCCAAAGACAACCGCTGGTATTAAAGTTCCCCCGTTTACTAGAGATGATTTCGGTTTGTGGAAGATGAAGATGCTGCTATTTATCAAGGCATCTAATCCGTTGTATATTGGCATATTAGAAAACGGACCGTTTGTACCAATGAAACCAGTTAGTGAATCTACAGCTCCTGATGGTAGCAGGATTCCTTCAGGCACCCAACCTAAGGAGATAAGTGAATTTACAGATTCTGACAAAGAACTGATTCGATTGGACACCGGTTTAATGTTGATATTGGCGGACTCCGCGGACAAGGAAATGAGCTATCAGTTGATGAATTGTACAAGCGGGAAACATATGTGGGATACCATTAACCTAATAATGGAAGGAACTGAAGACGTGCAGGAAAACAGATTGGACATTCTGACTTCTCAATACGAAGCGTTTAGGTCACTGCCAGGAGAAAGTATAACTCATGTCTTTGAGAAGTATACTAAGCTCCTCAATGAATTGGCAATGAAAGGAAAGACCTATCCACTGAGAGAATCGAACAGGAAGTTCATGATGACGCTGCCCCATCATGTAGAACACAAGTCATCATCCATTAGGGAAAGAATTGACTTCACAAAGATGTCATTAGAGATGATCTATGGCAAGTTGAAGACCTATGAGATGGAACAGGAACAAAGGGTGATAATCTACGGATCAGGGACAGTGGACAGCAAGCACAATGCACTTGTGAGATCAGCAGCACTTGTAGTGGATGAACCAATAACTTCTGAGATTCAGGTTCAAACCCCTAGAGCTGGAAATGAGGTGATAATAGAAGCAGAAATGGATTCTGTGAATCTGGGTGTTGATGAAAGTGATTACTACACCCTAGAAGAGCTTGAGCAAATGGAAGACAAAACCATGGCGTACTTAGCTGCAAAGTTTAGTCATATTCGTTTCAAGAGAAACCCTAAGTACAAGTTCAAAGGCTCAACCAACAGATTCCAGAAGAGCAATTATACACCTAGTACAGGCTTTAAGGGAGGCTACAAGACTGGCATGATTGATAGAAGCAAATCAAGATGCTATAACTGCAATGAGTTAGGGCATTTCGCCACTGAATGCCGGAAGCCTCGTCAAGCAAGAGACATGAAAGGTGTCTATGGAAAGAAGGATTCTTATGATGAGTTGAAGAAGGAGAATGCCAAGCTTAAACAGCAGTTGGAGGCATTCTCTGGAAAGCAGAAAGGGAAGGCTTACATAGCAGAGGGAAAGCACTAGGATGATACTGATTCGGATGAAGAGGAGGAATATGTAAATGTTGCTCTAATGGCTGACTCTTCAGAGGAATCACCTCAACCATCTCAGGTACCTATCTTAACTACAATTGATATGTTGTTAGGAATATGTTGTTCTTGATGATAAGCATAAAACACTTAGTAGAATTTGTGTAAAGTCAATTTTGTAGCTGTCAACGAAATAGCATGCTTAGCATTGTTTCGTTGACAGGAAGCTCATCAACGAAATGAGTGTTGTAGCAATTGCATTGTACAATACTTCACAGTATGATAGGCATTCTATTATATGTTTTAGATAGGTTTTCTAAGTCATGTTGACTATGTACTAGATAGGCAAAATAGGTTGGTTAATTGTAAATATGTAATGCCTTGTAATTCTGCCTAAGTGAAGACATGTCAACGGTATGAAGATTACTCTGTCAACGGTATGGAGTTTACCCATCAACGAAACGAGGGAAACACCATCAACGAAATGAAGAATGAAGCTATCAACGAAACACATCTCCTTGCTATCAACGAATCAATGTTGCTTTTTGAACAGTTGACAAAGTGATAGTGACAGTTTACTGAACAGATCTAAAAGGAGATATGGAAGTGTACTGTGCATTGGAAGCCATCAAAGTGGATAGTGGAAATAAGGAAACATTCCAATTTCCAATAAGGCTCTTGGGAATGATTATAATAAGCATGAAGACAAAAGCTAAGATCTCCAAGGACCATTGGACAAAAGGAATGAAAAGCAAGCTACTGATGGTTACTACTATTATTCTTTAGTTTAACCAAACGTAGAATTGTAAACTTGGGATATATAACCAAGTGTAGCAGTTACTTTAAAAAGTGTAAGAGAAGAAACACAAATAGATTGTATTAGCTATTTTGAGAGCAATTCTTCTCTACAACCTTGTAACTGAGCAGCTGTGTACTTTTGTATCACAGATTATTTCCGCAATAAAAACACTTCAGTTGGATCATCAAACAATCCAACTGAATTATTTATATCTTGTGTTTTTATTTATTCAGTTCAGTTTTATTTTATAAAGTGTTTTAGTTTCAAGAAAATATCAAGAATTGTATTCAACCCCCCCCTTCTACAATTCTGTTAGGTCATTTGGGAATAACAATTGGTATCAGAGCGAGCTTCTAACATACAAGAAGTTTAAAGATCAAGACCAAAAACAGAAACCATGGTGAAGAAGGATGCAGGTGTGAAGATACCAGTTCTTGATAAAGACAACTACTTTCACTGGAAAGTAAAGATGCATTTACATCTCATGTCTATGGATGAGAGGTATGTAGACTGCATTGAGAAAGGTCCACACGTTCCCATGAAGCTTGATTCTAGAGTTGGACTGCCAGATGATGCACCTGATGTAGAGATTCCAAAAACTGTCTCAGAATGGACTGTTGAAGATATTGCAGAAGTTCATAAAGACAAAAGGACCATGAACATTCTGTTTAATGGTTTGGAGCAAGAGATGTTTGACAATGTTATCAACTGTACAACCTCTAAGGAAGTATGGGATACTGTTAGAACTCTCTGTGAAGGAACTGAGCAAGTCAGGGAAAATAAAATGCAACTCCTTATACAACAATATGAGCATTTTCATTTTAAAGCTGGTGAAACCCTAAATGACACGTTTAGTAGGTTTCAAAAGCTTTTGAATGGATTAAAGTTGTATGGGAGGATCTATCAAACCAAGGATTCAAACCTTAAATTTCTTAGAGCTCTTCCAAAAGAATGGAAGCCTATGACCGTTTCTCTCAGAAACACTCAAGAGTACAAAGACTACACTCTTGAAAGGCTTTATGGAACCTTGAAGACTTATGAGCTGGAAATGGAGCAAGATGAGGAAATTGAAAAGGTACAAAAGAAGGGTGGATCTATTGCATTGATTGCATCTGTGAACCAACTTGAAGATGACAATAAAGAAACTGCAAAGGCCACAACTAGTCGATCTAGTTGTAGGAGTGATGTTAGCAAGGGTAAAGACAAGATGACAGAAGAAGAAGAATCAGAACCAGCCAACTTGGAGGACTTAGATGAGATTGATGAACACATTGCTTTTCTGTCTAGAAAATTCTCTAAGTTCAAGTTCAAAAGAAACTCAGAAGCAAGGCCACCAAGAAGAGACTTTCAACCTAGCAAAACAAACTGGATTGAAAAGTCTAAGTCAAAATGTTTCAATTGTGGAATGCTTGGTCACTTTGCTGGAGACTGCAGAAAGCCCAAGATTGAGAAGGGCAACAGGAAATTTGAGCCTGTTGATTATAAAAAGAAATACTTTGAACTTCTCAAACAAAAAGAAAAGGCTTTCATGTCTCAGGAGTATGATTGGGCTGGTAATGGTGAAGATTCTGATGATGATGTTGAGTATGTCAACTTGGCTCTTATGGCTGACAATCATGAGCAGGAAGCAAGTTCCTCAAGCAACCAGGTAACAATTACTAATCTTTCTGAGCTTTCTAAAGAGGAATGCGATAGTGCAGTAAATGAAATGTCTACTGTATTATATAATTTGCGTGTTACTCTTAAATCACTTACTAAAGAGAATTCAAGAATAAAAGAGACCAATCTGCTCTTAAGTGATAGGAATGCAATGTTAGAAGCACAGCTCATTGAATTTGAGAAAATGAGATGTGTTAGTAGGGATGCTAAGAAGGAACTTGAGAACGTGTTACAAAGGGAAGAAATTCTTAAAACACAACTTGAGATAGAACAAGGTGTGATTGCAAAATGGAAGGATGCCAGGAATGTTGCTGCCAACATAATTAATGTTCAAGGCGTGGAATCCTTCTGTGAGCAATCATGGAAAAGGAACAAAGAGAAGCTAGGGTATGTTGGTGAAACCTTAGAATCAGAAACAGAGTCAACAAACAACAATGATCATTTGTTGAAGGTTGATATGTCAACGGAATGCAATGTTTCGTTGACACATGAACCATCAACCGATCAGGCTGTTTCGTTGACAGACAAAGAAAAAAATAAACTCACTAGACTTAATGACAAGTATGGTCCTGTCACCAAGAACTTTGTTCAAGGTGAGTCTAGTAAATCAAAGAAAATTGAGAAGCCTGTTGAGAGAGCTAATGTAGGTCACTTGTCTAACAAGCAATTGAAAGACAAGGTAGAGAAAGTTCATAATGAGGCTAAGGGAAATAAAAAGAATAACAGGAATGGCAAAGTAGGAATTAACAAACACAACAATTACACACCTGATAAATATGCTCCTAGAAAGACATGTGTTAATTGTGGAAGTGTTAGTCATTTGTCTACTAACTGCAAATCTGTTAAGAAATCTGCCAATGTGAAAATGCCCAAGCCTGCAATGAACAGTTCCATGCCTACAATGCCTGTTATGTCTAACATGTTTGCTCCATATGCACAATTTCAGAATCCATATGCTAGCATGCCATTTGTGTCTAATCCTTACATGAATATGTTTAACATGCCACAAATGCCATGGAACATGAATAACATGATTGTTCCTCCAACTATGCATGCTATGAATGAAAATATGAGCAACCCTCAGAAATCAACACCAAGGGTAAAGATTGATTTGAATCAATCTGAGCCCAAAGTGAAAAATGGTACAAAAGGGAATGCAAAGGCTAACAAGACAGGACCCAAGGAAACTTGGGTACCAAAATCAACTTGATTTGGTTTTATTGTGTGCAGGGAGACAAAAGGAATCTTTGGTACTTGGATAGTGGTTGTTCAAGACACATGACTGGTGATTCTACCCTGCTCACAGAGTTTCAGGAAAGAGCTGGCCCTTGTATTGCTTTTGGAGATGACAGCAAAGGCTACACAAAGGGATATGGCTTGATTTCAAAAGAGAATGTCATCATAGATGAGGTTGCATTGGTGGATGGTCTTAAGCACAACTTGCTTAGTATCAGCCAACTTTGTGACAAAGGATTTTTAGTTACTTTTTCAAAAGAAGCCTGTGTTGTTTCTAAAGGAGGAAACAACAATGTGGTAATGACTGGATTCAGAAGAGGGAATGTGTACATTGCTGACTTTAGTAGCACAAGTTCAGACACCATCACTTGTCTTTTCAGCAAGGCAAGCAAGGATGAAAGTTGGTTATGGCACAAGAAGTTATCCCATCTGAATTTCAAAGTTATGAATGATTTGGTGAGGAAAGATCTTGCTAGAGGAATTCCACAGGTGGAGTTCTCCAAGGATGGTTTGTGTGATGCCTGTCAAAAGGGAAAACAGAAGAAGGCATCATTCAAAAGTAAGACAGTGTCATCAATTGTCCAGCAGCTTGAATTGCTTCATATGGACCTATTTGGCCCTGTAAATGTTATGTCCATCTCAAAGAAGAAATACTGTCTTGTGATTGTTGATGATTTTTCTAGATTTACATGGACTTTCTTTTTGCACTCTAAAGATGAGGCAAGTGAAATCATTATCAATCACATCAAGATGGTAAGCAATCATCCTGATTTCAAAGTAAGAAGGATTAGGAGTGACAATGGGACAGAATTCAAGAATTCAAGCATGAAGGCGTTCTGTGAAGAAAATGGTATTTTGCATGAGTTTTCAGCAACAAGAACACCACAGCAAAATGGTGTAGTTGAAAGGAAAAACAGAACACTTATTGAAGCTGCAAGGACAATGCTAGATGAATCAAAGTTACCTACATATTTTTGGGCTGAGGCAGTTAACACAGCTTGCTTTACTCAAAATATTTCTTTGATTAATCAGGCCAAAGGAATGACCCCTTATCAGTTACTCAAAAGAAAGAAGCCACTATTAGATTTTCTTCATGTCTTTGGATGCAAGTGCTTTGTTCTGAGAAATCAAGCTGAGCATTTGGGGAAATTTGAAGCAAAGGCAGATGAAGCAATATTTGTGGGATATGTAGCAGGGAAAGCTTACAGAGTCTTTAATCTCAGAATCAACATTGTTATGGAATCTGTACATGTTGTTTTTGATGATCTCAAAATACAAGGTCTCTGTGATGAAGGTTTCCATGAAAGTCTCTCTTTTGAGAATGAGGAAGGAGAACAAGTGAATCATGATAAGGCTACTGAGAAACAGCCTAAAGTTGTTGTATCTAGCACAGATGAAAGCAGCAGTGAAGATGAAATTGCTGCATTAAGGTTAAAAAGGATAGCAGCTAGCCGACCAAATGGTCATTTCGTTGACAGTCATGGTGGTGGATTCATTGACAGTCAGAATGAGCGTTTCGTTGACAGCCAAAACGGTCATACCGTTGATAGTCATAGGAATGCTTCTAGAAGTGATCAATTAGGGACAACAAACTCAGGGGGAGTTTCTCAAGGACAAATATCCAATCAAGGCAATCATGATCATGAAGCTACGTCTTCAAGAGCAAATCTACCTCCCTCAAGGAAATGGACTAAAGATCATCCCTTTGAACTTATTATAGGTGATGTCTCTTCAAAAGTCCAAACTAGAAGAGCAACTCAAGAAGAATGTCTATATAGTAGCTTTCTGTCTCAAGATGAGCCAAAGAAAGTTGAGGATGCACTTCTAGATCCAGATTGGGTATTAGCCATGCAAGAAGAGCTAAACCAATTTGAGAGAAACAATGTTTGGAAGCTGGTGCCCAGGCCTAATGACAGGAGTGTTATAGGTACAAAGTGGGTGTTCAGAAACAAGATGGATGAAAATGGCATAGTCACAAGGAACAAAGCTAGATTGGTTGCAAAAGGCTATTCACAGGAAGAAGGAATTGATTTTGATGAAACCTTTGCTCCTGTTGCAAAACTAGAAGCAATAAGGATTTTCCTAGCCTATGCAGCCCATGCCAATTTCAAGGTCTATCAAATGGATGTGAAGAGTGCTTTTCTGAATGGGGAATTGGAAGAGGAGGTGTATGTAAGTCAACCTCCTGGTTTTGAAGATGATGATTTTCCAGACTATGTGTACTTCCTTCTCAAAGCACTCTATGGTTTGAAACAAGCACCTAGAGCCTGGTATGACACTCTCTCACAGTTCCTCCTTGAGAATCATTTCACTAGAGGTACTGTAGATAAAACTCTTTTTCACAGGGTTGTAAATGGCTCTACTTTACTTGTTCAAATTTATGTAGATGATATAATCTTTGGGTCTACAGATGTGAAACTTTGTCAAAAGTTTGCCAAGCTTATGCAAAGTAAGTATGAAATGAGCATGATGGGAGAATTAACTTACTTTCTTGGTCTACAAGTAAAGCAAGTTAATGAAGGCATTTTCATTAGTCAAACAAAATACATTCATGATTTATTAAAGAAGTTTAACCTAATGGAATGCTCTCCTGCCAAAACTCCCATGCCTACTGCCACCAAACTTGAATTGAATACTAAGGAAAAATCTGTGGACATTTCAAGTTACAGAGGCATGGTAGGCTCACTTTTATATTTAACAGCTAGTAGACCTGATATTATGTTTGCTACATGTCTATGTGCTAGATTTCAGGCTGATCCTAGAGAATCCCATTTAGTTGCTATTAAAAGAATTTTCAGATATCTCAAAGGAACACCAAACCTTGGCATTTGGTATCCTAGAGAATCTGGTTTTGAACTAATTGGTTATTCAGATGCAGATTTTGCAGGATGTAAAATTGACAGGAAAAGTACAACTGGAACCTGTCAATTCCTAGGAAACAAGCTTGTGTCATGGTTCAGCAAGAAACAAAACTCAGTTTCTACCTCCACAGCTGAGGCTGAGTATATTGCAGCTGGAAGTTGTTGTGCACAGATTTTATGGATGAAAAACCAACTACTTGATTATGGATTAAGAGTTGAGAAAATTCCTATCTTCTGTGACAACACTAGTGCCATTGCCATTACTGAGAATCCAGTGCAGCATTCAAGGACCAAGCACATTGACATCAAGTACCATTTCATTAGAGAACATGTTATGAATGGTACTGTGGAGTTACATTTTGTTCCAAGTGAACAACAACTTGCAGACATCTTTACCAAGCCACTTGATGAATCAACATTCTCAAGATTAGTAAGTGAGCTAGGTATGCTAAATTTCTCTTAATTATTTTTGAGATATTTGCAAGTTAAAATGCAGCCAGAAATTTGCTATGTTTTTCTGTGAATGAATTTTCTCAGGAAAAGGTAAAATTTTGTCTAAGTCAAAATTACTATGCCAACGGAATGCACCATTTCGTTGACAGTCTTAGCAGTTTTCTGGGTGTTTCGTTGATAGCTCTTTTATATCAACGAAACGCAGCTTTATCAACGAAATAAGACGGGACTTTAACCGCCCAATCCTGATTCGTTGATTTAGCGCTTTTTATCTGAACCGTTGAAATTTGACACGTCTTTTACCACGATCTATGCATACACCCCTGTAAGTATAAATCATGGTAATACTTTAAGAGTAACGGTTATATTTTTAAGCCAATCCAGTAATTTACATTTATTATTGGATTCATTTTCTGAGAATTTTTGGGGGAGTATTTAAGAAATTTTAGTTTTATTATTTCTTTTTACCTGTTCTCAAAAATTCCAAAGGCTTTTTCTCTCTTCTTCTCTCTAACAAGCAATTCAGTTCGAAGCTTTCCTTTAATCAACAATGGCACCTATAGTCAAGCTTATGTCTGCTGGAGGGTTCATCTATGAGAAGAACAACTCCATCCCTTTTGTTGTCAAGGAAAATCCGAACAGTCTGTTCTTCAAAATGATGGATTTCATGAAGAATTGCAAGTTGAGCTATGCAATGTTTCACTCTACACCACTCTACAATGAGATAATCGAGGAAATTTGGACCTCATGTGAGTATAGTGGAACACACTGCACACTAAAATTCACTCTTCAAGGTAATGAGTACATAGTTAATTCTGATGTTTTGCAAGCATGTTTACATATTCCTGATAATAACTGTGATGCTTTGCCTACTAACACTGAAATAACTACCATGTTAAATTCTATAAACTACTCTTTGCCTACTGATAATCTGGGTAGAATAATTAGGAGAGGTTTGGTTAGAGAATACAGTTATTTAGCTGATGCATTCATTAAGGTCTTTTCTGGAAAGATTAGTAATTTTGATGCATTAACTAACTCTATGTTAATTCTCCTAACCATGCTTCTAAATGATAGATATCACAACTTTAGCACCCAACTTATGTATGAAATTGGTGCTAAGTTGGGTGACAAAGCAAATAGGAAGAAAAATATCTATTATGCTAGGTTTCTGATGATGTTGGCTAACCATGTTAGTCCAGCACCATTAGTTATCTCTAACCCTAATGCCAGGTTCGAGTGCTTTGTGCAAGAAAAGAGAGTATTGACAGACATACTCAGGCTGAACCACAATGGTGATGTTCCAGTGGTGTATCTGCCAATCATTGAGGTAACTACGACTATCCCTGTTAGTGTAGCTATCACCTCTACTGTTTTACCTTCCAATGTTGCTATGGAGTCTGTAGCTGTGACCCAACAGGCTCCTACCCTAGCAACAAAACCAAAATCAAAGAAATCCTCCAAGCCAACCTCAGGTGCTTCTCAAAAGGCACCTGTTGTAAAAACTACCACACAACCTAAGGGGAGTGAGTCTGGAGTTGTGAGAGGTGAGGGAAGGGGTGAACATCAAAGAAACCCCAAGGATAAGGAAGGACAGGTTAGTGTGTACCAGCCAAGCCCCATTGTGTCTTCCCAACAAGGCACAATGAGTAACATGGATTTAAGCACAAGTCTAATTGCATCCTCCCAAAAGGATGTGATTATTGAAACAAGCTCTCCTCCTAGAGCACAGTCCAAAAGGGTAAGGGACACTTCTAGCCCAAAGTCTACATTTTCCCAATACCAAAGGAGAGTGAAGCAAAAGTCCAAGGGTACACAGGGTGCACACACACTGGAAGCAACACTTCCAGTTTCTCAAATTCAGTTTGATGTAACCCCTATCATTTCTCTGGGGTTACAGTCCCATTCTCTAAACATCAATCTTGAATTATCTCCATCAAATTCACCAACTCAATCTTTAGATGTGGACATGATCCATACATCTATTCCTGATTCTCCAACTCTAATCTTGGAGAAGCCCCACTCTGAAGCTGGTGGCCATCACTTGTTAAGTGATTTGTTGGGCCATCAACCAATTTTTCCTGAAGTTGCAAGGGGATCTGTGGACCATTCTTTAAAATCAATCACCACAGACTCTACTGTAATTTCTCATTCTCAAAGTGCTTTCTTGACTTCATCAACGAAACAGTCTATTTCGTTGACAAGTGTTTCTCCATCAACGGTATCCATACCGTTGACAGTTCAAACTACCATTCCGTTGATAGTTCACTCTGCACCTTTAATTGAAAATCAAGTTGTTCCCACAACTAGTGCAGATGATCTAGTGGTAGTTGAGACACTTCTAGGACTAAGAGGGAGTGAAACTGAGAGGCTGGCTTGCAGCCAGGCAAAAGGAGAGAATGTGAGTGAGAGGCTGGCTATTTCTTCCAGCCAGGCAAAAGGAGAGATTGGGAGTTCCACCTTAGAAGGTGAAGGTGAGGGTGTGAGAGGTGTGAGCCATGGGGAGCCCATGATGCAAGAACAGAGTGGAGAGAGAGAAGGGACTACAGGAGAAATAAGGATGGAAGCAGCCATTGCTAATGAGTTAATGGAAGTCAGTGAGGGAGAAAGGGAACTTACTTTCCAAGAGGTTTATCAGCAAACTCTGGATAGTATTTCCCTGGATCCTGAGACCTTTACTCATCCTGTGTCAGCCTATCAAATTTTGGCTCAACAGGGCAATGTGGAGGCAGAGAGGTCACTACAACTAATTCACACAACTGCATCAATGCAAAGAGCAAAGGATGCCTTGACCAATCTACCTCCAGGAGCTGAAGCAAGTGGATACTTTGATTTCTCTGATGATGAGGACAGCTATGGTGATAATCTACAGGTGGACACTACTGCACAGACTGGGACTTCTGTGGTGCCTCCTACACCAAACTGGCTTTCTCAAGATATGCATGGTAGAAGCAATTTGGATGCTGCTATCACAAGGCAGTACAAAGAAGCATATCTAGCTCATGAGTCTGCAGGACCAAGAGACAAGAAATTCTACAAAGCCATAATGGATTCTCTGGAAATTCAAAGGCTACAAATGTTGCAGACAAGGATTGAGGCTACAGAGATCAAGGATTCAATCAGCAACCTTAGGGCTGCTAATGATAGGAGGCTAGATGAAAAGCTTCCTCCTCTCACTGTGTCCAGGATGAACAGGTTTTTCACTAAAGAACCTGAAGTGGAGTCCTCCTTGAAGACTCTCTCTTCTAGAGTGGACAAGGTGGAAGCCACTCTATCACAGATGCAAAAGGAACAGGAGAAACAAACACAACTATTGGCCCAGCTAGTGGCAGCTCAAGGACTCCCAGCCATCTCTTTTGATGATAACAAAAAGGGGGAGAAATCTAAGGAGCTAGACATTCAAATTACCAAGGTTATGGTTCCAGCCATTTCCCTACCAAAGGAGCCATTAGCAATGGGGGAGCTTGGCCAGAAGCAAAAGGATGGTATTGACCTTATACAAGAAGCTTCTATGAGGATGAGACTTGCAGAACAAATCAAAGAACATTGGTCCAACATAGAAGCAAAGTTCAAGAAGATTACTGAAGATAAGGACTCAAATCCATCAACGGAACAGCCATCAACGAATGCCATGGCAATAGCATCAACGGAATGGGAGCCACAGACAAATTCTTTCTATCAACAAGAGCCCCTTCTACATGGAGTCACTCAAGGACCAAGGAAAGAAAAAGGACAAACTTCATGCATTAGGGATGTGGAACAAGCTACAATTCAAAGAAGCCTATCTCCCAAGTCCCCTGCTAAACCAAAGGGCAAAAACATAGCAAGGACTTTCTATCCTGCACCTTATCCAGATGAGCACAAGCTTCTTGGTCTACTCATCACAAAAAGCAAGGAAAGTAATAATTATGAGATAAGGAAGCAAAGGGCAATTGTCTACAGGAATGGACAACAAATCTGTGTTTGGGCTGGTCATCCAAACTTTGCTGAAGCCAAGGCTGAGGAATCAGAAAGAGCAGCTATGCAAGCTCTTGCAGTAGCTCAAGCTCTAGATGAAGAAGAAAGGAAGCAAGAGGAAAGCACTAGAGAGGAAAGGAGTTCAAAGAAGAGCACAAGGCAACCCAAAGAGAGAGCTAGGAGAAACATAGACTTTGAGAGTGCTGATTCTCAGGGTACTGCATCAGAATCTTCTTTACCTATTGCACCTCCAACAATTGCTAATCCAGTTTTTGAGGGAAAGTTGGCCTGTGATCCTGCACATCCTGTCAATTTTCATGATCAACCAATCATGCCAAAAGAGGAACCAATTGATTTTGATGAGGCATACTTTCCAAAGTTCCTGCTAGAAAAGGATCAACCAATGAAGACAAAGAAGAGGCCTGTCAAAGCAAAGCCTGCTTTTGTGAGAAAGCCACAATCTCAAAAACCCCCTTCAAACCCAGAGGACTGCATGTACATTGCTGACATCAGGGAAGAATCCAGTCTACATCTTGACTTAGACAACCTGGTGGAAGTAAGGGGAATTGCAGCTTCTCAAAAGTTGCCTGAAAGACTAGTGTTCACATTCAAGGGTGGTAGAGAACAAGTGTGGCCTCTCTACAGAATTTTAGGAGAAGACTATCAAACACTACTCTCAGTGTTTAGATGCTTGAAAAAGGACTTCGGTTTCACCAAAACAGCCAAGTCTGAGGTGGTCTCCAAAATCTGTCAGTTAAAGGCTAGCTGGAACAAGCCTGAGGCTCTTCCAAGGATACTTAGAGTTCCCTCAACAGGAAAGAAAATCCATCTTCAACCTTATTGGATGATGGAGTTTAAGGACAAGGACAATTGCAGAAGATTCTTCAGAATGGAAGACCAGCTGGAGAAGGCATCTAATCAAACTCTAAAGCTGATGCAATCCAAGCTTGGTGATCAAGATGAAGAGGAGAAAATCTTCTACAGAAGGCTACAGGTCCAGATTGAGGAAAACAACTCCAAGAGAGGGAAGAAGACTATGCCACAAAGAAGTCACAGATGAAACATTTGCTCAGACTAGAGGAGCACTTGTGGGCATTAGTCTTGTAAGTCTTATATTTTGTCTATAAAGTTTTGAAGCTTAATACATTTTCTACTTTTGTAATTTATGATGTATCTGAGTGTTTTTGTTATCATCAAGTCTCTTGATTTATGGCTGTTATTCTATCAGTCATAAATTGGGGGAGATTGTTAGGAATATGTTGTTCTTGATGATAAGCATAAAACACTTAGTAGAATTTGTGTAAAGTCAATTTTGTAGCTGTCAACGAAATAGCATGCTTAGCATTGTTTCGTTGACAGGAAGCTCATCAACGAAATGAGTGTTGTAGCAATTGCATTGTACAATACTTCACAGTATGATAGGCATTCTATTATATGTTTTAGATAGGTTTTCTAAGTCATGTTGACTATGTACTAGATAGGCAAAATAGGTTGGTTAATTGTAAATATGTAATGCCTTGTAATTCTGCCTAAGTGAAGACATGTCAACGGTATGAAGATTACTCTGTCAACGGTATGGAGTTTACCCATCAACGAAACGAGGGAAACACCATCAACGAAATGAAGAATGAAGCTATCAACGAAACACATCTCCTTGCTATCAACGAATCAATGTTGCTTTTTGAACAGTTGACAAAGTGATAGTGACAGTTTACTGAACAGATCTAAAAGGAGATATGGAAGTGTACTGTGCATTGGAAGCCATCAAAGTGGATACTGGAAATAAGGAAACATTCCAATTTCCAATAAGGCTCTTGGGAATGATTATAATAAGCATGAAGACAAAAGCTAAGATCTCCAAGGACCATTGGACAAAAGGAATGAAAAGCAAGCTACTGATGGTTACTACTATTATTCTTTAGTTTAACCAAACGTAGAATTGTAAACTTGGGATATATAACCAAGTGTAGCAGTTACTTTAAAAAGTGTAAGAGAAGAAACACAAATAGATTGTATTAGCTATTTTGAGAGCAATTCTTCTCTACAACCTTGTAACTGAGCAGCTGTGTACTTTTGTATCACAGATTATTTCCGCAATAAAAACACTTCAGTTGGATCATCAAACAATCCAACTGAATTATTTATATCTTGTGTTTTTATTTATTCAGTTCAGTTTTATTTTATAAAGTGTTTTAGTTTCAAGAAAATATCAAGAATTGTATTCAACCCCCCCCTTCTACAATTCTGTTAGGTCATTTGGGAATAACATATGTCTAATTCCGAGTACAAGAAAACTGTGCAAGATCTTAGTGTAGAATTGTTTAATGTACACACAAGCATGCTAGCATCTGAAATGGAAAATGCTAAACTAGTTCTTAAGATTAAAAAGCTAGAATCTAAAAATGAAGAACTAGAGCTTGTAGCTGTAACATTAGAAGATCTTAAGCAAAAGAATGCGTACTTAGAGAACAAGGTCAAGTGTAATGATGAGATAGAGACTATCCTCAGGAAGCAGATTTCAGATCTAGATTTGAAGCTGAATGCTTTTAAGAATTCCGCTCTAGTGGCTAAGGAAATCATTGATACTCAGGCCGTAGAGAATAAAACTGCTATATGATTTGACTATAACAAGAAAGCTGGTAAGAAGATTGTGGAATTCCCTGTGACACCTTCAGTTGTCAAAAGGAATACTCCACATGTTCTTAAGAATGTTGATTGTCCAGTTTTTGTTAAGCCGTTTCCACCTCTCTTTTATGAGGATGATCTTTTCATAGCACAAGAATTGCTTGAGGAGGATTTATTGAAGGAAAAAGAGGTAAAGACTAAGTTACCTAGGAAATCAGTAAAGAATGTTTACCTAAACCTGATTTACCTAAAACTGAAGTAGGTTCCTTAGCTAGTAATGTTAAAAAGAACAGGAATGGGAGGAAGAAGATTGTTAATCAGGAATTGGTTCCATCTTCTCCCATTGCATCTAGGAAGTTGTGTTCTATTTGTAATTCTGCTGGACACCTTACACATGCATGTAAAAAGGTTAAAGTAGAAACTGCTAATGCTTCTGAAATGCATAACATGTCTGACATGCCTGATAATCATGACCCCTGTGGAAAGAAAGAGTGTTTGCTATGTAAGTACAACATCATGCATGCTTATTTTAAGTTGATGTCTGATAGTAGCAATAGCTCTAGTAATGTTAAATCCACAGATACAATGAATATCAAACAGGGTAAGACTAAATTGAATGTTACTCCTGTTAAATCATCTAAACCTTCAGGACCCAAACAATTTTGGGTACCAAAGTCCGCTTAATCAATCTGTGATTGCAGGGTAAGGTTAAAAGCTCAAAGGTTGTGTGGATTCTGGATAGTGGCTGTTCTAGACACATGACAGGTGAAGAGTCCCTGCTTACAGAGGTGGTTAAGAAGATCGGCCCGATTGTAACCTTTGGAGATGACAGCAAAGGATTCACTACGGGATATGGTAAATTGAAAGCTGGAAATGTCATCATTGAAAACATCTCTCTTGTTGAAGGATTAAAGCACAATCTACTAAGTATCAGTCAATTCTGTGATAAAGGCTACAATGTAGATTTCAGAAAGGAAAAGTGCTTGATCACCAACAGGAAGGATGAGAAGCTTACTCTACTGGGAGTGAGAAAAGGAAATCTGTTTATAGCTGACTTAAGTTCTACCAGTGAAGGAGAAGTTACATGTTTCTATGCAAAGGCATCTTCAGAACAAAGTTGGCTATGGCACAAGAAGCTCTCACATCTGAACTTTAAAACTATGAACTCTTTGGTAAAGAGAGAATTAGTGAGAGGGTTGCCCCTGATGGAATTCAATCAGGAGGGACTATGTGAAGCATGTGAAAAGGGGAAGTCGAAGAAAGCATCACATGGAAGCAAATGAATGACAAGCATTACTGAACCATTACAGCTGATTCATATGGATTTATTTGGTCCAGTTAATGTTATGTCACTTTCAAGAAACAGATATGCATTGGTGATGGTGGACGACTACTCCAAGTACGTGGGTGTTGTTCATACAAACAAAGGATGAAGCAACACAACTAATCATTGATCACATCAAGAAGATAGAAGTGGAAGCCAAGCTACCGGTGCGGACAATCAGATCAGACAATGGAACTGAATTCAAGAATGCAGTTCTAAATGATTTCTGCTCAGAGAAAGGAATATCAAGACAGTTTTCAGCACCAAGAACTCCTCAACAGAATGGAGTAGTGGAAAGGAAGAACAGGACCTTGGTTGAAGCAGCAAGGACCATGTTGAGTGAATCAAAACTTCCCACTTACTTTTGGGCTGAAGCAGTGAATACAGCTTGTTACACTCAGAATCGAACCATGATCAACAAAGATCATGAAAAGACTCCGTATGAGTTAATGGCCAACAAGAAGCCAACACTGAAGTACTTTCATGTGTTTGGTGCAAAGTGCTTTGTACTTAAAGATGGAGAACATCTTGGCAAGTTTGATGCCAAAGCAGATGAAGGCATTTTTCTGGGCTATTCTCTGGAATCTAAGGCTTTCAGGGTATATGTGATTGAAGATAAGAAGGTGTTGGAAAGCTTTAATGTAACATTTGACGACACTAAAAGACCAGGCCTGCAAACTGGAGAGAACTCTGAATCCTTGGTATTTGAAAATCTATCAGGAGATCTCTCTGACAATGAAGAAGTACCTGAAGTTGTTACAGTCATTAATAATAATCATAATGATAATGATTCTGGACCAAGTGGTGACCAAAGTGGAAATCCTCAACTTACAGGATCCACTAGTCAGTCTTCAGAATCAACAGATCAAACCGTCAACAACTCTGGGGGAGCAGGAGAAGGATCAACTAGTCACACTCCACAACATCTAGAACAAGGAGAATCATCAAGATCGCATCTGCCAAGACAAAGGGTATGGAATAGAGATCATCCCTTTCACTTGATCATTGGTGATCCGGACACAGGAGTGAGAACTAGGAGAACATCACAAAATGAATGTCACTATTCTGGGTTTCTTTCAGAAACAGAACCTAAGAAAGTTGAAGATGCTCTAGATGATCCAGATTGGGTGATTGCAATGCAAGAAGAACTCAATCAGTTTGAAAGGCAGAAAGTTTGGAAGCTGGTACCCAGGCCTAAGGGAAAATCTGTTATTGGAACACGATGGGTATTCAGAAATAAGTTGGACGAAGATGGCATTGTAACGAGAAACAAAGCCAGACTGGTTGCTAAAGGTTACTCTCAAGAAGAGGGTATAGATTATGATGAAACCTATGCACCAGTAGCAAGACTTGAGGCCATCAGAATGTTTCTGGCATTTGCTGCACATTCCAATTACAAGGTATATCAAATGGATGTGAAGAGTGCTTTTCTGAACGGGGAGTTAGAAGAAGAAGTGTATGTGGAACAACCTCCAGGTTTTGAGGATTCAAAACTGGCAGACTTTGTGTACTTTCTATTCAAAGCTCTCTATGGACTCAAACAAGCTCCAAGGACATGGTATGACACTCTCTCTGAATTCTTACTTGAAAATGATTTTACAAGAGGTGTTGTAGACAAAACTCTCTTTGTCAAAAAGCATAAAAATGATTTGATATTGGTGCAAGTATATGTTGATGACATAATATTTGGTTCTACTAATGATGATCTATGCAAGAGATTTGCTAAGTTAATGCAGAGTCGTTATGAAATGAGCATGATGGGTGAATTGTCATTCTTTCTTGGATTGCAAGTATACCAGAAACAAGATGGTATATTCATTTGTCAGTCTAAGTACATCAAGGATCTTCTTAAGAAGTATCAAATGGAAGACTCATCTACAGCAAAGACTCCTATGCCAACTGCCACTAAGCTTGATAAGGATGAAACTGGTAAGAAGGTTGACATCACAGGCTACAGAGGTATGATAGGCTCATTACTTTATCTCACTGCAAGTAGACCAGATATAATGTTTGCAACATGCTTGTGTGCTAGATTTCAGTCTGATCCTAAAGAATCTCATCTAATAGCTGTTAAGCGAATATTTAGATATCTTAATGGGACCCCAAATATTGGAATTTGGTACCCTAAAGATACAGGATTTGATCTTATTGGATACACAGACTCTGATTTTGCAGGTTGTAAGATTGATCGGAAGAGTACTTCAGGAAGCTGTCAGTTTCTTGGAAGAATATTGGTTTCCTGGCATAGCAAGAAGCAGCATTCAGTGTCCACATCAATAGCTGAGGCTGAATACATTGCTGCTGGTAGCTGTTGTGCTCAGATATTGTGGATGAGAAACCAACTCCGTGACTATGGACTTCTGTTGACAAAAATTCCTATATTTTGCGACAACACAAGTGCCATAGCAATCTCAAACAACCCAGTGCAACACTCGAGGACGAAGCACATCGACATCAGGTATCATTTTATCCGAGAGCATGTCATGAATGGAACTGTGGAGTTACACTTTGTACCCACAGAGGATCAAATTGCAGACATCTTTACTAAACCGCTTGATGAATCCACTTTCAATAAGCTGGTTGGTGAACTTGGGATGTTAAATCTTTCTAATTGATTTTGATTAGAAGTCAGTAACTGCAGAGAGTCCTGGTGAATACATGAGTTTAAGAATTGCTATATCCTTAGGACTCGTGAATTTATTTTCTGGAGCAATTCTCGTAGTTAGGATTTTTATACTAATTTTATGTCATAATTATGGATGATATATCTTCTGGCATTTAATTAGTTATTAATTCTAAAAATTATTTAAGTGCTAATATTTGTTCTAAATATTTAAGCATTTATTTAATTTGAATTAAGTTACTTTGTTTTTAACATTGTAGATTAATGCAGCATAATTGATTGGATTTTAATTGGTTAATATCACTCAATGATATTTAATTGATTTTACTCTAAGAAAATTGTGAATTTTCTGTTAAGAATTGATTTTGGTGAACTTTAAAAGATTTATTAAAATTAAAATTTGACAGGAAATACAAAAAGTCTGATTTTTAGAACATGAACAGGTTTTAAAATGAAGACAGAAGCAAAAAGTATCGAATTTAGGAAATTCGATAGTTTTTCATGTACATAGATAAATCTATCGAAATTAATTTTCGATAGTTTTTGAAAAGGAAAAGAAAAACTATCGAAAACAATTCTCGATAGTTTTTGAGTTTAATTTAAAATGTATCGAAGTGGATTTACTTTATTCAATATTTAAATCCTCGATAGATCAATCTTTATTCTAAGTTCAATAGCCACAGGTGGTTCTTCCGAACCAACCTGTCAAACCTGTCAAACCTTTGTTGTCGCCTCCTAGTCTTGAAGCTCTGGCTGATTCAAGTTTATTTAGCATTTTGACCTGCAAGTAGTGCCGAAAGAAAACAAATTATGTATATGGTCAAGTTTGACCTACTATTATTATGGTGCACATCTTGTGCAAAATTTGCAAAAACCTTTTCTTAAAGTCAAATCATTTTATAAAGCAATTTTTTATTTACAATCTCTGCAAAGTATAGCTCTGGTATGACATCTTAGGTCTAATAACCAAGTCCCCTGTATTGATTTCTACCACATACATCTTGTAAAGCATAATGTAACATAAGATGTAAAAGAGATAACTACAACTCAACAAAGGACAAGACAGACAATAGTATTAATAGAAGCACAGGAATCCAGAATCAGAGAAGAAAAGGTAAACTCAAAAAATCAAAATACGTTATGTATTCTTGAAGTCCGTAAACAGGTCACGGAAAGAAGTTCATGAAAATGTTCAAGCCTCAGTGACAGCGATAGAAACAAGACTTTGAAGACGACAGAAGTATGTGAATGATTTAGGGTTCAGTACCACGGGATTCCAGTGATGAAGCAACCAGAACGACAAGGGACGTATCAACAGCATTATAATTGAAGTCATAAAATAAGAATTGATCAAGTGTTATTCATCTGTGAACCAGACCAGTTGCACTAGGTGACGGCACTGAAAAGATCAAGTTATTTTATCGTCTCCGAAGAAATTGATACTGTCTATTACTTAAACACCCGGGAGCTCAGGAGTTATTACTAAAAGACAAATGACAAGTAAATCAATTCGATAGTTTTTCTTTTAAGAAAACTATCGAATGAGAGTTTAAGGTGATTGAATTAAAAACAAGTAAATCAATTTAGCATTCGATAGTTTTGTTTTAAAAACTATCGAATGGTAAAATGATTTGTTTCATTCGATGGTTTCTTAAACCATTCGATGGTTTTTTTAATTGGGAGCAGGTGGAAAGTAATACTTGTTTTTCAAGTTGAAGAAGATCCAACGGCCAGGATTGTTTCTACAAGTTTGGTTCGATGGTTTTTCAAATCAAAGTCTGCAGTTAATACAGAGTGAAGAATGTGTCTTCTTCAGTTAAGGATTCTAACACAGAGACATTACTGAGAGAGAGAAGAGCCGGAGAAAATTATCAGAGAAATTAATAGTGCTCAGAACTTGATCATTGTTTTGTATTTGTGTAACCTTAAACTCATTGACGCTAATCTACGGATTAGAAATTGTAGCACCCCTCGAGGTTTATATTTATAAAAAGATATATTCCCCGAAACTTGATTTGGTTTGGTGTGTTTGATTTCGTTATAGAACTGAAAGATTTATCCGCGAACGAAATTAAATTATTTGTGAGTATCGTATTCAACCCCCCCTTCTACGATACTTTGGACCTAACACATCTCACACCTGACCACATGCACTAATTGAACACATTTAAAAATGTTTTGTTCCAAGGCAACATTTCAGTAATTTTTTAAGAGAGCAACTCAGGATAACATTTAGTAAAAAATATGCTTGTAATAACACACCAAAACAAAAACTTTTATATCTAAAGTAATTAATTATCGATTTAGCCATATATCACCCATTTAATTTTATTACTGTAATAGGAAACAGTACAATTAAAAACAAACAAATTTAGTATAAAAATGTGCAACCTTCACACCATTCTAAAGACATATAGCTTACAATATTCTGGCTCTTTTAATTGTGACACACTAACACGTAAAATAGTGGCCACCTAGCTATCCTTAGATGCAAGAAAAGAAAGCAGACCTTGATGGAGTTTTTCAAAATTACGTTGGGCATCAGTAATGTGAAAGTTACAAAGAAGTTTTTTGATGAATAAAGGAATCAGGAATAATCTGAAATTATGCCAGCATATAAGACATGAAACTAATTGAAAGAAACATTCCTGAATCCAGACTGACACACCTCCAGTTTTTCTAGAAAAACAGAGATAGAAGGAGAATCTGGCAAAAGATGGCTAAAAATTGGCTTACGTTTTTAAATTTTAACAATTTCACAAGGAATAGAGAGAGCCTAAAAGATCGTACAACGAGTTTGGTAGAATGAAACTTTATTAAGTTTTAAGCAAAACGCGAAATCCCTGTGATGTCTATCTTAGGCAATGAGACCACGTGGACTCAACTTGAAGAACCCAACTAGTGTAATGAATTCTCTTTTCAAGTTCATGATTTGCAGCTAAAGACATATTGATGACCTCTCCTTCCAATATATAGCCTCTTAACGCGGCAAAAGCAGAGCCGACATGTACTACAACTATTAGATTACCAAATATATTGCATATCTAATAGTTCTACCAGTCTTGGAACCCAAAGAGAAACAATACCTCTCTACCTCTTAAACTTAGAATTCACTAACAAGTATACATATTGATGGAGATATTTAGTCTAACACATAAACAAACAAAGAATTTAACATCACGGACAAGTATATCATAAGAACATTCCAACCATGGTAAATTTAACAAAACCTAATTAAACTAAAATAACTAAAATAAAATTATAAGGAATCAGGACACAAGCACTAAAATGCAAGCATATGTAAGAAGAATATAAACATTTGGAATTCAATACCAAACTACTTAATTAGAAAACGACTGGAAAGATTTGTAACTAATATAGAAGCATATATAATTATGATAGGTGTAGATTTGGTTTTAATGATGAACACAACTACAAAGCTAAGACTTTACCTGAACAATTGAAGCCGCGGAAGGAGATGTTACCCAAATTAGGGCTTGTAGATCAGATCGATTAGTTAGAGGTTTGGTAGACAAATCGATTAAAGAAATCTACCATCATCGTGAGAGATAGGGGGAGTTGGTGATACACAAGTGCAGTCAGAGAGACCAATGGGGTCGTAGCGAGCAGATAAAAGTGTATGAGTAACCCTTTATTATAAATGAAAACAAATAAAAATAAAATGTAATTTTGTAAGATTCTTATTTCTTTTTTATAATTTTATTCATACCTCAAAATAATTAAAATTTTAATCTAATTAACCCAAAAGTTTGAAAATTTTAGATGGTATATTTAATATTATTAATCCGAAATTTGAAAAAATTAAAAAATATGTTTCAATATTTAGAAAATATTAATTACATCTGCTATTAATTAAAATTGTATAATTCAATGAATTTTTTTTAGAAAATGAAATATAATTGTTAAAATTTTGTGAAACAACGTAATAAGTGTTGAAATATTAATTATTTTATAAATTTGACTTAATTAGAAAAGAAAAGTAAAAAATAAATTTTATTTTAAATTAACAAAATTTTAATAAAAAATTTGATCGGTGATAAAAATGAGCAGTTGATTAGTTCCATAAGAAGAGAAGCAGGCGCGACCCACAAGATGAGTTATATTATATCTCAAAAAATTATATTATATCATATCTTTTGGTTATAATAGACGAAATATTAAAAGTTTGGTTTGTATAACACGGGCAACAAACTTATAAAATCCATGTTTATAATAATTGTTGTTTTAACTTTCAATTCAAATAAAATAATTAATATAAAAATTAATAGAATATTGAGAGAAATCCATTATACAGATACATATTTTTATATTTGTACTTTAGTCCCTTCATTTGCAAATTTTCTTAATTTTTAAAATAATAATTTTAATCAATACATTTCTTTAAAATATTATTTAATACAAAATACTTTAAATACAAACTAATTATGATGAAATACAAGCACCTACATAAATTCAACATCGAACCAGATCAACAACCACATATAACTATTCAAAATTTAAAATTATATTCATAAAAAGCAAATATAAATATAAAAAATAAACTATTAAAATTATAAAAAGATAAATATTTCAAATTTCAACAGTGCATCGTACAGTTTTTAATCTAATATATATTATATAAGATATAATATACAATTAATGAAAAAGTATCTTACTAAAAAACTTGAACAAAAAATAAAAATACAAAAGTATTCAACGTGCTCGGTCATATCCATGGCATAAAAAGAATCAAGAACTCTAGGCTCATTAGATAAAAGTTTAAATTTCATATTCCACAAATAAAACAGGTCAGCATAGTTGGTTTATAGAGGCAAATAAAAATTCTTGTTATAAAAGGTCAGGTGTTCGAAACCATCAGCAAACATTTTAACCCATTTTTCACTTTTAAAAGTTGTCAGGCTATAGCGTCGGTTAAAGCTCTAACGACGCATAAAGCCCAAGGCTAAAGCATCGGTCCTACAAAAGACCGACGCTATAAGTCCTAATAGGTGTCGGCATTCATAAGACCGACGCCTAAAAGTGTTAATAGCGTCGGTCAAAGTGGAAAACCGACGCCAAAAGTCCAGCACAAACTCCTATAGCGTCGGTTAATTTAGCAACCGACGCCTATAACATCCAAAAGCAACGGTTTATTGTATAACCGACGTAAAAAGTGCGATGCAAAAAGTGCGACGCTGTAGGCCCATTCTGTACTAGTGAGTTTGCCCGTGATATTTTTGAAAAATGAGAGTTTTAGTAATGAAAAATAGAAAAAGAAACATTTTTAGTTGAAAAATGTAATTACCTTAGTTTTTTAGAGAAGATTTTGTTAGAAAAAATAGAAAAGATAATGCATTTTAGAAAGGTAATTGGTTATAAATAATGTTATTATTTAATAATATTTTTAAAAAAATAAGTAAGAGTTATTAAGTAAAACTAGATTACTAAGCCGCGCTTTGCAGCGGCTTTATAATAATTTCTTCAAATTTTTCTAAAAACTATTCTTAAAAATATGTTTTAAACAAAATTATATTTAAAATATGAAATTAAGTGTTAGGATGTATGAGTGATAGCTAAAAGACATGTTAGGAATATGTTGTTCTTGATGATAATTATAAAAACACTTAGTAGATTTTGTATTAAGTCAATTTTGTAACTGTCAACGGAATGGTATGCTTTGCAGCTTTCGTTGACATGTAGCTCATCAACGAAATGAGTGATGTAGCAATTGCATTGTACAATACTTCACAGTTTGATATGCATTTGGTTGTAGGTATTAGATAGGTTTTCTAAGTCATGTTGACTAAGTACTAGATAAGCAAAATAGGTTGGTTAATTGTAAATATATTATGCCTTGTAATTTTGCCTAAGTGAAGACATGTCAATGGTATGAATATTACTCTATCAACGGAATGAAGATTACTCATCAACGGAATGAAGATTACCCATCAACGAAATGAAGAATAAAGCTATCAACGAAACACATCTCCCTGATATCAAAAGGAAGTGTACTTTGCATTGGAAGCCATCAAAATGGTCATTGGAAATAAGGAAACATTCCAATTTCCAATTAGGTTCTTGGGAGTGATCATAATAAGCATGAAGACAAAAAGCCAAGATCTCCAAGGACCATTGGACAAAAGGGATGAAAAGCAAGCTACTGAAAGTTACTTCTAGATTAATTTAGAGTAGCCAAAATAGCATTGTAAACTTGGGTTTTATAACCAAGTGTAGCAGTTCATTTTAGAATATAGAAGAGTGAGATAAAATTAGTTTGTATTAGCTTCTGAAAAGAGCACTCTCACTCTCAATCAAGAACTGAGCAGCTGTGATACTTTTGTAACACAGATTATTTCCGCAATAAAAATTATCTCAGTTGGATCCTCAAAACATCCAACTGAAATTTTATATTTGTTTGTGTTTTTATTTCAGTACAGTTTTATCATTAATAGTTGTTTTAAGTTTCGAAATATCTAGAATTGTATTCAACCCCCCCCCCTTCTTCAATTCTGTTAGGTCATTTGGGATTAACAATTGGTATTAGAGCAAGCTTCTAACATACAAGAAGTTTAAAGATCAAGACCAAAACAGTAACCATGGTGAAGAAGGATGCAGATGTGAAGATACCAGTTCTAGATAAGGACAATTACTTTCACTGGAATCTTTTGTTGTCAAGGAAAGCCCGAACAGAATCTTTTTCAAGATGATGGATTTCATGATGAATTGCAAACTGAGCTACGCAATGTTTCACTCAACTCCGCTCTACAATGAAATCATAGAGGAGATTTGGACCTCCTGTGAGTACAGTGGAGCAAACTGCACTTTGTAATTCACCATTCAAGGTAATGAGTATATTGTCAATTCTGATGTATTGCAAGCATGCCTTCACCTTCCTGAAAATAACTGCTTAGCTTTGCGTACATACACTGAAATGATTAACATGCTTAACTCTATAAACTACTCTTTGCCTACTGATAATTTGGGTAAGATAATTAGGAGAGGTTTGGTTAGGGAATATAGTTACTTAGCTGATGCATTCATTAAGGTCTTTTCTGGTAAAATCAGTGACTTTGATGCATTAACTAACTCTATGTTGATTCTATTTACCATGCTCTTAACTGATAGATATTATAACTTTAGCACCCAACTTATGTATGAAATAGGTGCTAAGTTGGGTGATAAGGCTAATAGGAAAAAGAATATTTATTATGCTAGATTTCTGATGATGTTGGCTAACCATGTTAGTCCAGCACCATTGGTTATCTCTAACCCAATTTCCAGGTTTGACTGCTTTGTGCAAGAGAAGAGGGTCTTGACAGATATACTGAGACTCAACCACAATGGTGATGTCCCAGTGGTGTATCTACCCACAATTGAGGTAACCACTTCTAACCTTGTTAGTTTAATTGTTACTTCAACCACCTCTGTTGCTATGGAGTCTGTAGTTGTGACCCAACAGGCTCCTGCCCCTGCAACAAAACCAAAATCAAAGAAATCCTCCAAGCCAACCTCAGGTGCTTCTCAAAAGGCACCTGTTGTAAAATCCACTACACAACCTAAGGGGAGTGATTCTGGTGATGTGAGAGATGGGGGAAGGGGTGAAAATCAAAGAAACCCTAAGAATAAGGTGGGAGAGGTGAGTGTTTCCCAGCCAAGCCCCATTGTGTCTTCCCAACAAGGCACAATGAGTAATATGGATTTAAGCACAAGTCTAGTTGCATCCTCCCAAAAGGATGTAATTATTGAAACAAGCTCTCCTCCAAGAGGGTAAGGGACACTTCAAGCCCACAGTCAACAATTTCCCAATACCAAAGGAGAGTGAAGCAAAAATCCCAAGTCACACAGGGTGCACACACACTGGAATCCACACTTCCAGCTTCTCAAATTCAGTTTGATGTAACCCCTATCATTACTCTGGGGTTACAATCCCATTCTCTAAACATCAATCTTGAACCAACTCCACAAAATTCACCAACTCAGTCATTAGATGTGGATATGATCCATTCATCTATTCCTGATTCTCCAACTCTTTTCTTGGAGAAGCCCCACTCTGAAATTGGTGGTCATCACTTGTTAAGTGATTTGTTGGACCATCAATCATCTTTTTCTGAAGCTACAAGAGGATCTGTGGACCCATCTCTAAAATCAATCACCACAGATTCTACTATAATTTCACTTTCACAGAATACTTTCTTGACTTCATCAACGAAACAGTCTCTTTCGTTGATAAGTGTTTCTCCATCAACGGTATCCATACCGTTGACAATTCAAACTACCATACCGTTGATAGTTCATTCTGCACCTCTTATTAAAAATCAAGTTGTTCCCACTGTAGCGCCCCAAATCCGGGGTCAAAGGATTTGGTCGTCACACTGCACCCTTAATCCAAACAACCTGTTCAATATAAAATCAACACAATAATAATAATATCTGTGACCCCAACTCTACCAAGAATCTTTAAAGGTTATAGTGCTAGAAACAAGAATCCAAAATTTCATTACAACAATCTTTCTTCTTTACAACCATTCTCTTTACAAAAATTCTAATACACTAGTATAACTTCGATAAGAAGTATACCAGGCAACTAATCTTATACAATATATTATTCAATAGAAAACATCTATATAAAAAACCTCTCACTAGCTCCAAATGCTCTGGATCACAACGTCTTTACGCTAATATCCTTCCCCATCTCTGATCAGCTACGCGGACAACTCTCGCCAATATACCTTCTTACTGGCAGGCTAAAATATATATAAAGAAAACAAGTATGAGCGAATGAATTGCTCAGCAAGTGCATTATCAAATATAATACGAAAGGTTTCCAAAATAAACTTTGGATTTTCAAATAACAAACTTTTGTTTTTGAACATTTGTAATCTTTAAAACTTCTCAAATCAAGTTTAGTAATTTATCACAATTTCTCATTCAGCTTCTCGCAACTGAATAGTTTAAAACACAAAAAGGTTTATATTGGCCGTCACGGTGACCGAATCAACAATAACTACAATAGTATGTAGAAAATACAAATTAAGTATAACTCATATGTCTTTAAGACCACAGTTTGTATAAAGATACTAATTTGAAGATAACAGATGTATTCACAACATTCTCTGAAACCAACAACTCTGGAAGGGTAGAATAATCAAAGAGTAAGAATGAGCCAACGCGCTCGGTCATGGAACAAAGAACGCACTTCAAGACTTCAACATGGTACCGACTGGATACGCGGTATGAATAAAACTCATCAGAATAGATATCTCAAGACTACCAATGGAATCAAGGAAGTGGATTTCGACTATTTGGAATCCAAATGAATTAAGAGTAAGTGATTTCAGCAAGATTGAAACCACCATTTATTAATCAACAACCAACAACTTCGCACAACGAATAATCCTGAATATCAGGGCATAACTCACAAGTACAAAATATACGGATGTAACTCATCCTAGAAATGAAAATTGATGTTAGAATTGGATTTTTCACATTTATCAAATCAAAGGTTGTGCTGCTGGCCAGCCACGCATCAACCCCGGACTTGCTTATAGCAAAGTCCTCTACTGGATCCTAGGCCAATCTGGGCCTTAATTTATTCCGACCATAAATATGGACCGACCAATTACTGGTCCCATTTTAAAACATTCCAATTCTATATTATATACGTCAGGTGTCAGTACAATTGACAACCTTACTTCGACAATCAGGTGTCGGAAGAATCGACAACCCTAATACAACAATTGCTGGAAAACTCACGTCCAGGAAACAGTTCAATTATGAAGAATCCATCAAGGAATAACAATATAATCTAGTATCGACGAGATCGACACAATATTGGGAGGTGCACATGAAAGGTGACAATATAATAAACATCGACGAAATCGATGTAACAACTGGGATATTAATGAAGAATAAACAATGACATGCTCAACAAGATTAAGTCTGATATGAAACAGGCATTATGATATCAACAGAATTTGCAACAACTCAATATAGAATAGGGTTCAAAGAACAGGCTCTAGATGGCCTCAACAGTTTAAATTATCAGGTCATGGAAGAATTAGTTAAGATTCACTAATCTGGTAAGTGACAAGAAAGTCAAGTTCAAGTTTAAGAAAAATTCAAGGTGAAGTTTATAAATGAAGAAAACAAGGGTTTACTGACTTCTGACAGAAATAGTTCAAGTCCTTCGAACATATACTTATAATAGATAAGCCTTGTATTTGAAGGAAGTAAACTAAATCATGCACAACATATATGAATTCGACTCAAGGAATGGATCAGATGATCGCATTAACAAGAAATGATAATAATACTTGAATAGGTGCAAGATGGAAAATAGAATACTTGTAGAACAAGTAACACAACTTCAGAATTTAAAATAACTATATTTTTCCAACCAACATGAAAATATGAATCTAAACTCAAAAGGTATAAAAGAGTACTCGTCAATTTACGAGATTAAATAACATACTTGCAATTTAATGCAAAGAAATCAACACTTGAAAATTCAGTAAAAAAGCATTTAACATGCATACTAATAATTCAAGATAATATCTCTTAATTAATAAGCAAGGGTATAAAAACTTGCCTCTGGTCCTTAGGTATTTCGTAACGCTGAAACAATACGATTCCCTCCTTATTCTGTCTTATCGCACGATTCTCTACTTCCGTCCTTCTTTTCTCTAACGCTCTTGCGAACACCACTAGTCTGCTTTTACCATTTCGAATCCACGTGCCATCCTCGATAGTCAAACATGAGACGGTACTTAGTCTTCAACGTATGATTTCACATTCCATAAACGATTGTAACTTAACTTCGATAATCTGACTCGTCTCGTCCAATAGCCTCTGTTGCATAGACAACCACATTTCAATTGATAGAAAGATCACAACTAACTATACAAGTAATCCTCGTAACTTGCTTGACGAAACTCCCCATACTATAAAAAGTCAACGGCCTCGTAAATCTCATTTTCTAACATTACCGACAAATTTCTATTCCAACTACCCCTCGTGATGATATTAGACATGACCAAAGCATTTAAACAAGTTTCAAAACAATTATTCGCATTTATGACTCACTAACCAGATAATTCACATAATCCACCTCATTCACATAACACATTTAAACAAGTAATCGGTTACGTATCGGACGCCCGGTCTAATTTATAATATTTAAAACTCAGAAACTAGCCCTAGTACGGGCATATACGGACTATAAAACACATTACACAACTCATACGAACCATATAGCACTTATAAATATTTTTAAAACATCACACGAAGCTTATTTGAATTTAAATAAGCCACAAACAAATTTTTAAATCAAAAATCAGATTTTTAAGCCCAATATAAGTATTTTAAATGCAAATAAATCAATTAATAAAATTAATTGACACTCTTTAAATGCTCAAACTATTTTTAAATAATAAATCAGGTTTGAAAATAATTAAACTGAATTTTAAATTAATTAAATCTAATTAATAATCAATTTTTAAGAATTAACTGATTAAAAGAATTAATCAATTAATTAAATAAATTAATTATTAATTAAAAATAATTAAGTTTAATCAATTTTCGAATTTAAAATAATAAATATAATTTTTCAGAATTTTCTGAATAATAAAATGTATTTTTAAATCAAAAATATGATTTTTAGATTTTTTAAACTATTTTTGAATTATTTTGAAAATAAAATTCCAGAAACACTTTTCTGAAATGAAATTAGGGTTTTTAAAAATCAAAACCGGGTCGGGTAAATTTTTGAAACGGGTCGCCAAGAACACCCGCCGACGGGGGGGTTCCGGCCACCCCGTCCAGAATCCGGCGACGACAAATACACCAAAACACTCCTGCTATCTAAGGAGAAACACAGCAACATCGCAAACGAGTAAAATCAAGCCAAAACATGGAGAAAAACTCTGAAACCGAACCAAAATGCTGTCGGCGACAAAATCTCCGGCGACCAAGAATCGAGTGCAAAACTCGGTTCTAATCACACAAACACATTCCAAATTTCACGATCTATCCACTGGTATGCATAAAAAAAACAACCCAATCCTCGAAATGAAACTCCGGCCAAATCAAGAAATTTTCCGACGAACTTCAACAAAATTTCGATTAGCTCGATTTACATACCGAAAATTCAATTAAAAACTACCAATATGCTCCACACAACATATGCAATCCAATTATGTCATCAACTATCAAGAACTATGAAGATTAAGGATTTCCCCAAATTAAAACAAATAATTCAAAATAATTAAAATAATTAAAATTAAGAAAAACTCAGAAATCATACCCACACGAATTTTGATGATGGATTTGGATAGAGGGTGATGAGAGATTCATTTTGGTTACAAGAACATCGAAATCGGATTCCGATAACGCCTTCAAAATTGAATTTGATTCTCAAGAACACGAAGAACACGTTCTAGGGTTTTTCGGATTTTTAACTGTAATTAAGCTTGATTATACAAAAAACAAAGTACGATTTGCCTTTTTATAATAAACGGAAAATAATACCCCAAACGACATTTTTGGATCGATATTGATCCGATGGATCGTTTTAAATACAATATAACAGAATATATGCTTTAAACCTTTAATAAAGCAGAATACACGTTTTTCGAGACGATAATCATCCATAAAGTACGGATAACTACAAGTATCGTTTAATACAAAATATACGAACCAAAATACCTCCATTACGAATATTTTCGAATACTTCCCACTTTAACGAATGAAATATTGGTACGGACGATATACCAATGTCCCGAATAATTTGGGAACGATCCAAATTTTCTTTTCGATAATTAAAATAGAATAAAATAGTATGACACCCTTTTCAAAATAGTTTCTAATTCCCCACACATTTCACATAGCACCACAATATCACATATTCAATCATTTAACGAATAACTCAGCACGTTTAAACAGATAAATCATTTAATAACTCTTAATATGAAATTAAAAATTTCATTTCACATCACATAATAACACGTAATTTTCCCGGATCTTACATCCTTCCCCCCTTAACAGGATTCTGTCCTCAGAATCAACTTGCGCAAACATAGGTGGATATTTTTCCAACATCTCATTCTCAAATTCCTAGGTTGACTCTTCAACCTTAGGATTTCTCCTCATACTCATAGTAATTTGACTCCTCTATTACTTATCACTCTCTCATACTGACTCAATATCTCAGTCGGTTACTCAACATAGAACAATTTAACTAGATCTCTATAGGTTCATATTTTTACGAAATATACTATAAATACACCACTCACGGGGTGGTAAGAAAACTTATACGCAACTTCCCAACACACAATAGATCGACGTAAGGCAGCATTTCAAAATCGTCATAGTAACTGTTGTCGTAAGGAAATCTAATCATGGTAAATGATCCTTCCAATTACCTTCAAAATTTAGTGCACAATTATAGTCTGTCTGAATCCTTTAATTAGGCCGCGGAGTTCTGTCAAATACAATTAAACCCGTCATTCCATGTCGTACTCTTATCTCATTCAAATAGAGACGAACCAACTCACCCAATGAATACCTCTCGTTAATCGGTCAATAATAACTCAAGTAATATCATGATAAGCTCTAGGCCTTAACAACTCTACTACACAGTTAATCTTAACATGTCTCCACTTCCAATCAGGAATCTCTTTAGTCGTAATTGTCTACTACATCTCTGTTATCCTGTCTTCATTTTCTAACATCTCAAGTACTTAAACACTCACTAACATCAATGTTCTTTTAAATCTCTTATATATCCGTACATTTCTTTCTTATCCCTTATTCTTTCTCGTTCCCTCCTGTAATTGAATTCCATTTCTTTCTCCATAACTCTTTCCTTTATGTAGCCCTTTTTCTTTAATCAATTCTGGTTGAATCCTTATTTCCGTCATTCCTTCTAGTTGATCTCTTGTTATCATAACCTTAAAACTCCATCCTTTCTAATCCTTGAACCGAAGATATTTACGTCTCTAATCTTCCTTTTTCTACTCATACTATCAGCCATCCATATTCTTGGGTCAACTTTATCTACCTCCAATATATCTAACAACTGCTTTCAACGATCACATACCTTCCGTGCCAAACAAATATTCAGTTTAAAACAACCACTCATTACCTTGTCCATTGTCTTTAAATCCTTATTAACTCCTATTCATCTTCTTTCCCTATCTATAATTGTGAGAATATTCCTTATCAGCTTGGTGACTTAATCCCATATCTTTAAAAATTGTTCTACTTAGTTCCAATAACTTAATTGCTCTCCATCTGATTCCTAAATAATTCATAAGATACATTCACAGTAACACTCAGGACACCTTTTCCATGGTTCCATCTCAATTCCCAAACAGCTTGATCAACTCAACGTCATTTTGATTCTCATCCTATACATCCACATTGGCTGGTAAGATCTACCTTAACTATCGTGAGCAAAAGACTTGCAACCATATCATACAATCCTGAAATACTCAAAGATTAACTCATTCTCCATTATTAGCCTATCATCAAATTTTAAAAGTTCTTCTCATTGAGACAAAAATCTATTATGTTCATCTTCCACAACATGGGATATCATCAGCACAATTACACATTTTTCCCCAATTTCCAATCAACTTTTGAATTATCTAACTTTACCTCTTCCACATCGTAACGTTAATCGATAGAGAGAGAACAACTGGCTCCGTTATATGTTACTAGTATTCTAATCGCATCGTAATCCGCTTTTGCTCGTGGTAATTCAATCGCAAATTCTTCGTTCATTATGGTAGGGTAAATTTCAGTTCACCCTAATGGCATACCTCCCAGATTATTTGGTATAACAAAAATTCATGATATTTTGAAGTGAAAAGATTCTATATCGTAGCAAATGTCCCACAATTGGGGTTACCAAATCTGCATATTCCAAAGCAAACATTATTGGAAGTGAAAGAATTACTGAGAGACCAATTTGATCACATGAACTCAATGTTGTGTGTCTCTATTAAGACAGTACTAAAGGTAATTAGCCTTCTTGTATTTCACAACACACAAGTGACGGCGTCCCGTCAGACTTCTATCACATAGACAGATAGTCCTTGTGTCCCCTATAAATAGGGTTGTTTACCTCAGTTGGAGTAGAGAAATATGAAAGAAATTTAGAGTCGGAATGACAACCAGGGCCTTTCGATAAGAAATCTCAAATACACACCTTGGATTGAAATTGAATAGATTCCAAAGGTGTTATTTCCAGAAAAGAAAAACAACCACAAAAGGGATGTATAAACAAGTAGTATCACATCATAACTAGAGTTATCCACCCCTGAAAAATAAAGGAGTTGGAATTCGAATAGCATATTTTCAACAAGCTTCACAAATTTGAAATAGATATCACAACAACCTCTGATGCAATTGCAATCATGATTGATCAAAAGTATCAAATGCAAGGTCAAAAGGTGGAATATATTCACCAACACAAATTTCGCTTAAAGAAATGTCAAATATTTCCTTAGGATGGGAAGGTATTACCAAGGTCTTCACTTATGACTCCTCCGTCGACTCCTTCGATAGCTCGTTGTTCGATTTCGGCCCTTCTTTTCCACGTCGCAAAGTTATCAATATCGTACGTCGTCGTTGACTCGTAATAGTCCTCGAAGATTCCGCCTTAGATGTCTACAAACGTAAGAAGTTCTATCCATCTCAGCACAACTATCTCAATCAAATACCTCTATCTCAACTCACTCAGCGGTACTATATCCAATAGTCCAACACGAACTCTAAATGAGCTCTGACGTTCCTTATATAACTATATACACTCCCACACACTCTCGTTTCTAGTTTTACTATAACCCTTGCTCTGATACCAACTGTAGCGCCCCAAATCCGGGGTCAAAGGATTTGGTCGTCACACTGCACCCTTAATCCAAACAACCTGTTCAATATAAAATCAACACAATAATAATAATATCTGTGACCCCAACTCTACCAAGAATCTTTAAAGGTTATAGTGCTAGAAACAAGAATCCAAAATTTCATTACAACAATCTTTCTTCTTTACAACCATTCTCTTTACAAAAATTCTAATACACTAGTATAACTTCGATAAGAAGTATACCTGGCAACTAATCTTATACAATATATTATTCAATAGAAAACATCTATATAAAAAACCTCTCACTAGCTCCAAATGTTCTGGATCACAACGTCTTTACGCTAATATCCTTCCCCATCTCTGATCAGCTACGCGGACAACTCTCGCCAATATACCTTCTTACTGGCAGGCTAAAATATATATAAAGAAAACAAGTATGAGCGAATGAATTGCTCAGCAAGTGCATTATCAAATATAATACGAAAGGTTTCCAAAATAAACTTTGGATTTTCAAATAACAAACTTTTGTTTTTGAACATTTGTAATCTTTAAAACTTCTCAAATCAAGTTTAGTAATTTATCACAATTTCTCATTCAGCTTCTCGCAACTGAATAGTTTAAAACACAAAAAGGTTTATATTGGCCGTCACGGCGACCGAATCAACAATAACTACAATAGTATGTAGAAAATACGAATTAAGTATAACTCATATGTCTTTAAGACCGCAGTTTGTATAAAGATACTAATTCGAAGATAACAGATCTATTCACAACATTCTCTGAAACCAACAACTCTGGAAGGGTAGAATAATCAAAGAGTAAGAATGAGCCAACACGCTCGGTCATGGAACAAAGAACGCACTTCAAGACTTCAACATGGTACCGTCTGGATACGCGATATGAATAAAACTCATCAGAATAGATATCTCACGACTACCAATGGAATCAAGGAAGTGGATTTCGACTATTTGGAATCCAAATGAATTAAGAGTAAGTGATTTTAGCAAGATTGAAACCACCATTTATTAATCAACAACCAACAACTTCGCGCAACGAATAATCCTGAATATCAGAGCATAACTCACAAGTACAAAATATACGGATGTAACTCATCCTAGAAATGAAAATTGATGTTAGAATTGGATTTTTCACATTTATAGGGTATAAACACTTGAAAATTCAGTAAAAAAGCATTTAACATGCATACTAATAATTCAAGATAATATCTCTTAATTAATAAGCAAGGGTATAAACACTTGCCTCTGGTCCTTAGCTATTTCGTAACGCTGAAACAATACGATTCCCTCCTTATTCTGTCTTATCGCACGATTCTCTACTTCCGTCCTTCTTTTCTCTAACGCTCTTGCGAACACCACTAGTCTGCTTTTACCATTTCGAATCCACGTGCCATCCTCGATAGTCAAACATGAGACGGTACTTAGTCTTCAACGTATGATTTCACATTCCATAAACGATTGTAACTTAACTTCGATAATCTGACTCGTCTCGTCCAATAGCCTCTGTTGCATAGACAACCACATTTCAATTGATAGAAAGATCACAACTAACTATACAAGTAATCCTCGCAACTTGCTTGACGAAACTCCCCATACTATAAAAAGTCAACATCTAAGTCAACGGCCTCGTAAATCTCATTTTATAACATTACCGACAAATTTCTATTCCAACTACCCCTCGTGATGATATTAGACACGACCAAAGCATTTAAACAAGTCTCAAAACAATTATTCGCATTTATGACTCACTAACCAGATAATTCACATAATCCACCTCATTCACATAACACATTTAAACAAGTAACCGGTTACGTATCGGACGCCCGGTCTAATTTATAATATTTAAAACTCAGACACTAGCCCTAGTACGGGCATATACGGACTATAAAACACATTACACAACTCATACGAACCATATAGCACTTATAAATATTTTTAAAACATCACACGAAGTTTATTTGAATTTAAATCAGCCACAAACAAATTTTTAAATCAAAAATCGGATTTTTAAACCCAATATAAGTATTTTAAATGCAAATAAATCAATTAATAAAATTAATTGACACTCTTTAAATGCTCAAACTATTTTTAAATAATAAATCAGGTTTGAAAATAATTAAACTGAATTTTAAATTAATTAAATCTAATTAATAATCAATTTTTAAGAATTAACTGATTAAAAGAATTAATCAACTAATTAAATAAATTAATTATTAATTAAAAATAATTAAAATAATTAATTTTAATCAATTTTAGAATTTAAAATAATAAATATAATTTTTCAGAATTTTCTGAATAATAAAATGTATTTTAAAATCAAAAATATGATTTTTAGAATTTTAAAACTATTTTTGAATTATTTTGAAAATAAAATTCCAGAAACACTTTTCTGAAATGAAATTAGGGTTTTTAAAAATCAAAACCGGGTCGGGTAAATTTTGGAAACGGGTCGCCAAGAAACGGATATGGGTCGCCAAGAACACCCGCCGGCGGCGGGGGTTACGGCCACCCCGTCCAGAATCCGGCGACGACAAATACACCAAAACACTCCTGCTATCTAAGGAGAAACACGGCAACATCGCAACCGAGTAAAATCAAGCCAAAACATGGAGAAAAACTCCGAAACCGAACCAAAACGCTCAAAATATCCGGCGACCAAGAATCGAGTGCAAAACTCGGTTCTAATCACACAAACACATTCCATATTTCACGATCTATCCACTGGTATACATACAAAAAACAACCCAATCCTCGAAATGAAACTCCGGCCAAATCAAGAAATTTTCCGGCGAGCTTCAACAAAATTTCGATTAGCTCGATTTACATACCGAAAATTCAATTAAAAACTACCAATATGCTCCACACAACATATGCAATCCAATTATGTCATCAACTATCAAGAACTATGAAGATTAAGGATTTCCCCACATTAAAACAAATAATTCGAAATAATTAAAATAATTAAAATTAAGAAAAACTCAGAAATCATACCCACACGAATTTTGATGATGGATTTGGATAGAGGGTGATGAGAGATTCATTTTGGTTACAAGAACATCGAAATCGGATTCCGATAACGCCTTCAAAATTGAATTTGATTCTCAAGAACACGAAGAACACGTTCTAGGGTTTTTCGGATTTTTAACTGTAATTAAGCTTGATTATACGAAAAACAAAGTACGATTTGCCTTTTTATAATAAACGGAAAATAATACCCCAAACGACATTTTTGGATCGATATTGATCCGATGGATCGTTTTAAATACAATATAACAGAATATATGCTTTAAACCTTTAATAAAGCAGAATACACGTTTTTCGAGACGATAATCATCCATAAAATACAGATAACTACAAGTATCGTTTAATACAAAATATACGAACCAAAATACCTCCATTACGAATATTTTCGAATACTTCCCACTTTAACAAATGGAATATTGGTACGAACGATATACCAATGTCCCGAATAATTTGGGAACGATCCAAATTTTCTTTTCGATAATTAAAATAGAATAAAATAGTATGACACCCTTTTCAAAATAGTTTCTAATTCCCCACACATTTCACATAGCACCACAATATCACATATTCAATCATTTAACGAATAACTCAGCACGTTTAAACAGATAAATCATTTAATAACTCTTAATATGAAATTAAAAATTTCATTCCAAATCACATAATAACACGTAATTTTCCCGGATCTTACACCCACAACTAGTGCAGATGATCTAGTGGTAGTTGAGACACTTCTAGGATTGCGAGGGAGTGAATCTGAGAGGCTGGCTTGCAGCCACTCAAAAGGAGAGGTTGAGAGTGAGAGGCTGACTATTTTTTCCAGTCAGGCAAAAGGAGAGGCTGAGGGTTCCACCTTAGTAGGTGAAGGTGAGAGTGTGAGAGGTGTGAGCCATGGGGAGCCCATGATGCAAGAATATAGTGGAGAGAGAGAAGGGACTACAGGAGCTATAAGGGAGGAAGCAGCCATTGCACATGAGTTAATGGAGGTTCATGAGGGAGAAAGGGAACTTACTTTCCAAGAGCATTATCAACAAACTCTGGATAGTATTTCCCTGGATCCTGAGACCTTTACTCATCCTGTGCCAGCCTATCAACTTATGGCTCAACAGGGCAATGTGGAGGCAGAAAGGTCACTCAACCTAATCCATACAACTGCATATATGATTGGTGTAAATTTATCTTCATTTGTATTTTAGAATAGATACATTAATTGTTAATTTTAACATGTTTGTAATGTTCGTAATAAATATTAATTTTAATATATTGTCAAGGATTTAAACTTTAAACATTTATATAAGTGAGATAATTGAGAATCAACACCTACAGTGGAGGGGTGAATAGGTGTTATGACTAACAATGATCGATTTTAATTATTACCAAGTTATGTGACTGAAAAAACAAAAATCAGTTTGTTTTGTTTTCTTACTGGATTCACAAATAATATAAAGTGGAATCTTGTCGCATTTGATGCCATAGTCCCTGAGTGTTTGTATCATCTCCAAAATATTTGGGCACAGCAGCTTCCTGCAGCTAAATACTCACCTTATTTAAAAGTTAACAAAAAAAATATAATAACCAAATCTAGTTACTTCTATTACTATATATTAAATGTCAACGCAAGGCTAAGAAAATGCCTGAAAAATTCCCGGCATACACTTATTTGTTGAATAATTACAAATAATATCATTATAATGTTATTTTTTATAGACAAAAGTTTTGTGTGATCATTTTTTTAAACATTTTTTCTATAAATTTTATTTTTAGTATGCCTGAAAAATTCCTAGCATGTACTTATTATTCATAGTAATTATCTCGAACTGTTTTTTAGCATTCTATCTTTTTATTACAAATATAAAAAAGTTTATGTCGAATTTATTCTAGATTTGTTTTAATTAGTTTGATAATCAATCCTTGTAATCTGTACTGAAACTGTAACACCTTTCAAGTTTAATATAAGTTATATTTAACTTAAAACTTGTTTCATTTTATTCCGCATAAATTTGTTGTTATTAGACTATTATAGCACCGAATAAATTCAAGAAAACGGTATAATTTGTATTCATCCCCTTCTACAAACATATCATATCAAGACCTAACATTTCTACACTTTACTTTGAGCACTGCATAATTTGAATTCACTAAGCTGTTTATTGGTAAAATTTGAAATTGACCATAATCATTTACACCTATTCATTCCCCCCTCTAAGTGTACATTCAAATTGAAAAGATAATGTGTTTTAGTTTGCCCGTCATATTTTTGATAAAAGGATTTAAAAGGATTTTGTTAGAAAAATAGAAAAAGTAGCTGAAAAAGTAATTGGTTATAAATAAGAATATTGGAAAATGGCGGGATTTTATTAAGACAAATAGAAAAAGTAATGTGTTGAATTGGTTAGAAATAGGTAATGTTATTATTTAATAATATTTTTTTATAGATAATAATAGTAATTAAGTAAAAACACTAAGTACCAACCTTAGCAATTGACTAACCGACCAAACTTCGCAAATATTTAATGTTTCATCTTTAATAATAATTTAGTATAGATAGATGAAAAAGATAATTAGTTATAAATAGATCCTAAATTGGTCCAAAATACCGACTAACTGACCGAACTAAAACTTTTAATGTTTCCCTATTATATTTAATATAATAACATAGCCTAACTAATTTTTTTTAAAATGTCATATGATTTTTAATTAGTTAAAATGTTCTGATTAGTTAGTTAATTGTTTAACCTATAAAAAGTTCTATTTTTTAAACTATAGAATAATATTTCTAACCTATTTTATGTTTATATTATTACATTATTATAGCAGATACTTGAAGTTACGGATGCAGTAATTTTTGTTGTCAAACTTTTTCTTATTAAAAATTACTAAAACACTGACTTCATGTCACGTACAAGAGAGAGGGGTAGTTTTGGTATGTAAAATTTGTGAGGACAACCGTGAGTCTATGTCACGGCTTCCGTGACTTCATCACACGGCCATATCAAATACCAGCCTTCGGATGTATATACTTAATGGCTTAGATTTGTTGGATAGCATTCTACCCTATCCAACGTTGTACATGGAAGTTTTCCCATATTTATATACACATTGTATGATACAGTTACCCCTCGTGATATCAAATGAGTTCCGGTCAACTCATCTTACTCGCTCTACGAGTTTGAGTCAACTCATCAATCGAAAATCCGTCAAATTATTAGTGCATTACGCCCTGCATTTAGTAAAAGAGGCTTCAAATTGTTGTCTGGTGATTGATTTCTATAAATATGTTATCATCTATACTCTATACACCTTATAACTTGACTTCTGCCTCCAATTCTTTTTTTTGGAGTGGAGAGAACAAACAACCTTTCAAGCCTGCAGCTTAACTATCAACCAATATGTATTGCTACTTGTATATGCATTGTATGGCTCAACTTATAGTAATCTTTTGTTAACATTTTAAGAAACTATCGATCAAGAAGTAATACAACAAACAAATGGGTTTCTCCTAAGTGAGAGCGACTTAAAACATCTATAGGACATAAGGCAGAACAGAATGAACCATTTTTAAAAGTTGAAACCTAAGCTGAGGTCCATGAATCCAATATCCATATAGCAACATTCATATCATTTCATTGCAATTGCTTCATGAAGCTTCAATTCTGAGTATAACAATATCCACAGGTACATAATTACGGCAATACACTAAAAGCACAATATCGGTAGCTCAAATTCTTAATTCAAATACAATCAACGCAAATGCATACATAGGACAAAAGTCTAGTTGATAAAGGAAATCAATCATACAGGAGTAATTATTTCTTGAAAAGTGAGCAAATGTAGCAGCAAACTATGGTGGCATTTCAGCTTTCTGAACTGTAGCTGGTCTCACCTGATGATGAGTTCTCTTCTTGAAGAAGCTTCATCGCTTCGTAAGCCCATTCTAGACCAGAACAGTAATGGAGTGGAGGATTGAACCTGGCGTCATTAATGTCATCAGGCAAGAAAGCACCATTTTCAACTAGGTATTTGACCGCTTTCCTGTTTCTTTGTTTGGCTGCAGTGTGCAGTGGAGTCCCTAATTCAACCAAAAAGAAATTAATGACAAGAGATAAAAACTTATAATATCTTTGCTTGCTGGAGTGAAAAAGGGAATATAGAAGTCTATCTTTTTAATATATATATTTATGCACTCACAGCCACAGGAACCCTTGGTTCGGGCATCAATATTTGCCCCACACTCAAGCAACGCATCCATCACTTTGAGATGGCCACCCTTGGCAGCAAGATGGAGAGGCGTTATCCCATGTGATTTGGGCCCAAAAGTAGCGACATTAACATCAACCCCTTCGTTGAGAAGACGCCTCACCTGCACAAAGAAATATAAATATTTAGGCAAATGCAGCACTATTGCTTATAATTAAAGACAAACTAGAGGATTCTGAAGCCTTTTTTTGGGTACAGGATTATTCAGAATAACTCCCAATGATTCTATTTCTATTTTTTTTGTAGTTGCCTATTAAATTGGTACTAATAGACTTTTCTATTACTTTTTTTAATAATGCAACTCTCTTATACAATTTATTGACTATGTGAAGCTTTTATTCTTCATAATCTGTAAATAAAAAATTATTTATTTCAACAGTAACTATACTTGTAGAACATTATTTAATTCAATCATATAAAACAGAAAGTATCTTCATCTCTTTAAGAAAAAAATGTATATATTTACAAATAGCCCGTGCATGGCACCAGTTATATGGCGGTAACTATTCATATCCTCTAAAGGACTTGCCTAGAAGTGTGAAAATATACCTAAAAACAGGGGTGGATGGACATCATTGTATACTATAATATACATTGGCAAAAAAATAGTTAAATAGTATCAGAGATAACAAGAGGATAACTTGAACACTGAAAGGAATAGAAAGTAAAAAGCACCCCTAACAAGAGATCAATCATATTGAACATACCTATCTTGTATCGGGTAGCTTTCCTAATACGAACTATGGGAAACACAATTTCAAGACTGGAGTTGCTGAATGCATAATTTTATAGTGTTAGGCCGAATACACAATATATAATCAATATATGTATGAGAATAACAATCAAGAACACTGTTTATGAACAATAAACTGAATTATATTAAATAACTCTTCTCTCAGTGATGTAAAATATCACAGAGAGCTGCTAGGTTACAAGAATAATGTATTCAGTATTCACATCCCTTTTAGGGTTAACCTATCTGTGTTTATATAGAACACAGTTACATAATCAATCTCTAATTGATATTCCTATAAATCAGCTATACAATTTATATCAATTTAGGATTGCTTCTGTCTTCTGTCCCGTTTCTTTAGCTATCTCAATATATCTTGCTTCTTTCCATCTTCAAGATATATTGCTTCTAGAATCTTCAAGTATGCACCGACAGCTAAATAAACTCTCACCCCGTCAGACTTTAACAAACTCTGACTGGCTTCTAGTGTAAACTCTGATAAGTACCTGTTACTTAAACACTGATAAACAATCATCAGCAATTATATCTAACAATCTCCCCCAACTTGTGCATAACAAAAATGTACAAGTTAAAAGATAATTGATGATGTCAAAACATTAACAAATGCAGTGTTTATAACATAACAGAGTTTAACTTTTACTTAGAACAGAAAACTTTAAAAACTTACAGTCAGCCTTTACTTAATTTCTTCAATGTCAGGCACTGTCCTGAGATAATCTGTAAGTAGTCTTCTTTCAGCTCTTTCTAGCTCAGCAGTCATAATCTCTTTCAGCTCCTTAAGTTCTGGATCTCTTTCACCAGTCTGATATATGGCAGCCCTTAGAGAATAAATGCTGTTTTTCTTCATCTCATTTCCAAGTCTTATAAAGAAAGACTTATCAGACTCTAGATTGAACTCTAAGACTTTTATTCCCAGTGCAGTTCTGAACCTTGCACTATTCCTCTTCATCTCTACCAGCTTTCCATGAGCATCTCTATATTTAGGAATATAAGCACTTGAAATTCTGGCTCCAAGCAAAACTTTGGACTTCATCATTCTCTCTTTCAAAACTTGAGCAGCATTATGAGTACTTTGATTTTTCACTTTCAATAGATACAAAACATACTCCAGCTCTTCCCATAGCTTCAGATGAATGTCAGCTTCTCCAACTCTATAAACTCTTCCAACAGCCATAAAGTATAACAGAAACTCCTTTTTAATTCCTTTGTGATAGATCATCTGAACAGACTCTAACTTGTCAAGACTTTCTTGAGTTACCCCAACACCAGGTTCTGCCAGTGATGTATGATCTAAAGGACTGTTATTTATTCTTTTCTCTCTATGTGATCCCAAACCAGATTTATCATAAGTTTCCTTTCCTAACACTGATCTGGTTTGAAGAAAATTCACATTTCCTGGCTTCAGAGTTTCATCTCTAGTTGGTTTTCCAAAAATTCCTTGGAGTTGTGAAGATCTCAACTGAGCACCAGAGTTTACTCTATAAGAGTTTCAACTGATTGGCTGAAATCACTAGACTTTTAAGTCTTGAAGAAGATTGAGCACCAGAGTTTACTCTATAAGAGTTTGTCAGCTTAGCAGAGTTTGACCTAAGTCTCCCTTGCTCTTGAGTAGATTTTGACCTTTTCTCTGATTCTTTGCTTCCACCATCTGTAGCATCATCCCTCCGTCTCAGAGTTGGAGTCCTTTTGCATTTGTCTTTAGGAACTCTCTCCCCCTTTTTGACATCATCTGGAATAAGGACAGATGTCAGTAATTCTAAAGATGCAGCAATAGAATCAATCTTTGTAGCCATGACATCTTGATTTCTTTCAACTGTGCTTAGTCTCCGCTTGATTTCGACTTGATCCTTGAGCATAGAAGAATATTGAGCTCTATCAGTCTTCAAAGCCAATTCCTTAGCAACACTATCATTCCTCAGTCCTATGACAGCTTTGTGAGTTTCATCAAAGCGATTATGCAAAGATTTAACTTGAACAATTGTGGCCTTCAAATGTGTCAATAGCTCAGGATTTGAAATTTCTTTAGCAGACTTAGCAACAAAATCAGCAGTTCTTTGTGTAGAGAAAATACAATCGGCCCCTGACCAATTTGCATAGTACATTTCTCTATAATGATCTTCAGTGGCACGTTGATTTTCCTTGACAGACTCTGCAGTCGGATCCCTTAGAAAAGGTATTGATTCATGGTCATCAGAGTCCGAGAGTGCAATATTGATTCCAGAGTTTGCATGATCAGAATTTGCAGAAGTGGGATCATCACTGTCAGAAACAACTCTGTCTGCTAAAGGTTCTGCAGCTTCTTCAACTATATTCTCTGCTACAGCTTCATCATGAATTTGTTCTGCAACAGTTTCACTTTTCTCAGAGTTTACTGCCTCAGCAACTTCTTCTTATGCTAGAACAACATTTTGAACAGTGTTTTCAACAAGAACATCTTCTTCCAGATTCTCTGCTGTAGCTTCATCCAGCTTCTCAACAGCAGCTTCAACAATCTTCTCAGAAGAGACAGATTTTGCTTCCTGATCAACTTCCTCACCCAATTCAAGAATTTGATTGGTGACAGAGAGAATCTCTGTATGAGCTACCATAGACTCATCAACTACTAGAGTGGCTTGATCAGCTGCCACATCCTCAGTGTCACAAACACTGATTGCAGGATGTGCTTCAAAATCCATGTCCAAAGTATCTACAAAATTATCAGCATCAGCAGGTGCATCATCTGCATTTACTCTGTCCTCTGTAGGCACAGTAGCTTCAACATTTACATCAGCCTCCTCAGGAACAACATCAGGAGCTGCATTCTGTTCAGCTTCAGGAACAACTTCAGTTTCTAACTCATCAAAAAGATAGTCAGCTACCAGTCTTCTTCTTCTTTGATGAAGAGTTTCAGTATCTTCCTTATCATCAGAACGTGGCCTCTTTGCTCTTCTCTTTTTTGAGGGACCATCAGACTTTGGCAGAGAAGATTTTGACACTCCAACCTCAGTAGCTGGCTTAACCGTCTTTGCAGGTTTAAAAGCCCTGTGTTTGATTCTACCACCTGTCTGAATTGGTTGTGATGTAGATGGAGGAACTTCAGTGTGTAGTGATTCTGGTTGTGAATCTACTTGGGTAGAATCATCCAAAAGCTGCTGCACTAATGCAGGCAGTAAGAGATCACCTACAGCACCCTTCTTCACATCTTTGTTCACAAGATCAGAGAATATACGTTTGTGTAATTTAAAACATGGAATTACATCTGCATCTATAATATCTACCCCACTAACACATGTAGAAAATAAAAGCTGACAGAATCTAGCAAAGTAAACTACTCCCCTATTTTCATTCATTTTCTCTCCTAAGTTACTTAAAACAAATCTACCAAAATCAAAATTGGTACCATAGAGAAGAGAATACCCTATTTGTAGACTGTCAGTGGGTATGGCATCCCAGTTCGTGCACTTCTTCCCGAACGTTCTTGTGATACAGTCGAAGAAAAAACTCCACTCCTTCCTCAAGAACGGTCGCTTCAACTGACCTATCTTGGCCAAAGATCCACCATAACCTATCTCCCTCATCATCCTCAGCAACTCAGCATCACCAACAGCAATGGTGTAAGCAGTATGTTCACCAAAGCCCATAGCATCACGTACCGTACCAGGAGTAATCACATACTCTGTTTCTTGAAACTCAAAAATAATAGATGGCGTTCCAGAAACACCACCATCATCATAGATACCAGTCTCCCAGAAGCTTTTGATTTGAACCGCAGAAAGCCTCTCTGGTTCTACAAGATCACGCCCAATTGTAGATTGGGCAAGAAAATTCTGCATCAAATGAAACGCCTTCGGTGCGTTCACATTAACCAATGGAGCAGCATAATTATTTGGAACGAATTCAAGCCCAGAAGAGACAAAAACAGTAGAACCCATTAGTACGATTTAGAAATAAGCAGAGAATGACTTAGAGAACTTTTGAGAGTGTTTGCAGTAAGAGTGTTTGTGAAAATGTGTATGTGACAATAAGGTGTGAATCATAGTAATTTGTGAAAAGTTAAAACGAATATGTGTATTGTATATTAATACAAAAAGAAAGAATTAAAAACTGAACAGTTTCTAATCAATACACACAACTGTCTTACTCCGTGAGATGTGTGAGTGTGACACGTGGCACTCATGCAATGACTGACAGCAGTAATTGACAGTTTCCAATGCGCATGCGCAGTAAAAAGAGCAATAATTACCGCCTATTACATTTTCCTAGACACTCAACCTCTCTCCATTTTCAGAAACTCAAACAAACCGTTTCAATCATACTCTCTATTTTCCAAAAATAATGTTCCTCAATAATTATGAAATGTCTGAAACAACCTTATTTATTTTAATCATTAGAGATTAAAAATAAATTACCTCGGCGTAGAGTACACAGTTCATCAGTTTTTATCAATTCTCCTCCTTCATTAATAATCTCTTTTCTCAAAATGCACAGTTGTGAATATTTGTGTGTGAATAGCAGAGTTTACTGAATATCAATATTGAGAGCATCTCAAAGTGCATAGAATCCACAAAATAAATCAGTAAAAACTGGTTGCCCAAACTCTCATATGTAAAACATATTCTGATTTCATCTAAACTCTGTATTTATTTTATTCATTTGTTTTCACCCCCTATTTTTTTTTTCATTCTTTTTCCAGTAATCAGTGGTTGGCACTAGTCAACAAAAATTTGAAAATTTTAGCCCTTATTTCATACAATAAGTTCATGGATCTTTCTAGGCACAACATGATCTCAAAGGAATTTGTGCATATTTTTGCATCTTTTGCTTAGGGGTGAATTAGCAGTAACTATTTATCAGAGTTTAGACTTACATCATTTAACGTTTATGATTAATGAGAGAAAGTGCAAACAGCTAATACAGACTCAGTGTATAGGATCAAAAAACTAAGAGATGCTATAAATATAGAGACATGAGTATCATGCTGTGTAAAATTTCTGCACACATTTGAGATCAGATTTTATATAACTCAGAAAGATTCATGATTACTTACTGAGAATCATGCTTCATACAATTTTCTTCATCGGTCAATATGTTTCAGACAATAACACAATCAGAGTATAACATCAGAGTTTATCATCGGAGTATGCTTCCAACAGAGTATGTTATCAGAGTTTATCAACATGATTTGTATGACAGTTAACACATGCAGAAAAACATGAGCAAATTTTCACAGATGAGTAAAGTTTGAGTCTAACCAATATCTCTAGTCGAAACCAGAGATCATTCCAAGTTCATTTACCAGTCTTGTAAATGTAGCTTCACTCAAAGGCTTAGTGAAGATATCTGCAAGCTATTGTTCTGTAGACACAAAATGAAGCTCAATATCTCCTTCCTCCACATGTTCCCTGATAAAGTGATACCTTATACTGATGTGCTTGGTCATGGAATGCTGTACTGGGTTACCTGTCATAGCAATAGCACTTTGATTATCACAAAAAATAGGTATTTTAGAGTACCTTAACCCATAATCCAGCAATTGATTCTTCATCCACAGAATCTGTGCACAACAGCTACCAACAGCAATATACTTTGCTTCTGCTGTGGATGTGGAAATTGATTTCTGTTTCTTTCTGTACCAAGAAACTAATCTGTCACCTAAAAATTGACAGCTTCCACTGGTGCTTTTTCTGTCTATCTTAGAGCCTGCAAAATCTGCATCAGAGTAACCAATTAATTTAAACTTTGATTCTCTAGGATACCACAAACCAAGGGTTATGGTTCCTTTAAGATATTTGAAAATTCTCTTCACAACTGCTAGATGAGGCTCTCTGGGGTCTGCTTGAAATCTTGCACAAAGACATGTTGCATACATGATATCTGGTCTACTTGCAGTGAGATAAAGAAGAGACCCTATCATGCCTCTATAGTTTGTAATATCTACTGAAGCCCCTGTATCTTTGTCTAGCTTTGTTGCAGTAGCCATGGGAGTTGTGGTAGATGAACTATCAAGCATACCAAATTTCTTGAGAAGATTTCTGGTATATTTTGCTTGATTGATAAAAATCCCATCATCTGTTTGCTTTACCTGCAAGCCTAGAAAATAACTAAGCTCTCCCATCATGCTCATTTGATACCTGGATTGCATAAGCTTGGCAAATTTCTTGCAGAGTTTGTCATTAGTAGACCCAAAAATTATGTCATCCACATAGATTTGAACTAAAAGCAAATCATTACCAGTATTGAAATAGAACAAGGTTTTGTCAATTGTACCTCTAGTGAACCCACTCTCTAAAAGAAATTGAGCCAGAGTTTCATACCATGCTCTAGGTGCCTGCTTTAGTCCATAAAGAGCTTTGTCAAGTCTGTAGACATAATCTGGATGCTTGGGATCTACAAAACCTGGTGGTTGTTCAACAAACACTTCTTCTTCAAGTTTCCCATTGAGAAAAGCACTTTTCACATCCATCTGAAAGACTTTGAACTTTTTGTGAGCAGCATATGCTAGAAAAATTCTTATGGCCTCCAATCTTGCAACTGGAGCAAAGGTTTCATCATAGTCAATTCTTCCTGTTGAGAATATCCTTTTGCCACAAGTCTAGCCTTATTCCTTGTAATTATTCCCTCACTGTCAGTCTTGTTTCTGAAAACCCATTTTGTACCAACAATAGATCTGTTTTTGGGTCTTGGTACAAGAGTCCATACTTCATTTCTTTCAAATTCATTTAACTCTTCCTGCATAGCTGTTATCCAGTTAGCATCTTGAAGAGCTTCTTCCACTTTCTTGGGCTCAGTTTGGGATAGAAATGCATGAAACAGACATTCATTTGTTGTTGCACTTCTTGTTCTCACACTTGCATCTGGATCTCCAATTATCAGATCAGGTGTATGAGCTTGTGTCCACCTTCTTGCTGTTGGAAAGTGGCTTCTTTCATCATTATTAGATTCTCCCCTTGATCCATGCTCTCCTGATTTTCTTCTTGACCATCTGCATTCTCTGAGGCTCCCCCTGAATTGGACTGTTCATTATTTGAACTTTCAGAGTTTGACCCAGTGTTTCTATTTGATTCTTCAGCTGACTCATTTTCAGAATGTGAATCATCATGTTGAGATGTTTCTGAAGTATCTTCAAGCTCCCCCTCGACTGGTTCTCTATTTCGTTCTGTTAGAGAAACTCCCTCAGTGTTTACCAGTAGAGGTTCAGAGTATGCTTCGTCAGAGTTTGTTGGATTTGTTTCATAAGAGTTTACGTGATCAGAGTTTAGATCTTCATTTTCAAAGCGAAGTTGATCATGATATTCTTCATCTTCTATTCCAGTTATTTTCTTATCATCAAATGACACATGTATAGATTCCATGATCACTTTAGTTCTCAGATTGTAGACTCTGAATGCTTTAGTTGACAGTGGGTATCCAACAAAAATTCCTTCATCAGCTTTTAAGTCGAACTTGGTCAACTGTTCAGGATGAGTTTTCAACACAAAGAATTTGCACCCGAAAATATGAAAATATTTCAGGTTTGGTTTCTTTTTCTTCACCATCTCATATGGTGTTTTCCCATGCCTATTGATCAGTGTTGCATTTTGAGTAAAACAAGCAGTTTGAACAGCTTCTGCCCAGAAATAAGTTGGCAATTTTGCTTCAGCAAGCATTGTTCTGGCAGCTTCGATTAAAGTTCTGTTCTTTCTTTCAACTACACCATTTTGCTGTGGAGTCCCTGGTGCAGAAAATTCTTGCTTCACTCCTCTTTCTTTGAAAAATTCTTCCATTGTTATATTTCTGAATTCAGTTCCATTATCACTCCTTATAATTTTCACTTTATACTGTGATCCTTTATCCAGTAACTTTACATGATCCATCAGAGTTAAGGCAGTTTCATCCTTCTTTGCTAGAAAGTACACCCAAGTGTATCTGGTATACTCATCAACTATGACTAGAGCATATTTCTTTCTGCCTAGAGACATTACATTTACTGGACCAAATAGATCAACATGTAGAAGATGATAAGGATCCACAACTGAAGATTCAGACTTACTCTTGAAAGATGACTTCCTTTGCTTGGCCTTTTGACAAGAATCACACAGACCATCTATGCTGAGTATAGACTTTGGAAGTCCCCTTACAAGATCTTTTCGAATTAGCTCATTGATGTTGTTCAAGTTTAGGTGAGAGAGCTTCTTATGCCATTTCCAACTCTCTTCATTAGACATTTTTGCAGACAGACACACAGCTTTTCCTTCAGAGTTTGTTACCAACCTTGCTTCATAGATATTATTCCGTCTGTGTCCAACTAGAACAACTTTCCCTGTAGATTTGCTGATCACCTCACAGTATTCAGGTTGAAAATCTACATGATAACCTCTGTCACAGATTTGACTCACAGATAGCAAGTCATGCTTGAGTCCTGGGACTAGAGCTACATTTGTGATGATGACACTTCCAATATTGATATTTCCATATCCCAAAGTACGTCCTATGTTGCCATCTCCATAGGAAACTTTTGGGCCAGCTTTCTCCTCATAATCTGATAGCATGGCTTTATTTCCAGTCATGTGTCCTGAACATCCACTGTCCTAGACTAGGGTACTTTCCCTTATGCCCTGCAATCACAAACAATTACAAAGAGTTAGATTTAAGGATCCAGACTTGCTTGGATCCTTTGGCTTTCTTAATATAGTTAGCTTTTGCAGCGGAATTCTTATCTACAGAGTTTAAGCTAACTGTATCAGAGTTTGCACTATCAGAATTTACACTTGCAGAATCAACTTTAACCCATTTCAAATTGGGCTTCAACTCATAATAATTGTGATAAATAGCATGATAATTCTTGCAAGTATAAATAGGATGCCAAGTACTCCCACAGTGAGTGCATAAAGTCTGTGGTCTAACCCTACTATATTCATTCTTAACTCCAGACTTGGAGGTTAAAGAATTATTATCTTTGTTCTTCCTGCAAAAGCTTGCAAGATGGTTAGTACTACCACAATTATGACATGTTTTTCTAGGAGTATCAGTGATAGGCAAATGATTATTACTTCTGTTAATGCCTACTTTTCCATTTCTGTTTTTCCTGGACACTTTCTGTTTTTCAACAGACTTTACCTCTTTGAGCTTATACTTGAATTGTTCTCTGTCATTAAACCAACATTCACCTGTTTAACACAAGTTTTTACTGATTCTTTCTTAACAGCTTCTTTTTCAAGTACAGAGTTTTGCTTACTGGATTCAGAAACAAATTTCATAGGTTTAAGTTGTGTTTTAACTTTAACTTTATCTTTAAACCTGAGTTCATCTTCCTCACAGTAACCTAACCCAACTATATCTGTTTGAAAAACTTGATGTGTGTCTTTTCCAGAATTTGTCCAGGTTTTGAGATCTTTCCAGATCTTTTGTTTCTTTGTTCTATCTCAAGTTCATGAGTTTTAAGCAACCCATAAATTTCATCAAGATCTGTTTCTGCAAGATCATAATTATCTCTTATTGTTGTTGCCTTTAAATCCCATCTTTCAGGTAGAGATAGTAGAAACTTGAGATTTGACTCTTCAAGGTCATATTCTTTATCAACAAGAGACAAATCATTCAATAATTTACAGAATCTATCATATGTATCTGTCAAAGTTTCATCAGATCTAGAGTCAAAGTGTTCATACTCCTGTGTTAAAATAGTCTTCCTGTTCTTCTTTATAGCACTTGTTCCTTGACACCTGACTTCTAAAGCATCCCAGATTTCTTTGGCAGTCTTGCAACCAATAACTATGTTAGACATGACATTATCTAAGGCACTATGAAGAAGATGTCTAACTTTTGCATCCTTTGCAATTGATGAGATGTCCTCAGGAGTCATATCTTTCTTTTCCTTCGGAACAGTCTTTTGTTCTTGACCAGCAACTACAGGAGTCAGTTTAGTTGGCATATGAGGACCATCATAGATTCTATCAAGGTATTCTGGATCTGTGGCTTCTAGAAACATGGTCCTCTTAACCTTCCATATTGGATATTCCACTGATTTGAGAATTGGAACCCTGATTGACTCATATCGACTTACAGAAGCAGATTGAACCTTTTGAGCATTAGAACCTCCATTAGAACCTGCCTGGGAGTTTTCAGTCATGATTATACTTGTGTTTGGATCAATAAACTGTATATATTAATCAGCCTTGGCTCTAATACCAATTGTTAGGCCGAATACACAATATATAATCAATATATGTATGAGAATAACAATCAAGAACACTGTTTATGAACAATAAACTGAATTATATTAAATAACTCTTCTCTCAGTGATGTAAAATATCACAGAGAGCTGCTAGGTTACAAGAATAATGTATTCAGTATTCGCATCCCTTTTAGGGTTAACCTATCTGTGTTTATATAGAACACAGTTACATAATCAATCTCTAATTGATATTCCTATAAATCAGCTATACAATTTATATCAATTTAGGATTGCTTCTGTCTTCTGTCCCGTTTCTTTAGCTATCTCAATATATCTTGCTTCTTTCCATCTTCAAGATATATTGCTTCTAGAATCTTCAAGTATGCACCGACAGCTAAATAAACTCTCACCCCGTCAGACTTTAACAAACTCTGACTGGCTTCTAGTGTAAACTCTGATAAGTACATGTTACTTAAACACTGATAAACAATCATCAGCAATTATATCTAACATATAGTTTTTTAGAGTAAATTCTATAAATTCCTGTACTATGCATTTGAAAAAGTAGCATTCCAACTACTAATCTCAGAACAAGCGAAAAAGTTGACATGGATACTGCATATAACTAGGGCACATAATATAACTGCAGCCTTCAGGGTCAAAGAATTTTACTGAATATTATGTCCTATATCGTGAGTCTATGAGTGCAGATAATAAACAAGTATATTGAAACCAAAATACTCTGAGGTCAGGCCTTCAAAAGGAATTTTCATATTTAAGTATCAAATTCAAGGTTGCGTTTATGCCATGCCAAGAGTTCCCGACAAATTCCATCATAGAGGATTGATAAGTTTCTGCACATAAACCTTACGGTTTAATATTATTTGTTGATGTCCACACCGACTATATATCACGAGGTTTAAGTTTTAACACATTGTTTTTTGAGATGAATATAATATATAATAGAGCAATTACCAATAATCATTAAAATAAAGTAAGCATTGTCATAATGCTGGACGAAGAGCAGAAAATGAAGCAAAATGTTATAGTGGAACACACAAGTGCCTTCACTACTCCCTCTGTTTTTTATTTTATGATTCTTTGACTTTTGCACACATTTCAATGTGTTTTGACTGTGTAGTTAAAAATATTTCTTTTTAATTTTTTTTTTGTAAATAAAAATAGACAACTAACATTATAAATCACAAAAAGAAAATTTTAAAAATAATATCTTTAACTAAACGGTCAAAGCACATTAAATTTTGTCCAGAAGTCAAAGCGTCATCTAATAGGACGTATTGCCCTTAGTTTTCAACAATAGGAAGAACAACAAGCCAATTTTCTCATAAAAATAGTTTCCACATACTGTATTTTTTCACAGGGTTGTCTGACTGGCACCATACTGTATATTTATTCTCTTCAACATTAAATACTAAATAATTCCTATCATTAACAAGTACTTCATAACTTGTTTTTTCAACAACATTTCCATATTCCGTACTAACATGTATCTCTAACATCAATGTGTCATATCATCAATATCTATCTGTTTATCTTAAGCATTAAGGAGGAGCTGCTCCAAGTCACACCAATCTTGCTCATAGGTTCTTTCTAAATTACCTTCAGTGTGACGCACTAGGTCTTCCTATATTCTCTAGTCTAAGCAATTCGAGCAAAATTTAGAGACGATTTTTGTACAAATTTCTTTGGAGCACCAACAGATAATCTATGATCTACTTGGCTACAAACAATTCTGTGAGGTTTTAACTGTGGGGCTGGTCTCTCAATGGGACCTCCCCGAGGTTTAACTGTAAAGGGCGTCTAAGGTTAGCCATCAAATCGGGAGTTAATTTCAGAAAGGTTAATTTCTGTAGACGCTCTTTATAGTTAATGCTCGGGGAGCTCCCGACGAGAGATCAACCCCACTAATATAGCAAAATAAAATAAACATTTTAATATCAACCAAAATTTTCTTATAATGTAATCATACAATTTTTTTAACGATTTTTTTAGTGTATGCCCATGGGAACATGCTAACATCTTATACTAATTTCAATGTATTTTGATGAATGATTAAGAACATTAAATACTTTGAAACTAGTAAAAAATGGTTGTTAGCATGCGCCCATGGGCACACACTAGAAAAACCGTTAGAAAAAATTGTATGATTACATTATAAAAAAAATTAGACTGACATTAGAATGTTTACTTTATTTTGCTATATCATGTGTCCATAGACACACACTAGAAAAAAAGATTTTTTTTTAAGTCACTTAAGATTTGGATATAATATTTACATCCAAAACCATGACTTGGGGCAAAATGGTTCCTTGGATACCAAGATAATCTTATTTGGACCCAAAATCAATAGGAAATTGTTTCTTCAAGTTGACTTGAGTTGGGATATTATCCAAAAAGACAAGGTAAAGAAATCCTTCTAAATCACCTTAGGTTCGTATATAATCCAAATCACCCAAGACTTGAAGGGAAATAATACAAAATTTTAGGACATATTTTGAGGCATACACTCTCTCACTTACACACTTATACAATACATTCATATACTCTATTATACTATACATTCACTTTCATCTACACACCAATATAATCATTATCGTGCCGAAGGTGCCACAGAACCTTGGACCCATCAAATCTTAGAGTTATCATTCATTCTGTAGTAAGAACTCTTTATAAACTACTTGCCTCATTTTCTCTTCAAAAGCATTAATACAACTTCTAAAATCTAACTATCCATGAAAATCTTCCAGAATCTTGCATTATAGAATAGATTCTATTGGCACAAAATTCATGTAGTAAATTTAACACACTACTTACACCTATTTAAACATGTAGTATCACGCAGCCCACGAGTGTATGCAATACAATTCTACAAAGTCATGAACTAACAATAACATTGCAATAACAAACTAGTAATCTTTTCGTTGTACTTTTTTTTATCAAATTCCTCAACACCAAAACAAACACAAACACGTTAAATTATACTCCCTCTGTCCCTCTCATTTCTTTACACTTTCCTTTTTGGTACGTCTCTCTCATTTATTTACATACCAAAAATAGTAACATTTTATAATATAAAATTCAATCACCTTCACTGCTTTCCTCCACTATTAACACATATTGAGACAGAAAGACATATACCTCTTTAACATCACCTCGTCGAGCACCAATATGAAGCATAGTCCACCCCCTATAATCTCTATCACCACTTCCACCCCTCGAACCTCGTCTCACACGACTCGAAACCATATCCTCTTGAAAATAACCACTTAAAACACCAAACAAAACAGACCCTTTTACAATCCCTCTTTCTTTAATCAAGAGAAAGCAGTAAAACAAATAAAGACACAATCTTTGGGCTAAAACACAATGAAGAAAGCAAAGAAACGTGTAAAGATACAATCTTTATGATAAATTTAGCGAGAAAAAGAATGGTGGCAAGTGGGATTCAAACCAGGGCCAAGAACACGAAGATTGGTGAGGTGATTTGAGAAAGAGGGTGATGAAAATTGGGGCAAAATAAGAGATATTATCATAATAAATACTGGGCTTTCTTTATTTTTCAAGAAGAATGTAAATTTGAATTAGGAATTGGGTGAATCTGTGTATGTGTGGTGGTGTGTAAAAAATTCAGAACCCTAGATTCATCTCCTCTGCAATGTGTTTGTTGATACTGTATGTTTTGTGCACGTAAGATAAATTAATGGAATATCAATTTGGGCTTCAACTTGGATTTGGGCTTGGCTTTTCTGTTCATAAATTTTAACTGGCTTTCATACATGGGCCGCCTTCTTCGTACGTAGCTTACTGTCATGACCCGACCCGATTAATAAATAGAAGTTAGTTAGAAATGGCGGGAGAACATTAGCTTAAATACGGTTTGGGGAGTCAGTTAGGGTTTTTAGCTTTGAGTTGTAATCTGTTAGCTCTGTTCTTCCCTACTTTCTTTCTATACGTAATCATTAGGTCATTTCTGTAACTATATAAACAAGATTCTACAATTTACTGTCAACTATACTTCAATTCTTGACATTTGGTATCAGAGCTTTTGATTCCTTGGAGTCTATATCAATGGCGAGCAGCACGAGATCGAGATCATCTGAAGAAATGTGGAAAGATTTGGAATCTCGCATTCAAGAGGTTAACAATTCTTGCCATAAAAAGATTTCAGAAAACAATGCCGCGATGGAAGGAAGAATATTAGATAAAATGGATCAGTTGATGTCCTTATTGTCTGGTTGCGATGCGAAGATTGAAGCATATAACGCGACAATGGAGGAGAAAATCAAGACAAAAATTTCTGGGGTGCTCAAGAATGGTAATTTTGAGAAGGGGGTTGGGAGAGATGGTGAGATCTTGATAGATCGAACTCCAATATTACAAATGCCTAATTCGGGTAAATTCAAGAACAAGAATGATGAAGATGCTGGTATAATTAGGGACAGAATGGCTAAAACTGTATTTCATCATCAACCTCGGTTGGAATTACCCTGTTTTCTTGGAGAAGATCCAAGAGCTTGGATCAGGAAGTGCAACAAGTTCTTTTTACTGCACCAGGTTAGTGATTTGGTTAAAGTAGAAATGATTGAATTGTATTTGGATGGAAAGGCGGATGTATGGTATCAAAGTTTTAGAATGGTTAATGGTAGAGTTTCTTGGGAGATTTTTTGTGATGCGTTAATGAAACGTTTTGGTAAGACGGGAGGGTTAGATGTTCAGGAAGAATTTAACAAATTGGTTCAGACTGGTTCTGTGTTGGATTATGTGGAAAAGTTTGAAGAGTTGAAGGCATTGGTTTTATGCAGAAATGGAGGATTGGGAGAGGGGTATTTTGTTTCAAGTTTTATTTTTGGGCTTAAAAATGAATTGAAACCAATGGTGAGGTTAATGAAACCAAAGTCCTTGTTAGATGCTATGGAAATTTCTCAATATCAGGAGCAAACTATTGAGGTTTTGGTTAAGAAACATGAGTTTAAAAAAGGTACTGGTAGTAGCTTTGTTAAAACAGTGTTAGGAGATGATAAGAAATTTCAGGGTGGTGATGAGAGGAAGACCACTACTAGTAAGTTCTTTAAGAAAATTTCTCCTGAGGAATTTCAGTACAGAAAGAACAACCATCTTTGCTATAAATGTGGAGAAAAGTTTTCTCAGGGTCATGTGTGCAAGAATGAACAATATACATTCATGCTTATTGATGAGGCCAAGGAAAAAGAGTTGTTACAGTTATTGGAAGATAGTGATGAGGAAATAGAGTCCAAGACTACAGTAACAGAAGTATCTCTCAATGCTTTATCTGAGAGTATGTTGAGGAAGACACTCACATTAGATGGATGTTTGAAGGGCACATCTATAAAAATTCTGGTAGACACAAGCAGTTCTATAACAGTATTGAATACTACTATTGCTGACAGGTTGGCATCAAAGGAGTGGTTGGGGATTCTCTTAGTGTTAAAATGGCTGATGGTAGCTCTGTCACTAGCAAATTGGTGATACCTAGATTGACTTGGGGTGTGCAGAATTATAAATTTTGCTGTGATGTTAGATTAATGAGTATTGGGGGATGGGATATGATTGCAGGAGTAGATTGGTTGGAACAATATAGTCCAATCTTATTTGATTTTAAACAACTGTATTTGCAGTTGAATGCAGGGAGCTCTACTAAAGATCAGATGTTATTACAAGGGGCTGTCAAGGAAGTGGCTTATATCAGGTTGATTAGGGGAAAGGAATTGAATAGTTTTAATAAGGAAAGGGTTCAGAAAGAAATGCATCATGAGGTGGTGGTATCTAGTGCTGCAACTTCTGAGGATACAAAGTCTGATTCAGAGAGTTCTGATATTCCAGGTACCATTGCCAATTTATTAGAACAGTACAACAAAGTGTTTGAGGTGCCTCAACACTTATCACATACTAGGAATATAGATCATGAAATACCACTGTTACATGATGCTAAACCCTTCAAGTTGAAACCATATACATATCCTCATTCTCAAAAGACAGAAATTGAAAATCAAGTTCAAGAAATGTTAAATTCTGGAATTATCAAACCAAGCAATAGTCCATATGCCTCTCCTGTTATTCTGATTCAAAAAAAAGATAATGCCTGGAGATTTTGTGTGGATTATAGGCATTTAAACAACATTACTATTAAAGATAGATTTCCTATACCTAAAATTGATGAACTTTTGGATGAATTGTTTGGGTCCAAAGTATTTTCTAAGTTGGATTTGAGATCAGGATACCATCAAATATTGGTTAAACCTACTAATACAGCTAAGACAGCTTTCCAGACTCACTATGGTCATTTTGAGTTTAAAGTGCTACCATTTGGTTTGACTAATGCTCCAGCCACATTTCAAGCTTTAATGAACCAAGTTTTTCAACCCTATCTCAGAAAATTTGTGTTAGTGTTCTTTGATGACATCCTGATATATAGTCCTGACTTGGAGACACATGTTAAGCATTTGGCTTTGGTGTTAGCAATTTTGCAAGAAAATCAATTGTTTGCAAAAAGATCCAAATGTTCCTTTGCCACTTCATCAGTGGAGTATTTAGGTCATTGGATTTCAGAACAAGGGGTAAGCATGGATCCAACAAAAGTGGAAGGAGTTTTGAACTGGCCTACTCCAACAAATGTAAAAGAATTAAGGGGTTTTTTTGGGTCTTTCTGGTTACTACAGGAGATTTATCAAAGGTTATGGGGTTATATCTAGACCTTTGACAAATTTTCTTAAGAAGGACAGTTTTGTTTGGAACAAGGAATCAGATATTTCTTTTCAAGAATTATAACAGGCTTTATGTTCCGCACCAGTATTGGCTATGCCTGATTTTTCTCAAGCATTTATAGTGGAAACTGATGCCTGTGATACAGGTATGGGGGGCAGTGTTGATGCAAAATTCTAGGCCTCTGGCATACTTAAGTAAGTCTTTTAACAGTAAAAATTTAGGATTTCCTGTTTATGAGAAAGAATTATTGGCTCTAGTGATGGTTGTACTAAGTGGAGACATTATTTGACGGGGAACCATTTTATTATTAAAACGGATCATCAAGCTCTCAAATATCTGTTAGACCAACAGTTGCATACTTCTTTCCAATATAAATGGATGTATAGGTTATTGGACATGTACTATGAGATTCAGTACAAAAAGGGTTCTGAGAATATTGTAGCAGATGCTTTATCAAGGTGTAGGGACCAGCAAAAGGATGGTATAGTAGCAGCAGTGTCAGTGATTCAACCAGTATGGATTCAACAGGTTTTGCTTAGCTATGAGGTGATTTGGAATGCCAAAATATTATCAATAAACTATTATTGGATCCTGTTAATGTAGAAGATTTTCAGTATGTTTAAGGGATACTTAAGAAAGCTAACAAGATCTATGTGGGAAGCAATGCTGGGGTACAAAATCAGCTCATTAGTACAATACATGCTTCAGCTTTGGGAGGCCATTCAGGACAAACAGCTTGTTTACAAAGATTAAAACTGGCTTTTTACTGGCCAAACATGAAATCTGATGTGATTGCATTCGTCCGGAAGTGCGAAGTATGTCAAAGATGTAAGAGTGAACATGTGCAATATCCAGGTTTATTACAACCTTTGGCAATTCCGAGTGCACCTTGGACAGATATTTCTATGGACTTTGTTGAACAGTTGCCTGTTTCAGAGGGGATGGACACGGTGTTGGTAGTGATTGATCGTTTGTCCAAATATGGTCATTTTATTGCCTTGAAACATCCTTTTACCGCTCAGGATATTGCAGATGTGTTTTTAGATCACATTTTCAGACTTCACGGAATGCCAATGTCAATTGTTAGTGATCGAGATAAAATTTTTACTAGCATATTCTGGACTACATTATTCCAGAAACTGGGAGTGGAATTGCATTTTAGTTCTGCTTATCATCCTCAGTCGGATGGACAGACTGAGAGGTTGAATCAATGTTTAGAAGCATATTTGAGGTGCTTTACTAGTGAGAGACCACATAGCTGGAGGAAATGGCTATCTATGGCAGAATTCTGGTATAATACTTCATTTCACTCTAGCCTTGGGATAACTCCTCATGAAGCTTTGTGCGGAGTTAAGCCAGTGCCAGCTCAGGATTTAATTCAACAAAGGGTTCAAGTTTTACAGGTTTTGAAAGATAATTTGGTCAAGGCTCAACAGAGGATGAAATATTTTGTTGACTTGAAAAGATCGGATAGGGAATTGACAGTGGGAGAATGGGTGTACTTAAAGTTACAACCATATAAACAGCAGTCGGTGGCCATTAGAAGTTCTCTTAAACTAGCTGCAAAGTTTTTTGGTCCTTTTCAGGTGTTGCAGAAAATTGGTAGTGTGGCCTATAAACTGAAGCTACCAGAACATTCCAAGGTACATCCAATGTTTCATGTGTCTCTACTTAAGAAACATGTTGGAGCTTTGCCACTCATGGATGGGGAGCTTCCTGAATGTAATCAAGAAGATGTTATTGCTCTGGAACCAGTTGCAGTACTACAAAGGAGACATATTATAAGGGATAACAAGTCGGTAGTCCAGTGGTTGATACAGTGGAAGGGTATTGAGGTGATTGAAGCTTCATGGGAGGACATGACATTCATTCAACATCAGTTTCCTGAGTTTCAAGCTTGAGGACAAGCTTTTGGTTAAGGAGGAGCCATTGTCATGACCCGACCCGATTAATAAATAGAAGTTAGTTAGAAATGGCGGGAGAACATTAGCTTAAATACGGTTTGGGGAGTCAATTGGAGTTTTCAGCTTTGAGTTGTAATCTGTTAGCTCTGTTCTTCCCTACTTTCTTTCTATACGTAATCATTAGGTCATTTCTGTAACTGTATAAACAAGATTCTACAATTTGCTGTCAACTATACTTCAATTCTTGACACTTAGGAATTCTTTAAAGGATCCAATGTGCTCTTTATATATTAAGTTTTATACTTACACATCTATTTTAATTCTTAAAATTTATATCAAATATAAACTTTTGATTGATATAAAAATTAATTTTTTTTATCAAATATACTTATTACTCTTTATGTCGTAAAATACGTGTTTGAACAAAGGATAACGAGAGTATTTGGTTTTAATTGAAAACAAGGATGAATTTATGCATATGATCATACTATTAAATTACTAATCTTGAAAATATTTAGTTAAATAATGTAATTAGCATTAATGTTAAAATTTTAACTATATTTCATTTAAATATTTTGATAATGATATTCGAAAATGCAAGTATGTTTTTACAGGTGTTGAAACTGCGAATATATCATATATATTTAAATCCAATGTTTATTATGTAAAATTAAAAATATAAGAATATTACTTATAAATTAAAAAATAAAATATATCATATATGAGTAAGCAAAGAGATTCCAAAACTAACTTTCACACGATCCATGATAATTTTGGAGCTACCAAACATAATTTGACATATAAAATATTAAATATAATTTTAAAATTATTTGGATTCCTAATATTTCTCTTAAAAATTTCCTAAACTTTTTAAGCATCCTTTTCATGCCAAATTAATCATGGAAATTAAATATTTTCCATTAATAAACTCTAGAACACCCGAGTCACAAGTCTCTGTACAGTTGCACATATGACACGGAAATCGAGGACGAAGAAAAACACACACTCCTGCACACACATTTGACTGTGTGTGTATAACATTGACTCTTACCTGTAGTGTAATAAAAAAGAACTGGACCAAACTTAAAAAATGCAGAGAAAAAAAAAATGTACGACGGTGGAGAAAGAGACCACAACCAAACCCTACGAGGCAGACTAAATCAAATAATGATGTCGGTGCAACTCCACTCAAACCCCACGGCGGCGCTTGGTGGCAGCGGCGATGAAGATTTTCCGAGGAGAGACAAGAAGGTTTTACAGTGGGGTCAGCAAGAAACAAGAGACTTCATTGGGATTCGTGCAGAGTTAGAGACAGATTTTAATGTTTCTAAAAGGATTAAGAGTTTGTGGGAAGTTGAGAGAGGGTTTGTTAGAACTCCTGTTAGGTCCTGATATGTTTGTAGAAGGAGTGTTGAATACAAACAATACCGTTTAATCGAATTTGTTCGTTTGAAGATTTAAAAAAAAAAGAACAAATTACTGCGGAATAAACTGAAACAATATTCAAGTTAAATATAACTTATATTAAACTTGAGGAGTGTTACAATTTGATTACAGATTACAAAGTTCTTGATAAAACAAACCTAGAATAAATTCGACATGAATTTATCTATTTTTGTAATAAAAAGGATCGAATACTAAAAAGTAGTTCGATATAATTTCTAGGGATTATGATCCGCTAGATTGTCATAGCAGTACAAGTGATACAATTCTTATGGATTAAATGTTAAGAACAATACAAGAATTAAATCACTGGCATAAGTTGTAGCTTGGATAGTTGAAGAATAGTTAAGACAGAAGTTAAGAATAGAATGTTTTGCTTTGTTTCTGCCTTTTGTTGAATGTTTCTGTCTGATGTCTTTTGCTTTGATCACACTTGACTTTAAATACAAACACTTCTTTTCAATCTGCACGCGCCATTTCTTTTCATTTGATTTGTATAAGGAAGACAACCAGGAAGACTGTCTTTTGGCTTGGGAAGACTTTTGGGAAGACTTGCATTGTCTAAGGAAGACAATAGGGAAGACAACCAATTTGGCCTAGGAAGACAAACGGGAAGACTTAATTCTAAGTCTTCCTAGTTAAAAAAACTAAGTCTTCCTAGTTCATTTCTATTCTAATTTAAATAATTATCAAAGTAAATTATGTATTAAATTAATTCTTTACAGAATTAATTTAATAAATAATTAACTTAGAAGTAATAATTATTTATAAGAGAATAAAATATAATTCCTTGTCTTCAAAATTAATTCTTGAACCACTAAAGATTAGATGAAGAAATAACATTTTTAGAACGTTGACACTCAATGTACTGTCTGGTTCATGAGTGACTAACGACAATGTCTGTTCTTCATTTGTTTGACTTTAAGCAGTGATCCACTTTCATTTCCCTTTTCCTTGAACTCTGTAACCTGCACAATTGCTGTCACATCATGAAATATCTGTCACTTTAATAAATCCACTGAGATTGAACACTTCACTGAGGCTTGATCAATAAATTGAACTTCTTTCAATGTAGAATTACTTCAAGTCTGTAGATGACTTTAATCTTCATTCTTTGACAGATATTATCTTCTGAGATTCCTGTGACATTTGATTTTTATTATTTACTTGTTACATCTTAATTTAAGTTGAGTAGAATCCTCAGTGTTTACAAATAGGCCTATACATATGCCTTTGAATCTCCCCCTATTTGTTTGTTAGACAATAACAATCAAATACCTCTAGAGGATAACTCAATTAAAACAAGAAAATATAAGACTTTTAAGAGCCAAGTAAATAATAAAGAAAGTTCTGGATTATATTTAACAATTTCCAGATTCAAACAATAAAGATAAATACAAGATAGATGTTCCTCTAGTCTGAACAAATGATTACATTTTCCTATCTTGATTCACCTATGCTCTAAACATATTACATTAAAAACTGAGCTATCTCTATCATGCCTTAATCTCTAATTTCACCTTCTTCAGCTTCTTGAAAGGTGTCTAGAAGATCTTTGTCAAGGACACGATCACTTTCAGAAGCAACACCACTTGGCTTGACTGGTTGAGAAGTGATCTTCTTCAATCTGTTCTTCATCTGAGAATACCTTGGAACTTTTTCAGTGCAATAGTCTGAGATCATATCAGCAACCTCAAACTTATCTACAGTGGTAAACCCAGAAGTTCTAAGAAGATTCTCCAACTTCACCAGTTGCATAGCAGTTTGTAGCTTCAAAGAATTAGGATCAAGCCTTACTATCTCCAAAGTTTCACCTCTATAGATTTTGACTTCATATGGGAAGTGTACAACTTGAGGGCTGGCCTTCATTGCAGAATCTCTCAGCCTGTCATATAGAAGTTCATTCAAGTAGGAAGATCTTCTCATGTTGGGAAGTGATGGTTTAATGAGTGCGTCAGGATTGGATAACATCAGTACTTGGAGCATCAGGAGCTGACATCTGATGATGTCATCATCAGTGGCGGTACAAGTCAGAGATATTGATTGATACTATTCCACAATTTCAGGAAAGGATTGATTTGCAGAAGATACACTTCACCGAAGCTGTTATAGAAGATGAGCGACAGGAAGATCAATTTGATTTAATAAAGATTTCTTTTGTAAAAGAATGAGTAGCTGTGTATGTATATAAGCACATGATAGGTTTTATGAGAGTAATAGCTTTTACACGAGTATTTTTGTAAACCTAGCAGCTCTTAAGAACACACAGTTTCTTGAGAGAGTTTGTATCAGTTTTTATAAAGATTAATAAAAGCTGGTATTGATTGTTTTAATATCTGTTTTAAATCGGTTATTTTACACGATTATATTCAACCCCCCCTTCTATAATCGATATTTACTGGGTAACAATTGGTATCAGAGCTAAACTGATAATCTATCAAATCAGTAATGATCGAAATATCGGGAAACAGATATGAAACCATGAAGATTCCGATGTTGACGAAATCAGAATTTTCAACATGGAAGGTAAGAATGCTTATGTATCTTGAAGTTTCAGATCCTGACTACATAGACAGGATAAACAATGGACCATTCATTCCATCAGTACCAGTCGCAGCAACTGAGAAAACTCCTGCAGGGCTGGTAATAAAAGAAAAGAGTCAATGGACGCTTGAAGATAAAGCTGAAATGATTAAAGATGTAAAGGTTAGAAACATCTTATACAATAGTTTAGATACTATCTTATCTAACAGAGTTATTGCTTGTAAGACTGCTAAAGAGATATGGGATGCCTTGGAAGTTCAATGCTAAGGAACTGAAGAAATCAAGAAGAACATGAGAGGCATTCTTATTCAAGAATATGAGCAATTCGAGGCAAAGCACATTGAGGACATAACAGAAATCTATGATAGATTTCTTACTTTGCTAAATGAATTGTCGTTGGTGGGAAAGGTATATAACGTTGAGGACTCAAACGTCAAGTTCTTAAGATCCTTACCCATGGAATGGATAACTCAACAGAATCTTATAAGGCACACTTATAGGATGAATGTGATGACACTTGATGAGATCTATGGAATGCCGAAGACATATGATCTGGAGATCAAGAAAAAGGAAGGTACAAGATCAAAGCCTAAATCTATGGCTTTGAAAGTGGAATCAAAAGAAAGGCGTGTGCACCAAGGAAAAATGAAGGCTAAAGCTCATGTCGTAATGAAGTCAGACACTGATGCTGATACTGATGAAAGTACTGATGAAGAATCAGATGATGATTCTGACAAAGAACTGGTGCAGATGATGTCTATGATGGTTAAAGGTTTCAGAAAGATGAAGCAGGGCAAATTCAGGAAAGATGGAAGAAAGTCAAAAGGAGATCAATATTCTGACAAGAAAAGCAAACAGAAGAAAATTGATCTCTCAAAGATTAAATGTTTCAATTGTGACAAGATGGGTCACTATGCAACTGAATGCAAGAAACCCAAAGTTGGAAAATCTGCTAGAAAGGCGCTTGTCACATCAAGCAAAGGATGGATGGATTCTTCTGACTCTGAAGAAGAAGAAGAAACAAACTATGCACTGATGGCTGAAATTGAAGAGGCATCTGAAAAGGTTCCTAAAACTGCTTATGCTTTTGATACTGATAACATATGTGAATTAAAATCCTTTCTTAGAAACTTGCACATTAGTTATAATAATCAGTCTAAGGAGAACATTAGGATTTTAAAAGAAGCAGCTGATATAAAGAAAAGGAATGAGTATTTAGAGGCTGAGTTAGTTATTCTAAAAAATACTCAAAGTTTGTGTGACAAACTTAAAGGGATAGAGATAGAACAGATGTTAAAAATAGAATCTCTAGAAGTAGAGTTAAAGAAAGAATGAGAACAAATAAGAGTGTGGACTCATTCTGGTAAACAAACTCATTTACTTATAAATGATAGAAACTGGAAAGAGTGTCTTGGATACAAGAAGAATAAGATAAAAGAAGATGAAAATATCAACTTATCCACTCATATAAAGTTTGTTCCTGTGAGTGACATGAAAGTTAATTCTACCTTTGAGAAAGGATCAAGTTCTAATATTGAATTAATCTCTGAGGAAGAAATTGAAATTGTTTCTGATACAGAAATTAAGTCAATTACAGAAACTGAATCTACTGATACACTTTGTTCTAAAATCAGCACTAAAACTTCTGTTAAGACTGATGCTAAAATTTGCACTGAGACTGTCAAGAAAAGAATCACAAAAGAAAAGAACATAGGACATCTCTCCTCTGGTAAATTAAAGAAAAAGATTAATGCAGTGACATGTAAGAAAAATGAGAAGATTCCCAAAAGGCATAGGAATGGAAAACTAGGTATAGAAAAGTCTAACAATTACAAATATATTCCTAATGCTCCAAGAAAGAAATGTCATACCTGTGGTAATACTAATCATCTTGCCATTGATTGCAGGAAGAATAAAAAGAGGAGAGTTGAAATTTCTATTTCTGATGTTAGGAGTAGAAATGTTAATTATAAACCACAGAATCCTTGTTCTCACTGTGGTAGCAAATGGCATTCAGTTTACACATGTACTAGTTATCACAATTTGTACCATGATAATTATGTTCCTTTGCCTAAATTCAATAAAAGTGCAAATTCTAGTGATAGATTGGTTTTGTTAACTAGAAATGTGTATGTTAAGAAAGACTTTGTTAAATCAAGTTCAAGTGGAGCTAATTCAGTTGAAAATGATTTAAAGAAAAATTCCGCTGCAAATCTTAACAAGAAATTGAAAAACAGGACCCAACAAGTGTGGGTTCTTAAAAATTCTAACTGATTGAATAAATGATTGCAGGGCAACAGGAAAAATGTTCTAGTTCTGGATAGTGGATGTTCAGGACACATGACTGGAAACAAGGCCCTGCTGTCAGACTTTGAGAAGAAGTCTGGACCAAAGGTATCCTATAGAGATGGCAATATAGGACATACTTTGGGATATGGAAACATTATAATTGGAAATGTCATCATTCAGAACATAGCTCTGGTAGAAGGACTGAAGCACAATCTCTTGAGCATCAGTCAAATTACAGACAAAGGTTATCATGTCAATTTTTATGAATCTCACTGTGAAATAACAAGTAAGAAGGATGGAAAAGTGATTCTTACGGGTTATAGACGTGGTAACATATATGAAGCCAACTTACATTCTGCTACTGATGGGAAAATGACGTGTCTTCTATCGAAGGCATCAGTAGATGAGAGTTGGAACTGGCATAAGAAGCTATCTCATTTGAATTTCAATAACATCAATGAGTTAGTAAGAAAGGACTTAGTGAGAGGTCTCCCAAAAGCGATGTATTCCCCTGATGGACTTTGTGACTCCTGTCAAAAGTCAAAGCAAAAGAGAATCAGCTTCAAAAGTAAATCAGAATACTCAATAGACACGGCTTATCACCTGCTACATCTGGATCTTTTTGGTCCTGTGAATGTAATGTCTATTAACAAGAAAAGGTATACTCTGGTAATTGTTGATGAGTATACAAGATTCACATGGGTATACTTTCTGCATAAAAAGAGTGAAACACCAGAGATTCTGATAGAGCATGTCAAATTGCTGGAGAACGGATCAAGCAACAAAGTCAAAGTTCTTCGAAGTGATAATGGAACTGAGTTTAAAAACTCAACAATGGAAGAATTCTGTAAATCAAAAGGAATTGTGCAGCAATTCTCCGCTCCTGGTACTCCTCAACAGAATGGAGTAGTTGAGAGGAAAAACAGAACTCTAATTGAAGTTGGAAGAACAATGCTGGAAGTAAGTTGGAAGCTGCCAACTTACTTTTGGGCAGAAGCTGTCAACACTGCATGCTATAATCCGAACTGTACTCTGATCACAAGACATGGCAAGACTCCATATCAGATGATAAAGGGAAAGAAACCAAGCTTAAAACACTTGCACGTGTTTGGGTGTAAATGCTTCATTTTGCGGACACATCCAGAACAGCTTGGAAAGTTTGAGACAAAAGCAGATGAAGGAATATTTATTGGATATCCTGATTCGACAAAATCTTTCAACGTATATAATCTGAGAACTAAGATTGTAAATGTCTCAGTAAATGTATCATTTGATGACAGGAAAATTACTGGAATAAATGAAGATACTCATGAAGAATTGATATTTGGGGATGAACTAGAAGCTGAAATCAGTAGTGATGGTGTTTTGAAAACTTATGATCTAGAGTTGTTTCAAAAGAGATCTATTTAAGCTAAGCAAGGATTAATGGCAAACACTTCCTGTGCCCTTATTGCTGACAATCTAGGTCAAAGAATGGAGTCTCTTAAAGTCAGTCAGGTTACGATTGAGGAACTGGAAGTTGAAGACACTGGTGATGAGACTCAAGTTGTCTATGATTTGCCTGAGGATGATGAGTTTTACAGCTTAGATGAACTGGACAAAATGGAAAACAAATCTTTTGCCTATATGGCTAGGAGGTATCCTAACATAAGGTTTAAAAGGAAGCAACCATTTAGGTCCAAGTATAATGCTGGAAATGCTGGTGGATCTAGTGGCTCAAACACCTTCAATAAAGGGAAAGGGATTGCTGGTGCTGCTAAAGGAGGATACAAGTCTGGAAGTGTGGATAGAACCAAGATAAGGTGCTATAACTGCAATGAACTTGGGCATTTTGCCACAGAGTGCAAGAAGCCTAAACAAGTCAAAAAGGACAAAGCATACTTAGAGCTTGAAGCCAAGTATGAAGCTCTACTCAAGAAACAACAGGGTAAAGCTTTTATTGCTGAGGGAAAATGCTGGGATGACTCTGATGAAGAAGAAGAACAAGAGTACTCAAACTATGCCTTGATGGCATTTTCTGATGATGGTGATTCCTCAAGTCAGGTACCTATTCTTACTTCTCTTGATATGACTCCCTTTCAATATAAGCAAACTGTTGAAGATATGAGCACTGAAATGTTCAATATTCATACTAGCATGTTAGTAGCAAATGAAGAAATTGATAGACTAACTGCTAGAAATCTTGAGCTTACAGAAAAGAATGAGGAACTTGAGTTAATGGTTGTGAGCCTTGATGGTTTGAAAAAGGAGGTTTAGTATCTTAAAAACAAAGTGATTTGTGCTGAACAAATAGAAAAAGCTCTTAGAGAACAAATTGCTGAAAATGAACTGAAATTAAGAAGTTACAAGAACTCCTCTGAGCTTATTCAAACCTATCACAAGGAACACACTGAAGACTGCAAGGTTGGAGTTGGTTTTGATTATGAAAATGACAAGGGAAGGAAGAAGTCCAAGGGCAAAGGAAAAGAATCTTCTACAAACAAAAATGCCCCAACCATACTGTCAAGTGTTGAAAATCCCATTTTTAAAAAGAGTATTGTTGAGTTTAATGAAGAACTACTGGTTATCAAGCAACAACTACTTGAAGAAGATGAGGCTGCTAAAGACACTTCTTTCTCTCCTAAATCTGTTGAGCAGAAAGAGACCAAAGACAACCTTGTCAAGAGTCCTAAAGTCAAGAAGGAAGTTGTTAAGAAAAAGAAACAAAACAGAAATGGTAAAATAGGTGTCAACGAGAATAACAACTATGCTTATGTGCCAAATGCTCCTAGGAAACAGTGTCAGAAATGCCTATCTGTTAATCATTTGACTCATAAGTGTAACAAACAAGTAAATGTTGAAGCTGATAACCTAAGTAACCATTTTACAGGTTTAAATTCTATTCATGATTCTTTCTGCGGTAATTCAAACTGCATGACATGCTATGTGACTGTGATTGCTAATTGTTTATCTCTTAAGCATAAACTAGATTATGCACAATCTTGTGAATCACACACACATATGCACACTCACAGGACAGGATCCCCAATCAGGGTTGAGAGGGTGAAAACTTCATGTGAGCCCAAGAGTGTAAACTCCAAAGCCACAGATAAAGTGAAGTCTCCTACTGTGAAGAATGCAATTTATGACAGAAGAATTGTTAACAAAAATGTTTCTAAATCAACTGGACCCTACCAAGTGTGGGTACCAAAAACAACTTAGTTACTTTGTGAATGCAGGGCAACAGGGATAAAAGAGTCATATGGATCTTGGACAGTGGATGCTCAAGTCACATGACTGGTGATATAGCCCTGCTATCACAATTTGAGGAAAAGGCTGGTCCATCAGTAACCTTTGGAAATGACAACATTGGTTATACCATGGGATATGGCAGTGTCAAATCTGGAAATGTCATAATTGAAGATGTAGCATTTGTTGAAGGACTGAAACATAACCTCTTGAGTATTGGACAATTCACCAACAGGGGTTTCAAAGTGGAATTTGATGAAGATCATTGTCTAATCTTAAACAGAGGAAGTGGTGAAGTTGTTTTAAATGGTGTGAAGAAAGGAAGCTTGTTTGTAGCTAATCTCAAGGCTGCAGACAAGGGAGAAATTTGTTGTTTCTACACTAAGGCCACAAATGAAGAATTCTGGCTATGGCACAAGAAACTGTCTCACTTGAATGTTCAGGCAATGAACTCTCTGACAAAGAGAGAACTCATAAGAGATATGCCTGCCTTGGAGTTTGTGCAAGATGGAGCATGTGAAGCTTGTCAAAAAGGGAGGATCAAAAGATCAAGTCATAAAAACAAATTGCTCAATACAAACTCAAAGCCTCTACAGTTAATTCACATGGATCTGTTTGGCCCTGTGAATGTAATGTATCTTTCCAAGAAGAAATATGCTCTAGTGATGGTCGATGATTATTCAAGATACACTTGGGTGGAATTCCTATTCTCCAAGGATGAAGCACCTCAAGTTATTATAGAGCATATCAAGAGAGTTGATAGAGAAGCACAAAGCACTGGTTCCTCTGTAGTTACTTTGAGAAGTGATAATGGGGCTGAGTTCAGAAATTCAACATTGTATGAGTTTTGTAAAGATAAAGGAATTTCTCAACAGTTTTCAGCTCATAGAACTCCTCAACAAAATGGAGTAGTTGAGAGAAAGAATAGAACTCTCATTGAAGCTGCAAGGACAATGCTGTTGGATGCAAAGTTACCTACTAGCTTTTGGGCTGATGCTGTTAACACAGCATGCTATGTGCAAAATAGAACATTGATCAATAAGAAGTCTAGCAAAACTCCTTACTCATTAATGATTGGAAAAAGAGCATCCTTCAAGCATCTGCATGTGTTTGAAAGCAAGTGTTTTGTGATGAAAGATACCTCTGAGCATGTTGGAAAATTTGATGCAAAGGCATTTGAAGGTATCTTCATTGGATACTCTCTGGAAAGGACAACATACAGAGTATTTGTACCTGAGCAACACAAAGTCATGGAAAGCATGGATGTTACCTTTGATGACAAGAAAACTCCTGGACTTGAAACAAGTGAACAAGAAAGTGTGCCATTAAGATTTGAAAATCAAGGATATCTAGAGGATTCTGAAAGTGAGGATGAACCTCCTGCTCAAACTTTTCCAGAAAATGAAACTCTTGAAGTTGATGATCTTCTTCAAACACCTGTGCAAGGGTTCACAAACACAGGGGGAGAAGAAGAGAATGCAACTGTCAATCAAAATGATCCTGGAACAAGTCAAGGAAATGAACAAGGTCATACAAGGAAATGGGACAGAGCCCACACTAGGGATCAAATCATTGGAGATCCTGGTGAGGGTGTGAGAACAAGAAGAGCAACAATAAATACATGTCTGTATAGCTGCTTTCTGTCACAAGAAGAACCAAAAGTAATTGAAGAAGCTTTGAAGAATTCTGACTGGATTGTTGCTATGCAAGAAGAATTAAATCAATTTGAGAAGAACAAAGTATGGGAGCTAGTGCCACCTCCAGAAGGAAAGAATGTTATTGACACCAAATGGGTGTTCAGAAACAAAATGGATGAAGAAGGAGTGGTGATTAGAAACAAAGCAAGGTTGGTTGCCAAATGATACTGTCAACAAGAAGGCATTGACTATGATGAGACATTTGCACCTGTAGCAAGACTGGAAGCCATCAGAATATTCTTGGCTTTTGCAGCTCACTCAAATTTCAAGGTGTATCAAATGGATGTGAAAAGTGCCTTCCTAAATGGTGATCTAGCTGAAGAAGTTTATGTATCCCAACCTCCTGGTTTTGAGAATGAAGATTTCCCAGATTTTGTATATAGACTGCTCAAGGCACTCTATGGACTCAAACAGGCACCTAGAGCCTGAAGCATGGAAATGATATCATTCTGGTTCAAATCTATGTGGATGATATCATCTTTGGCTCTTCAAATGAAAAACTCTGTGAAAGGTTCTCTAAGTTGATGCAGAGCAAATATGAGATGAGTATGATGGGAGAGTTAACCTACTTTCTAGGTTTGCATGTACATCAAAAGGAGGATGGCATCTTCATAAACCAATCAAAGTATGTCAAAGATGTTTTGAAGAAATATGGTTTAGAAGACTCATCCCCTGCGAAAACTTCCATGTCCACTGCTGTCAAGCTTGATGAAGACAAGAAAGGCAAAAGAGTAGACATCAAGGTTTACAGAGGCATGGTTGGATCATTACTCTATCTCACAGCTAGCAGGCCTGATATTATGTTTGCCACATGCTTATGTGCAAGGTTCCAGTCTGATCCTAAGGAATCTCACATGATGGCTATTAAAAGAATCTCCAGGTATCTGAAAGGGACTCCTAATCTTGGGCTATGGTATCCAAAAGGCACTGGGTTCAACCTTGTTGGCTACACAGACTCTGATTATGTTGGATGCAGAATTGACAGGAAGAGCACCTCTGGAAGCTGCCAATTCTTAGGTCAAAGATTAGTGTCCTGGTTCAGTAAGAAACAACAATCCACAGCAACATCTACAGTTGAGGCTGAATATATTGCTGCTGGAAGTTGCTGTGCTCAATTGCTTTGGATTAGAAATCAAGTTATGGATTATGGACTGGTATTGGAACACATACCTCTGATGTGTGACAACACTAATGCAATATCCATAGTTGCCAATCCTGTAAATCATTCTACTACAAAGCACATTGAGATCAGGTACCATTTCATTAGGGAACATGCTGCAAATGGTACCATAGAAGTCTCTTATGTTCCAACTGAGAAACAATTAGCTGACATATTTACTAAACCTCTAAATGAAGCTGTCTTCAACAGACTTGTGAGTGAAATTGGAATGCTTAATCCTTCATTTAGTTGTTCCAAGTAAGTATGCTAGTTAATTGTTGCAGCAGTAAATTTTCACTGTATCTAAATGCTCTATTTATTTGGAGTGAAAATTAGCTGAGATATGATCTATAAATATTTCAGTATTTTACTGCATATATTTCAAAATCATATTTGGTTGTGAAGTTGTGAGCTTTTGAGACATCTCGATATAGATGATTTTGAGAGTTCACGACATAGTACAAATCAAACAGACTTATATCGCAAACTGCTGAAATTGTGAGACTTCGCGATATAGTTCATTTCATGAGTTTGCGACATAGTTCATTTTATGACTTCGCGACTTAGAATAACTATATCGACAAGTCTCCATATTTGACAGAATTTTGATTTAAATTTATTTTATTTCAATTTTTGATTTAAGTTTGACAAGATACTTAAAATTTCAAAAAGAGAGTTTTAGACATGGTATTTTCACTATATCGCAAAGTCATCCAAATTCTTTTATCTTCAAGACTTTGCGACATAGTTCAATTCAGGTCTCTGCGATATACTTTGCAAGACTTTGCGGTACATGACATTTTGAGATTTCGCGACATACAATTAGTCTGTACATATTCATAACTCCATATCGCAGTTTCTCTATCATATAAATACTCTTTTCTAACCGTTCACAACTTTTCATCTTGTCTACTACTCTCAATTCTCAAACCTAAACTCAAATTTTCTACTCTCTTCTTCACTTTCAATCTCGAAATGGCACCCAAATCTCAAACAGTATCATCCTCAATTCCTTTAACCATTCCCAAAGAAACAAACCTACTCTCAATACCCTCAGAGGCGGAGGCAAACCCAAGGTACAACTGTTTTGTACGGTTCTTAAACACCTCCTACCTCCGCCAAGCTTTGCCCCTTAATCCCACTCTGTATTTCGATGTATTGGAAGGGTTCTGGAGAACAGCGTTGGTTGCAACAATGGCGAAGGAGGATGGGACTTCGTTTCAGGAGGTGAGTTGTACAATTGGGGGCAAGTCCTTCCAGTTTGGGGAGAAGGAGATTAACGAGGCCCTGGGGTTCAAGGTTGAGGGTCATGATGCTGAAGCTAATGATGATGAAATGGTTGCTTTCTTGGACCTCATCAAGTATGCAGACAAGGTTGACATGGCTAAGTTGAACAAGAAGCATGTCAGGAGGGAGTGGTCGTTTCTTTTTGATACACTCCAAAAGGTGTTCTTATGCAGGAAGACAGGATGGGACCACATCAGTCACATTGTTGTGAAGATGGCCTACTCCCTAACCCACAATCAGGAGATAAATGTTGGAGCAATCATCCTCAAGGAATTGGCTTAGAGGCTAGGGAGAACAGTTCGTGGTAGAGGTAATGAAATCTTTTACCCTCGTTTCCTTCAAGTTATTTTAAATTATCTTGATGCAAATATCCATGAATTGGAGGGTATAGATAAAACTAAAATGGCTTATTCCAAGTCCATGTCCAAGATTCTATTTGGCTCATTGGACACAAGGAATCAAGTTGATGTGATTCTAAGTGTGACTCAGCATATGCAGGAGACATTTGAATCATATCAACTTGCTAAGCCAATATACCATGAACTTTCCTGGACAGGGGAGGCTAAGACTGATGAAGCTACACAGTCTAACCCCAGCCTTCCCATCCCATCCAGTAACCCAACTGCAAACACCACTTTAGAAGTTAGGGAGCCAAGTGCATCAATCTCTCAAAAGGTTGGTGTTACTAAAAAGAAGACCAAGAAGAGACCCCTTGCTATTGTAAATGAATCTGTAGAGATAGAAAGTGAGAATCCTGAGTCACCTCTCACCAGACACAGTAAGAAATCAAAATCAAAACCTCCCACTGAATCCTCCCAACAGGATTCAGATGTGGAAAAAGGGGTACACCTGCTACTGTCTATGGCCTCTCAACAGGTCATTGGCATTGAAAAGAGCAGCCTCCCCACTGCAACCTGTACAGAGTCTGCACAGGGTCAAGAACTCACTCTTGACCCTAGGAGAAATAAGGGTGATGAAACACTGAGTGGAGAGCACATCACAATTGAAACTCCTCCTATTTCTCAGGGGGAGTTGCCAAAATCAAATCTACACCACACTTCTCTTCCAGAATCTACATCTAACATTTCTTCTCAACAGAATAGTCATTCTCATGACATTTCTGCAATCGATCAATCACAATCCAAATCTGTGATTGAGCCAACCTCAAGTGACATGGTGCATGACACTGTGCTCACCACCCAGGCACCACATCTAGATGGTCAGGGAATGCATGCTGGGGCATATCCTAATGACACCAACAAAAACATGGAGGATTCACCAGTTCTTACTGGAGACTCTATGCCAAACTTTCCATTCCATATGGACATGGATTTGCCCTCACAGGCATATAGAGATGGTGCTGTAACTCATCCCATTTCAATGGAGACAGCATCAGCCTCTACAGTCATTCCAAGACTGGAGGAAACTCATCTATCAAACCCCCCTGAAATCAGCTCTAACTTGGCTAAGGCCACATTGTCAGAATGGATGAAGCCTGTGCAACATGACATGGCTTCAGGATCATCTACTGTGCCACCACAATTGACGGGAGAAGAATTACACAATCTTCATGTGGCACAGATAGATGAGTTCTCAAAGATAGCTCAACATCTCCTCACCTCAAATCTACCAAATGCTGATTATGAAGCTATCTTACTTTGCCACAAGGAGGATGTTGAAGCTCAGCATGAGAAGATAGTGGATGAAGATGAACCAGAGGGAAATGTGGATGTCTGGTTGGATGCTAAGAGGACTCTCAAACTCAAGGATGCCCTAGCTTTTCTAAGAGAAGATTACCTAACTTCTCTGGGCTCCAATGCAAAGGATCTCTCTCCTGCTGCAATTTATGATGCTGTCAATGATATTTACAAGAATCAGTTGAAGGCTCTACACTATCTTGGGAAAGGGCTTCAATCAGAGATCTATTCTATAAAGGAGGAGACAGATAGATCCCTCACTCAACTAAGAAACTCCTATCTCTCTGATTTTCCCAAGGTGGATGGCATCCTCAAAGAAGTCCAGAAAACCTCTTCTAATGTCAACATGATGGATCTTTCTCTTGCCATGGTCACAGAAAACATCAAGAAACTGGCTACCACACTGGAAAATCAAGTCAAAGCCAACATAACCTCCAATGCTATGCTGAATGTAATGTGGAAGAATCAGTATGGTGACAAATTGGTGGATGAGGTCCCTATGTCAAACATCTCCAAATTTGACTTTGCCAAGATCAAGGATCAATCTCTTAATTCTTTTAAATCTCAGTAACTATTCTCTAAAGTGGATGGTCTAGAAAGAGAAGTGGCCTCTCTAAAGGATGAAAACAGGATGCTTTCTGAATCCTTAAACAAGCTCAATGACAAGCTGGATGACCAAGGCAACAACACATCTAATATCTTGTTGGTGCAACAACACATGATGACTTCCATGATGAGACACATGAACCTGCCTATTCCTGGGGAAGCTCAAGACTTTTTGTCTGATCCCAAGCCTAAGGGGGAGAAAGGAAAGGAGGAGGTCATTCTAGAAAAGAGAGGGAGAGTATCTGCCAAGCAGCAAAAGCTTAAGGGCAAACTCACTGAAGAATCTATAAAGCCAATCACTCTCCCCTCTGTGGATGTCATCAGTGAACAAGGTTAAAGAAGCACAGTCACAACTACCTTTTATCCATCCACAATGCCAAAGGACATTTCAGCTCCTCAACCAACTTCAAGTGCCAAACCTGTCAAAGCTACTATCATCACTGAGGCCAAGCTACAGGAAGTTGCCAACTCAAACATCTATCATGATGAGGCCTTCCTGGAGTTTCTGAAAGCCATCTACAGTAATGCTCAAGAAGATGCAATGATCTACAGAGAGAAGATCAAGGAAAGTATAAAGTACTTCACAGTGGCAGTCAGGAAGATCAAGGATATTCATCTGAGAGAGATTGTCATGGTATCCAAGGATAACTGCTTGTGGAATCTATCCTTTCAAACTCTAGAAAATCTGAGATTTACTGAGCTGGCCATAATTCTGGATTTAATTGAAAAGTATGGGGTGAACAACAGGAGGCTACATGATGACTTGAAGATAGACCAACATCAAAGATTGCCAGAAGTGATCTCTAAGCCAAGGACAATAATTTTCCAAAGTCTATCTCAAGACAGCAGCATTGACCAACTGGTGATTCCCTCAGACTTGACAATGAAGAACAATGCTAAAATCAACCAAGTGTTGCAGATGATGAGATCCAAGAAAGGAGCTAGGACAGCTGAAGAACTTGAAATGATTCACACTCTACAATCCTTCTTGATTCATGGAGTCATTCCTGAGTCACTCAAAGAAAAGAGCAAGAAGAAAGATGGTGATGATGATGAGGATAAGACTTATAAGAGGAGAAGTAATTCTAGGAGCAATAAGGATGGAGGTAGTGAGAACAGCAAGAGCAAAATATCCAAGAAATCCAAAGATGCTGATGATGACAAGAAGGACTCCAAGGGAACTAAGGAAACTGTCAAGAGAACAAGAAGTGGAATTCAGCAAGTCAGGGACTTTGCTAGCAATACTTTAACCACAAAACAAGACTCCATGTCTAGGGTGGGTACTGTTAGTAATGATCCTCCTAAATCCTTATCCAAGACTTCTGAATCTGAATTGCCACAGAAGAAAGATGAAGCCATAAAAGAAATATCAAGAAGACACTTCCACAAAGTTACAGCTAGTGGAGTGTTACAGTGGATGAAAGGGAAAGGTGTGAAGCTACTTCCAAGTGATGTGGCACTAAATACTAATTCTCCCTGCTCCAGCAAGCTACCTCAAGTGAAACATTTGAAGATCAAGAGTGTAGCCAGAAGGAAAAGGATAACAAAGAAGAATGGAGTAATCACTAATGTAGTAGGGATCAAAGTGCTTCCCCTGGATGAAGACTATGATGAAGATGCCCTAGCATTTTTGAGGGCTCAAAGAATCTTTGAAGTCAAAGTGAAGAACAATCATCTTGAGATCAAATACACTGATGGAAGGGAGAAAGAGATGAAGCAAGGCAGCTGGCAATATTTTCCAATCTATGAACTTGAAAGAATAAATGCCTTATTAAACTTTGAAGAAAAGGAAGAGAGGATGTGGAAAATAGAGATTGCTAGATTCATGAAGATGCACTCTGACTATGAAGAAAATCTGAAGAAGCTAAATGAAGAGAAGAAGTGTCAGAAAGAAAAGGAGATGGCTGAGATGGAAGAAAAAGCAAAGGAGCTGAGGAAGAAAGGGCTGTGCAGGGTAAAGCAAAATCCTTATATTGTGGAGTACAAAAATCATAATGGAGGAAAAAGCAAGATAAGGATGGAGTTTATAGATTCATATGTGGAAAGTGCCCTTAGAACAGCAGCTGAAGATCTAAAAGACTCTCCTCTCATTGAAGAGCTTATTGCAAGAGATGAAATTCTAATGGCCATCTCTGAGATAAAGAAGAATGAAGAAATAAGGCAGAAGAAGGTCTATGATGATTTCTTAGAGAAACAATTGGAAACAGAAGCTATGTAGCTCAAGGAGAAATTTTGTAAGCCTAAATTTCCAAGTTGTTATCAAATTCTGTTCATCCCTTTATCTTCTTTATATTTGTTCTTTTTATGTTAGTTAGACTTGTTATCAAACATGAAATTGTGCCTAAGGGTCTTACTCACAATTTGGGGGAGATTGTTAGGCTCAAGACATGTCTGAATACCACTATTAACAAGCCTACACTATGTGACTATGTCACACAACATGAACTAGTGAATTCTATCACTGGGATATAGTATAGGTCTCTCGATGTACTTGTCTTGTTCTCATGAACATTAGCTTGATTATGTATGCTCAGAATTATAATGAGCTTAGTAAGCTTCTTGCAACTAGAATGTATACAGGCCATTAAATAATTGTCCTGGTAGAAGTTCAGATTTGTTCATGCAGCAGGATAGAGATGAATAAGGCCCTGAAGAAATAAGTTGCAGAAATTTGTCTAAGGCATTATATAGCAAAGTCAGAATAAAGCTATGTCGTGAAGTCACCAATATCCATGTCGAGAAGTGCTGGATCGCATAGTCCATTTTGTACTATGTCGTGAAGTCCTCAAGACTCATGTCGTGAAGTCCTCAAGACTCATGTCATGAAGTGTTGAAGTCAGCAAAGTCAAAGATGCCTAGATCGTGAAGTCCTCAAATGACTTATGTCGCATAGTCCCCAAATGACTTATGTCGCATAGTCCTCAAATGACTTATGTCGCATAGTCCTCAAATGACTTATGTCACATAGTCCTCAAATGACTTATGTCACATAGTCCCCAAATGACTTATGTCGCATAGTCCTCAAATGACTTATGTCGCATAGTCTTCACAAGTGACATCGCATAGTCTGGAAGGAAGTGGAGTTCACGATATCAACACTTAGCTGTTTATAACAAGACAAATCAAGGTACAGAACCAAGAATCAAAGGAGACAAATACTGAAGCATTTGTTCTGGCAAAGTGGTCCAAAGAACAGATGACAAATCTACAGCTAAACTTGGAGAGAAAGATAAGAGACAAGAAGCTACAGAAACGGGAAAGACTCCGAAAAGAAGGTGGTCCTTCCTGACACAGTTAACTTCTTATGGCAGAACAAGTTGGACTTTCAGCTAGGGGTAACTGTGTAAAAATAGGTGTGTGCACTAGTTTGTATAGGACTTATATATATATATCATGCACACCCTATTGTTAGCTGTAAGAGAGATACACAAAGTTTTATCTTAAGCACTCTTTTCTCTGTAAGCAAACAAGATACAAACTGTTCTTGTTTAGAAGCCAGAAATTCGATTGTGAATTTCTTGGAAAGCTGTAGTATTTAATTTACTGAATACAAAGTAGATTAAAGTGATTGTGTGTGTTGTTTATATTCCGCATATTACATAGCATAATCATATACAGTTTATCTTGTGTTTCAAGAATCGAAAAACATCAAACTATCCATTCACCCCCCCCCCTCTGTCTACTTTCAGAGTTAGATTTGAAACTGAATGCTTTTAAGAATTCCGTCCTAATTGCTAAGGAGATCATTGATACTTAGGCCATAGGGAATAAAACTGCAATATGATTTGACTATAACAAGAAAGCTGGTAAGAAGATAGTGGAATTCCATGTGACACCTTCAGTTGTCAAAAGGAATAGTCCACATGTTCTTAAGAATGTTGATTGTCCAGTTTTTGTTAAGCCTTTTCCACCACTCTTTCATGAAGATGATCTTTTCATAAGACAAGAATTGCTTGAGGAGGATTTATTGAAGGAAAAAGAGGTAAAGACTAAGTTGCCTAAGAATTCAGTAAAAACTGTTATACCTAAAACTGAAGTAGGTGACTTAGTTAGTAATGCTAAAAAGAACAGGAATGGGAAGAAGAAGATTGTTAATCAGGAAATGGTTCCATATTCTCCCATTGCATGTAGGAAGTTGTGCACTATTTGTAATTCTCCTGGACACCTTACACATGTATGTAAAAAGGTTAAAGTAGAAACTGCTAATACTTCTGAAATGCATAACATGTCTGACATGCCTGATCTTCATGAACCCTGTGGAAAGAAAGAGTGTTTTCTATGTAAGTACAACATCATGCATGCTTATTTTAAGTTTATGAATGATAGTAGCAAAAGCACTATTAATGTTAAATCCACAGATACTATGAATATCAAACAGGGTAAGACTAAATTGAATGTTACTCCTGTTAAAGTATCTAAACCTTCAGGACCCAAACAATTTTGGGTACCAAAGTCCGCTTAATCAATATGTGATTACAGGGTAAGGTTAAAAGCTCAAAGGTTGTGTGGATTCTGCATAGTGGCTGTTCTAGACACATGACAGGTGAAGAGTCCATTCTTACAGAGGTGGTTAAGAAGACCGGCCCGATTGTAACCTTTGGAGATGACAACAAAGGATTCACTACGGGATATGGTAAATTGAAAGCTGGAAATGTCATCATTGAAAACATCTCTCTTGTTGAAGGATTGAAGCAAAATCTTCTAAGTATCAGGCAGTTCTGTGATAAAGGCTACAATGTAGATTTCAGAAAGGACAAGTGCTTGATCACCAACAGGAAGGATGAGAAGCTTACTCTACTAGGAGTGAGAAAAGGAAATTTGTTTATAGCTGACTTAAGTTCTACCAGTGAAGGAGAAGTTACATGTTTCTATGGAAAGGCATCTTCAGAACAAAGTTGGCTATGGCACAAGAAGCTCTCACATTTGAACTTCAAAAATATGAACTCTTTGGTAAAGAGAGAGTTAGTGAGAGGGTTGCCCCGGATGGAATTCAATCAGGAGGGACTATGTGAAGCATGTGAAAAAGAGAAGTCGAAGAAAGCATCACATAGAAGCAAAGGAATGACAAACATTGTTGAGCCATTACAGCTGATTCATATGGATTTATTTGGTCCAGTCAATGTTATGTCACTTTCTAGAAAAAGATATGCATTGATGATGGTGGATGACTACTCCAAGTACACGTGGGTGTTGTTCATATAATCAAAGGATGAAGCAACACAACTAATCATTGATCACATCAAGAAGATAGAATTGGAAGCTAAGCTACCTGTGCGGACAATCAGATCAGACAATGGAACTGAATTCAAGAATGCAGTTCTTAATGATTTTTGCTCAGAGAAAGGAATATCAAGACAATTTTCAGCACCAAGAACTCCTCAACAGAATGGAGTAGTGGAAAGGAAGAACAGGACCTTGGTTGAAGCAGCAAGGACCATGTTAAGTGAATCAAAACTTCCCACTTACTTTTGGGCTGAAGCAGTGAATACAACTTGCTACACTCAGAATCGTACCCTGATCAAAAAAGATCATGAAAAGACTCTGTATGAGTTAATGGCCAACAAGAAACCAACACTGAAGTACTTTCATGTGTTTGGTGCAAAGTGCTTTGTACTTAAAGATGGAGAACATCTTGGCAAGTTTAATGCCAAAGCAGATGAAGGCATTTTTCTGGGCTATTCTCTGGAATCTAAGGCTTACAGGGTATATGTGATTGAAGATAAGAAGGTGTTGGAAAGCTTTAATGTAACATTTGACGACACCAAAAGACCAGGCCTGCAAACTGGAGAGAACTCTGAATCCTTGGTATTTGAAAATCTATCAGGAGATCTCTCTAACAATGAAGAAGAACCTGAATTTGTTACAGTTATTAATAATAATCATGATGATAATGATTCTGGACCAAGTGGTGATAGTGGTGGACATACTCAAACTACTACTGGATCCACTAGTCAATCAACAGGGTCAACAGATCATACCGTCAACAACTCAGGGGGAGCAGGGGAAGGATCAACTAGTCACACTCCACAACATCTAAAACAAGGAGAATCATCAAGATCGCATCTGCCAAGACAAAGGGTATGGAATAGAGATCATCCCTTTCACTTGATCATTGGTGATCCGGACACAGGAGTGAGAACTAGAAGAACATCACAAAATGAATGTCACTATTCTGGGTTTCTTTCAGAAACAGAACCTAAGAAAGTTGAAGATGCTCTAGATGATCCAGATTGGGTGATTGCTATGCAAGAAGAACTCAATCACTTTGAAAGGCAGAAAGTTTGGAAGCTGGTACCCAGGCCTAAGGGAAAATCTGTTATTGGAACAAGATGGGTATTCAGAAATAAGTTGGACGAAGATGGCATTGTAACGAGAAACAAAGCCAGACTGGTTGCTAAAGGTTACTCTCAAGAAGAGGGTATAGATTATGATGAAACCTATGCACCAGTAGCAAGACTTGAGGCCATCAGAATGTTTCTGGCGTTCGCAGCACATTCCAATTACAAGGTATATCAGATGGATGTGAAGAGTGCTTTTCTGAACGGGGAGTTAGAAGAAGAAGTGTATGTGGAACAACCTCCAGGTTTTGAGGATTCAAAACTGGCAGACTTTGTGTACTTTCTATTTAAAGCTCTCTATGGACTCAAACAAGCTCCAAGGACATGGTATGACACTCTCTCTGAATTCTTACTTGAAAATGATTTTACAAGAGGTGTTGTAGACAAAACTCTCTTTTACAAAAAGCACAAAAATGATTTGATATTGGTGCAAGTATATGTTGATGACATAATATTTGGTTCTACTAATGATGATCTATGCAAGAGATTTGCTAAGTTAATGCAGAGTCGTTATGAAATGAGCATGATGGGTGAATTGTCATTCTTTCTTGGACTGTAATTATACCAAAGACAATATGGTATATTCATTTGTCAGTCCAAGTACATCAAAGATCTTCTTAAGAAGTATCAAATGGAAGACTCATCTACAGAAAAGACTCATATGCCAACTGCCACTAAGCTTGATAAGGATGAAACTGGTAAGAAGGTTGACATCACAGGCTACAGAGGTATGATAGGCTCATTACTTTATCTCACTGCAAGTAGACCAGATATAATGTTTGCAACATGCTTGTGTGCTAGGTTTCAGTCTGATCCTAAAGAATCTCATCTAATAGCTGTTAAGCGAATATTTAGATATCTTAAGGGGACCCCAAATCTTGGAATTTGGTACCCTAAAGATACATGATTTGATCTTATTGGATACACATACTCTGATTTTGCAGGTTGTAAGATTGATCGGAAAAGTACTTCAGGAAGCTGTCAGTTTCTTGGAAGAAGGTTAGTTTCCTGGTATATCAAGAAGCAGCATTCAGTGTCCACATCAACAGCTGAGGCTGAATACATTGCTGCTGGTAGATGGTGTGCTCAGATTTTGTGGATGAGAAACCAACTCCGTGACTATGGACTTTTGTTGACAAAGATTCCAATATTTTGCGACAACACAAGTGCCATAGCAATCTCTCATTTTATCCGAGAGCATGTCATGAATGGAACTGTGGAGTTACATTTTGTACCCACAGAGGAACAAATTGAAGACATCTTTACTAAACCACTTGATGAATCCACTTTTTCAAAGCTGGTTGGTGAACTTGGGATGTTAAATCTTTCTAATTGATTTTGATTAGAAGTCAGTAACTACAGATAGTCCTAGTAAATACATGAGTTTAAGAATTTCTATATCCTTAGGACTCGTGAATTTATTTTCTGGAGCAATTCTCGTAGTTAGGATTATTGTACTAATTTTATGTCATAATTATGGATGATATATCTTCTGGCATTTAATTGGTTATTAATTCTAAAAATTATTTAGGTGCTAATATTTGTTCTAAATACTTAAGCATCTTTTTAATTTGAATTAGTTTACTTTGTTTTTAACATTGTAGATTAATGCAGCATAATTTATTGGATGTTAATTGATTAATATCATTTAATGATATTTAGTTGATTTTATTCTAAGAAAATTGTGAATTTTCTGTTAACAATTGATTTTGGTAAATTTTAAAAGATTTATTCAAAATAAAACTTGACAGGAAATACAAAAATTTGAATTTTAGAACATGAACAGGTTTTAAAATTTGAAAAGAAGCAAAAAATATCGAATTTTAGAAAATTCGATAGTTTTTCTAAGTACTAAATAAAAACCATCGAAGTCAAAATTCAATAGTTTTTAAATAGTGAAAGAAAAACCATCGAAAACAATTCTCGATAGTTTTTGAGGAAAATCTTAAAAATATATCGAAGTGAATTTAATTAATTCTATATTTAAATTCTCGATAGATTTTGAAATTCAGGTGAAAAATTATCGAAGGAATTTAATTTAATTTCTAATTCAATTCTCGATAGTTTTCCCACAGAATGTGTGTTCGATAGATTTTAATTAAAAGCAGAAAAACCTTCGATAGTTTTTTCTTAATAGGTCGGTTTAAATTCCATAATTTAAACAATTCGATAGTTTTTCAAAAACCATCGAACTGTTTTTGACCTCTTTGCCCCTAGGATAAATGTAACAGCCCCAGACCCGGGGTCGGAGATCTGGTCGTTACGGTCATCATTCCATACATCATGCTTGACTTGAATCAATACAAATAAACAACATGCTATGACCCCACCATCTATCTCACACACACACACAAGTTATAGTCCCAGAGATGAACTTGAAATAAGTACTGCTAACAGGGTCCATACACATATCATAAGTGATTACAAGCCCAAATATAATTTACAAGTTTAAGTTTGCTGCCACTTCTTACGTTATGTCATACATATAATTAAAAGCTGAATCTGAACTACCAGTCTATATCACTAGTAGGCTCTACCTCAGCTATGGCGGCTGTAGTATCAGGGGAGAGTCCTCTGGGTTCCAAAACCCTCTTGCGGCTGGTGGTGCGAAACATCTGGTTTATCTGTTGTGGTGATATATATAAAAACAAGCAAGGGTGAGCAACAAGGCCCACCAAAATAATACTGAGCTGATAACAATGTGTATAATCAAGTATCATCTATCAAAATAAGCATTTAGCTCATATCATAGTCTGGAAATAAAATCACTGTAAAATAATTTCAATCTATCTTCATAATTCATCTGATTCCAAGTATCTTTTCCCAAATATCATATACCTTCCATAAATTTATATACTTTCTGGAAAACTCATACACTGAAATAAACTGGAATACTCTTGAGTAAACTTTTTCTTTCTGAAAACTTGCATAGGACTGACAACTGGAATAAACTTTCTTTTCTGAAAACTTGCATAAAACTGAGTAACTGGAGTAATTTCTCTTTCTCTGAAAACTTGCACAAGATGTGCTCTTTCATGAATAGTGAACTGTAGATGGAGATGCTGGGCGCCGAGGATACCCCTACGATGATCAGTCGTAAGGCGAATCCCCCTGCTGTTTTTCTACGTAGAAGGGAAGATAATCAGTCTCACACCGACTTACCTCCCCGCCAATCGGTTGTAGGCAGGATGAACAGACCCGTTCTTGGACGGTCGATTCTGTTACATCCACTTCTCCTACGGTCGGGCACTGATAAATCTAAGGAAAGAACGACGATCTACGCGTAATTCCCTTAGGGGACCGGCGCTACTCAGTCCCTTATATATCTCCAAGTTCGAGTAAATCCATAACACTGAAACATAAAGTTCCTTCCCCTTTTTCCCCAAGAATACAACTCCACAAAGTAGTCATATCTGGTTGGAAAGGAAAATTCACCCATATTTCCCAAGCTGACGCTTGTTAATGGATGCAACTAATTCCACTGATCTTACCCCTCGGATCTTGAGGAAGTAATCAAAATCATTTTGATGGTAGTAAACCAGACTGATAAATTCATTGATTTAAATGATTTAGGACCGGGCAGTCCACTTGAAACAACCATAAAATCTTGAGAAAGGTTCCATGTATCTTTGAAGTTTGAGCGAACATTTAAGTCTTTCTGAATATAGACTTAAACGGGAAATAGTTTTAGGAACCTTCTCTAATTATATTTATAATTGTCTGAATAAAACTTTATTAGCTATCTAGGGTTTAAAAATAGTTTTCACGAAATACTTCCTTAAGAAGCAGGGCTTTAAATAATTAAATCAAACTATATTTAATAAAGAATATTTATTTAGAAATAATTCTCAAGTACTTTATTATCAAAAAGGGTAGATAACAACTATTCATCATATATTTAAAATATACCCTTAATAGATTAAACTTCAAATGATCTTTAATTTGTAAATCATTTATCGAGATTAATTGTAATAACACAATAAAATAACCCTAGATAGCAACTGATACCATTCTTAGCATGTAAAATAAATATAGAGAATATATAATATATCTCTAGATAACAACTGATACCATTCCCGGTCCAAAGTATAAATGCAGAGTATATTCCCCCTACCGAGGGTTTTACTTAGCACATCAGCTCCAAAATATTACTATATCCATAGCTTATAAGTTCAACTTATATCAATACTTTGATTTAGCATCATAGAAATCATTTCGAAATCATACACATATAGCATATATCTCAAATTCTTTAGTTATCACCACAACAGTTTTAAAAAGGTATAGGTTTGAAAACTTGCCTGATCTCTTAGTCGGTGGGTGGTGTCCTGCAGTAGTCCGGCGATCTATCAACAATAAAATACCTTTCATCAATAACTCATACTTAGGAATCAAGAAAACATGATTCTTAAACTTAAACACCGCACTAAGGCGACTATATAATCCTAACCCTTGCAATTTCTACCGACACCTTATAATTAGGTACTCGTTTGTTATCAAAGGACATCATCCCGACTTGCTCTTGATCTGTCTTGAAGTTATAAATACTCTAGGGTCAACCTCGTATGATTCACTTCAAGATTTTCGACTCATTTCTCAAAGTTTTCCAAAGTTATACCCAAGTACTAGTTTTAAGGGGTTTCTTCGCATTTATCCTAACTTCAAACATTTTTATAAAATCGAAAAACGATCTTTTTCACACAAGGTCTTCTCCCACACTTTCCTTTCTGTCTCTAGTATTTAATTACCATGTGTAACCCCTGCAAAGATCAAGTTAAGTATTCTCAAATTCAGTTACGAACTTTTCTTCTCGTTTTCGAACCACTTTTACTAATTTGACCATATCTCCTAAACCGTAAGTCGGCTAGTTCCGATTCTTGCGCCAAAACGATCTACGTTCGAAAATCTATAAGTACAAATCATATAATCATTCATACCCGAGACCTATCTTAACTGTCATGCTCTGTTTTTAAGGGTCTTAGAAATTTCGTCATTACGACGGCTATAAATCGGATAATCCCAAATTTCGAACCATCTAAATTGCTCATCAATCACTCTCATCAACATATACCTCTGATTATACCAAGAACTGAGGCCAAGCAATGCCTTTACGTTCTTAAAACTCAATACAACTCATAACAAAGCCCAATCATAGCTACTAAGATCATAAACATGCTTTTACACCATTAAAGCTTCAAAAATCACTTAAAACATTCAAAGGCTCAAAGTTCATACCTCCTCCAAGCTTGTTTACTTCCAATATACTTATATAAACTTGGATTCTTGCTTGATATAACCTTTAGAAGCCATAGATTCAAAATCAAAATCAAACAAAAACTTGGTTACTATTCATCATCATCTTCCTTCACTTATTTGAACATGAAATACAAAAAGGATGGCTACAAGATTCATGGCTTACCTTGTACTACTTACTAGCTTTGTTTTAAGCTCTAGATTGCAATTAATGGTGGAGGAAATCTCCACTTCTCTTTCTCCTTCTTCTTGGCCGAAAGTTTCCAATGGAAATGGTGGTGGTGTTTTCTTTTCTTTTGATTTCTTTTCTTTGTTTTGTTTTAATTACTTTTAATGTTTTAAATGGTCAACTTTGATGAGTCATAGCTTTGATTGTCTCTTCTTGCAACACTTGGCGGACATGCATTGGTTCTTGGTAAAGTGGCTTTATCGGTTCGTTTCCTTTCACACGGATGATCCAAATGTCGCATCCCTCGAACCAATCTTGTTACATGTTACTTCCATGTCTAAATTTAATCCCGTAAACGTTCTTAATATTTCTAAATCTTTTATTAATCCACATCCATAGAATTAATAATTTAAATCCTTAAATATCCTCAAATAATAATTATTTAGTCCGTTTTTGGTGAAATTTCGGAGAAAACGAAAAATGCTATTTTTCCGATTCTGACAGCTTCTGCATTCTTTTATTTCCATCGTAGATCACTAATGCGACTTTGAAAGTTTATTATATCGTCCCGCATATAGGGTGGTCTGAAAAACTTTTAAATGAAGAGTTACTATTCATCAGTGGTTTTTCTATAATCCTTTGGATCAAAATCCGTTCCAATATTCCTGGTTCATTTTCTCTTTACTCTTTGCACTTAGAAAACGTTCTAGTGCTTTCTCGGGCGTACGCTATCTTGTTTACGGAGTTGTCGGATGTATTCCAGATATTGATTTGAATGACATAAAAATACTTCTCTTCCTTGGAGTATTGTATTCTTATCTTCCAGATTGATTGTTCTTATTTATGCGTTCCGTCCATTCTTATTATTCTCAAAATGTTTGAAAACTGAAATCCATATTCATTTCATACTTAATTCTCCAAAAACCATTACCACCATCCACATATATATATATACATCATCATACAATAAAAGTTTTAATTCTACCCAAAATCTGGGGTCTTACAATAAAACTATCGATAGTACTAATGAAATCCATCGAACATAAAAGGACAATTTTGCCCCTGTCAGTTTTAAGTGTATAAAAACGTGCCTTAGACTTTTTCTTTCTCATTTTTTTACAGATCTAAGAAAGCAACAGCCGTTTATATACTTACAAAATATATATACATTCAAGAACACCCTTTCGATAGAATTCTTCATTTTAACCAAGAAAAGCTTGAAAAATTCACTGTGTTTCACTGTTGAGTCAATTTTAACCGTGAAAACTTGATTGTTTTAAGTGTTTAGACTTTCTAAAGGAGAATCCATCGAACAAAATTGTTGAACCTCAGAAAAGTGATAAAAGTTCTTGTCTTTAGAAATTGATTGTTTAACAGTTAATTTCTTTGGAGTATAGTGGTTGTTTGAAGTTCACTAATTTAGGGTTATAAATCAAGTGTTCGAGATTGTGGTTAAATTGTTTAAAGGGGTAATTTTGTTAAAAAGTTTGATTAATTAGAAATAATTAATTAAATTTAAGTGAAAAATAGTTTTGGTTTAATTAATTTTCTGGAAATTTGAAAAATAATGGCTGGAGAATTTATCGTAACCAAGACTAATCATGTCTCGTTTCAAAACTTGCCATCCATTACGAACTTACAGTTTCGTGCATGGCAGAGTTTTTGAATACACGTTCGTTAGTGGCATACGCCTTGAGTACTCCCGTAGTCCTTTGCATCGATCAATTGACTGCGTTGTACACAACCACCACGGATACAAGTGAGAATAACGTTAGATCCTTCATTTTTGTTGTGCCAGGGGGCAGAACAATAAGGGTGACGGAACATGACTTTAACAGAATACTACATTTTTCTACAGAAAACCATGTTCCGGATCCCACGACTGAGGAGATACATGCTTTCTTCACTCTCATTAGAAGTCAACAACCAAACTTCTTTGTGGGAGAGTTTCTTAAGCATTACCTGACAAAGCCATGGAATTTTTTCTTTCATACCCTAATCCATGTTTTTACTGCCAAGCTAACAAATTTGTATGGTATTCCCTTATTCCTTCAAAAGATAGGGTTTGCCATTGCTAACAATAGGCATATTAACATAGGAAGGCTAGTGATTGATCAAGTCATTCTGTGCATGGGACCACTGGATGAAAGGACAGGCATAGATGATGTGCTTTGTTTCTATCCTAGGTTCCTACAGCTAATTCTCAATGATATCTTAACAGATGATGAACGGGAGACATTTGAAGGCGAGGAGACCATGGAGTGCATGAGGTTGAAGAGCAATGCAATAACCGCTCTGATAAGAAAGACTCATCTTCCAAGGGTACCCACTCTTCTCACTGAATATCTAAGAACGGTGCCCCTACCACTTCTACCCCAAGGGGAACAGGTAAATGAAGGTAACATTCCTGAACCTGAACTGGCTCCTAAACCACAACCAATGGATGTTGATCCAGAGCCCTCAGTGGCCATCACTGACCATGAGATTGCAAACCCACAATCTCTAACCACGGTCGAAGAGCCTTTGGAAGAGCCAAATGAAACCATAAACGAACCTCCTTCCCCTACTATACCCAACATTCAAACATCCGTGAGTGTAGAGGGAGATAGTGCCATAGCAGCACTACATAAGGAGATACACCCTTCAACAGCAGCTCTGCCTACCTCTAAAAGGAGAAGAACAGAAACCGAGGCAACTTTTGATAATTCATTTCTCTCATCTAAAGAAACCTTCACAGATTTTTCTGATTTTGATTGGGAAATGCTAACAAAAGCTATATCTGAACCAATAGCTCAATCAAGTAAGGAAGAATTGACGGAAGCAACTGGTGTTCCGACCATATTACGGTCAGGTTCACTGGTTGAAGGTTCTAAGAACCAAGGGTCTTCACAAACGTCGAGAGAAGGCTCTGACCTAAATGCAAAATCTAAAGGGTCATTGCCTAGCTCCCCAGATGGAACATATCTGGATCCTGCGGGTAAAGGGTCTGACGTAGGTGCAGATCGGCAACTCGGTGACAATGAATCAATTACTATTAAGGAGTTAACTGAGGTGAAGTCTTCACAGACTCAAGGGGAAGGTTCAGGATCTCTGCTGTTAATAGATCCTGTTTCTAACCCCCTAGGGATTCAAACTCTAGATCCTTCAAAGGATATATCATCTACGGATGATCAGCAACTTGGTTTAACCAAGGACAGGGACTTGCGAAGCCCCATTGCACCACCGGTGACCTCCTTAAGGACGGCTACAGTGTTTTCTTCTGCAGGTACAACTAGCAAAAAGGGATTGAGTGAAACAAAAACACTTACACCTGGCCTGAGTGGGAAATGAAAAATGAGTGAAACACCGACAGAAACGTTGAGTGTACACCCAGAGCCAAATGTGAGGAGTGACACCCTAACCCTGCCAAACATTGATGATCAGCTACTACCTACAGAACGAGAGTTCCATGTTCAATCAACACTCAAGGAAATGACAGTTCGTGATAAAGATGGAAATCCATTATTCAAGGTTCCACTGAGACCTTCCTTTGACCAAGGGATCTCCTCTAGTCAAGGCAATGCTTCTTTAAAGACTATTCAAGAGAATGTTGACTTGGCTGCAGTTGATTCCAGAAGAACATTCAGGGTCATTGGCAGTGCATCTGGCACTATAACAGGTATTTGCTTTGTCGCAAGGACATGAAGCTTTAAGAGAAGACGTTCTGGTTATCCGGGATGGTCAAGCGCGGGTAAAAGTTGCAATGAACACACTTTCAAGAGTGGAGTCTAAGCTGACCAAGAGACTGGATCATATGGAAAAGACTACCAACTCAAGATTGGATAACATTGACCTGACGCTAGCTTCTATGAATGATATGAATAAGCAGATTATGGATTTCTTGGACAACTAAAGCGACGGGGTACAGTCAGTCTGGACTATGCTAAGGAACGAACAAACTGGACAACCTGGACCTTCAAATCAACAACCTGATCCTTCTACTACCTTTTATGCTGAGGATGCTTTTATCGAGGATTCCTCAATTAAGGGGGAGAAAGTTGGAGATGGGGAGAAAGGTCTGGATGGATGGGGAGTTTGGGAAACTGTTGAAGCTATTCCAGTTAGACAGTACTGGATTGAGGACATGGTACAAGAAGAGGAAAGTGAAGAGGAATTTGAGTTCATGCAAGAGCAACCGATTCAGGAGGAGCATGAGCCATATTATCCGGAGCTTGTTGAATATCCAATCTGGGAGGATAATATGGAAGAAGAAGCAAATTCTCTGTCACAAGAAGAAGAAGCTGCCTTGGAAGTGGTGAGAGTTCAAAGAGCTGCAATAGATGCCAGGCAAGCTCAGAAAGAGAAACAACAAGCAGTTCTGCGAAGTGAAAAACTGAAGAGGTTCAAGATGTATAGTGAAGTGAGGAAAAAGAAGATGATGGATCTGGCAAAGAAAGAAGGAAGTGACTGGGAGATGGCTTATAAAACCTTTTGCGGAGTTGAAGACGGATTAGAAGTCAACGACAATGCTGAGGTGGAGGTTATCATTCAGAACATAAGAAGTGCCAATCTTGAAGATCAGACCTACTTCACAGCATTGAGAAACTCTATGATCTTTCTGAAAGCTGGGGTTAAAGCAAACGGTGCCTGGAACATATTGATCAATTTTCTTGAGAAAGGTACCTTTGTGATTTCCACTAAGTTTTTTGAACAGAGGACATACACAGAATTGCAGGTTATGCTCATCAAGATACAAAGGACTACGAGGCTAAATTAACTGCTCTATGAGCATGTTAAAGAGATCTTGATGAAAGTCGGTCCAGAGATTACTGAAGATTCTCCAATGGTTAGATTCATGACGAATGACTTGTTCCTACTGATCAACAACTAGCTGATATATTCACCAAGCCACTGCCTGAAGCTACTTTTAACAAATTGTTGAATGAACTTGGAATGATGAATTTTGAGAGTTACTGAGAAAAGCTACAGAGAAGAAATCCTGATGACTATCAAATCCTGATGGTTATTCAGAAAGGTATGTATTTTTGATCAAATCCTGATAGGACTCTATCCAGACAGGAAGTCAACTGGTCAATCCTGATGTACAGGTCAGTATCTCATTGCTTAAATTGTGCCTGATTTTTCGTCAGTATCTGATGAGAAACGTTTGAGTTTTGGTTGGACAACTGTATGCACGTGTGTGTCACACTGATAGATATATACATATAGATACATGTTGGTCCTTGTGTATTGTAGAAGGGGGGGATGAATGCAATACTGATAAAATTCAATCTCAGTTTCAACAACCAAACCTAAGATTTAATGTTATCAATAATGAGTATGCATTCACAAACAGTATAATCGAGAAGACAGGATTCACAAAATAAATGTTTTATTTATTTTGCAAAGTGTTGCTACGACCTCAAGAGAGAATTCTTGAGCTTCTGTTTTTCTTCACAGACACTTGCTTGTCTTCGTTACAATTCTAGAATGAATTGATAGTAGGTATAAGACTAATCCTATCACTATCAGTCACAGGTTTGTGAAGCTTCTGTCACTGTCAAGTGGAAGCTTCTTACAGATTGTCTTACCCATGTGACTTTCCTAAATTGCTAACATGTCAGATATACATTACAAAGAAAGCAACCTAGATTCATTCTATTTCCAGCTTAAGCAATTCAGCAAATAAAGGCTTGACCTTGCTCTTGAATTGATTCGCTTTTGTTTTGCAGTGCTTGAAGCTTCTGTCGTAGTCTTGCAGACTTGGTGCAGCTTAGGGATACTGCAACACGCCTGTTTCTTGAACATTGAAGTTGTCACGGGATTTGACTGAGAAAGATACCTAGAACAGGGATCTTTCTCGAGACAGTTACTTTGGCCATAAAGCTTGCTGTCACAGGAATGTGCTTTTGGTGACAGTAGGAGTTCCCCGCATAATGTGCTGTCGAGGTTCCCAAGATTGCTGTCGAGGGCTAAAGTTGCTGTCGCGTAGTCTTCCGCCAATGTTGCTGTCAGAGTGAATATGCTGTCTTGACTTGCAACATTCTGTCTTCTTGTAATCTTACTGTCGAAGCTTTAGGACAGTAACCTTTATTCATGTTGTCATCTAATTATACATCCTTTGAGGCTTGAACACAGCAAGTGAACTTCTTTCAAATTATACAACTAGAATAACATTACATACTGATTACAAGAACATACTTTGGCTGTGACAGTATGTTCTACTTAATTAAAAATTAAGTACATTCAAAATCAAGTTGTTTCTATGTTATCACCCATAAATCCCAACAATCTCCCCCAATTTGTTTTTATGGAAAATAACAACAAATTTACAATATGTGCTGACAACTTAACTAACAAGATCAGAATGGATTAAGAATTTTTACTTAGCTTGAGATTTCCTCTTCTGCCTTGCTACATCCTCTCTTTTGAGAGCTTCTACCAAGCAGCCTCTTAGACCTTCTATAAGAGAAATTTCAGCAGCAGAAACTGCAGCATCCTCTACTTCTTCAATGATCTTCTTTATAGTAGGGGAGAGAAGAGAACTAGCATCCCTGAGATTCAGCCATTGCTCTATATCATAAGGATAGGTTCTGAAGTGAAGTTCTTCATTAAAGAGCTTGAATCTACTTCCAGGATAAGCATTGAGAGTCCTTCTTCTTTGCTTGTCCAGCTTTGAGTCTTCTCCTTTTCTCCCTTCCAATACATTCTCTATTTCATCAGAACAAATCTGCTCCAAGGGATGAATAGATCCAGCTACCATATACTGTAAATCCTTCAGAATAGTTGTTTTTAGCTTGTGAAAGCTGCAAACATAGATTTCTTCTGTTAGATACTTCATTCTTAGGGGATTTTCCAGCATGCATGATTGATAATTTGGAGCTTCACTTTCTGCCTTGTTGGAGACCTTGCATTTTTCCAGTAGTTCAGCTTCCTTCTTATCAAGTTCTGATTTAGTTTGAGAATATTGAGAAGATTCAGGTCTTTTGCTTGGCTTGGGTTGCCCTTCCTCTGTGGGTTGGGTTTGCCTTTCTTCTGTGGGTGAATCATCAAACTCATAGTACCAGTGATATGGTATAGGAGAAGCTGGGAGATCAGTAAGAATATCAGCATCATCAAAATTTGCAAAATTGTAGCCAAATTTCTGATAGAATTCAGCATCCCTGTCAGCCTGATATTTCAAAATATGTTCCATGACAGACTTAGGAACATTATCATAGCTCTCCAGCAACTCTACCATTCTTTCTAGGTAGAAGAAGTCAATTCTCCTTTTATCTATGGTTGATGTCCTACCACTGGTTGATGTGGACACCAGGTTGAAGTCCTTATCAACCTTGGTAGATCTTGATTCTTCCCACCACAGAATGTACTCAGTGGCCTCTTGATTTGCATCCAATTTAACCTCAACACTCTTGATTTCCCAAGATTGCATCTGTTGAACTTTAAGACTGTTGGGAGGAATTGATTGAATTGGCATCTTCAAATTTCTGCCTAATCCAGTGGCCTTTTCTTTTCCTGAGCACATGTGCTTTCCTGCAGGTTTCTGTCTAGTAAACCATGCCTTAGCTTTAGCTTTCAGTCTCTTGGGCTTGACAGCAGCTTTGGCTTCATTCTTGACAGAACCTTCCTTGACAGCACCTTTGTCGACAGTATCTTCTTTGACAGCATCTTCTTTGACAGTTTCCTTGTCGACAGTACCTTTGGTGACAGCATCTTTTTCTGCATTTATGCAGTCAATAGCACATCTAAGAATGCTTGCCTCCAAAGCTTCCAGTATTCTTGACTCCTCTTCATCTGTTGCACCAGCATCTTTCTTTTCCTGACTAGGAGTTTCTTCATTGCCTTCATTCTGAGATTGAATACCAGTATTCCCAGAATTACTTCCACCAGCATTTCCAGCATTTACAGAAGCTTCACCACCTCCATCCTCGCCATCTTCATCATCATCATCATCATCATGAGGAGGAATGTCATAGAGACAGCTCCCACCTTGATCATTTCTTTTGGCATTGGCTCTAGTGATTAGCTCCTTCATTCTAGCTCCCAGTGCCTTGTCTCTCAACACCAGCATTTTGTAGATCTCTTGAACAACATAAACTCTTCCTGGATTGCCAACCAAATTCATGAAGCTGTTTCTTCTTGTGCCATCCTTAGTTACAGATCTGTAGAAAACACTTGGTGGATTTGTGTAGACTTCAGGTAGCTTTTGTGTGAGCAGGTTCTGGATTTGCATATCCAATATTTCATTGAATGGTGTTTGAGTTGCCCTGATCTTTCCCTTCAAAGCACACAACACCTTTGCTGGCAGACTCTGCAATAACTGCATTGTGATGAAATAAGATATGCCAGAAGTGAGATTAATACTTACAGCCCATCTTTTCTCATCATTCACCATTACACTGACACTGGTGATTTGATCCTTTAACAGTTTTGTGGTGTTGGTTGGACGGTTGCTTGGAGCATTCATTGCTTCTTCCACCAAACTGCTAAATTCACTATCATGATTGTGTAATGTGCTCTCCCTGTAATCCACCATTAGAGTATTGGCTTCTTCTTGATCATACTCAATACCATTGGACCAAGTATTTCCTTTATGGATGGATTCAGGCAGTTTCCCTTTACCTTTCCCAAGTTTGTTTTGTTCCTCCATTTCTCTCCATTTCTTCTGTAGAGCAGTTTCTTGAGTTTCTGGAGTTGGCTCTCTAATTACCACAGGAGGTAGAATTGGATGTCTAGATGCAGGTCTTCTTTGCAATGCATCTTGAGTTGCCTTAGACATCAACACTCTTTCTCCATCCAAGTCAACTTCAACAAGCTCTTCAGCTTTATCCTTTGGTTGTCCACTGCTTGGTTTGACTTGCTCCCCCTTTGACATTGCTTTCCTTTTAGCTCCCCCTTTGGTCTTCACAGTTACTGGCTCCCCCTAAGTTCCACCTGATTCCTGAATAGGCAATGATTCTGATCTTGCTACCTTCTCCCCCTTAGTTGAGTTGGCAGCTACTAGGTCAGTAAGGAACTGGAGAGAGAGCTGAGTAACAGCAAAACCATCAACCACCAGTTGAGAGAGAGAGTCCAGCTTGGAGTTTAATGTAGCACACTGTCCTTCCAGAGCTGCAATCCTGTTACCATAAGTAGCAGAGGGGCCACCATACCTTAACCTTCTTGGAGGGGAAGGAAAAGAAAGGGGCTTGGAGGCTATGGGGGTTCTCACACTCTCAGGGTGTTTTTGAGTGATCTCATCACCCCTCACAGATTGACTCTCAAGGCCTAATGCCTGAACAGTGTGGGCTCCCTCAATATCTCTCTGGACATGCTCAAGTCCCTCTCCTTTTGCCAGCTCATTTGGCTGCCTCTCATTTTTATGCTCACCTCTCTTTTCTTTTATCTCTATTTTCTTTTGCACACCCTCACTCAACCTAGATGCATGGGTATGAGCAGTACTAACATGCATGGAAGGAGTAGATTTAGAATGTACCTTTAAGAGTTTGGCAAGAGGTAGATCATCATCAGAGTCATCCTCAATGATCACAGCATCAAAATCAGGCTGAGGGGACTGGACAACATCTTTGTCAGGAATGTTACTGTCAGTTGGAGTCTGGACAGCAGGTTCTGGCATGACAGCAACTTTGGGAGGTGGAGTGACAGTAGGTTCTGTAGTGACAGTATCTTTCTCTCCACCCATGACAGCAGCTGTGTCCAGGACAACAACATTTCCAGTGTCGTTGACAGCAACAGAGGCTGTGACAGCATCTTCCTGAAGGTAAGATGCTCCTTGGAGTTCAGACAAAGTGTTGGCTGTTTCATTTTCTGACAAAATACCACTTTGCCCTAGCTCAGTGTTTGGAGGAGTTGTGTCCATCTCACTTTGAGAAATGGGTTCTTGTGGACCACTAGATGGGGGCTCATCCATGATTGGAGATGGATGATCAAAACCTGAAGGGTTGGGACTGTCCCCTTCTCTAGGTTGTGGAGAAGAAACAAAAGAATGTGTAGGGAAGGAAGAAGGTGAAAGTGTAGCAGAGAGTGGGGGCTGATTCACAGATGAAACATGTGAACCATCAATAGGAGTAGAAAAATCCTCATTGTGCCCTAACTCACTGTGTGTTTCTTCAAGTGGGGTTATCTCAGGTTGTGAACCATGAGTTTGTGCAGACTCTGTACAGGGTGCCTTGGGAGACAGGCCAATTTCAATAGATGCACCTTGTTGAGAAGGCACATCTAGGGAGGTGTTTGAATCCCTTACAGTAACTACAGTTTGTTGAGAAACTGCAGCTTGGCTAACAGTGGTTTTGGTCCTCCTAGCTCTCTTCTTCTTAGGCTCAGGGGGAACCACTGGGGGTTCTGTTTGACTACCTTCCTTATTTGCTGCACTAGGTGCAGGGTCTCCCTCTTGACTAACAGAGCTACCACCAACATCAGCTTCTAAGGGTCTTTTTCTGGATTCTTGCAAGGCTTCTCTTTGGGCTTTGGTAAGTCTAGAGGGCCTAGGCTGAGTGTATGGTGTGGAATGTGGGTTAACTGAATTTGGGTCTAATTCAGTTTCATTCTCAAGAGTAAAGGAATCATAACCAGAAGGTAATGGATAATCAAGGTTGGACACTTGATCAACCATGTGCTGAGTAAAACAAAGTGGAATATGTGCATTGAGATCCTGTGATGATAACAGTGTGTGTGTGTGTGTTCTTTTTCAAGACTGAGCAAGCCTCTAAACGAGGGGCAGTATCATTAAAATCACAGAATGAATTAATGCACATCATAAGAAAGCGAGGGTAGATTGATACCTTCTTACCTATGGCAGCTGTGAGGTGTGCCATGAGGAGAGCTCCAACATTCACCTTGTATCCATGGACAAGAGAATGTGTCAGTTTCTTGATGTAGGAGGGTATTCCATTCCAGCCTGTGGACTTGGTAGAGAACACCTTGACCATTACATCAAGTATCATGCTCCACTCCTTTCTCAGATGCTTCCTATCCATTTCACCAGTTGGATACCATTTGGTAGTCCCCTCTTCGAGAATAGGGCCTGCATACCCAATCTTCAAGAAGAGCTTCTTGAGAGTGTCATCATTGGCAAGTTCAGTAAATCTCTGTCCTGCTTCAAGTGTAATACCAAGAGCAGTGTTGATGACCTCAGCTGTAAGAGTGTAGTGTTGCCCAGAGATTTTGAATTGAATACCCGGGTTCTCACCCTCAATTTGAGCAACAGCAGTTCGCCAAAACGCCTCAAGTCTGTCTAAGTCAAGAATGGGGGTTGAGGTAATGGCAGAACCGAGATAGGACTTGTTCAAGAAAAACACGAGTCCTTTGAAACCTTCACCAGCATCATTTGGGGAAAAGATACCAGCAAAGTTTGTTTGAGAGAGAGTCTGTTTGGGTGCCATGAAGATTTCAAGAAAAGAAGAAAGTAAGAAAGTTGTTTTTTGCCCCAAGAAAGGTATTTTGCCTTGAGTTTGATGAGAAAGAGAAAGATATGTCTGAGTAACTGGGGGATAAATAGAGGTATCTCAAACGTTTTGTGCATAAAAAGTGGATTTCAAGAACGTGTCTTAACCCACTCTTAAACACATGAGTTACTGCCCGTTATTCACTGACCAACGTGGGATAAATATCCAATTTCAACGGTCCACTATTGGTGACAGTAACCTGTGCGCTAGAAACAATCTGTCAGTAATAAGAGGTGGTGACAGTAGGTTTTGCGCGACAGCAACTATTGCGCAAAAACTTGTTGTCACCGTTAAGCATATGAATGACAGTATCCTTTACAAGTCTTGACAGAAGGTCTTTCCTTGCTGTCAAGAAGGTTGCTGTCAAGAAACACACGACAGTATCCTTCTTAACGACAGTAACTTCGATTAGGAATTGGTTCTGTCATGAACTTATTAGAATGCGTGATTCATACACTTAACTTAATATTGACAAATTATGGATTTAGCAATGTAATCTTTTGAACACAGATATTAAGCAATTAACACAGACAAATCATAAACTCAATAACCGCAAAGACAAGAACTTTTATTATTATTATTAATAAAATCATTCAGAATAGAACATTGAGTACATCATTTCATGATTTTATTAACTAGTTCTAAAAACTCTGCCCTAGCCTCTTCTTCAGTGCGACCTTCTTCCTTGAGAAGTGCCTGAAGCATCTTCTCTTCTTCCTGAGCCTTGGCCTCCTCTTCCTTAGCCTTGGCCTCCTTTTCCTCGTCTATCTCATCCATGGCGTCCAACAGTATCTCAAAGAGCTCATCGATCTCTTCACTGTCGGGTTCACTGTCACACTTCTTTAGACCAACTTCAATTCCTACTTTGTTTTCCATTATTTACTTTAAAACTGAGAGCAGACTGGTGAAACCTAAGGTTAATTTATAGGCAAAACCGTCTAAGGATTAAAGTCTAATGGTCAACAGTTAGAGTACCCATACAACTACCACAAAAGTAATTAATGGTCATGTCCTCCTTTAATCCTACAGATTAATGCAAAAGGGTGTGAAAGTCCAATGGAACAGATTTTTATCTCTCAAACTTAACAGGTAACCACATTAAAGTCATACACGGTTTAAAAGTATGAGACTGGCACAAAATACTGACATGAAAAGTCAAATCAACACATGCTGTCACATAACAGACATAAACAAAGTAGACAGTAACTTCTCTTGACAGCAGGTTTGAAGTTGCTGTCATGAGCTTCAATAGAGAATTTGGAAATATAGAAAGCTGAGTAAATCAACATACCAGGTTCAGCATTCCCAATTCACTTACCAACCTGTTGAAGGTTGCTTCATCCAATGGCTTAGTAAAGATGTCAGCAAGTTGCTTGTCAGTTGGGACATAGATCAGCTTCACAATTCCTTGTTCAACATGCTCTCTGATAAAGTGATGTCTTATATCAATGTGCTTTGTCCTAGAGTGTTGAACTGGATTGTCTGAAATGGCTATGGCACTAGTGTTGTCACAGTAGATAGGAATTTCTCTCAACACTAGACCATAATCCAGAAGTTGATTCTTCATCCATAGAATTTGTGCACAGCAACTGCCTGCAGCAATATACTCAGCTTCTACAGTTGAGGTAGAAACTGAATGCTGCTTCTTGCTAAACCATGAGACCAATCTTTCACCAAGAAATTGACAGCTACTAGTAGTACTCTTTCTGTCAATCTTGCATCCAGCATAGTCTGAGTCTGAGTAGCCAATTAGATCAAATCCAGTGTTCTTGGGATACCAAAGACCTAGGTTAGGAGTGCCTTTTAGGTATCTAAAGATTCTCTTGATGGCTACTAAGTGAGACTCCTTTGGATCACTTTGAAACCTTGCACAGAGACATGTAGCAAACATGATGTCAGGTCTGCTAGCAGTTAAGTATAGAAGAGATCCTACCATGCCTCTATAGGTGCTTGAGTCAATTTTCTTCCCTTTAGGATCAAGATCCAGACTGGTTGAGGTGGACATTGGTGTCTTTGCAGGTGATGAATCTTCCAAGTTGAACTTTCTGAGAAGTTCCTTGATGTATTTAGCTTGACAAATGAAGATTGCATCAGATTGTTGAAGAATTTGCAATCCCAGAAAGAATGACAATTCTCCCATCATACTCATCTCATATTTGTTACTCATGAGAGAGGAAAACTTCTCACACAGTTTCTCATTTGTAGAACCAAAAATGATATCATCCACATAGATTTGTACCAGAATGATGTCCTTGCCATGGTGTTTGTAGAAAAGTGTCTTGTCCACAACTCCTCTAGTAAACTGATTGTCCAAGAGAAAAGTGGAAAGTGTGTTATACCAAGCCCTGGGTGCCTGCTTTAGTCCATACAAAGCTTTGAAAAGTTTGTATACAAAGTCATACACTTCAGCATCCTCAAACCCCGGTGGTTGTTCAACATACACTTCTTCTTCCAACTCTCCATTTAGGAAGGCACTTTTGACATCCATCTGAAATACTTTGAAGTTGCAGTGTGCAGCATAGGCTAGAAAGATTCTTATAGCTTCAAGTCTTGCAACAGGTGCAAATGTCTCATCATAATCTATTCCCTCCTGTTGACAGTAACCCTTAGCCACTAGCCTTGCTTTGTTTCTTGTCACTGATCCATTTTCATCAAGCTTGTTTCTGAAAACCCATTTGGTCTCAATGACTGACTTTCCCTTAGGTCTTGGAACCAGCTTCCATACATTGTTCCTTTCAAACTGATTCAGCTCTTCTTGCATGGCTATCACCCAGTCAGAATCCAACAATGCTTCATCAGTTGTCTTGGGTTCCATTTGAGACAGAAAGCATGAAAACATGTTGTCAGCGGAGACCTTGTTCCTTGTCCTCACTCCAGAATTAGGGTCACCAATGATGAGGTCACTTGAGTGATCCTTGTTCCACTTGGTGATTCTGGGCAAGCTACTTGACTGTACAGGAACATTTACTTCAGTTTGTTGAGTTGAATGATCACCAATCCCATTGTCTTCACCATGTTCTTCATTGTCTCCAGAGTCACCACTGTTATGAATGTTAGAGGTTATGGTCTGTGACTGAGCTGGAGTTTGGTTGACAGTAGTGATATTGACAACATCTTTATCAACTTCAACAATTTGAGTGAAGCTAGGTTCTTCATCCACAATCTCCTCAGCTTCCAAGTATCCTTGATTCTCAAATCTGAATGTCTGCATCTTTCCTTCTTCATGCAGTCCTGGAAACTTGGTTTCATCAAATGTGACATTAACACTTTCTTCAATAATCCTGTGTTCCATAACATAAACTCTGTAGGCAGTCCTTTCTGTGCTGTAACCCATGAATAGTCCTTCAAAAGCCTTGGTGTCAAATTTTCCTTTCTTCTCATGGTTATCCTTCATCATAAAGCATTTGCTCCAAAACACATGAAAATATTTGACAGTAGGTTTCTTTCCAGTTAACAGACAGTAAGGTGTACTGGCATGAGTTTTTTTGATCATGGTTCTGTTCTGAGTATAACAGGCTGTGTTGATAGCTTCAGCCCAGAAATATGTTGGCAGTTTGGCATCATGCAACATAGTTCTAGCTGCTTCAATGAGAGTCCTGTTCTTTCTTTCTACAACTCCATTCTGCTGTGGAGTTCTTGCAACAGAGAATTGTTGTACAATTCCTTCATCTTTACAGAAATTTCCAAGAGTGGCATTTCTGAATTCTGTACCATTGTCACTCCTCACGATTTGAACTTTTGAGTTTGGAGTTCTATCAAGAACTCTGACTTGATCAATAATCACTTGAGCAGCTTCATCTTTGGATTCAAGAAACTTCACCCAAGTGTACCTTGAGTAATCATCCACCATTACTAAGGCATATCTCTTCTTGGCCATTGATGGTACATTGACTGGTCCAAAGAGATCCATGTGAATCAACTTGAGTGCTTCTATGTTGGTGTTCATTTGCTTAGACTTGTGCACAGCTCTTCTCAGTTTGCCCATTTGACAATCTTCACACAGTCCTTCTTGACAGAATTCCTGTTGGGGCAAACCTCTCACTAACTCCTTCTTCATCAGAATATTCATTGTCTTGAAGTTGAGATGTGAGAGCTTCCTGTGCCAAAGCATACTGTCACCAACAGTTGCTTTACTGTAAAAACAGTAAACCTTATCCTTCTTTGTTGAATTTAAGTCAGCAACAAACAAGCTTCCTTTTCTAACCCCTTTTAGAGAGAGGCTACTATTCTTCTTGTGATAGATGTTACACAGCATCATATCAAAATCAACCTTGAATCCCCTGTCACTGAATTGGCTGACACTGAGTAGATTGTGTTTCAATCCATCCACAAGAGCAATATCTTCAATGACAACATTTCCAATTTCCAGACAACCATATCCCACTGTGTAACCCTTGCTGTTGTCTCCAAAGGTTATGATTGGGCCAGCTTTCTCAACATAATGTGATAGCAGGGCTTTATCACCTGTCATGTGTCTTGAGCAGTCACTGTCAATGATCCACATGACTTGATCTTTCTTCTTGCCCTGCAAAACAGAATGTGTCTAAGATGCATATGGTACCCAATCCTTGTTGGGTCCTGCAGTTTCAGTGTCTCCTGAGTTTCTTTCAGTCATAAAATCACAAGCATTGTCAGTAATCTCTTGTTTGACTTCTCTTTTCACCCACTTAGGTTTAGAATTGGACTTGGTCCTTTTCTTAGTGGATGGAGCCTTTTTGCTGTTGCCAGCAGGCTCAGAAGTCTCAGCAGTGTTTATGTATGAACATTCTTCAGTAGTGAGAATAGGTAAGTTAAAGCATGTACTCATGGCAGTGATTTTGCATGGCATACATTCAATGTTATTACAGACACTCATAGTTCTATGCAAAAGGGGGGTTCTGTGTAAGTTACCATTGAGTTCAGTTGCATTGATCTTATTCTCAATTGGTTTCTTACAAACATGTGTTAAGTGATGAGTAGATCCACAGTTATTGCATAGTTTCCTAGAGGCACCTCCAACATTAGTGTATCCATTTCCTTTATTGACGCCTACCTTTCCATTCATATTCTTAGACTTGGGAGTTAATGGATTGACAGTATGTTCAGAAGTTGCTGTCGAACTTTCCTTGACAATATCTTTTATTCCTACTGTCTTGACAGAAGGTTTTAAAGTTACTGTCTTGGAACCCTTCTTGACAGTATCTTTGGAAGATTCTGTCTTGCCAACTGTGACAGCATCTTTTGACCTTACTGTCTGATTGCTTGGTAAGTTTACTGTCTTGGGGATTGTGACAGTATCCTTTCCATCCTTGAATGTGCTGTCAACACCTTCATCCTCATCAAGAATTTCTTGTTTGATGAGCATGGCTTCTTCATCAAACTCAATTTCTGTAGCTTTAAAAATAGGAGTTTTAACTTTCTTGAGAATGGTGGGTTTGACAGCAGCACTTCCAGGACAATATTGAATCACAGTTTCCTTTCCAGGTCTTCTACCATAAGAAAAACCTATACCAACTGACTGATTTTCTGTATGCTTATCATTGTAATCCTGAACTATCTTTGATGAGTTTTTATAAGCCTTGATTTTAAATTCATTTTCAGCAATCTCATTTCTCAGGTATTCCTCAACCTCTTTATCACATTTTAATTCATTTTTAAGTTTATCATTCTCCTGAGCTAAAGAGTCTAGTGAACTGGTTTTGAGAACAAGAGATTCATTTTCAGACTTTAGTGTTTCATTTAGCTTACTCAGCCTAGTGATCTCCTCATTAGCAGCAGATAAGCTAGTATAGACATTGAATATTTCAGCACTTAAGTCTTTAATGGTTTTCTTATACTCATCAATGGACATATCAAGTAAGACAAGTGAAGGTACCTGACTTGAAGATGTTGATGTTACTTCATCAGTGCTAGCCATGAGAGCTAGGTTGACATATTCTTCTTCATCTTCATCATCAGACTCATCCCAACACTTTCCTTCAGCCACATAGGCTCTACCTTGATTCTTCTTAGAGTATCCACCAGTTCCTTTCTCAAATCTCTGAACCTGTTTGGGTCTTTTGCACTCAGTAGCAAAATGACCAGGTTCACCACAGTTGTAACACTTGAATTTAGATCTATCCACAAATCCAGTCTTGTATCCTCCTTTGAATGAGCTTCCCACAGCAGCCTTTGATGAGCTTCCCTTGGTGAACTTGGATGCTTGGCCTTGGGGCCTGAATGACCTATCCTTCTTGAACCTGAAGTTTTTGAACTTTTTGGCCATGTAAGCCATAGTAGGATTGTCCATGCTTTCCAGTTCCTCCATTGTGTAGAAGTCTTCATCTTCCACATCCTTGAGCTGTAGTACTACTTTCTCATCATCTTCAACCACCTCTTCTATCTTCAAGGATTGTACAGGGGTTGGTTGTGTGATTTGAAGTGCTTCACTAGGTTGTGTGATCCTTGGCACTTGTGCTACTAGGGCACTTGACATGTTAGCCATCTTGTTCCTTGTTCCACTTTGTATGGCTCTCTTTTGAAAGAGTTCAAGTTCATAAGATTTCAGAATGCCATAAAGTGTCTCAAAGGTTATATTGTTGAGATCTCTTCCTTCTCTATGGTTGTTGTCTTGTGTTCAAGATGATCAGGCAGTGTAAGCAAGAACTTGACATTTAATTCTTTTCTGTCATAGTACTTGCCATGTATCTGCAGTTCAGTTAAGAGCTTACTGAACCTTTCAAACATGGAAGTTAAGTCTTCACCAGGCTTGGCCATGAATGCCTCATATTGAGATATCAGTATTTGCCTTTGGTTTCCCTTAACTTCTTCACTTCCTTCACAAAGTAAGGCTAACCTGATCCACATCTCCTTGGCTGATGTGCAGCTTATCACACTTCCACACATGGCTTTATCCAACGTGAGAGAATCGAGCAAGATGAGTTGCAAGTGATCATCTAGCACCATTTTCTCCTTCTCAGGTTCCAAAATTTCTGAGGGATCTTTGGGAACCCAATGTGCAGGAATGATCTCACCATTTACTGTTGTGGCTTCAATTTCCTTCCTTGGTATGAAAGGACCATTCTCGAGTATACCTGGGTATAGTGGATTCGCAGCTTTGATAAACAACAAGATCTTTCTTTTCCAAATGCTGTAGTTCTCTTTATCAAAAGCTGGGATCTTGATACTGTTTGATTTCTGCATTGTCGTCGGGATCTCAGATATGTATGTTAATCTGAACGCTCTGATACCAGTTGTTGGTCCTTGTGTATTGCAGAAGGGGGGGGGATGAATGCAATACTGATAAAATTCAATCTCAGTTTCAACAACCAAACCTAAGATTTAATGTTATCAATAATGAGTATGCATTCACAAACAGTATAATCGAGAAGACAAGATTCACAAAATAAATGTGTTATTTATTTTGCAAAGTGTTGCTACGACCTCAAGAGAGAATTCTTGAGCTTCTGTTTTTCTTCACAGACACTTGCTTGTCTTCGTTACAATTCTAGAATGAATTGATAGTAGGTATAAGACTAATCCTATCACTATCAGTCACGGGTTTGTGAAGCTGCTGTCACTGTCAAGTGGCAGCTTCTTACAGATTGTCTTACCCATGTGACTTTCCTAAATTGCTAACATGTCAGATATACATTACAAAGAAAGCAACCTAGATTCATTCTATTTCCAGCTTAAGCAATTCAGCAAATAAAGACTTGACCTTGCTCTTGAATTGATTCGCTTTTGTTTTGCAGTGCTTGAAGCTTCTGTCATAGTCTTGCAGACTTGGTGCAGCTTAGGGATACTGCAACACGCCTGTTTCTTGAACATTGAAGCTGTCACGGGATTTGACTGAGAAAGATACATAGAACAGTGATCTTTCTCGAGACAGTTACTCTGGCCATAAAGCTTGCTGTCACAGGAATGTGCTTTTGGTGACAGTAGGAGTTCCCCGCATAATGTGCTGTCGAGGTTCCCAAGCTTGCTGTCGAGGGCTAAAGTTGATGTCGCGTAGTCTTCCGCCAATGTTGCTGTCAGAGTGAATATGCTGTCTTGACTTGCAACATTCTGTCTTCTTGTAATCTTACTGTCGAAGCTTTAGGACAGTAACCTTTATTCATGTTGTCATCTAATTATACATCCTTTGAGGCTTGAACACAGCAAGTGAACTTCTTTCAAATTATACAACTAGAATAACATTACATACTGATTACAAGAACATACTTTGGCTGTGATAGTATGTTCTACTTAATTAAAAATTAAGTACATTCAAAATCAAGTTGTTTCTATGTTATCACCCATAAATCCCAACAATACACATAAAAAGCGGTGCAGTTATGTTTAATTACGCACGTAATTTGTCCACTAATCATTTTTGCACAAATCATAATTTGCCACATGTCATTGAGAGTAATATTTTGTTTTAACAAAATACATTTGATTTGCTAAATTTCTGATTACTCTCTCTTCATCAGTTTTTCATCTTATTTCTCTCTCTGTATTCAAGAATCCTATTTTATAAATCTCAATTCTCAAGTTTTGGATACTCTTTTAATGGCGTCTTCATCATTCATAAACAAACAGACTGTGGTTAGTGGTGTTACGTTTGCCACTTGTAAAGCATAATGTAACATAAGATGTAAAAGAGATAACTACAACTAAACAAAGGACAATACATACAATAATATTAACAGAAGCACAGGAATCCAGAATCAAAGAAGAAAAGGTAAACTCAAAAAGTCAAAATACGGTATGTATTCTTGAAGTCCGTAAACAGGTCACGGAAAGAAGTTCATGAAAATGTTCAAGCCTTAGTGACAGCAAAAGAATCAAGACTTTCAAGATGACAGAAGTATGAGAATGATTTAGGGTTAAGTACCACAGGATTTCAGTGATTTATTTGAAGCAACCAGAACGACAAGAGACTTATCAGCAGCATTGAATTGAAGACATAGAAGAAGAATTGATCAAGTGTTATTCATCTGTGAACCAGACCAGTTGCACTAGTTGACGGCACTTAAAAAGATCAGGTTGTTTTATCGTCTCAGAAGAAATTGTGCTCATGGATGAGACTGACTCAGAGGATGATTTACCTATATCCTCTATAATGAATGTGAATAAGGAAGTTGCTGATACTGCTATTGAAGTTGTGGTACCTTCATCAAAGCCACATAAGAAAAGGAAATTATCTAAGGGCATGTATCATATTCTTTCGAAAAGAAGCAGGATACTGATGTACAGGACAATTCTATTCTTAATGAGCAATCAAGTTCAGCTGCTCAGACAAATCCTGATGTTAGTATTCCTGATGCTGCACCAAGTCAAGTTGTTACTATTTCAGACTCTCCAGCACAGGACTCTCTAACAAAAAGACATGTTGATATTTCATGGGAGAAGTATGGTACTGCTGCTTCCAATCTTGGGATTAAACATCCAATGGAAAAGCTAAGGAAAGCAGGAGAGTTAGTGTTTTCTAGACAGAAGAAACTGAAGGGATCAAGCCCACAAGAACCTGGACCTCAAAGTGGTTCAGCAGCTCTTACTGATGATCCAGCCACACAAGAACCGCTCAATCAAACTTTGGGTGAGGGCTTAGAAATTGGAATGGTCACACAAGAACCATCTTCTCAAAGTGAAGATGCAGGCCAAGCTACAGTTTCTGAGAAATTTCCTGATAATGCTCAAGGGTTTTCTGGTGCAGATGACGTTCAAAGATTGGTCGAGGACACTGTCAATGAGGGAAGCACACAAGAACCTCCAACTCAAAGTGTTGAAGAAGCTTCAGAACCTCATGCTACACAAGAACCATCAGTAACAAACACTGATGCAAGCTTATCTAATCCTGACGGTGTTGAACCTGATGCTAGTGGTGCTCCTGATGCTGAGCCAATTTTGATACAACCACTAAGATCACGAGCAATGGACCATCCTATCACAGATTCACAGGATAAACTGAAAGGTATAGCTATTCCTGATCCTGATGTTACTCATGATGATGATGATGATTCTGATGATAGTGATGATGATAATAATGACGAGAAGGAACAGCTTGCCAGAGTTCTAAAATCTAGTCTTGGAACTAATTATGGTTCGTCAAACACCTTCATGACTGTCAAGGCTTCTACTGGAAAAGATCTCAGACAAGATTTTTCTATTCCTTCTGAAATCAATACTGCTGAAAAGCTGAGAAGGCATCAATGGGAAAACGAATGGTATAGGTCTGATGAATCTGTCAGCTATCCATATGCCTTGGATCATGCGTATGATACAGTGAAAATGATAGAGAATCCAGACTTGAAGAATCATCTGAAGGCTACAACTCTTTTATCCAAAAGCCTGAAACATGAGATTGATTCTGTCAAAGCTGCAACTGAGTTGGTGAGGGAAGATATTTCTATGAGTTTTACAAAGGTGATCACTGCTCTTCAACTAAGGATAGTGGAATCCCAAGTGAAATCTGTTGTTTCTGAACAAATCTCCATCAACAGAAGGATTAATTCTCTTGATACAAAGGTAACTGACATTCAAACCTCTCTTGCCTTAATTTTGAATATATTGTCAAATACTGATGTCAAAAAGGGGGAGAAGGTAAGTCAGACAAAATGTACACCTGATCTAGTATTGAGAAATAATGATGATGATGATCATACTGGAAATGATGGTGGTGACAAAATTCTACAAGGAGAAATCTCTGATGCTGCTGTTATGAAGAGAATTCAAACTTCTCAAAGTCAAACAATGTAGTCAACTCATGTTTATAATTCTGGAGTAAAAACAGTAAGAACATTGGTGCAATCTCAGATCCTGACGGAAGAACAAATCCTGACATCTGGTCATGGACAAACTCTTGCTACAATTCCTGAAGGTGATGAAGATGTGATTATTGATAATCCTGAAGATGCATCAAATCTATTCCAGAAGTTCACTACAAAAGATGGCAGAATTGCTACTCTATATCACACTGATAAAAGAGTTCAACAATTATTTGCAAGAAAAGCACTCTCTACGGCAATTGAAGAATATCCTGATCTCTCACATGAAGAATTCTTAAGACAACAGAGAGAAATGATGGAAAGCTTTAATAACCCTGCTCCTGCTAGAGGAAGAGGAGGCAGAGGTAGGAGAGGTGCTAGAAGAGGTAGAAGAGGTAGAAGAGGTTCTTCAACTCAAACAATGCCTAGACAGACAATGTCTAGAGGTTTATTAATTGAATAAATTCCTGAAGCTTCACAAAATCTAATAGATCCTGTTATCAAGGATATCATTGAGAAGGAAGACAAGGAATTTATTGAAGAAGAACCTGAATTGAGAAGAAAGCCAAGACAACTAATTCTCTGCAATACAAATCAAATTGAAGATTCTAATCCTGATATTGTTTCTAACAATGTTCAAGATCCTGATGAATCTGAAATTCTGCAAGAAATTGATTTGTTAATCTTATCTACTGTGGTTAATTCTCACAACAAGGAAGTGGATGAAGAAGAAGAAGCCATGCAGAAGAAGAGAAATCACAAGAAGAACAAATAGAGATTTCAATCTCTATGTACAAAGGCTTAAACTCTCAAACAGAAGATTGTGGAGAAATCCAAGCAGACAAGAATCTTTACTAGAAAGAAGCTATGCTTTTGAAAAAGAGAAAGATAAGAAGTGGAAACACATAAGTGCACTGAGGTGTAACACACCTATCAATTTTCAGAATGGAGGAATTATAACAAGTGCTTCAAGTGTTGTTGATTTATCTGATTTGGTTAGATCAAAAACACTCTGGCTACGAATGTTTTCAAATCTGAAGCAATTGACAAGTAATTCAAGAGGAGGTATTGGACATAGGGATGCTGAATATCTGAATATGTCATATGTTGATCCTTACTCCTTGACTGAAATTGGAGGTACTTTAACTTCTGAAAACCTGCACAATTTATTAGCTGTTGATATAGTTATAGATTGTCATGATGGTATTGAAAAGAAAGAAAAGCTTCTGTACTTTATGAATGATGGTAGTTTGAAGATTCTGTGCATTCAAGATCTGCTGATGAAAACTACACAGGAACTGAAATATGTTCATTATCTGTTAAGATGGAAGAATAAAGTGTGCAAAGAATGGAGTGACATGATCTTGTCAACAATAAGAAGAAGACAGGATGGAAACAGAAATTTTAATGGTAATTATACTCCCATGTACCTAATCAAAGAGGTCAAGATGTGGAAATGCAAAGGGGCACTGCTGTTAAAGAAGTAACTTTTGGCATGACTCAACTTACTCTCAATCCTGATGGGAAGGAAATTGCTTACCTTTTGCTTGAAGAGCACAGTCTACAAAGAAGCTCCATTCAGAATCTCAGAGCAGCTATTTACCAGATTAATGAGGAAGATGAAGATCTCAGAAATCTTAAGGAAAGACTGATTCAAATTCTTGAAGAAAAAGAAGAAAACTTGTTATCCAACTTCTTGAAGATGAATCTGTTCTATCAAAGAATTTAAACAGATAAGTTGCTACTGAAGATACTTGTACATTTTGTAAATATGTTTTTGACATCATTGAATCTTAGGAATCTATACTTTATTTCACAAAGTATGAGATTGGGGGAGATTGTTAGATCAGGATTCAATGATCGTCAGGATCTAGACTTCAACTGATCAAGATTGCTGACATCATCAGGATTGCATGGTCATCAGGATCAGAATGAATATCAGGAATGGGATCAAGATTGATCATCAAGACTGGAAGCTGATCAGGATTCCTACTTCGAGTTATATTTGGAGTCTAGTTAAATAAGGAAGATTATTCTGTCGGTTCCTGGTTTGTAGTAATGAAGCTATCAATTAAGGATAGGTTTCAATCTTTGTAATTGATTAGGACTTATCATTGATAGAGAAGCTGTGTAGTATATAAACACAGTTTTAGGTTTCGATTTATGAGACAGAGGTACAAGAACATAATCGATCTCATACACGAGTATCTTTGTAACCTAGCAGCTCTCAAGAACATCAGAATTTCTTGAGAGAGTTTGTAACAGTTTTATATCAGATTTAATAAAGTTGTTATCATTCTTTCATATTTGTGATTCATATATTATTAAGTCGAGAATCTTATACAATTGTATTCAACCCCCCTTCTACAATTGTTTATTACTGGGCAACATAATAAAGACACGTATGGTTGCAACGAACAATGCGACAATCTCAGGACCTACGAGGAACGAGACCTATGGCGGCCTGGGGTTGGATTCATTCGATACGACTAGTGTTAAGAAATTACATATACGTTAATGGACCTCCATCTTTTGTGGATGTGTTGATGCGGCCGTAGGGGCCCAATCTCTGAACGACTATCATGGAATGACAAATATGATTCGAACTCCCAACCTATTTACGAACTTGTACGATTTTGAGGTACCGTTGGTTAGTACCCTAAGCCATAAAGGCAGAAAGGTAAGATCATCCTCGTACTGGTGATGTTAGAACTTATGATGACCACTGACTTTTTGGTATCTACTTGCTGGTGCACTACTCAATCTAAAATTGTTCATGCCCGTGTTACCTTGAATAGTTCATGTCAGGTAACCATTATTCATCTATCCTTCTAGGTCTACATTTTATTCTCTATTCTTTCAATTAACTAAGGAATGCTCAATTAATGTTTCCTTAATTATTTGACGAGTATTCTTTAACGATTATCTTGATATTCGATTTCTTCTTTCATACTTGGACTCCTCAGTCGAGTTCATAAATATCAAGCTATTTGTTTAAAACATAGATGATATATATTTCAGAGATTACTCGTGAATTCTTTTCTTCTATTAAGGAGATATTTGCACATCAGACGTTGAAATCGTGGAAAGGATATCAATTTGATATTGGTAGTCCGAATTCAATTCTATCGGAGAATTTGACAAATTTTATGTACGGAGACACCTTTGGGTGGACCGTTTCACTGATGAGAAATGTTTGGGGGGAGGTTATCCATTGTTCCGATACCAAGAACTTTCTATTCAGACCTTATATTCTATTCAAGGGTTATAATGACCGTGTTCGTCCCAAACTTATTTACTCTTCTTTTCAAATTCATTATCCGAGTAGTCAAAATTTTGTTTTCTTTCTTTCTTTGACTACGATATTGAGATTTTGTACTAGTAGATTGAAACTGGTTAATTGTATGTGCCATTATGAGTGACTAGTTAATTGTTCTAACTAGTTGAAATGTTAACGATATGATGAAAATCTAGCTAATCATCCTAGCTAGATGCTGCATCCCAAACTAATCGAACTAGCAAATTTTGTTCAGCTAGTTGTTAATGTTTCTTGAAATGAACTAGTTATTGTTTCACTAAGTTCCACTTTCGGTCGAATTTATTTAAGTGAGTTCACAATGCATTTTATAAGCAGTGAATTGTGATGATGAAATTTCCAAATGATAATTGATTGAGACCTAATAAGGTCACCCATTCGACGAAAATTCTTACAAAGATTTTATAAAATATTATGTTGCTTGAAGTATTCTTGGTACCATGCAAGTATTTTCCTTAGTATTTGGAAAAAGAGAGTGTTGAAGCTTAAAGCTAAAACAAATGAGTACGACAAATTATGAATTGAAGTTTACGGAAATCGCCAAGGTTTGTTTCGCATGATGCAAATTCAGAATAACGGAGTCTTCGAAATGACTGATTATGTTACCTTGGTTAATGAAACGACTGTGATATAAATGGAAGGAAAGTGGACAAGAAAGAAATGGGCATAAAGAAAATAGAGTATGAAACGCGAATAGATTGAGAAAGAAAGAAAGTAAGAATTCAGATTATCGGACGAGGGAACGTTTGACCTCCAAGGATATGAAACTTACTTAGCTTATGTGATAGATACGAAACGGGAAGTGCCTAGTGTACAGAATATCCCTGTTGTTAACGAATTTGATGATGTATTTCCAGAAGATCTCCCAGGGTTACTACCCGCTAGAGAAATAGACTTGGCTATAGAATTAGCTCCAAGAACGGTGCCAGTTTCGAAGGTCGTACCGACTAGCTCCAGTCGAGATGAAGGAATTAGCCGCTCAATGGTAGGAATTGAAAGACGTGTGTCCTAAATCCAATCATGGATGATGAGTTAGGAGATACTTTGTTCAATCTGATTCAAGTTTGTTTAATTTAATAAAATGGTAATATGTTTTATAACGGGCTTTATCTATTTAAAGTGTTTAAATTAGATGAGATCATTATAATGAGACCTTAAAGATGAGAACTCTAAACTTAAATAGTTCCTGGTCGTAGGATAATTAATTGGTAGTTAATTAATCCGCAAAGATCGGTACATACTATGCTTGCTTCACTACGAAGGATGTCTGTTCTCATAGGCATTTGTGTGGTGACACTATAGCTAGTATGTAGGTGCTTATTAGGAATAAGTTCACTGAACATGACTCGATCAGTTGAACAACTAATGGAGTTCACTCATGTGTCAGTAGTTGTTCATATAGTGATGGTTGTACAAGTGTCCTTTGACTTGAGATCATCATAGTCATCTTGTGTACACTGAACTATACTTTGGTTTAGCTCTTAGTCTCGAGGGACAATAATTAGTGCTCTTCTGGGTATAGGAATTTGTGCACGAAGATAGTGAATGATCAATAAAGGATCTGCCCCTTCCAGTGAAGGAAGAGAATGTCCTATGTTATTCCATTTATGCTAGTTCAGGAACCTCTGGCTAGAGTGAATGAAATTAGAAAGAAGTTTCTAATTTGCATTAATCGGAACTAGACATAGTGAATAGGAAAGCATATGATTAAATTAGATAGGCTTGACACGAGATCCATGCCTTGTATTTAATCGGGATATTGTAGGGTAGAAGGAATTGATTGTACTGTAACTAGTCACTGACAGGTTCTTGGTATTCTAAGCAGTGAATTCATATTATCCGGATAGTCGCGATATGTTGAGAAGCATCACTCACGATGTAGAATAAATATAATTAATCAGTTAATTATATTTAATGAATTATTAGAATTCATATAAATAATAAATAAAAGTTTATTATTATTTATTTCTACTACCGGCTTAATATTGAACCTACAGGGTCACACCATAAAAGATTAATTTATTGATGAAGGTATTTTGAGAGAGCAAGTTATTTTCTAAATAGTTTAGAAAAGGAAATAATGATTAAAATAGTTTTAATTATTATTAAAGCATTTTATAAGATAAAGTGTGGGGTTAATATATATATAAAGATATATTAAAAAACCCTAGGAGAGCCCTATAAATAGAATGAGATAGTTCATTCTAAATGACTAGAGTTTTTGTGAAAACCTAGTTGCCACCCTCTTCTTCTTCTTCATCTCTCTCTCTCTCAAAAGAAGAAAAACTCCATTTTTATAAAAGCTTAGTTTTATAAAAAGCTTCATCGAAGGATTATTCTTGGTGGATACCGGTAGAGTGCTTCACACTCTGAGGAGCAACTGCTAGAATCCATTTTATAAACTTCGATTTTCAAGGTATGGTTACGATTCCCCTCGATCTAGATTTTATATGTTTTTCTATATGTGCGATACATGGTTTTTACGGAATAATTGTTATATCACGCTTTCGCTCATCCGTAAATTCCTTCAGGAATGGTTAGAGAAAGGAATGATAAGACCAAGTGCGTCACCGTGGGATGCACCTGTGTTATTGGTGAAGAAAAAGGACGGCAGCATGAGGCTGTGCATAGATTATCGAGAGCTAAATAGGCTAACTATTAAGAACGAATACCCCTGCCAAGGATTGGTGATTTATTCGATCAGCTACAGGATGCAGTTAAATTCTCGAAGATTGATTTGATAATTGGATAACACTAATGGAATATTAAACCCGAGGATATTCCCAAGACTGCATTTCGCACCAGGTATGGACACTACGAGTTTTTAGTGATGTCATTTGGGCTAACGAATGCCCTGCAACTTTCATGGACTTGATGAATCGAGTTTTCAAGAAGTATTTGGATAAGTGGGCCATAGCGTCATCGCCGATATTTTGGTTTACTCAAAGACCGAGGAAGAACATGCAGAACATTTGAGGATAGTGTTAGAAGCACTGAGGAAAGAAAAGTTATATGCCAAGTTCTCAAAGTGCGAGTTTTGGCTAAAGGGAAGTACAGTTTTAGGACTTGTAGTCAACAGTGAAGGAGTGCTGGTTGACCCTGCTAAGATAGAAGCTGTCTCGAACGGGGAAAGACCAACCACACCAACCGAAGTAAGAAATATTTGTGGGTTTAGCCGGATATTACCGAAGATGTGTACAAGATTTTGCTAAGATAGCAGCCTCGCTGACTCGACTTACTCGAAAGACTGAAGAGTTGAATGGACCGAGAAATGTGAGAAAATTTTCCAGGAATTAAAGAAGAGACTAGTCATCGCCCTGTGCTGGTACTGCCAGATGGGAAGGGAGATTTTGTGATCTATAGCGACGCATCGCATAAAGGATTAGGGTGTGTGCTTATGCAGCACGGAAAGGTAATTGCGTATGCGTCCAGACAATTAAAGGAATATGAATTAAAGATAGTTTTCGCTTGAAAGATTTCGAGGCACTACTTGTATGGAAAGGAGTGCGAGATTTACAAAATCATAAGAGCATTAAATACATTTTCCCAGAAAGAACTTAACATGAGAACAGAAAAGATAGCTAAAGCTAATCAAGGATTATGACTGTGAGATTATTTACCACCCAGGGAAGGCCAATGTGGTGGCCGATGCCCTTAGTAGGAAAGAGAGACTTAAGATGATAACATCGTCGGATAAAGTTAATCCAAGAATTTGAGAAAATGGAAATTGAGGTTAAGATAACCGGAAATGGTACTGAGAGACTATTTGAGGTTGCAATGCAACCAAAATTGCTGCAGAAAATCAAGTTATGTCAAGAGCGAATGACGAGTCAATGTTGGAGAAAGAATTAAAGACCGAGAAAGATGATAAAGGATGCTAATTTTTTTTTTCGGAATGACTAGTAAGAGAAACTGAAAGGATGAAGTTTGAAGTTAAGAGTACAGCAAGGATTATTTAAAAGTCCTGATTGAGCCTGAATAAATTAAGGAATAAAGATCTGTCATAAAGAGACAGCTACACAGAGAGTACAAAAAGGTAAAGAAATTTAAGGAGATGTTATTGGTGGCCGGATAGATAAAAGGATATTATCGATTGTTAAATAAATATTGGACATGTCAGAAAATGAAGGCAAAACAAAGACCTAGTTGACTATCACAGCCTGTAGAGGTTCCTAATTAGGAATGTAAGTTTATTGTAATGGATTTTGTGATAGGATCAACAAGGACCAAGTCAAACTATGACGTCAATTGCGTTATAATTGATGGATTAAATGAGTCTACTCATATTTTATTATCAGCGAGATATCTTCAACCGAAGAGTTACGAAAGAGATAGTTGAATGACATGAAGTTCCAGTCACCATCGTATCAGATAAGAACCAAGAATTAAATTCCAGATTCGGGAGGAGTTTTCCAAACGCGTTTGGCGACGAGATTGAGCGCGAGCACTACTTAGGATCCGCAGACCGATGGACCGACCGAAAGAAACATTTCAGACAACCGAAGTTACGGTAAGCGTTGTGCCATCGATTTCAAGAGCAGTCGGATGTTGATAGGATATGGATGTATAAGAGCACAACCAGAATTGGCTTATATAGAGCGTCCGGTAGATGTCATAGACCGGAATGAGTAAGTATTGAAATGGAACCGGAAGGTTGAAAAGTCAACCTGGGAACTGGAGATTACAATATTAGAAGAGTAACCTCAGTTATTTTCGTAGATTCCGGGACGGAATCCTTTTAAGGAGGGGAGGCTGTAATAACCCCAAATTTTGGACTTAATTAAAAAAGAATTATGAATAGTAAAATTTTCTAATAAGAAATATTTTCAGACCACCCTATATGCAAGACATGGAATGAATGTTTCGAAGTTATATTATAAATGTGTAATGATAATAAGTGAATGTAAACGCGATCAGAAATTAGAAGATTTCAACTTTAAATTTTTGTTCACTATTCATCGAACAGTCGAGGATTTATTAATTGATCATTATGAGAATTAAGAAAGCAAGAAGATCCTTGATCAAATATTAAGCCAAGGCAATAAAAGGTCAAGGAAGTATCCCCTAACATTGGTGCAACGAAACGTTTTCAAAAACCACTTGCACCTCTACCAAGACTTAGCAACAAAGCAGAAGCGTAACGAATTATGGATTAAACCCTAACCAAAGGAGAATTATCATATAAGATCATCAAGTGCAACATATTAGAGGATTGATGACACAAGAAATGACATAAGCAATGACATAAGTAATGACACAAGGGATGACAAGGTGATGAATCACCACCTTGTCACCATTTCTCCAAGGATTCACCCAAAGAATGACAAGTGGCATGGGGTGACTAAATACTTCTAGAACCACGCAAATGAGAAGCATGTAATTAGGAATTATTTGACAAAATAAAAGAGAAGAAAAGCAAGAACAAAATATCAAGAAGAAGGAGAAGAAACATTCGGCCAAAATAGTTCTTCAAGGCTTAAGAACATTTTCTTCAACTTCCACTCGACCAAAAATCAAGATCATGGGCTCTAAATCTTCCTTATCCATAGACTAAGGTAAATCCTTGATCCTAGCTTCATCCATTAAGGTTTTCATGTTCAAATCATGAGCTAAAGATGATGATGAATAGTGAAATAAATAGTAACTTTTAGTGTTCTTGATTTGTTCTTGAAGATTAAAGCTTATTAAGGTTGTATAAGGATCAAGCAAGGGTATAAAAGCTATTGTTAGTCTTTACCAAGCACCAAGGAAGGTATAAACCTCTCACACCCTTTTTTATACTTTGATTATATTGCTAAGATTGATGATGTTTAGTGATGGTATGGATTAGAAGAAGAATACTTGTTAATGGTGATTGTTTAGTGGTTATCCTGATGGTTGAACTTGTGAATGTTGGTATGAACTTGTTAGTTGTAGATTATGAGTTGGTTTATATGGAGAATGAGAAGTATTGATGATTGGTTGATGTTAATGGATTATTTGGAATGGTATAAACATGGAAATCTTGGTTAAGCGTTGTTACCATGTCAAATTTTCATTAGATTGATTAGGAAGAAACCTCGGTTACCTTCATGGCATGACAAAAATACTTACTGACCATGATCATGTAGGTCTTGTTTTGTAGTTTATTTTGGCGAAAGAATCGCATCGTTTCGATTTATGGTTTAGGAGGAACGCTCGTTTTAATGAAAGTGGTTTCGGGTAACTAAGTAGTTCACTATATGAACTTTGAGCTTATGATCAAACCCCTTAAAAATGGAAATAGGTCATTATATTAATATAGATACTAGTATGGACAGTTAGGAAGGGAACCGAGAAGGTTTCGTGTTAAAAAGATAATTTTTCGATTTTATAGAAATGCGGGAACAAAAGTTGCACAACTGAAATACCCTTAAGGGGATAGTTAAAACCGTGAGTTTAGTAATGGTAAAGTACTTAGGTTTTGTGAATGGATTATTACCCAAACTTTTGACTTAAGAGTTAAGGAGTATCATGAGGTTATGATTAACCAAGAACGAGACTTTTGATTTTCATTAAGAGAACGTTAGTGCTTAAGTTACTGGCACTTTAAATGATTACGCTAGGGGACTGATTGAGTATTTCTTTGTTTATAGATTTCCCGACAAATTCTCGAACCCCTAACAACCAAGGACTCAAGGCAAGTTTTCACATTCCATGTTGTATTTCAAATTCCAATATTCTGATGATTGCGTATGATATGATATTTCATATGATAGATGTATGCAAGTTTTCAAACCCTACATATTATATAGATGCTGTTGTTATAAACTGTTGTGATGGTGATATAAACTGTTTTATTATTGTAAAGGATTTACGAACTTATATGGTTTATATGCTATGAGTATATTAGATATAAACCGAGGTTTTATAAAGGCTCTAAGTGTAGAGCACTTGTGTGATGGTTTTAAAACTTAGACCGGGAGTCAAATAATTATTTTGTTTTGACTGTATTGTCATAAGTTGGAGGATTCCAGAGAAAGCTATATTTTAAATATTGATTAAATATTCCAATATAAATATCATTGGATATTTAATGTGAGATATTTAAATAATATTATTATAAATATTATTTGAATATTTATTTAATTAAGTGAATATTATTTTGGAATATTCATTTAAGTAAGATTTTATTGAATAATGTATTCAATATTTATTTTAGGAATATTTATTAAATATTCCAAATATGATTTAAAAATCATAGAACCTTATTTATATTATTATTTAAGGTTCCAATATTTATTCAAATATTTTCTGATCTTCAGAAAAATTAATTGAATATAGTAGGGGTTCCCAAATATTATTTCCGAGTTATTAAAATATTCAAATGCGATTAAACATTTCCTAACTCATCAAAAATTGGGAATCCAGTTCAAGGAGTCGAGCAAATGGTTTTAATTCCTCTATTCCTCGAAAATACTCATATCTTGGGATGACTACCCTATCCAATCAAAGTATTCCAATCTCGATAATTTCAGAAAATTCTGATTAACTCCCAGGTCGTGATTTTAAAGAGTTCATGACATATTCCCTGTCAGTTGACAAGATTCAACCCACATATTGTTATTACTTCCTCAATATTTCCGGGAGTAAGTATGGTAATGAGTTTAAACCTATCAACGAGCTAGCATGACGCTCGGGGAACGACGATTAAGTTCGGTTCAAGATATAATGATGGGATTCATCAAGGGGCTGGAGGTGTTATATATTAGCTGAGGCATTACGAGTACCGAGACGCACATGCAAACTTAGCTGAGGTACTACGAATGTCGGGACGCAACTTTAGCTGAGGTACTTCGGGTACCGGGACGCTAATGATAGCCCATATGCGGCTGGGGTGATAACCATAAAAGGGTTTTCGTCCACTACTAGTAGAAAGAAATGTTTTGCGATACAACGACTGATCATCGTGTATCGTGGTGTGCTCCAGAATGTCCCCTCCCTCCACTTGGAGTTGTGCTGCACATTGTAACGAAAGCCTAGGTGTTGAGTTACCGATAATGTGACAGTGATTGAACAATGGTGTTCCTCATACAGTATTTCAACTGTATGGCATGTTTTGACAAAAAGATTACTCTAAACATCATTCTGTATACGAATGAGATTTCAAATGTCGCAAATGATATATGAGCTTGTGGAGTTTTATATAAGCTGATATATATTATTGTTGAGCTTTAGTGCTCATTCTTGTTTTTTTTATATCACAACACAATAGCTTCAAAAAGGTGTTCATAACTGATATTTTACAGTGTTTTGAACAGTATGAGATATCTATATAGATATGTGTATATATATATTGAGAAAGTATTTAAGATATACAGTATGTTGAACTGTATAGTATTTTGAATCAATGAATAAGCTTTGGGCCTTGATTCCAATGTTAATATCTATTTTAAAAAGATATGTTTTGAGTCTTGGTTCATTATATTGATACCAAGGGTTTCTAAATGATTTACGAGAGTATTTGAGTATGATTAAAAGTTATACAGTATATTGAACTGTATACTATGTTGGGTCAAACCCTAGTAGTTTTAAAACTTTGATCCTATATGGATTATCTACCTTAAAGGTTTAAAGATTTAAACTGGGATAGATTTTTTGCTGAGCGCTATTAGCTCATTCTTGCTTTATTAAAACTTTCAGCATGAAGAAAACATTGTCGATTCACCCCGTATTACGAGAGCAGGGGAATAGAGAGACCACCCTTGAGTTAGTTCAGCAGGATGGATACTGCCGGAGTTAACAGAACAGTTGCAGATGGAATTAGGGAGAATTGTTTCGAGTAGGGTTGCATTATTGAACCTTGTATAGAATTGTGAGGTCTATTATTTTAACTTCAGGTATAGGTTGTAAATAATAGATGAGATCCTAGATAGTACATTTGATTTGTAATAACAAGTGTTACTTATTGTTGCTCATTTCCAAGGCTATAACTTGTGTGTGTGCGCATAAGTGATTGGGGTCTTTGGAGTTGTATTATTAGAATATTGTAAGTGATGCAGGTATTGTATGATTGATGGAGTGTGACAACCCAGATTCATGACCCCGGATCTGGGGGTGTTACATAATAATTATTTATAAGAGAATAAAATATAATTCCTTGTCTTCAAAATTAATTCTTGAACCATTAAAGATTAGATGACGAAATAACATTTTAGAATGTTGACACTCAATGTACTGTCTGGTTCATGAGTGACTAACGACAATGTCTGTTCTTCATCTGTTTGACTTTAAGCAGTGATCCACTTTCATTTCCCTTTTCCTTGAACTCTGTAACCTGCACAATTGCTGTCACATCTTGAAATCTCTGTCACTTTAATAAATCCACTGAGATTGAACACTTCACCGAGGCTTGATCAATAAATTGAACTTCTTTCGATGTAGAATTACTTCAAGTCTGTAGATGACTTTAATCTTCATTCTTTGACAGATATTATCTTCTGAGATTCCTGTGACATTTGATTTTTATTATTTACTTATTACATCTTAATTTAAGTTGAGTAGAATCCTCGGTGTTTACAAATAGGCCCATACATATGCCTTTCAACTCCTGATCAGTGTAAGTGCAAGTGGAAGAATCTTGTTGTGAAATATAAGGTATAGAGATTGTGGTCTATTTTTTTTTTGATGTTTTTGATGTGTTTATTGAGTTTATATTATGTTTTTTTCTAACTCGAGACCTCTTACAACTAGGACTTTGATATCATGTTAAGTTACGAGTCATCGTATGAGAGAGTAAGGTTTAACAAATTTATATATAGTTTTTTTAACAATTGATTAATTTCTTGAGTTTATGTTATGTTCTTTGAAATTTGAGAACTTATCATGTTATAACTGGTCTTCGTAACACTTTGAGAGGAGGGTTTAACAAGCAGGATTATATATTATTTGTTAACAATTGATACATTTCTAGAGTTTATGTTTTATTATGGTGGTTTCTTGTTTTTTTAGAATCATGGGAATTGTCGTTTCTCTTTGTTTTAGTAGGTTGATTTGCTTTGATGCTTCTAGTTAGGATTCTAGAACTATACTTACATAAGACTTTTTCTTATTTCGGGTTGTGTTTTTAAATGAGTCAATTAAGTGTCGTGCTTTGATTAAATTTGGTAAAAATGAATATACTGACTGTTAAGATGACAACAAAAATGAAATTTATTAGACGAGTAATTACATGTCATAAATGAGTTAATGGAGTCATATTATAGAGTAAATTTTATTGTCTTTGTAAATTGTAGCGTTAACCAGGTTGGTACTACAATACGAAGTTTTAAAGGTTTATGGAAAAAAGTATATTTCAAATGAAGTTGGTTTTTTCATGATAGTCAGATTGAAAATTAAGTGGCAGATTGTAAATTAATTTGCTTAGTACGGTTTTAATTTAATGATTGAAGAACTTGATTATTCAAAACTCATGCCGGTTGGAAGGATTACCTATCAGTTCTTTGTAATTATCCCCTGATATTTATCATTGAAAAATAAAGTTTGTTGATTGAATCGTAGGGGAAGGAGACATCAGAAATGGGCAAATGTCCATTTTATGAGGAACTTTATGTAGTTTTTACTGAGAGAGCAAATAACATGCAGCGGTTACCCCTTGACCCTGGGGCTGGTCATGCTAAAAGGAGGGTCAAGAGAAATAGTAGGGATCATTCATCAGAAGATTTATCAATAGATGAGGATGATGATGCAAGCGAAGATTCTAGGAGAAATATCAAACCTAGGAAAAGGAAAGGTGGGAGGGAAAAACATTTGTCAAGATCAGAACTGGAGAAGTAGTCGCCAAGACCGCCTAGTGCCATGAATACGAGCAACAATACTACCAGCAGTCTGACTAGTATTCAGGAGATGCTTCATGAATTTATTCAACATCAACAAAGAATTGACATGGAGTGGAGGGAATCAATGGATAAGCATTTATATGAGAGACTATTATTTGAGCAAGAATGGCAGAAATCAATGGAGAAGCTTGAAAGGGAAAGGATAATGCTTGAACAGACATGGAGGGAGAAAGAAGAACATAGAAGGATGAGAGATGAGAGTCGGGCTAAAAAGAGAGATGCCCTCTTGACATCACTCCTTTACAAACTCATCCATGAAGATCATCACTGAGGTATATTGGCTATAATATGTACGAGTACCGTGCGCATACACTCTGCAAAATTTTGATTTATGCCACATCTACTATGTTATACTGCAGATTTACTCCTCTCTCCCGATAACTTTTGGTTTTGTTGTATTTCACATTATTATTTCCCTTTAAATATACAGTATCTGGAGAATAGGTAGGTATACATGCTAGAGATCTGCTACTTTGAGCCTTTGAGGAAGCAAAACAGACTGGTAGGCGTACTAATCACTCTTTTATACATGTTTACTATATTGAAGATATATATAAATTTGGCTGACGTTCATTCTATCTCCTTGGCGACCGAAATGCATATGTATTTATTTGGTTATATATTTGAAGAGAAGTTTAGTGGTTGCAGATCCTTTTACTCAGCTCAGTATCACGCTAGAAACAGATTGTGGCTCGATCACCTGTTAAATACTTGCAAATTAATGTGTGCATACCAAGAGCACTTTGGATGATATCTTTGTTCGGATCATATACTGAAATGACTAGAAAAGAAAATGATAATGAATTAGGTGAAAAGTCGAAAACAGAAAATAGAAGATTGATACCACAGAGAAAAATCAGTCATTTTACGGTTTTCTTATTTTATACTTTATAGAGAAAATGCGCGGAAGAGCTCTTGACTTATTGTATGCACTTTACTGATGAGCGAAGGGGCGTTCAAGGAAGGCTATTTTTAACAGCCTGACTTTTCGGACTATTATTCTAAATCAAAACTAAAAATAAAATATAATTATTCAATGACAGACGGAAGCGTGACAAAAGTTCATTTACAAAAATATCTATTTTAGAAGCGCAGCTAACGATGATCCAAAAGTCAATCTATTCCAACCCTAAGATCCTCGAATCCCAACGCTATCCCATTTGAGTTACACCAAACCTGAAATTTTAAAAGAATGAGCTATACAGCCCATCAAGAAACCAATTGATCCAACTAGCAGGGCCAAGTAACATGTATACACATAAGATAATACAATATTCGATACGATACGCTATACGAAACAAATAAATTTCAATACATATATTCTTATTCTTATTTGATAGATTCGATATCACATAACAACAATAACTTGAAACCCATAATTTATGCCATGACCACTACAACCCGGTGATAACGGTCCTAAATTTTCAGAAAACTGTCACTACAACCCGGTGACTCGGTCTTTATTCTTATTCGATATTTTCACAAACCATGGCACAAATCAGAATCACAAGATTATCATCTACACATATCACATATACATAATACATATATGTTCAAAGTATATCATCACTTAGCCCAAGTTTATATAATCAAATATACACACAACACATAATTTCGAAAACACTAGGAAAATCGATCGGAAACTTACCTCAACGCATCCTAGATCATATATCCAATTCTGACCAGACCTCTAAACAATGTTTTCTTGAAATATTCAAAGGACGAAAGTTGTAGAGAACGAAAATACCTTTCCGCAAAGTATAGGTCATCAGAAACGGACTTATAATGAACCGGAAATTGAATAAAACGTTCGTTGAATATGAATAAAAACTGAAAACCGAGATATGAATATGTTTTGTAATTTTATGAACAGTTCAGAGCATAATCTGGAAAAACACTATGAAATAGATGTTGTAGGAAATTGAAAGAGATTTCTGAAAAGTCCATAATCATCAAATTCCGATTTACGATGAATATTCTACGAATTTTACAAGACAACTGATTTCTGTATTGAAGAGACCTACGAATTTTGATAATTAAAACGAGCAACGAAAATATGAAGTTTATATAGCCTTATAAAACCCTAAGTCCAAATATACTAGTTATCCAAACCTAAAATTGATCCATATTTTAGGCTCATTGGTCTAATTTAATTTTAAATCATATTCTTTTTCAAATTTTAGTCTTTTTTCCTATTAGTCTTTTTTTATTATTATTCTTAAAATTACGGGATATTACACTATTCAATAGGGTCAACCAGAGATCGACTGAGTTGGAGATGAAGAATTCAGCGCCCTTCCGATCGGTCTCGCGATCAGTTGAGAAGTTTTTAAGGCGATTTTGAGGCCTTAATCGCGGAGAAGAGTTCTGTAGATCCACACAAAAGGGAATCAGACTGGCTCATTTTTCTTAGACTGGTTTTCGTATTTATCTCATATTTCTTCGTCCACGGACTTTGTTCTCTTTCATAATTCAAGTGATCGCAGCTGTTACAACCGACATAACTACGAAATACTTGTCAAAAGAGAGAGATATTCTAGAGCCATATAACAAACAGCTCAAAAGCTACGATAAATAGAATTTTGCCTTTCACCGTTTGCCCAAGTAATTCCAGGTAATTCTATCACTCACTACATCAATCCCTCTCATTCTTTGTTAATTTTTGTAGGTTACAAGCAAAAAAAAAATAGGAACAACTTGTAGAGTTCACAAGCAAGATAAACAATACCATCACCGTTTGTCCATGTAATTCTAAGTATTTGTATCACCAATTTCATAGATCCTTCTCATTTTTTCTTTTGTAAATTTTTGTAGTTTACAAGCAAAAAACAAAAACCTATAGTGTTCACAAGCAACAAATAAATCTTAGAGTTCACAAGCAACAAGAAAACACCTGCAACATGGAAAATAAAAGGTAAAGAAAACATAGGTATGCTGATCCCAGTAGTAGTATGCCAAAAACATAGCTACACTTTTCTTAGAGAGGAACTAAGTTAGAAATGTGTAACAACGAACACATATCTAAGACAATTTACGTTCGGTCTTATGGAAACAGTAGTAGAGATCAAGTGATTATCTATATTTATATTGGTCCGGATAATCAACAAGGGAAATTATTTTTTTAGCTCCTAAATCAGACTGAAGAAGCCTCCATTAAAATGGAAATATTATTCTGAAATGCCTGGAGGATTTACCCACTGCATTTCTCGACCTCCCCCGAAATCAATGATGTCACTCACTAGAGTCAACCTAGGCTACATGTTAAAATCGACCTAGGTTAGATGTTGCATAAGGAAGAAGACTAGTATGGTCATGCCCATATCATACATATAAAGAAGAAAAGCTCAAGAGGATACATCTATTGGGCCTAGCCCACGTCCATGGGAAGCGTCGCCTCTCCCTAATGCGTCGCCCATAAACTAACTAGCAAGGAGACAACTGTTACTATTGGGGAAGAAATGTATAACTCGGGACGTATACAAGGACAACCTCGCCCACCTATGAAGAGCGTCACCTTATGTGAAGCATTATGCAGGATAGGAAGCCTAGGTTATCAGCTTAGAAAGACCTCAAATCTCTAGAAAGACCTTGCCTTCTGGAAGTAGCCTCTCATAATTGTGGGAAGCCTCGCCTATGAACTATTTACCAAGGAGATAACTACAATTATTAGAGAAGAAATGTGTAACCTCGCCCACAGGAGGGGCATCGCCCCCCGCAAAAGCACTTTGCAAGATAGGGAACCTCGCCCTCCGGGAGCAGCCTCGTATGTTTGGGCATTGGAGTTGGGAAATCTCCCCAAAGCAGCTATAGAAGGGGACTAGGCCCCATCCAGGCTAGTAGGCATCACCCTGCTAGGGGGGTCGAAGGGCGTCGCCCCTAGTGATCTCAAGGTCGGCCCTCTGATTAGTTATCTTTACTCTGTGATTCAAGGTAGGCGTTGACTCCGATAATCTCGGTGCAATGACTTGGTTGCCACGCTCCGAGAAAGTAGCCGGGCTCTAAAGGCCCAAGATGATTACACTATAGGTGGTGGTCCCGGTCCTATGGGCTCTCTATATAAGGAAACCTAGCCCATCTAGGTAAGTTCCTCCCCTAGAATTACGTTTGGCTTGATCCCTATAAATAAGGGTACATAGGCACATTGTATGACACGACGCGATCCTTGCGAAAAAGAGAGAACTCCCCGTTCGATCTTAATTGCAACCAAATCTCTCCATACAATCTCAGCCATCCCCAAATCACAAACCCTAACCCTCTCAACCTACGCTTCACACCATCGTCAACTACCATCACAATTCCAGCAACCCTCCCCGAATTTGTTTTCACCAAATTCCTCCGTTAACAATTGGCGCTAGAAGGAGGGGGTGCGCATCCCTAATAAGTTAGAACATCAAATTTAAATATACAACCAGTGAAGCCATAAATGGAGGGCTCGCACTCCAATAATGTTCACAATTATAAAAAGATCATAAAGTCAGGTAGCAATGGTGTTGGAGGGCAAGGTTTCCTCTCTACTATTAACCTCTGTGTTACCTCCAACCAACTCTTTCTTCGCCTCATCCGCAGCGGTTGCTCTCTAATTCAGACTCAATTTTCTTGCGAAGATCCTTCTTCGCCTCCTTAATGGCTTTGACATTATCAACTTTAAATGTGACCATATAGCCAGGAGTTGAAGGGGCGAAGTGTACTGACCATTCATAGTCAGGATGGCCTGCAAGGAAGTTTTGAAGGTAGCCTAGGAAGCCGAGGTTGTAAGCATCACTCAACTTCTTCTGAGTAATCGCCTTAAGCTAGTTCACTTTTAAGAGCCTCGCCCATTGTCTTGGATTCGACAGAAAGTTTGTTAAAGGTCGCATGTGCTTTCTCAACCTCGTCTTTCCTCGCCTATACTTTATCAAGTTTTTTCTGAACTTCGACCAACTGAGATTTATAGGAGGAAGCCTCGCTTTTCCGCTTTTTAACAGTCTTGTTCTCGTCATTAATAATGGCATTTTTCTCTAAAAGAACATTGAAACCATGGTAAAAAGCCTCGCCCAGACCCATCTTGAAGGCAAACTCGGCATCAGCGGTATTTTTGTTCATCCACAACCTCTCATCATCATCTGAATAATTGCTTGCAGAATGGGAGCCAAAAGTGGCGGATACGAGCTGTAAAGGGGGTTCACCATCCGTTGCCACAGTTTTATTCTTCTTCAGAGGACCTTTTGGAACCTCGCCCCATCATGTTTCTTCCTTCTTTCTTGTTTATTCTAGCTCCTGGAGGAGGAGGGTCGTGGATTGCTGAACTGGTAGGAATGGTTGGAGAAGGGGGCGAGATTTCTCTTACGTACATTCAGGTTGAATTGTGTTCTAACTCTGGGAACGTCATACATATAGAAGTAACTCTGGGAATATATATATATATATATATATATATATATATATATATATATATATATATATCAGAGTATATGCTTCAAACTAGGTGAGGCTTTCTATGCAGGTGAAGATTTCAGAATCATTACCTCTAGTTCCTTTTATAAACAATTATTGCAAGGAACTGGGGGGGTAGTTATTATACCCCCAACATGCCTCACTTTATCTGGAGGCGTCGCCTCTACAACTGAAAGAAGAAGTTTTTGAAAGTTGACACTGTTTTGTGTGAGAGCATATCCTAAGTATATGAATGTGTGAAGGTCAGTTTTGTCAATTTTAATTTTTTTAAGTATCAAGTAGGCGGCATCTTCCCAGAGAACGACACTTACGAAGAAAATATTTGTAGTAAGAAGGCCCTAAGGGGTGATTTTCTTTGAAGGCCCTTCAGGGTGGTTTTTCTTGGAAGGCCCATCTAGGGTGATCTTTCAGCATAGGCCATCAATAGTGATCCTACGTTAGAATAAAATTGAAGGGATACCAACTACCAAGCTTGCTCAGAAATAGATAGGACTATCACTATTCAAAAGATCAAGAAAATGTGACTGCACTTCAAATTATCACCAACCTCTCCTGATTATCAAAGTTTTTGAAGAAGAATAGATTTTAAAGATAATGTACAGACTTCAATTTGAAGGATTCAGAAGATGTCCTCGCCTTCTACTGAAGCAACCTCGCCCACCTAGGGCCATGTTCAGAATATGTGTTAAAATTGTTAATTGAAGACTATGGTGAGATATTGAAGATGATGACTTGTGCCTTTTGATCAACAAAGGCCTCCCCCACCTATCAACAACATATGCCACTAGCCTCAGATACTACGAAATTTCTCTCCTTCTATTTGTGTCCTCACCCTCTAGGATCTCGCCAAGAGGCGTTCCCCAAAAGGACTAGGCTACACACAGAAAAATTATTAATGGAAGAATGAAGATATCAAGGGTCTCACATCTCAATGACACCTCTCACTTCAACGACATCGACCTCCCACCAAAGGTCAAGGTCAAACAATCAACATTAGTAAAATCATTGTTTGGGATGAGACTATATCTCCAACGGCTTCTCTCATTGGTGATATCAACGTCGCCTTCTTGGGTTAGGGCCATGAAGAATATCAGCACATGAATCCACCTTATTAGGATAGGTTCATCTTCATTACATGCACAACCTATTAATTAAGGTTTCTCCAAATCAGTTTCTCATCCCTATCAGCGTCGCCCTCTCAGGGGACCTCTCGCCTATACCTACTACCTTAGCATTGGAAAGTTTCAGAATTACTTTGAAGACAAAGCACATCGACTTCCATTTACCTTCTCAAAGATGATTCATATCAAAAGGCTTATCACATACCCGTAGACTTATCAACTTTACAGGAGATCTCGCCTACCTAAGAGGGCTACGCCTCCTACCGAAGAAGGCATGTAGGATGTTTACCTTGGTGATTTGTTGAAGGAACTGTTGGTGAGATCACAAGGCAGTATGAACAGGAAGACGTGATAACTCAACACTAGAACATGACAGATAAATAATACTACGCCTACACAGAAATCAGGAAGAAATGAATACAAGGCAAATACAAAGAATCAAAAAATTAGATAGATCTTTGAAGTCTACTACAGGTGACTGAAAGAAGTTCACTAACATGTTCATGCCTCAGTGAAGAATAAGGTTTGAAGACTTTCAAGTTTTCAGAAGGTGTGTAGATTTAGTATAAGTGCCACAAGAAGATTTCAGTGTATTAGCATTGATTGTGTTATAGACAATGTTCGAAGCATAGGAATCTGGTTTAATTGAATACATGATAAAGACAAAGGTTAAAGAAGATAGCTACAATCTTGAAGTTATACTAACTGAAAGAAGTTCATTTATATGTTCGAGCGCCAATGAAGAATAAAGAATGAAGTATTCAAGATTGTAGTAGCAATGAAGACGTTGTCTAAGTACCAGGAAGGATTCCAGTGAAAGTGCGTTGTTTATTGACAATCTGTGTTCGAAGCAATTTGTACTACTGCCGACTTGTCAATTGGAATGCAATGAAGATGTGAAGATTCAATTCAGTGTTAGTCGTCTGTGAACAAGACCAGTTGCACTAGGCTTCAACACATACGAAGAAGATCAACATATTTATTCAACAGAAATAATTGATGAAGTCCGACATGATAATTCCAGAAAATATCAAGCAGATTAACAAGAATTATCAGTGTTGAAGAAAACCTATGAGAAGCTAAATTGTCGAAGGCAAATCATACAGTCAAAAGGTGTTAGGTGTACAAAAGTTGAAACCTCAATAAAGAAACTGCAAGAAAGGAAACTTGAAGGTTTAAATGATGACCAACCAAACCTTGGGTACTAAACCATCGAAATGGTCTGATAGTTTTTGGATTCAAATTTTGATAGTTTTCTTTGGGTTCACACTGGAACCAGTTCAGTTTTGTTGCGATACTTTTAATGCTCCGATAGTTTATAAAATTTATTTTATAAACTTAAATAAATTTATTTTAAACTTATTAATTAAGTTTATTATAAATTTAAATAAGTTTATTTTATAAATTTATTAAAACAAAAAACTATAATAAGGAGTATTTCGATAGTTTCTTTATAAGAAACCATCGAAGTGGTTTTGAAAAAGGAAACAGAGAATGGTTCGATAGTTTTCTAAAAGAAACTATCGAGATGATTTTCTTTGATAGTTTTTTTTTCTTTTTTCTGCAGCACTCAATTATTGGTGAAGAATTGTGTGGACACAATTCAATGTCTTTTTCGATAGTTTTCAAAAAGACTAAAGAATACTACACAAATTGAAGCAGGAGGATTATTAAGACAATACTTTTATTCTTCATCTTCTTCGACAAAGAGAAGAAAAAAACAGAGAGAGACAGAGAAGGAGACATTTATTTTATACCTGAACTTCTCACCGGGTAAACGTTATAATGCCCAAACTTTGTTTAATCTTAAGGGCCATTATAAAGTTTCTCCGGTAATTAAATTCTTTAGACAAACAATTAAATACAAACATTGTTTAGGATTTAATTTGTAAAATCTTTGTAAAAGCAAGAACAAATTGTTCTTGGTAGCTGGTAAATTTATTTACCGGGTGTAGCACCCCTTCAAGATTTATATATCGAATATAATTCTTGGAAAATCTTGTGTTATTATTTTCATGTCTGAATTACTATTCACCCTCAAGAACACGAACCTGCTACAAGAACACTAGTTTAATTATCCGCAAAAGATTCGAAAGAATTTTTTATAATTAGTGAGTATCGTATTCAACCCCCCCCCCCCCCCCCTTCTACGATACTTCGGGACCTAATAATTGGTATCAGAGCTTGTTGATTGTGTTAGGTCCAAAGTATCGTAGAAGGGGGGTTGAATATGATACTCACAAATTCTTTAATTTCGTTCGCGGATAAATCGTTCAGTTCTAACACGAAACTAAATGCACCAAATCAAAATGTTAGATATAATTGCTGATGTTTGTTTAATCAGTGTTTAAGTAACAGGCACTGTTCAGAGTTTAGTCTGAAGTACTTATCAGAGTTTACATGGAAGCCGGTCAGAGTTTGTTAAAGTCTGACAGGGTGAAAGTCGATTTAGCTGTCGGTGCATATCATGAAGATTCTAGAAGCAATATATTCTGAAGATGGAAAGAAGCAGAATATATTGTTACAGCTAAGGAGACTGGACAGAGGACTGAAGCAATTCTAATTGATTACAATTGTATAGCTAATTTGTAGGAGTATCAATTAGAGATTGATTGTAACTGTGTATTATATAAACACAGATAGGTTATCCCTAGAAGGGATGCGATTATTGAAAATATTATTCTTGTAACCTAGTAGCTCTTTGTGATTCATTAACATCACTAAGATAGAATTATTTAATATAATTCAGTTTGTTGATTTACAAACTTGTGTTCTTGATTGTTATTCTCATACATATTTGATTATATTGTGTATTCGGCCTAACAATTGGTATCAGAGCCAAGGCTGTTTAATATATACAGTTTTTCGATTCAAACACAGTAATAATCATGTCTGAAGAAAATCAAGCTCCTCCCACAGTTGAACAGGTTAAACCTAATTCTGTGAGTCGGTATGAAACAATCAGGGTTCCAATTCTCAGGCCAGTGGAGTATCCAATTTGGAAGGTGAAGATGACCATGTTTCTGGAGGCTACAGATCCAGAATATCTTGACAGAATCTATGATGGTCCTCATATGCCGACTAAATTGTCTCCTGTTATTGATGGTCAAGAACAAAAGACTGTTCCAAAGGAAAAGAAAGATATGACTCCTGAGGACATCTCATCAATTGCAAAAGATGCAAAGGTTAGACATCTTCTCCACAGTGCTTTAGATAATGTTATGTCTAACAGAGTAATTGGTTGCAAAACTGCAAAAGAAATCTGGGATGCTTTGGAAGTCAGGTGTCAAGGAACCACTGCTATAAAGAAGAACAGGAAAACAATACTCACTCAGGAGTATGAGCACTTTGATTCAAGAGCCAATGAAACCTTGACTGAGACATATGACAGATTCTGTAAACTGCTGAATGATTTATCTCTAGTTGATAAAGAATATGATCTTGAAGAATCAAATCTCAAATTTCTCTTATCTTTACCTGAAAGATGGGATTTGAAGACAACAACTATAAGAGATAATTACGAACTTGATGAAACTGAACTTGATGAGATTTATGGGTTACTGAAAACTCATGAATTGGAAATAGAACAAAGAAACAGAAGATCAAGCAAGAAGACAAAATCTGTTGCTCTCAAAGTTGAGGAGAAGCCCATCAAGAAAGAATCATCAAGGAAGAGATCCAAGGGAAAGGCTTTAGTCATTAAATCTGAAAGTGAATCATCAAACTCTGATGATGACTCAAACTCTGATGAAGCTTCTGACTCTGAGGATGATGAAGAACAGATGATGCAAATGGCTGCATTGATGGTAAAGACCTTCAAGAAGATGGGATTCAAGAACTTTAAGAAAGGAAAGAGATTCTCGAGGAAAGATTCAAAATCTGAAAGGAAAGGTTTTAGAAAGTCTGATGGAAGGGAGACCAAGTCTGGCAAGAAGGATAAATCTGAAATCCAGTGCTACAAGTGTAAGGAGATGGATCACTATGCCCCAGAGTGCAAGAAAGGCAAATCTGAGAAAACACTCATCTCTAAAGGCAAAGACTGGGCAGATACTTCAGACTCTGATGATGGAGTAAATTATGCTCTTATGGCAACTGTCAAAGATGAGACTGAATCATCTGAAAATAAGGTACCCCTAACTACTTATGCTTATGATACTGATAATATATCTGAATTAAGAGTATATCTGAAAAAGCGTACATGTTAGTTATAGGGATCAGACTTTAGAGAATGAGAGAATTAAATCTGAGAATCTTAGTCTTAAAGATAGAAACAAGTTTCTTGAAGGAGAACTTGAAAATATGAAGCAGATTCAAAAAGAAAGAGATGATGCTGTTTATGTTAAACAGGAGTTGCTCAAAAGATATAGGCAACTAGAATCTGATCTAGAAAAAGAAAGAAAAATCATCAAGACTTGGACAGACTCTGGAAGAGACACTCATCAAGTGTTTCAGACAGATTCTGTAGGTTTAGGCTATTGTGAAAATGATGAACTTAGGTTTAAAGACAAGTTTAAGGTTAAACCACAACTTAAACCTGTGAAATTTGTTCCAGAAACCAATAAGTTAAAATATGTTGTAGTAAGAGAAACTGATATGGAATCAGATGAAACCTGTGAAAGACAGGAAAATATTATAACAGAAAATCTTATGGAAATAGAAGCTGTTAGAAAGCCAGTAAAAACTTGTGAAAAACAGGTTAATGTTGGCTTGATGAGAGGAAAACAGTTCAATCATAAGCTCAAAGAGGTAAAGTCTGCCATGAAACCAAAAGGGTCCAAGAAGAATAGGAATGGAAAGATATGCATAAATAAAAGAAATAATCATTTGCCTACTGCTGCTGCTCCAAGGAAAACATGTTATAACTGTGGTAGTTCTAACCATCTTGCTAGATTTTTCAATAAGAACAAAGATATTAATTCTTTACCTTCTACATCAGGAGTAAAGAATGATTATGTAAGGGTTAAACCACAGACTTTATGCACACATTGTGGGAGCACTTGGCATTCTATTTATACTTGTAAGAGTTATCATGCTATTTATCACAACTATTATGAGCCAAAACCCAACTTGAAGTGGGTTAGGGCAAACTCTGCAAGTGTAAAGTCTCACAATGTTAGTTTAAACTCTGTTGATAATGATTCCGCTGCAAAAGCTAACAATGTTAAGAAAGCCAAAGGATCCAAGCAAGTCTGGATCCTTAAAACTAACTCTGTGTAATTGATTGTGATTGCAGGGCATAAAAGAGAGCACCCTTATCTTGGACAGTGGTTGCTCAGGACACATGACTGGAAATAAAGCCCTGCTATCAGATTTTGAGGAGAAGGCTGGCCCAAAAGTATCCTATGGAGATGGCAACATAGGACTTACTCTGGGATATGGCAATATAAATCTTGGAAGTGTCATCATATCAAATGTAGCTCTAGTCTCAGGACTCAAGCATAATCTGCTATCTGTGAGTCAAATCTGTGATAGAGGAAACCATGTAGATTTTCATACTGAACATTGTGAAGTTATCAGTAAATCTACTGGAAAAGTTGTTCTAGTTGGACACAGGCACAACAACATTTATGAAGCAAGTTTGGTAACAAACTCTGATGGAAAAACAGTGTGTCTGACTGCAAAAATGTCAAATGAAGAGAGTTGGAACTGGCATAAGAAGCTCTCTCATCTCAATTTGAACAACATCAATGAGCTTATTAGAAAGGATCTTGTAAGGGGACTTCCAAAATCAATACTCAGTCTAGATGGCCTATGTGATTCTTGTCAAAAGGCTAAGCAAAGGAAGTCATCTTTCAAGAGCAAATCTGAATCTTCAGTAGTAGAACCTTATCATCTTCTACATGTTGATCTCTTTGGACCAGTGAATGTGATGTCTATGGGCAGAAAGAAATATGCTCTAGTAATTGTTGATGAATATACTAGATATACATGGGTGTATTTCTTATCAAAGAAGGATGAAACTGCTCAAACTCTGATGGATCATGTAAATCTACTGGACAAAGGATCACAGCACAAAGTCAAAATTATAAGGAGTGATAATGGAACTGAATTCAGAAACTCAATCATGGAAGCTTTCTGCAAGGAAAGAGGAGTGAAACAAGAATTTTCTGCACCTGGAACTCCACAGCAAAATGGTGTAGTTGAAAGAAAGAACAGAACTTTAATTGAAGCAGCCAGAACTATGCTTGATGAAGCAAAATTGCCAACTTATTTCTGGGCAGAAGCTGTTCAAACTGCTTGTTTTACTCAAAATGCTACACTGATCAACAAGCATGGGAAAACACCATATGAGATGGTGAAAAATAAGAAGCCAAATTTGAAATATTTTCATATATTTGGATGCAAATGCTTTGTGTTGAAGACTCATCCTGAACAGTTGACTAAGTTCGAGTTAAAAGCTGATGAAGGAATCTTTGTTGGCTATCCAGTGTCAACAAAAGCATTCAGAGTTTATAATCTGAGAACTAAAGTGATCATGGAATCCATACATGTGTCATTTGATGACAAGAAAATAACTGGACTTGATGACTTAGATGAATATGATCAACTGCGTTTTGAAAATGAAGGTTTATTCTCTGATGATGTAAACTCTGATGAAGCAGTACCGACAAACTCTGATGAAGCGGTTCTGACAAACTCTGACGAAGCATACTCTGAACCTCTACTGGTAAATACTGGAGAAACTGGAAATTCTCAAATTGAACAAAATAGAAGACCAGTTGAGGGGGAGCGTGAAGAAGCTCAACAAGACACAGCAAGTGAGTCAGTTGAGGAAACTGATTCAAACTCTGACAGTTTAAACTCTGAGTCATCCAATTCAGGGGGAGCCTCAAATGCTGCAGAAAGTCAACATATGAATCAGGAGAGCATGGATCAAGGGGGAGGATTCAATCATGATGCAAGAAACCACTTACCAACAGCAAGAAAGTGGACACAGGCACACACACCTGATCTCATAATTGGAGATCCTGATGCTAGTGTAAGAACTAGAAGTGCAACAAATAATGAGTGTCTGTATCATGCTTTCTTGTCTCAAACAGAACCAAAGAAAGTGGAAGAAGCTCTTCAAGATGCAAACTGGATAACAGCAATGCAAGAAGAGTTAAATGAATTTGAAAGAAATGAAGTCTGGACACTTGTACCTAGACCAAAGAATAGATCAATTGTAGGTACAAAGTGGGTTTTCAGAAACAAGACTGACAGTGAAGGTGTGATTACAAGAAACAAGGCTAGACTTGTGGCTAAAGGTTATTCACAACATGAAGGAATTGACTATGATGAAACCTTTGCTCCAGTTGCAAGATTGGAGGCCATAAGAATTTTTCTGGCCTATGCTGCACACAAGAAGTTTAAAGTCTTTCAGATGGATGTGAAAAGTGCTTTTCTCAATGGGAAGCTTGAAGAAGAAGTGTTTGTTGAACAACCACCAGGATTTCTAGATTCCAAACATCCAGATTATGTCTACAGGCTTGACAAGGCATTGTATGGACTAAAGCAAGCACCAAGAGCATGGTATGAAACTCTTGCTCAATTTCTTTTAGAAAGTGGGTTCACAAGAGGTACAATTGATAAAACTTTGTTTTATTTCAATACTGGTGATGATTTGCTTCTAGTTCAAATTTATGTAGATGATATTATTTTTGGATCTACTAATGACAAACTTTGTAAGAAGTTTGCAAAGCTTATGCAGTCAAGGTACCAAATGAGCATGATGGGAGAGCTTAGTTATTTTCTAGGCTTACAGGTCAAGCAAACAGATGATGGGATTTTTATCAATCAAGCAAAGTATACCAGAAATCTTCTAAAGAAATTTGGTATGCTTGATAGTTCATCTGCTACAACTCCCATGGCTACAGCAACAAAGCTAGACAAAGACACAGGTGCTACAGTGGATATAACAACCTATAGAGGCATGATAGGGTCTCTTCTGTATCTCACAGCAAGTAGACCTGATATCATGTATGCCACATGTCTTTGTGCAAGATTTCAAGCAGATCCCAGAGAGCCTCATCTAACAGCTGTAAAAAGGATTTTCAAATATCTCAAAGGAACCATAACCTTGGGTTTGTGGTATCCTAGAGAATCAGAGTTTAAGCTAATTGGTTACTCTGATGCAGATTTTGCAGGCTGTAAGATAGACAGAAAAAGTACAAGTGGAAGCTGTCAATTCTTAGGTGACAGATTGGTTTCTTGGTATAGCAAGAAACAGAAATCAATTTCCACATCCACTGCAGAAGCAGAGTATATAGCTGCTGGTAGCTGTTGTGCACAGATTCTGTGGATGAAGAATCAGTTGCTGGATTATGGGTTAAGGTACTCTAAAATACCTATTTACTGTGATAACCAAAGTGCTATTGCTATGACAGGTAACCCAGTACAACATTCCATGACCAAGCACATCAGCATAAGGTATCATTTTATCAGGGAACATGTGGAAGAAGGAGATATTGAGCTTCATTTTGTGTCTACAGACCAACAACTTGCAGATATCTTCACCAAACCCTTGAGTGAAGCTACTTTTACAAGATTGGTAAATGAACTTGGAATGATCTCTGGTTTTGACTAGAGATACGGGTTAGACTCAAAAACTATACATGTTTGATTTTTAATGCTCATGATTCCTTGCATGTATTAACTGTTATGAGTACCAGTGTACTAAACTCTGAACGTAAACTCTGATGCTAAACTCTGTTAGTCATAAAAGTGTTGGTCATACTCTGATAGTTACAGTCTAATGCTATACTCTGATTGTAATATTGTCCGAAACATATTGACCAATGAAGAAATTTGTATGAAGCATAATTCTCAGTAAGTAATTATGAATCCTTAATAGTTGTATAGATTCTGATCTCAAATATGTGCAGTAAGTTAACACAGCATGATACTGTCTCTGTATTTATAGCATCTCTTAGTTTATTGATCCTATACACTGAGTCTGTATTAGCTGTTTGCATTTTCTCTCATAAATTAATTACATTAACTGATAAAAAGTCTAAACTCTGATTATTAATTGTAAATAATTCACCCTCAAATCAAAAGATGCCAAAAAGAGCACAAATTCCTTTGAGATCATGTTGTGCCTAGGAAGATCCAGAAACTTATTGTATGAAATAAGGGCTAAAATCTTTGATTTTTGGTGACTAGTGCCAACCACTGATTACTGGAAAAATTAAAAAAAAAAATAAATAAATAAATATATATATATATATATATATAAAGGGGGTGAAAAATAAAAGATATATCCAAATGAAAGGATATCAAAATACAGAGTTTAGATATAAAAATCAGATTTTATGTTTTACATGAGAGTTTAGGCAACCAGTTTTTACTGCTTAAGTTTGTGGATTTTATGCACTTTGAGATGATCTAAATATTGATTTCAGTAAACTCTGCTATAGCACACACAATTATTCACATCTGTACAGTTTGAGAAAAGAATTTATTGACAAAGAAGGACAAATGGTAAACACTGATGTATTGTGAGAAATACGCCGAGGTAATTTTGTTTTAATCTCTGATGGTTAAAATGATTTCTTTGTTTCAGACATTTTATAATTTTGAGATTAGACATTTGTTTAGAAATTCGAAAGAGTATGAGTACAAACGGTTCATATTTGTATTAAACAGAGGAGAGAGAGGTTGAGTGTTTTGAACAATGTGAAAAGCGGTAATTATGGCTATTTTTACTGCGCGTGTGTATTGGAAGTTGTTGCATACAGCTGTCAGCGTATACATGTTTGACATCTGTCCCACTCACACATTTTTCAAAGACGCCTGCTGTGTGTAGTAATGATTAAAACGATTGGGTTTTAATTTTCACTGTTATTATTTAAACTTACTACACATAAACGGTTCACTCTTTTACACACTTCATCTTTTCATAAGTTTTTACTCACAAACTCTGTCTCATTTCTTGCTTTCTTCCAAACTTCTCTAATGGCGACTACATCGTTTGTTTCTTCTGGGTTAGAATTTGTTCCAAACAATTATGCAGCACCACTAAATACTGTTAATGCCCCAGAAGCTTTTCATATGATTCAAGATTTTCTTGCTCAGTCAGCGATTGGGCGTGCTTTAGTTGAACCAGCAAAACTCTCTGGTTTACAAATCAAGGTGTTCTGGGAGTCGGGGATGTATGATGATGGTGGTGAAACTGGGAACCCATCTATAATCTTTGAATATGAAGAAACAGAGTATGTGATTACTGCTGGAACCATTCGTGCTGCAATGGGGTTTCCTGAGTTTTCATCATATACTATTGGCATGGGTGATGAAGATTTGATAAGGATGATGCGAGAGATTGGGTATTCTGGACCCTTGAACAAGATTGGACAGTTAAAACGACCATTCTTACGGAAGGAGTGGAGCTTCTTCTTTGATTGCATCACAAGAACGTTTGGAAAGAAATGCACAAACTGGGATGCTATTCCCACAGACAATCTGCAAATCGGGTATTCTCTTTTATATGATAATCATTTTGATTTTGCACGACTTGTTTTGAATAATCTAGGAAAGAAAATGACAGAGAATAGAGGAGTCGTCTATTTTTCCAGATTCTGTCAGATTTTATTCTCTTACTGTGTTGAAGGAGTACAAGTAATTGAAGAAGATGTTTCTTGTTTTAAATTACACAAGAGGTTATTTTCTGATCTTATCAATAAGGATGTAAAGAAAGGAAATGTAGGTGATCTTTTGCTACCTGCATTAGTGCAACAGTTTTTGGATAACTCTATTCAAGCAGAACAACAACCAGAACCAGTAAGAACAGAAGCTGCTCCTTCCCAATCAATTCGTACTGGTGGAAGAATTAAACATAGGGCTTTTAAACCAGCAAAGTCTGTTAAGCCAACTACTGAAGCTGGGGTATCAAACACTGCTGATATGCCTCAGAAGAAACAGTTAAAGAAAAGAAGGGCCAACAGGGCAAAGTCTGATGTTGTTGATGAAGAGAATGAAACTGATGATGAAACTCTTCATCAAAGGAAAAGAAGACTAGTAGCAGCACATTTATTTGGTGCTGAGAATATTTCTTCAAACGTTGCTGAAGCTCCTGAAGTTTTTGTTCAGGAGGATGCTGAAAATGTTGAAGCAGTCTCTGTGTCTGATATGGCAAATGCTGAAACAGAAGATGAGGTTTTTGAACAAGATTTTACTGCTGATTTTGAAATGGAAAATGTTGTTGAAGCACATCCTGCTGTTAGTGTTTGTAACACTGAGGATGTGGCAGCTGATCAAGCCACTCTGGTACTTGAAGAATCAGTGGCAACTCATACAGAGATTCTCTTTGTCACCAATCAAATTCCTGAATTGGGTGAAGAGGTTGATCAGGCAGCAAAATCTGTCTCTTCTGAGCAGATTGTTGAAAATGTTGAGAAATCTGAGGTTGTTCCAGCAGTAGAAGTAGAGAAGATTTTAAATGAAGCTACAGGAGAGAATTGTGTTGAAGCAGAGGTTTTTCCAACAAACTCTGAAAGTCTTAAGGTTCCTGTGGAAGACAATGATGATTTGTTGCTTGAAGCTCTACAACAGTCGGTTGTTGAGGTTGTTCACAGAGAAGCAGAGTTAGTTGCAAATCTAAACTCTGAAACTCCTGAAGCTGTACAGCAAGATATTCCAGATGCTGAGGAAAATCAAGAAGACAATGCAGCAAATTCTGATGATAGTAAAGATGCTCATTCTAATCCTGATATACAGGTTGAATTATCAGAAGATGTAGACTCTGATACTATAAGAGAAGCAAATCGTGCTAATGCTGAGTACTTTCAAGATATGTACTTCAAGAACTGGGCAGATGCTGATTGTGTTTTTTCTGCTCAGAGGGCTGCTGATTTTGTTAATCAGTCTATCAAAACCATTTCATCTTCTGATGTTATTACAAGTCTAAAGGCCACTGTGATTCAAATTAAATCTCTTCACAACAGATTTGATGAGTCTCATAAGGAGGTCACTGCTTTGAGGAATGAAGTTGGTATGAGAGATCTTACTCTGAAGAATGATAGAACTTACTACAATTCTATGTTCAAGAAGCAAGCTAAGGACTCTGCTGAAATTCAGAAGAGGCTTGGGAAAGTTGAGGACAACCAGACTGCTATGTCTGCCCAACTGACTTCAATTTCTACTGCAATTGAGCTGCTGACATCAGTACTACTTTCTGATGATGTCAAAAAGGGGGAGAGTGTACCAAGTGACAAATGCAAAGACACTCAAACTCTGGGACGGAGGGAGGATGGTAATGATGGTGGAAACAAGGGAGATGGAAAGAGTTTAAGATTAAATTCTCATAGAAGAATACTAAGAAGATCAAACTCTGATAGAAGATCAAACTCTGGTAAGGGAAATGCAAACTCTGCCAGTGGTTCAAAACTCAAAAGTTTGATAATCTCTAATAAGCCTACCACAGATGAGGAAATTGCTACTAAAATGTTTTTAGAAGAGCATGGTGGTGAGGTAACAGTTGAGGATTATGATGCTGAATTAAGAGTGTTAAATGAAGAGCACCAGAAGAAATTGGAAGATGGTACTTATAAAAAGAAAGGTAAAGCTCCAAGGAGAAAAGAGATAGGAATATCTATTAAAGATAATGTAAACTCTGATCAAAGTTTGCAATACTCAAGGAGACCTACTATTTCAAGAAATGACAAACGAAAAGGTAAAATGGTAGAAGAAGAACAGTTACGAAAGAAGATTTATTCAACCTCTGACATTGCTCAAGTTGAATCAAGGATAAACAAATCAACCTCTGACGTTGCTCATGTTGATATTGCTACTAAAATTGTGACAACCTCTGACAAGGCTCAAGTTGTACAAACTCAACTCAAAGGTTTCTTAAGACATGTACTTCCTAAAACTCTTACATTAGAACCTGTGGATTTTTCTCAAACCAGGACAGTACATGGAAAACAATCTTATGACAAGTCTGGTTTAGGTTCACACAGAGAGAAGAGGATAAATAACAGTCCAATGGATCAAACATCACTGGCAGAACCTGGTGTTGGGGTTACTCAAGAGAGCCTTGACAAGCTAGAGTCTGTTCAGTTAATTTATCATAAGGGACTTAGGAAGGACTTTATGTTATACTTCATGGCTGATGGCAGAGTATACAGAATAGGTGAAAATGATATACATTTGAAAATGGCTGAAGAGTTAGAATATGTCTTATATCTACTCAAAGTCAGAAATCAAAGGACTCAAAATGCTGCTGAAGTTTTGAGAGTAAGGATGATGAGAGCAAAGGTTCTCAGTGGTGCTAAAATTACAAGTGCTTACATCCCTAAGTATAAAGATGCTCATGGAAAGATTGTAGAAATGAAAAGAAACAGTGCAAGACTAAGGACTGATCTGGGAGTTAAAGTCTTAGAATTCAATCTAGACTCTGATAAACCATATTTTATTAGGCTAGGGAATGAGATGAGGAAAAATTCCATCTATTCTTTGTGAGCTGCAATTTATCAGACTGGAGAATCTGATCCAGAGTTGAGAGAGTTGAAGAAAGTTATGGTTGAAGAGCTGGAAAGGGCTGAAAGAAGACTTCTCATGGATTATCTCAGAACTGTTCTTGATATTCAAGAAATCAAATAAAGTCTGACTGTAAGTTTTTAAAGTTTTCTGTTCTAAGTTAAAATTAAACTCTGTTATGATTAAACACTGCATTTGTTATATGTTTTGACATCATCAATTATCTGTTTAACTTGTACATTTTTATTATGCACAAGTTGGGGGAGATTGTTAGATATAATTGCTGATGTTTGTTTAATCAGTGTTTAAGTAACAGGTACTGTTCAGAGTTTAGTCTGAAGTACTTATCAGAGTTTACATGGAAGTCGGTCAGAGTTTGTTAAAGTCTGACAGGGTGAAAGTCGATTTAGCTGTCGGTGCATATCATGAAGATTCTAGAAGCAATATATTCTGAAGATGGAAAGAAGCAGAATATATTGATACAGCTAAGGAGACTGGACAGAGGACTGAAGCAATTCTAATTGATTACAATTGTATAGCTAATTTGTAGGAGTATCAATTAGAGATTGATTGTAACTGTGTATTATATAAACACAGATAGGTTATCCCTAGAAGGGATGCGATTATTGAAAATATTATTCTTGTAACCTAGTAGCTCTTTGTGATTCATTAACATCACTAAGCAATTATTTAATATAATTCAGTTTGTTGATTTACAAACTTGTGTTCTTGATTGTTATTCTCAGACATATTTGATTATATTGTGTATTCGGCCTAACACAAAACACGAGTCGGGGAATATATCATTTTATAAATATAAACCTCGAGGGGTGCTACAATTATAATCCGTAGATTAGCTTCAATGAGTTCAGGGTTATACAAAATCAATACAATGATAGAATTCTGAGCAATATTAATTTCTCTGATTTTTCTCTCTGGCTCACACTCTCTCTGTGTATTTGCTTCTGTGATCAACCTCCTAACTGAAGAAGACACTTCTTCTTTCCTCTATTAATTGTAGACTGAATTGAAAAACCATTGAACCAAAATTAATTGAATAATCCTGGCCGTCCATTCTTCATCAACCTGACAAACAAAGTCTTCAATTTTGAGCCCCGTTTTGAAAATTCAAGGGCCCCGTTGAAATTTTGTACATCATTATTATTCCTTCGTCATTCATGTCCGAATCATTATCGGAGGATTTCTTCGTATTATTATATCCCTTATTATCCGATGCTATCAATAGTATTTGTTTTATTCAAAGGAAGAAAAATTATTCCAAACCCTAACCCTAATTTTTCTAGGGTAATTGATATATCATCCGTATCAATAAAACATCTGTTATAGCCCCAGTATTCTTGAGCATTAGTTATATAAATGATATGTATTGATTTGGATAACTATCAGTCTTTGTGGATAACTATCACCTCGTAAAACGTGTATTTTTCTAAATTAGGGTTTTAAAGCGTACCAGTGGATCAATATCGATCCAAAAATGTCGTTTGGGGTATTATTTTCCACTAAGTATAAAAAGGAGAATCATACATTATACTTCATACAATCCGTATTAAAAATACACAAAAATATAAAATTCCCGAACCTTGTTCTTCGTGTTCTCGAAAATCAAAATCAATTTTGATTGTGTTATTGAAATCCAAATCACAAGTTCAAGTACTCAAATCAAAGATCTTGAGCTCTAGTTTCAGAATCTTCCAACCATATCATCATCTGGTAATTTTTCGATTTTATATGAATTTTTCAAATTTCGAATTAAATTAGGGTTCTTGATTAAATTTGGGGATTTTCATTCTATTGATTCTCCGTTCAATTGATTGCTTCCAACATGTTCCTAGGGTTCTAATTAGTAGGAATTCAAGCTTTAATTTCATGTTTATGTTCGATTTTGAGAAATTCGATTTCTAGGGTTTTGCCCGATTTTTCTTTTTAATAGTCCGTTCATATGAATGATCTGACATTGTTTCTGATAGAGGACTTTTGTTGTATGTGTTCTTAGCTTCATTTTAACATAAAGAACGTAGAGTTTCATGTACGATTTTAGTAGATCGGAAAATTTGTTTAAGGTCGCCGGAAAATAGTCGGGTTTGAAGTTCCGGTGATGTTTTTGGTTTGTTTTTGATCGAAATGTGTTGATATGGTTATAAGGAATGTTTTGATATAAAAAGCCCCAATTTTTATCAAGTTTTCAGGTCGTCGGAATCTGGAATTGTCGCCGGATTTTGGAATTTTTCTGGGTTGTTCTTCCCGACCCGTTTGTGTTCTTCCCGACCCGTCTACCCATCAACCCTAAAACTTTCGTACCTTTTGACCCTTGAAGTACCCATTAAAGTTCAATTAACCATTTTTTCTATTTTTCTTCCGATAATACCCCTACAAGGGCTAAGAGGTACTATTTTTCATACTTCAAGGGCTAAAAGGTATATACCCTTTTATACTTCAATGTGTGCATTTAAAATTCAATCCTCATTGCCACAACACCTTGAAGAGAGTATGCTCTTGGATATCATAGGGTGAAGCTTGCAGTAGCATTTGGTCTTCAGAAAATGAGGCAGGCATGACCATAACAATTGTGAAGAACCTTCGGATGCTGTGTTTTTTGTGTTTTACTTTAAGGAGTAGCTGCAAAAAGGGTAACTAGCTATATCAGTACATCAGCATACCAGGTTCCAGTGCAGAAAATAATTCAATAAAGTAAACCACAGCATATCGTTTTCTTCTTTTTACAGGTTGCGAATAAGGCTAGTATGTTTGATGAGGTGTTTAGCAAAATCTAAAAGGATTATACATATGGGTTAATGTAATAGGACCACAATTTAAACAACCCCCCACTAAAAAGTGGTTCAGACCCCTTGCATGTGAATGATATGTTCTATTATTGTTCTATTATTGTTCTTATGATAATTTTAGCATTTCACTAAAAAATAAGAGAATTATTTATGGTAGAATTATTCCTGGTTCTGACTTGCTAATATGGCTCTTATAGTAAAATAACTAAATTCAGTTTCTACTTAATTTGTGAACTACATGTGTACAGTGAAGTTTACATATAGAATGAAACCTATACAGGTGGGCAAGTTTAAGATAATCCCACATTACCACCATCTTTTCATGGTCTATTTGATCAGAATCTTTGTCTATTATCTCCTGTCTCTAGATCCCAGAGAGTGAGTGCATTTCTAAAGTTGGACAGACAAAGTTCAAATACCACTTACTAATCTCACCAATCCTAATTAGCCTCGTGCATTAGTGTATGATTGATTATGAGTCATGGGATGATTCAGATTCAGGGAAGGTGCCTAGAGCCCACCAAATAAGCCTTCTACCATTTCCCTCCGTTGCTTAATGAACTTGGGTATTATTAGTTCATGATTGACTATGATAGTATTTGCTAGACAGGGGATGTGCATAGAGCCCAAATGTTATGGTCATGCCTATCTCATTTTCAGAAGACCAAATGCTACTGCAAGCTTCACCCTCTGATATCCAAGAGCATACTCTCTTCAAGGTGTTGTGGCAATGAGGGTTGAATTTTAAATGCACACATTGAAGTATAAAAGGGTATATACCTTTTAGCCTTTTAAGTATGAAAAATTGTACCTTTTAGCCCTTGCAGGGGTATTATCGGAAGAAAAATAGAAAAAAGGGTTAATTGAACTTTAATGGGTACTTCAAGGGCTAAAAGGTACGACTTCAAAGTTTTAGGGTTGATAGGTATAAATCGTCAAACTTTAAGGACTAAAAGGTCATAAAGCCTAAAAAGCCCCAATATTTATCAAGTTTTCAGGTCGTCGGAATCTGGAATTGTCTCCGGATTTTGGAATTTTTCTGGGTTGTTCTTCCCGACCCGTTTGTGTTCTTCCCGACCCGTCTACCCGTTTTCCTGTCCCGGTTTCAATCTTCGAAACCCTAAAATATTTTCAGAAAACTGTTTTTGAATTTTATTTTTAAATTTAATTCGAAAATAGTTTAAATATTTATAAAAATCATATTTTTATTTTAAAAATACATTTTTAAATTCAGAAAATTATGAAAAATTATATTTATTTATTTAAATTCAAAAACTGATTAAATTTAATTTTTTAATTATTTTTAATTAATAATTAATTTAATTAATTAATTAATTAATTCTTTTAATCAGTTAATTCTTAATAATTAATTATTAATTAGATTTAATTAATTTAAATTAAGTTTAATTATTTTCTAGCTTGATTTAATTATTTAAAAAATAGTTTGAGCATTTGGAAATTGTCAATTAATTTTATATTAATTGATTTAATTGTTTTTAAATACTTATATTGGGATTAAAAATCCGATTTTTGATTTAAAAATTGTTTTGACTTATTTAAATTCAAATAAGCCATGAATATTGTTTTAAAAATATTTATAAGTGCTATATGGTTTATAAGTCGAATTATGTGTTTTGATAGTCCGTAAATGCCCGTACGAGGGCTAATGTCTGAGTTTTAATTACCGTAAAATAGATCGGGCATCCGATAGGAACCCGATTACTTGTTTAACTGTAAAAATGGTTATGAGTATATATTGAGGATAGAATGAGGATAGTTAGACTTACTGTAATGAGTTGTTTATTATAGAATCGACTTCCCGGAGCAAGGGAAAAGAGACGGTAGAGTGAGCTCGGTAGAATTCTGTCAGCTACTAGACCAGGCAAGTATCTGTCCCTTTACTTGTTGATTCAATTGTTATTATTCTTCAGAATTACATGTATGTTACCATCAGAACGATTCAGATTTTTCAATCTTCACCCGTATTGAGCACTTGATGCTATTTCCTTGAATATTCGTAACTTTTGATTTAATCCACAATCGTGTTGGATATCAGAAACCTTCTCCTTCAATTCAGTTTATATTGATGATAACCATTGTTGACTTTCTTAAATGAGTACGTTGTACCATTGAAACCATTCCGAATCTATTTCTCGGACTTCATTTGATATTGAATAGTTGAAGCTCTTTTGCAACTATTACACCCCGTCATTGTGTACTTATCTTGTTATGCATGTTATTGCTTATACTTTGTGATAGAATTGGCATGTTTTAAAATGAGACCAGTAATGGTCGGGCCATATTTATGGTCGTAATATCTTAAGGCCCAGATGGCCAAGGATCCTAGTGGAGGACTATGCTATAAGCTAGTCCGGGGTTGATGCGTGACTAATCAGCAGCTCAACCTTTGTATTTGAAAAATGTAGAAGTCCAATTCTAATTCCTCTTTCTTCAATAAAGATTGTTAAAAGCTTATGTTTGACTTGTATATTGTTGATTCAGATAACTAAAATCTTTCCTTTCATTATGGAACTGTGATTGATATATATATATATATCATGCTTGCTGAGCACATGTGGCTCATACTTGTTTTGTTTCTAACCCTATTCCAGTGAAGCGAGAGAATGAGCAGAAACAGTGCTAGTGACAGTTCTCCAGATGCTAGGAGACCACCCCGAGTGATTGTCATTGGACGGGTAGTTGTCTTACTTTGGAAGTTAGACTAGATGTCTAGCTTTGTATATTAAGTTGTGTAATAACTCTGAAAACTGGTTTGTAATAATTATGACTTAGAAGCTTGTTTCATGCCATAATCTGGATGCGGTCTTGGATAAGGGGTATTTTATGTTATTATATTATTATGCATGTGTTATATTCAGGTATATTGTGTTTCGTTGGTCGAGTGACTCCCCAAATCTGTACCCCGGGTTTGGAGGGCGTCACATCTCCAATCCTTAGGGATTTGGACTTGCATTCACAGGCACATAGAGATGATGCTGTAACTCATCCCATTTCAATGGAGACAGCATCAGACTCTACAGTCATTCCAAGACTGGAGGAAACTCATATTTCTATTCCTTATGAGGTGCCTAGCACTAGCTCTCACTTGGCTCAGGCCACCATGTCAGAATGGCTGAAGCCTGTGCAACATGACAGGCCTTCAGGATCATCATCTGTGCCCTCATAATTGACGGAAGAAGAACTTCAAAATCTTCATGTGGCACAGATTGATGAGATCTCTAAAATTTCCCAACATCTCCTAACATCTAATCTTCCCAACTCAGACTATGAAGCCATTCTTCTATGTCATAAGGAGGATGTTGAGGCACAGCAGGAAAAGATTGTAGATGAGGCTCAACAGGATGGCAATGTCGATGCCTGGTTGGATGCCAAAAGAACTGTGCAGCTCAAAGATGCCCTAGCTTTTCTCAGGGAAGAATATCTTACATCTTTGGGGTCCAATGCCAAGAATCTTTCTCCTGCAACAGTTTTTGAAGCATTAAATGACATGTATAAAAATCAGCAGAAGGCTCTGCATTATCTTGGGAATGGTCTTCAATCAGAGATTTCTACTATCAAGGAGGACACTGTTATTCCCAAATGACCTAACAGAATTATAGAAGGGGGGGTTGAATACAATTCTTGATATTTTCTTAAACTTAAAACAATGATAAAATAAAACTGAACTGAATAAACAAAAACACAAGATATCAATAATTCAGTTGGATTGTTTGATGATCCAACTGAAGTGTTTTTATTGCGGAAATAATCTGTGATACAAAAGTACACAGCTGCTCAGTTACAGAGTTGTAGAGAAGAATGCTCTCAAAGATAGCTAATACAAACTATTTGTTTTTCTTCTCTTACATTCTTTCTAACTGCTACACTTGGTTATATATTCCCAAGTTTACAATACTATTTTTGGCTACTCTAAAGTACACTAAAGATAACCGCCAATAGTTTGCTTTTCATCCCTTTGTCCAGTGGTCCTTGGAGATCCTTGCTTTTGTCTTCATGCTTATTATGATCACTCCCAAGAGCCCAATTGGAAACTGGGATGTTTCCTTATTCCCCATGTCCATTTTAATGGTTTCCAATGCAAAGTACACTTCCACATCACCTTTAGATCTGTTCAGTAAACTGTCACTATCACTTTGTCAACTATTCAGAAAAGCAATAATGATTCGTTGATAGCAGGGAGATGTGTTTCGTTGATAGCTTTATTCTCCATTTCGTTGATGAGTAAACTTCATTTTGTTGATGAGTAAACTTCATTCCGTTGATGGTGTATCCTTGTTCCGTTGATAGAGTAATCTTCATACCGTTGACATGTCTTCACTTAGGCAAAATTACAAGGCATGATATACTTACAATTAACCAACCTATTTTGCCTATCTAGTACTTAGTCAACATGACTTAGGAAACCTATCTAATACATACATCAAATGCATATCAAACTGTGAAGTATTGTACAGTGCAATTGCTACAACACTCATTCCGTTGATGAGCTTCCTGTCAACGAAACACTGCAAAGCATGCCATTTCGTTGACAGTTACAAAATAACTTAATACAAAATCTACTAAGTGTTTTTACAATTATCATCAAGAATCAACATATTCCTAACAATCTCCCCCAATTTATGACTGATAGAATAACAGCCATAAATCAAGAGCCTTGATGATAACAAAAACACTCAGACATATTACCCATGATTAAAAGTAAAAATTGCATTGAGCTTCATAAAGTTTTAGACATAAACAAGACTTACAAGACTAATGCCCAAATGTGCTCCTCTAGACTGAGCAAATGATTCATCTTGGTCTTCTTTGAGGCATAGTCTTCTTCCCTCTCCTAGAGTTGTTCTCCTCAATCTGGACCTGTAGCCTTCTGTAAAAGATCTTCTCTTCTTCATCTTGATCACCAAGCTTGGATTGCATGAACCTTAGAGTTTGATTAGATGCCTTATCCAGCTGGTCTTCCATCCTGAAGAACCTTCTGCAGTTGTCCTTGTCCTTAAATTCCATCATCCAGTAAGGTTGAAGATGGATCTTCTTTCCTGTTGAGGGCACTCTTAGCATCCTGGGAAGAGCCTCAGGCTTGTTCCAGCTAGCCTTTATTTGACATATCTTGGAGACCACCTCAGACTTGGCTGTTTTGGTGAAGCCAAAGTCTTTCTTCAAGCATCTAAACACTGTGAGTAGTGTTTGGTAGTCTTCTCCTAAAATTCTGTAGAGAGGCCATATTTGTTCTCTACCACCCTTGTATGTGAAAACCAATCTTTCAGGTAACTTTTGAGAAGCTGCAATGCCCCTTACTTCCACCAGGTTGTCTAAATCAAGATGTAAGCTGGATTCTTCCCTGATGTCAGCAATGTACATGCAGTCCTCTGGATTTGTAGGGGGTTTCTGAGATTGTGGCTTCCTCACAAATACTGGCTTTGCCTTGACAGCCCTTTTCTTTGTCTTTATTGGTTGATCCTTTTCAAATAGGAACTTTGGAAAATAGGCTTCATCAAATTCAATAGGCTCCTCCTTTGGCATGATTGGTTGATCATGAAAGTTGACAGGGTGTGCAGGGTCACAGGCCAACTTTCCTCCAATAGGTAGGTCAATAGGAATTTGATGTGCACTTGTTGTGGAAGGGGCTTGAGCAGTGTCCAGAGAGTCCTCTTTTTCAAAGTTCAGATTCCTCTTAGCTCTAGCCTTTGGTTGCCTTACACTTTTCCTTGCTGGTTCAGCTTCATTAGCTCCATCCTTGGCTTTTTCTTCCTGAAAGGTCTCTTCATCTTCAAGTGCTTGAGCAACTGCCAATGCTTGCATTGCTGCCCTTTCAGATTCTTCAGCCTTGGCCTTTGCAAAATTTGGGTGACCAACCCAAATGCAGATTTCCTTGCTGTCCCTGTAGATGATGGCCCTTTGATTCCTTATGCTTGGATGATTGCTTTCCTTGCTCTCAATGATCAGCTTCCCTAGGACTTTGAACTCATCTGGCTTTGGAGCAGGATAAAATATCCTTTCAATGTTCTTGCCTTTGGGTTTGGCAGGTGATATTGGAGACATCCCTCTTGCATCCACATTCTTAAAGCATGAAGATTGACCCTTCTCATTTCTTGAATCTTGAAAGATTCCATGCTGAAGGGGCTCTATAGCATAAGAGCTCTTGAACTGTGGCTCCATTTGTACAATCACCATTGCATTTGTTGATGGCTGATCTGTCTTTGAAGATTCAGTAATGTTCTTGAACCTTGCTTCTATGTTGGACCAGTGATCTTTGATTTGTTCTGCAAGTTTCATCCTCATAGAAGCTTCCTGGATCAGGTCAATACTATCCTTCTTCTTCTTCCCAAACTCCCCCATTGCTAGTGGCTCCTGTGGCAGTGAAATGGCTGGGACCAACACCTTTGTGATTTGAATGTTTAGCTCCTTAGATTTCTCCCCCTTTTTGTTAGCATCAAGAGAGATGACTGGGAGTCCTTGAGCTGCCACTAGCTGAGTGAGTAGCCGAGTTTGCTTCTCCTGTTCCTTCTGCATTTGAGAAAGTGTAGCTTCCACCTTGTCCACTCTTGTAGAGAGAGTTTTCAAGGATGTAGCCACCTCAGGTTCCTTAGAGAAAAACCTGGTCATCTTGGACACAGTGAGAAGAGGGAGCTTTTCATCGATCATCCTGTAGTTAGCATCCCTGAGATTGCTAATGGAGTCCTTGATTTCTGTAGCCTCAATCCTTGTCTGCATCATTTGTAGCCTTTGAATTTCCAGAGAATCCATGATGGCCTTGTAGAATTTCTTGTCCCTTGCATTTGCAGACTCATGAGCTAGATAGGCCTCATTGTACTGCCTTGAGATAGCAGCATCTAGAGTGACTCTTCCATGCATACCCTGAGAAAGCCAGCCTGGTGTAGGAGGCACCACAGAAGTCCCAGTCTGTGAAGTGGTGGCCACCTGTAGATTATCACCATAGCTGTCCTCATCATCAGAAAACTCAAAGTCTCCACTTGCTGCAGCTCCTGGAGGTAGATTGGTCAAGGCATCCTTTGCTCTTTGCATTGATGCAGTAGTATGAATTAAGTTGAGTGACCTTTCTGCCTCCACATTGCCCTGTTGAGCCATAACTTGATAGGCTGACACAGGATGAGTAAAGGTCTCAGGATCCAGGGAAATACTATCCAGAGTTTGTTGATAAAGCTCTTGGAAAGTAAGTTCCCTTTCTCCCTCACTGACCTCCATTAACTCATTAGCAATGGCTGCTTCCACCCTTATTGCTCCTGTAGTCCCTTCTCTCTCTCCACTCTTTTCTTGCATCATGGGCTCCCCATGGCTCACACCTCTCACACCCTCACCTTCACCTACTAAGGTGGTACTCTCAAACTCTCCTTTTGCCTGGCTGGAAGAAATAGCCAGCCTCTCACTCTCATTCTCTCCTTTTGCCTGGCTGCAAGCCAGCCTCTCAATTTCACTCCCTCTCAAACCTAAAAGTGTCTCAACTACCACCAGGTCATCTACACTAGTTGTGGAAACAACTGGATTTTCAATAAGGGGTGTAGATTGACCTATCAACGGAATGGTAGTTTGAACTGTCAACGGTATGGATACCGTTGATGGAGAAACACTTGTCAACGAAAGAAGCTGTTTCGTTGATGAAGTCAATAAAGCACTTTGAGAAAGTGAAATTACAGTAGAATCTGTGGTGATTGATTTTAGAGATTGGTCCACAGATCCTCTTGCAACTTCAGAAAAAATTGGTTGATGGCCCAACAAATCACTTAACAAGTGATGGCCACCAGCTTCAGAGTGGGGCTTCTCCAAGATTAGAGTTGGAGAATCAGGAAAAGATGTATGGATCATGTCCACATCTAAAGATTGAGTTGGTGAATTGGATGGAGATAAATCAAGATTAATGTTTAGAGAGTGGGACTGTAACCCCAGAGAAATAATAGGGGTTACATCAACCTGAATTTGAGAAACTGGAAGTGTTGCTTCCAGTGTGTGTGCACCCTGTGAACCCTTGGTCTTTTGCTTCACTCTCCTTTGGTATTGGGAAAATGTAGACTGTGGGCTTGAAGTGTCCCTTACCCTTTTGGACTGTGCTCTAGGTGGAGAGCTTGTTTCAATAATCACATCCTTTTGGGAGGATGCAATTAGACTTGTGTTTAAATCCATTTTACTCATTGTGCCTTGTTGGGAAGACACAATGGGGCTAGGCTGGGAAACACTTACCTCACCTTCCTTATTCTTGGGGTTTCTTTGATTTTCACCCCTCCCCTCACCTCTCACAACTCCAGACTCACTCCCCTTAGGTTGTGTGGTAGTTTTTACAACAGGTGCCTTTTGAGAAGCACCTGAGGTTGGCTTGGAGGATTTCTTTGATTTTGATTTAGTTGCTGGGGCAGGAGCCTGTTGGGTCACAGCTACAGACTCCATAGCAACAAGGTTGGAGGAGACAATAGAAGTAACAGCTATACTAATAGGGATAGTAGTAGTTACCTCAATGATTGGCAGATACACCACTGGAACATCACCATTGTAGTTCAGCCTCAGTATGTCTGTCAATACTCTCTTTTCTTGTACAAAGCACTCAAACCTGGCATTAGGGTTAGAGATAACTAATGGTGCTGGACTAACATGATTAGCCAGCATCATCAGAAACCTTGCATAATAGATATTTTTCTTCCTATTTGCCCTATCACCCAACTTAGCACCAATTTCATAAATAAGTTGGGTGCTAAAGTTGTAATATCTATCATTTAGAAGCATGGTTAGGAGAATTAACATAGAATTAGTTAATGCATCAAAATTACTAATCTTTCCAGAAAAGACCTTAATGAATGCATCAGCTAAATAACTGTATTCCCTAACCAAACCTCTCCTAATTATTCTACCCAGATTATCAGTAGGCAAAGAGTAGTTTATAGAATTTAGCATGGTAGTTATTTCAGTGTTAGTAGGCAAAGCATCACAGTTATTATCAGGAATATGTAAACATGCTTGCAAAACATCAGAATTAACTATGTACTCATTACCTTGAAGAGTGAATTGCAGTGTGCCGTTTGTTCCACTATACTCACATGAGGTCCAAATCTCCTCGATTACTTCATTGTAGAGTGGTGTAGAGTGAAACATCGCATAGCTCAACTTACAGTTCCTCATGAAATCCATCATTTTGAAAAAGATGCTGTTCGGACTCTCCTTAACGACAAATGGAATGGAATTGTTCTTCTCATAGATGAACCCACTAGCAGACATAAGCTTGACTATGGGTGCCATTGTTGAGTGAGGAAAAGCTTCGAGCTGTATTGCTTGTTAGAGAGAAGAAGCTAGAAAAACTTTTGGAATTTTTGAGAACAGGTAGAAATGAAATAAAGAAATTAAAATTTCTTAAATACTTCCCCAAAAGTTCTCAGAAATTAAGTCCAATAATTAATCTAAATTACCTGATTGGCTTAAAAAGTAACCGTTAGAATTAAATATTACCACGATTTATGCTTACAGGGGTGTATGTATAGATCGTGATAAAGAACGTGAAATTTCAACGGCTCAGATTAAAAAGCGCTACATCAACGAATCAGGATTGGGCGGTTAAAGTCCAGTCTTATTTCGTTGATAAAGCTGCGTTTCGTTGATATAAAAGAGCTATCAACGAAACACCCAGAAAAATGCTAAGACTGTCAACGAAATGGTGCGTTTCGTTGACATAGTAATTTTGACTTAGACAAAATTTCACCTTTTCCTGAGAAAATCAATTCACAGAAAAATTATGGCAAGTTCCTGGCTGCATTATGACTTGCAAATATCTCAAAAATAATTAAGAGAAATTTAGCATACCTAGCTCACTTACTAATCTTGAGAATGTTGATTCATCAAGTGGCTTGGTAAAGATGTCTGCAAGTTGTTGTTCACTTGGAACAAAATGTAACTCCACAGTACCATTCATAACATGTTCTCTAATGAAATGGTACTTGATGTCAATGTGCTTGGTTCTTGAATGCTGCACTGGATTCTCAGTAATGGCAATGGCACTAGTGTTGTCACAGAAAATAGGAATTTTCTCAACTCTTAATCCATAATCAAGTAATTGATTTTTCATCCATAAAATCTGTGCACAACAACTTCCAGCTGCAATATACTCAGCCTCAGCTGTGGAGGTGGAAACTGAGTTTTGTTTCTTGCTGAACCATGACACAAGCTTGTTTCCTAAGAATTGACAGGTGCCTGTTGTGCTTTTCCTGTCAATTTTACATCCTGCATAATCTGCATCTGAATAACCAATTAGTTCAAAACCAGATTCTCTAGGATACCAAATGCCAAGGTTTGGTGTTCCCTTGAGATATCTGAAAATCCTTTTAATAGCAACTAAATGGGATTCTCTAGGATCAGCCTGAAATCTAGCACATAGACATGTAGCAAACATAATATCAGGTCTACTAGCTGTTAAATACAGAAGTGAGCCTACCATGCCTCTGTAACTTGAAATGTCCACAGATTTTTCCTTAGTATTCAATTCAAGTTTGGTGGCAGTGGGCATGGGAGTTTTGGCAGGAGAGCATTCCATTAAGTTAAATTTCTTTAATAAATCATGAATATATTTTGTTTGACTAATGAAAATGCCTTCATTAACTTGCTTCACTTGAAGACCAAGAAAGTAAGTTAATTCTCCCATCATGCTCATTTCATATTTACTTTGCATAAGCTTGGCAAACTTTTGACAAAGTTTCACATCTGTAGACCCAAAGATTATGTCATCTACATAAATTTGAACAAGTATAGTAGAGCCATTCACAATCCTGTGAAAAAGAGTTTTATCTACAGTACCTCTAGTGAAATGATTCTCAAGAAGAAACTGTGAGAGTGTGTCATACCAGGCTCTAGGTGCTTGTTTCAAACCATAGAGTGCTTTGAGGAGGAAGTATACATATTCTGGAAAATCATCATCTTCAAAACCAGGAGGTTGACTTACATAGACCTCCTCTTCCAATTCCCATTCAGAAAAGCACTTTTCACATCCATTTGATAGACTTTGAAATTGGCATGGGCTGCATAGGCTAGGAAAATCCTTATTGCTTCTAGTCTTGCAACAGGAGCAAATGTTTCATCAAAATCAATTCCTTCTTCCTGTGAGTAGCCTTTTGCAACTAGTCTTGCTTTGTTCCTTGTGACTATGCCATTTTCATCCATCTTGTTTCTGAACACCCATTTTGTGCCTATTATACTCCTGTCCTTAGGCTTGGGCACCAGCTTCCAAACATTGTTCCTTTCAAATTGGTTTAGCTCTTCTTGCATAGCCAAAACCCAATCTGGATCTAGAAGTGCATCCTCAACTTTCTTTGGCTCATCTTGAGACAGAAAGCTGCTATATAGACATTCTTCTTGAGTTGCTCTTCTAGTTTGGACTTTTGAAGAAACATCACCTATAATAAGTTCAAAGGGATGATCTTTAGTCCATTTTCTTGAGGGAGGTAGATTTGCTCTTGACGAGGTAGCTTCATGATCATGATTGCCTTGATTGGATATTTGTCCTTGAGAAACTCCCCCTGAGTTTGTTGTCCCTAAATGATCACTTCTTGAGACATTTCTATGACCTTCAACGGTATGACTGTTTTGGCTGTCAACGAAACGCTCATTTTGATTGTCAACGAAACCACCATCTTGACTGTCAACGAAATGACCATTTGGTCTACTAGCAGCTATTCTTTTCAATCTTAATGCAGCAATTTCATCTTCACTGCTGCTCTCATTTGTGCTAGATACAACAACTTTAGGCTGTTTCTCAGTAGTCTTAACATGATTCATTCGATCTCCTTCCTCATTCTCAAAAGAGAGACTTTCATGGAAACCTTCATCACAGAGACCTTGAATTTTGAGATCATCAAAAACAACATGTACAGATTCCATAACAATGTTGGTTCTGAGATTATAGACTCTGTAAGCTTTCCCTGCTGCATATCCCACAAATATTGCTTCATCTGCCTTTGCTTCAAATTTCCCCAAATGCTCAGCTTGATTTCTCAGAACAAAGCACTTGCATCCAAAGACATGAAGAAAATCCAATAGTGGCTTCTTTCTTTTGAGTAGTTGATAAGGGGTCATTCCCTTGGCCTGATTAATCAAAGAAATATTCTGAGTGAAGCAAGCTGTGTTAACTACCTCAGCCCAAAAATAAGTTGGTAACTTTGATTCATCTAGCATTGTCCTGGCAGCTTCAATAAGTGTTCTGTTTTTCCTTTCAACTACACCATTTTGCTGTGGTGTCCTTGCTGCTGAAAACTCATGCATAATACCATTTTCTTCACAGAACATCTTCATGCTTGAATTCTTGAATTCTGTCCCATTGTCACTCCTGATCCTTCTTACTTTCAAGTCAGGATGATTGTTTACCATCTTGATGTGATTGATAATGATTTCACTTGCCTCATCTTTAGAATGTAAAAAGAAGGTCCAAGTAAATCTAGAAAAATCATCAACAATCACAAGACAATATTTCTTCTTTGAAATAGACATGACATTTACAGGGCCAAACAGATCCATATGAAGTAACTCAAGCTGATGGACAATTGATGACTCTGTCTTGCTTTTGAATGATGCCTTCTTTTGTTTCCCTTTTTGACAGGCATCACACAAACCATCCTTGGAAAACTCCACCTATGGAATTCCTCTAGCAAGATCCTTCCTTACCAAATCATTCATAACCTTGAAATTCAGATGAGATAATTTCTTGTGCCATAGCCAACTTTCATCCTTGCTTGCTTTGCTGAAAAGACAAGTGATGGTGTCTGGACTTGTGCTACTAAAGTCAGCAATGTACACATTCCCTCTTCTGAATCCAGTCATTACCACATTGTTGTTTCCTCCTTTAGAAACAACACAGGCTTCTTTAGAAAAAGTAACTAAAAATCCTTTGTCACAAAGTTGACTGATACTAAGCAAATTGTGCTTGAGACCATCCACCAATGCAACCTCATCTATGATGACATTCTCTTTTGAAATCAAGCCATATCCCTTTGTGTAGCCTTTGCTGTCATCTCCAAAAGCAATACAAGGGCCAGCTCTTTCCTGAAACTCTGTGAGCAGGGTAGAATCACCAGTCATGTGTCTTGAACAACCACTATCCAAGTACCAAAGATTCTTTTTGTCTCCCTGCACACAATAGAACCAAATCAAGTCGATTTTGGTACCCAAGTTTCCTTGGGTCCTGTTTTGTTAGCCTTTGCTTTTCTTTTTACATCATTTTTCACCTTGGGCTCAGATTGATTTAAATCAACTTTTACTCTTGGTGTTGATTTCTGATTGTTGCTCACATTTTCATTTACAGCATGCATATTTGAAGGAACACACATATTATTCATATTCCATGGCATTTGTGGCATACTAAACATATTCATGTATGGATTAGGCACAAATGATATGTTAGCATATGGATTCTGAAATTGTGCACATGGAGCAAACATGTTAGGCATAACAGGCATTGTAGGCATAAGATTATTCATTGCAGGCTTGGGAATTTTCACATTAGCAGTTTTCTTAACAGATTTGCAGTTAGTAGATAGATGACTAACACTTCCACAATTGACACAAGTCTTTCTAGGAGCATATTTATCAGGTGTGTAATTGTTGTGTTTGTTAATTCCTACTTTGCCATTCCTGTTATTCCTTTTATTTCCCTTAGCCTCAATTTGAACATTCTCTATTTTATCTTTCAATTGCTTGTTGGACAAGTGACCTACATTAGCTCTCTCAACAGGCTTCTCAACTTTCTTTGATTTACTAGACTCACCTTGAACAAAGTTCTTGGTGACAGGACCATACTTATTATTAAGTCTAGTGAGTTCATCTTTTCTTTTCTCTGTCAACGAAACACCCTGATCGGTTGATGGTTCATGTGTCAACGGAACATCGCATTCCGTTGACATATCAACCTTCAACAAATGATCATTGTTGTTTGTTGACTCTGTTTCTGAATCTAAGGCTTCACAAGCATACCCTAGTTTCTCTTTGTTCTTTTTCCATGATTGTTCACAGAAAGATTCCATACCTTGAACATTAATGATGTTGGTAGCAACATTCCTGGCATCTTTCCATTTAGCAATCACACTCTGTTCTATTTCTAGTTGTGTCTTAAGAATTTCTTCCCTTTGTAACACGTTCTCAAGTTCCTTCTTAGCATCCCTACTAACACATCTCATTTTCTCAAATTCAATGAGCTGTGCTTCTAACATTGCATTCCTATCACTTAAGAGCAAATTAGTCTCTTTAATTCTTGAATTCTCTTTGGTAAGTGATTTAAGAGTAACACGCAAATTATATAATACAGTAGACATTTCATTTACTGCACTATCGCATTCCTCTTTAGAAAGCTTAGAAAGATTAGTAATTGTTACCTGGTTGCTTGAGGAACTTGCTTCCTGCTCATGATTGTCAGCCATAAGAGCCAAGTTGACATACTCAACATCATCATCAGAATCTTCACCATTACCAGCCCAATCATACTCCTGAGACATGAAAGCCTTTTCCTTTTGCTTGAGAAGTTCAAAGTATTTCTTTTTATAATCAACAGGCTCAAATTTCCTGTTGCTCTTCTCAATCTTGGGCTTTCTGCAGTCTCCAGCAAAGTGACCAAGCATTCCACAATTGAAACATTTAGATTTAGACTTTTCAATCCAGTTTGTTTTGCTAGGTTGAAAGTCTCTTCTTGGTGGCCTTGCTTCTGAGTTTCTTTTGAACTTGAACTTAGAGAATTTTCTTGACAGAAAAGCAATGTGTTCATCAATCTCATCTAAGTCATCCAAGTTGGCTGGTTCTGATTCTTCTTCTTCTGTCATCTTGTCTTTACCCTTGCTAACATCACTCCTACAACTAGATCGACTAGTTGTGGCCTTTGCAGCTTCTTTAGTGTCATCTTCCAGTTGGTTCACAGATGCAATCAATGCAATGGATCCACCCTTCTTCTGTACCTTTTCAATTTCCTCATCTTGCTCCATTTCCAGCTCATAAGTCTTCAATGTTCCATACAGCCTTTCAAGAGTGTAATCTTTGTACTCTTGAGTGTTTCTTAGAGAAACAGTCATAGGCTTCCATTCTTTTGGAAGAGCTCTTAGAAATTTAAGGTTTGAGTCCTTAGTTTGGTAGATTCTCCCATACAACTTTAATCCATTCAGAAGCTTTTGAAACCTACTAAACGTGTCATTTAGGGTTTCACCAGCTTTAAAGTGAAAGTGCTCATATTGTTGTATAAGGAGTTGCATTTTGTTCTCCCTTACTTGCTCAGTTCCTTCACATAGTGTTCTGACAGTGTCCCATACTTCTTTGGAGGTTGTACAGTTTATGACATTATCAAACATCTCTTGCTCCAAACCATTAAACAGAATGTTCATGGTTCTCTTATCTTTATGGATTTCTGCAAGATCTTCAATAGTCCATTCTGAGACAAGTTTTGGAATTTCTACGTCAGGAGCATCATCTGGCACTCCAATTCTAGATGCAAACTTCATGGGAACGTGTGGACCTTTCTCAATGCAGTCTACATATCTCTCATCCATAGACATGAGATGTAAATGCATCTTTACTTTCCAGTGAAAGTAATTGTCCTTATCAAGAACTGGTATCTTCACACCTGCATCCTTCTTCACCATGGTTTCTGTTTTGGTCTTGATCTTTAAACTTCTTGTATGTTAGAAGCTTGCTCTGATACCAATTGTTATTCCCAAATGACCTAACAGAATTGTAGAAGGGGGGGTTGAATACAATTCTTGATATTTTCTTAAACTTAAAACAATGATAAAATAAAACTGAACTGAATAAACAAAAACACAAGATATCAATAATTCAGTTGGATTGTTTGATGATCCAACTGAAGTGTTTTTATTGCGGAAATAATCTGTGATACAAAAGTACACAGCTGCTCAGTTACAGAGTTGTAGAGAAGAATGCTCTCAAAGATAGCTAATACAAACTATTTGTTTTTCTTCTCTTACATTCTTTCTAACTGCTACACTTGGTTATATATTCCCAAGTTTACAATACTATTTTTGGCTACTCTAAAGTACACTAAAGATAACCGCCAATAGTTTGCTTTTCATCCCTTTGTCCAGTGGTCCTTGGAGATCCTTGCTTTTGTCTTCATGCTTATTATGATCACTCCCAAGAGCCCAATTGGAAACTGGGATGTTTCCTTATTCCCCATGTCCATTTTAATGGTTTCCAATGCAAAGTACACTTCCACATCACCTTTAGATCTGTTCAGTAAACTGTCACTATCACTTTGTCAACTATTCAGAAAAGCAATAATGATTCGTTGATAGCAGGGAGATGTGTTTCATTGATAGCTTTATTCTCCATTTCGTTGATGAGTAAACTTCATTTCGTTGATGAGTAAACTTCATTCCGTTGATGGTGTATCCTTGTTCCGTTGATAGAGTAATCTTCATACCGTTGACATGTCTTCACTTAGGCAAAATTACAAGGCATGATATACTTACAATTAACCAACCTATTTTGCCTATCTAGTACTTAGTCAACATGACTTAGGAAACCTATCTAATACATACATCAAATGCATATCAAACTGTGAAGTATTGTACAGTGCAATTGCTACAACACTCATTCCGTTGATGAGCTTCCTGTCAACGAAACACTGCAAAGCATGTCATTTCGTTGACAGTTACAAAATAACTTAATACAAAATCTACTAAGTGTTTTTACAATTATCATCAAGAATCAACATATTCCTAACAGACACATACAGATCTTTGACACAACTAAGGAACTCCTATCTCTCTGATTTTCCCAAGGTAGATGGCATCCTCAAGGAAGTGCAGAAAACTGCTGCAGACAATCTCAAGAAACTGGCTACTAAGCTAGATAATCAAGTGCAGTCCAACATCACCTCCAACTCCATGCTCACAGTAATGTGGAAAAACCAGTATGGTGATAAGCTGGTGGATGAATTTCCCATTTCCAACATCTCCAAATTTGATTTTTCCAAGATCAAAGACCAGTCTCTCAACTCATTCCGGTCTGGGCAACTCTTCTCCAAAGTTGATAGATTGGAAAGGGAGGTAGCTGAGCTCAAATTAGACAACCAAGGTCTCTCTCATACCTTGGGGCTCCTCAATGCCAAGTTGGATGACCAAAGCAACTCCGCCTCAAACATTCTGCTGGTCCAACAACAAATGATGACTTCTATGATGAAAAGCATGAATCTTCCTGGAGAAGCTCAAGACATCTTGTCTGATCCCAAGCCTAAGGGGGAGAAAGGAAAGGAAGAGGTCATTCTGGAAAAGAGAGGGGGAGCTCCTACCAAGCAAAAGCTGAAAGGGAAAATTATATCAGAAAAGGAGCTCAAGCTAATCACCCTTCCTACTGTTTCTGTCACCGGTCTAACTGGCCAGAAAAGTAGTGTGACTACAACATACTACCCTGGCACAATGCCCAGTGATGTCTCTACTCCTCTCATCTCCCCTAAAGCTCAGCCTGTCAAAACAAATATTGTCACTGAGGCCAAGCTACAGGAAGTTGCCAATTCAAACATCTATCATGATGTGGCCTTTCTAGAGTTTCTGAAAGCCATCAACATCAGTGTTCAAGAAGATACTCAGATCTATAGGGAAAAGCTTCAGGAAAACATTAAGTACTTTACTGTGGTAGTTAGGAAAATCAAGGATGCTTATCTAAGAGAAATTGTCATGGTATCTAAAGAAAATGACCTTTGGCATTTGTCTTTTGAAACTCTAGAGAAGCTAAGGTTTACTGAACTAGACACTATAATGGAGCTAATAGAGAAAACTGGTGAGAACAACAGGCTTCTGTATGAGGACTTGAAGAAAGGACCAATACTCTAGATTGCCTGAAGTCATCATAAATCCAAGAACAATTATTTTCCAAGGTCTCACCAGGGCAAACACCATTGACCAATTAATCATCCATGGTCATCTGAACATGAAGAACAAGGACAAAATCAATAATGTGCTCCAAATGCTGAGAGCTAAGAAGGGATTCAGGACTGCTGAAGAGTTAGAAATGATCCAAATTCTTCAATCATTTTTGATACATGGAAGAATACCTGAATCACTCAAGGCAAAGAAAACCCAAAAAGATGACAAATATGATGATGAAGACAAGAGCTACAGGAGAAGAAGTCAATCTATGAGTGATAAGGATGGAGTGAGTGAGAGCAGCAAGGGCAAAACTCCCAAGAAATCTAAAGATGCTGAAGATGACAAGAAAGACCCTAAAGGAAAGAAGGAGACAGTAAAAAAGAGAAGTGGAAATCAGCAAGTCAAGGACATTGCTAGTAGTACCTTAACCACAACACAAGACTCTAAGTCTAGGATGGGTACTGTTAGTAATGATCCTCCAAAATCAATATCCATGAATTCTGAAACTGATTTGCCACTGGAGAAAAGTAAAGCCACAAAAGAAAAATCAAGAAGACACTTCCACAAAGTCACAGCTAGTGGAGTGTTACAGTGAATGAAGGGAAAAGGGCTGAGTTTACTTTCAAATGATGTGGCACTAAAGACAAAATCTCCTTGTTCCAGAAAACTACCTCAAGTGAAGCACATGAAGATCAAGAGTGTAGCCAAAAGAACAAGGATAACAAAGAAGAATGGGGTGATCAAAAATGTAGTTGGGATTAATGTTCTTCCTCTGGATGAAGACTATGATGAAGATGCCCTAGCATTTCTGAGAGCCCAAAGAATCTTTGAAGTCAAAGTGAAGCAAATTCATCAAGAGATTAAATACACTGATGGAAGAGAAAGAGAAATGAAGCAAGGGGGCTGGCAGTATTTTCCTCAATATGAGCTTGAAAGAATAAATGCACTGCTGAACTTTGAAGAAAAGGAAGAAAGATTTTGGAAGATAGAGATTGCTAGGTTCTTGAAAATGCACTCTGATTATCAGAAGAATCTAAGAAAGTCAAATGAAGAGAAGATGATTCAGAAAGAAAGAGAGATGGTAGAAATGGAAGAGAGGGCTAAAGAGTTGAGGAGGAAAGGGCTGTGCAGAGTGAAACAAAATCCCTATGTTTTGGAGTATAGAAATAAAAACGGAGTTTGTTGAATCCTATGTGGAAAGTGCCCTTAGAGCTGCAATTGAAGATTTAGAAGACTATCCTTTAATAGAAGAACTAATTGCAAGAGATGAACTTTTAGCAACCATTTCAGAAATGAACAGAAAGGAAGAGATGAGAAAGAAGAAGGTTAATGATGACTATCTTGAAAAGCAGATGGAAACTGAAGTTGTTCAGCAACAAAGATAATCTGTAAGCCTTCATATGCAATGTGTAATCAAATTCTATTCATAATGTTCATCTATTGTTCTCTCTCTGAAATTTACTTCCTCTTATGTAAGTTAGGCTTGTTATCAGACATGAAATTGTGCCTAAGTTTCTTACTCACAATTTGGGGGAGATTGTTAGGCTCAAGGCATGTCTGAGTACCACTATTAACAAGCCTACTCAAGGCTATGTCGCGAAGTCCTCAAATAGGCTATGTCGTGAAGTCCTCAAGAAGGCCATATCGCGAAGTCATCTTTAAGCCTATATCGCATACTCCTGAAACACTCATATAACAAAGTCAAGAATGCACTATGTCGACATGTCAAAGAATCAGGAATATGCTAGAGTTCATGATGTCAACACTTAGCCATTTATAACAAGACAAATCAAGGTACAGAACCAAAATTCAAAGGAGACAAATACTGAAGCATCTGTTATGGTAAGGTGGTCCAAAGAACAGATGGCAAATCTACAGCAGAACTTGGAGAGAAAGATAAGAGACAAGCAGCTACAGAATCGGGAAAGACTCTGAAAAACAAGTGGTCCTTCCTGACACAGTTAACTTCTTATGGCAGAACAAGTTGGACTTTCAGTGAAGGGTAACTGTGTAAATAGGTGTGTGCACCAGTTTGTATAGGTCTATATATATTGTGCACACCCTACTGTTAGCAAAGAGAGAGAGAGTAGAACACAGAAATTTTTAAGCACTCTTTTCTCTATAAGCAAAGCAAGAAAACATTGTTCTTGTTTAGAAGCCATAATTTCAGTTGTGAAGTTTTGGAAGCTGTAGTATTTAATTTACTTAATACAAAGTAGATTAAAGTGATTGTGTGTGTTTTGTTTATTTTCATTCCGCATTCTACACAACATAATCTCTCACAGCTTATTTAGTTTTCAAGAATCGAAAAATATCAAAACTATCCATTCAACCCCCCCCCCCCCCCCTTTGTCTAGTTTCTTAGTAACATTCATTTCTAACACTTTCGGCATTCAGTAGCAAAATGCCCTAACTCATTGTAGTTGTAGCATCTTGATTTGCTTCTATCAATCATGACAGTCTTGTAGCCTCCCTTAAAGCCAGTGCCTGGTGAATACTTGCTCTTCTAGAATCTGTTGGTTGAGCCCTTGAACTTGTACTTAGGGTTTCTCTTGAAATGAATGTGGCTAAACTTTGCAGCTAAGTATGCCATGGTTTTGTCTTCCATTTCCTCAAGCTCTTCTAGGGTGTAGTAATCACTTTCATCAGCTCCCAGATTCACAGAATCCATTTCAGCTTCTATAATCACCTCTTTTCCGGCTCTAGGGGTTTGAACCTGAATATCAGAAGTTGTTGGTTCATCCACTACAAGTGCTGCTGATCTTGCGAGTGCAGAATTCTTGTTGTCCACCGTCCCTGGTCCGTAGATTATCACTCGTTGTTCTTGCTCCATCTCATAAGTTTTAATCTTGCCATATATCATCTCCAATGGCATCTTAGTAAAGTCAATTCTTTCCCTTATGGATGAGGACTTGTGTTCTACAAGATGGGGTAGTGTCATCATGAACTTCCTGTTTGTCTCTCTCAGAGGATAGGTCTTCCCTTTCATGGTTAATTCATTCAACAGCTTAGTATACTTCTCAAAGACCTGAGTTATACTTTCTCCAGGAAGTGACCTAAATGATTCATATTGAGAAGTCAGGATGTCCAATCTGTTTTCCTGCACGTCTTCAGTTCCTTCCATTATCAAATTTATGGTATCCCACATTTGTTTCCCGCTCACACAGTTCATTAACTGATAGCTCATTTCCTTGTCTACGGAGTCTGTCAATATCAGCATCAAACATGTATCCAATCGAATCAGTTCCTTATCGGTGTTTGTGTACTCAGATAGTTCCTTTGGGATATGACTTTGAGGAACTCTAGTACCGTCAGGTGTTGTGGTTTCACCTACTGATTTCATTGGTACAAAAGGTCCGTTCTCTAAAATTCCAATATACAACGGATTAGATGCCTTGATAAATAACAGCATCTTCATCTTCCACAAACCGAAATCATCTCTAGTGAAGGGGGGAACTTTAATACCATCAGTTGTCTTTGGAGCACTCATGGTTTCTGAAAATTTCAAACTGTTTAAAATTCAAGAAATTCCAATCAAATGAAAAAATTTGAAAGTTAAAAAATTTGCTTCGAATTTTCAAGATATGTTTGATTTTGCTCTCATTCACCGGATCTGATTTGTACGTCAATCAAATAGCTCTGATACCAATTGTTAGGTCCAAAGTATCGTAGAAGGGGGGGGGGGGTTGAATACGATACTCACAAATTCTTTAATTTCGTTCGCGGATAAATCATTCAGTTCTAACACGAAATCAAATGCACCAAATCAAAACACGAGTCGGGGAATATATCGTTTTATAAATATAAACCTCGAGGGGTGCTACAATTCTAATCCGTAGATTAGCTTCAATGAGTTCAAGGTTATACAAAATCAATACAATGATAGAATTCTGAGCAATATTAATTTCTCTGATTTTTCTCTCTGGCTCAAACTCTCTCTGCGTAATTGCTTCTGTGATCAACCTCTTAACTGAAGAAGACACTTCTTCTTTCCTCTATTAATTGTAGACTGAATTGAAAAACCATCGAACCAAAATTAATTGAATAATCCTGGTCGTCCATTCTTCATCAACCTAACAAACAAACACACTTTTCACCTGCTCCTCAAATTGAAAACTATCGAATTATTAAAAGTAATTTTCCATTCGATAGTTTTTATTTAAAAACAATCGAATGTCAAATTACCTAATAATAGTTTTCTGATAGATTTCATTTATCTAATTCGATGGTTTTCTTAAAGGAAAAACCATCAAACCATTTTCTTTTTGTCCTTGATCTTTTTATAAAATCTTTTGAGTTTCAGGGTGTTTAGTTTTAGACTAAATCAATTTCTTCTGAGACGATAAAACAACTTGATCCTTTCAAGTGATGTCAACTGGTGCAACTGGTCTAGTTCACAGATGAATAACACTTGCTCAATTCTTCTATGTCTTCAATTCAATGTTGCTGATAAGTCCTTTGTCGATCTGGTTGCTTCAAATAAATCACTGGAACCCTGTGGTACTAACCCTAAATCATTCGCATACTTCTGTAGTCTTGAAAGTCTTGTTTCTTTAATTGTCACTGAGGCTTGAACATTTTCATGAACTTCTTTCCGTGACATGTTTACGGACTTCAAGAATACATACCATATTTTGATTTTTTGAGTTTACCTTTTCTTCTTTGATTCTGGATTCTTGTGCTTCTGTTAATATTATTGTATGTCTTGTCCTTTGTTGAGTTGTAGTTATCTCTGTTACATCTTATTTTACATTATGCTTTACAGATCGATATACATATCATATCCGATGTTTTAGACCAAACAGTCAAGTTCTCAGAATTTTCGGATTTTTTAATTTTCAAAAAATTTCATTTCTTTAAAATTTTGAATTTTAAATAATTTGAATTTTATTATCCTAAGCCAAGGGTTCTCAAAAGATTGTTAGATTCAAGATTCCTCTGAGCGGTAAAGATGATTTTAATCTTTTGAAGAAAAAGTTGACCATGTGCTTTTCAGACGGAAAATCCCTGAACACGGGAATTGAAGAAAATGGTTGCCTTAATTTAAAGAAGCTGGTTTCAGAACCTACTGAAGAAAATTGTGGAATTTCTTCAAAGGCTTACTCCATAGGATCCCACTAGATTTTCAGATGCAGGAAAGGAAGAAGTTTCTACGGATACAATTTTTCAAGAGATTTTTAATCAACTCTATTGATTCAGGGATACACAATCACAAAGTGAATTATACCAATGCTACATTTATCTGCGAATCAAAAGAGAATACAAGGAAAGGAATTAAGGAGATTAGAGAGACTTGAATGGACATTCAAATATCTCATTAACATACATTAATTTTGGAACCTCAGAACAAAATAGAAGAATTTCTAGTAGCTGAATCAGAGGAAGCTAAGGTAGATGAAAGTGACTTGTACACTTGAGAAAACCTAGAGAGACTGGACTACAGATCAGTGATTCACATGTCAAGGAAGTTTAGTCACATTAGATTCAGAAGGAGTACAAAAGCTACATCCAGGGATCGGGCTTATTTATTCCGAATCAAAGACTCTTCAGGATTCAGTTCAAGAGGTAGTTACAAGACTGAGATGGTGAGAAAAACAAGATTGATAGTTACAACTATGATAAGAACTATGTTACAAGAAACTATCAGGGTTTGCTACACAGTACAAGGAGCCTGACAAACAAAGAAGAATAGGGACTCAGTTAATGAGCTGAAACAAAAGTGGAATGATTTGTTGAGGAAACATCAGGACAAAACTTATGTTGCTTAAGGAAAGAGTTGGCATGGATCAGATGACGAGAAGATCATGGATATTTTGCTTTCATAGCAATCTCTGAAGATGATTCACCTCACATATCTCAGGTATCATTTCCTTGAACTAATGCAATATTTAATTCTCAATATTCAAAGCATGTTAAGATCTTTGTATTTAAATCTTAACACATGCACAAGCATGATAGCATCTCACGTGGATGGATTGTTGAATCTGTACTTGTGCGTGTACATAGAAGATCTTATATATGTGTGTATGAATACTTGTAGAATAAGATTATTTGCAATAGTGAGATAGAAGATTTATTAAGAAACAACTCTTAGTTTTAGGGGTTAAGTTTCTAGCATATAAGACCTTCGTTAAGCTAAGTTTCAGTATCCCTAGTAGAAAAAGATTTGCTCATTTATTCTGAATTGTTTGTTAAGGGATAAACAGTTTAAAAGATGGAAGAATTACCTTTAGTGTTAGTAGGGCCAGGCCCATATCATACATATAAAGAAGAAAAGCTCAAGAGGATACATCCATGGGGCCTAGCCCACGTCCATGGGAAGCGTCGCCTCTCCCTGATGCGTCGCCCACGAACTAACTAGCAAGGAGACAATTGTTACTATTGGGGAAGAAATGTATAACTCAAGACGTATACAAGAACAACTTCGCCCACCTATGAAGAGCGTCACCTTATGTGAAACATTATGCAGGATAGGAACCCTAGGTTATCAGCTTAGAAAGGCCTCTCGTCTCTAGAAAGACCTTGCTTTCTGGAAGTAGCCTCTCATAATTGTGGGTAGCCTCGCCTACAGATTATTTACCAAGGAGATAGCTACAATTATCAGTGAAGAAATGTGTAACCTCGCCCACAGGAGGGGCATCGCCCCCCGCAAAAGCACTTTGCAAGATAGGGAACCTCTCCCTGCTAGAAGAGGACTAGGCCCCATCCAGGCTAGTAGGCATCGCCCTGCTAGGGGGGTCGAAGGGCGTCACCCCCTAGTGATCTCAAGGTCGGCCCTCTGATTAGCTATCTTTACTCTGTGATTCAAGGTAGGTGTTGACTCCGATAATCTCGGTTCAATGACTTGGTTGCCACGCTCCGAGAGAGTAGATGGGCTGGAAAGGCCCAAGACGATTACACTAGAGGTGATGGTCCCGGTCCTATGGGCTCTCTAAAGAAGGAAACCTAGCCCATCTAGGTAACTTCCTCCCCAAGAACTACGTTTGGCTTGATCCCTATAAATAAGGGTACGTAGGCACATTGTATGACACGACGTGATCCTTGCAAAAAGAGAGAACTTCCCGTTCGATCTTAATTGCAACCAAATCTCTCCATACAATCTCATCCATCCCCAAATCACAAACCCTAACCCTATCAACCTACGCTACACACCGTCATCAACTACCACCACAGTTCCAGCAACCCTCCCCGAATTTGTTTTCACCAAATTTCTCCATTAACACATCTTTAAACCTTGCGACGGGAAGGACTAATTTGTTCTTGTGAATGGAATAAAGTTTGTACTATTTTTGGAAAATGTATTCATAGTTTTCGTACTTTCTCCGTAAATTTGAACTTGGTCTCAATCCTACCAATCTCAAAATAAAAATGCCAGGAACAAAAAAAAACCCAAAAAATTTCCCAAAAGTGTGACATGTCTTCCTTTGATTGGTTTGGTTGTAGAAATAATAAGTAAATGACCCATCCTGCATTCACATTAACTCCATCAATTAAAATTTCTCATTTTGTCACATATGCAATACCACGTCATTCTGGATAATTTTTTGATTTCCTAGCATTACTCGTCTCAAAATAATTGCTCATACCATCTAATAGGGTTTCTTTCACAAACCTTAACATTGATATAATGCAATTCGTTCAATGTTTCCTCTTACAACCTTTTCTTCCACCTGTATTAAGTACAAATATTTTCCTATATTCCTGTCTTATTCTTAAGACATTGTTTCAGAGAAGAAAAAACAATACTACCATAATATATATATTGATATTGGTAGCTGGAGCGGCATTGGATATTGGACATCATCGTTAAAATTGTTTTTTAACTGAACCCTTGTTTAGCTGTTTCAATTCTAGTGATCCATCATTCACAAGCATAACAACAACTTCAGACATTGTTGGCCTCGAAGAAACTGGTGACTGAGTGCACTTCAAAGCTATCTCTATCGTCTTTTTAGCATTTTCGACATTATATTTACTCGAATCTAATGTCTCGTCAATCAGGTCCGCGTGTGTGCCATTATCATACGACTTCCATGCCTGTTTTTTGTTACGATGTCAGATAAATAATTTATTGTTACAGTTCTAAAATGACCAACTAAGTTTTGATAATCAAATGATAAGCTTTTGATTTACTTTAAGGAAAACACTTACATATTCAAGAAGAGATTGAGTTAGAACCTCATCCTTCATTTGAGTTCAGCTTTGGCCACTTATAATTTCAAGAACCACAATTCCGAAACCGTTGGTATCCACTTTCTCAGTCAAGTACCCATGAATTGCATACTCTGGTGCTTTGTAACCCCTTGAGTATAAGAAAAAATTTATATTAGAAATACCCACACTTTATAGCCTATAGGCGGCACCTTACGAAGTAGAGAAAATATGATTTTTAGTAAGCACAGCACAGTGACTTATAAAGTCCCTGCAAATTTTGTGGAAAGATAGCTTTGACCCGTTGGTAAGAGTCTTGCCAATCCAAAATCAGCAATCTTGGGTTGAAAATCGTCATCAAGTAAAATATTGCTAGATTTCAAATCGCGATGTATGATACATACATGAAATTGTTCATGTAGATAAGCAAGACCCCTAGCTATACCAAGGATTATGTCAACACGTTGTTTCCAACTGAGGGTACCACGTCTTTTACCTGCCAAAATGAACGTACTTCTTATTAAGCACGAAGATCGAACATTAGAAGTTTGAGGCTAACTCACCGTATAAGAATGTATCAAGGCTTCCATTCTCCATATATTCATAGACGAGAAGTTGAACTGGTCCTTTCCCACTGCATCCTAGCAAACGGATGATATTTCGGTGATGAACATTACTTATAAGCTTGACTTCACTCTCAAAATTTGTCATTTCTTTGCTCGTGCTTACAACAAGTTTCTTTACTGCAATTATGTTTCCATCCTCTATAATCCCCTGTTTAGATGACATTACCAATTTAGCCCATTAACTTAAACATACATATTCTAGTGAGTTGGAGATAATTGTAAACGTGAGATCACCTTGTAGATATCTCCAAAGCCACCTTCTCCTATTTTGTATTCCTCACTAAAATTCCTAGTAGCTGACTTCAAATCATTATATTTGTATATAGTTGGCCCCTGTAACTTAGTTACCCCTAGTAAATCACCTAGAAACCACACACAAAAATCAGGGTATATAGAAGATGAACACATGTGTATTATGAAGTATAATTCAGCACATTTATCTGCAAGCATCCATGAGAGTTAAGCCCTTATTACCACTTTTAGATGCTTTACGCTTCCGTAATAATCGATACCACAGAAGTAAGGCAAGTATGATGAGCAAGAGAAGGCTTATAACCCCAACTCCACCTGCAACAATGGTTGTCTTCGTGCTTGAGCTACCTAGAAATTTATATTTTACTCAATGGTCTTTCATATATCTGAAATTGAAGTGCATTCTGGACAACTTACAGTTTTGTATGGGAAAATATTATGTCCAAATTATAGTTTTCTAGTCTGCTAAAAACATGTCAACTTGGTAATTACAATCAATAATTAATGACTTAGCAGTTAGCAATACTCCTACAGTTCCCAAGAGGTGACGAACACCATACTTTGATGAGAATCGAGTACAAGAAAGAGTTACATGGGAATTGAACATCATACCTCAAACATGGAAAAAAGGCGTTCTACCATGTATATTAGAACTCCAATTAAGTACAAGTTAAAATAATATATGTAATGCTGATGCAAAAATCGAACACCAGGACTTATGAAAAAATATGATAGAAAGAATGCATACTATATTTTTATATAACAATTGAAGATTGATGTGTATATCTACGGAATGTAGGTTGTAGGAGTTCTAACCTCCATCTACGTAAGGCGTGATATTTGTTATATCATTATCAGTAAAAAAAGAGGTCGCAGAGTATCTCAGGAAACAACCGAACAACCGCCAGCTGCAGAACTTCCTCCTGGTAGAGGAAGGCATGGTTGTATGTTAGTATATGCTCCCATCAAGCATTTTTTGCAATCACCCTGGCTTACGGTGTCAGTACATTGTGCCAAAGCGTATATTGTTCCTGATGTTTTTTCCGACCGACCACCATTAAACACTTGCCTTTTGGCCACTGCAAAGTAGCTCTTTATCTTTGGTGTGGCATCTGCTAGATCCTTTAACAACTGCACCACAACTAATTTAAAAGCAGCTTCTGCAGGCACACTCTGGTTACCCCGACATACCTCAGATGACAGTCCAAACTCTATCTCTGTATAGAAGGCTCGCAACTCATACCTTGTTGAAACATTAAAATTTTAATATGCACTTCAGAAGAAATAGTAGTCACTAAAATTACGGCCAATTTGCATAGTTGTGGGCAATTTGCTAGTAGAACAATCAATGTGAGAAAAAATAAAGGAAAAATCATTTAGTTGATCCTAAATACGATAAGCACTGCAATAACTTTATTTTAAAAGTGAGGTTAAACATTACAAGTTTGTCTCAGCTCAGGAATAATCAGTTAGTTGATTGCGTGATTGTAGGTATGGAATCTTAGAATAATTAGTTAGTTTACCTCAGGAAGCAACCATCATATATGACCCAAGCGCCATTGCCCAAATTGCAGATTTCGCGAATGTCAACTGTGGCTTTATCAAAGCAAGCGACACAGTCTGCAGTGGATAAATAGTTTCTGCACTGAAACAAACTGTACACAGGATTGGCAGTGCTCGCCTGCTGTGCAGTGGCGAAGTGTGTTTTGTCTACAAATAACTGTCGTCTGAGGTCAGCCAAAGTAGCATTCAGATTGGTGAAGAATTCAATAGGGTTCCCAGCATTAAATTGGCTGCACTCTCGACCAGGTTGGCTTATCTTATTAGTTTGTGGATCTGACATACCCGATTCTATTACCAATGTCACTGCTAGTACTACCACCACGATTGTTTTCCACCACTGCTTCATTTCTACTTCAAATTTTCGAAAATGACATGAAATTATAAACATAAATCACCATTAGTGTACATACCAGACTCTAGATCGGGTCATGTTCCACCATCATTTTTTTAGAAGGATTTTTTACAGCATTTTTACTATACTACCCTCCTTAATTTCCCGTATTTACACCAAATTGTCATTACTTTTATGTATTATACGTGTATTATACATATATTATACATTAATACATGCCATCAATTTACCTTTTCACTCTATTATACACTACATCAACATATACACACAACTCTCGAGAATTCAAACTCCATCTGCTTCTAAACCCTCCTCCCATCCCCGAGTTCGAATTTTGAATTTCATATATCTCTCTCTTATCTTACATACATCAAACTTAATAAAATTTTCAAATTTAAATATACTACTTTCTCTTTTTCATTTATCAATTGCATTCTTATATATTTTGTAGTGCTTTTTCATTCATAGATGTATAACTATAATATAATTTGATTTGCAGGTTGTCTAAGTTTTATTGTTCATGATATCAGGTACGATTCTAAGATTTAAGATTTTATTACAACATAATAGGATATGCGATTTCATACATAAAATTTTGAGTTTTTCTTTTATTGGATTGTTGTTGCTACTATTTCAGTTCGTTATTGTACTACTATTTCATTTGGGTTGTGTGTAAATTATAATACGTTTATGTTGGTGCTTATTTATTTCAAAAGTTAGTGGCTAATTTGTAATTTTGTTGTAATATTCAGTTTTTAAATAATGCATATGAGGTGTTTGATTCTAATTCTAAGTGAGTTTTCAAATAGTTTTTAGTATTTAGATCTATGATTCTTGTTGCTAGAATTTGGGTTTTTGATTGTTGGAGGGGGTGTACAATTTTTAACTCGATGTTTATTGGATGATTCTAATTTTTTTTGCAGGTTATATATGAGTTTTTTCTGGGACGAAATAAGGTATGATAAACAATTTAACGTTGTTGTTTGTACTTACAATTCATGTCTCAAGTACCTTATTTGATTCTGCTCATCATTTTACAAGTATACACAATATATGTAGTTATGTATACACCTGTTTTAGACTCTCTTTTCTATTTACTTTTATTTCAAATATCATCTCATTATATTTTTTATAATTAAATCATAAACCAACTATAACTAATTAATTATTTCAGATGATGCTGAAGATCGAATTTAAGATACTTTAGATATTGTGAGACAACTCCATTTCTCTTTTTCTTCATTTTTGTATTAGTTTTCTTTTTTTAACACTCTTTGGTATGAATTGCACCAAGTGTTTGATTTAATGCATAAATAAATTTTGGTGGCAGTTTTATTTTTAAGTTTTGGATTTAAAAAAGTTTAGTTTTTTAAGTTATGTATGTTTGTACTTTTTACATGTTTAAGATGTAATATGTGTGCGGTTAGAGAAGAGATTGGAGAACTGAAGCTCATTCTAACGATCGAGAAGAGTGGTGTACATGCATACAGGTGAACTAACCGATCATTTTCTTATTAGTATAGGATAAAAAAAGGTGAGAATGCAGATCAGATTATTGAGTTCCATATACTATCTTCATTTCTATCCATTTCGCTTTATTTTTTACTACTATTTATGAGATAGTAGTATTACAAAGCGTGTAAACTTGATTTTAATGAATTTGTACGTGTTATTTGTATAGTTGTCATTTATAACAGTACTTATTGTTGTTGTTTGTTTATAATTCTGGCCTCTGAAATTACATGTGTAATAGAGTTTAAAGTAGGATGTAGTACCAAGTGCTTTCTATTTGAAAACCTCACCCTTAATTGTACCTATTGTTTATTTTGGTTATTTAAATATCAGACCAGTTTTGAGTTTTAGCATATTTTTGTGGTTATTTTGTCATCTATGTGGAAATTAATACTGTAAAATCAAGAGTTTGATAGTTATTTTTGACTTTGAGTTGGTTCATCATGCAGCAGTTACATGTCTTTGTGGTGAGTGTTTTTCTACAATGCCCTTAGAACCTTTAGAACCTTTGAACAAATATATATGCATCTAATGAAGGCTGTGTTAAATGGAGTTTTCCACAAGTATAGACCTCTCGATTTTGTGCCACCTCTACCTTTTTTGCATATTTGTGTGGTTTAATAGTCACTACTAACTTCCGGTATTTCTGTTCTTCTAAGACCCTTAGACAACCTCAAGTGATGGTAGAAATTGTCATAAATTGACATTAGTAGCTTTTTCATTTATCTTGGTTCACTTGACATTAGGTCAGAAATTGAATTGTATTATAGATTCAGTCTAAATTTGACAAATGTTTTGCCTCTTTTTTGAATTTAACGGCAAATTGTTTCTTTTATTTCTTGGTATGGAGGAATTTTACTCATACCATTGATTGTTAACCGGAAAAAATAAGGACTACCAACATGGAGGAACTTTACAGGAAAAAAACCTTTGTCATTGCAATGGCATGAATTGGTCTTTCATTTACAACTGGAATTGGTTCATCATATTTCCATTTTATCAAATTGTATTACTCTTTAATTTTTAGGTGTGTTTTTTAAGAATTAACAATGAAAGATGTACATTGTTGAAATGAATGATACTATATGTGTTTGGGATTCTAAGTTGCATGTGTCAAATAATAAATCAGTTCACATGTGTTTGGCTATCTATGAGTTTAATTTCAAATTGAAAAAATTGAAGCAGATGGATGCATATATCGTTATGTTCATTATTTTACACAAAAGAAGTAACTAAACAACTTATTTGCACGTACAAAATTCAAATACAAATTTCACAAGTAACATTACTCAAGCCAAAGAAAGTCACGTATCTTCACGGTGTATTTTATTTAATGGTCATATTGAAACTGGACACAATGAATGACTGGAAAAGAAAATGAACAACAAAACTTTCAAATTTACTTTTTAAAAAAATTTGTGTTTTTTTAAACTGAACCGGAATAGAAACTATCTTTTATAAAATTTTACTACAATTAAAAATTTATAAGTAATATTTACCAAACACTTAACTTAATTTATAAGTGAATTTTTATTTATAGCTTATATCACAATTATTAACTTTAAGTGAAAAATAACTTTTTTCAAGATATCCTAAACTCACGATCCTTTTGCAACATTATATGTTTATAATTTTAATGAGAAGTTGATTTTTTTTTAAATCAAATAATTTGATGACAAAAATCATACGATATTTATATAAATAATCAAACTTTAACAAATATTTATATTAAAATAGATCAAATTAACATTTTTTAAGTGAAAATTTATCTTTGCACTTTGTAATTGACAAAATTGATATATTTGAAAAGCTATAAGAGCTCCAGTATATTTTAATTTTAACGAAAAGTTTTAAGAACTGTTACATGTATATCAATAATTTAATTTGATAAAAAAAACATTCCACAAAAATAAGGATTACAATATTGTATTTAAATTAATATAAGGTCATAACAAATTAATTTTAATTAATCAAATCTTAATATATGATAATTTAGTCATATTATACTACGAGTTTTTAGTGATGTCATTTGGGCTAACGAATGCCCTGCAGCTTTCATGGACTTGATGAATCGAGTTTTCAAGAAGTATTTGGATAAGTGGGCCATAGTGTCATCGCCAATATTTTGGTTTACTCAAAGACCGAGGAAGAACATGCAGAACATTTGAGGATAGTGTTAGAAGCACTGAGGAAAGAAAAGTTATATGCCAAGTTCTCAAAGTGCGAGTTTTGGCTAAAGGGAAGTACAGTTTTAGGACATGTAGTCAATAGTGAAGGAGTGTTGGTTGACCCTGCTAAGATAGAAGCTGTCTCGAACGGGGAAAGACCAACCACACCAACCGAAGTAAGAAATTTTTGTGGGTTTAGCCGGATATTACCAAAGATGTGTACAAGATTTTGCTAAGATAGCAGCCTCGCTGACTCGACTTACTCGAAAGACTGAAGAGTTGAATGGACCGAGAAATGTGAGAAAAGTTTCCAGGAATTAAAGAAGAGACTAGTCATCGCCCTGTGCTGGTACTGCCAGATGGGAAGGGAGATTTTGTGATCTATAGCGACGCATCGCATAAAGGATTAGGGTGTGTGCTTATGCAGCACGGAAAGGTAATTGCGTATGCGTCCAGACAATTAAAGGAATATGAATTAAAGATAGTTTTCGCTTTAAAGATTTCGAGGCACTACTTGTATGGAAAGGAGTGTGAGATTTACAAAATCATAAGAGCATTAAATACATTTTCCCAGAAAGAACTTAACATGAGAACAGAAAAGATAGCTAAAGCTAATCGAGGATTATGACTGTGAGATTATTTACCACCCAGGGAAGGCCAATGTGGTGGCCGATGCCCTTAGTAGGAAAGAGAGACTTAAGATGATAACATCGTCGGATAAAGTTAATCCAAGAATTTGAGAAAATGGAAATTGAGGTTAAGATAATCGGAAATGGTACTGAGAGACTATTTGAGGTTGCAATGCAACCAGAATTGCTGCAGAAAATCAAGTTATGTCAAGAGCGAATGACGAGTCAATTTTGGAGAAAGAATTAAAGACCGAGAAAGATGATAAAGGATGCTAATTTTTTTTTTCAGAATGACTAGTAAGAGAAACTGAAAGGATGAAGTTTGAAGTTAAGAGTACAGCAAGGATTATTTAAAAGTCCTGATTGAGCCTGAATAAATTAAGGAATAAAGATCTGTCATAAAGAGACAGCTACACAGAGAGTACAAAAAGGTAAAGAAATTTAAGGAGATGTTATTGGTGGCCGGATAGATAAAAGGATATTATCGATTGTTAAATAAATATTGGACATGTCAGAAAATGAAGGCAAAACAAAGACCTAGTTGACTATCACAGCATGTAGAGGTTCCTGATTAGGAATGTAAGTTTATTGTAATGGATTTTGTGATAGGATCAACAAGGACCAAGTCAAACTATGACGTCAATTGAGTTATAATTGATGGATTAAATGAGTCTACTCATATTTTATTATCAGCGAGATATCTTCAACCGAAGAGTTACGAAAGAGATAGTTGAATGACATGAAGTTCCAGTCACCATCGTATCAGATAAGAACCAAGAATTAAATTCCAGATTCGGGAGGAGTTTTCCAAACGCGTTTGGCGACGAGATTGAGCGCGAGCACTACTTAGGATCCGCAGACCGACGGACCGACCGAAAGAAACATTTCAGACAACCCAAGTTACGGTAAGCGTTGTGCCATCGATTTCAAGAGCAGTCGGATGTTGATAGGATATGGATGTATAAGAGCACAACCAGAATTGGCTTATATAGAGCGCCCGGTAGATATCATAGACCGGAATGAGTAAGTGTTGAAATGGAACCGGAAGGTTGAAAAGTCAACCTGGGAACTGGAGATTACTATATTAGAAGAGTAACCTCAGTTATTTTCGTAGATTCCGGGACGGAATCCTTTTAAGGAGGGGAGGTTGTAATAACCCCAAATTTTGGACTTAATTAAAAAAAAATTGATGAATAGTAAAATTTTCTAATGAGAAATATTTTCAGACCACCCTATATGCAAGACATGGAATGAATGTTTCGAAGTTATATTATAAATGTGTAAGGAGAATAAGTGAATGTAAACGCGATCAGAATCATAAGATTTCAACTTTAAATTTTTGTTCACTATTCATCGGACAGTCGAGGATTTATTAATTGATCAGTATGAGAATTAAGAAAGCAAGAAGATCCCTGATCAAATATTAAGCCAAGGCAATAAAAGGTCAAGGAAGTATCCCCTAACATTGGTGCAACGAAACGTTTTCAAAAACCACTTGCACCTATACCAAGACTTAGCAACAAAGCAGAAGCGTAACGAATTATGGATTAAACCCTAACCAAAGGAGAATTATCATATAAGATCATCAAGTGCAACATATTAGAGGATTGATGACACAAGAAATGACATAATCAATGACATAAGTAATGACACAAGGGATGACAAGGTGATGAATCACCACCTTGTCACCATTTCTCCAAGGATTCACCCAAAGAATGACAAGTGGCATGGGGTGACTAAACACTTCTAGAACCACACAAATGAGAAGCATGTAATTAGGAATTATTTGACAAAATAAAAGAGAACAAAATCAAGAACAAAATATCAAGAAGAAGGAGCAGAAACATTCGGCCAAAATAGTTCTTCAAGGCTTAAGAAAATTTTCTTCAACTTCCACTCGACCAAAAATCAAGATCATGGGCTCTAAATCTTCCTTATCCATAGACTAAGGTAAATCCTTGATCCTAGCTTCATCCATTAAGGTTTTCATGTTCAAATCATGAGCTAAAGATGATGATGAATAGTGAAATGAATAGTAACTTTTAGTGTTCTTGATTTGTTCTTGAAGATTAAAGCTTATTAAGGTTGTATAAGGATCAAGCAAGGGTATAAAAGCTATTGTTAGTCTTTACCAAGCACCAAGGAAGGTATAAACCTCTCACACCCTTTTTTATGCTTTGATTATATTGCTAAGATTGATGATGTTTAGTGATGGTATGGATTAGAAGAAGAATACTTGTTAATGGTGATTGTTTAGTGGTTATCCTGATGGTTGAACTTGTGAATGTTGGTATGAACTTGTTAGTTGTAGATTATGAGTTGGTTTATATGGAGAATGAGAAGTATTGATGATTGGTTGATGTTAATGGATTATTTGGAATGGTATAAACATGGAAATCTTGGTTAAGCGTTGTTACCATGTCAAATTTTCATTAGATTGATTAGGAAGAAACCTCGGTTACCTTCAAGGCATGACAAAAATACTTACTGACCATGATCATGTAGGTCTTGTTTTGTAGTTTATTTTGGCGAAAGAATCGCATCGTTTCGATTTATGGTTTAGGAGGAACGCTCGTTTTAATGAAAGTGGTTTCGGGTAACTAAGTAGTTCACTATATGAACTTTGAGCTTATGATCAAACCCCTTAAAAATGGAAATAGGTCATTATATTAATATAGATACTAGTATGGACAGTTAGGAAGGGAACCGAGAAGATTTCGTGTTAAAAAGATAATTTTTCGATTTTATATAAATGCGGGAACAAAAGTTGCGCAACTGAAATACCCTTAAGGGGATAGTTAAAACCGTGAGTTTAGTAATGGTAAAGTACTTAGGTTTTGTGAATGGATTATTACCCAAACTTTTGACTTAAGAGTTAAGGAGTATCATGAGGTTATGATTAACCAAGAATGAGACTTTTGATTTTCATTAAGAGAACGTTAGTGCTTAAGTTAATGGCACTTTAAATGATTACGCTAGGGGACTGATTGAGTATTTCTTTGTTTATAGATTTCCCGACAAATTCTCGAACCCCTAACAACCAAGGACTCAAGGCAAGTTTTCACATTCCATGTTGTATTTCAAATTCCAATATTCTGATGATTGCGTATGATATGATATTTTATATGATAGATGTATGCAAGTTTTCAATCCCTACATATTATATAGATGTTGTTGTTATAAACTGTTGTGATGGTGATATAAACTGTTTTATTACTGTAAAGGATTTACGAACTTATATGGTTTATATGCTATGAGTATATTAGATATAAACCGAGGTTTTATAAAGGCTCTAAGTGTAGAGCACTTGTGTGATGGTTTTAAAACTTAGACCGGGAGTCAAATAATTATTTTGTTTTGACTGTATTGTCATAAGCTGGAGGATTCCAGAGACAGCTATATTTTAACTATTGATTAAATATTCCAATATAAATATCATTGGATATTTAATGTGAGATATTTAAATAATATTATTATAAATATTATTTGAATATTTATTTAATTAAGTGAATATTATTTTGGAATATTCATTTAAGTAAGATTTTCTTGAATAATGTATTCAATATTTATTTTAGGAATATTTATTAAATATTCCAAATATGATTTAAAAATCATAGAACCTTATTTATATTATTATTTAAGGTTCCAATATTTATTCAAATATTTTCTGATCTTCAGAAAAATTAATTGAATATAGTAGGGGTTCCCAAATATTATTTCCGAGTTATTAAAATATTCAAATGCGATTAAACATTTCCTAACTCATCAAAAATTGGGAATCCAGTTCAAGGAGTCTGATTAACTCCCAGGTCGTGATTTTAAAGAGTTCATGACATATTCCCTGTCAGTTGACAAGAGTCAACCCACATATTGTTATTACTTCCTCAATATTTCCGGGAGTAAGTATGGTAATGAGTTTAAACCTATCAACGAGCTAGCATGACGCTCGGGGAACGAAGATTAAGTTCGGTTCAAGATATAATGATGGGATTCATCAAGGGACTGGAGGTGTTATATATTAGCTGAGGCATTACGAGTACCGAGACGCACATGCAAACTTAGATGAGGTACTACGAATGCCGGGACGCAACTTTAGTTGAGGTACTTCGGGTACCGGGACGCTAATGATAGCCCGTATGCGGCTGGGGTGATAACCATAAAAGGGTTTTCGTCCACTACTAGTAGAAAGAAATGTTTTGCGATACAACGACTGATCATCGTGTATCGTGGTGTGCTCCAGAATGTCCCCTCCCTCCACTTGGAGTTATGCTGCACATTGTAACGAAAGACTAGGTGCTGAGTTACCGATAATGTGACAGTGATTGAACAATGGTGTTCCTCATACAGTATTTGAACTGTATGGCATGTTTTGACAAAAAGATTACTCTAAACATCATTCTGTATACGAATGATATTTCAAATGTCGCAAATGATATATGAGCTTGCGGAGTTTTATATAAGCTGATATATATTATTGTTGAGCTTTAGTGCTCATTCTTGTTTTTTTTTATATCACAACACAATAGCTTCAAAAAGGTGTTCATAACTGATATTTTACAGTGTTTTGAACAGTATGAGATATCTATATAGATATGTGTATATATATATTGAGAAAGTATTTAAGATATACAGTATGTTGAACTGTATAGTATTTTGAATCAATGAATAAGCTTTGGGCCTTGATTCCAATGTTAATATCTATTTTAAAAAGATATGTTTTGAGTCTTGGTTCATTATATTGATACCAAGGGTTTCTAAATGATTTACGAGAGTATTTGAGTATGATTATAAGTTATACAGTATATTGAACTGTATACTATGTTGGGTCAAACCCTAGTAGTTTTAAAACTTTGATCCTATATGGATTATCTACCTTAAAGGTTTAAAGATTTAAACTGGGATAGATTTTTTGCTGAGCGCTATTAGTTCATTCTTGCTTTATTAAAACTTTCAGCATGAAGAAAACATTGTCGATTCACCCTGTATTACGAGAGCAAGGGAATAGAGAGACCACCCTTGAGTTAGTTCAGCAGGATGGATGCTGCCGGAGTTAACAGAACAGTTGCAGATGGAATTAGGGAGAATTGTTTCGAGTAGGGTTGCATTATTGAACCTTGTATAGAATTGTGAGGTCTATTATTTTAACTTCAGGTAGAGGTTGTAAATAATAGATGAGATCCTGGATAGTACATTTGATTTGTAATAACAAGTGTTACTTATTGTTGCTCATTTCCAAGGCTATAACTTGTGTGTGTGTGTGTGCGTAAGTGATTGGGGTCTTTGGAGTTGTATTATTAGAATATTATAAGTGATGCAGGTATTGTATGATTGATGGAGTGTGACAACCCAGATTCATGACCCCGGATCTGGGGGTGTTACATAATAATTATTTATAAGAGAATAAAATATAATTCCTTGTCTTCAAAATTAATTCTTGAACCACTAAAGATTAGATGAAGAAATAACATTTTTAGAATGTTGACACTCAATGTACTGTCTGGTTCATGAGTGACTAACGACAATGTTTGTTCTTCATCTGTTTGACTTTAAGCAGTGATCCACTTTCATTTCCCTTTTCCTTGAACTCTGTAACCTGCACAATTGATGTCACATCTTGAAATCTCTGTCACTTTAATAAATCCACTGAGATTGAACACTTTACCGAGGCTTGATCAATAAATTGAACTTCTTTCAATGTAGAATTACTTCAAGTCTGTAGATGACTTTAATCTTCATTCTTTGGCAGATATTATCTTCTGAGATTCCTGTGACATTTGATTGTTATTATTTACTTATTACATCTTAATTTAAGTTGAGTAGAATCCTCGGTGTTTACAAATAGGCCTATACATATGCCTTTCAACTCCTGATCAGTGTAAGTGCAAGTGGAAGAATCTTGTTGTGAAATATAAGGTATAGAGATTGTGGTCTATTTTTTTTTGATGTTTTTGATGTGTTTATTGAGTTTATATTATGTTTTTTTCTAACTCGAGACCTCTTACAACTAGGACTTTGATATCATGTTAAGTTACGAGTCATCGTATGAGAGAGTAAGGTTTAACAAATTTATATATAGTTTTTTTTAACAATTGATTAATTTCTTGAGTTTATGTTATGTTCTTTGAAATTTGAGAACTTATCATGTTATAACTGGTCTTCGTAACACTTTGAGAGGAGGGTTTAACAAGCAGGATTATATATTATTTGTTAACAATTGATACATTTCTAGAGTTTATGTTTTATTATGGTGGTTTCTTGTTTTTTTAGAATCATGGGAATTGTCGTTTCTCTTTGTTTTAGTAGGTTGATTTGCTTTGATGCTTCTAGTTAGGATTCTAGAACTATACTTACATAAGACTTTTTCTTATTTCGGGTTGTGTTTTTAAATGAGTCGATTAAGTGTCGTGCTTTGATTAAATTTGGTAAAAATGAATATACTGACTGTTAAGATGACAACAAAAATGAAATTTATTAGACGAGTAATTACATGTCATAAATGAGTTAATAGAGTCATATTATAGAGTAAATTTTATTGTCTTTGTAAATTGTAGCGTTAACCAGGTTGGTACTACAATACGAAGTTTTAAAGGTTTATGGAAAAAAGTATATTTCAAATGAAGTTGGTTTTTTCATGATAGTCAGATTGAAAATTAAGTGGCAGATTGTAAATTAATTTGCTTAGTACGGTTTTAATTTAATGATTGAAGAACTTGATTATTCAAAACTCATGCCGGTTGGAAGGATTACCTATCAGTTCTTTGTAATTATCCCCTGATATTTATCATTGAAAAATAAAGTTTGTTGATTGAATCGTAGGGGAAGGAGACATCAGAAATGGGCAAATGTCCATTTTATGAGGAACTTTATGTAGTTTTTACTGAGAGAGCAAATAACATGCAGCGGTTACCCCTTGACCCTGGGGCTGGTCATGCTAAAAGGAGGGTCAAGAGAAATAGTAGGGGTCATTCATCAGAAGATTTATCAATAGATGAGGATGATGATGCAAGCGAAGATGCTAGGAGAAATATCAAACCTAGGAAAAGGAATGGTGGGAGGGAAAAACATTTGTCAAGATCAGAACTGGAGAAGTAGTCACCAAGACCGCCTAGTGCCATGAATACGAGCAGCAATACTACCAGCAGTCTGACTAGTATTCAGGAGATGCTTCATGAATTTATTCAACATCAACAAAGAATTGACATGGAGTGGAGGGAATCAATGGATAAGCATTCATATGAGAGACTATTATTTGAGCAAGAATGGCAAAAATCAATGGAGAAGCTTGAAAGGGAAAGGATAATGCTTGAACAGACATGGAGGGAGAAAGAAGAACATAGAAGGATGAGAGATGAGAGTCGGGCTGAAAAGAGAGATGCCCTCTTGACATCACTCCTTTACAAACTCATCCATGAAGATCATCACTGAGGTATATTGGCTATAATATGTACGAGTACCGTGCGCATACACTCTGCAAAATTTTGATTTATGCCACATCTACTATGTTATACTGCAGATTTACTCCTCTCTCCCGATAACTTTTGGTTTTGTTGTATTTCACATTATTATTTCCCTTTAAATATACAGTATCTGGAGAATAGGTAGGTATACATGCTAGAGATCTGCTACTTTGAGCCTTTGAGGAAGCAAAACAGACTGGTAAGCGTACTAATCACTCTTTTATACATGTTTACTATATTGAAGATATATATTATTTGGCTGACGTTCATTCTATCTCCTTGGCGACCGAAATGCATATGTATTTATTTGGTTATATATTTGAAGAGAAGTTTAGTGGTTGCAGATCCTTTTACTCAGCTCAGTATCACGCTAGAAACAGATTGTGGCTCGATCACCTGTTAAATACTTGCAAATTAATGTGTGCATACCAAGAGAACTTTGGATGATATCTTTGTTCGGATCATATACTGAAATGACTAGAAAAGAAAATGATAATGAATTAGGTGAAAAGTCAAAAACAGAAAATAGAAGATTGATACCACAGAGAAAAATCAGTCATTTTACGGTTTTCTTATTTTGTACTTTATAGAGAAAATGTGCGGAAGAGCTCTTGACTTATTGTATGCACTTTGCTGATGAGCGAAGGGGCGTTCAAGGAAGGCTATTTTTAACAGCCTGACTTTTAGGACTATTATTCTAAATCAAAACTAAAAATAAAATATAATTATTCAATGATAGACGGAAGCGTGACAAAAGTTCATTTACAAAAATATCTATTTTAGAAGCGCAGCTAACGATGATCCAAAAGGCAATCTATTCCAAACCTAAGATCCTCGAATCCCAACGCTATCCCATTTGAGTTACACCAAACCTGAAATTTTAAAAGAATGAGCTATACAGCCCATCAAGAAACCAATTGATCCAACTAGCAGGGCCAAGTAACATGTATACACATAAGATAATACAATATTCGATACGATACGATATACGAAACAAATAAATTTCAATACATATATTCTTTGTAAGACCCCAGATTTTGGGTAGAATTAAAACTTTTATTATATGTTGATGTAAATATGGATAGTGGCAATGACTTTGAGAATCAAGTTATGAAATGAATATAAATTTCGGTTTTCAAACATTTTGAGAATAGTAAGAATGGACTGAACATATAAATAAGAACAATCAATCTAGAAGATAAGAATACAATACTCCAGGGAAGGAAAGTATTTTTATGTCATCCAAATCAATATCTGGAATACATCCGACAACTCCGTAAACAAGATAGCGTACGCCCGAGAAAGCACTAGAACGTTTTCTAAGTGCAAAGAGTAGAGAGAAAATAGATCAGGAATATTGGAACGGATTTTGATCCAAAGTATTATAGAAAAACCACTGATGAATAGTAACTCTTCATTTAAAAGTTTTTCAGACCACCCTATATGCGGGACGATATAATAAACTTTCAAAGTCGCATTAGTGATCTACGATGGAAATAAAAGAATGCAGAAGCTGTCAGAATCGGAAAAATAGCATTTTTCGTTTTCTCCGAAATTTCACCAAAAACGGACTAAATAATTATTATTTGAGGATATTTAAGGATTTAAATTATTAATTCCATGGATATGGATTTGATAAATGAATTAGAAGTATCGAGAACGATTTCGGTAAAATACCTCGATAGAACCCTCGAGAAACCTTGCGAGCGTTCTACGAAATTAAACGAACCAGAAAAGCTACTTTATTCCAAGCCAATGCATGCTTGCCAAGTGTCAAGACAAGAAGAGACCAAGGGTGATGACTCACCACATTGGATAAATATCAAGTAATTAAACAAGATAAGAAGAAAAAGAAAAAGGAAGAGAAATTTCGGGAGAGAAGAAGAAAGAAAAATGGGAGAGAAAGAAATGATCATAACTTGAGATTCCGTTGTCCGTTTTTGGCGTTCCACCACTCAAATCGAAGCTCTCGAGAAGCCCGACGTAACCATGGTAAGCAATCGCCTCACCTCTGTCATTTACCCTTCGATTTCAGTGAGTAACAGTTGGAGAAGATGATGAATAGTAACTTGTATTTTGCTTTGTTGCTTTTGATATTGAGTTTGTGGCTTCCAGAGGTTGTATTAAGCAAGGATCTAAGGTTACATAAGGAATATAGCAGCAAGCAAGCTTGGAGGAAGGTATAAACCTCTGCCCCTTTGAGTTTTATATGAGTTTTAAAGTGGTTTTGATGTTCATGTAAAGTTAAGATCATGATTAAGTGATTTAGTGATTATTTGGATTTGTTTGAATGTGTAAAATGATGGGTGTTGGATTTGAGCCTCCCCACTGATCTTAGAGGTGTATGATGGTTGTTTGTTGAGGTTGGAGATGTATGGTATGCCCGGTGTGGCTTGGTTATGTTGTGACAAAATAGGATTATTCGATTTTAAGCCGTCGTAATGCCCGATTTTCGGTAACTCTATAAACTGCCTAGAATCAGAAAACCTAACTGTCTCTTTTGGTTCAGTTATGCACATGAGTGTGTAGAGCTTTGTTTCTAGTTTACGTGAGCGCAAGAATCATGTCATTACGATTTACGGTTTATGAGATATGACCATTTTAGTGAAAGTGGTTCAAGGAATGAGATTGCAGAAATGTACCAACTTTGTGGCTATGTTTGAGACCCTTAAGAGTTGTTTTAAAATATGGAATTTTGTATTGAAGTGTCAAGGGCAGTTACGAAGGTTTCGAGTCCAAAAGATTATTTTCCGATTTTATAAAAATGTGTTAGCCGAGGTTGCGCAAGTGAAAACCACTAAGAACATGACTTAGAAACCAAGGTTGTAAATGGTTAAGTATAACTTGTATTCGAGGATCGATTTCGGACTAAACCTACGACTTAAGTAATTGTCGATTAACATGGACTTAGTATGAGCCTATAACGAGCTAGTAATGCCTTGGTTGTGTTTCGCTTACGTGTTTAAGCATTGAGTACAAGTGGATTATCCAGGGGATTAATCGTGCGTTTTCTTTGACTTTGTCTAGATTGTCCGGCATCGTCGCGAACCCCTATCACTTCTTGAGCATCAGGCAAGTTTTCTAAATCTATACTTTGAAGTATTGATTATATATTACTGCTGTTGCCATGTGTGGAGTTATACAGTTGTGCGATACATGTTATATATTGTATAAAATAGAGTTTGATTTGGATTTATGTATGAGCTTTGAGATAAAGTAGTTATAAACCGGCATACCTTGTAGCTCTAGAGATAAGAGCATACTTCTTGTTTTCGACTCTAGACCGGGAGTCAGTATTTGAGATATGGAGATAGCCGTGGAAACCCGGAGGGATTCCAGCGGCAGTGTACTAATTATTTTGAGGACTGCTATTATTAAACATTAATTATATTTCTAGAAAGTATTAATTACCTGGAAATGATTTGAGGAATGTTATTTGAATATTACCTCATTCAGAGGTTGTTACTTGGAAATGATTTGGTAATTGGCTTATAAGCTAGATATGGGATATCAGTTATAAGCCAGGTTTTATAAAGGCCCTAGGTTAAGGGCGTATGATATTTCTTAAGATCAGTAGTGATTATAGTTTGTGTATGATAAAGGTTATTTTTCCGATAAAGATATCGGGTAACCGTTATTCGAGGATTAATTATTTTTATTTAAGAATATTATTTATTAATATTCATTTGAGGATTATCGACTTACAGAATATTATTTATATACATTTGAGGATTATCGACTTACAGAATATTATTTATATACATTTGAGGATTATCGACTTACAGAATATTGTTTATATTCATTTGAGATTTATTTAATTAATGAATATTACTTTTGAATATTCATTTGAGATTTAATTATTTAAAGGATATTATTTTCGAATATTCATTGGAGGTTCACTTATTTGAGAAATATTATTTTTAATATTCATTTGAGGATTATTTATTAATGAATATTATTTTTGAATATTCAATTGAGGATTATTTATTAATGAATATTATTTTTGAATATTCATTTGAGGATTATTTATTAATGAATATTATTTCTAAATATTCATTCGAGGTTTGTTTATTTGATGAATATTATTTTCGAATATTCATTTGAAGGTTTACTTGTTTAATAAATGTTATTAATTGTTTTCCAATCAAAAAGAGGTTCCCAAAACAATGTTTTTCCGTTTAAATCTGTCTTTTAAAGAGGATTTAAATGCTCGCTCAACTATCAAAAATATGGGAAACCTGATTTAAGTGACTACTACTCTTTTTAAACTCTCAATTCAAAAACTGTCAGGGGACAGATATTTTCTTGGAGCAATTTAATTGCTGCCAGTCTAATGTTGTGTTACCACCTCAATGATCGAGGGGTAAATTCATGGAACAAGTCGATATCCATTAACAAGCATAGCTTGGGAAATATTGGAGAATCTTCCTTTCCAACCTAGATATAACTACTTAGTGGAGTCGTATCAACAAGTATCACACTTGGGGAAAGGAGGACGATCTTTACGTTTCAGAGTCATGGATTTCATCTGAACTAGGAGCAAAGTGTAAGAGGTCGAGTCGCGCCGATCCATCATTTTATTGCCCCAAATGGGCCGGGAGATCCAGAAAGGCGGTAGACAATGTCAGGCTGTCGTGATACTTCCATCTACATGTAGAAAACATATAATTTTGTTGTACAAACCTGCTACTGATCATAGTAAGGTTGGTACGACGGGCGCGGAGAAGGCTCCAGTATTTGTTCATCATCCAATTTGGATATTCCTGCAACATGTATTGGGGTGAAGAACCAATCGTGTTGGCAGGGGGTCGAGAAGTGTTTGGAATTGAAGTGACAATAAATTCATGCAACTTCATCTTTTATTTTATGAGTATGACTCTGATAAAACCTGATTAAGGATATATATGACTCTGTGGATACCTTACATAACATGAGTTATGGTAAGGGAGTTGTTATACTGAATCATCTTATAACTTCTTTAAGTTATGTGTTGATATTCTGCTTACATAGCAGATATTTTTGGAAGAGTTATATTGGTTTACTTTGAAACCTTATCTTTTATATTATACTAGAACTTTGTTCATAATATAGCAAAAGCTTGCAGAAATATTATGAAATGATAATTGAAGTACATTAATGGTACTGTTTTTGGGAATACATTCCAATAAGGAAATGATTTCAGTATCGAGATATTTTGACAAATTATTGTCTTATACCCACTTTATTTTTGGGTTGAATTATAGGCAGAATTATGCCACACTTTCATTACCTTGCTGAGCTATCGCTCACTCTTGCTATTGTTTTATATATATATTATATAGCAGCGAAGCAGGATGCCAATGGGTCGGCACATACCTCGCAAGGCGTTTCCGTAAACAGTTTCTAGCAGTGATCTCGAGAGTAGTACGAACCAATCGAATTAGGCTACAGCTTTTGGTATTCAACTTATGTATAGATATGAATGGTATGAGAGGATTGTGAGCATCAGAAGGCTAAGTTGGTAATGTAACATTACTTAGAAATTGTATCAGTGACAGATTCAAAAGACATTTGGGTATTGTAATAAAAGTTATTTATTCCGCAGTTGTTGTATTGTGTCGTTTCTGAGACTCTAACCTGTGTGTGTGTGTGTGTGAGACATATGTTGTGGGGTCATGAGAAGGTGAATTATGAATGGTGTGAGTAATACAGGTAAGGCAAGGAATACATGGATTGTGACAACCCTAGATCCCTGACCCCGGATTTGGGGCTGTTACAGAAATGGTATCAGAGCGTTAGGTTACAGTCCTCAGAAACGATAGGAGATCGAGTCTTACAATACCCTTAATAATGATAAGAACATCTAGAGCTCAAATTAAGTTCGTAGTCGGGTTAGAGGACATGACCCTGACTGTTTAAGATGAAGCCCGAGAGGGGACTTCTTCTGGGAAACCGTACTTAGGACTTCATGGTTAGTCACCTCGATTCGTATGAGTTATAGATGGATGGGACTCTGAGATGCCAGATCCCGAGGCCTTCGAGTAGGCATTTGATGATGCGCTCCTTGAAATGGACGGAGACCCGATAAAGAAAGATCCATAGGAGGATCTAGAGGAAGACCCCATAGTGGGTCAAGGAAAGAATCTTGTAAAGGACGTGTTGATTGATAAAGATGTGGTGCGTTACTTGAGGTCTAATAATAAGACCGGACGAACCTTCGAGGGATAAATAAGTGACGAGACGAGAGTTTAAGGATCGTTCATGATTCATCAAGAGGTATGACAAGGAAAATGGAGTAGAGTCTCCAAAGCAGAAGAGGTAGAGGCAGTATAGCCAGTATCAGTGGATTGATTCGACTTGAACGAAACCTGTTACTTGTGATCGGTTATAGCTGCCCATAAGGAGGCGGCATACGTAAGAACCAAGATGTTCAGATTTTCATGAACGATTAAGGGTACTTAGTTGCCTAGAATAATGTAAGGAATTGTTTTGGGCTATGAGATTTCAAACCCCCACGACCAGCGATTCCACGGGAAATAGTGTCTATTATATCATTGAGGGATTTTATTATCTCAAGGAGAATTTTGGGTATATGTACCATGTAAATGTTATGGTAAGACAAGCACGCTAAGACGGAATCGAGAACGAGATTTATCACCCTCAGGAAACCGGGAAGGAATTATGAGGATAGAACCGAAAGGTCGGAAATCAGATCCGAGCATTACTAGTAGGTAAATAGATTGATCAAATTCCCCTGATTTTGGGAAGAAATTCAACAAATTTTGGCAAACCTTGTCTTTCTGATTACCAGAGGATGTCACCAAAGAGAGTGGAAACTAGAGCGAACCCTGTGGATTGGGTAAGATGGCCGCTATATGGGCTGGTGGACAGACCTTGATTGCTACAATTGATTGTAGAGATAAAATGGTGAAGTTGAGATTGAACGGTAAATGCGAAATGTATTTAAGGACCAAGACGGACTGAGAAATTCCGGGATTGACTTAAATGAAAAGGCTATTGTGCCAAAAGTGTTAAGCTTATGTAGCACACGGGATTGATATGGGAGAAGGAATATTGGGTATAAGGATGATTGAAATAGAGACCGAATTTAAGCTTGTAGTTTCTAACGATCTTCCGGAGTACCGCCCAGTTGACATATGGAATTCGTCGTTGCTATGGGCGACAACGGAATCGAAGTTTTCTTATAGAACAGAACGCTTACTTGAGGTGTTTGCGTCTAGTCGAATAGAATTCCCTGCGATTGCAAATGTTGATGGTTGAATTCTTAGCGACTATTATAAGTCGGCAATGACGTAAGTATCGAGCACCATAGGGTGTGCCTGAAGAAGAAAAGCTTTAAAATGGAACAATTATCCATTAGAGGAGCCGACATAAAAGGCACCCGTAGAGACCTTGGTAATACCCTCCCCATTTGCAAATTATGTGGGGTACCTCCCCAATCTATGATCTATCTTGACCTCTCTCCAGGAAAGAATTCTGATAAAGGGTATATTCCCTTTTCGAAGTTATTTTATAACACTTGTGCTAAACCATATTCAGTTTCACTTGTGCCAGAGGCTGTCACAATGCCTACTTTCAGGTTTTCGAAGCCCTGCCAAATGATGTTATTTAAGCTTTCACTTTTCTTCAAATAATGAATGACCCTATGGTGATACATCACCACTTGTTTGTTAAGTACCAGTATCTTGTGGTTATTCTTTTCTTTGTATTTTCTTTGGAAAACTGCACCTTTGGAATCTGTTCAATTTTAATCCAAGGTGTTCCTTTGAGAAATATTGTCGAAAGGCGATAATCATTAAATTGATCTCGAATTGCTTTCATACTTTTCAACTTCCACTGAGACGAACAACCCTATACTTATAGGGGCTACAAGGACTATCTGTCTGTGTGATAGAAGTCGGATGGGACGCCATCACTTGTAAGTTGTGAAATACAAGAAGGCTAATTACCTTTAGTAATGTCTCAAGTGAGGCACACAACGTTGAGTTCTTATGATCATGTTGATCTCTCGGTAAATTCTCTTACCTCCAATAAGGTTACCTTAAAACTCATAACCTTACGATCACCAGTGTGTGACGTTTTCCTTGATATGGGAGCTGTCTTTTCAAGGCCCCATAATTTTGTTATCCGTATTGAATTTCAAGGGGAGGCCAACCAGGTCAAATAAGTCAAAATTCGTTGATAGGAATTAGATTCGCGACGAAATCACTTATGACAGGAGCGAATCCCGAAGACGGATAGAATGTTAGCGACATATCGATGAAATTGGTTTATTCTCCCAAGGATAATATGATAATGGAAAGCGTGTCAATCGATATATGTGAAAGAAATAGTGACGTGCCGTGAACTCCACTGACAACGGTGTTAGATAGATGCCCTATAGTGAGATTGAGATTTTGGAGGAGTTGTTTACGAATGGACACTACCTCTGGGTCAGCAAGATAAGTACTGACGATGGAGTCAGAGGGAGCTGGTATTGTGACTTGGGAGAGGTGCAGCGTGTGTGGTTCTAGAAGAATAATTTTCGGAAATATGTGGAGACCCGGATGAAAATGAAAGTTAAAGAGTTAAAACCAGAAACCATGACTGTAACCGAGTATGAGGCCAAGTTTTCCGAATTATTGAGGTTTGTTCCGGAGTTTGTGAACACAGAATAAAAGAAAGCCAGTAGGTTTCAACCAGGGCTACCTCCAACAAGCAGCCCACTGTCAGGACCTTTAAATAGCATGTGCCCTTCTACACTGTTTAGACAGAGCTAATGCATTGTTGTATATCAATATGTTGCGTGACGATTAAACCTTAAGGCCGAGACGCTGAGGGAATAATTACAAGTAGAAATAGCCAATCGAGGGATTTTCCCATAAGACTGGTACATCCAGGTTGTGAACTAGAAATATGAGGTCGACACTTTTGATAGACCTGATCCCTTTCAAGTTAGGAAAAGTGGATATTATAATAAGAATGGGTTGGTTGACACCCAATGGGGCCCAGACTGATTGTAAGGGAGAGAGAGTAATAAATAAAGAACGGAGACAGATTCAGAGATTCTTGAATATAGTTCAGACTAAGAAACTATTACGCCAGAGATACGAGGCTTAATTAGCTCTTATGGTTGACACCAAGAAAAGAGGTACCAAGTATAGAGGAAACTACAATGGTTTTGGGAGATTGTACAAGATCTTAATGCGCTACCAAATATCGATTGGGATGACATGAGAATGAATACCGAGTATTCAGAGTATAGTGGGAATGAAAGAGTTAGTGACTCAGTTACAAGAGTTGTTGTATAAGGATATGATAAGACCCAGTGTACCACCGTGGAGAGCCCGGTGTTGTTGTAAGAGAGAAAGATTTTAGCACAAGATTATATATCGAACCTCGAGAGTTGTATGAGTTTGACATGGAGAATAGGTACCCTTGTAAATGATTGTTTGATCAGCGGAAGAACGCTGTGTATTTCCAATTTATTTAAGAACTGGGTATCACCAGTTGGAAGTTAAATCAGAGGATATGCCCAAGACTGCGATTCGTACTAGGAATAGACACTTCGAGTTTTCAGCGAAGTTATTTTGGGTTGACTAATGCACCCACAAATTTTATGGAATGTAATGAATTGGCTTTGAGTTACCCATGATAGTAGATAGCATGAGATGGAGAAATGGCTAGAATTGACCTAGGATTATGACGGTGAGATACACTACCATCCGGGGAAGGCCAATGTGGTGGCCGATACCCTTACTTTAAAATGAGACAGAGATGGATTCCGAATGATCGGGAATTAAAGGATGAGATTTTACACAACACCCAAGTTAGTCCAACAAACTAGAAGGACAAAAGATTTCACCAACAAGCGGCTAGTGACAACCAAGACAGACAGAGAAAGTATGCGGACTAAGCCCGCGAGTATAGAGATAGTACTGCTACTGATAAGCTAAATGGCATGTTGATGGATGACAAGCAAGTTTATGTTGGTGTATTTTCTGTACAAACAAGATAGAGGATATGAGGTTAGAGATTCGTGATGCTAAAAGATATCCCCATTTGTTTTCAGAGTGATTCCGGGACGGAATCCTTTTAAGGAGGGGAGACTGTAAGACCCCAGATTTTGGGTAGAATTAAAACTTTTATTATATGTTGATGTAAATATGGATAGTGGCAATGACTTTGAGAATCAAGTTATGAAATGAATATAAATTTCGGTTTTCAAACATTTTGAGAATAGTAAGAATGGACTGAACATATAAATAAGAACAATCAATCTAGAAGATAAGAATACAATACTCCAAGGAAGGAAAGTATTTTTATGTCATCCAAATCAATATCTGGAATACATCCGACAACTCCGTAAACAAGATAGCGTACGCCCGAGAAAGCACTAGAACGTTTTCTAAGTGCAAAGAGTAGAGAGAAAATAGATCAGGAATATTGGAACGGATTTTGATCCAAAGTATTATAGAAAAACCACTGATGAATAGTAACTCTTCATTTAAAAGTTTTTCAGACCACCCTATATGCGGGACGATATAATAAACTTTCAAAGTCGCATTAGTGATCTACGATGGAAATAAAAGAATGCAGAAGCTGTCAGAATCGGAAAAATAGCATTTTTCGTTTTCTCCGAAATTTCACCAAAAACGGACTAAATAATTATTATTTGAGGATATTTAAGGATTTAAATTATTAATTCCATGGATATGGATTTGATAAATGAATTAGAAGTATCGAGAACGATTTCGGTAAAATACCTCGATAGAACCCTCGAGAAACCTTGCGAGCGTTCTACGAAATTAAACGAACCAGAAAAGCTACTTTATTCCAAGCCAATGCATGCTTGCCAAGTGTCAAGACAAGAAGAGACCAAGGGTGATGACTCACCACATTGGATAAATATCAAGTAATTAAACAAGATAAGAAGAAAAAGAAAAAGGAAGAGAAATTTCGGGAGAGAAGAAGAAAGAAAAATGGGAGAGAAAGAAATGATCATAACTTGAGATTCCGTTGTCCGTTTTTGGCGTTCCACCACTCAAATCGAAGCTCTCGAGAAGCCCGACGTAACCATGGTAAGCAATCGCCTCACCTCTGTCATTTACCCTTCGATTTCAGTGAGTAACAGTTGGAGAAGATGATGAATAGTAACTTGTATTTTGCTTTGTTGCTTTTGATATTGAGTTTGTGGCTTCCAGAGGTTGTATTAAGCAAGGATCTAAGGTTACATAAGGAATATAGCAGCAAGCAAGCTTGGAGGAAGGTATAAACCTCTGCCCCTTTGAGTTTTATATGAGTTTTAAAGTGGTTTTGATGTTCATGTAAAGTTAAGATCATGATTAAGTGATTTAGTGATTATTTGGATTTGTTTGAATGTGTAAAATGATGGGTGTTGGATTTGAGCCTCCCCACTGATCTTAGAGGTGTATGATGGTTGTTTGTTGAGGTTGGAGATGTATGGTATGCCCGGTGTGGCTTGGTTATGTTGTGACAAAATAGGATTATTCGATTTTAAGCCGTCGTAATGCCCGATTTTCGGTAACTCTATAAACTGCCTAGAATCAGAAAACCTAACTGTCTCTTTTGGTTCAGTTATGCACATGAGTGTGTAGAGCTTTGTTTCTAGTTTACGTGAGCGCAAGAATCATGTCATTACGATTTACGGTTTATGAGATATGACCATTTTAGTGAAAGTGGTTCAAGGAATGAGATTGCAGAAATGTACCAACTTTGTGGCTATGTTTGAGACCCTTAAGAGTTGTTTTAAAATATGGAATTTTGTATTGAAGTGTCAAGGGCAGTTACGAAGGTTTCGAGTCCAAAAGATTATTTTCCGATTTTATAAAAATGTGTTAGCCGAGGTTGCGCAAGTGAAAACCACTAAGAACATGACTTAGAAACCAAGGTTGTAAATGGTTAAGTATAACTTGTATTCGAGGATCGATTTCGGACTAAACCTACGACTTAAGTAATTGTCGATTAACATGGACTTAGTATGAGCCTATAACGAGCTAGTAATGCCTTGGTTGTGTTTCGCTTACGTGTTTAAGCATTGAGTACAAGTGGATTATCCAGGGGATTAATCGTGCGTTTTCTTTGACTTTGTCTAGATTGTCCGGCATCGTCGCGAACCCCTATCACTTCTTGAGCATCAGGCAAGTTTTCTAAATCTATACTTTGAAGTATTGATTATATATTACTGCTGTTGCCATGTGTGGAGTTATACAGTTGTGCGATACATGTTATATATTGTATAAAATAGAGTTTGATTTGGATTTATGTATGAGCTTTGAGATAAAGTAGTTATAAACCGGCATACCTTGTAGCTCTAGAGATAAGAGCATACTTCTTGTTTTCGACTCTAGACCGGGAGTCAGTATTTGAGATATGGAGATAGCCGTGGAAACCCGGAGGGATTCCAGCGGCAGTGTACTAATTATTTTGAGGACTGCTATTATTAAACATTAATTATATTTCTAGAAAGTATTAATTACCTGGAAATGATTTGAGGAATGTTATTTGAATATTACCTCATTCAGAGGTTGTTACTTGGAAATGATTTGGTAATTGGCTTATAAGCTAGATATGGGATATCAGTTATAAGCCAGGTTTTATAAAGGCCCTAGGTTAAGGGCGTATGATATTTCTTAAGATCAGTAGTGATTATAGTTTGTGTATGATAAAGGTTATTTTTCCGATAAAGATATCGGGTAACCGTTATTCGAGGATTAATTATTTTTATTTAAGAATATTATTTATTAATATTCATTTGAGGATTATCGACTTACAGAATATTATTTATATACATTTGAGGATTATCGACTTACAGAATATTATTTATATACATTTGAGGATTATCGACTTACAGAATATTGTTTATATTCATTTGAGATTTATTTAATTAATGAATATTACTTTTGAATATTCATTTGAGATTTAATTATTTAAAGGATATTATTTTCGAATATTCATTGGAGGTTCACTTATTTGAGAAATATTATTTTTAATATTCATTTGAGGATTATTTATTAATGAATATTATTTTTGAATATTCATTTGAGGATTATTTATTAATGAATATTATTTTTGAATATTCATTTGAGGATTATTTATTAATGAATATTATTTCTAAATATTCATTCGAGGTTTGTTTATTTGATGAATATTATTTTCGAATATTCATTTGAAGGTTTACTTGTTTAATAAATGTTATTAATTGTTTTCCAATCAAAAAGAGGTTCCCAAAACAATGTTTTTCCGTTTAAATCTGTCTTTTAAAGAGGATTTAAATGCTCGCTCAACTATCAAAAATATGGGAAACCTGATTTAAGTGACTACTACTCTTTTTAAACTCTCAATTCAAAAACTGTCAGGGGACAGATATTTTCTTGGAGCAATTTAATTGCTGCCAGTCTAATGTTGTGTTACCACCTCAATGATCGAGGGGTAAATTCATGGAACAAGTCGATATCCATTAACAAGCATAGCTTGGGAAATATTGGAGAATCTTCCTTTCCAACCTAGATATAACTACTTAGTGGAGTCGTATCAACAAGTATCACACTTGGGGAAAGGAGGACGATCTTTACGTTTCAGAGTCATGGATTTCATCTGAACTAGGAGCAAAGTGTAAGAGGTCGAGTCGCGCCGATCCATCATTTTATTGCCCCAAATGGGCCGGGAGATCCAGAAAGGCGGTAGACAATGTCAGGCTGTCGTGATACTTCCATCTACATGTAGAAAACATATAATTTTGTTGTACAAACCTGCTACTGATCATAGTAAGGTTGGTACGACGGGCGCGGAAAAGGCTCCAGTATTGGTTCATCATCCAATTTGGATATTCCTGCAACATGTATTGGGGTGAAGAACCAATCGTGTTGGCAGGGGGTCGAGAAGTGTTTGGAATTGAAGTGACAATAAATTCATGCAACTTCATCTTTTATTTTATGAGTATGACTCTGATAAAACCTGATTAAGGATATATATGACTCTGTGGATACCTTACATAACATGAGTTATGGTAAGGGAGTTGTTATACTGAATCATCTTATAACTTCTTTAAGTTATGTGTTGATATTCTGCTTACATAGCAGATATTTTTGGAAGAGTTATATTGGTTTACTTTGAAACCTTATCTTTTATATTATACTAGAACTTTGTTCATAATATAGCAAAAGCTTGCAGAAATATTATGAAATGATAATTGAAGTACATTAATGGTACTGTTTTTGGGAATACATTCCAATAAGGAAATGATTTCAGTATCGAGATATTTTGACAAATTATTGTCTTATACCCACTTTATTTTTGGGTTGAATTATAGGCAGAATTATGCCACACTTTCATTACCTTGCTGAGCTATCGCTCACTCTTGCTATTGTTTGATATATATATTATATAGCAGCGAAGCAGGATGCCAATGGGTCGGCACATACCTCGCAAGGCGTTTCCGTAAACAGTTTCTAGCAGTGATCTCGAGAGTAGTACGAACCAATCGAATTAGGCTACAGCTTTTGGTATTCAACTTATGTATAGATATGAATGGTATGAGAGGATTGTGAGCATCAGAAGGCTAAGTTGGTAATGTAACATTACTTAGAAATTGTATCAGTGACAGATTCAAAAGACATTTGGGTATTGTAATAAAAGTTATTTATTCCGCAGTTGTTGTATTGTGTCGTTTCTGAGACTCTAACCTGTGTGTGTGTGTGTGTGAGACATATGTTGTGGGGTCATGAGAAGGTGAATTATGAATGGTGTGAGTAATACAGGTAAGGCAAGGAATACATGGATTGTGACAACCCTAGATCCCTGACCCCGGATTTGGGGCTGTTACATTTTTATTCTTATTTGATAGATTCGATATCACATAACAACAATAACTTGAAACCCAAAATTTATGCCATGACCAATACAACCCGGTGATAACGGTCCTAAATTTTCAGAAAATTGTCACTACAACCTGGTGACTCGGTCTTTATTCTTATTCGATATTTTCACAAACCATGGCACAAATCAGAATCACAAGATTATCGTCTACACATATCACATATACATAATACATATATGTTCAAAGTATATCATCACTTAGCCCAAGTTTATATAATCAAATATACACACAACACATAATTTCGAAAACACTAGGAAAATCGATCGGAAACTTACCTCAGCGCATCCTAGATCATATATCCAATTCTGACCAGACCTCTAAACAATGTTTTCTTGAAATATTCAAAGGACGAAAGTTGTAGAGAACGAAAATACCTTTCCGCAAAGTATAGGTCATCAGAAACGGACTTATAACGAACCGGAAATTGAATAAAACGTTCGCTGAATATGAATAAAAACTGAAAACCGAGATATGAATATGTTTTGTAATTTTATGAACAGTTCAGAGCATAATCTGGAAATACACTATGAAATAGATGTTGTAGGAAATTGAAAGAGATTTCTGAAAAGTCCATAATCATCAAATTCCGATTTACGATGAATATTCTACGAATTTTACAAGACAACTGATTTCTGTATTGAAGAGACCTACGAATTTTGATAATTAAAACGAGCAACGAAAATATGAAGTTTATATAGCCTTATAAAACCCTAAGTCCAAATATACTAGTTATCCAAACCTAAAATTGATCCATATTTTAGGCTCATTGGTCTAATTTGATTTTAAATCATATTCTTTTTCAAATTTTAGTCTTTTTTCCTATTAGTCTTTTTTTATTATTATTCTTAAAATTACGGGATATTACACTATTCAATAGGGTCAACCAGAGATCGACTGAGTTGGAGATGAAGAATTCAGCGCCCTTCCGATCGGTCTCGCGATCAGTTGAGATGTTTTTAAGGCGATTTTGAGGCCTTAATCGCGGAGAAGAGTTCTCTAGTTCCACACAAAAGGGAATCAGACTGGCTCATTTTTCTTAGACTGGTTTTCGTATTTATCTCATATTTCTTCGTCCACGGACTTTGTTCTCTTTCATAATTCAAGTGATCGCAGCTGTTACAACCGATATAACTACGAAAGACTTGTCAAAAGAGAGAGATATTCTAGAGCCATATAACAAACAGCTCAAAAGCTACGATAAATAGAATTTTGCCTTTCACCGTTTGCCCAAGTAATTCCAGGTAATTCTATCACTCACTACATCAATCCCTCTCATTCTTTGTTAATTTTTGTAGGTTACAAGCAAAAAAAAAATAGGAACAACTTGTAGAGTTCACAAGCAAGATAAACAGTACCATCACCGTTTGTCCATGTAATTCTAAGTATTTGTATCACCAATTTCATAGATCCTTCTCATTTTTTCTTTTGTAAATTTTTGTAGTTTACAAGCAAAAAACAAAAACCTATAGTGTTCACAAGCAACAAATAAATCTTAGAGTTCACAAGCAACAAGAAAACACCTGCAACATGGAAAATAAAAGGTAAAGAAAACATAGGTATGTTGATCCCAGTAGTAGTATGCCAAAAACATAGCTACACTTTTCTTAGAGAGGAACTAAGTCAGAAATGTGTAACAACGAACACATATCTAAGACAATTTACGTTCGGTCTTGTGGAAACAGTAGTAGAGATCCAGTGATTATCTATATTTATATTGGTCCGGATAATCAACAAGGGAAATTATTTTTTTAGCTCCTAAATCAGACTGAAGAAGCCTCCATTAAAATGGAAATATTATTCTGAAATGCCTGGAGGATTTTCTTTTTGATGCTTAGATGAAGCCTGAATGGTAATCATTGAGCTAGAATGGGCTTCCATGTATTCCCTTTAGAACGGGGTTAGACATAAATATTTCCTTCACTTAAGGGCCATGCCTGTACAGAAAGGTTAACTAAGTATAGATTATATCCCCAGAACACCTGAATCTACCCTATTTACCATTAGCCATATACCACCATTAGCCTAAAACATCATAATTTGCTTCCATCTTCACTTTGGAAATAAAATAATTTTTTTCTACGAAGGTGTGGGATTGCATGAACCGATGTGCATCCCATTTATTGAGGCACACGCCTCGGCTGCTAAGGTGCAAAGTTTGTCGTTCACTCACCGTAGAAAAATAGAGCCTAGAAGTAGAGTGGTAATACATCTTGTTATGGGCAAAATTTACCCACTGCATTTCTCGACCTCCCCCGAAATCAATGACGTCACTCACTAGAGTCAACCTAGGCTACATGTTAAAATCGACCTAGGTTAGATGTTGCATAAGGAAGAAGACTAGTATGGTCATGCCCATATCATACATATAAAGAAGAAAAGCTCAAGAGGATACATCTATTGGGCCTAGCCCACGTCCATGGGAAGTGTCGCCTCTCCCTAATGCGTCGCCCATAAACTAACTAGCAAGGAGACAACTGTTACTATTGGGGAAGAAATGTATAACTCGGGACGTATACAAGGACAACCTCGCCCACCTATGAAGAGCGTCACCTTATGTGAAGCATTATGCAGGATAGGAAGTCTAGGTTATCAGCTTAGAAAGACCTCTAATCTCTAGAAAGACCATGCCTTCTGGAAGTAGCCTCTCATGATTGTGGGAAGCCTCGCCTATGAACTATTTACCAAGGAGATAACTACAATTATTAGAGAAGAAATGTGTAACCTCGCCCATAGGAGGGGCATCGCCCCCCGCAAAAGCACTTTGCAAGATAGGGAACCTCGCCCTCCGGGAGTAGCCTCGTATGTTTGGGCATTGGAGTTGGGAAATCTCCCCAAAGCAGCTATAGAAGAGGACTAGGCCCCATCCAGGCTAGTAGGCATCGCCCTGCTAGGGGGGTCGAAGGGCGTCGCCCCTAGTGATCTCAAGGTCGGCCCTCTGATTAGTTATCTTTACTCTGTGATTCAAGGTAGGCGTTGACTCCGATAATCTCGGTTCAATGACTTGGTTGCCACGCTCCGAGAAAGTAGCCGGGCTCTAAAGGCCCAAGACGATTACACTAGAGGTGGTGGTCCCGGTCCTATGGGCTCTCTATAGAAGGAAACCTAGCCCATCTAGGTAACTTCCTCCCCAAGAACTACGTTTGGCTTGATCCCTATAAATAAGGGTACATAGGCACATTGTATGACACGACGCGATCCTTGCGAAAAAGAGAGAACTCCCCGTTCGATCTTAATTGCAACCAAATCTCTCCATACAATCTCAGCCATCCCCAAATCACAAACCCTAACCCTCTCAACCTACGCTTCACACCATCTTCAACTACCATCACAATTCCAGCAACCCTCCCCGAATTTGTTTTCACCAAATTCCTCCGTTAACAATTGGCGCTAGAAGGAGGGGGTGCGCATCCCTAATAAGTTAGAACATCAAATTTAAATATACAACCAGTGAAGCCATTAATGGAGGGCTCGCACTCCAATAATGTTCACAATTATAAAAAGATCATAAAGTCAGGTAGCAATGGTGTTGGAGGGCAAGGTTGCCTCTATACTATTAACCTCCGTGTTACCTCCAACCAACTCTTTCTTCGCCTCATCCGCAGCGGTTGCTCTCTAATTCAGACTCAATTTTCTTGCGAAGATCCTCCTTCGCCTCCTTAATGGCTTTGACATTATCAACTTTAAATGTGACCATATAGCCAGGTGTTGAAGGGGCGAAGTGTACTGACCATTCATAGTCAGGATCGCCTGCATGGAAGTTTTGAAGGTAGCCTAGGAAGTCGAGGTTGTAAGCATCACTCAACTTCTTCTGAGTAATCGCCTTAAGCTAGTTCACTTTTAAGAGCCTCGCCCATTGTCTTGGATTCGACAGAAAGTTTGTTAAGGGTCGCCTGTGCTTTCTCAACCTCGTCTTTCCTCGCCTATACTTTATCAAGTTTTTTCTGAACTTAGACCAACTGAGATTTATAGGAGGAAGCCTCGCTTTTCCGCTTTTTAACAGTCTTGTTCTGGTCATTAACAATGGCATTTTTCTCTAAAAGAACATTGAGACCATGGTAAAAAGCCTCGCCCAGGCCCATCTTGAAGGCAAACTCGGCATCAGCAGTATTTTTGTTCATCCACAACCTCTCATCATCATCTGAATAATTGCTTGCAACATGGGAGCCAAAAGTGGCGGATACGAGCTGTAAAGGGGGTTCACCATCCGTAGCCACAGTTTTATTCTTCTTCAGAGGACCTTTTGGAACCTCGCCCCATCATGTTTCTTCCTTCTTTCTTGTTTATTCTAGCTCCTGGAGGATGAGGGTCGTGGATTGTTGAACTGGTAGGAATGGTTGGAGAAGGGGGCGAGATTTCTCTTACGTACATTCAGGTTGAATTGTGTTCTAACTCTGGGAACGTCATACATATAGAAGTAACTCTGGGAATATATATATATATATATATCAGAGTATATGCTTCAAACTAGGTGAGGCTTTCTATGCAGGTGAAGATTTCAGAATCATTACCTCTAGTTCCTTTTATAAAAAATTATTGCAAGGAACTGGGGGGGTAGTTATTATACCCCCAACATGCCTCGCTTTATCTGGAGGCGTCGCCTCTACAACTGAAAGAAGAAGTTTTTGAAAGGTGACACTGTTTTGTGTGAAAGCATATCCTAAGTATATGAATGTGTGAAGGTCAGTTTTGTCAATTTTAAATTTTTTAAGTATCAAGTAGGCGACATCTTCCCAGAGAACGGCACTTACGAAGAAAATATTTGTACTAAGAAGGCCCTAAGGGGTGATTTTCTTTGAAGGCCCTTCAGGGTGGTTTTTCTTGGAAGGCCCATCTAGGGTGATCTTTCAGCATAGGCCATCAATAGTGATCCTACGTTAGAAGAAAATTGAAGGGATACCAACTACCAAGCTTGCTCAGAAATAGATAGGACTATCACTATTCAAAAGATCAAGAAAATGTGACTGCACTTCAAATTATCACCAACCTCTCCTGATTATCAAAGTTTTTGAAGAAGAATTGATTTTAAAGATAATGTACAGACTTCAATTTGAAGGATTCAGAAGATGTCCTCGCCTTCTACTGAAGCAACATCGCCCACCTAGGGCCATGTTCAGAATATGTGTTAAAATTGTTAATTGAAGACTATGGTGAGATATTGAAGATGATGACTTGTGCCTTTTTATCAACAAAGGCCTCCCTCACCTATCAACAACATATGCCACTAGCATCAGATACTACGAAATTTCTCTCCTTCTATTTGTGTCCTCATCCTCTAGGATCTCTCCAAGAGGCGTTCCCCAAAATGACTAGGCTACACACAGAAAAATTATTAATGGAAGAATGAAGATATCAAGGGTCTCGCATCTCAATGACACCTCTCACTTCAACGACATCGACCTCCCACCAAAGGTCAAGGTCAAGCAATCAACATTAGTAAAATCATTGTTTGGGACGAGACTATATCTCCAACGGCTTCTCTCATTGGTGATATCAACGTTGCCTTCTTGGGTTAGGGCCATGAAGAATATCAGCACATGAATCCACCTTATTAGGATAGGCTCATCTTCATTACATGCACAACCTATTACTTAAGGTTTCTCCAAATCAGTTTCTCATCCCTATCAGCGTCGCCCTCTCAGGGGACCTCTCGCCTATACCTACTACCTTAGCATTGGAAAGTTTCAGAATTACTTTGAAGACAAAGCACATCGACTTCCATTTACCTTCTCAAAGATGATTTATATCAAAAGGCTTATCACATACCCGTAGACTTATCAACTTTACAGGAGATCTCGCCTACCTAAGAGGGCTACGCCTCCTACCGAAGAAGGCATGTAGGATGTTTAAGTTGGTGATTTGTTAAAGGAACTGTTGGTGAGATCACAAGGCAGTATGAACATGAAGACGTGATAACTCAACACTAGAACATTGTAACAGCCCCAAATCCGGGGTCAGGGATTTAGGGTTGTCACAATCCATGTACTCCTTGCCTTACCTGTATTACTCACACCATTCATAATTCACCTGCTCATGACCCCACAACATATGTCTCTCACACACACACACAGGTTAGAGTCTCAGAAACGACACAATACAACAACTGTGGAATACATAACTTTTATTACAATACCCAAATGTCTTTTAAATCTGTTACTGATACAATTTCTAAGTATTGTTACATTACCAACTTAGCCTTCTGATGCTCACAATCCTCTAATACCATTCATGTCTATACATAAGTTGAATACCAAAAGCCGTAGCCTGATTCGATTGGTTCGTACTACTCTCGGGATCGCTGCTAGAAACTGCTTAATGGAAACGCCTTGCGAGGTACGTGCCGTCCCATTGGCATCCTGCTTCGTTGCTATATAATATATATAAAATAATAGCAAGAGTGAGCGATAGCTCAGCAAGGTAATGAAAGTATGGCATAATTCTGCCCTTTTATTCAACCCAGAAATAAAGCGGGTATGCGACAATAATTTGTCAAAATATCTTGATACTGAAATCATTTCCTTATCGGAATGTATTCCAAAAATACCATTGTTGTATTTCAAATATCATCTCCATAATATTCTGCAAACTTTCGATATTCATACTATGAACAAAGTTCTAGTATAGTATAAAAGATGAAATAACAAGGTACCTCGGTATATCCTTTCCGTAAAATATTTGCTATATAAATATAAGCAGACTATCAACATATACTTGAAAGATGAAGTTATAAGAAAAATTCAATATCATCTTTCATATCAAACATTTACCTCATATCATAATTTGGAAATAAATACAATGTAAATTTATTCCCAATTCATTTTCTAAACTCATCTGATCACGTATATCCTGTAGATAAAATCATATACTTTTCGTAAATTCATACTCTTCCTTATAAACTCATATACTGGAATATACTGGATTACTCTTGAGTAACCTTTCTGAAAACTTTCATGAAACTGAATAGCTGGAATAAACTATCTTTCTTTGAAAACTTTCATGAAACTGAATAGCTGGAACAAACTTTCTTTTTCTGAAATCTTGCATGAAACATGCTCTTTCATGGATGCTGAACTGTAAATGGAGATTCTGGGCGCCAAGGATACCCCTACGATGATCAGTCGCAAGCTGTATCCCCCTGATCTTTTTCTACGTAGAAGGGAAGAATAGACAGTATCTGACTGACCTACCTCCCTGCCAATCGGTTGTAGGCAGGAAGTACAGACCCGTTTCACCAGTCTGTCGGCATGTGACTCTCCTATGAGGAAGAACAGACCCGTTTCACCAGTCCGTCGGCCTGTTGCTCTCCTCTTTCCTACGGTCGGGCAATTTCTGATAAACTAAGGGAAGAACAGACCCGTTCACCAGTCCGTCGGCCATATTGTAATTCCCTTAGGGGACCGGCGCTACTCAGTCCCTTACATACTCTCCAAGTTCGAGTAAATCCATAACACTGAAACATGAAGTTCCTTTCCCTTTTTCCCCAAGAATACAACTCCACAAAGTAGTCATATCTGGTTGGAAAGGAAAATTCACCCATATTTCCCAAGCTGACGCTTGTTAATGGATGCAACTAATTCCACTGATCTTACCCCTCGAATCTTGAGGAAGTAATCAAAATCATTTTGATGGTAGTAAACATACATTTAGGACCGGGCAGTCCACTGGAAACATACATAAAATCTCGAGAAAGGTCCCATGCATTTGTAGTTTGAGCGAACATTTAAGTCTTTCTGAATATAGACTTAAACGGGAAATAGATTTGGGAACCTTCTCTATTTATAATAAAAATTGACTGAAATATACTTTATTAGCTATCTAGGGTTTAAAATAGTTTTCACAAAATACTTCCTTAAGAAGTAGGGCTTTAAATAATTAATGCAAACTATATTTAATAAAGAATATTTATTTAGAAATAATTCTCAAGTACTTTCTTATCAAAAAGGGTAGATAACAACTATTCATCATATATTTAAAATATACCCTTAATAGATTACACTCCAAATGATCTTTAATTTGTAAACCACTTATCGAGATTAATTGTAATAACACAATAAAATAACCCTAGATAGAAACTGATACCATTCTTAGTATGTAAAATAAATATAGAGAGTATATAATATATCTCTAGATAACAACTGATGTCATTCCCGGTCCAAAGTATAAATGCAGAGTATATTCCCCCTACTGAGGGTTTTGCTTAGCACATCAGCTCCAAAATATTACTATATCCATAGCTTATAAGTTCAACTTGTATCAATACTTTGATTTAGCATCATAGAAATCATTTCGAAATCATACACATATAGCATATATCTCAAATTCTTTAGTTATCACCACAACAGTTTTAAAAAGGTATAGGTTTGAAAACTTGCCTCTATCACATGCATATACTATAATCTCAATATCTTTTATACCATCACATCCATATACGACGTGAGGTTTGAAAGCATGCATAATATACCATATGCATCATCAGAATATTATAACTTAAAATAAAGCATAGAATGAGAAAACTTGTACGATACGTGGAACAAAGAATATATATATATAGATATATTTTTGAATCAACAAGTATTAAACATTTGAAAATATGCTCACTCTAACAATAGAGTAAGGGTTAGTAAACTTGCCTGATGCTCGAGAAGTGATAGGGGTTCGCGACGATGCCGGACAATCTAGACAAAGTCAAACGAAAACACACGGTTAATCCCCTCGATAAACCACTTATAACTCAATGCTTAAACACGTAAGCGAAACACAACCAAGGAATTACTAGCTCGTTATAGGCTCATACTAAGTCCACGTTTAGTCGACAATTACTTAAGTCGTAGGTTTAGTCCGAAATCGATCCTCGAATACAAGTTATACTTAACCATTTACAACATTGGTTCCTAAGTCATGTTCTTAGTGGTTTTCACTTGCGCGACCTCGGCTAAAACATTTTTATAAAATCGAAAAATAATCTTTTTAATCCGAATAATTTTCGTGAGCCTTCCTAACTGTCTCTAGTATTATTCCTCAAAGTTTCACATTTTAATATGGCTTCTAAGTGGTCCAAATATAGCCTCAAAGTGGCTGACCAGAGAAGGGTTGTTTCTCCGAACGACGTTTACTAAAACTCACTTTTCTCTTAAACCGTAAATCGTAACGACATGATTCTTGCGCTCACGTAAACTAGAAACAAAGATCTACACACTCATGTTCATCACTGAACCAAAAGAGGCAGTTAAGTTTTCGGATTCTAGGCAGTTTATAGAGTTACCGAAAATCGGGCATTACGACGGCTTAAAACTTAACGTTTCCCATTTTCAAAACACAACCAAATCAATATCAATCAATCCCAAACTCACCATCCACCTTATACACCCTCCACTCAGTCAAATCCTCCATGAATAATCAAAACAAATTCATAACCCATCCTCCAAACTCAATCAATAATTCATCTAATCGCTTAATCATGCTCTTAACTTTACATAAACATCAAAACCATTTCAAAACTCATATAAACAAAGGGGCAGAGGTTTTTATACCTTCTCCAAGCTTGCTTGCTGCTATATCCCTTATGTAACCTTAGATCCTTGCTTAATACAACCTTTGGAAGCCACAAACTCAATATCCAAAAACAAAACAAAACACAAGTTACTATTCATCATCTTCTCCGACTGTTAATCACTGAAATCGAAGGGGTAAATCACGGGGTTGAGGTGATTGCTTACCATGGTTACGCCGGGCTTCTCGAGAGCTTCGATTTGAGTGGTAGAACGCCAAAAACGGACCACGGAATCTCAAGTTACGATCATTTCTTTCTCTCCCATTTTCTTTCTTCTTCTCTCCCGAAATTTTCTCTTCCTTTTTCTTTTCTCCTTATCTTGTTTAATTTAATAAATGTGCTGATATTTATTGGTTAAGGGGGTGAGTCATCACCTTGTCCTTGTCATCAGGACACGTGTCAAGCCATGGAGTATCATGGTGGCAAAGCAGGGACACGTGTCGCGCATGCATGTGTTTGGTTCGTTTCTTTTCACCTGGATGATCCAAATGTTGCATCCCTCGAATTAATCTTGTTACATGTTACTTCCATGTCTATATTTAATCCTGTAAATGTTGCCTTGTTCCTCTTGAAACGATTCGAAATATTTCCCAAAAAGAGCGAATAAAATTCTACGCGATTCTCGCAGTGAATAGTAACTATTCACTATTCATTCCAACAATCGAATCCTTAAATCGACTTTAATAAAATAATAAAATTCCAAAATATTAAATCCTCAAATCCTCAATTTTAATATCTCATTTCTTGAATATAATAATATATAATTCGCTGCCCGGTCAAATACTACACCAAAATAAAATTTGGAATTTCTGAATTTCGATCGTCTTTGCATTCACTTATTTACTCCGTAGATCACTAATATGACTTTGGAATATCCACACTACGTCTCGTACATAGGTGGCATGAAAAATTTTCTTAACCCTCAAAATCACTATTCATCCACCAATATCACTATTCACTGATGCACTTAATCATAATAAGAAAAGTTTTAAATTTTTCCAAAAATTCGGGTTATTACAGTCTCCCCTCCTTAAAAGGATTCCGTCCCGGAATCAACTTAGGAGTAACTGGGGTACTTCTCTTCCATTGCACTTTCTAACTCCCAGGTGGATTCTTCCACCTCTTGATTTTCCACAAACCTCTCGCTAGCTTGGCAACCTCGTCACTTAGCACTTGCTCTTTTCTATCCGTGATTTCCACAGGTTGTTCTTTGTAAGTCAGACCAGGTTGTATATCTACCTGCTCGTACTCTATATATGCCGGGCATCTATAGTATACTGACGTAGCATTGACACATGAACCTCGTTATGACCATTCTACAAGTTTGGGGGGTAAGGCTGGCTCGTAGGCCACCCTCCTGACGCGTTTTAAAATCTCAGATGGCCCAATGAATCTCGGGCTCAACTTCCCTTTCTTTCCAAATCTCATTAATTCTTTCCACGGATATCTTTTAGCATCACGAATCTCTAACCTCATATTCCCCATCTTGTTTGTACAGAAAATACACCAGCATAAACTTGCTTGTCATCCATCAACATGCCATTTAGCTTATCAATAGCAGTACTATCTCTATACTCGCGGGCTTAGTCCGCATACTTTCTCTGTCTGTCTTGGTTGTCACTAGCCGCTTGTTGGTGAAATCTTTTGTCCTTCTAGTTTATTGGACTAACTTGGGTCTTGTGTAAAATCTCATCCTTTAATTTCCGATCATTCGGAATCCATCTCTGTCTCATTTTAATTAAGGGTATCGGCCACCACATTGGCCTTCCCCGGATGGTAGTGTATCTCACAGTCATAATCCTAGGTCAATTCTAGCCATTTCTCCATCTCATGTTATCTACTATCACGGGTAACTGAGAGCCACTTCATTACATTCCATAAAATTTGTGGGTGCATTAGTCAACCCAAAATATCTTCGCTGAAAACTCGAAGTGTCTATTCCTAGTACGAATCGCAGTCTCGGGTATATCCTCGGATTTAACTTCCAACTGGTGATACCCAGTTCTTAAATAAATTTTGAAATACACAGCGTTCTTCCGCTGATCAAACAATCATTTACAAGGGTACCTATTCTCCATGTCGAACTCATACAACTCTCGAGGTTCGATACATAATCTTGTGCTAACATCTTTCTCTCTTACAACAACACCGGGCTCTTCACGGTGGTACACTGGGTCTTATCATACCCTCATACAACAACTCTTGTAACTGAGTCACTAACTCTTTCATTCCCACTATACCCTGAATACTCGGTATTCATTCTCATGTCATCCAAATCGATATCTGGTAGCTCATTAAAACCTTGTACAATCTCCCAAAACCATTGTAGTTCCCTTTATACTTGGTATCTCTTTTCTTGGCATCAATCATAAGAGCTAATTAAGCCTCATATCTCTGGCGTAATAGTTTCTTAGTCTGAACTATATTCAAGAATCTCTGAATCTGTCTCCATTCTTTATTTATTACTCTCTCTCCCTTACAATCAGTCTGGGCTCCATTGGGTGTCAACCAACCCATTCTTATTATAATATCAACTTCTCCCAACTTGAAAAGAATCAGGTCTATCAAAAGTGTCGACCTCATATTTCTAGTTTACAACCTGGATGTACCAGTCTTATGGGAAAATCCCTCGAATGGCTATTTCTACTTGTAATTACTCCCTTAGTGGCTCGGCCTTAAGGTTTAATTATCATGCAACTTCTTGATGTACAACGATACATTAGCTCTGTCTAAATAGTATAGAAGGGCACCTGCTATTTAAAGGTCCTGACAGTGGGCTGCTGGTTGGAGGTAGCCCTGGTTGAAACCTACTGGCTTTCTTTTACTCTGTGTTCACAAACTCCGGAACAAACCTCAATAATTCGGAAAACTTGGCCTCATACTTGGTCACAGTCATGGTTTCTTGTTTTAACTCTTTAACTTTTATTTTCATCCAGGTCTCCATGTACTTCCGAAAATTATTCCTCTAGAACCACACACGTTGCACCTCTCCCAAGTCACAATACCAGCTCCCTCTGACTCCATCGTCAGTACTTATCTTGCTAACCCAGAGGTAGTGTACATTCGTAAACAACTCCTCCAAAATCTCAATTCCACTATAGGGCATCTGTCTAACACCGTTGTCACTGGAGTTCACGACACATCGCTATTTCTTTCACATATATCGATTGACACGCTTTCCATTATCATAATATCCTTGGGAGAATAAACCAATTTCATCGATATGTCACTAACATTCTATTCGTCTTAGGGATTCGCTCCTGTCATAGGCGATTTCGTTGCGAATCTAATTCCTACCAGCGAATTTTTGACTTATTTGACCTGGTTGGCCTCCCCTTGAAATTCAATAAGGATAACAAAATTTATGGGGCCTTGAAAAGACAGCTCCCATATCAAGGAAAATGTCACACACTGATGATCATAAGGTTATGAGTTTTAAGGTAACCTTATTGGAGGTAAGAGAATTTTACCGAGAGATCAATATGATCATAAGAACTCAACGTTGTGTGCCTCAATTGAGACATTACTAAAGGTAATTAGCCTTCTTGTATTTCACAACTTACAAGTGATGGCGTCCCATCAGACTTCTATCACACAGACAGATAGTCCTTGTAGCCCCTATAAATATAGGGTTGTTCGTCTCAGTGGAAGTTGAAAAGTATGAAAGCAATTCGATATCAATTTAATGATTATCGTCTTTTAAACAATATTTCTCAAAGGAACACCTTGGATTAAAATTGAACAGATTCCAAAGGTGCGGTTTCCAAAGAATCGCAAAGAAAAGAATAACCAAAAGATACTGGTACTTAACAAACAAGTGGTGAGGTATCACCAGAGGGTCATTCATTATTTGAAGAAAAGTGAAAGCTTAAATAACATCATTTGATAGGGCTTCGAAAGCCTGAAAGTAGGCATTGTGATAGCCTCTGGCACAATTGAAACTGAATATGGTTTAACACAAGTGTTATAAAACAACTTCGAAGAGGGAATATACCCTTTACCAGAATTCTTTCCTGGAGAGAGATCAAGATAGATCATAGATTGGGGAGGTACCCCACATAATTTGCAAATGGGGAGGGTACTACCAAGGTCTCTACGGATGCCTTTTATGTCGGCTCCTCTAACGGATAATCGTTCGATTCTAAAGCTTTTCTTCTTCAGGCACACCCTATGGTGCTCGATACTTACGTCATTGCCGACTTATAATAGTCGCTAAGAATTCAACCATCAACATTTGCAATCGCAGGGAATTCTATTCGACTAGGCGCAAACATCTCAAGTAAGCGTTCTGTTCTATAAGAAAACTTCGATTCCGTTGTTGCCCGTAGCAATGACAATTCCCCATGTCGACTGGGCGGTACTTCGGAAGATCGTTAGAAACTACAAGATTAAATCTGGTCTCTATTTCAATCATCCTTATATCCAATATTCCTTCTCCCATATCAATCCCGTGTGCTACATAAGCTTAACACTTTTGGCACAATAGCCTTTTCATTTAAGTCAATCCCGGAATTTCTCAGTCCATCTTGGTCCTTAAATATATTTCGCCTTTACCGTCCAATCTCAACTTCATCATTTAATCTCTACAATCAATTATAGCAATCAGGGTCTGTCCACCAACCCATATAGCGGCCATCTTACCCAATCCACAGGGTTCGCTCTAGTTTCCACTCTCTTTGGTGACATTCTCTGGTAATCAGAAAGACAAGGTTTGCCAAAATTTGCTGAACTTCTTTCCAAAAATCAGGGAAATTTGATCAATCTATTTACCTACTAGTAATGCTCGGATCTGATTTCCGACCTTTCTGTTCTATCCTCATAATTCCTTCCTGGTTTCCTGAGGGTGGTAAATCTCGTTCTCGATTCCGTCTTAGCGTGCTTGTCTTACAATAACATTTGCAGGGTACATATACCCAAAATTTTCCTTGAGATAATAAAATCCCTCAATGATGTAATAGACACTATTTCTAGTGGAATCGCTGGTCGTGGGGGATTGAAACCTCATAGCCCAAGCAATTCCTTTCACTATACTAGGCAACTAAGTCCCCTTAATCGTTCGTGAAAATCTGAACACCTTGGTTCTTACGTATGCCGCCTCCTTATGGGCAACTATAACCGACTACGAGTAACAGGTTTCGTTCAAGTCGAATCAATCCACTGATACTGGCTATACTGCCTCTACCTCTTCTGCTTTGGAGTCTCTACTCCATTTTCTTTGTCATACCTCTTGATGAATCATGAACGATCCTTAACCTCTCGTCTCGTCACTTATTTATCCCTTGAAGGTTCGTCCGGTCTTATTATTAGACCTCAAGTAACACACCACATCTTTATCAATCAACACGTCCTCTACAAGATTCTTTCCTTGACCCACTATGGGGTCTTCCTCTAGATCCTCCTATGGATCTTCCTTTATCGGGTCTCCGTCCATTTCAAGGAACGCATCATAAAATGCCTACTCGAAGGCCTCGGGATCTGGTATCTCAGAGTCCCATTCATCTATAACTCATACGAATCGAGGTGACTAACCATGAAATCCTAAGTACGGTTTCCCAAAAGAAGTCCCCTCTCGGGCTTCATCTTAAACAGTCAGGGTCATGTCCTCTAACCCGACTATGAACTCAATTTGAGCTCCAGATGTTCTTATCATTTTTAAGGGTATTGTAAGACTCGATCTCCTATCGTTTCTGAGGACTGTAACCTAACGCTCTGATACCATCTCTGTAACAGCCCCAAATCCGGGGTCAGGGATTTAGGGTTGTCACAATCCATGTACTCCTTGCCTTACCTGTATTACTCACACCATTCATAATCCACCTGCTCATGACCCCACAACATATGTCTCTCACACACACACACAGGTTAGAGTCTCAGAAACGACACAATACAACAACTGCGGAATAAATAACTTTTATTACAATACCCAAATGTCTTTTAAATCTGTTACTGATACAATTTCTAAGTATTGTTACATTACCAACTTAGCCTTCTGATGCTCACAATCCTCTAATACCATTCATGTCTATACATAAGTTGAATACCAAAAGCCGTAGCCTGATTCGATTGGTTCGTACTACTCTCGGGATCGCTGCTAGAAACTGCTTAATGGAAACGCCTTGCGAGGTACGTGCCGTCCCATTGGCATCCTGCTTCGCTGCTATATAATATATATAAAATAATAGCAAGAGTGAGCGATAGCTCAGCAAGGTAATGAAAGTATGGCATAATTCTGCCCTTTTATTCAACCCAGAAATAAAGCGGGTATGCGACAATAATTTGTCAAAATATCTTGATACTGAAATCATTTCCTTATCGGAATGTATTCCAAAAATACCATTGTTGTATTTCAAATATCATCTCCATAATATTCTGCAAACTTTCGATATTCATACTATGAACAAAGTTCTAGTATAGTATAAAAGATGAAATAACAAGGTACCTCAGTATATCCTTTCCGTAAAATATCTGCTATATAAATATAAGCAGACTATCAACATATACTTGAAAGATGAAGTTATAAGAAAAATTCAATATCATCTTTCATATCAAACATTTACCTCATATCATAATTTGGAAATAAATACAATGTAAATTTATTCCCAATTCATTTTCTAAACTCATCTGATCACGTATATCCTGTAGATAAAATCATATACTTTTCGTAAATTCATACTCTTCCTTATAAACTCATATACTGGAATATACTGGATTACTCTTGAGTAACCTTTCTGAAAACTTTCATGAAACTGAATAGCTGGAATAAACTATCTTTCTTTGAAAACTTTCATGAAACTGAATAGCTGGAACAAACTTTCTTTTTCTGAAATCTTGCATGAAACATGCTCTTTCATGGATGCTGAACTGTAAATGGAGATTCTGGGCGCCAAGGATACCCCTACGATGATCAGTCGCAAGCTGTATCCCCCTGATCTTTTTCTACGTAGAAGGGAAGAATAGACAGTATCTGACTGACCTACCTCCCCGCCAATCGGTTGTAGGCAGGAAGTACAGACCCGTTTCACCAGTCCGTCGGCCTGTGACTCTCCTATGAGGAAGAACAGACCCGTTTCACCAGTCCGTCGGCCTATTGCCCTCCTCTTTCCTACGGTCGGGCAATTTCTGATAAACTAAGGGAAGAACAGACCCGTTCACCAGTCCGTCGGCCATATTGTAATTCCCTTAGGGGACCGGCGCTACTCAGTCCCTTACATACTCTCCAAGTTTGAGTAAATCCATAACACTGAAACATGAAGTTCCTTTCCCTTTTTCCCCAAGAATACAACTCCACAAAGTAGTCATATCTGGTTGGAAAGGAAAATTCACCCATATTTCCCAAGCTGACGCTTGTTAATGGATGCAACTAATTCCACTAATATTACCCCTCGAAGCTTGAGGAAGTAATCAAAATCATTTTGATGGTAGTAAACCAAACTGATAAATTCATTGATTTAAAAAGGCTTAGGACCGGGCAGTCCACTGGAAACATACATAAAATCTCGAGAAAGGTCCCATGCATTTGTAGTTTGAGCGAACATTTAAGTCTTTCTGAATATAGACTTAAACGGGAAATAGATTTGGGAACCTTCTCTATTTATAATAAAAATTGACTGAAATATACTTTATTAGCTATCTAGGGTTTAAAATAGTTTTCACAAAATACTTCCTTAAGAAGTAGGGCTTTAAATAATTAATGCAAACTATATTTAATAAAGAATATTTATTTAGAAATAATTCTCAAGTACTTTCTTATCAAAAAGGGTAGATAACAACTATTCATCATATATTTAAAATATACCCTTAATAGATTACACTCCAAATGATCTTTAATTTGTAAACCACTTATCGAGATTAATTGTAATAACACAATAAAATAACCCTAGATAGAAACTGATACCATTCTTAGTATGTAAAATAAATATAGAGAGTATATAATATATCTCTAGATAACAACTGATGTCATTCCCGGTCCAAAGTATAAATGCAGAGTATATTCCCCCTACTGAGGGTTTTGCTTAGCACATCAGCTCCAAAATATTACTATATCCATAGCTTATAAGTTCAACTTGTATCAATACTTTGATTTAGCATCATAGAAATCATTTCGAAATCATACACATATAGCATATATCTCAAATTCTTTAGTTATCACCACAACAGTTTTAAAAAGGTATAGGTTTGAAAACTTGCCTCTATCACATGCATATACTATAATCTCAATATCTTTTATACCATCACATCCATATACGACGTGAGGTTTGAAAGCATGCATAATATACCATATGCATCATCAGAATATTATAACTTAAAATAAAGCATAGAATGAGAAAACTTGTACGATACGTGGAACAAAGAATATATATATATAGATATATTTTTGAATCAACAAGTATTAAACATTTGAAAATATGCTCACTCTAACAATAGAGTAAGGGTTAGTAAACTTGCCTGATGCTCGAGAAGTGATAGGGGTTCGCGACGATGCCGGACAATCTAGACAAAGTCAAACGAAAACACACGGTTAATCCCCTCGATAAACCACTTATAACTCAATGCTTAAACACGTAAGCGAAACACAACCAAGGAATTACTAGCTCGTTATAGGCTCATACTAAGTCCACGTTTAGTCGACAATTACTTAAGTCGTAGGTTTAGTCCGAAATCGATCCTCGAATACAAGTTATACTTAACCATTTACAACATTGGTTCCTAAGTCATGTTCTTAGTGGTTTTCACTTGCGCGACCTCGGCTAAAACATTTTTATAAAATCGAAAAATAATCTTTTTAATCCGAATAATTTTCGTGAGCCTTCCTAACTGTCTCTAGTATTATTCCTCAAAGTTTCACATTTTAATATGGCTTCTAAGTGGTCCAAATATAGCCTCAAAGTGGCTGACCAGAGAAGGGTTGTTTCTCCGAACGACGTTTACTAAAACTCACTTTTCTCTTAAACCGTAAATCGTAACGACATGATTCTTGCGCTCACGTAAACTAGAAACAAAGATCTACACACTCATGTTCATCACTGAACCAAAAGAGGCAGTTAAGTTTTCGGATTCTAGGCAGTTTATAGAGTTACCGAAAATCGGGCATTACGACGGCTTAAAACTTAACGTTTCCCATTTTCAAAACACAACCAAATCAAAATCAATCAATCCCAAACTCACCATCCACCTTATACACCCTCCACTCAGTCAAATCCTCCATGAATAATCAAAACAAATTCATAACCCATCCTCCAAACTCAATCAATAATTCATCTAATCGCTTAATCATGCTCTTAACTTTACATAAACATCAAAACCATTTCAAAACTCATATAAACAAAAGGGGCAGAGGTTTTTATACCTTCTCCAAGCTTGCTTGCTGCTATATCCCTTATGTAACCTTAGATCCTTGCTTAATACAACCTTTGGAAGCCACAAACTCAATATCCAAAAACAAAACAAAACACAAGTTACTATTCATCATCTTCTCCGACTGTTAATCACTGAAATCGAAGGGGTAAATCACGGGGTTGAGGTGATTGCTTACCATGGTTACGTCGGGCTTCTCGAGAGCTTCGATTTGAGTGGTAGAACGCCAAAAACGGACCACGGAATCTCAAGTTACGATCATTTCTTTCTCTCCCATTTTCTTTCTTCTTCTCTCCCGAAATTTTCTCTTCCTTTTTCTTTTCTCCTTATCTTGTTTAATTTAATAAATGTGCTGATATTTATTGGTTAAGGGGGTGAGTCATCACCTTGTCCTTGTCATCAGGACACGTGTCAAGCCATGGAGTATCATGGTGGCAAAGCAGGGACACGTGTCGCGCATGCATGTGTTTGGTTCGTTTCTTTTCACCTGGATGATCCAAATGTTGCATCCCTCGAATTAATCTTGTTACATGTTACTTCCATGTCTATATTTAATCCTGTAAATGTTGCCTTGTTCCTCTTGAAACGATTCGAAATATTTCCCAAAAAGAGCGAATAAAATTCTACGCGATTCTCGCAGTGAATAGTAACTATTCACTATTCATTCCAACAATCGAATCCTTAAATCGACTTTAATAAAATAATAAAATTCCAAAATATTAAATCCTCAAATCCTCAATTTTAATATCTCATTTCTTGAATATAATAATATATAATTCGCTGCCCGGTCAAATACTACACCAAAATAAAATTTGGAATTTCTGAATTTCGATCGTCTTTGCATTCACTTATTTACTCCGTAGATCACTAATATGACTTTGGAATATCCACACTACGTCTCGTACATAGGTGGCATGAAAAATTTTCTTAACCCTCAAAATCACTATTCATCCACCAATATCACTATTCACTGATGCACTTAATCATAATAAGAAAAGTTTTAAATTTTTCCAAAAATTCGGGTTATTACAAACATGACAGATAAATAATACTACACCTACACAGAAATCAGGAAGAAATGAATACAAGGCAAATACAAAGAATCAAAAAATTAGATAGATCTTTGAAGTCTACTACAGGTCACTGAAAGAAGTTCACTAACATGTTCATGCCTCAGTGAAGAATAAGGTTTGAAGACTTTCAAGGTTTCAGAAGGTGTGTAGATTCAGTATAAGTGCCACAAGAAGATTTCAGTGTATTAGCATTGATTGTGTTATAGACAGTGTTCGAAGCATAAGAATCTGGTCTAATTGAATACAGGGTAAAGACAAAGGTTAAAGAAGATAGCTACAGTCTTGAAGTTATACTAATTGAAAGAAGTTCATTTATATGTTCGAGTTCCAATGAAGAATAGAGAATGAAGTATTCAAGATTGTAGTAGCAATGAAGACGTTGTCTAAGTACCAGGAAGGATTCCAGTGAAAGTGCGTTGTTTATTGACAATCTGTGTTCGAAGCAATTTGTACTACTGCCGACTTGTCAATTGGAATGCAATGAAGATGTGAAGATTCAATTCAGTGTTAGTCGTCTGTGAACCAGACCAGTTGCACTAGGCTTCAACACATACGAAGAAGATCAACATATTTATTCGACAGAAATAATTGATGAAGTCCGACATGATAATTCCAGAAAATATCAAGCAGATTAACAAGAATTATCAGTGTTGAAGAAAACCTATGAGAAGCTAAATTGTCGAAGGCAAATCATACAGTCAAAAGGTGTTAAGTGTACAAAAGTTGAAACCTCAATAAAGAAACTGCAAGAAAGGAAACTTGAAGGTTTAAATGATGACCAACCAAACCTTGGGTACTAAACTGCACTTTGAAAAGGTTGGCCAAAAACCATCGAAATGGTCTGATAGTTTTTGGATTCAAATTTTGATAGTTTTCTTTGGGTTCACACTGGAACCAGTTCAGCTTTGTTGCGATACTTTTAATGCTCCGATAGTTTATAAAATTTATTTTATAAACTTAAATAAATTTATTTTAAACTTATTAATTAAGTTTATTATAAATTTAAATAAGTTTATTTTATAAATTTATTAAAACAAAAAACTATAATAAGGAGTATTTCGATAGTTTCTTTATAAGAAACCATCGAAGCGGTTTTGAAAAAGGAAACAGAGAATGGTTCGATAGTTTTCTAAAAGAAACTATCGAGATGATTTTCTTTGATAGTTTTTTTTTCTTTTTTCTGCAGCACTCAATTATTGGTGAAGAATTGTGTGGACACAATTCAATGTCTTTTTCGATAGTTTTCAAAAAGACTAAAGAATACTACACAAATTGAAGCAGGAGGATTATTAAGACAATACTTTTGTTCTTCATCTTCTTCGACGAAGAGAAGAAAAAAACAGAGAGAGACAGAGAAGGAGACATTTATTTTATACCTGAACTTCTCACCGGGTAAACGTTATAATGCCCAAACTTTGTTTAATCTTAAGGGCCATTATAAAGTTTCTCCGGTAATTAAATTCTTTAGAAAAACAATTAAATACAAACATTGTTTAGGATTTAATTTGTAAAATCTTTGTAAAAGCAAGAACAAATTGTTCTTGGTAGCCGGTAAATTGATCAGAATCTTTGTCTATTATCTCCTGTCTCTAGATCCCAGAGAGTGAGTGCATTTCTAAAGTTGGACAGACAAAGTTCAAATACCACTTACTAATCTCACCAATCCTAATTAGCCTCGTGCATTAGTGTATGATTGATTATGAGTCATGGGATGATTCAGATTCAGGGAAGGTGCCTAGAGCCCACCAAATAAGCCTTCTACCATTTCCCTCCGTTGCTTAATGAACTTGGGTATTATTAGTGCATGATTGACTATGATAGTATTTGCTAGACAGGGGATGTGCATAGAGCCCAAATGTTATGGTCATGCCTATCTCATTTTCAGAAGACCAAATGCTACTGCAAGCTTCACCCTCTGATATCCAAGAGCATACTCTCTTCAAGGTGTTGTGGCAATGAGGGTTGAATTTTAAATGCACACATTGAAGTATAAAAGGGTATATACCTTTTAGCCCTTTAAGTATGAAAAATTGTACCTTTTAGCCCTTGCAGGGGTATTATCAGAAGAAAAATAGAAAAAAGGGTTAATTGAACTTTAATGGGTACTTCAAGGGCTAAAAGGTACGACTTCAAAGTTTTAGGGTTGATAGGTATAAATCGTCAAACTTTAAGGACTAAAAGGTCATAAAGCTTAAAAAGCCCCAATTTTTATCAAGTTTTCAGGTCGTCGGAATCTGGAATTGTCGCCGGATTCTGGAATTTTTCTGGGTTGTTCTTCCCGACCCGTTTGTGTTCTTCCCGACCCGTCTACCCGTTTTCCTGTCCCGGTTTCAATCTTCGAAACCCTAAAATATTTTCAGAAAACTGTTTTTGAATTTTATTTTTAAATTTAATTCGAAAATAGTTTAAATATTTATAAAAATCATATTTTTATTTCAAAAATACATTTTTAAATTCAGAAAATGCTGAAAAATTATATTTATTTATTTAAATTCAAAAACTGATTAAATTTAATTTTTTAATTATTTTTAATTAATAATTAATTAATTTAATTAATTAATTAATTCTTTTAATCAGTTAATTCTTAATAATTAATTATTAATTAGATTTAATTATTTTAAATTAATTTTAATTATTTTCTAGCTTGATTTAATTATTTAAAAAATAGTTTGAGCATTTGGAAATTGTCAATTAATTTTATATTAATTGATTTAATTATTTTTAAATACTTATATTGGGATTAAAAATCCGATTTTTGATTTAAAAATTGTTGTGACTTATTTAAATTCAAATAAGCCTCGAATATTGTTTTAAAAATATTTATAAGTGCTATATGGTTTATAAGTCGAATAATGTGTTTTGATAGTCCACTAAAGCTCAGCCTGTCAAAACAAATATTGTCACTGAGGCCAAGCTACAGGAAGTTGCCAATTCAAACATCTATCATGATGTGGCCTTTCTAGAGTTTCTGAAAGCCATCAACATCAGTGTTCAAGAAGATACTCAGATCTATAGGGAAAAGCTTCAGGAAAACATCAAGTACTTTACTGTGGTAGTTAGGAAAATCAAGGATGCTTATCTAAGAGAAATTGTCATGGTATCTAAAGAAAATGACCTTTGGAATTTGTCTTTTGAAACTCTAGAGAAGCTAAGGTTTACTGAACTAGACACTATAATGGAGCTAATAGAGAAAACTGGTGAGAACAACAGGCTTCTGTATGAAGACTTGAAGAAAGGACCAATACTCTAGATTGCCTGAAGTCATCATAAATCCAAGAACACTTATTTTCCAAGGTCTCACCAGGGCAAACACCATTGACCAATTAATCATCCATGGTCAGCTGAACATGAAGAACAAGGACAAAATCAATAATGTGCTCCAAATGCTGATAGCTAAGAGGGGATTCAGGACTGCTGAAGAGTTAGAAATGATCCAAATTCTTCAATCATTTTTGATACATGGAAGAATACCTGAATCACTCAAGGCAAAGAAAACCCAAAAAGATGACAAATATGATGATGAAGACAAGAGCTACAGGAGAAGAAGTCAATCTATGAGTGATAAGGATGGAGTGAGTGAGAGCAGCAAGGACAAAACTCCCAAGAAATCTAAAGATGCTGAAGATGACAAGAAAGACCCTAAAGGAAAGAAGGAGACAGTAAAGAAGAGAAGTGGAAATCAGCAAGTCAAGGACATTGCTAGCAGTACCTTAACCACAACACAAGACTCTAAGTCTAGGATGGGTACTGTTAGTAATGATCCTCCAAAATCAATATCCATGACTTCTGAAACTGATTTGCCACTGGAGAAAAGTAAAGCCACAAAAGAAAAATCAAGAAGACACTTCCACAAAGTCACAGCTAGTGGAGTGTTACAGTGAATGAAGGGAAAAGGGCTGAGTTTACTTTCAAATGATGTGGCACTAAAGACAAAATCTCCTTGTTCCAGAAAACTACCTCAAGTGAAGCACATGAAGATCAAGAGTGTAGCCAAAAGAACAAGGATAACAAAGAAGAATGGGGTGATCACAAATGTAGTTGGGATTAATGTTCTTCCTCTGGATGAAGACTATGATGAAGATGCCCTAGCATTTCTGAGAGCCCAAAGAATCTTTGAAGTCAAAGTGAAGCAAATTCATCTAGAGATTAAATACACTGATGGAAGAGAAAGAGAAATGAATCAAGGGGCTGGCAGTATTTTCCTCAATATGAGCTTGAAAGAATAAATGCACTGTTGGACTTTGAAGAAAAGGAAGAAAGATTGTGGAAGATAGAGATTGCCAGGTTCTTGAAAATGCACTCTGATTATCAGAAGAATCTAAGAAAGTCAAATGAAGAGAAGATGATTCAGAAAGAAAGAGAGATTGTAGAAATGGAAGAGAGGGCTAAAGAGTTGAGGAGGAAAGGTCTGTGCAGAGTGAAACAAAATCCCTATGTTTTGGAGTACAGAAATAAAAATGGAGGAAAAAGCAAGATAAGGACGGAGTTTGTTGAATCCTGTATGGAAAGTGCCCTTAGAGCTGCAATTGAAGATTTAGAAGACTATCCACTAATAGAAGAACTAATTGCAAGAGATGAACTTTTAGCAGCCATTTCAGAAATGAACAGAAAGGAAGAGATGAGAAAGAAGAAGGTTTATGATGACTATCTTGAAAAGCAGATGGAAACTGAAGTTGTTCAGCAACAAAGATAATCTGTAAGCCTTCATATGCAATGTGTAATCAAATTCTATTCATAATGTTCATCTATTGTTCTCTCTCTGAAATTTACTTCCTCTTATGTAAGTTAGGCTTGTTATCAGACATGAAATTGTGCCTAAGTTTCTTACTCACAATTTGGGGGAGATTGTTAGGCTCAAGGCATGTCTGAGTACCACTATTAACAAGCCTACTCATTGTGACTATGTCACTCTACATGACCTAGTGAACTCTTTCACTGGGATATAGTATAGGTCTCTACTGTACTTGTCTTGTTTTCATTTACTTAGCTTTATCTTGGTTGCTTAGAGTTATAATGAGCTTAGTAAATTTCTTGCAATCTAGAATGTACATAGGCTATGGAATAATTATCCTGGTAGAAGTTCAGAAATGTTCAAGCAGCAGGATGGAGATGAATAAAGCCCTGGATAAATAAGTTGCAGAAATTTATCTAAGTCCCTATACCGTGAAGTCAAAATTGAGCTATGTCGTGAAGTCCAAAATATCCATGTTGTGAAGTACTGAGATCGCATAGTCCTAAAATGTACTATGTCGTGAAGTCTTCATTACTAATATCGTGAAGTGTTGAGATCGCAAAGTCAGATTGCACTAGATCGTGAAGTCCTCAAAAAGGCTATGTCGCGAAGTCCTCAAAAAGGCTATGTCGCGAAGTCCTCAAAAAGGCTATGTCGCGAAGTCCTCAAAAAGGCTATGTCGCGAAGTCCTCAAATAGGCTATGTCGCGAAGTCCTCAAGAAGGCCATATCGCGAAGTCATCTTTAAGCCTATATCGCATACTCCTGAAATACTCATATAGCAAAGTCAAGAATGCACTATGTCGACATGTCAAAGAATCAGGAATATGCTAGAGTTCATGATGTCAACACTTAGCCGTTTATAACAAGACAAATCAAGGTACAGAACCAAAATTCAAAGGAGACAAATACTGAAGCATCTGTTATGGTAAGGTGGTCCAAAGAACATATGGCAAATCTACAGCAGAACTTGGAGAGAAAGATAAGAGACAAGCAGCTACAGAATCGGGAAAGACTCCGAAAAACAAGTGGTCCTTCCTGACACAGTTAACTTCTTATGGCAGAACAAGTTGGACTTTCAGTGAAGGGTAACTGTGTAAATAGGTGTGTGCACCAGTTTGTATAGGTCTATATATATTGTGCACACCCTACTGTTAGCAAAGAGAGAGAGAGTAGAACACAGAAATTTTTAAGCACTCTTTTCTCTATAAGCAAAGCAAGAAAACATTGTTCTTGTTTAGAAGCCATAATTTCAGTTGTGAAGTTTTGGAAGCTTAGTATTTAATTTACTTAATACAAAGTAGATTAAAGTGATTGTGTGTGTTTTGTTTATTTTCATTCCGCATTCTACACAACATAATCTCTCACAGCTTATTTAGTTTTCAAGAATCGAAAAATATCAAAACTATCCATTCACCCCCCCCCCCCCCCCCCTCTGTCTAGTTTCTTAGTAACATTCATTTCTAACACTTTCGGCATTCAGTAGCAAAATGCCCTAACTCATTGCAGTTGTAGCATCTTGATTTTCTTCTATCAATCATGACAGTCTTGTAGCCTCCCTTAAAGCCAGTGCCTGGTGAATACTTGCTCTTCTAGAATCTGTTGGTTGAGCCCTTGAACTTGTACTTAGGGTTTCTCTTGAAACGAATGTGGCTAAACTTTGCAGCTAAGTACGCCATGGTTTTGTCTTCCATTTCCTCAAGCTCTTCTAGGGTGTAGTAATCACTTTCATCAGCTCCCAGATTCACAGAATCCATTTCAGCTTCTATAATCACCTCTTTTCCGGCTCTAGGGGTTTGAACCTGAATATCAGAAGTTGTTGGTTCATCCACTACAAGTGCTGCTGATCTTGCGAGTGCAGAATTCTTGTTGTCCACCGTCCCTGGTCCGTAGATTATCACTCGTTGTTCTTGCTCCATCTCATAAGTTTTAATCTTGCCATATATCATCTCCAATGGCATCTTAGTAAAGTCAATTCTTTCCCTTATGGATGAGGACTTGTGTTCTACAAGATGGGGTAGTGTCATCATGAACTTCCTGTTTGTCTCTCTCAGAGGATAGGTCTTCCCTTTCATGGTTAATTCATTCAACAGCTTAGTATACTTCTCAAAGACCTGAGTTATACTTTCTCCAGGAAGTGACCTAAATGATTCATATTGAGAAGTCAGGATGTCCAATCTGTTTTCCTGCACGTCTTCAGTTCCTTCCATTATCAAATTTATGGTATCCCACATTTGTTTCCCGCTCACACAGTTCATTAAATGATAGCTCATTTCCTTTTCTGCGGAGTCTGTCAATATCAGCATCAAACATGTATCCAATCGAATCAGTTCCTTATTGGTGTTCGTGTACTCAGATAGTTCCTTTGGGATATGACTTTAAGGAACTCTAGTACCATCAGGTGTTGTGGTTTCACCTACTGATTTCATTGGTACAAAAGGTTCGTTCTCTAAAATTCAAATATACAACGGATTAGATGCCTTGATAAATAACAGCATCTTCATCTTCCACAAACCGAAATCATCTCTAGTGAATGGGGGAACTTTAATACCAGCAGTTGTCTTTGGAGCACTCATGGTTTCTGAAAATTTCAAACTGTTTAAAATTCAAGAAATTCCAATCAAATGAAAAATTTTGAAAGTTAAAAAAATTGCTTCGAATTTTCAAGCTATGTTTAATTTTGGTCTCATTCACCGGATTTGATTTGTACGTCAATCAAATAGCTCTGATACCAATTGTTAGTGTTAGGAATATGTTGTTCTTGATGATAATTATAAAAACACTTAGTAGATTTTGTATTAAGTCATTTTGTAACTGTCAACGGAATGGCATGCTCTGCAGTGTTTCGTTGACAGGAAGCTCATCAACGGAATGAGTGTTGTAGCAATTGCACTGTACAATACTTCACAGTTTGATATGCATTTGATGTATGTATTAGATAGGTTTCCTAAGTCATGTTGACTAAGTACTAGATAGGCAAAATAGGTTGGTTAATTGTAAGTATATCATGCCTTGTAATTTTGCCTAAGTGAAGACATGTCAACGGTATGAAGATTACTCTATCAACGAAACAAGGATACACCATCAACGGAATGAAGAATAAAGCTATCAACGAAATACATTCTCCTGCCATCAACGGATCATTATTGCTCTTCTGTATAGTTGACAAAGTGATAGTGACAGCTTTCTGACAGATCAAAAGGAGATGTAGAAGTGTGCATTTGCATTGGGAGCCATTAAAATGGTCACTGGAAATAAGGAAACATTCCAATTCCCAATTGGGTTCTTGAGTGGGATCAGAATAAGCATGAAGACAAAAGACAAGGATCTCCAAGGACCACTGGACAAAAGGAATGAAAATCAAGCTACTGGCGGTTATCTTTAGTGTACTTAAGTGTAACCAAAAATAGTATTGTAAACTTGGGAATATATAACCAAGTGTAGCAGTTAAAATAGTAATAAGAGAAGAAAAACAAATAGATTGTATTAGCTATTTTTGAGAGCATTTCTTCTCTACAAATCTAGTAACTGAGCAGCTGTGTACATTTGTATCACAGATTATTTCCGAAATAAAAACACTTCAGTTGGATCATCAAACAATCCAACTGAATTATTTATATCTTGTGTTTTTACTTATTCAGTTCAGTTTTATTTATAAGTGTTTTAAGTTTAAGAAAATATCAAGAATTGTATTCAACCCCCCCTTCTACAATTCTGTTAGGTCATTTGGGATTAACAGTTAGGTCCAAAGTATCGTAGAAGGGGGGGGGGGGGTTGAATACGATACTCACAAATTCTTTAATTTCGTTCGCGGATAAATCATTCAGTTCTAACACGAAATCAAATGCACCAAATCAAAACACGAGTCGGGGAATATATCGTTTTATAAATATAAACCTCGAGGGGTGCTACAATTCTAATCCATAGATTAGCTTCAATGAGTTCAAGGTTATACAAAATCAATACAATGATAGAATTCTGAGCAATATTAATTTCTCTGATTTTTCTCTCTGGCTCAAACTCTCTCTGCGTAATTGCTTCTGTGATCAACCTCTTAACTGAAGAAGACACTTCTTCTTTCCTCTATTAATTGTAGACTGAATTGAAAAACCAGCGAACCAAAATTAATTGAATAATCTTGGCCGTCCATTCTTCATCAACCTAACAAACAAACACACTTTTCACCTGCTCCTCAAATTGAAAACTATCGAATTATCAAAAGTAATTTTCCATTCGATAGTTTTTAAATAAAAACTACTGAATGTCAAATTACCTAAAAATAGTTTTCTGATAGATTTCATTTATCTAATTCGATGGTTTTCTTAAAGGAAAAACCATCAAACCATTTTCTTTTTGTCCTTGATCTTTTTATAAAATCTTTTGAGTTTCAGGGTGTTTAGTTTTAGACTAAATCAATTTCTTCTGAGACGATAAAACAACTTAATCCTTTCAAGTGATGTCAACTAGTGCAACTGGTCTGGTTCACAGATGAATAACACTTGATCAATTCTTCTATGTCTTCAATTCAATGCTGCTAATAAGTCCTTTGTCGATCTGGTTGCTTCAAATAAATCACTGGAACCCTGTGGTACTAACCCTAAATCATTCGCATACTTCTGTAGTCTTGAAAGTCTTGTTTCTTTAATTGTCACTGAGGCTTGAACATTTTCATGAACTTCTTTCCGTGACCTGTTTACGGACTTCAAGAATACATACCATATTTTGATTTTTTGAGTTTACCTTTTCTTCTTTGATTCTGGATTCCTGTGCTTCTGTTAATATTATTGTCTGTCTTGTCCTTTGTTGAGTTGTAGTTATCTCTGTTACATCTTATGTTACATTATGCTTTACAGATCGATATACATATCATATCCGATGTTTTAGACCAAACAATCAAGTTCTCAGAATTTTCGGATTTTTTAATTTTCAAAAAAATTCATTTCTTTAAAATTTTGAATTTTAAATAATTTGAATTTTATTATCCTAAGCCAAGGGTTCTCAAACGATTGTTAGATTCAAGATTCCTCTGAGCGGTAAAGATGATTTTAATCTTTTGAATAAAAGTTGACCATGTGCTTTTCAGACGGAAAATCCCCGAACACGGGAATTGAAGAAAATGGTTGCCTTAATTTAAAGAAGCTGATTTCAGAACCTACTGAAGAAAATTGTGGAATTTCTTCAAAGGCTTACTCCATAGGATCCCACTAGATTTTCAGATGCAAGAAAGGAAGAAGTTTCTACGGATACAATTTTTCAAGAGATTTTTAATCAACTCTATTGATTTAGGGATACACAATCACAAAGTGAATTGTACCAATGCTACATTTATCTGCGAATCAAAAGAGAATACAAGGAAAGGAATTAAGGAGGTTAGAGAGACTGGAATGGACATTCAAATATCTCAGTAACATACATTAATATTGGAACCTCAGAACAAAATAGAAGAATTTCTAGTAGCTGAATCAGAGGAAGCTAAGGTAGATGAAAGTGACTTGTACACTTGAGAAAACCTAGAGAGACTGGACTACATATCAGTGCTTCACATGTCAAGGAAGTTTAGTCACATCAGATTCAGAAGGAGTACAAAAGCTACATCCAGGGATCGGGCTTATTTATTCCGAATCAAAGACTCTTCAGGATTCAGTTCAAGAGGTAGTTACAAGACTGAGATGGTGACAAAAACAAGATTGATAGTTACAACTATGATAAGAACTATGTTACAAGAAACTATCAGGGTTTGCTACACAGTACAAGGAGCCTGACAAACAAAGAAGAAAAGGGACTCAGTTAATGAGCTGAAACAAAAGTGGAATGATTTGTTGAGGAAACATCAGGACAAAACTTATGTTGCTTAAGGAAAGAGTTGGGATGGATCAGATGACGAGAAGATCATGGATATTTTGCTTTCATAGCAATCTCTGAAGATGATTCACCTCACATATCTCAGGTATCATTTCCTTGAACTAATGCAATATTTAATTCTCAATAGTCAAAGCATGTTAAGATCTTTGTATTTAAATCTTAACACATGCACAAGCATGATATCATCTCAAGTGGATGGATTGTTGAATCTGTACTTGTGCGCATAGAAGATCTTATATATGTGTGTATGAATATTTGTAGAATAAGATTATTTGCAATAGTGAGATAGAAGATTTCTTAAGAAACAACTCTTAGTTTTAGGGGTTAAGTTTCTAGCATATAAGACCTTCGTTAAGCTAAGTTTCAGTATCCCTAGTAGAACAAGATTTGCTCATTTATTCTGAATTGTTTGTTAAGGGATAAACAGTTTAAAAGATGGAAGAATTACCTTTAGTGTTAGTAGGGCCAGGCTCATATCATACATATAAAGAAGAAAATCTCAAGAGGATACATCCATTGGGTGTTGCCCAGTAAATAACAATTGTAGAAGGGGGTTGAATACAATTGTATAAGATTCTCGACTTTATATAACACAAATATGAAAGATCAATAACAATAACAATAACAGCTTTATTAACTTTGATATAAAACTGTTACAAACTCTCTTAAGAAATTCTGATGTTCTTAAGAGCTGCTAGCTTACAAAAACTCTCTCAAGAAATTCTGTTCTTAAGAGCTTCTCTCCGATTATGTTCTCTCTCGAATGAATACATAAATCGAAACCAAAACTGTGTTTATATAGTGTACACAGCTTCTCTATCAATAACAAGATAAGTCCTAATCATAACAAAGATAGAAACATATCTTTAATCGATAGCTGCATTCTACAAACCAGGAACAAACTTCCATGTTTATCTAGACTCCAAATATAACTCGAAGTAGGAATCCTGATCAGCTTCAAGTCCTGATGATCAAACCTGATCATAGTCTGAGTAGGAATCCTGATGATCAATAAGATACTGACGCTTGATCAAATACTGATGATCATGCAATACTGATGACGTCAGCAATCCTGATCAGTTGAGTCTAGCTTCTGACGATCATTGAATTCTGATCTAACAATCTCCCCCAATCTCATACTTTGTGAAATAAAGTATAGATTCCAAATATTCAATGATGTCAAAAACATGTATCAAAATGTACGAGTATCTTCAGAAACAACTTATCTGTTTAAGCTTTGTGATAGAACAGATTCATCTTCAAGAAGTTGGATAATAAACTTTCTTCTTTTTCTTCAAGAATTTGAATCAGTCTTTCCTTAAGATTTCTGAGTTCTTCATCTTCCTCATTAATCTGGTAGATAGCTGTTCTGAGATTCTGTATGGAGTTTCTCTGTAGACTGTGCTCTTCAAGCAAAAGATAAGCAATTTCCTTCCCATCAGGATTGAGAGAAAGATGAGTCATGCCAAAATTTACTTCTTTAACAGCAGTACCTCTTTGCATTTCCACATCCTGACCTCTTTGATTTAAGTACATGGGAGTATAATTACCATTGAAATTACTGTTTCCATCCAGTCTTCTTCTTATAGTTGACAAAATCATGTCTCTCCATTCTTTGTACACTTGGTTCTTCCATCTTAACAGATAGTGAACATATTTCAGTTCCTGTGTAGTTTTCATCAGCAGATCTTGAATAGATAGAATCTTCACACTATCATCTTTCATGAAGTACAGAAGCTTTTCTTTCTTTTCAAAACCATCATGACAATCTATAACTATATCAACAGCTAATAAATTGTTCAGGTTTTCAGAAGTTAAAGTACCTCCAATTTCTGTCAAGGAGTAAAGATCAACATATGACATATTCAGATATTCACCATCTCTGTGTCCAATACCTCCTCTTGAATTACTTGACAATTGCTTCAGATTTGAAAACATCTTTAACCAGAGTGTTTTTGATCTAGCCATATCAGACAAATCAACAACACTTGAAGCGCTTGTAATAATTCCACCAGGCTGAAAATTGATAGGTGTATCACAACTTAATGTGCTAATATGTTTCCACTTCTTGTATATCTCCTTTTCATGAGCGTAGCTTCTTTCAAGTAAAGATTCTTGTCTGCTTGAATTTCTCCATTGTCTTTTATTTGAAACTTTAAGCCTTTGTAGATAGAGATTGAAATCTTCATTTGTTCTTCTTGTAATATCTCTTCTTCTGGCTTCTTCTTCTTCATCTACTTCTTTGTTGTGACAATCAACAACAGTAGATAAGATTATCAAATCAACCTCTTGCAGAATTTCAGATTCGTCAGGATCTTGAATATTGTCAGGATTAGAATCTTCAATTTGATTTGTATTGCTGAGAGTTGATTTACTTGATTTTCTTCTCAATTCAGGTTCTTCTTCAACAAATTCCTTGTCTTCTTTCTCCATGATATCCTTGATAACAGGATCTGTTAGATTGTGTGAAGCTTCAGGAATTTCTTCAATTCTTAACCCTCTAGACCTTGTCTGTCTAGGTACTGTTTGAGTTAAAGAACCTCTTTTACTTCTTCTAGCACCTCTCCTACCTCTGCTTCCTCTACCTCTAGCAGGAGCAGTATAGCTTTCCATTGTCTCTCTTTGTAGTCTCAAGAATTCTTCATGTGAGAGATCTGGATATTCTTCACTTGCTGTAGAGAGTGCTTTTCTTGCATATAATTGTTGAACTCTTTTATCAGTGTGATATAGAGTAACAATTCTGCCGTCTTTTGTAGAAAACTTCTGGAATAAATTTGATGCATCTTCAGGATTATCAATAATCACATCTTCATCACCTTCAGGAATTGTAGCAAGAATTTGTCCATGACCAGGTGTCAGGATTTGATCTTCCGTCAGGATCTGAGATTGCACCAATGTTCTTACTGTCTTAACTCCAGAATCAGAAACATGAGTTGACTGCGTTGTTTGACTTTGAGAAGTTTGGATTGTCTTCATAACAACAGCATCAGAGGTTTCTCCTTGTATCGCTTTGTCACCACCATCATCTCCAGTATCATCATCATTATTTCTTAATACTAGATCAGGTGTACATTTTGTCTGAATAACCTTCTCCCCCTTTTTGACATCAGGATTTGACAATAATTGCAAAATTAAGGAAAGAGAGGCTTGAATTTCAGTGACCTTATTATCCAGAGAATCAATTCTTTGATTGATTGAGGTTTGTTCTGAAACAACAGATTTCACTTGGGATTCCACTACCCTCAGTTGAAAAGTAGTAGGCACCTTTGTAAAATTATTAAAGATATCAGTCCTCACTTTTTCAGTTGAACCCTTGATAGAATCAATCTCACTTTTCAGGCTTTTGGATAACAGAGTTGTAGCCTTCAAATGATTCTTCAAGTCTTGATTCTCTATAGACTTCACTGCATTATAGGCATGTTCAATAGCAGAAGAAAAACTGATAGATTCATCAGAATTGTGCCATGAATTGTTCCATTCATTCTGTCTAAATGCCTCTGCAGGATCAAAGGAAGGAGTAGAAAAATCTTGTCTCTGATCTTTCCCAGTGAAAGCTTTGCCAGCCATATACGTACTTGATGAACCAAAATTAGTTCCAAGACTAATCTTGAGTGCTGTAGCAAGCTGTTCCTTCTCTTTTCTATTCTCATTATCATCATCACTATCATCATCAGAATTATCATCATCAGAACCATGAGATATATCAGGATCAGGAATTGCAATACCTTTCAGTTTATCCTGTGATTCTGAGATAGGATGATCTATTGGTCTTGAACGAAGTGGCTGTATCAAAATAGGTTCATTATCAGGAGCACCACTAGCGTCAGGATGAACATCATCAGGATTTGATATGCTTGCATCAGTATTTGCTACCAATGGTTCTTGTGGAGCTTGAGGTTCAGAAGCTGCTTCAACACTTTGAGCTAAAGGTTCTTGTGTACTTCCCTCATTGACAATGTTCTCGACCAATCTTTCAACAGAAGCTGTAGCTTTGCCTGCATCTTCACTTTGAGAAGATGGTTCTTGTGTAGCTGGAATGTTGATGTCTTCATTCTCCCTTTGAGAAAATGGTTCTTGTGTGACCATTCCACTAGCTAAGCCTTCACCCAAACTTTGATTGAGTGGTTCTTGTGTGGCAGGATCAACAGTAGCTGCTGAATTACTCTGAAATTCAGGTTCTTGTGGGCTTGATCCTTTCAGCTTCTTCTGTCTCTGATAGACTAACTCTTCTGCATTCCTCTTTTTCTTTGATGTAGGTGTAAGACCAACCAAGGAAGCAGTTGTAGAAACCTTCTCCCAAGAAATTTCTCTAATCTGAGATAGAGAGGCTGGAGAGTCTGATATAGAGACAACTTTTGTTGTTGCATCAGGAATACTAACATCAGGATTTGATGTCTGAATATCAGTATCCTTCATTTGCACTGTCAAAGGAATATGATACCTGCTCTTTGATAATTTCCTTGTCTTTTGTGGTTTTGATAAAGGTACCACAGCTTTAGTAGCAGTATCAGCAACTTCCTTGTTCACATTCATCACAGAGGATATAGGTAAGTCATCCTCGGAATCACTTTCATCAATCAACCTTAACTTCCTTTTCACAGGAACATTCTTAACAACCTTATCAGCTTTCTTCACCAGGACCCCTTGTACACCCCCTTGTATCTTCTTTTTAGTGAGTGGTGTAGAGGAAAAATCCTTTGAACCTGATTGCCTTCCAGACACATCAGTTCTAGCTGATTTCTTTGATTTTACAACTAAAGTCTTTTGAGAGACAGTAGAGGTGGTTGTTAACTGTTTAGACTGTTTAGGTTGCATGCTTGTGTCAGGAACAAGGTGGGTTGGTCCTTGTACCATAGCATTAGAAAGTAGTCCATAATGAGTAGGCATTTTCTGATGTAAGAAAAACCTAACCTCATCAGGAATAAAAGCATTTCCTATAAAACCATTTGCCTTATCACTGTTGACTAAGGACTTAATATTATTCTCAGTAATTCTACAGATTGGTAGAACTACATCATCCTCAAAAACAACATTAGGACATAAGTGATTAAATATCAACTGTAAAAATCTAAGAAAACAGACAGAACCCAACTTATCTGATTTCCTATCACTTAAAGCTTTTAAGATAAAAGAGCCATAATCAAACACTGTAGAATGGATGAGAGAGTACCCAATTTTAAGAGATCCTGATGGAAGAGCATCAAAATTTGATGTCTTGTTCAGGAAACAGCGGCTGATTGTATCAAAGAAGAAATTCCATTCCTTCTTAAGCTTTGTCCTAAAGAGATTTCCATATCTCTTTACTTCTCCATTGTAGCCCAGTTTCTTGACAAACTCAAATAGAGCAGAGTCTGAAATCACTCTAGGGACTTTTTCTCCCAGAATAGGCAAATGCAGTGCCTCTTCTATAACAGCAGGGGTGACATGATGAGTGACCCCATTTGATTCGAACTGCATCAGAATGGTTCCTGTAGAACTTTGACCAAAAACAACTGTGTTCCAAACCTGCATTACAGACTTAAAAGAAACACTTGCAGGCTCTGTTAAAGCATACTTCAATGGGCTTGAAGTAAGAAAATCTTGAATTATATGGAACTCAGGAGGCAATTCTTGATGGTCTAGAATGGCTACAAAGTTATTAGTGGCAAAAGTAATATCACGAATTACTGTTTGTTTGTTCATGAATGATGAAGACGCCATTATAATGCTTTTGAGAACTCGAGAATTAAGATTTGAAGCAATTAGGGTATGAAAGCACAGAGAGAGATAAAAACGAAAAACTGATGATGAGAGAGTAATGAAAGATGTAAAACAATGAAAAATATTTTGTTAAAACAAAATATTACTCTCAATGACAGGTGGCAAAATATGATTTGTGCATAACTAATTAGTGGACAGATTACGTGTGTCATTAAATAAAACTGCACCGCTTTTTATGTGTATGTATAGATATAACTATAAGAGAGCAACACACGCGCGTATACAGTTGTCCTACTAAAACTCAATCGTCTATTAGCAGATACGGACGAAAAATTAGGCACAAATTTAGCAATGAAAATACTGACCTGTACATCAGAATTGACCAGTTGACTTCCTGTCAGGATTGAGTCCTATCAGGATTTGATCAAAGAAAACATACCTTTCTGAATAACCATCAGGATTTGACAGTTATCAGGATTTCCTCTCTGTAGCTTTCCCTCAGAAATTCTCAAAATTCATCATTCCAAGTTCATTCACCAACTTATTGAAAGTAGCTTCAGGTAGTGGCTTGGTGAATATATCAGCTAGTTGTTGATCAGTAGGAACAAAGTGAAGTTCAATTGTTCCTTCCAGAACCTGTTCTCTTATAAAGTGATATCTGATACTTATGTGTTTAGTAAGAGAATGCTGAACTGGATTTCCTGTCATTGCAATAGCACTTTGGTTATCACAATAAATAGGGATTTTTGAGTATGACAGGCCATAATCTAACAACTGATTTCTCATCCACATTATCTGAGCACAACAACTTCCTGCAGCAATGTACTCAGCTTCTGCAGTTGAAGTGGAAATAGATTTCTGCTTTTTACTGAACCATGAAACTAGTCTTCCACCCAAAAACTGACAACTTCCTGAAGTACTTTTCCTGTCTATTTTGCATCCTGCAAAATCAGCATCTGAATAACCCCACAACCCAAAATCTGATTCCCTTGCATACCAAAGGCCAAGTGAAGAAGTGCCTTTGAGATATCTGAAAATTCTCTTGACTGCAATCAGATGTGGTTCTTTAGGTTTTGCTTGAAATCTTGCACATAGACAGGTTGCAAACATGATATCTGGTCTACTGGCAGTGAGATACAATAAAGAGCCAATCATTCCTCTGTAGTGAGTTACATCTACCTCTTCACCTTGATCAGGATCAAGTTTGGTAGCTGTAGCTATGGGAGTTGAAGCAGGAGTACTGTCTTGCATGTTAAACCTTGTCAGTAAATTCCTTGTGTATTTAGACTGATTAATAAAAATCCCTTCATCAGTCTGTTTAACTTGAAGACCCACAAAGTAACTCATTTCTCCCATCATGCTCATTTGATATCTTGACTGCATAAGCTTGGAAAACTTTTCACACAGCTTATTGTTTGTTGACCCAAAAATGATATCATCAACATAAATCTGAACTAACAGCAACTCCTTACCATGATTCAAATAAAATAGAGTTTTATCAATTGCACCTCTTTTGAATCCACTTTCCAGTAAGAATTGAGCTAAGGTTTCATACCATGCTCTTGGAGCTTGCTTTAGTCCATAAAGTGCCTTATCCAGTCTGTAGACATGATCTGGATATTTAGGATCAATGAAACCAGGAGGTTGTTCAACATAAACTTCTTCCTCCAGTTCACCATTTAAGAAAGCACTTTTAACATCCATCTGGAAAACCTTGAATTTCTTATGTGCTGCATAAGCAAGAAATATCCTGATGGCTTCTAGTCTTGCAACAGGAGCAAAAGTTTCATCATAGTCAATTCCCTCTTGTTGGGAATACCCCTTTGCAACTAGTCTAGCTTTATTTCTGATAATGACTCCATCAGAATCAGTCTTGTTCTTGAAAATCCACTTTGTACCAACTATTGATCTATTCTTTGGTCTTGGTACCAGTTTCCAGACTTCATTCCTTTCAAATTCATTCAGTTCTTCTTGAATTGCAGTAACCCAATCAGCATCTTTAAGTGCATCTTCAACTTTCTTAGGCTCCTCCTTGGACAGAAAGTTATTGTATAAACATTCATTCTGAGTTGCACTTCTTGTTTGAACACCTGCATCAGGATCTCCAATTATCAAATCAGGAGTATGATCTTTAGTCCATTTCCTTGCTGGTGTCAAATTGTTTCTTGAAGTAGATGCTCCCCCTGGATTGGTGTTATCTTGATTGAAAGAATTTGCTTGAGATGAAGCTCTTCCTGAATTATTGCTATGACCTCCTGATGTGTTGTCAGGATCATCACTTGAATCAGTATCTGAAGAATTCTGTCCTGATGATTGAGTTGACTCTGAACTTGTAGTTGAATGCCGTTGCTCCCCCTCAACATTAGCACTACTAGTTGTATTACTGTTGTTTGCATCATCAGTATTATTACCATCAGTACCTGGTGAGTCATCAGGATTTGGTGACCCATCAGTACTGGATGAATGGACAGCTTCTGATTCACTTTCTTCAGGTTCCTTGGAAGCTTCATTTTCAAATAACAATCTATCATGCGAGTCTTCAATTATTCCAGTTATCTTCTTATCATCAAAAGATACATGTATTGACTCCATGACAGTTCTTGTTCTCAAATTAAAAACTCTGAAGGCTCTTGATGTAGGATAGCCTATGAATATTCCTTCATCAGCCTTTGTTTCAAATTTCCCTAGCTGTTCAGGATGAGTTCTGAGAACAAAACATTTACAGCCAAACACATGCAGATGCTTCAGACTTGGCTTCTTCTCTTTGAGAGACTGATAAGGAGTGACACCATGCCTGTTTATCAATGTAAGATTTTGTGTATAGCATGCTGTGTTGACTGCTTCTGCCCAGAAATATGTAGGTAATTTAGCTTCTTCCAACATAGTTCTGCCAGCTTCAATAAGAGTTCTATTCTTCCTTTCTACTACTCCATTTTGCTGAGGTGTGCCAGGAGCAGAGAATTGTTGAATGATTCCTTTGTATTTGCAGAACTCTTCCATCTTTGAATTCTTAAATTCAGTACCATTATCACTTCTCAGGATCTTGACTTTGTACTTTGTGGTTGTCTCAATCATCCTCACATGATCCAACAGAACTTCAGGAGTTTCATCTTTTCTGTGCAGAAAATACACCCAGGTGAATCTAGAATATTCATCAACAATTACAAGAGTGTACCTTTTCTTACTGATGGACATGATGTTGACTGGACCAAACAGATCAAGATGTAGCATGTGATATGGTTCTTCAATAGAGGATTCTGATTTACTCTGGAATGATGTCCTTCTTTGTTTTGCTTTTTGGCATGCATCACAGAGTCCATCAGGTGTATATAAAACATTAGGTAATCCTCTTACTAACTCTTTCTTAACCAACTCATTGATGTTGCTGAAGTTGAGATGAGAAAGCTTCTTGTGCCAATTCCAACTTTCATCTACTGAAGCTTTACTGATGAAACATGTAGGGGAGCCATCAGTATCTGAGAGAATGTTGGCTTCATATATGTTACCATGCCTGTAGCCAGTTAGTGCTATCTTCCCTGTTGCTTTACTGACTACTTCACAATGTGTGGAATAGAAATTGACATGATAACCTCTGTCAGTGATTTGACTAATACTCAACAAGTTGTGTTTTAGTCCCTTCACTAGAGCTACTTTTTCAATGATGACATTTCCAATGATTATATTGCCATATCCCAAGGTTTGTCCAATGTTGCCATCTCCATAAGACACAGTTGGGCCAGCTTTTTCCTCATATTCTGATAACAGGGCTTTGTTTCCAGTCATGTGCACAGAACATCCACTATCCATGACTAACACATTTTTCCTTTTACCCTGCATCAGAATAGAAACACACTAGTTAGAACACTTAGGAACCCATACATGTTGGGTTCCTTTCTCATGCAATTTATTAATTTTAACAGCAGAAGACTTTTTGACTTTAGCAGTCCTGACAGGATTTACTCCATCAGGATTTGCTTTGTCAGTATCAGTATTAACAAAAGCATGCTTCACTATGACATTTTCAGTTTTATCAGACTTTGTACTACTTTCAAACTTAGGCAATGGATCATAAAAGTTATAGTACAAATCATGATACTCTTTACATGTATAAATAGAATGCCATAGACTACCACAATGAAAACAGGACTTCTGCGGTTTATAGAGTACTGATCTATTCCTAACATCAGACTTAGGAATATCAGTAATCTTCTTCTTACTCTTCTTACAATCAATAGCAAGATGATTAGAGTTACCACAGTTAAAACAACACTTTCTAGGTGCATTTGGGATATACTTATAACCATTCTCTTTATTGATCCCAATTTTACCATTCCTGTTTCTCTTAACAGTAGCTTCCTTTTTCTTATCTGTAACCTCACAGATTTTATCTTTAAGCTGTTTCTGAGACAATAGACCTAGATTCTTAGTGACTTTGTTCATGACAGGTTTAGACTTTATAATTTTAATTCCTTGAGTAGAAGAAGATCCCTTTTCAAAAGTAGAATTGGAATCCTTACCAAAAACAAAATTAACAGGAGTAATCTTAGATTTGGTTGAGTCTATAACATGTCTATAGGTCTTTGGACTAACTGTCTTATCAATGACAATTTTCTCTTTCAATTTCTTATCCTCATCTGACTTATATCCTAGACACTCTTTCCAATTCTTAGAGATATTAATCTCATGAAATTTCCTTCCAGAGTCTGTCCAGGTTCTGATTTTCTCATTAGCATATTCAAGTTCTTTTTCAAGGGAAGTACATTTAGATGTCATCTCTAAGTGCATGTGTTTAGCATTATCACATTCTTTTTGTACTTCTTGCATACGAGAAAATTCAGCTTCTAATATCTCATTCCTCTTTCTAAGGTCAGACATCTCAGATAAGATTCTAGTATTCTCAGCAGTTTGACTTCTAAAGCTAATATGTAATGACTTTAGAAAACGTCTTAACTCAGAAGCATTATCAGTATCAAAATCAAAGATAGTATTTAGTACCTTATCATCAGGAGCAGCAGTTACATCAGCATTGGCCATTAACGCATAGTTGACTACCTCAGTATCAGATTCTGAGGAAGAGTCCATCCAGTCCTTGCTTGATGTGATGAGTGCCTTTGTCTTGTTGCATTCAGAAGCAAAGTGACCCATACCATTACACTTGTAGCATCTAACCTTTGACTTGTCAAATTTGCTACCCTTGCTGTCCTTTTTGATATACTTGTCTTTGTCTGCTTTGAAGGTCTTTTTCTGAAAGTTGCCTTGTCTTCTATTCTTCCTGAACTTCATCCTTCTGAAGTTTCTGACAATCATAGCAACCATCTTTTCCATGTCTGAATCAGAAGATTCATCACCAGTATTGGCATCAGGATTGCCATCAGTATCTGATGAAGAGTCGTCAGTATCTGACTCAGCTTCTCTTGCTTTCCTTCTAGAGACCTCCATAGCTTTCCCTTTTGATTTTGCTTCTACATTCAAAGCAATTGACTTTGCCTTGCTGCTTTTCTTGTTCTTTCTCTGTTGAACTTCAAGATCATGAGTTCTTAGCATCCCATAGATCTCATCAAGAGACACAATGTTCAGATCATACTGGTGTCTAATGATTGAGGTCTGAGTATCCCATTCTTCAGGTAAAGCTCTAAGAAATTTGGTGTTTGAATCTTCAGTTTCATATACTTTGTCAACTAAGGATAAGCTGTTCAATAGTGTCAGGAATCTATCATATAGATCAGTCAGGCTCTCTTCAAGTCTTGCATCGAATTGTTCATATTCTTGAATCAATAGAGCCCTTCTGTTTTTCTTGACAGATGCAGATCCCTAGCACTGAGTTTCCAAAGTATCCCAGATTTCTTTTGAAGACTTGCATGCAATCACTCTGTTTGACATAACAGCATCAAGGCTATTATGCAAGATATTCTTTATCTTTGGTTCCCTGAGTACATGAGCTTTTTCTTCTGGAGTCCATTCAGCTTTAGCTTTGACCACATAATGTTCTGGTACTGTATCTGTTCGTTCTACGAACTTTGTTGGTATATATGGTCCATCACGAATCATGTCCAAGTAGTCGGGATCCATAGCCTCCAGGTACATCAGCATCTTTACCTTCCATGTGGGATATTCTGATATCTTCAAGATGGGAATCTTCATGCTTTCATACTTGGTTGTCGACATCTTTAGATCGTATCTGATTCAGAATTAAATCAGTTTGCTCTGATACCAATTGTTGCCCAGTAAATAACAATTGTAGAAGGGGGTTGAATACAATTGTATAAGATTCTCGACTTTATATAACACAAATATGAAAGATCAATAACAATAACAATAATAGCTTTATTAACTTTGATATAAAACTGTTACAAACTCTCTTAAGAAATTCTGATGTTCTTAAGAGCTGCTAGCTTACAAAAACTCTCTCAAGAAATTCTGTTCTTAAGAGCTTCTCTCCGATTATGTTCTCTCTCGAATGAATACATAAATCGAAACCAAAACTGTGTTTATATAGTGTACACAGCTTCTCTATCAATAACAAGATAAGTCCTAATCATAACAAAGATAGAAACATATCTTTAATCGATAGCTGCATTCTACAAACCAGGAACAAACTTCCATGTTTATCTAGACTCCAAATATAACTCGAAGTAGGAATCCTGATCAGCTTCAAGTCCTGATGATCAAACCTGATCATAGTCTGAGTAGGAATCCTGATGATCAATAAGATACTGACGCTTGATCAAATACTGATGATCATGCAATACTGATGACGTCAGCAATCCTGATCAGTTGAGTCTAGCTTCTGACGATCATTGAATTCTGATCTAACATTGGGCCTAGCCCACGTCCATGGGAAGCGTCGCCTCTCCCTGATGCGTCGCCCACGAACTAACTAGCAAGGAGACAACTGTTACTATTGGGGAAGAAATGTATAACTCAAGACGTATACAAGAACAACTTCGCCCACCTATGAAGAGCGTCACATTATGTGAAACATTATGCAGGATAGGAAGCCTAGGTTATCAGCTTAGAAAGGCCTCTCGTCTCTAGAAAGACCTTGCTTTCTGGAAGTAGCCTCTCATAATTGTGGGAAGCCTCGCCTACGGATTATTTACCAAGGAGATAGCTACAATTATCAGTGAAGAAATGTGTAACCTCGCCCACAGGAGGGGCATCGCACTTTGCAAGATAGGGAACCTCTCCCTACTAGAAGAGGACTAGGCCCCATCCAGGCTAGTAGGCATCGCCCTGCTAGGGGGGTCAAAGGGCGTCACCCCTAGTGATCTCAAGGTCGGCCCTCTGATTAGCTATCTTTACTCTGTGATTCAAGGTAGGCGTTGACTCCGATAATCTCGGTTCAATGACTTGGTTGCCACGCTCCGAGAGAGTAGATGGGTTGTAAAGGCCCAAGACGATTACACTAGAGGTGGTGGTACCGGTCCTATGGGCTCTCTAAAGAAGGAAACCTAGCCCATCTAGGTAACTTCCTCCCCAAGAACTACGTTTGGCTTGATCCCTATAAATAAGGGTACGTAGGCACATTGTATGACACGGTGTGATCCTTGCAAAAAGAGAGAACTTCCCGTTCGATCTTAATTGCAACCAAATCTCTCCATACAATCTCAGACATCCCCAAATCACAAACCCTAACCCTATCAACCTACGCTACACACCGTCATCAACTACCACCACAGTTCCAGCAACCCTCCCCGAATTTGTTTTCACCAAATTTCTCCATTAACACATCTTTAAACCTTGCGACGGGAAGGACTAATTTGTGCTTGTGAATGGAATAAAGTTTGTACTATTTTTGGAAAATGTATTCATAGTTTTTGTACTTTCTCCGTAAATTTGAACTTGGTCTCAATCCTACCAATCTCAAAAGAAAAATGCCAGGAACAAAAAAAAACCCAAAAAAGTTCCCAAAAATGTGACATGTCTTCCTTTGATTGGTTTGGTTGTAGAAATAATAAGTAAATGACCCATCCTGCATTCACATTAACTCCATCAATTAAAATTTCTCATTTTGTCACATATGCAATACCACGTCATTCTGGATAATTTTTTGATTTCCTAGCATTACTCGTCTCAAAATGATTGCTCATACCATCTAATAGGGTTTCTTTCACAAACCTTAACATTGATATAATGCAATTCGTTCAATGTTTCCTCTTATAACCTTTTCTTCCACCTTTATTAAGTACAAATATTTTCCTATATTCCTGTCTTATTCTTAAGACATTGTTTCAGAGAAGAAAAAAAAATACTACCATAATATATATATTGATATTGGTAGCTGGAGCGGCATTGGATATTGGACATCATCGTTAAAATTGTTTTTTAACTGAACCCTTGTTTAGTTGTTTCAATTCTAATGATCCATCATTCACAAGCATAACAACAACTTCAGACATTGTTGGCCTCGAAGAAACTGGTGACTGAGTGCACTTCAAAGCGATCTCTATCGTCTTTTTAGCATTTTCGACATTATATTTACTCGAATCTAATGTCTCGTCAATCAGGTCTGCGTGTGTGCCATTATCATACGACTTCCATGCCTGTTTTTTGTTACGATGTCAGATAAATAATTTATTGTTACAGTTCTAAAATGACCAACTAAGTTTTGATAATCAAATGATAAGCTTTTGATTTACTTTAAGGAAAACACTTACATATTCAAGAAGAGATTGAGTTAGAACCTCATCCTTCATTTGAGTGCAGCTTTGGCCACTTATAATTTCAAGAACCACAATTCCGAAACCGTAGGTATCCACTTTCTCAGTCAAGTACCCATGAATTGCATACTCTGGTGCTGTGTAACCCCTTGAGTATAAGAAAAAATATATATTAGAAATACCCACACTTTATAGCCTATAGGCGGCACCTTACGAAGTAGAGAAAATATGATTTTTAGTAAGCACAGCACAATGACTTACAAAGTCCCTGCAAATTTTGTGGAAAGATGGCTTTGACCCGTTGGTAAGAGTCTTGCCAATCCAAAATCAGCAATCTTGGGTTGAAAATCGTCATCAAGTAAAATATTGCTAGATTTCAAATCGCGATGTATGATACATACATGAAATTGTTCATGTAGATAAGCAAGACCCCTAGCTATACCAAGGATTATGTCAACACGTTGTTTCCAACTGAGGGTACCACGTCTTTTACCTGCCAAAATGAACGTACTTCTTATTAAGCACGAAGATCAAACATTAGAAGTTTGAGGCTAACTCACCGTATAAGAATGTATCAAGGCTTCCATTCTCCATATATTCATAGACGAGAAGTTGAACTGGTCCTTTCCCACTGCATCCTAGCAAACGGATGATATTTCGGTGATGAACATTACTTATAAGCTTGACTTCACTCTCAAAATTTGTCATTTCTTTGCTCGTGCTTACAACAAGTTTCTTTACTGCAATTATGTTTCCATCCTCTATAATCCCCTGTTTAGATGACATTACCAATTTAGCCATTAACTTAAACATACATATTCTAGTGAGTTGGAGATAATTGTAAACGTGAGATCACCTTGTAGATATCTCCAAAGCCACCTTCTCCTATTTTGTATTCCTCACTAAAATTCCTAGTAGCTGACTTCAAATCATTATATTTGTATATAGTTGGCCCCTGCAACTTAGTTACCCCTAGTAAATCACCTAGAAACCACACAAAAAAATCAGGGTATATAGAAGATGAACACATGTGTATTATGAAGTATAATTCAGCACATTTATATGCAAGCATCCATGAGAGTTAAGCCCTTATTACCACTTTTAGATGCTTTACGCTTCCGTAATAATCGATACCACAGAAGTAAGGCAAGTATGATGAGCAAGAGAAGGCTTATAACCCCAACTCCACCTGCAACGATGGCTGTCTTCGTGCTTGAGCTACCTAGAAATTTATATTTTACTCAATGGTCTTTCATATATCTGAAATTGAAGTGCATTCTGGACAACTTACAGTTCTGTATGGGAAAAAATTATGTCCAAATTATAGTTTTCTAGTCTGCTAGAAACATGTCAACTTGGTAATTACAATCAATAATTAATGACTTAGCAGTTAGCAATACTCCTACAGTTCCCAAGAGATGACGAACACCATACTTTGATGAGAATCGAGTACAAGAAAGAGCTACATGGGAATTGAACATCATACCTCAAACATGGAAAAAAGGCGTTCTACCATGTATATTAGAACTCCAATTAAGTAAAAGTTAAAATAATATATGTAATGCTGATGCAAAAATCGAACACCAGGACTTATGAAAAAATATGATAGAAAGAATGCATACTATATTTTTATATAACAATTGAAGATTGATGTGTATATCTACGGAATGTAGGTTGTAGGAGTTCTAACCTCCATCTACGTAAGGCGTGATATTTGTTATATCATTATCAGTAAAAAAAGAGGTCGCAGAGTATCTCAGGAAACAACCGCCAGCTGCAGAACTTCCTCCTGGTAGAGGAAGGCATGGTTGTATGTTAGTATATGCTCCCATCAAGCATTTTTTGCAATCGCCCTGGCTTACGGTGTCAGTACATTGTGCCAAAGCGTATACTGTTCCTGATGTTTTTTCCGACCGACCACCATTAAACACTTGCCTTTTGGCCACTGCAAAGTAGCTCTTTATCTTTGGTGTGGCATCTGCTAGATCCTTTAACAACTGCACCACAACTAATTTAAAAGCAGCTTCTTCAGGCACACTCTGGTTACCCCGACATACCTCAGATGACAGTCCAAACTCTATCTCTGTATAGAAGGCTCGCAACTCATACCTTGTTGAAACATTAAAATTTTAATATGCACTTCAGAAGAAATAGTAGTCACTAAAATTACGGCCAATTTGCATAGTTGTGGGCAACTTGCTAGTAGAACAATCAATGTGAGAAAAAATAAATGAAAAATCATTTAGTTGATCCTAAATACGATAAGCACAACAATATCTTTATTTTAAAAGTGAGGTTAAACATTACAAGTTTGTCTCAGCTCAGGAATAATCAGTTAGTTGATTGCGTGATTGTAGGTATGGAATCTAAGAATAATTAGTTAGTTTACCTCAGGAAGCAACCATCATATATGACCCGAGCGCCATTGGCCAAATTGCAGATTTCGCGAATGTCAACTGTGGCTTTATCAAAGCAAGCGACACAGTCTGCAGTGGATAAATAGTTTCTGCACTGAAACAAACTGTACACAGGATTGGCAGTGCTCGCCTGCTGTGCAGTGGCGAAGTGTGTTTTGTCTACAAATAACTGTCGTCTGAGGTCAGCCAAAGTAGCATTCAGATTGGTGAAGAATTCAATAGGGTTCCCAGCATTAAATTGGCTGCACTCTCGACCAGGTTGGCTTATCTTATTAGTTTGTGGATCTGACATACCCGATTCTATTACCAATGTCACTGCTAGTACTACCACCACGATCGTTTTCCACCACTGCTTCATTTCTACTTCAAATTTTCGAAAATGACATGAAATTATAAACATAAATCACCATTAGTGTACATACCAGACTCTAGATAGGGTCATGTTCCACCATCAATTTTTTTAGAAGGATTTTTTACAGCATTTTTACTATACTACCCTCCTTAATTTCCCGTATTTACACCAAATTGTCATTACTTTTATGTATTATACGTGTATTATACATATATTATACATTAATACATGCCATCAATTTACCTTTTCACTCTATTATACACTACATCAACATATACACACAACTCCCGAGAATTCAAACTCCATCTGCTTCTAAACCCTCCTCCCATCCCCGAGTTCGAATTTTGAATTTCATATATCTCTCTCTTATCTTACATACATCAAACTTAATAAAAAATTTAAATTTAAATATACTACTTTCTCTTTTTCATTTATCAATTGCATTCTTATATATTTTGTAGTGCTTTTTCATTCATAGATGTATAACTATAATATAATTTGATTTGCAGGTTGTCTAAGTTTTATTGTTCATGATATCATGTACGATTCTAAGATTTAAGATTTTATTACAACATAATAGGATATGCGATTTCATACATAAAATTTTGAGTTTTTCTTTTATTGGATTGTTGTTGCTACTATTTCAGTTCGTTATTGTACTACTATTTCATTTGGGTTGTGTGTAAATTATAATACGTTTATGTTGGTGCTTATTTATTTCAAAAGTTAGTGGCTAATTTGTAATTTTGTTTTAATATTCAGTTTTTAAATATTGCATATGAGGTGTTTGATTCTAATTCTAAGTGAGTTTTCAAATAGTTTTTAGTATTTAGATCTATGATTCTTGTTGCTAGAATTTGGGTTTTTGATTGTTGGAGGGGGTGTACAATTTTTAACTCGATGTTTATTGGATGATTCTAATTTTTTTTGCAGGTTATATATGAGTTTTTTCTGGGACGAAATAAGGTATGATAAACAATTTAACGTTGTTGTTTGTACTTACAATTCATGTCTCAAGTACCTTCTTTGATTCTGCTCATCATTTTACAAGTATACACAATATATGTAGTTATGTATACACCTGTTTTAGACTCTCTTTTCTATTTACTCTTATTTTAAATATCATCTCATTATATTTTTTATAATTAAATCATAAACCAACTATAACTAATTAATTATTTCAGATGATGCTGAAGATCGAATTTAAGATACTTTAGATATTGTGAGACAACTCCATTTCTCTTTTTCTTCATTTTTGTATTAGTTTTCTTTTTTTAACACTCTTTTGTATGAATTGCACCAAGTGTTTGATTTAATGCATAAATAAATTTTGGTGGCAGTTTTATTTTTAAGTTTTGGATTTAAAAAAGTTTAGTTTTTTAAGTTATGTATGTTTGTACTTTTTACATGTTTAAGATGTAATATGTGTGCGGTTAGAGAAGAGATTGGAGAACTGAAGCTCATTCTAACGATCGAGAAGAGTGGTGTACATGCATACAGGTGAACTAACCGATCATTTTCTTATTAGTATAGGATAAAAAAGGTGAGAATGCAGATCAGATTATTGAGTTCCATATACTATCTTCCTTTCTATCCATTTCGCTTTATTTTTTACTACTATTTATGAGATAGTAGTATTACAAAGCGTGTAAACTTGATTTTAATGAATTTGTACGTGTTATTTGTATAGTTGTCATTTATAACAGTACTTATTGCTGTTGTTTGTTTATAATTCTGGCCTCTGAAATTACATGTGTAATAGAGTTTAAAGTAGGATGTAGTACCAAGTGCTTTCTATTTGAAAACCTCACCCTTAATTGTACCTATTGTGTATTTTGGTTATTTAAATATCAGACCAGTTTTGAGTTTTAGCATATTTTTGTGGTTATTTTGTCATCTAGGTGGAAATTAATACTGTAAAATCAAGAGTTTGATAGTTATTTTTGACTTTGAGTTGGTTCATCATGCAACAGTTACATGTCTTTGTGGTGAGTGTTTTTCTACAATGCCCTTAGAACCTTTAGAACCTTTGAACAAATATATATGCATCTAATGAAGGCTGTGTTAAATGGAGTTTTCCATAAGTATAGACCTCTCGATTTTTTGCCACCTCTACCTTTTTTGCATATTTGTGTGGTTTAATAGTCACTACTAACTTCCGGTATTTCTGTTCTTCTAAGACCCTTAGACAACCTCAAGTGATGGTGGTAGAAATTGTCATAAATTGACATTAGTAGCTTTTTCATTTATCTTGGTTCACTTGACATTAGGTCAGAAATTGAATTGTATTATAGATTCAGTCTAAATTTGACAAATGTTTTGCCTCTTTTTTGAATTTAACGGCAAATTGTTTCTTTTATTTCTTGGTAGGGAGGAATTTTATTCATACCAATGATTGTTAACCGGAAAAAATAAGGACTACCAACATGGAGGAACTTTACAGGAAAAAAACCTTTGTCATTGCAATGGCATGAATTGGTCTTTCATTTACAACTGGAATTGGTTCATCATATTTCCATTTTATCAAATTGTATTACTCTTTAATTTTTAGGTGTGTTTTTTAAGAATTAACAATGAAAGATGTACATTGTTGAAATGAATGATACTATATGTGTTTGGGATTCTAAGTTGCATGTGTCAAATAATAAATCAGTTCACATGTGTTTGGCTATCTGTGAGTTTAATTTCAAATTGAAAAATTTGAAGCAGATGGATGCATATATCGTTATGTTCATTATTTTACACAAAAGAAGTAACTAAAAAACTTATTTGCACGTACAAAATTCAAATACAAATTTCACAAGTAACATTACTCAAGCCAAAGAAAGTCACGTATCTTCACGGTGTATTTTATTTAATGGTCATATTGAAACTGGACACAATGAATGACTGGAAAAGAAAATGAACAACAAAACTTTCAAATTTACTTTTTAAAAAAATTTGTGTTTTTTTAAACTGAACCGGAATAGAAACTATCTTTTATAAAATTTTACTACAATTAAAAATTTATAAGTAATATTTACCAAACACTTAACTTAATTTATAAGTGAATTTTTATTTATAGCTTATATCACACTTATTAACTTTAAGTGAAAAATAACTTTTTTCAAGATATCCTAAACTCGCGATCCTTTTGCAACATTATATGTTTATAATTTTAATGAGAAGTTGATTTTTTTTTAAATCAAATAATTTGATGACAAAAATCATACGATATTTATATAAATAATCAAACTTTAACAAATATTTATATTAAAATAGATCAAATTAACATTTCTAATATAAGGTCATAACAAATTAATTTTAATTAATCAAATCTTAATATATGATAATTTAGTCATATTATACTATCAATCCAGTTAATCAATTCATATATTAATAATTTTCTTTAAAGACGTTTAAAAATTTATGTTATACACAACTTTGACATTAAAATAAGTGATAATTTAAATGCCAGGCTGCGTCGAAGGCGAGGCCGAGAAGGTATCACAAGTATAAATTAAATTGAATTAGAAAAATGTGAATATACAATCAAATTTGATGTGTGGTTAAGATATATATATATATAGGTATAGGGTCCTGTTCAACTAGAAATCTGTACTAATTAAAAACTAGAAACTGCACCACACACAGTTAAAATACACCCTCTCACATACAACCCCACCTAATCCCCTCCATTCGTAATTATATTTTTCCCGTTAATTGGTGATCTTTTTTTGAAATCTGACTTCACTGTATTTTTTTTCATCTCGCAACAATTATTTTGCATACCTTATTTGATATATTTCGACGATAAATCACTATTTATGCTTGCGAGAATCACTAAAATGTTGGTGATTCATGTGAGAATAAATAGTGATTTCTGCGTAAATGTTGTGATTTTTTCTCCAGACCTATACGTAAATTACAAATTTTGTACTGCAAAATCACTAAATTTATACGTATATAAAAATAAATCGCTAGATCTATGCTGAAATCATTATTTATTATTACATAAACCACTAAAATTTTAGTACTCCGTAATATAGCACATATGGTATGCAAATCGATCGTTGGGAGATGGAGAAAAATACGGTGAAGTCGGATTTCAAAAAAAGCTCTCCGATTGACGGAAAAAGTCAAATTAAAAACGAAGGGGAATTGGTATGATTGAGTGTGGGAGGGTGTATTTTAGTTGTGTGTTGTGTATATAGGGGGGCCATTAGATTAGATTAATCTAAGGGCTTAAATTGGTTCTTAGTTTGTATTTTAAAAAAGGTTTGTATTTGATCACTAGCCTATATATATATATATCATTGCTCCATGAAAAACACTCTTATATAAAAAAATAATAAAGAACACCATAGAATCTTACATAAATTGCATGTTGATTCTAATTTTATCACCAAAAAAGGTTTATTACGAATAAAAATAGAATCTAACAAAAAATTAGAATCAAATAAAACATGATTACATGTAATTTCATTGTGATAAATATATATATACAAGATTCAGTACTAGATTCTATACTGGATTATATATAATGTTTAATTTTTAAATTTAGATGAGATTTTACGTTAAATTCGATATGTTAGGCTTAATTGTTGTTCAATTTTATGATTCTAATTTTAAAAAATCAATTTTTATGAAAAATAAAGTGTTTATCAGTGTTCTTTATATAATGTGTTTTTCCTACGGTGCAACTCTCTCTCTCTCTCTCTATATATATATATATATATATATATATATATATATAGATTATACGAATAATATGGGTATCGCCAAGAGAGTTAATAAATTCTACAACTAAATTTATTTATTTATTTGAAAAAAATGCTTACTTTAATATATATTTTATCAATCCTATACTTTAAAATTTATATTATTTCATTTCACATTATCAAAAAGGTAATACAATTTTTTAAAAATAAAATATCAATAAATTCATTAAATTATGTACATTTAATATTGCTAAATTCAATCCTTATTAGCTGCATATATATAAAATTAAATTTAATTGAAAAATTGGTCTTGATCATCTAATTTAGGGTCCGTTTAGTATTGTTGATAGAAAAATACTTTTGAAGATAACCAAATAACAATTACGGGTGGTAGTATATTTTCTTTGTGCATAATTTGGTGTATTATATAAAAGAAAAATGTTATTTTGTAAAATTTGATGTTTAACCGTGCAGTTGAATCTGACTAAAACTGAAAAGGGTGTTTTCCGAAATCTACTTTCTCAAAATGCAGTTTTTGAGCCAAAAAGAACATTTCACAAATTTTACTTTGAAAAATAGTGAACAATTTTTTATTTTCAACAAAAAACCGATATTATGTCAGCAGCAGCAAAGCTAAAGAATAGCAGTTAATTTCCTTATTAATGAAAAAAAAAAGTTACAAACAAAGGCAAAATTTGAATTACAAATGAAAATTTTAACTTCAACCATGGGAAGCGGGCAAAAATTCTAGTTTACTTATCTCGCAATAATAATACAATTTTTGTTTGTTATTCTGGTTTCTGGATATGGTCAGAACTCAGAAACTAAACTACTAGCTAGTGAACTGAGTATGGTGTATTAAAGAGTATTAACAATAAAAGCAGTGAACACATGCAAGTCAATAAACAAGAAAAAACTCACTGTTTTGTAGCAAAGGTGAAGCAGCAGAATGAGTTTACGAGTGTTTTGTACCCTGAAAGCAGCAGAAAATGAGTTTAGCGTAATATTTATTATTTGGGACGGAAGAAGTAATACATAATTCAATCATCTCGAAAATGCAAAAGAATTGTACTAGAAGGCTTACCATCATTGTTTTGGTTTTGGGTGTTGAAGCAGAGGTTTGTGACTTTTGTTTGAGGTGTTAAATAAAAGAATGAGATGCAATGATGCATATAAAATGAGCGAGAGCTGGACTTGTAACAGTGACCCTGTGGAATTTTAGCATGTTGACTTGTGGAAAGTTGATAACGTCAATGCCGGCCCCATGCATGCATATGACCTATTCAATTCAATATTAATAATGCATCTCTACCCGTTATGTCGAAAGGGAGATCCCAGCAAGCAAGTGTGTGTGTTTCTTTAAAGAAATAGACCAATGGAGAGAGCAACTGATGGTTCAGACGACGACTTTGACTTTCATCTGATATTAGGAAGTAATAGAGCTGAATTAAATTGATCCAACACACCTAATTTTGATTGCGACTAACTTGTAAAATTTCGAATTCGGTTTAAAAGTTTGAAATGTTTTACACATACCTCAGGTTTATGGTCTGCATAAACCACACTTATGCTATACAGGATTGAAGATAAAACATGAGCATCAATATGAATTCTTCAGCTATATGTTTAATATGTTCTTCACCTATATGTTTAATATATTCAAATTAAAATGAATAAAACTTATATTACCCGGGGACTCATATCAAAGTTCGAAAATTACCCGGTTCCGTCCCTCATGGGCATCCATTAACATTTTTGAATGGTATCTTGTACATACGCGTTGTGCATTGCCGTGGCTTGTGAGAATATGTGTAATAAGTATTTTGGCGCTGCAGAATTTAAAAATCGAAAATTCTCATTTCATGTCGACCATTAAATGAGTGGTACGTTTTATAACTGGGAGATCTAGTTCAATGTCCTTGTTAGTCTATCAACTCCAACCTGATGCTCAGAGTACTTCCAAATTATCGTGAGGTATGACATCGACCAAAAGTCTAAAACCTCGTGCAGGGTCGTCATTGGATTTCTTTCTGTCCAGTGGTATTCACTGGAGCGTAGAACTAACTTTTTCAATCAATCATACTTCCAAGAAGGCTTCCTAGCTCACTGAAAACATTTTGGAGGATATTTGATACCATGCTCTTTAAGGAAAGTAGTCCGAGTTAAGTAGTTGCGACAAATAGGGCAAAAATGAAGATTTGATCTCTTGCCCCGGCCGGCCTATTGTACAAAGGCAAGGCGCAAGGTTTGCAATGAACGAGAATAGGATAAAGTTTGTATAATTTTTTCAACAGACATATTCAAAATTTTGATACGAATTTGAACTTGGGCTCAATCCTAATTCCTACCACTCTCAAATTGAGTATTACCAAAACAAAGTGTATCCATCAATGGCTATCTAATGCAGTTGTGGATCACTCAATTCTAAACCTCTATTATAAACCTGCTTTGGGTGTGTACGTACATTCTCTCAAGTCTCAACCATGTGTTTCTTAGTGTTTCTTTGCTTTCGGTTACAATTCATAGGCTTTTGACATCAATCTTTTGTCTTTTCAATTTACATTTACTTTCTCAACTGTTTTGGTCTCCTGCAGTGCACCATACATAAGAATCTTTATACTTCTTTCGGCTCTATGCTTCCGTATTTCTAGTAATTTTAACTTTTTTGGTAAAAAAATGGTAGAGTAAACTTCAAAATCGTGGTCAAATTTTATCCACTTTTCCATTTTGGTCATCATCGTATTGCAAATTTAAAAATATGGTCATCAAAATGGACTTTAAATTTACGCGAATTATTATTAGTTCATCAAAATCTGAATTGAATACATCCCTAATCATATTTTTATGAAACTAAACACTACTATTTGTAAATTATACTCCCTCCATCCCTCCGTCCCACCCATTTATTTACATTTGGGTTGGGCACGAAGGTTAAGAAAAATTAATAAAGTAATGGAAAAATTAGAAAGAGTGGGTTAAGTGGTGGGATATATAAAGTGAAATTAGTGGAAAAAAGTAGTCGAAATGATTGATTTTTATATTATAAAAATTTACTATTTTTGATAAGTTTAGAAATATAAAAAATTGGGAGGGACGTTCCAAAAATAAAAGTATAAAGAAATGATCGGGACAAAGAGAATATATAAAATAAAAAAAGAATTTCAAAAATTTCATTACTGTTATATTATATGATTGTTAAAGTGAGGATTACCAAGGAAGGTTTGAGTTACTTCCCCCCTACGTTAGTAATATTAATTTATTAAATGTAAAGGCGGTGGACTTGCACTATAAATTGAGACACCTGCCATTGTTTTGTAGGCATCAAGTGAAAATACTTAATTCATCTCTTCATATTGTCTCAAGTATAAGTATTATAACACGTTATCAGCACGAGACTCTGCCAATTGAAACTTAATCAACAAAGGAGGTATGATTTGATTTCAATTATTATCGTCTTCTTTTTACTAATTGTTTTAATTTGTTAAATTATTATTATCTAAAATATTAAAGATGGCTATGTCGTCAGTACTACTATAAAGATGGCTATGCCGTCAAGTAATATTCAAAAGTTTTGTGGTCGGCTATGCCGACGTAACTTTTGAATTAAATTATTAATATATACATATAAATTTAATTAATTGTTTAAATCTTGATGTGCGATATTTTATCATGTTCAAACCTTTATCAGAATGGCAAACCTTGCAAAATTAGAGTTTGTTGCTTTGGATGTATCTGGGGACAATTATCTATCATGGGTGCTAGATGCGGAATTACACCTTAGTGCTAATGGATTAAAAGACACCATAGAATCAGGAAAAACCCCAACTGTTGAACAAAATGCCAAAGCTATCATTTTTCTCAGACATCACATTCATGAAAATTTAAAATCTGAATACCTAACTGTCAAAAACCCACTCACTCTTTGGAATAATCTTAAAGATAGATTTGATCACCAGAAACTTGTCCATTTGCCACATGCCCGTTATGAGTGGATTAATATAAGGTTGCAAGATTTTAAATCTGTTGCTGAATATAATTCTGCCATGTTCAAAATAAGTTCAAAACTGATTTTGTGTGGTGAAAATATTACTGATGCTGACATGATCGAAAAGACCCTCTCAACCTTTCACCCCAACACCATGATCCTGGCACAACAATACATGGAACGCAATTTTCAGAAATATAGTGAGCTGATATCTCTCCTTCTTGTAGCTGAAAAGAATAATGAGTTGTTGCTGAAAAATCATCAGATACGTCCCACATGTTCTGCCCAGTTACCCGAAGTACATAACACGTCATTCCGGAAGAATGAGCGTAGGAAAGGGCATAGAGGAAGACAAGGTTATGGACGAAACCGTGGACGTGGAAATTTTCGTGGTCGGTTTCGAAATCAGTATAACTCTGGCCACCTGAAGTGGCAGCGTGATGGCTACAACAACTCTGGCTACCAGAAGTGGCAAAATGATGTACCAAATAAAAGAAAGGCACCGTAGGAAGGAGACACTAGAAATATCTACTTTAGATGTGGGGCGCATGGGCATTGGACTCGTACTTGTCGCACACCTGAACATCTTGTAAAACTTTACGAGTCATCTAAAAGTCAGAATGGACAAAGGGTGGAAACAAATTTGGCAAGTTTTAATGATGAACAAATCAACAAGACCTCAAATGAACTAGATAATATGACTAATCTTTATTATGACCTAAATGAATAGTTTTTATGCACGCTTTTGCTTTCTATGTAATGTTCTATATATTTCTGTTTCGTGTACTTGTTTTAATGAAAATATCGTTTATTTATTTATGTGTGTATTCAGAGTAAGTATGGAAGATATTTGTATTGCTGACTCTGCCACCACTCACATGATTCTACAAAGTCGACAATATTTTTCACAGTTAACTAAAACCAACTCTCAAGTATTGACGATATCGGGTACATCTAATATGATCGAAGGTCTTGGGAAGGCTAGTTTTATTCTACCAAATGGAACACAAATTCATATACCAAATGCCCTGTACTCTAGCAATTCAACTAGAAACCTCTTAAGTTTCAAATATATTCATCTTAACGGTTTTCACATTGAAACTACTAGTGAGGATGGAAACGAATATCTTTTAATCACTTCAACCACTTCAGGCTACAAGAAAATTTTAGAAAAACTACACTCAATCTCTTCTGGATTGTACGCCACAAAAATCAGGATCATTGAGTCACACAGTATCATTATTCCCAAAATTATAGACCCAAAATCACTTACCCTATGGCATGAAAGACTTGGTCATCCTGGAGTTTCCATGATGCGACGTATTATAGAAAATTCTACGGGACATCCTCTTAGAAACCAAAAGATCATACAACAAGATGAACTTCCTTGTTCAGCATGTTCTCTAGGAAAACTAATTGTTCGACCATCCCCTGTTAAACTTCAAGTCGAATCCCCTAAATTCTTAGAACGGATCCAAGGTGACATTTGTGGACCCATTCATCCGTCTTCAGGCCCATTTAGGTATTTCATGGTTTTAATTGATGCATCACCTAGGTGGTCTCACGTATGTCTACTCTCTACACGAAATACAGCCTTTGTCAAACTACTCGCTCAAATTATCAAATTACGAGCTCAATTCCCTGACCACCCTATCAAATCAATTCGACTAGATAATTCTGCTGAGTTTACATCTTCAACTTTCAACGATTACTGTATGTCAGTAGGAATCTCAGTTGAACACCCAGTAGCTTACGTGCACACACAAAATGGTTTGGCGGAATCTTTAATCAAGAGACTTCAACTTATTGCTCGTCCTTTACTTCTCAGAGCCAAACTACCCACATCAGTTTGGGGTCATGCTATATTACATGCTACGAACCTAATAAGGGTCAGACCATCTGCCTATCATAAACAATCTCCCCACCAACTAGCCCTTGGTCAAATTCCTGATATATCTCACTTCAAGGTTTTCGGTTGTGCCGTATATGTTCCTATTTCGCCTTCACAAAGAACTAAAATGGGACCTCAAAGAAGAATAGGAATATATATAGGTTTTGATTCACCATCTATCATAAGATATCTTGAACCATTGACTGGTGATGTGTTTACTGCTCGATATGCAGATTGTCATTTTGATGAGTCTGTCTTCCCTTCATTAGGGGGAGATAAGGTTGTGCATAATTTAAATTCTGAATTGACATGGAATACATCAGGATTGAATGCTTTAGATCCTCGTACTAATCAATGTGAATCTGAAGTTCAAAGAATTATTCATATGCAAAATATTGCTAATCAAATGCCTGATGCTTTTAGTGATTCTAGACATATTATAAAATCGCATATACCTGCTGTTAATGTTCCGGCAAGGGTTGAAATCCCTATTCGTAAATCAATTCCTGAAAAATTGGACGGTGATTTAAAACCACGCCAGAAGCGTGGCAGACCTATTGGTGCAAAGGATGTTATACCACGAAAACGGAAACTGATTGGACCTGCCCAAGAAATGGCAAGTGTTCCAGATAATACCCCAGAAGTGGTATTACCTCCTGAAGAGGTTCGAACCCCTGAAGCGGCTATAACGAAACCCCCAGAAGTGGGATTACCTCCAGAAGAGGATATTGCTCCTGAAGTGGCACATGCCTCCATAGAATCAAAGGTACCTGATAATTATGAGATCTCATTAAGTTATGTACATAACGAAAAATTATTGGATCGTGGGAGTACTGAGATTGATGAGATATATGCTTTTTTCGTGGCATGATAAGGATGATTCCTAATGCTTTTTTGTGGTTGCTGAACACCACCCTGATTGTTGCTCCAACTGAAATTAGGATGATTCCGATTGTTGGGATGATAAGCATTAGGCACTGGCTGCTGAGCTCTTTGAAAATTACTAACAAACTGTGCGGATTCAGCTGAGATAGCACACAGATTCGTGTCATGAGCTCCTGCACACAATTCACACACCATAGCAACCTGATTAGTCCCAAGATTAGAAAGGGAATCTACCTTCATTGTCAACGCTTTGAGTTGCGCAGCAATAGCAGTAGCTGCATCCAATTCAAGTACTCCAGCCACTTTAGCAGGTGGCAAGCGTTGAGTAGGATTCTGAAACTCATTGGCTGCCATCATTTCAATAAGATTATAGGCATCCTCATAGCTTTTTGCCCATAGCGCACCTCCAGATGCAGCATCTAACATAGGCCTGGACTGAGCTCCCAACCCGTTATAGAAATTGCTAATTATCATCCAATCCGGCATCCCATGATGAGGACAACGTGCCAAAATCTCATTGTACCTTTCCCAAGCTTCCCCCAAAGATTCCTGGGGTTGCTGAGCAAACTGAGAAATAGAATTCCTATAAGCTGCTGTCTTTGCCATGGAGAAATACTTTGTCAAGAACTTTTGAGCACAGTCTGCCCAAGTTCTAATAGATCCTGACGGCATAGAATGTAACCAACTCTTGGCTTTATCCCTAAGAGAGAAAGGAAATAGCCTCAATCTGATTGCGTCATCTGTAACTCCGTTGAATTTGAAGGTATCACAGATCTCAAGGAAGTCCCTAATATGAGCATTGGGATCTTCAGCAGGACTACCCCCAAACTGAACTGTATTCTGAATCATCTGAATGATGTTTGGCTTAAGCTCGAAATTATTAGCCCCAATAGCTGGACGAACAATGCTGGTATGAATGTCCTCTACTTTTGGCTGAGAGAATTCACTCAAAGCCTTCGCTGGTTGTGCTTGATCTTCCATATCTTCTTTTGATTCAAGATTGTTTTCTACACTGATGTTCTCAAAGTCAAGTTTCCTTCGTGCTAGTTCTTCTCTTCTTGCTAATTCTTCTCTACGTGCTCGAGCTCGTGTACGCATACACTCTCAATAAGTACCTGAAATTCACCAACTAGAAAATTTGGTGAGAAACGTCCTAGTCACCGAACTTTAATGACCACTGATGGTAAATACTGAAACTAAACAAATAAAACCGCAATCCCCGGCAGCGGCGCCAAAAACTTGTTACGACCAAACTCAACACGCAAGTGCACGTGATCTCAAGTAATACAGATAGCAAATAAGGTTCGTTCCTACAGGGACTCGTTGTTTGTCTAGTTAATTCACTCACCAATGTATGATTATTATCCGATGCTAAAACAATTAACAAGTGGTTTTTGTTTATCACTAAAAATTATCTAAGAATTATAACTAATTATCACTACTTAAACTGAGTTTTATACTGATTTACTTATGTGAATGAAACATGGGATTTTAACTTCATTAAACAATCCATCTAAAATCTTCAATTCTCTAGCCCTTTCATGTGATTTGTTAATACCTGATCGAACACACAAAACTGATATAAGCCAACTTTCGTTGTACCCATACCATCCTAAATAATATCCACGATTAAGATAGAAATCACTTAGTCTCCCAATTATGCTTAGTCCTTATATGTCTATAAAGATTGAAAACATAATGGTTGAAGTACAAGCATTCAATTGATCACATAGTCGTCATAAAACGGTTAGAGTTACGACACTAATTACGAATGATATTCTCACGCATAAACCTATGCTAGCATGGCAAGTTCTAAACTCTTAGATCCACTTTCGCTTCAATAAGAATTAACACACAATTACAGGAGTTAGCTACTCTCCTATAACGAATTAAAACAACCATGGTAGGATATCACATCAATCACACTATAGGCATCGAGAAAATTCAACTAATAGACTTCATGAATAACTACGCTAAAACCCCATGACAACGATTTAGTTCATAATCAAACTAATCGTAACCATGGGTTCTAATGTAAACATGATAGAAGAAAACAAATAAATACTGTTATAAATATCAAGGGTTTTAAAGAGTACACCAAATCCAAGCATCCACAAACTAGAAAGATTACAAGAATAAAATTGAATCGATCTTCTTCCTTGCTTCTTCGTGCTTTAACTCCGTAGATATATGTGATATGTGTCTCTCCTCTTCTCTTCTCTAGGGTTTTTTTTCTTCTTTTTATAGGCCTCCAGGTGCAACAAGTCGAATAGAATTGAAATTATTTTACTTTTCCTCGAAAAATCGGAAATTAGGTCAAAACAGGAAATATCCTCCAGATATCTCGGCGCTGCCGCGCCAACTTTGTATAGGCTAACGGCGCTGCCGCGCCAACTTCACTGTTCAGCCTTTTCTCTGCGGCGCTGCCGCGCCACTCTCAAGTGTTATCACGGCGCTGCCGCGCCAGGATCTCTGTCCAGCAAACTGATTTTTCTCCTTTTCTTCATTATAACTCCGTTTCGCGCTCCGATTGCTCCGCTTCATTCCTAGCACACCTGTGATCAATATACCTGCACAATACCCTTAAAAGAGATCAAAAATACCACAACTCGAGTACAAACATACGTTTTAAGCCAAACGGAAACGTTCTAAGTGAATAAAATACCCACTTATCACACCCCCAAACTTAAACCGTTGCTCGTCCTCGAGCATAAACAAACTACCACTTCCGTAGGTGATCACGGTTGCATTTGGCATATGCAACAAGCCCTTTAAACCCCTAGGCAGCCCTAGTGGACGAGTAAGGTCTCGTGAGGGCCTATAGTGAATGTACCCCCAAAATCCATCTAACAATGCAACTACAAATGCAACTAACTACATGAATGCAACTATATGAAAATGCAAGGACCCCCTTAGACTAACCAAAACCATTCATTAGGCAAACATCTCAAATCATGCAACAACTTCCAAACAGAGCTCGACTGAATTCCCGTATACTAACAATACATGCATAGGAACGTGGTGTGTGCGATACTCATCAGATATACTCCCAACACTAGATCAAAAATCATACCGATTCTTAGTCAAGGCAATCACAAGTTTATAAAAAGAATGAACGGTAGACACATCATAACTTCGAGACACCTCCATACTCATTCAGGATAACCAGGAATTCATGCTTTATTACTACGACACATACTACTATTCACAACACATATGCTTATTTAACCGTGCAATGAGTGAGACCCCAAAAGGCTTATACAATAATACCCATGTAGCGAGTGTTAGGTCAGTAGATCCCAGACTATAAAAGCCTTAGGTCACTAGGACTAAGTCCCCTCAGACTTAATTACTCGAGTATTAAAGAGCTCACTCGTGGTTAATTTTGCATTTAACTTATTTACATGACTCTTTTTTTTCTTTTCTTCTTTTTTTTTTTTTTTTTTTTTTTTTTTTCTATACAATCTGGAATGAGAATTCTCAATTCCAACCCTAGACTACTCATATAAATATGAGCCGGCTACTAGCCATTTGACACCTAGCCATAAACACAAACAACTAGCATGAAAATCCTGTTTCCCCCCAAACTTATACTTTAATGCTCTTACGTTATCAAGGGAATAAAGAACATTCTTAATATAACCAGGTAATTAAACCTCAAAACCTCCAAACAAACATGACCCCCAATCTAGCCCAAAAGCAAACAATGAGTTGTGTAATTGTTTTTGTCCCCATAACATGCATGTCAAGTTCATAGAAACTCTAAATCACCCCTCTATTCATGATTATCACACTCAAATCAACATCTACCTGCCAAACAGAAATAGCTCGTCCTAAGGGATCATGAAAATGCATGCCATGCTTATGCAACTATATGCACATAACTAACAAAATAACAGAATGTCCTATATGCTCTAAACTAACATGAAACTAACTAACATGCACAAATGCTCCTAATATGCAATACAACTAATATACAAATGCACCTTTCATCCCCACCCCCAAACTTAAAATTTTCAATGCCCACATTGAAGGTAAGAATAAAAAGAGTGCAAAGCATACCTACTCGTCTTCCGAACCACTCCCATTAGGAGTGTCCGGTGGCGGATAGACAGCGCCAACTCCAAAGGACGGAAAAGTCACGTCCACTCCACTTGCACGCAGAGCCGTGCTCAATGCCTGTGCAAACTGACCAAAATCTGCTCGAAAACCTGTCTGCATATCGTGCACCGCATCAATACGCCTCGTCAATCTCCGATACTGCCTCTGACTAATAAGAGAACCTCCATCCTGAGGCTCTCCCCCCTGCTGCTGCTGCTGTTGCTGCTGATGCTGCTGCTGTTGCTGCTGCTGACCCTCAACTACATAACCGAGACCCCACCAATCTGGCTCACCTCCATCCCACACATGCAGCCTCATTATACTCTGATGATCCAGTGCTGTCTGTGGATGCTGCACAACCTCCTCTGCTGACCAAAGAGCACCACTATCCCTAGCCAAGCGAGCAATAACCGAACCATAAGGTATCGCCGCAGTGGTACTCCCTTGCATAAAACGGAGAATCCCCTGGTGGATCAAATTACCAACATCCACAAACTCTCGGCTGCAAATAGCAAACAACAAAATAGCCCTCTCAACTGTCACCTCATTAGAATGCCTAGTAGGGATGAGGTTAGCACAAATGAACAAGTGCCAAGTACGCGCATATTGATTCAGCGCCGTCGACATAAACGACGTTGGCTCAGTAGTGCCACGCCTCAAAGTCCACTCCGTCCCTGGAACACACAACCGCTGAATAATATCCTGAAGGTCCACAGTTTCGCGAGTCCTCCCTGACCAATCCTCTTGATTCCTCCTACGAGCCGGAAGAACAAGAACACGACGAATAGCACGCGGCCGATAATCCACACGAAACCCACGAACTTGGCTAATTCCATTCCTATCCACACTAGCATTCGCATAAAACTCGCGAACCACCGTCATCGGAACCGGCTCCGGAGCCTCACAAAATAGCTCCCAACCTCTCTCCGCAATATTCTCCAACATGTACCCATCCGATGCCGTAGGCAAAAGACCCCTCTCACGGGCAATAGGACGCCCCAACAACTCATTATAAGCCTCACGAGCCTCATTGGAAACAAATTGAGGTCCACCATTGGCTCCACCAGAATCAGATGAAGAAGAAGAACGAGGGTGCCTCCCACCAGCCCCACTACCACTAGCGCCTTCACTACCACCACCAATTACAACCCTTTGTCGCTTGGATGCCATTGAATGAATGAAGAAAGTGTTTAGAGTGTTTGAGAATTTGTGAGATTTGTAAGTAGTGTATGTATAGGTTGTATAGGTAGGGATAGGAGATGTGGTTTTATAAGGAGAATTTAGGGTTAGTGGGTATAGGTAGTGGGTTTAGATAATGGGCCACTAATACAACACCAATCTTTGTTTTTTTTTTTTTTTTCAATTTTTTTTCAGTTTTTCAGTTTTTTTTTCTTTTTTTTTTTTCTCAGCAGGTGCCACGGCGCTGCCGCGCCAGAAAAGTACTACAGCACGGCGCTGCCGCGCCAGAACTTCTGCTGAATTTTTTTTTTCTATTTTTTTTTTTTTAAAACGATACAAACACACAATCAAGTGGGTTGCCTCCCACGAAGCGCTCTTTTTAAGTCATGAGCTTGACATAGCTCCATCTCCTTACGTTGTGCAAATTAGAACCGCGGTCTCAACTTCGCGATTCAACTTCTCTCCAAAATATGGCTTTAACCGCTGACCATTGACCTTGAACGACTGGTCCGGTGACTTGTCAAAAATCTCCACTGCTCCATGCTGAAAAACTGTTTTAACGGAGAATGGACCTGACCAACGTGACTTCAACATTCCAGGAAATAACCGAAGTCGAGAGTTGAACAACAACACCAATTGTCCGGGCACAAATGTCTTAAGAACCAACCGACGATCATGCCACCTTTTGACTTTCTCTTTATATAGCTTGTTGTTCTCATAAGCTTGCAATCGAAACTCGTCCATTTCATTCAACTGAACCATACGCTTTTCACCTGCTGCTGTAAGATCAAAATTCAGCTTCTTCAACGCCCAATAAGCCTTGTGTTCTAACTCAGCTGGAAGATGACATGCTTTTCCATACACAAGCTGAAATGGTGACATTCCCAAAGGCGTTTTATAGGCCGTCCGATAAGCCCACACTGCTTCATCAAGCTTCAAAGCCCAATCCTTCCTAGAAGGACTTACCACCTTCTCAAGAATCCGTTTAATTTCCCGATTAGACACTTCAGCTTGCCCATTGGTTTGAGGATGATAAGCTGTAGCAACTCGATGATTGATATTGTAGCGTGCCATAAGAGATGTAAACTTCCGATTGCAAAAGTGCGTACCTTCATCACTGATGATAACCCGTGGAGTGCCAAACCGAGTAAATATATTCTTGTGAAGGAAATTAAGCACCACCTTAGCATCATTCGTTGGAAGTGCCTTTACCTCCACCCACTTAGACACATAATCCACAGCTAACAGAATATACTGATTACCACATGACGGAATGAACGGTCCCATGAAGTCAATTCCCCACACGTCAAAGATCTCTACCTCCAACATGACATTAAGAGGCATCTCGTCCCTACGAGAAATATTACCAACTCGTTGACATCGATCACATCTCAACACAAACTGATGAGCATCCTTGAATAGAGTCGGCCAATAGAAATCTGCTTGCAGAATACGTGTGGCTGTCTTTTCACCCGCATAATGGCCTCCATAAGCTGTAGCATGAAAATCACTAAGAATAGCCTCGGTCTCACTGTAAGGAACACAACGCCTAATAATCTGATCAGCTCCTTGCTTGAACAAAAACGGCTCATCCCAAATATACTGCTTGACATCATGTAAGAATTTCTTCTTTTGAGCATAAGAGAGCTCAGGTGGCATGATGTTACTTACTAGATAATTCACAATGTCGGCATACCATGGTTCAACATCTTCCACACTGAATAGTTGCTCATCCGGAAAAAACTCATTAATAACCGTATTATCTTTAGGTGACTTCCCATGATCTTCCAATCTAGAGAGATGGTCAGCTACCTGATTCTCCGTCCCCTTTCTGTCCTTGATTTCCACGTCAAATTCTTGCAACAAGAGAACCCAACGAATCAATCTTGGCTTAGCATCTTTCTTCGCCAAGAGATAGCGAATAGCAGCATGATCCGTAAAAACTGTCACCTTAGTACCAAGCAGATAAGAGCGAAACTTTTCAAACCCGTAGACAATAGCAAGTAGTTCCTTCTCAGTAGTGGTGTAATTCATCTGAGCATCAATAAGAGTTTTGCTTGCATAATAAATAACATGAAACACCTTTTCTTTCCTTTGGCCTAGAACGGCCCCAAGCGCAAAATCACTCGCATCGCACATCAAAGCAAATGGTTGGCTCCAATCAGGAGCTGTAATAACTGGAGCAGAAATCAATTTCTTCTTCAAAATCTCGAATGCTTGTAAACAAGACTCATCAAACTTGAACGGTACGTCTTTTTCCAAGAGATTGCAAAGTGGCTTAGAAATTTTTGAGAAATCCTTTATGAAACGCCTGTAGAACCCCGCATGACCAAGGAAGCTGCGAATACCCTTGACTGAAACAGGGGCAGGAAGGTTCTCAATAGTTGCCACCTTTGCCTTGTCAACTTCCAAACCTTTACACGAAACCTTGTGTCCCAGAATGACACCTTCCTATACCATGAAATGGCACTTTTCCCAATTTAGAACAAGATTTGTCTCCACACAACGCTTTAGAACCAAACTCAAGTTCCCCAAGCACTCATCAAAAGAATCCCCAAAAACTGAGAAATCGTCCATGAATACTTCCACGTTAATTCCAATCATGTCAGAAAAAATGGCCATCATGCATCGCTGGAAAGTAGCTGGTGCTCCACACAACCCGAAAGAAACACGTCTGAATGCAAATGTACCAAATGGACAAGTGAATGTAGTCTTCTCTTGATCCTCGGGCGCTATGCAAATTTGATTGTAACCAGAATACCCATCAAGCAAGCAATAGTACTGATGTCCAGCCAATCTGTCGAGCATCTGATCAATGAACGGAAGTGGAAAATGATCTTTCCGAGTGGCCTTGTTCAACTTTCGATAATCCATGCAAATCCTCCAACCAGTAACTGTTCGAGTGGGAATGAGCTCGTTCTTTTCATTAGTCACCACTGTCATGCCCCCCTTCTTAGGCACACATTGCACCGGACTCACCCAAGAACTATCAGAGATCGGATAGATAATGCCTGCATCAAGCCATTTAAGAATTTCCTTCTTCACAACTTCCTTCATAACAGGATTCAGCCTCCTTTGATTATCAACTGTAGGTTTAGCTCCCTCTTCCAAAGGAATTTTGTGCATGCAGTAAGATGGACTAATACCCTTGATGTCTGCTATAGTCCACCCAATGGCTGATTTGAAATCCCTCAAAATTCGCAATAGCTTTTCCTCTTCCATGCCTGAAAGCTTAGATGATATAATAACAGGTAAGGTAGAAGAATCACCAAGATAGGCATACCTTAGATGTTCAGGCAATGGCTTAAGTTCCAATTTAGGTGCTTCCTCGATAGATGGCTTAAGTCTCACATGAGACTTCTTCAGCTCTGACAACCCCAAAGATTCAAACGGAATCTCGAACTTCTTCCATGGAGATGCATTAAGATATTGCAATTGTTGTTCATCCTCTTCGTTCTCAATCTCCAAGTCATTAGTAAGAACTCTTTCCAACACATCGGTTTTGATCAAGTGTTGAGTTGCGGAGTTAACCACTTTGTCCACCATATCAATTTTAAAACACACTTCCTCGTCAGTTGGAAGCTTCATTGCATTGAAAACATTAAAGGTGACATTTTGATCGTGCACCCTCATAGTGAGTTCTCCCTTTTGGACATCAATCAGAGTCCGACCTGTAGCCAAGAATGGTCGTCCCAAAATGATAGGGATCTTTTTGTCTTCCTCAAAGTCAAGAATCACAAAGTCGGCTGGAAAGATAAGCTTGTCGACCTTCACCAAAACATCCTCAACTATTCCTCGAGGATAAGTAACTGAACGGTCCGCAAGTTGCAGAGTCATAGTAGTTGGCTTTGGTTCTGGAAGACCAAGTTGCATGAAAACTGATAAGGGCATGAGATTAATGCTTGCACCCAAATCACACAAACATTTGCTGAATGAGAGATCTCCAATAGTACATGGAATAGTGAAGCTTCCAGGGTCCTTCAACTTAGGTGGCAACTTTTGTTGCAAGATGGCACTACATTCTTCCGTCAATGCAACTGTCTCTAGCTCCTCAAGTTTCAATTTCTTTGAAAGAATGCCCTTCATAAACTTCGCATAGCTCGGCATTTGCTCAAGAGCCTCTGCAAATGGTATGTTGATCTGAAGCTTCTTGAAGACATCCAAGAACTTAGCAAACTGCTTGTCAAACTTTTGCCTTTGAACTCGTTTTGGGAATGGAGGAGGTGGAAACACCTTTTCTTCTACTACTTTCCGAGAATTTTCATTCTTCCCAGTTACGTGAGTCGAGAGAGTAGCATTAGGTACCAAATCAGGAACAGAATCGACCCCAGCGTCAAAATCACTTTTTTCTTCCAGAAGGGCCAGCGCTGCCGCGCCGTTTTTGTACTGGGGATCGGCGCTGCCGCGCCGTACTAACTGATCAGAATTTTCAGTTTTTTCCTCGGCCGACTTTTCTTCGTTCTGACCTTGCAGGATCTTCCCCGATCGTAAGGTTACTGCCTGGACCTGTTCCTTGTGATCTTTCTTGCCTGGATTCATCTCAGTGTCACTCGGAAGCGTTCCTGGTTGACGGTTCAACAATGCATTGGCTAGTTGCCCAATCTGATTCTCTAAAGTTTTCAACGACACCGCTTGACTCTTGTACATCATTCGAAGCTCTTCCAATTCAGACTTCTCAGACTGATTCAATGAATTCCCTTGCGATGGTTGAAATCCCGGTGGATTGAATGGTTGCCTTGGAGCATAAGGTGGTGGTTGATAGTTCTGATTATAAGGCCTTGCATTGAACTGCTGATTTTGTGGTTGCTGAACACCACCCTGATTGTTGCTCCAACTGAAATTAGGATGATTCCGATTGTTGGGATGATAAGCATTAGGCACTGGCTGCTGAGCTCTTTGAAAATTACTAACAAACTGTGCGGATTCAGCTGAGATAGCACACAGATTCGTGTCATGAGCTCCTGCACACAATTCACACACCATAGCAACCTGATTAGTCCCAAGATTAGAAAGGGAATCTACCTTCATTGTCAACGCTTTGAGTTGCGCAGCAATAGCAGTAGCTGCATCCAATTCAAGTACTCCAGCCACTTTAGCATGTGGCAAGCGTTGAGTAGGATTCTGAAACTCATTGGCTGCCATCATTTCAATAAGATTATAGGCATCCTCATAGCTTTTTGCCCATAGCGCACCTCCAGATGCAGCATCTAACATAGGCCTGGACTGAGCTCCCAACCCGTTATAGAAATTGCTAATTATCATCCAATCCGGCATCCCATGATGAGGACAACGTGCCAAAATCTCATTGTACCTTTCCCAAGCTTCCCCCAAAGATTCCTGGGGTTGCTGAGCAAACTGAGAAATAGAATTCCTATAAGCTGCTGTCTTTGCCATGGAGAAATACTTTGTCAAGAACTTTTGAGCACAGTCTGCCCAAGTTCTAATAGATCCTGACGGCATAGAATGTAACCAACTCTTGGCTTTATCCCTAAGAGAGAAAGGAAATAGCCTCAATCTGATTGCGTCATCTGTAACTCTGTTGAATTTGAAGGTATCACAGATCTCAAGGAAGTCCCTAATATGAGCATTGGGATCTTCAGCAGGACTACCCCCAAACTGAACTGTATTCTGAATCATCTGAATGATGTTTGGCTTAAGCTCGAAATTATTAGCCCCAATAGCTGGACGAACAATGCTGGTATGAATGTCCTCTACTTTTGGCTGAGAGAATTCACTCAAAGCCTTCGCTGGTTGTGCTTGATCTTCCATATCTTCTTTTGATTCAAGATTGTTTTCTACACTGATGTTCTCAAAGTCAAGTTTCCTTCGTGCTAGTTCTTCTCTTCTTGCTAATTCTTCTCTACGTGCTCGAGCTCGTGTACGCATACACTCTCAATAAGTACCTGAAATTCACCAACTAGAAAATTTGGTGAGAAACGTCCTAGTCACCGAACTTTAATGACCACTGATGGTAAATACTGAAACTAAACAAATAAAACCGCAATCCCCGGCAGCGGCGCCAAAAACTTGTTACGACCAAACTCAACACGCAAGTGCACGTGATCTCAAGTAATACAGATAGCAAATAAGGTTCGTTCCTACAGGGACTCGTTGTTTGTCTAGTTAATTCACTCACCAATGTATGATTATTATCCGATGCTAAAACAATTAACAAGTGGTTTTTGTTTATCACTAAAAATTATCTAAGAATTATAACTAATTATCACTACTTAAACTGAGTTTTATACTGATTTACTTATGTGAATGAAACATGGGATTTTAACTTCATTAAACAATCCATCTAAAATCTTCAATTCTCTAGCCCTTTCATGTGATTTGTTAATACCTGATCGAACACACAAAACTGATATAAGCCAACTTTCGTTGTACCCATACCATCCTAAATAATATCCACGATTAAGATAGAAATCACTTAGTCTCCCAATTATGCTTAGTCCTTATATGTCTATAAAGATTGAAAACATAATGGTTGAAGTACAAGCATTCAATTGATCACATAGTCGTCATAAAACGGTTAGAGTTACGACACTAATTACGAATGATATTCTCACGCATAAACCTATGCTAGCATGGCAAGTTCTAAACTCTTAGATCCACTTTCGCTTCAATAAGAATTAACACACAATTACAGGAGTTAGCTACTCTCCTATAACGAATTAAAACAACCATGGTAGGATATCACATCAATCACACTATAGGCATCGAGAAAATTCAACTAATAGACTTCATGAATAACTACGCTAAAACCCCATGACAACGATTTAGTTCATAATCAAACTAATCGTAACCATGGGTTCTAATGTAAACATGATAGAAGAAAACAAATAAATACTGTTATAAATATCAAGGGTTTTAAAGAGTACACCAAATCCAAGCATCCACAAACTAGAAAGATTACAAGAATAAAATTGAATCGATCTTCTTCCTTGCTTCTTCGTGCTTTAACTCCGTAGATATATGTGATATGTGTCTCTCCTCTTCTCTTCTCTAGGGTTTTTTTTCTTCTTTTTATAGGCCTCCAGGTGCAACAAGTCGAATAGAATTGAAATTATTTTACTTTTCCTCGAAAAATCGGAAATTAGGTCAAAACAGGAAATATCCTCCAGATATCTCGGCGCTGCCGCGCCAACTTTGTATAGGCTAACGGCGCTGCCGCGCCAACTTCACTGTTCAGCCTTTTCTCTGCGGCGCTGCCGCGCCACTCTCAAGTGTTATCACGGCGCTGCCGCGCCAGGATCTCTGTCCAGCAAACTGATTTTTCTCCTTTTCTTCATTATAACTCCGTTTCGCGCTCCGATTGCTCCGCTTCATTCCTAGCACACCTGTGATCAATATACCTGCACAATACCCTTAAAAGAGATCAAAAATACCACAACTCGAGTACAAACATACGTTTTAAGCCAAACGGAAACGTTCTAAGTGAATAAAATACCCACTTATCACCCTGAAGGATTAAAATTGGAGGAAACTAAGCCTCGTCATTTGTACTCAGTTAAATTACAACGATCAATATATGGCTTAAAGCAGTCTGGTCGTATGTGGTATAACAGGCTTAGTGAGTACCTACTGAATAATGGGTATATTAATAATCAAGTGTGTCCATGTGTGTTTATTAAAAAGTCTCAAACTGGTTTTGTTATTATTGCTGTATATGTGGATGATCTAAATATTGTAGGTACTTCTGAAGATATTACTAACACTGTTGATTATTTGAAAAATGAGTTTGAGATGAAAGATCTTGGAAAGACAAAGTTTTGTTTAGGTATACAGGTGGAACACATATCTTCAGGCGTATTTGTTCATCAATCAACCTACACAGAAAAGGTTCTTGATCGATTTTACATGGACAAATCTCATCCACTAACTACGCCAATGGTTGTTCGATCACTTGAAGTTGAAAAGGATCCATTCCGTCCCAGAAAAGAAAGTGAAGATGCTCTTGGACCTGAAGTTCCATATCTTAGTGCAATTGGTGCTCTTATGTACCTCGCAAACAACACACGACCTGATATTGCATTTGTTGTCAACCTACTTGCAAGATTCAGTTCTGATCCAACTAAAAGACATTGGGATGGAATTAAACATATCTTGAGATATCTCCGTGGGACGATTGACCTTGGATTGTTCTTTCCAAACAACTCGAAATCACAACTTGTTGGATATGCAGATGCTGGGTACATGTCAGATCCTCACTTTGGAAGGTCACAAACATGTTATTTATTCACATATTGTGGGACTGATATCTCTTGGAAGTCTACAAAACAGACTATGGCTGCAACTTCATCAAATCATGCAGAATTACTAGCAATCCATGAAGCAAGTAGAGAATGCATCTGGCTGCGATCCATCATTCAACACATTTGGCGATCATGTGGATTACCAAATATCACAGATAGTCCTACAATTATGGTTGAAGATAATTCAGCTTGTATTAAGCAGTTGAAGGAAGGATACATTAAAGGAGATCGAACAAAGCACATATTACCGAAGTTCTTCTACACTCATGAACTACAAGAGAATGGTGACATTGAGGTACAACAAGTTCGTTCAAGTGATAATTTGGCTGATATACTAACAAAGCCACTACCCACATCAACGTTTGAAAAGCTACGGAATAATATTGGCATGCGAAGACTGAGAACCTTGCTACATCAAGATGTCAAAGTTTGAGACATTTAATTCAGGGGGAGACTGTACTCTTTTTCCTTCGTCAAGGTTTTTATCCCATTGGGTTTTTCCTTACAAGGTTTTAACGAGGCAATCAATCTCTATAATATTTCACATTAACAATCAAGGGGGAGTGTTATATTATATGATTGTTAAAGTGAGGATTACCAAGGAAGGTTTGAGTTACTTCCCCCATACGTTAGTAATATTAATTTATTAAATGTAAAGGCGGTGGACTTGCACTATAAATTGAGACACCTACCATTGTTTTGTAGGCATCAAGTGAAAATACTTAATTCATCTCTTCTGCTCTTCTTAAGTCTTCTTCTATATTTCTTAGATTAGATTTCATATATTGTCTCAAGTATAAGTATTAGAGCATATGCACCCCTAAAGGCCATCAATTCATCAATTCATCAATTCAATCAATGGAGTTGATTACTATTCATGCTAGAATCACTTTTTTTCTTAATTTTTATACACCCACATAACTCCATCAATTCATCAATCCATCAATTACTATTCATCAAATAAATAATTATATTATATATTATAAATTTAATTTCATCCCTATTATTTAATGGTCCCACAAATAATATCCAATAATACATTGCTGGATAAGTTTAGATTTTTGATAACATAGTGGATAACTTTAAATTTTTGATAAGACATCTCCTCTTTTTCGGTCATTCGTTGCTTTCCTTTCTTTTTTGCATGTTTGGACGCCTTTACTCCCATCGGTCTAACCGGACTTGAAGGACTTTCTGTTTCTCGGTTAGACTCTGGAGTCGTGAAACCTTCTTCATCAACGCAATCATCACTATTCAAATTAATTGGTGATTCCATTTGTGTTGGAAAATTTCGTTGGAATGGGGGAGAAGTGGTGGACACGTCTACAAATTGAGGATGGGCTGCAACTGCTTCATAACATTCTCATTTGTCAAATGTCTTATTCATTTTCTTGAAATATAGTCCTTGAGCCTGAGTTATCTGAAAAAATAACAAATTTTAGATACCAAATTAGCACATGAATAATATACAAACGAATTTAAAAAATATATTTAAATTTACCTCATCTACCAAATTGGTTCCGCTCGCACTATATCGACTAGCTTGATTCTTTGCACATTGCCATCTTTTTAGTGCTCTCTTCAATGGTGCCCAATGCGAGTCAAGAGCAATTTTTGAACGTGGTTCGGCATGAGAATTCTCCGGAGTGCCACACCAATTTTTTGCATAATCCTCGTGAATTCGCCCCCATAAATTATTCTTATTTGAATATCGACCGGTAATCAGATCAACAGATTGTCGAGCCCATGAAATACATAATTGTAATTCTTCGGAAGAAAGCCAATTAGTACCCATTATATATTTAAAAATATAATAATATCAAAGAAATATGAGATTGAGAAGCTAGAAATATGGGTGTTGTAAAATTTGTTGCAAATAATTAAGGCAGAAGGAGCAATATATACACACACAAATCGGACCGTTACTAAAATATGACCGTTATTCAAAAATATTAACGTTGCAAAGGAAGCACATGGCTACAGATTTTGTCAAAAAGTTAAAAGAAATGTGGGACCCACGAACTAATGACCATCAGGACGGCCATTGAAAATTGCTGGCCAGCACGCTGAATCAATGGAGCGTCAAAAATTGATGATATCGATTCTAGTGCGGTGCATGGACAACTACCATTAGTCCATTGAAAATCCTGCCGAATTGATGCACTAAACTAAAGCGGTGCATATGCTCTTATAACAATTACATTTTTAGCAGGACTGAGCCGGAACATATTTTTCACCTCAAAAAACCAAAAGGGATTTAGTCACGTGCACAAGTACTAAAGGCACGTGCAACCTTTTCTGGAAAGTGTTCAAAAAGTAATAAAAATTCCCATTTCTTTCTCCTACTGTCTGAAACAACAGTAGATATTCAACCCCTTTTCTAGATGCTGGAAAACACATATTCTCTATACATGTATGTATGTATGTATCTATGATTCTTGAAGATTGTAGTAGTACTATAAGTGGTGTTTGATAAAGAACAAGATCAAGCTAAAATGGAGGCAATTAAAAGACAAGCTACCAAATTTAGAGAACAAGTAGCTAAACAACAGCAGGTTTTTATTTTTATTTTAAATACCCATTTTACCCATTTTGATTATGAATTGTGTTATGTATTTTCTTTGTTAAGTTCTTGATTTGAGTTCTTGTAGCTTAAAAAGATGCAATTTTTATGGTTGTTAAATAGAAAGATTCAATTTTTATTATTGCCCTTTTGATTCTTGGATTTAATTTTGATTAAAGATTGTTTTTTTGTAAGTGTAAGTTGAATTTTTTGATGAATTTATTGTGTTGATTGTAAAGATGCCAATATGGTGTGCATATTGAAGTTTGGATTTTGTAATTTGACATGGTATGAGGTTTTTTGATCAAGTGGTCTCGAGTTCGGATGTTGGGAGGCCAAGATAGTAATGTCGAGGATTGCTTCTATGTGAGCTGTTAGTGATTTACTATTTAGTCTCGAAACTGTGGTTTTGAGTTAGGGAAGCTATTAACACAAGCATGGTATACTTATCTAGTTGAGTTGAAGTGTATCCTTGTTATGTAATGCAGTTGTTTATAATATACGAATATAAGATCAAATTTGGTTATTTAAATCTAGTATAACACTTTTTCTGAGCTCATGATTGATTACAGCTGCTTTAAAAAAAATGGTTTATAACCTAAATAAAAAAATCTTTATATCCTGTCTTCAAATGATGTCTTTATGTATGTTTACCTGTATTTAAGGAAATGCAGGTGGTAGTTTTTCGCCTTTTCACTTTGGGCTCGACACACACTTGCACCATAACCAGTTTAATAATCTTTTAGGATTTAACATCCTTTGTACCTTCCAACATTATTTTGTGTACTGAGTTAGTGTTAAATGGGAATTGCATATTTAGAAGTAAAGAAATACATCGATTTTATAGTTCCAGACCTAGATATTTTCTTCAGTCGGATGAGAATTGTTAACAGCTGATCTGGGGCACAGTGACGAACCTATAGTGCTGCCTGCTGTTACCAGAGAATATCGGCCAACTGGTGGAACCCAAAACACTTAGTGTAGAACTGTATATTCCAGTCTTCAAGAGGTGTTACATTAAGAAAAGGACATGCATTAATCTTCCATAGATATGAGTACGAATATCAGCTGTGCCATTAATTTTTCTCCCAGAATTATGAATATCAGCCTTGCCTTAATCTTCTTCTTCGATATTAAGCAACAGATCATCAAGCATACCATTATCGGGTTTAAAAGTAGCGTCAAAATTGAAAGCATAGTCTTCAGAGGAGGACACGCAAGTCCATCCCAAATCAAATCATCACCATGGCCGAAAGAATCATCCATATCTTCTATCTGTATGCTTCGTTTACTTATTAATTTCTATATGATGTATAATGTATTCTTCACAAGGTTTTTCGGAAATACAAAGTGCACACCCACACCAGATAGGAAGTATATATTTAAATAAATTACTTGGATCCCAATCTTAATAGCGTTGTTTAAAAGATTTACTCTGTGTTTGTACTAATTAAGGAGGGAAGCACATCCTGGTTTAGCTGTGCTTTCAACCGATGACTCAGATTAAAAAGTTCAAGATATTCAACAGTTATGCCTTAAGATATTCAACCCCTTTTGTAGATGCTATACACACACACACAACACACATATTCTCTATACATGTTTCTATGATTCTTGAAGATTGTAGTTTTGTAAGACTATAAGTGGTGTTTGATAAAGAACAAGATCAAGCAAAAATGGAGGCAATTAAAAGACAAGCTAGCAAATTTAGAGAATAAGTAGCTAAACAACAGTAGGTTTATATTTTAATTTTTTTAAATACCCACTTGATTATGAATTGTTTTATGTATTTTGATTGTCAAGTTCTTGATTTGAGTTCTTGTAGATTAAAAAAATTCAATTTTTATGGTTGTTAAATAAAAAGATTCAATTTTTAATATTACCCTTTTTATTCTTGGCTTTAATTTTGATTAAAGATTGTTTTTTTGTAAGTGGTGGTTACATTTTTGATGAATTATTGTGTTGATTGTATAGATGCCAATATGGTGTGCATATTGAAGTTTAAGTTCTGTAATTTGACATGGTATGAGGTGTTTTGATCAAGTGATCTTGAGTTCGAATGTTGGGAAGCCAAGATAGTAATGTTGTCTGTTGAGTATTGCTTCTATATGAGCTGTTAGTGATTTACTATTTAGTCTCGAAACTGCGGTTTTGAGTGAGGGAAGCTATTAACACAATCATGATATACTTATTTAGTTGAATTGAAGTGTATCTTTATCTTGTTATGTAATGCATTTGTTTATAATAATAAGATCAAATTTGGTTATTTAAATCTAGTATAACACTTTGTCCGAGCTCATGATTGATTACAGCTGCTTTAACGTATGATAAACTGATAATACCGAAATAAAAAAAAAAAAAATCTTTATCTCGTGTCTTCAACTGATGTCTTTATGTATATTTACCTGTGATTTAAGGAAATGCTGGTGGTAGTTTTTCGCCTTTTCACTTTGGGCTCGACACACACTTGCACCATAACCAGTTTAATAATCATTTAGGGTTTAACATCCTTTGTACCTTCCAACATTATTTTGTGTACAGAGTTGGTATTAAATGGGAATTGCATATTTAGAAGTAAAGAAAGACATCGATTTTATAATTCCAGACTTCGATATTTTCTCATGTCGGATGAGAATTGTTAACATCTGATCTGGGGCACAGTTGCGAACCGATAGTGCTGCCTGCTGTTACCAGAGGATATCGGCCAACTGGTGGAAGCCAAAACACTTAGTGTAGAACTGTATATTCCAGTCTTCAAGAGGTGTTACATTAAGAAAAGGACAGGCATTAATCTTCCATATTTAATTTTTAGGGCTTTTTTCAAAAATACCCAAGTTGCAGATTTTTTTTTATAAAAATACGTTGCAACCTAGTTTGCAACCCCAATTGCAACTGTCGCAACCTCATTTGCAACTAAAACCGTAATTTTGAAAAAAAGATCAAAAAGTTGGGTATTTTTGTAAAATTTTCTAATTTTTAATTACCTGGGACTGCTGATCGTATATGACAATATGCCTACCATACCATATAGAATTTTCCAATCTTATTAATGCTGCGAACTTGAAATAGTTAGATTTAATTTTTTTAGGAAGTCAAGAACTACTTTATTACTTCTGTTCGCAAAGCTTTGTCTCTTCAGAAACGTGGTTGTTCCATCAATAAATAGGAAATTGACAATTACTATCCTCTCGGACAAAGCATTTTCCAAAAAATCATCGCGGTTTTGATCTTAAGACTGGCATATTTGTGCAGGCTATTTTGAAACAATTGGGTAAAGAAACAGACATTTTCGATGATGATGAACTTCAAGGTTACCAAAAACTTCAAAATTTGTACAATACTACCAGGGAAACTAAGGTTTGTCATGAAGTTCCTTTTCTTTTATTATATAGATGTACCTATTTGTGATTCTGAAACCATCATAGAAGAGCTTCGACCTATCATCAAATCTTTCATTTCGTGATTTGCAGCACTTTCAGAGGGAGATTGTTCGAGGTGTTGAAAGTTCTGTTTCAACAATTAAAAAGCAATTGGAGATTGGTGAGTGCGGTTCTGCCTTCTTCACAGTTATCTCTTGTGAATTGTTGACAAAATGTATAGTATCAAACCCTGTTTGTAGTTAGAAAGTTGGCGGAAAATTGTTGCAAATTTGCAAATGAATATGAAGAAGCCGGTTCTTCAGTTTCCAGAGCTGTCATGCAATTTGGCACTGCATATAGTTCCATAGAAGATGAGAAGGAAACTATGCTTGGCATCTTTGTTGATCAGGTATATAGGTCAATTTTCTCTTGTTTTACATATGTAAAGATATATATGACAATTGACAAGGAGATCTTACGATAGAGCTTATGAAGCCCCAACATACTCGTTAAGTGAATAACACATATTTCTCCTTGATGTTATGTATATATACATACCGATTTGGAATCTAACAGAGGCGTGTTTCTAAAGTTTTATGAAACATCATATCCTCTATGTGGTTGCTTAAATCTTAAGCTATCAACGAGTTCCTAAAGTACATATCATTATTTATTATGATCCCCCCTCACAGCTACATAGCATCAGGGTGTGTTTATATTAACCTCAGTGGTAGATTTTAAGTTTTTTTCTGAATGGAGTCGTCTCTTTTTTTTTTTTGCTATATAACGGGGGTAGTGAAGTTGATGTTCTTTCTTGCTGATTTAGTTTCTATTTCAGAGAAAGTTTGGTTGGCTTCTAAGACATTCTACGTTGTGTAAATATGTTTGAAGGATGTAGTTCTATTACCTTCATTGCATTATTAAGAGTTATTTTTCTCCATAGTCTGTTTATTATATACCAGCTTCTGCCTGTGCATTGCACGGGTATTTTTTTTTATCTTATTTATATTTATATTTGCTATATATGTTATTTCCTGATTTTATTTAAGTTTTTTATATTAAAATTTAATTTAAGAATATGACAATTATACAATTATCTCTTTTTTCACTTTCTCTCATGGTTTCTCCAGCCAACCTAATTTCATATGTATATACACATTTTCTTTGAGGGCTCTTCCTCCTTTTCACATCAGAGTTAATGTTAGCAAGTCGCAGGTATCCAATCCACTACGGGCATCAATAACAGGCGCTCCACTGGAAGATGCTCGTCACTTGACTCGTCGTTGTGAAAGACTTAGGCAGGAGGTTGAATCTCAGGTATTACTGATTTCGGTATAGGTGTATTGTGATAAACTAAAGTATGTAGCTAGAGTTTCTTCTATTGCTTACACCCCTTCTCTTTAGGCAGCCGAAGTAATAAAACGTCAATCAAGAAGCAGAGATGCTTCTGTAGAGAGTGTCATTAAGCTTAAAAATGCAGAAGCAAGATTGAAAGAGCATAGAGCTTCCATGGTGGTACTCCAGAGAGAAGCAACCACTGCTATGTTGTCAGTAGAGGATCAGCAGCAACAGCTAACTTTCCAAAAGCTTGTTACCATGGTACAGTGTGTTTTTTTTTTGGAGTTGTGCATTCTTGTTGGCAATGTAATGAAAGGGTTTGGTTGTCCTGGAATCTGGGCTCTTGCATAATCAATAGTCATCCACTCTTGGCATGCAGATGTGGGAAAGGCAAGGAAAGGAATATGCAGTTTGAACATGATAAGAAAATTACTAAATTGCTTCTTCTCGTTTTTGGTTGGGAGGACTGGACCGGGGTAGGAATGTAATGAAAATTTATATGCAAACTAATGGTGGAAGAGAACAATGGAAGAGGTAAAAATGGAAAAAATAAAATAGTGCAAATTTTTAATGACGGGGATCGGAAGGGAAATGAATAGGAACGACTAAAGGAGAATGAAGCATTCCTTTTCAAATTGGTGGATTTAGCTCTAGTTCAACTTGGTTTAAATGGAATTGAAGAAGGAATAAAATAAAAAATTCTACACAATAGTATAAAGTTTTCCTGACAATAAAAATATATTATAAATTTTCATTCCTTCCAACCAACAGAACATTAGTTTCTCCGGATACAATAAACTGAAGTTGCAATCCCTTCATGCAATAAGCGCCATTGTGTTCTTTACAGGTTATGGACTTATGGTTTGGTAGTCGAGAGAGTCGACAAGTCGGACTGCTCGTCTAATGTCTTTATAATTATATTTTAATGTGTGGACTGTCGATTGGTCAAAATGAGACTGGAAGATACTCTCAGCATTAGTTGTTAATTCACTCCACAGGAAGGCACAGTTTTGGGGGGTTCATCTCCCACCCATATTTTTTATGATAAAACTGTATGGTCCTCACTTTTTCAATTCACAGATGGGTGCTGAGAGATCTTATCATGTATATGCTTTTGGCATTTTAGAGGAGCTACATGCCAAGGTACGACATTATGCACTTATAAAAAACACACTCAAAGTAGAAATTTTGAAAAATGGTCGTGGCCTTGAATAATTGTTTTTTGTGATATTCAGATGACATTGGAGATGCAACTAATAGAGTCCTCGAGGGAACCAGCGAGTTTTCAAGGCGCTGTGAATACTCCACCTGCGCACAAGGATACTTTAAGTGGATCTGATGATCAGGCAACTGATAGTGAAGGTCATGACTACTTTATGGCAAAGGTAAGCTGTTTGACTAATAAAGTACCGTATGCTGTATTATACTGTTTTAGCAAATATGTTCTCTGACAACAATATTAAAGGTTTGGATTTTCCGATTAAAGATAGCACTGTAGACAGATGACTTGAAAGATACAATAAATTCTGGTTAGCATAACTCGCTCTCTGGAAGTTGATTTGGCTTAATTTCGAACATTGTACCACAGGTAAGACACCCATTTGATGCTCAAACTGATGGTGAGCTAAATTTAGCAGTTGATGAGTATGTTGCGGTTTACAAGGTACTTTTTCCTATTTTGCTGATCCTATTATAAAAGTGAATATTTTATGGTTATTAATGATTACTAGCTCTTAATTTCTTGTATTAAAGAATCCCCTACAAACACACATGCTGGCTGTTACTAAGTAACCATAAGAGGAACCGGGGCTGTGCGTATTTCCTCTGCACTTGGCCTTTAGCCCGAGAATGCTCAAATATTTTGGTAAAAAGCAAAACAATCCAACCACAAATGTAACTATACTCGTTTCTTGAGAAAATATAATTTGTAAAGTTATAGAAGACGCCGAATATAATGAAAATTCTCGAAAATTTTCAAGGGAAATTTACTTTAATAGGTTTTCCAAATTCCGATCAGCAAGTGACATAACCTGTGCATTTTTGCATGATTCCTAAACAGGTTGCTCCTAGTGGATGGTCTGAAGGTAAATGCATGGGTAGAACGGGATGGTTTCCGTCAGCCTATGTAGAAAGAGTGGACAATGCTCTTGTACACAACACATTAGAGATGACCAGTTCACCTTAATATCACACATGGCTCTAGCCTCTAAAGGTTTTTGCACAGAGTCTATAATTGTAAATTTTGATAATTTATGGAGCTAAGTAATGATTTTTTTTAAATATACTGTTTATTGTCGTTAATAATAAAAATATTATTTGATGAACTCTTTAAAATAAAATAAAATAAAATATGTTGAATTTTGTACTTGCGCTGCTCGCAATATAGTTGACAGTTGACACTTTTCTTAGTTATTGGTTCGAGTTGTGATATCAATCGCAGAGTTGTGATGTCAACTAGAAATTTTTTGAAAAAGAAATGACAACTGGTATTTTTTGGGGAAAAATATTATGAGCTCTCATTGTTTGTCCACACACGTGTTCATCAAAAATCTTCGAGTTTCCGAAATCTTTTTCAAAACGCCTGCTAAGTTATCATTATTTTATTGGTTATTTTTTCTTGATTAAAATGACATTTACATATTTTGACCAAAAAAACGAGATTTACATGAGCCTCACAAACAAAAATTATTAGGTGTTATTTGCATGGTTCGGTTGAGGTATCTAATATCGATTTATCGGTAAATCGGGGATTTATCGGATTTTAATAATTTTATTAATTGTGTTTGTTAAAAAAATTAAGTAGGCGTGTTAAACTTTTTTAAAGAATTAAAAGTATTAAAATAGGTTTTAAAATAAATAAGTAACGGTTTGTCCGTGATATTTTTTGAAAATGAGGAATTTTAGTAAGTAAAAATAGAAAAAGTAACTTGTTTTGGTTGAAAAAGACAATTATTCGTAATTAAAAAAAATTAAAATAGGTTTTTTTTTTTTTGACTAACAAGCAGATTTTATTAACTTAGCAAATCATTGAATCCAGCAGGCCGTCAACTACAACCTGAGTGTAAAACAAAAAACAAGCAAAAACAAGCTAGTAGCCGTTTTGTTTTCGGATCGCTTAACACATAGAATATCAAATTCTTTAATCACCTTCACGTAAGAAACATTTGTAGGCCAATGTTCAAAACTATCAGTTAAATTAACTGATTTTGGAGTATTTGCTGTGAAAGATGAGCTCTTGCGGTATTCACTACCATCCCAGATTTGATACAAGCCTTACAGATCACCCAAACTATCATATAAATCCTTCTCAGAAAAACTACGAAATCCATAACAAACCACACAAAAACATCAAAACAAAACAAACTAACATCCCAAAAAGATGGGCACAACTAACAACCTTGATAACAAGGTACTCAACAAGAACTCACCCAAAAAGGATTATATCTCGATTAAAATAGGTTTTAAAATAAATAAGTAAGTGTTTGCCGGTGATATTTTTGAAAAATGAGCAAGTGTTTGCCCGTGATATTTTTGGAAAATGAGAGATTTTAGTAAGAAAAAATAGAAAAAGTAACATGTTTTAGTTGAAAAAGGTAATTGATGGTGATTTTTTTTTAGAAAAAGAGGGAAAAAATAAAAAAAAAAGTAATGTATTTTAGCTGAAAAGGTAATTGGTAATAAGTAATGTTATTATTTAATAATATTTTTTTAAAAATAAGTAAAAATAATTAAGTAAAATCACGAAATACCAACCAACTGACCAAACTTTTAATATTTTGTCTATTATAAGATAGTATAGATATTAGCCTTGCAGAAATAATTCATTGCGATAAATTGAATTTCAAATATTGAATAGGTTATATATTTTTAAACGATAAATTGGAATTTATCAATGATTTTTGAAAAATCAAACAATGTTTAGAACACTTATTTGTGTACATTTTTGAAATACTTTTTGGATAGGTTATTGTCAACTATTTATTAATTTTCACATTTTTTCCACGTTTGTAACAAATGCATTTTTTAAAAGAAATCTATATAACCAAATTATTAGAATTGACGGATGAGAAAAAAGGTGCTAGCAAGATGGAAGTACTTATAAAATATAAAACAAATTACACTTACATTAAGGAAAAAAGATCATTGAGTATAAAAGAGTGGTGGGCAGACGCAGAACACAAAATCTTCTGTTAAAAAAAACATAGTAAACAGAATCATAAATCAGATCTTTATTCTCTGAAATACAGGGATTATTATCATCATTACTGTAAGATTCACAAACAAGGCACACAGTCGAACACATTTTTGTACCTCTAGCATTATTCTTATTAATAATAAGGTACATAACATTCTTTTTCTCTTCAACCAAGAATGAAAGGATCAAAACCCTGGAAACCCTTTGCATCAAACTGCTGTTCAGTTGATGATAAAACAATTTTTGGAAGACGTCGTGCTTCGCAGTCTGATGTTTCGAATAATGCTGCTCCATTGCCTTTGCTTGGTCGAATTTCGATATCTGATATTAGTACTTCTTCTTCAAATGGGATCAGTGAAGAGTTGATGCAGAATTTTTGTCGTGATCTGTTTGATTTTAAACTAAGTGAGTTGCGATACGTAACGCAGAATTTTGGCAGGGGTTTTTTGTTAGGGGAAGGAGGGTTTGGGAAGGTTTATAAAGGATATTTAGATGATAATACGAAGGGAGGACTGAAGGCTCAAGCTGTTGCTGTTAAGTTTCTTAACATTGAAGGACATCAAGGTCACAGAGAATGGCTTGTAAGTTTAGTTATGTGTTTTATAGCAATTCGTTCAGAATTATTTCTATCATGCATGCAATTCTTGTCTGTCTTTTTTTGGTTTTCTGTTTAATCTCGGTTGATTTTGACATTAATCAGGAATAAGCTTCTGCCAATAGGTTATCCCCTGATCCTCTGTGTTTCGATTTTTGATATATTATGTAACAAATTTGCATTTCATAAAAATCTTTCAAGAATCATGTTTAGTCATCAATACTACAATAATTGTGAATGTAATACTGATTAGCATCCGAAATGTCCATAGGTAATGCTCTACTAAATTTGGAAGAAAAATTAATGTTGAACTAGTTTAATTTATTGAAATGTCTATACATATCTTGTTTAGCCTCTGCAATTTCTTTCATCTTTGTATGAGCAATCTGGCTTCAAAATATGCTTACCATTCTTTATTTCCTTTTGTGTCCGGGGATCATCTTAATTTCCTATCCCTTAACACTTATTAATCAAGCCAAGATGGATGCCCTTGGTAAGTATGTAAATGTACTTTGATATAGTGACTGCAGCCAACTCTGAGATTATATGACCTGCTGCCAGTATACACTCCACACCCTAGTCTACCCTCAACTTCATCCATCCAAATTAGTTCTATTGATTCTATTGACAAAAAAATTATCAAATGGCAGAAACTTGACTTAAAACGATTGAGTCTTTCTTCAGTAGTACCATCGTCGATAAGATGCTGTTTAGTTCAGTTGCCAGTCAATGCGAAGTTACACAGACAAATGTAGTTATGCAAATATTGAAGGATAACTGCTAATATTTACATGTTTTGTGTCTTGTGTACTTAAACTTTACTTTATGTTTTCTATTAATAACAATCGAAGATTGAGACACTAATAGAATGTTTTTGGATCAATATTTTAGATATCATTTTTTTTTTTTGGTTATAGGCGGAGGTGATATTTCTGGGGCAGCTAAGGCACCCAAACTTGGTTAAATTGATTGGATATTGTTGTGAGGATGAAGAAAGAGTTGTTGTTTATGAGTTCATGCCACGTGGAAGCTTGGAAAATCATCTGTTCAAGAGTAAGTATATTTTTCATTACATCATTACTTAATATGTGCTTCCGCTTGTAATGAATTTTGATGGAAAAATGATGATGTAGGGATATCTAATGTCTCATTGGCATGGAGCACAAGATTGAAGATTAGCATAGGAGCAGCCAAAGGACTGTCTTTCTTGCATGGCGCTGAGAAACCTGTTATATACCGTGACTTCAAAGCTTCTAATATCCTCCTTGATTCTGTACGTTTATTTCGCAGCTTTCCAACATGTGTGTGTTTGCGTGTCTACTTAAATTTTATACAATGGCGAAAAGTAGGCTTCAGTACATTCATAGACAGTATGAAATTTCAAATTTATGGAGAATAATCCCAACTTGAGAAATAGTGATTAATAAATATGGCAGAAAATGTGATTTTAGGATTCAAACCCTACAACCAGTTACAAATGATCTCTTAATCTCCCATTCAATTCAGTGACACGACACCTAGTATTAATAATAAAATTTATAGGGTTGGTGATCCATTCCTCTTTGTTTCGCCATTGTCTGTATGCATGTAGAGACAATTGACGATGAAACATTATGATCCACCGAGGTGGGTTTTTTGTCTATCTGCACAGGCGTACAATGCAAAATTGTCGGATTTCGGACTTGCAAAATTGGGACCTCAAGGAACTGATACACATGTCACTACACGTGTAATGGGTACTCATGGATATGCAGCTCCCGAATATGTCAGCACAGGTAACAAGTCTTTAAATGTATTAGCTCAGTAAGTAGAAAAGAGAATGAATTAGAGTACATTGTTATTTAAATATTTCATCTCAATCATCACCGATTATGCAGGACACTTGACAACCAGTAGCGATATCTATAGCTTTGGAGTTGTTCTGCTTGAACTACTAACAGGACGAAGAACTATGGAGAGAACAAGAGCGGGAAAGTACGACCTAGTCGATTGGTCAAAACAATACTTAACTAGTAATCGGAGGCTACATCACATCATAGATCCACAGCTTTCAGGACAATATTCGGTTGTAGGAGCAAAAAGAATGGCAAATTTGGCACTACAGTGTGTGAGTTCAAATCCGAAAGATAGGCCAAAGATGCCTCAAATCATTGAAACACTTGAAGCATTGCAGCCGCTAGGAGACATGGCTGTGACTTGTGGCCACTGGCCAGTTTCTCCGAAAACAGGAAGAAATACTAATAGTGGAAACAATTTAATGAAGAGGAGAGAGTCTCCTGTTTTTGGTGATCACAAGGCTTAATCTGGATGTGCAACAACAACAAAGACTAGAAAAGGCAGTGTTAGAGCTCCTGGGATAGTAAGTAGACAATTGATTATGGCGACAAACACTTGCAAATTGTTTTATTTCAAATAATATAACTCCCTTGATGTCCTTCACTATTATACCAGAGTACAAGCTTTTTACTTAACTTTGATGTAGAGGCACTTTGGACTGGTAGCTATGTCACAGCCAACCCAATGCATGAATGGCTCAACTTACCCCCAAAGATATTATGAAGCTAGCCAACCAACACAACCATAGAGATGTATTTATCATCTTTCTATTATACAAGAAACAAAAAATATCATACTAGTGCTCGAGATAATGAAAAATGGACAACAAGATTTACTGTTGAATAGCTATTACATATCTCAGCAAATTAAAATGTGAACAAGTACAGTTATGTAAGCTTTCAGCTGCTATACTCAGACATGGAATGACACAAGTATACGCACTGTTGACTCTATACACTGAGTGCTCCTTGAACCATGTTACAGGATCATGTTAATACAAACTATAAGTTGCCACAGACGGGTATTAGTACAGCTCTCATGATCTTCTGTTCTTTTCAAATCCATCGTAAACTGTTCGAGTTCTCACAAACAAAAGAGCACTTGATGCTAGCCCCAAAACAGATACACAGCCCCACCATACGAACGTCAAGAAATAGCATTTTCTTCCCATGCACACCAATGAGCTGGGCAGCATTTGAATGCTCGCACTTGCATTGGCATCATAAACAAGAGCAGATAAAAGACCATATAAAAGTGAGCCAATGGGGATATTGGTTATGAGAATGTTATGGTTGACACCCACACTGTTAGGTCCGAAAAGCTCGGATGTTATTGAAACAGCAGCTGCAAATATGAACCCGGAACTTAACCCAATTAGTGCTGTGCCCACATGCAACGCCATCTCACTGCCTGTTGTGGCAAGCAAAAAGAAAGCAACTGGTGTTGGTAAGAGTGCAAGGGCTAGCCATCCAGTCCTGGCAAAATATATCTTCCTGCAAAAATAAGAACATTGTATCAGAAACAAACAATCACTAGTATACAATAAATTACAGAACTGCTTAAAGAAACTTATCAACTGTACTTACGTTCGCACAATATCTGGAGCCGCTGAAAGTAAGCGACCAAAGAATGAGAAAGCTGAATATAGAGTGATAAGAGTTGAGGTTCTTGAACTCAGTCCAAGTGATTGCGATATCTGTCCTAAATTGTTGCTATACACTAGTCCAATTGTACCCCCATAAAAGTAAGCAAAGTAGTATAGCCAAAAATCCAACCTACGAATAAGCATGTTAGCTTTGTGCTCTTCTCCAAGCATTACCAAGCGATCTCTTTGTATTATCGCCTCACAACACCCTTCACTAGATTTAGTGACTTTTTCAATAATACAATTAGAAGGTGCATCATTACTACCTGCACAAGATACTCCATTAAGTACTGGACTATTCTCCTGACTGATCAACTCTTTATGAAGTTCAAGATCATCATGATCAATAAGAATGAAACTTGAGCCATCAACACGAATGCTTGAGTAGATTGTACGGTGAAACCAATCACGAGCATAAACAACACCAGGCATAGCTAAAGGAAGAATAAGAAGGATAATGGCACCACAGAAGAGGAGACGAGCGGATGATGGATCTCTTGCAGGGAGTACGAGAAGATAGAGGCCAGTGGTGACAGCAAGGAAATTTAGCAGCAAAAATATTAGCTGGTCACGTTTAACAGCATCAGTAGGAAGAGGGTCCAGTGGGGGTTGTCGTAAAATTGGAATTAGAGCTGCTATGGACGTTATAAGGGGTATAAATGCATTGAGAAGAAGGTATAAATCATTTGATGATGAATTGAATGCTTTTGCAGCAAGGTTGTACAAGGCCGCACTTACACCATTGAAACTTACAGTGAGAGATATTGCTAAAGGTCGATTAGTTGGAAAATTTTTGATGCAGAGAACAAAACACACTGTGTTGAACCAACAGATGCTACATCCAGCCAGCAAACAGAGCATGAATACCTGAAACAAGTTGCAGGAAGAATAAGCAACCAAATGAGGTGACTCTACAGGCAGTCTCGTATACATTTCAATGCTATGATGCTGAAAATGTCATTACTTGGGGGGGGGGGGGGTTAGTCCAGTATACTTTGCCAGTTTAGAAAGTTTCAGTTTAGGTGAGGTGCCATTAACCTTATAGTAAGCGTCCTCACTTTCCAAGTATTCGTTGTTCTAGTGATTCAGGATAATTCACAAGTTATATGCTTCTATTTCCTGCCCACCATCAAAAGAGGGAAAATTTTCCTACTGCCCAATACTGAGCATCTTAAGTAATATGTTAATTACAATGAACAAGATGGGCTTTAAACACAGTGAATATAGTTACAGAACTTCATGCTGATCGACATGTACAGAGTTATAGACCAGGAGCATCATTGTTCATTCTGTTACTAGACAAAGATAATAAATAACAGTTTTGCCTACTGTCTGGACTAGTTAAATACACAGCAGCAGAGTCAAAGTGTATACATCACAAACTTGTAGATAACGAATGTGGTTAAGTGCTCCTTATTCAGCAACCTTTTAACAAATGAAGTGTAAATGTGTAATGCCAACAAAATTTACGTGTGTTCTGCGGATTGTGACAAACCATAGTCTAGAAATTTAAATTCAACCAGAGACGTAACTAGAGACAGAGAAGTTACTTGTCCCTAACTGAACTTTCAAAGTTATAAATAGCTTATTTAATTAAAATCGCCTTTTAGATCTTTCTCCTTGGATGATAAAAGAGTAGTACAAATTTTTTCAGTACTAGAATCAAGTAGAGAGAAAACAGAGCCTTTAAAACTTGTGTGGCCACTGGCCAATATCTTGACTTGGTGAAAAGATCAGAATATTCTAAAGAGATGTACAGTATAATTCTGCAAGAAAAATTGCTCAAGAAAATCAAGAAAGTGACAGTATATTGCCCCTCGTACATACAAACATAAAACAGTTACAACTACAACAGTTACAGATATATAACAACAAACCAGCCCCACTTAGACAAAACAGAACCATCATTCCATATAATCGACGAATTGGTCACAAGATTCAAGTTTAGTCTTCACCCAAATTCAGAAAATTCTTATATTCTCGTAATTTTTACCATTTTTTCCCACACATTTTACATTTTTACTGGATAAATATTTTTGTTCCCAAACCATGTTGATAAACATTTCAACTTTTCTTAGTCCTAGAATCTATTGTAATTTGATAACAACAAAATTAATAGCTTCGACAAATAAAATTTTAGTATATGAAACAATCCTAAATCATATTCATATTAATCAAATTGACCCAATTGTATCACCCTGTTACGAAAACAGTCACTCTACTACTTGCACCTCTAACAATAACATATCGTATCTTATTAGGTTTGGTTTATGAAACACATTGTATGCACGTGTCATGCAATCATTCCACACAAACAAACACCAGAGAGATAGAGAGAGAGAGGGAGAGAGAGAGATAGGGAGAGAGAGAGATAGAGAGTGTGTGTGAGAGAGAGAGAGAGAGAGAGAGAGAGAGATGTAAACATGCAGTGAATTCAATAAAAGAGAGGGAGAGGGAGAAAAGACCAACTAACCGCAAAATAAGGAAGAGAGATAACATTAGTGATGACAAGCCATTGAAGACCATAACCAAAAAACCCCATAAAAGCAGACAAAAACAACACAAGCCACAAAGGCAAGTACATCAAAGCAAGCCCAGAAGACCATCCAACAGCTTTACCAAGATCAGAAGCCACTGCTAAATAGTTAAGTTGCACTTGTGAAATTCCCAAAACTGACTTATAATCCGATGAATACGCCGAGAAATCAAAGTTGGTCCCTGTAAATGCTTGAATCCAAATTGTTGCAACAAGAATCATCCATTTTCTTGATTGTCCGGCCATTTTTAACGCCGCCGGTGAGGTTCTCCGGCGGAGAAATGTGGGGAGAAAAGGGTGGTGAAATTCGAGAGTAGTACGTGGCTTCATTTATATGCAAGTCTTGAGAATTTTTTCGTTGATTGTGACTCTTGTTTATGATAGTGATACGTTACTATTGCCACTCTTCATTTTGCTACTTAACTATTCCTCTCTATTTTCTTTTAATTTTATTTGGGAGCAATGAGCAAAGTCAATTAGCAAAAAAATTAAATTTGAACAACACTAAAATAAAATAAATATCTCAAAATGGTAAGAAGTATTACTAAAATAAAATAAATATAAAAATTGAAATTATGAACCCGATTCTCATTCATCCACCAAGACGTATAAGTCTAATTATTCGAAAAAAACTATGTCAAGAGAAGACTACCTCAATGAAAACATAACTAATCTTGAAATGGACTATCATGATTCATGATCTCTGGGAAAACACATTAAAAATTATATTTTCATATTTATAGTTTAAAATTAATAATTTTACAACTTGATCACCAAAGAAAAAGAGTCATCAATAAATCTCCTAACCAATAACTAAGAGCAACTCCAAAAAGCTCTCTGTATATCGTCTTTAGCCAATTTTTAAGGAATTTGTTATAAATATTGCCTCCAACAGACTCCTTAATTCCTTATTGCTCTCTATATTGTTAAGAGCTTCAAAACTTTCTTCATTAGTGAGGAGCATGATCTCTCTCCTCATCTAATTTTATATTAATATATATAAGTTTTCCTCCCATAAAGATGATTCCTCACAACTTCTTGTCGCTGTTGTATTTTTATAATAAAAATATAGATAGAGAATGAGATTGAGGAAAATTGTTGGAGAAGTTGAAAGTTTTTACATTATAATTAGTTAAGAGGTAATTTGTATATATTATATTTAGAGATGAGTTTAGGAGATTGTTGGAGTTGCTCTAACAATAATAAATAGTACTTGCTTAGCTATCCAAATTTGTCATGTGCATAAGCAAACATACATACATTTCTACCCGCAGAGATTAGAGATATACTTGTCATTTGACAAAATGTGCACGCATGTCAACTTTAAACAGATTTTCTAAAAATAGTACAAAAGAAGATTGAGTTCATAGTAAATTAATTAATTCCAAAAATATAATTTAAGTTGAATAAAAATAAATTTAAAAATAGTAGATCTCTGTCTTATAAATTTATTTTCTCAAAAACAATATCTAAATCATATCTATACTATTATATTAAAGACGAAACATTGAAAGTTTTGTAGTCTGATCCTGAAAGTTTTTGTAGTCTGGTCATTACATTTATAGCCGTTAGATATTTCTGATCAAATCGATGAGAACCGTTAGATAAAATATTAAAATTATTATATAGAATATCTTTTTTATTTTTTATAACTAAAACATATTATTTTCCAAAAATATCGCAGACAGTTTCATTTAATAAAATAACATAATAAGGTTGTAATTGCTAATAACTAACTTATTACCATTTTTAGCCCAAGCGTATATTCTTTTTTATATTTTCTAACAAAAATTTCTACTTTTATATTTTTCCTAAATAAAACCTCTCATTTTCCAAATATATCACGAACAGATCTATTTAATAAAATAAAATAATAATATTATAATTATTAATGACTAACCGATTAGCTTTTTTCCAAAGCGTATATTCTTTTTTATATTTTTTAACTAATATTTCTCCTAACTAAAACCTCAAAAATATCACGGACTATTCCATTTAGTAGCATAAAATACTAATATTGTAAATCTATCTATCTATACTATCAATACTATCTAGCTATACTATCAATCAATACTATTATATAATAGACGAAACATTAAAAGTTTGGTTGGTCGGTATGGTACGTTGTGATTTTACTTAATTGCCCTTAATTAACTGTACTTCGTGTTTTTACTTAATTAACCTTACTTATTTATAGAAATATATTATTAAATAATAATAATACCTATTTATAACCAATTACCTTTTTTCACCTAAAATACATTATTTTTTCTGATAAATTCCCCTACTTTTTCAAATATATCACGGGCAATTACCTTTTTCAACTAAAACATGTTAGTTTTTCTATTTTTCCTTACTAAAACCCCTCATTTTCCAAAAATATCACGGACAAACATTTAGTTATTTATTTTTAAACCTATTTTAATACTAGGGAAATTACCAAAAATACTACTTTTTCTAAGTTTTTTTGCAATTTTACCATCTTCTGAAAATATTTGCAAAAATACTAACTTTTTGAAAATATTTGCAAAAATACGGTCTGCAACTACTTTCAAACATCTGCAACTGCAACCAAAATCAACCACAAATGCAACCAAAAATACGGTCAGCAACACTACGCCATAAATGGCCTTCTGCAACCCTTGAAAACCGTTGCCGGAAGTTCAAAATTCGTTGGCATAGCCTCAAAAATCTCAAAGGCAACACTTTTTCAGTGTTAGTTTTTTGCCCGTTGCCATAGGGGTCAACGCCAACACTTTTCTACCTATGCCAACAGATTAAAATATGTTGCCGTAGATTAGACTTTGTTCAAAAAAATAAGGGCCCTACATGTGGGCCCCACTGTTTTAGGCCCCACATGTGGGCCCCACTGTTCTGGGCCCCACACGTGGGCCCCACTGTTCTGGGCCCCACATGTGAGTCACACCTGTTTGTGGGCCCCACATTCATATGGGGCTTCCTTTTTCTATGGCAACACTTTTTTACATAAATTGCAACAACATCTGTAACACCAAAGAGTAGCTACTGTAACACTTTTCTAATGATAAATTAAAAATGTACTACTGGTATATAATACATTCCCAGTACATAAATTACTTAAAACCTGTCTTTCCATTTCATAGCATCAATCCCAAAATAAAACATAACAATTCATAGCAAAAGTATCCTCTTCCTAGGGAAACAACCATCTTGCAAATGTTGGAAAGTACTGCCATCATAATTAACTTTAGTGGATAATTAACTATCCATTTATAAATGCTAATTTATTACAGATTAATAGCACCAAAAGGTCGGTAAACCATCAACTCTTCCGAGAAACTGCATTTATACGACTTGGTAATTTTCAGTGGATAGTTGTGTTCTCTGTGAAAACTTTGGAGGAGCTCCACCTTTCAATGGAATTATATTGAGAACCTGCAAAAAGTTTATATTTCGTTATGCCCATTATAAGTTATAACTCTTCGCGTCACATCTAACAAATAATAAATAAACCACTTGGTAATCACCGACTTACGAATTTTCCAAAATAAATTTTACGTACACTAGGGCTTAAAAAATAACAAAGCTCAAAATAAAGAATGTAATTCAAGTCGAGAATATGAATACTAACAAATAATAGTAAATGCATATATATGATTCAAGCCCATACTTTTAAACAAGTAGAAGTAATCAACAAACAATGCTCATCTCCTCATTGTATACACAGCAATGATGCATTCATTAAAATATTTTGGCCAAACTACAATGTGAAGCAATGAAAATAAAAGGGATAACGAACCTTTAAGTCGCTGAAGGTACTAGCAGCAGTAAAGTAGCAGTAAGGTCGTAGCTGACCTTTTTCCGGAGCCTGCTTTTTCTAGTTTCCTCTCGATTCTGAGCAAGTGAAGTCTCCAACAGAATATTTAAAATTTTAAAATGTTACGTGAAGTCTCCAACAGAAGAGCATCTATAATCAAGAAGGAACATATGCATAAGAGCATCTATAATCAAGTGTAGTATCCAGGAATGACTATATATTGAAAAGTATGACTACAGGTGAAACCTGGTTTTCATTTAAAAGGGAACGATATGTGACTAGGAGTTCTGCTCCCAGCTGACCACCACTTCTGGAGTTTACGAATACAATCACAGGACAGGAAGGAACATAAGAGACTTCTCTTATGTCTGATCCAGGTACAAGTATGTAATCAGGTATAATGTAGTCTTTCAAGAAGTCATCCGCTCTGGAACCATCGATCACTATTGTTTCACTACAGCAGTTTTGCATTACAAGTGAGTCTAAAATTTTGAAATTCGTGTCAAGGTAATTAGTTATCGTGATTAACAACTTATGCCAATCCCTTAGTTTTTAAAGAAAATAAATATGGATATGAAAGAATGTTTTAACCAGAGTAAAATAAACTTATTTAACTAATGACATCTTCTGTACATTTTGTCCAATTGAATATGCTAACTCGCTGGACCTACAAAACAGTAACAACAATTTAAATTCATTGCAATAACTAATTGATAACCAGACCACTTCAAACAATCAAAGTAACACTAAGGGCACACCTTTATCATCAGGATCACCAGACCACTTTCCAGCCGTATGCTTAAAATTGCCTGCTTTCCCTTCGTTTCTCTTCCAATCAGACGTTACCCATCTGCTCTGCCACCCATCATCTTCCCCAAATGAAACCACATACATTACTCAACATTAAATATAAACATAAAAATCTATAACAATACATTTACAAAAAAAAATATAAAATCAATTAAATTCGGTGTAGATGCAGCCATATAGAAGGTGACACTAAACAGTAGCTTTTAATCAACATCAGTATCCCTTTTTAGTTGTCCATTTAACACTGAAAATAAAAAATGGTGCTTAATTTATCAGCTATTCTTACTTGTAAGTCCAAACCCAACAATTAGCTAGCTGCTATAATAAAATAGAACCACAAAATGAAACATTCACAAATTCATATATCACAAATAATAACCCAAACTGACATAAATACACAAACATACACATACATAGGCGAAACAAAACTGCCTCTGCTTGGGATTGTAAAACAACAGAGACTCAAAAGTCGTTCATATAACCCCCAAATTACCTGAAAATTCAAATTAAAATACAAAATAAAAACACCCAAATTGAAGAAAAATATTGCTTGAACCGAATTGAAAATGAGAGAGAGCTGAAATAACTAAGATCCACGGTCAAATCCAAAAAGCCCTATACATATATACACATACATAGACACATACAAAACCACAATTAACAACACAAATTAACAAAAACATATAGCAGATTAAAATGAAGGAGCAAAATATCATAAACTTGAACCCCTAATTTATAAGCTCGGATTAAGTCTTACCCTTAAATCAAAACCCTAATCTCGAAGCCCCTTACTCTTGAACCCCTAATTGAAATCGAAGGCGCGGACCTAATTGAAGTAGTTGCGTTTGTCGGACTAGAGAGAATGAGAGTTTTGAGTTTTGAGAGAGAGAATTTGGTTTTGAGTTTTAAGAGAGAGAGAGAGAATTTGGTTTTGTTTACAAAATTTTGGCTAAGGCGGTAGTTTTGCCGCTCGCTGCTTTCGCCCAAATACGATGATACTCACGTGTTTTTATTTCTTTTTTTTATATGCTTTCTTTGATTTTTTTATTTTAAAATTATTAAAAAAAACACTACTTCAACTAAAATATCATTGTTAACTCCTGTCTCAAATTAATAATTTTAATAAATTAAATAAATTGCTTTCACAAATTTTGTTACTTTTTATTTTTCAATTTTTTATTAAAAATATAAATTTATATTCTAATAAAAAATTAAAATTTGTATTACATTAATAAAAAAAGTAATATAAATTTTAATAACAAATAATCATTGAAGCAATTTATTACTTTTTAAAACTTTTTTTTGGTAGGTTTACTTCTTTAAATTTTAGCACAAAAGTTACATTACTTTCTTTTTTTTAAATGATTACTTAATTTAAAGTTTTTATTTATAATGCATCTAGGGCAACACTTAATCATATCTATGCTAACAATCAGTTGCCAGTGTTGTAGTAGACGATATCAGCATGGCTATTACAACGGTTTTGTACGGCAACACCCTGCAAAACCGTTGTAGAAAGCCATCTATGGCGTAGTGCAACCAGAAGTAACTTTTTAAAAACTGATTGAAAAACAGTTGAGAATTCAAAAAAAATTGTTAGTCAGATGTTTGGTAAGATTGTGGTCTTGATTAAGTCGTTTCCCTGGGGTTCAATAGTTAACTTTTGTGGTTCAATGGTTGGGTTTTAGAAATATTAAGAATGATGAATAATTCGTATACGGACTTAGGGTTTAGGGTTTTAACCTACCCTGATTTTAGGGTTGTTTACAACCCTAAAATCAGGACGCCAGAAAAAAAATCATTTTTGATTAAAAAGTTGCATATGCTGTTGATTTTGGTTGAAGTTGTAGATATGGTTGAAAGTAGTTGCAGACCGTATTTTTGCAAATATTTTCAAAAAGTTGGTATTTTTGCAAATATTTTGGTATTTTCTTAAAAAATTTAAAAAACACATAGTATTTTTGCAAAAATGTTTTTTTGGTTGGGTATTTATGAAAAATGCCCTTAATACTATAATTATTTTTTAAAAGTTTACCTATTTTAACATGTCTACTTATTTTTCTTAACAAATGCAATTACTAAAAATATTAAAATATAAATAATCAAATACCTATTTATAACCAATTACCTTTTCGGCTAAAACACATTATATATTTTTTCTAACAAAGTCCCTCCTTTTCTAAATATATCACGGGAAATTGCCTTTTACGGTTTACCTTTTCTATTTTTCTCACTAAAATCTATTTTTTTTTCCCAAAAATATCACAGGAAACCCTTTACTTATTTATTTTAAAACGTATTTAAATACTTTTAATTATTAAATTTTAAAACCTCATTTTCCAAAAATATCACGGACATTTACTTCTTTAAACTCTATATATGTTACATTTTTTATTTTTTCTTACTAAAACCCATCATTTCCAAAAATATAACGGGCAAACCCATACTTATTTATTTTAAAATTTGTTTTAATGTTTTTAATTAATTAAAAGTGTTTAGTTATTTTAACATGTCTACTTATTTTTTGCACAATTACAAATAATAAAATATTGAAATAATCAATATACTTATATAAAGGAGAAGACGAGGGCGGTGAGGTGGCGCTCTAGAATCGCTCCGTTCTATTTTTCTAATTTTCTCAAATTTTCACAATTTTTTAATATTAATAATTACAACTTCCTTAAATATTTTCAATTTTGTAAGAAGGAAAATAAATTGAGAAATTTTTGAATTTGTAAATTGAGAAATTTTCGAATTTGGTAAGAAGGAAAATAAATTGAGAAATTTTCGAATTTGTAAATTGAGAAATTTTCGAATTTGTAGGCTCTGATAGATTTTTCTTTTATTATTTTCAAACTTGATAGAACTTTCTTTGATTTATAAAATTATAACTTCCTTATTATTTTCGTTCCCTTTTATTATTTTTAAACTTGATAGAACTTTCTTTTATTATTTTCAAACTTGATAGAACTTTCTTTTATTATTTTCAATCTTTTTTTACTCTTTTTTTTATTTTCAAACTTGATAGATCTTTCTTTTATTATTTTCAAACTTGATACAACTTTCTTTGATTTAGAAAATTATAACTTCCTTATTATTTTTGTTCCCTTTTATTATTTTTAAACTTGATATAACTTTCTTTTATTATTTTCAAACTTAATAGAACTTTCTTTTATTATTTTTATTATTTTCAAACTTGATAGAACTTTCTTTGATTTAGAAAATTACAACTTCCTTATTATTTTCGTTGATTTAGAAAATTATAACTTCCTTATTATTTTCGTTCCCTTTTATTATTTTTAAACTTGATAGAACTTTCTTTTATTATTTTCAAACTTGATAGAATTTTCTTTTAATATTTTTATTATTTTCAAACTTGATAGAACTTTCTTTGATTTAGAAAATTACAACTTCCTTATTATTTTCGTTGATTTAGAAAATTATAACTTCCTTATTATTTTCGTTCCCTTTTATTATTTTTAAACTTGATAGAACTTTCTTTTATTATTTTCAAATTTGATAGAACTTTCTTTTAATATATAATTTTAAGATCCTTGTAATATTCTCCTAAATTTTTTATTAGAAAATATATCAATTATCTTTTAAATTTTTACTAATAGATAAAACTAAATATAAAATCTTAATAATCTTATTTTTATAATATTCGATAAATTCTCAATTTTAATATTCTTACCTTTATAATGTTCTACTGCCCATTTGTTACAACTGCACCATTGAATGTAATATTTTTTGTGAGATTATAGATGATCTAAAGTCACAGAGGGGTGAGCATTATATAGGAGGAGATATGATCACTATCAAAATAATAAGCCCTCCCCAAAAGAGACGGTAACGTCACAATTTGTCGGAGAAGACCCAAAGGATACAGAATGAAATGCTAAACAAATATATGGGATGCAACCTGCAATTTGATAAAGTATTGATATAGTTTTGAGTTTTTGCCAAAATTAAGGGATGTGAAGTGAATTTTAGTCTTTATTCTTCAATCAAAGTCATAGTTCTTTAACATAGTGATAGTGAAGTTGGTTAGGCAGATCAAATGAGATAAATGGTGAACTAAAACTATTATGCAATGTTTTGAGAAAGAAATTTGAACAAATCGGAACCGGCCAATAAAGAGAGAGAGAGATGACTTGACTTTCAGCCTGGCAGAATCGAGATTCTTCTCAGTGTGGTGAAGGCCCGAATCAATAAACTGTTAGATATGAGTGAATATCTAATATATGGAAAAATAAAATTTCTTACAAAATCTTTTCATTAAATATCTCATAATATTTTTCAGTTTTTCTCACGTTGTTTTTCAGCGGTTACTTTCTACGTTTTCAACCTGCCTTAATTGCATGATATATACTACTAATTATTTTATTTCCATTTTTGTTTCCAAGCTACCTTATAAGAGTATCTCCAATGGTGCTGGCTAAAATCGTTAGCTAAAATAATATAAAATGTTGATTATGTAAAATAATAAGGTAATCCTCTTATAAAGATTTGAAATAGAAAATTACAAAATTACAACTTCCTTATTATTTTCGTTGATTTAGAAAATTATAACTTCCTTATTATTTTCGTTCCCTTTTATTATTTTTAAACTTGATAGAACTTTCTTTTATTATTTTCAAACTTGATAGAACTTTCTTTTATTATTTTTATTATTTTCAAACTTGATAGAACTTTCTTTGATTTAGAAAATTACAACTTCCTTATTATTTTCGTTAATTTGTAGAATCTTATGTTAATAATTGTTATTTTTTCTTTTATTATTTTCAAATTTGATAGAACTTTCTAAAACCTACCAAATTGATACATATTGTGAGGCTGTGTGATCGGAGAGATTGAGTACGTGTCAGATTATATGGATTGGTCACAAAAATTCTGTACGCGTTGGTGTGTCACGTTGATGAGCTTTAAAAATAGTAAGAAATTTGTTTCCACCCGTGACATTTACTGTTTCCTTTTTTCATTTTACTCAATGCATCAAAATAAAAGAAATTTACGAGTTTTCGCGTTGAAAAACTATTTATATTTGTTTAAATTATATTTATTGATAGCAACTTCCTTTATTATTTTCGATTTTGTAGGAAGGAGCTAAAATAATATAAAATGTTGATTATGTAAAATAATAAGGTAATCCTCTTATAAAGATTTGAAATAGAAAATTACAAAATTACAACTTCCTTATTATTTTCGTTGATTTAGAAAATTATAACTTCCTTATTATTTTCGTTCCCTTTTATTATTTTTAAACTTGATAGAACTTTCTTTTATTATTTTCAAACTTGATAGAACTTTCTTTTATTATTTTTATTATTTTCAAACTTAATAGAACTTTCTTTGATTTAGAAAATTACAACTTCCTTATTATTTTCGTTAATTTGTAGAATCTTATGTTAATAATTGTTATTTTTTCTTTTATTATTTTCAAATTTGATAGAACTTTCTAAAACCTACCAAATTGATACATATTGTGAGGCTGTGTGATCGGAGAGATTGAGTACGTGTCAGATTATATGGATTGGTCACAAAAATTCTGTACGCGTTGGTGTGTCACGTTGATGAGCTTTAAAAATAGTAAGAAATTTGTTTCCACCCCTGACATTTACTATTTCCTTTTTTCATTTTACTCAATGCATCAAAATAAAAGAAATTTACGAGTTTTCACGTTGAAAAACTATTTATATTTGTTTAAATTATATTTATTGATAGCAACTTCCTTTATTATTTTCGATTTTGTAGGAAGGAAATTGAAAATTACACTTTTATTATTTTCAAACTTGATAGAACTTTCTTTGATTTAGAAAATTACAACTTCCTTATTATTTTCGAATTTGTAGGACTTGATAGAACTTTCTTTGATTTAGAAAATTACAAGTTCCTTATTATTTTCGAATTTGTAGGTTTGATAGAACTTTCTTTTATTATTTTCAAACTTGATAGAACTTTCTTTGATTTAGAAAATTTCTTTGATTTAGAAAATTACAACTTCTTTATTATTTTCGAATTTGCAGGACTTGATAGAACTTTCTTTGATTTAGAAAATTACAACTTCCTTATTATTTTCGAATTTGTAGGCTTGATAGAACTTTCTTTTATTATTTTTAAACTTGATAGAACTTTCTTTGATTTAGAAAATTATAACTTTTTTATTATTTTCGAATTTGTAGGCTTGATAGAACTTTCTTTTATTATTTTCAAACTTGATAGAACTTTCTTTGATTTAGAAAATTACAATTTCCTTATTATTTTCGAATTTGTAGGACTTGATAGAACTTTCTTTTATTAAGAAAATTAGAACTTCCTTATTATTTTCGAATTTGTAGGCTCTTATGTTAATAATTGCAATTTTCTTTTTTATTATTTTCAATCTTAATAGAACTTTCTTTTATTATTTTCAAACTTGATAGAACTTTCTTTTATTATTTTCAAAATTTTAGAAAAAATTTTTGATTTAGAAAATTACAACTTCTTTATTATTTTCGAATTTGTAGGACTTGATAGAACTTTCTTTGATTTAGAAAATTACAACTTCCTTATTATTTTCGAATTTGTAGGCTTGATAGAACTTTCTTTTATTATTTTTAAAATTGATAGAACTTTCTTTGATTTAGAAAATTATAACTTCCTTATTATTTTCGAATTTGTAGGCTTGATAGAACTTTCTTTTATTATTTTCAAACTTGATAGAACTTTCTTTGATTTAGAAAATTACAATTTCCTTATTATTTTCGAATTTGTAGGACTTGATAGAACTTTCTTTTATTTAGAAAATTACAACTTCCTTATTATTTTCGAATTTGTAGGCTCTTATGTTAATAATTGTAATTTTCTTTTTTATTATTTTCAATCTTAATAGAACATTCTTTTATTATTTTCAAACTTGATAGAACTTTCTTTTATTATTTTCAAACTTTATAGAACTTTTCTTTTATAATACTTCTTGACTTTTAAACATAATGGATTTCCATGTTATTCACCTTACAAACACCTATAAATTAAAGGTCATTCATAACAAAAAATCTACACCGACACTTTTTTACATAGCTTCAAATTTTTACAACCATATTTACAATCAATACAACTATGGCCTACACCATGTTGGATGCTTTGAACGACAGCAACTATACCTGGATGATAAGAGTACGAGTGTGTAGAATGTGGGAATCGGTCAATCCAAATACTGAAGAACTGATCAGTCTTGACATGATTTTGATCGATGAAGACCACTGTCACATGGGTCTAAATTGCTCTTCATACGCATAACGTTGCCTAACAGATTGGAAGAAGGCATCGTCAACATATCACTGCATGGATTTCAGTTCATATGTCCGGATATGATTGATGCACGTATTAATGACACCAACATACTCTCAGATTTTTGATGTAGTAATATATTAGAGTAATATATAAGTAATACTATTATATAAGTTATAATTCAAACTATCATGTTCTAATATTATTTTTTCTATGTTGATTTAGATGTTGTGGGCTGCTTGACCTACTTGGGTGGCATTGAAGTTGTCAAAGGCGGTTAAAAATAAGAGATCTCAAATTTGTCACAAATTAGTAAGTTATGCATTATATTAATTTTAATATAACTGTTAATTGTTTTTTATTGTTCTTGTAATTTTATATTACTTCTTTGGTTACCCCAATTTATTTGTTTTACTTATTTAATTTGTATAGTCAACTTCATTAGTTTAAAACTCTAATATCATGCACTATTATCTATATAAAAATATTGTACATGAATATTTTTCTAAGCACTCACTGTATTGCAGTATTCTAAAAGTTCTTCTACGCCCGAGACTGTGCATGACAAAAAGAAAAGGAAAGTATCAATTGAGGACAATGAAAAGGACAACGGGGTTGGTGATGGATACAGTGGAGCTGGTGACGGCAATGGAACATGTATTTAGCATTATGCTACCGTCTAATTACACATGTGTTTCCAATCTTACTTTTTAGTATTAAATAATATGTACTAAAAGTTTCACATTATACTTTTAAACTACATTGATAACTTGTCCGATTTTAATATATTTTGAATATGCATTAAAGGTATATTGAGATTGATAATTACTATCATTTTCTTAGCTATTTTTAATTATTATGTTTGTTTCAATAAGGATGAAATTTTGATAAGATTTGAAATATTACAAACTATAAGATTTATAATATATAATATATATTATATATTATCTTTTCTAATAATACTATATAAATATAAGTAATATTATATGTTTATATTGATTTTTGTCAATATAATATATATATATATAGCAATGGTATCGGTCCAACAAAATAAAAAATCAAACTATATAAACAAACAAAATATGTAAATATTTTATTATAGTACCTATCCAAATGCAAATTTTATAGAATATATTTTATTTGATAATTTAAATAATTTTGTAGATATTAATTTCATAATTTTTATTCTAATATTCTTTTTCTTAACAAATATATTCTATGCCGCTGCGAAGCGCGGCTTAATAACCTAGTAATAATAAAATAACAATTAACAATCCGTGTGGGATTTAAGCTAAGTATCAAATAAACTTGAAATCTTACTTTTTGAGAAAAGAGACATTTTGTTTCAAAGTTCAAGCGTTCAGAAATATGGGCCGTTTACTTGTTGGCCCATTTTGAAAACTTTGGGCCAAGTCCACTAAATTATTTCTGGGAAAAAAAATACCCAAACAATAAAAACTTTCTTCTTCCCAAGAAACATCAGGTAAATTTGCTACTCCCTTTCTCTAGCAATTCATATGTATAATCTTAGCTATACACACAAAAGATGTATCTAAAATTATGCAATTCTCTACTCAATAAAACCATCTTCAAATCACTTCACTTTTCATCATTTTTACACCAAAGTTTCAATTTTTCATCATCATCACTAGCTAACATTAATGATTCTGAACCCACTTCACTTTCAAATTCATTGTACACTTTCTTGCCACACACCCAAAATCCCAATAATATAGTTAATATTATTTGCTCAAATTTCAAGAATGGGGAAAAACCCAAATTTTCAATTCTTGAAAAAGACTTAAAATTGGTGATTTCTCATTTGGGTACTCAAGAAATTTCAAGGGTTTTGTTGAGATGCCAGTCTGATTCTTTTACAGCTTTGAGTTTTTTTAATTGGGTAAAATATGATCTTTGTGTTAGTCCTAATGTTCATAATTATTGTCTACTTGTTCATATATTGGCTTGGTCTAAGAACTTTTCGAAAGCAATGGCATTGTTGTTAGAAGTGATAGAATTGAGTAGGAGTGTTTCGGGTGATTCGGATGTTTTTAAAGTTTTAGTCTTGTGTACTAATGAGTGTAGTTGGGAGCCTGTTATTTTCGAAATGCTGGTTAAGGCTTATGTTAAGAAGGGTTTGGTTAGGGAAGGTTTTAGTGTTTTTAGGAAGATGGTGAGGTTTGGACTTGTTCCGAGTGTTGTTACAGTTAATTGTCTTTTGAATGGGCTTTCGAAGTTTAATTATGTTGATAGGTGTTGGTATTTGTTTGAAGAGATGGGGAAGATTGGAGTTCGTGCGAATTGTTTTACGTTTAATATATTGACTCATGTGTTGTGTACGGGCGAGGATGTTGATAAGGTGAATAAGTTCTTGGATGAGATGGAAGAAGAAGGATTTATTCCTGATGTTGTGACTTATAATACATTGATTGATAGTTATTGTAAGAAGCGGAGATTAAAAGATGCAATCTATTTATTTAATATTATGTACCGAAGAAATGTGCTGCCAGATTTGGTTACGTATACTGCTCTGATGAATGGTTACTGCAAGGACATGAACATGAGAGAGGCTCATAAGCTCTTTCACCGCATGATTCAGGAAGGGATTTGTCCGGATGTTACGTCTTATAACACTCTTATATGCGGTTATTGCAAAGAGGGAATGATGCAAGAGGCTAGGACTTTGTTGCGTGATATGATTGGCGATGGGGTTTTGCCTGATAATTTTTGTTGTTGGATACTTGTCAAAGGTTATGAAAAGCAGGACAGGTTGCTTTCAGCATTAAATTTGCTTGTGGAGCTTCAAAGATTTAATGTTCCGATTCCTAAAGATATATACAATTACTTAATTGTTGCTCTGTGTAAAGATAATAGGGCATTGGCTGCAAAGAATCTTTTGGAACGAATGTCTATAGATGGCCATGAGACAACAGAGAAAATATTCAACGAGATCATAATTTGTCTTTGTAAGCGTGATTATGCCGAGGAGGCATTGACTCTAAAAGCTGATATGGTTTATAAAGGTTTAAAACCCTCCTCAGTCACATATAGAGCTATCATTTGTTGCTTGTGTAGATCAACTAGAAACGTAGAAGGTGAATCCTTGATGAGGGAGATGATTGAATCATGTTTCTTGCCTGATGTGGAAATTTTAAGAGCTTTAGTTAATGGGTTTTGTGCTGAAAGAAATGTTTGTAAAGCGGAATTGTTGTTGAGATTCTTTGCTGTAGAATTTCATATATTTGACTCGGAATGTTATAATGTGCTTCTAAAGGTTCTTTGTGAGGATGGTGACATTGCAAAGTTGATGGGCTTTCAAGATAGTATGTTGAAGCTCGGTATTTCTCCAAACGCGACGACTTTCAGGCATGTGATTGATGCATTGTCGAGGAAAATGGGATCTCACAGCAATAATGAATGTAAAGCTTGTGTTGTGTGAAGGGTGTAGAAAATACTTAAATGTAGCTAGCAGGGTAATAATTCTATTGTATCGATGGCACACAAATAGAACTACAGGGGCTAGTGGCTACTAGAAGTCAACGATGATGTTGGTGCCTTTATAAAGACAAGGATGAGATGCAGAAACTCATGACAGAATAGGAGGATGAAACTGTCAGTGGTTTCACAGGAGTTTAAGTTTTGGAGACTGTATGTACAAATGAGTGATCTTTAAACGTGACACGTACTCGTTCAATGGGATGCAATATAGTGACGGGAATGCATCTGAAAAGTGGGCAACAATATGTCCGATGATTATCAAAAGCGGTCTTGATGCCTGTTGTAGGTTTTCTACTTCTGCTCTCCGAATATGCCATATCCTTCAGATAAAACTCGTTAGGTAATAATGTTCGCCTGATTGGCCATGTGTGGCAGTGCTAAAACTTAAATGTCTATACCTTTCACAGCTCATGTTTCTAGCAAAAGTTGTGGTTACTGTTCAGTTATATTCCTTAGTTGGAGACATCCCGTCTTTTTAGAGATTGTAAGTTTTAGAAAATGTGATAGGAAGAAATGCTACATACTCAGTTTACATAATGATATTTGGAGAATGAATGAGCACTGAGATACCTCAGAGCTATTAGCCTACTACATAAAAGAAAGAAAAGAAACATGAACTAATTAATTTTTATTATTGCTAGTTGTTTTGTAATGATTATTCTTTAAAGACTAAGAGAGTTCATTTATACTATATTTTGAGCTTTTTATTTGTTCTTGCTTTCAATCTATTAACACAAATCTATATATAGAGCCTTTGATATGTTAGAAGGTGAATCCTTTGATGAGGGAGATGATTGAATCTGGTTTGTTGCCTGATGTGGAAATTCTATGGGTTTTGTGCTGGAAAATATATTTGTAAAGCGAAACCTTTACTGAGCTTTTTTGCTGCAGAACTTCATATATTTAGCACAGAATGTAAAGAAAGAAAAGAAACATGAACTAATTAATTTTTATTATTGCTAGTTGTTTTGTAATGATTATTCTTTAAAGACTAAGAGAGTTCATTTATACTATATTTTGAGCTTTTTATTTGTTCTTGCTTTCAATCTATTAACACAAATCTATATATAGAGCCTTTGATATGTTAGAAGGTGAATCCTTTGATGAGGGAGATGATTGAATCTGGTTTGTTGCCTGATGTGGAAATTCTATGGGTTTTGTGCTGGAAAATATATTTGTAAAGCGAAACCTTTACTGAGCTTTTTTGCTGCAGAACTTCATATATTTAGCACAGAATGTAAAAATGTGCTACTAAAGGTTCTTTGTGAGAGTGGTGACATTGCTAATATAATGGAGCTCCAAGATAGGATGTTAAAGCTCGGATTTCTTCAGATGGGATGAGTGTCAGGAATATTTTTGATGCAGTTTTAAGAAATGCAGGATCCAACAAGAACCATGTATCTGCAAATTTAGGTATTCAAGCCGTGTGACGGGCACAAAAAATGCATGAATGTAGCTTGCAGAGTGATATTTCTATGGTATCAATGGCGTATAGGGGCTACTACTAATGATGCTGTTGGTGGCATTATACGAAGACAAAGATGAGATGCAGAAACTCATGTGAGGATAAGAGGATGTCACTGTCAGTAGTTCCGGAGGATTTGTAGATTTTATGTACAAAAGAGAAAGATCTTTCATTGTGACATGTACTCGTACAAGGGGACTCAAGATAGTGATGCAGATGCATCAGAAAAGTGGGCAACAATATGTCCGATGAATTATGGATGTGATGATATGAAAAGAGGTCTGCTGCCTGATGTGTATGTCCTATACTTCTATCTCGGAACATGCTATACCTTGCAGTTAAAACTTGTCAGATAATGATGATCGAACCAGGTGTGTCACCGGTAAACCTTAACGTCAGTACCTGTCAGAGCTAATGTTCATTAAAAAGGTTGCTCTTGCTGTTCCTGTTTACATACTTTCCTTGGTTGGATATATCCTGAAAACTAACATCCTGTCTTTTCAGGGCTTGTATGTTCTTAAAAATGTGATAAGAGGAAATGCTACATACCCAGTATACATAATGATATATGAATAAATGAATGGCAGCACTAAGATACCTTGAAAGCTATTACGCAAAAGAAAAATTGAAGCATGTGATAATCAGTTTTAAATATATAAAAATTATTCTGTTAAGACTAAGAGAAATGATTACTCATGATTCATGTAATCATCTACAATGCAATCATGTACATGACTAGATGCGGTAGAACACAACTGAACAAAAAAAAAGTGACCTGGAAAGGATAATTTATATAGTTGTTGTGATTTTTAAAACAGGGGTGCCTTGGGCGATGACTATAGTTTTGTTGCCTTGGCATATGTTCCTTCGTTAGAAGCAGTTGTGTAATGACTAACTGCAGATAAGGCTATGTTCGGTTGGATGGAATAGAATGCGATAAATGAGGGTGTTGTTTTCTATGAGAGCTTATCTGTAACTCGCATATACTGAATAATACTTTAGATTTCAGTTTATTCCAATTGTCTCAACGTTACCTTTCTCAAAGCTTAATCAGTTAGGAAATTATTTTGTTTGCTCTTTGAAGTGCTAACGTTTTCTTTAAATTTTGTGTAGGTGACCAAGAGTCCCAGGGTCATTGTCAAGGTGATACTGGAGTTGGTTTTTGGCAAACTGGCCTTCTCCTCTGGCAACAGCTAACATTCACATGAACTTTCCGACTTTCCGTTAGGTATGGAGGGAATTAAATTTGGTAGGAATAGAATGAGATTCATACTATGTCTTCATTTTTTTTTTTTGTTTTGATTCCCAATTTATTCACACACTTAAACCTCACCAATTTCGGAATCAATGCTTGTTATTCCCTGAAGGAACTTTTAAATAAGGTTTTACATCTATCTCTCAGCTGTTTTTTTACTATTCCTTGACTAAATTTCTTCACATTTTCTGGTTTCATTAATAGCGGATTTCATTCAATCCAGCCAAACAGGAACGGCAAGATTCCAGTGAAAAGTGAGCAGGCAAGGCATTAAATCAGTGTTCATTCAGCTGGTAGTTATTAGCTGCTGCATGTACTTGGCCAGAAAGACAAGTCACTTTGTGTGGCTTGTAAATTCACCAAAACTCATCAGTGGCTTCGTCCCAAAGCATATGTTGTTTGTTGAGTTGCAATCAATTGATTTGTTAATCGTAATTGACCAAATAAATAAATAAATGGCGAGTCTTTACTTATAATCTACCAAAAAAAACTTTATTTCAGGAGAAAATGAATATTATATTCAAATCATAATTTCATGGAACTTCTTCTGTTCGAATTAATTGTCTCATTCAAAAAAATTTACTTCTATTAAGAAACTTAATATATTATGTTTATTTTCCATTCATGTCAATAAATAATGCTTTAACTGTATAATTAAGTATAAGGAATCTGTTTTTAGTTATATAAAATTTTACGTTTCAAAAACAAAGTTATATAAAATTGTAACTCTTTTTGCTTACAATAAAAAATTAAGATTGTTTATCGGAACATTTGAACTAGTCTCCAAGTAATTTTTCATTTCTTTTAGTTACCAACTAGGTTATTGAGTCGCGCTTTGCAGCGGCATTAGAATATATTTATTAAGAAAAAGAATATTGGAATAAAAATTGTGAAATAAATATCTATAAAATTATATAAATTATCAAATAAAATATATTCTGTAAAATTTGCATTTGGGTAAGTAATATTATAAATTATTTACATATTTCTTTTGTTTATAGAGTTTGATTTTTTATTTTCTTGGACCGATACCATTGCCATATATATATTAAAACAATTATATTGATAAAAATCAATATAAACATATAATATTACTATGTTCTCAGGGATGACACATACGGTGTATCCAGATTTGTATAAATTTTACTATTTCTTGTGGTAGAAAAGTTAATTGTATCTGCATATATATAAAAGTAAATAAATGGTTAAAAAACTAATATAAGAATTAAATCAATAATATCAATGAAACAGATATTTGTATAATATCTAATGATATTCGTTCAATCGAGATAAGATGGATTTATATATGTGCAATTTCTAAAACTATATATTATAAAAACATTAATAAAGATAATTACTTTTAAATTTTTTAATCTGGGTAGATGTGACAATTATTATATAGGGTCCACCATCGTATAAATTTGTATCAACGTCTCGGCCAACTTTTCCCACAAAGATATGATACTGGTGATGGAGCTGTTTAAGAAAAAAATTAGAACAAATTAAAAAAGTAAAACAAATAAATTTGGGTAACCAAAGAAGTAATATAAAATTACAAGAACAATAAAAAACAATTAACAGTTATATTAAAATTAATATAATGCATAACTTACTAATTTGTGACAATTTTGAGATCTCTTTTTTTCCAACCGCCGTCTTATCCTTTATATAAGTATATCGATTGTTTACGCATTACTCTCGAGTTGAAATTTCGTAATAAAAAAATATTTAATTTTTTTTTCTAAAGAGAAGAGAAAAGATTGAGAGATAAATTTTCTCCAAAAATAAAATGATTGATAGAGAAGTTCTCGCATTTATTCTTAAAATGTTCCCTTCCATATTAATTTTTTCAAAATTTTATCTTATCCATCCACAAAAAACTTAAAAACATATTAAAAACTATTTATCATCCACAAAATTTTATCTTATCATTCACAAATTTTTTATTTTATCTTATGTAATTTCCTAATTTCTTCTCTTTCATTCTCTTATTCATTAAAAAACTTAAGAGCATAGTTAGGGATTTAAGTCGCTAAAGAAGTTTTAAATGCTCATATAGGATCTAATAATTTAGACAATATCTACAAACATATATTAAAATTTTGACTTAAAATGAATATTAGGAACTAATAATTATGCGCACCTTACGATTTTTTATTTAATTTTTGCTAAATGGCACGATTTATAAGCTATTTTATTATTGTGAAAGCGGCATCCTTTGTGTTTTCTTCACTTTTCTCATTGTTGAGGCCTTGTGTTCCTCAATTACATGGTGTCATTTGAATTACATGCCATCGTTTCACAGTAACAAAATATTTCAAAGATTTGTATATTTATTATTTAATATTCCCGTTTCCAAATTATATGTAGTGTTCTAAAAATCGGCGATTAATCGGGATTAATAGTCGATTAATCACTAGACGCGGATCACCGAACTGATTAAGCGAAAATCGGTCAATTAATCGTTTTTTCATAAAAACGGTCAAAAATCGGCTGAATCGGTCAAAAATCGGATTAATCGGTCAAAAATCGAACTAATTATTAAAAAATAGTAAAAAATAGTTAAAATTTAAAAAAAATAATAAAAAATTTAAAAGGTATAAACTTGATTAAACAATAGGAAAAAATATTATTTTTGTACATATAATTATAATTTTAGATGTCTAAATCATAAATTTTCTTAAGTTTTCCTCTTAAATTGATCTCTAATTGAAAAGTTAAACCTTCAAAATTTTATTTATTACAATTATATAACATTTTTAACATATTTGCATAAATATATGATAATAACATATGTTTAGTTGAAATAACGAAACAATTTTATAATTATATATAAAAAATATTATTAAATTTATCCCGATTATTGATCCGATTAATCCCGATTATCACCAATTCCCGCACTGATTATATGACTCAATGGTTTTTATAAGATTACTCTTTGCTAAATCCCATGTTTATTCTTAATGTATAAACAAAAACAGGAGGGAGTGAATGAGTGTCGGTCGTTTCTCGGCTTCTGTGTGCATCTATACACACAAAATTAATGTATCTATATCTAATCAATGCCTTCCTCTCATTCGTCCAGTCCGCCCATTTTCACCAAAACCCATTTGGGTCACAATCTTAAAACACACGCATATTTTGTATGTGTGTGTTTTCTCAAAGTTAAGTGAGCTTTCCCATTTCTCCTTTGAGGTAGTATTTCTTTTTATCTTCTTTTATTCATACATGTATCTATCTATTATATCACTTTAATACTTCCTTCTTCTTCATATTTTACTGCCCATGTTAGTAAAATGTTGATTCTTTGATGATGTGTAGTACATATTTCAACAATGGCATTCATAAGTTTATGGGGTAAAATCTAAAATGGGAAAGTTTTTTCTTAGATTTTTTAAGTATTTTTTATTCAAGAAGCTATTGTGTGAATTTAAGGTTTTGTTGTTTGTTTGTATCAATGGAAATGTATGTAACATAAAATAATAATAATCCCATTTTAAGTAATTGATTGTTTTTTTTGAATCAGGTAGATGTTCTACTATTAGTACATTATTATTATGCTTTTTTCTTAGCTGCTGGATGTAGACATGTTTTTTTTGCTAAAATTTGTGACTGATCAAGTTTCTTAAGCATTAGAGTGTCATGATAATCCACATTTTGGTTATTGCTCGGTTTTAAGCCACGGTTCTCCCAAATATGGTGGATGCACAAGTTGCGTAATGTGTTGAGCATATATATTTGCTATCAATAATAGGAATGACAGTCAATGTTTTAGTTTTGAGTAAAATTTTTGGCAGATTGTGTTTGTGAAGACTTATATAGACTTAGTTGTCACTTTAAGTTTGATGCGTCTTGAAATGTGTTTTAGTAATCATTCCATAAATTCGTCTATTATGGATCTTTAAATATGGATGTTGATAGCATTGCAATACTCTAATATATCTTGTTTTATGTGAAATTTTTATTAGTAGTATTATTTTTCTAATAATTCTCATATTTCATTCACAATTTTAGCTACGAGGAGAATGGTGAAAGCAAGACCATGCCAGTTGTTACACACATTCCTTCTTGCCCTGGTCTTGCTTAAAGTTGATGGCCTCTTTGTTAATATAACTTATCTACAGAGTGCTGTAGCGAAAGGAGCAGGTGAAACAATCTAAAATGTATTAAGTTTATTTTGTACTTCTCGTTGCTGATGATATATATATGAGTTTGGTTGATTGCAAATTTTATGACATGTGTGTATTACTATATTTACAGTATGCCTGGATGGTAGCCCGCCAGCTTACCATATGGACAAGGGTTTTGGAACTGGAATTAACAATTGGCTGGTCCACATAGAGGTTTGGAAATTCTTTTGTGACATTTTATTTTCATTTTTATGAAGAAAAATACTACATCATAAACTATTCCTCCCACGAAAAGATTAAATAATTATAATATACTAAACGAACTTTTACAGAGAACAGATTGATTTAAGAAGAAAAATTTTATGTTAAGGAATTTCATTAGGATTCAAAAAACTAAAAAAAAATAAAAAAATCTAAGCAAGTATATGTGGAGTTTCCAGGGAGGAGGATGGTGCAACAATGTGACTACTTGCCTTGCTCGTAAGAACAACCACTTGGGTTCTTCCAAGTTAATGTCTAAGCTGGTTGCATTTTCAGGAATTCTTAACAATAAAGCTAGTTACAATCCAGGTTCAAACTTCTATTCATTTAAATTACTTTATATTTTATTTGAAGTGCACATTCTCGCTGATAAATGCTTCCCTCTGTGTCTAGACTTCTACAACTGGAACAAAATCAAGGTTAGGTATTGTGATGGAGCATCATTTACTGGAGATGTGGACGCCGTTAATCCTGTAAGTTCTATAATTTTCATTATTCACTACATCTCTTGTTCCTGTGGTCTGTGGAGAGCAATTCGATGCACATAAATAAACATGCACATGTATCTCTCCGTGTATTTTATGCATCATTGTACATGAGGGTACATATAATATTTTTCATTTAGGCTACTAATCTTCACTTCAGAGGGCATAGGATTTTTCTTGCTGTTATTGCGGAATTACTAGCGAAAGGGATGAAGAATGCTAAAAATGTATGCACCAGCTAACATGTAATTCCTACGTTCCCCTGCAGCTTTTTTTTTTATAAAAAAATTCTCTTTAACTCTTTAAGTTTTTTATGGTAGGCAATACTCTCTGGCTGTTCGGCTGGTGGATTGACTTCTATATTACATTGTGATACATTCCGAGCTCTTGTACCAATGAGTGCTAAAGTAAAATGCCTAGCTGATGCAGGTTACTTCATCAATGCGTAAGAATTCCTCGAGGATCTTGTTTTTGCCTTTACTTTAATCTTTCTTAGAATGCAAATATCTCACTTCTGTCTCTTCCTCGTTGAAAAATTTGTACTCCACACAGAAAGGATATTTCCGGAGCACCACACATTGAAACTTTCTATGATGACATTGTCAGGACACATGTATGAGTTCTTTTTTTGCATAAGTGATTGTTTTTTTTTAAATTAACATGACTCTAATGCCTGAGGTTTTTAACCTACACATTCTGTCATTGAAGTGATATATCCGGAGATGTCTCTATTTGGTTTACTCCTCATATGTGTGGTAGGTGGCAGATACTTCATGTTATAATTCTGATTGTATATTGTCTTTGCTGCAGGGATCAGCAAAGCACTTGCCTACATCTTGCACTTCACGAGGCAAACCCGGTTTGGTAAGCATGGTCATTTCAAATGTTTGTCTACCTCTTTGCTTGTTACCGTTCTTAGCAAATAATTAAATTGAAACTTGCAGTGCTTTTTCCCTCAATATACAGTTCAACAAATCAGAACACCAATATTTTTAGTCAATGCAGCCTATGATTCATGGCAGGTTAGATATCTTGTGCTTATAATATAGATATAGTTATTGCAATTTCTATTGCTACACAGCACACACATGCATCAGCTCTTCTCTTTGGAATTTGTTTACTAATTCACCTGATTCTGTTGTGTTTGTGACTTGATTGTTGTCAAGTTGTTTATTGAGTAATCCTTAGCTCTTACTTTCATTCCAAACATTCAGATAAAGAACATTTTGGTTCCTGGTGTTGCTGATCCCCATGGCACCTGGCAGAAATGCAAACTTAATATAAATAATTGCTCCCCCGCCCAACTTAGATCCATGCAGGGTAAATTAGTATTAATTGTACTTCTTTCGTTACATAAAGATCTTTTGTCCATGATCTTGGCCAAATTTCAAGAAAGTTTGACATTCATTCCTATTGTTTCAGAATATAGGTTGCAATTCTTGCATGCTGTGCCTCCAGTAGGTAGCTCTACGTCTAGAGGGATGTTTTTAAACTCTTGCTATTCCCACTGCCAAACTGAGCTGCAGGAGACATGGCTTATGTATAAATCTCCTATGTTATATAATAAGGTGATGGTCTCTACTTCGATTCTGCCTTCTATTGTTTGCAACATATAAAATAACTTCTGTTTCGTTCATGAACCTGATAATGCAGACAATTGCGAAGGCAGTTGGGGACTGGTATTTTGATCGAAGTCCATTTCAAAAGATTGATTGTCCATACCCTTGTGATAAAACTTGTCACAATTCGATTTTTGATCCAGCTGAGCAGCCAATTGTATAGATACATATTGCATCAAAGGTATAGTTCTTGGTTAAAAAAAATTATTTATAGATTCAAGTATAGTCTGGAAAATAGAAGGGGGGAGGGAATAGGAAAAGAAGAAATACAATTCATCAAGATTATAAAATAATCAACAAAAGATCACAAATTGTGATTTGATCCTTGTTTTCTCTTATAAAATCAGTATATTGATTCTGACAATCAGTTACAATTGTATTCAACTTTTATTGTAGGCTTTTATTCAGTGCAGATGTGCGACAATCATACTGTTATCATATAATATATACAACAATGATTTTTATTGCTAATCTTACCTCATAGACATGTTAAGCGTTGTATTAATCCAGATCAAATTGAATGCATCAACCTCAGAAGTTTGGATGAGCAAGTCCTTGTGATCTCAGGAAAACCGACTTATTGCGTCTTCTTTGAAATATTAATATCAAATTAACAAGAGATGGGGGGGTTTTCGCATAATTGTTTTTGTTTATTTGTTTGTAGTCTTATATAGAATGTTCTGCAGTACAAAGTTATTGTTCTAAAATGCTCCAAGTTACAAAGTTGGGACTTAGTTGGGACTTCAAAACGCTCCAAAGCACAGAGTTGGTGCTTTAAAATGCAGTACCTGCACAACATTTAGACATGGTCATAGTAAATAGGTACGTCTGCCGGGCATTGAGGAACCAGTTTTGACCTCCCGTTAATCTCATCTAGCAGATACCACCGACACAGTATTGGGACTCCTGATGGTAAGCAGGTACCTTTGCTGGGCACTGAGGAACCAAGTTCAACTTTCGTTTGATCTCATCAGCCATTGTGTAAGTTGAGATAATTAGGTTTGTACCACGGAAAGTATAGTAATTGTTCCAGTGAGGCTCTTCTGGATTGTATTCACAAACCAGAGGGCTTTGGGTTCTGTGATCTACCTTTCGGACTGTAGCATCATTAACAAACCATTCTCCGACTGCCTCTCCAACTCCCTGCAAAGGTCCAGACTAAAAGAAACAAGATTACGAATTTAAGAATAATAAAAAAAAGGACTTTTTATGCAGAAGAGCGTAGTAGTCTGTGGACTTACAGTAGTGTCACGTAGCTTTGAAATATTACTATCTCCGAACCAAGTTTCTTGCTTTTGAGTTTGACAATGGCTAGCACAAGCATTGATAAACATTCCGTTACTAGAGGAACTATTGAAGTGTGGCAGAGCCTGATAGAACTGAGCCTGGAAACCTGAAGATGAGAGGCAACACATGACAATGTAGGTAACTGCATAACATCAAGCGTGTTGGTCTTTGTCACATATATACTGCTTACGTACTTACCTCGCCAAAGTGTCACCTGATCACAAGTGCAGTTCTCTATATCATGACCACATGGAACAAATTGATCATGGGCAGCAAGCTCATTCTTATTCATTGGCATCAAGATGTTATCTATCTGAACAATTATTATAAGAAACAGTTTAAAGAGAATGCAGCAGCAATGGAGCACAAGTCATAATGTGTTTGCTGCTACAACGGAAAAAGGACCTAAACTACATGACAGCGTTGATTGAATTTGACGACGGTGATGCCATAATAACGACGACTGAATATACAGAACAAAGCGTGTCCGTTCCTGTTATGACTCAAAATTCATCATGGACATAGGAAAACACCGACTACTAACTACTAAAAAAAATCTATTTATAAAATTCTCACCTGCCAAGTATCATAGACTGAATTTACGACGAAAAGTGGTGTTTGAATATCAGCAACAAAGTTTTGTGGGAGCATGCACTGCAATTATATATTTTGAAAATTTAGGGGATATCAAAGTGTTATTATCCAGCTAATACACATTAGATGTTCTTACCAAACTCGCATCCATCTTAGATGTACACGACTTTGGCAAATTCTTTTGTGATTCCTGCAATACAAGGAATCCAGTTTTGGGTGAGTTAGTAGAGCACAATTCTATGACCCCAGAAGTTAGTTATGTGATTGTATTTATAAGTTTCTTGGACATTTCGATACATTCTGTTTAGGAGAGTTTATAGGTTTATACAAGATTTTCTTATAGAATCCTTCAAACTTCCGAGTTGAGGCTGATTTGCGATATCAGAAAAAGTACCCCGCCTTGTTGTATTAAGTTACGATATTAGTCTTGTCAATAACTCAAAGTAAATAAAACGTTGATTCAGAAGTTGGTAGTATAAAGATAAAGCAGTAGAGAGAAAAGAGTATGTACATGTGTCTGAACTATTTGTGCAAAGTGTTCTCTATGCAAGTGTCCACCATATATGTCAGTCCTGTTTTAAGTAGAAAAAGTTAATTAGATGATGCGGGAAAAGGGAGGGTAAAAAGGAGCAAGATGAGATTTGCAGCTTACCCGTCAATGAAAAAACCAGCATCTGCAGCGCACTTAACCTTGGCACTTGAAGGAAGGATAGATCGAAAGTTGTCACACTGTAGCAGAGCACCCAATCCACCAGCCGAACAGCCGGTTAAAAGAGCCTGCACTCACAACCAACAACAAGTTGTTATTTATATACCAGCTATTAATTAACAGGAGAATGAGCAAGTTTACTCATAGATTAACTGGGATGGCCGGGTGGGAACATACTTTTGATGCACTTTTCATCCCTTGTTCTAATAGGTCTTCCATTATAGCATTGAAAACTCTTGCACCTCTAAAGTAAACGCTAGTGTTATTCCCCTTCATATAGAAGAAAAATTAAAATTTGTCACCACATTTCATCTTTAGAGAAAACGAAAATAAATGGTTGATAAAATAACAAATGGATTTAAGAATTTTCACAGAGAGTGTTCAGAAGTTATGACAACGTACAACAAAAGGTTTCTCGCGATCTCCAACATATGAACTGCCATCACAGTATCTTACATAGACCCTGGTCCAGTTGTAGAAATCTGAAGCACAAAGAAATAGACTGTGAATTGCTCGAATTTCTTATTTGAGTTGGAGATGCAAAGCAAGTGCGCCAATTGAAGAGTCCATTTGTTCCACAGAGTTTCATTCAAAAATTTGGATGTTGCAAGGATACTGTTTATTATTTGAACCTGAGTGGTTAGTTAAGTAGTGACATACTTATGCAATTATGATATAAACATGATCACGTCATTTTACTATAATCAGAGGAAGTCTGATTTTTTGTGGAACAAGTTCAATTATTGTATCCTGACTGCAGAGAGTATGTAGACCTACATGGATTTTCCTTTTGATTGTCACTCAGCATGGCTATGAGACTACTCCTTTCTTTTTGCCATCTTTTAGAGGAACCGGCATCCTTTGTTGTACGGAAAAGGCACTCCGCCTCTGTAGCACACCATCCTCCACCCTGAAATCAGAAAACAATTACAATCACAAATATATATACAATGTAGTTGCAGTCCGTAACTTGGAAGAGTACTGATTTGCAGATAGCAGAGGGATAAGGTTGGAAGATTGTATTTTCAATATATTCATTCATACCCTATAGCTACTTTAGGTTGACATAAGGAGTAGTTTCTAGAGAGTGAATTATTTTGTTTCTGTACTAATGATAGACATAATTAGGCTAAACAGTTATCTATCTCATTTTCCATTAACCTACTTCTGGCAACACTAATACAATTCGACCTTCAAAATAACACCTATACGAAGAAAGGAAAAGAGTCTACTGGAAATATGACTCAGTTTAAGAAACCAGTACAGTTACAGAAAAACGTATGTGGACAGGTAGTTCCCATGTAGAATGTAACATGGAGAGGTAATTGGGATACAGGTTAACTACAAAACCCGCCATACTCCAACTGCATATTAAGGTCTAACAAAAACTCGTACAAGTGAGTAAGACGTATCTGTGTATTAATTTTAAATATTGATAGAAGTTGATTTAAAGTTAAGAAGTTGTGTGAAGTATGCATCCTGCTTTTGTGAAGTTAAAAAAGGAAAATCAGTGGGAAGGCCTACTTTTCTTCCCATCTCATGTGCGAGTAAACTATAAATTACAGTTTAAATTTTGCTTAGTAAACTTAAATTTAGTAAACCAGGTCGCATACCTCTAGGTAAATCACCCAGTTGTTTGCTGCATCTCCTTTTCCTTCATGTAAAGCATATGCTGGTGGAGTACCATCTAAACAAACTGCAAAAATTTTATTACAATCCTTGTCATTGTGTAGAACTCCAACACTACTTTCGAACAGAAACTAGACTAGGAACTCAGCGTAAAACTTTAAATATACAATTTTTCTTTCCAGAAACAAACTCGTATGAAAGTATTTTGGCCTTGAACATTTTGTAAAATTAATAAACACACAAATTACCTGCTCCTTTCTCTACGGCATTCTTGAGAATGGTGTTAGTGACATCTACACTCTCCGTTTGGAGCACAGAAAGGATGAATACAACCCATGGGGCTAGCCTTCCGCTAGCCATTCTGGAAATTAACATGTTATTTTGATCAGAAAGGAAAGCACTGTCAATTAACTCTGGGAACTTAAAAAAAACATGCAGCTGGTAATATTTGAAAATAAGCAAAAGTTACTAGTCTTTCTTTTGTGTTTACTAAAGAAGTGCAATATATTCAGACTTTCTATACACAACATAATCTTTGTCACTGTGATCCAGTTGTGGTCCTGCAGGTGGAACAATCTATTTCTTTACGAATAGTATAAACTACTCAAATTTCCGTCAAAACTTAACTATGTAGGCCCTGTTTGGTATTGTTGTTGCGGTTGCAGACAACAACACCAACTTTTTTCTCAAAAACAGGTAAGAGAAAACATATTCCCCGTGCTTTTAAAAAAAGCTGTTTTTCAGATGAAGCAGCTACTGATTTCAACATCAAACCTTACCAACAACATTTATTTTTTATATTATACCTCAAAACATGTACATATCAAAAATATTATCAAACAGTTATCTGATTTTCTTAACATCACTTATTTTAACGGCACTTTTTTCAACAACACAGCAATTTTTAACAGCAATCTCTCAAAATTTCAAAATTTTGTCCAAATTTACGACTTTTAGAAATCAAGTAGGGCATGCATCAGAAACTGTCTGCACTCTGCATGCATATTAATAAATCAATAAATCAATAAATACAGAGAATATACCTGATTGAATAAATGAAAAGGTAGAATTATCAATATAGCCCCACTGGATGGTGGTGGGGCGTGATGGTTGGGTAGTAAAAATAAGCCCCAACAACAGAGAAAAAAGAAAGGGCATGGAGATATATAAAAACAAAGATGACAAAAGGGTTGGCCGGAAAATGTGGAATTTTGCTGTGAAGCTGATGGTATTTCGGAATGCACTGCCTTTGTAAAAATTATTGGAATATGTGGTACAAATTATAGATACATTTTACGGCTTTTTTCATAAATAAACTCAAAATTTTTATTTGCAAAAATACTATTTGTTTTTTAATTTTTTTACGAAAATACCAAAATATTTGCAAAAATATCAATTTTTGAAAATATTTGCAAAAATACGGTCTGCAACTACTTTCAACCATATCTGCAACTGAAACCAAAATCAACCACATATGCAACTTTTTAATTAAAAATGATTTTTTCCCGGCGTCTTACAACCCTAAAATCAAGGTAGGTTAGGGTTTAGAGTCTAGGGTTCCCTGAACCCTAAGTCCGTATACGAATTAACCCAACATTGAATCCCAAAGGTTAACTATTGAACCCAGGGGAACGGCTTAATCAAGACCACAAGCTTACCAAACATCTTACTAACAATTTTTTTGAATTCTCAGCCGTTTTTCAATCATTTTTTAAAAAGTTGCTTCTGATTGCATCCGGTTGCATCTGGTTGCGTTGGTTACAAATCGTATTTTTGGTTGCATCTGTGGTTGATTTTGGTTGCAGTTGCAGATGGTTGAAAGTAGTTGTAGACCGTATTTTTGCAAATATTTTCAAAAAATTTGTATTTTTGCAAATATTTCAAGAAGATAGTAAAATTGCAAAAAAAACTTAGAAAAAATAGTATTTTTGATAATTTCTCTACATTTTATACAAATGTAAGCCAGAAATTTAGACACGATAAGATGTCTAGATTTGTTCATATTTCAAAATTAGTCAATTGATAATATATGTATACTCAAGTAGCTGTATTTTTTTTTTTTTCATTATGAACATGCCCTTCTTTACTTTTAAGACAACTGACACACAATTTCTTGGCCAAACGGGCGGCCGAGCCGGGCCGTGCCGGGTTGGAGGCGTGCCGAGTTGCTGAAGGCAGGGGACGGGGACGGCACGACGGGGGACGACGGGGCGGGGCGGGGCGGGGCGAATCTGCGGAGAACAGCTCGTGGACGGCTCGGCGGTTTAGGCGGTTTCGAGCGATTCACGGTTCACAGACGGGCCACGTGCCGGGCGGTTCACTTTGCCAGACACGCACGCGCCTAAAACTAAATCCTAAAAGACTTATTACAAGACCGAGACTTAATACAAGACATGTGGTTGTGGTGTGGCCACCTGTCTCACCTGACAACCTCAATTATAATACCCTAAATTAAATGTAATTTAATTTATGTAATAATAGTCTAATTATTTAATTTATGTAATAATAGTCTAATTGTTTTTTTTAGGATAACTTAAATTAATATGTACAAATTATAATATGATTAAAATATTGTTTTTGTATGAAATTCAAAATCAACTCCCTCCACTTTAATTTGCTCACCAACTTTTCTAATTGTTTTAATGAATGTCAAATTTTTTATGAATATTTAAAAAGAACAAAAGAATATTATTTAAAATTATACGAACATTTTTTAAATAAAAGAGGACGGTACCTCTATAAATTTTATTAATTAGAAAAATATTTTACAATTAATTTGAGAGGACTCCTCTCTAAAAAAACGGAACAAACCGCATTAACATATTAAACAAATACAAACCAAACAAAAGTTAAAAATACAAAAAAAAAAAAAATCATATCCATTATTTGATTATTGTTGTTCGTTGGTAGTTGAGGCGTCGGAATCCGAAGTATCCATTGTCATCCACGGATCGTCTTCGCCGTCCGAGTCATCTTCTTTTTTCCCTTGTTGTCTTTTCGCGGCTTGATCCCAATCTTTTTTACAAACACAAACCTTTACTACGTCCGGCGCAAGACTTGTTCTCTTCTCGTCTAACACTCTTCTACCTGCACTAAAAGCGGACTCGGACGCAATTGTAGAAGCGGGGACTACTAAAATATCCCTTACAATTTTTGCTAAAACCGGAAATTGTAACTCATGATTCTTCCACCATGTTAGTATTTCAAAATCTTCACTTAACTCGTAATGATAAGAAAAAAATTCTCTAAGCATAGTAAAAGAAGTAGTTGGTACGGGAGATGATGAAGTGGAAATTCTACATTTTTGTTTTTTGGTTAGAATAGATGAAATAGTATTATTAAACCTACTAACACTACTACTACTACTCTTAGGTGGTATAGAACTTTGAACTTTTGGAACATAAATATCTACAAGACGATACAATAAGCTTAAACATTGATTAACATATAAAACATGATCATACGAAACATTTAAAACTTCATAATAATGACCTAAAATGTTTTCTAAACCTTCCTTTCTAACACCGGGATCAAGAAGACATGCAATACCATAAACATAAGGAAATTCTGTAAAGTATTCGATCCACTTAATTTTCATGTCAACAATAACATCACTAAAATATGGATTTTGTTCATATTCTTTTAAAGTAGTAACAATATTAACACACTCAATGATAACATGATGTACATTTGGTTCATAAACATAAGAAAAAACCGTAGTAGCATGTGCAAAACAATCAAGTATGTCACGTACGGTAGATGCCAATTGCCAATCATTTTCGGTAATAATTCCATCGTCGTATTGGTGGTTCGGGTCTTCATTATATAATTGGGTGATAATGGTCTTATATTGAATTGCATCATTTAATAATTTATAAGTCGAATTCCATCTCGTAGAACAATCGATACCCCACTTTTTCGGCCTTAATCCATTTTCTTTACACATTTTTTTATACTTAGACCTATATGTACCCGCAAAACGTAGATACTTAACTACTTTCCTAATAGGTTGCAATAAATGAGTTAATTGTGTAATTCCCTTTTGGGCCGACAAGTTAATTATGTGAGCACAACATCTAACGTGTAAAAATACTCCATCTAGAACTAAAGGAATATCGTTCTTAATATAATCCATGGCTTTGTTATTAGAAGCGGCATTATCTAAAGATATTGTAAATACCTTGTTAAACAAATTAAATTCCTTTATTGTATCTAAAATTCTTTGTTTTATGTTATAGCCGGTGTGTGACTCATCCATAATATCAAAAGCAATAATTCGTTTTTCTAGTTGCCAATCACAAATCCAATGAACCGTAACACAAATATAAGGCTCACCTTGACCCGAACTCCAACAATCACTAGTTAAAGAAACCATACCATCAAAATTAGCGAAACTTTCAATTAATTGTGCACGTTGAGCATAATATTGTTTTTGTGTGTGGCGTTTAAGTGTGTTTCTAGGAATTCTTCTAAATGCCGGGTTTAGTGAATGTTTAAGCATGTGCTCTAAATTCGGACTCTCACCGTGGGAGAAAGGTAACTCGTCTAAAGTAATATAAGTAGCAAAATCTTCTATCATTCTATCTCTATTATAGGAAAAAGGCATACCTCCACCAGGAGACGAAGTCACGAAACCACCAATTTGTGCTTGTTGTGAACCTCCACGTGCCGCTCCACTTTCATGACTTTGCTTCGTTATTCCATGATGATTTTTCAAGTGCCGATCAAGTGTACCCGTGCCGCTCCCTTTAGCGTGAATAAAAGGTTCTTGTTGTCGATTATTTTGAATACAAAGCAAACAACAAGCTTTAAATCGTTCCGGATGGTCCGTCGTATCTCTCGAAAAATACGTCCAAACATGTGAAGAATGTCTAGTAATAGCGGAAGAACCACCTACAAAAATAAAATATAAAACGAATGTTAAAACCATAAATATAAAAAATGAATAATTAAAAAAGTCGAATGTTTTTAAAATACAAAAATAAATATAATATTTTCGAAAAACAAAATTAAGAACGAGATAAATACCGGCTTCGGATCGAGGTGGTGGCATCGAGGGCGTTTGGGTTGAACCTTGAGATGATATTGTTCCCTTTCCTTTTTCCATTTTTTTTGAATTTTTGCCGGAATTTTTAAAACCTCGCCGGAAAAAATGTAAAGTTTCGACTTTCGACTAAACCAAACCAAACAGAAAATGTAAGAATGTAAGAGACTAAGAGTGCAGTAGACAGTAGAGTCGGAGAAAAAACAAACCAAACAGAAAAGAATGTAAGAACCAAGAGGACAGTAGACAGTAGAGTCGGAGAAAAAGAGAGAGCGAGAAATTGAGAATTGAGAAAAGCTTGCATTGGAGAAAAAGAGAGAGCATGCAGGTTATTTATAGGAAGGAAATATGGAGCCGTTGGAGCATTAATCTTTAATTTGGAGCCGTTGGAGCATGCAGGTGCAGCCGTGCAGGTTGCCGTTGCTGCAGCAGGTTGCCGTTGGACAGGTTGCCGTTGGGCACGTCAGGCGGTCACGTGCCGGGCGGGCCATGAACGGTTCAACGGTTCAACAACGCATCCACGCGCCTGAATTCTAGAGCCTGTGTTTTTACTACCCCTTTTGTCTTTTATACTTATGCATGCTAGCAAAGTAGTTTGGTTTATTAGCTAGGTTAGCCAAAAACAATAAAATAATTTAATTTGAACTTCATCTAAAATTAGTAATACATTTAATATTTATAAAACTAGTAATACATCATATAATACATTTCAAGAAAGATAATTAGTAATACGAATTAAGGATGTCACAGTAGATATAGAAACAAAAGAAATGAAAATAATATTTATAAAATTGTTTATAATAGTGTGTTCAGATACTGTTTTTCAAAATCTAATTGTTATTTAAGATGTGTATATAAATTTACTTCAAGTTACTTTTTTCAAATATGATACGTATCATGACATAACAAAAATCTATAATTAACTTCTTAATAACCTACGGTCTCTTGTGTACATAATCTAATAGTGTCTTGTAATGGGTGGTATTCAGTCGTGTACTCGTGTTGTTTATGTCCACTTGTCCAGTGCACTTGGATTTTTTAACAATATTTTTATAAATGGCCAGCCACTCTATCATATTTTTATAATTCAACATTTCTGATATACACAGGCACACGGTTTGGCGGGTCACGTGCCGTGCCGGGCTGGTTCGCGGTTGACAGACAGGCGAGTCGTCGGTCCGTGCCGTGCCGGTTAACGGTCACAGATTCTGAACCCGTGTACGCCCCGTTTTACTGTACGGTTCGTGCCGGTTATGACTTGGCTCGTAACGGACCGAGCTAGGCGATCCATTTCGGCGGGCCGGTTACGGTTTAGCCGTCTGTAACCGCCCGTCTGGCCACCTCTAGTTACTAGTCTTTCTTTTGTGTTTACTAAAGAAGTGCAATATATTCAGACTTTCTATACACAACATAATCTTTGTCACTGTGATCCAGTTGTGGTCCTGCAGGTGGAACAATCTATTTCTTTACGAATAGTATTAACTACTCAAATTTCCGTCAAAACTTAACTATGTAGGCCCTGTTTGGTGTTGTTGTTGCGGTTGCAGACAACAACACCAACTTTTTTCTCAAAAACAGGTAAGAGAAAACATATTCCCCGTGCTTTTAAAAAAAGCTGTTTTTCAGATGAAGCAGCTACTGATTTCAACATCAAACCTTACCAACAACATTTATTTTTTATATTATACCTCAAAACATGTACATATCAAAAATATTATCAAACAGTTATCTGATTTTCTTAACATCACTTATTTTAACGGCACTTTTTTCAACAACACAGCAATTTTTAACAGCAATCTCTCAAAATTTCAAAATTTTGTCCAAATTTACGACTTTTAGAAATCAAGTAGGGCATGCATCAGAAACTGTCTGCACTCTGCATGCATATTAATAAATCAATAAATCAATAAATACAGAGAATATACCTGATTGAATAAATGAAAAGGTAGAATTATCAATATAGCCCCACTGGATGGTGGTGGGGCGTGATGGTTGGGTAGTAAAAATAAGCCCCAACAACAGAGAAAAAAGAAAGGGCATGGAGATATATAAAAACAAAGATGACAAAAGGGTTGGCCGGAAAATGTGGAATTTTGCTGTGAAGCTGATGGTATTTCGGAATGCACTGCCTTTGTAAAAATTATTGGAATATGTGGTACAAATTATAGATACATTTTACGGCTTTTTTCATAAATAAACTCAAAATTTTTATTTGCAAAAATACTATTTGTTTTTTAATTTTTTTGCGAAAATACCAAAATATTTGTAAAAATATCAATTTTTGAAAATATTTGCAAAAATACGGTCTGCAACTACTTTCAACCATATCTGCAACTGAAACCAAAATCAACCACATATGCAACTTTTTAATTAAAAATGATTTTTTCCCGGCGTCTTACAACCCTAAAATCAAGGTAGGTTAGGGTTTAGAGTCTAGGGTTCCCTGAACCCTAAGTCCGTATACGAATTAACCCAACATTGAATCCCAAAGGTTAACTATTGAACCCAGGGGAACGGCTTAATCAAGACCACAAGCTTACCAAACATCTTACTAACAATTTTTTTGAATTCTCAGCCGTTTTTCAATCATTTTTTAAAAAGTTGCTTCTGATTGCATCCGGTTGCATCTGGTTGCGTTGGTTACAAATCGTATTTTTGGTTGCATCTGTGGTTGATTTTGGTTGCAGTTGCAGATGGTTGAAAGTAGTTGTAGACCGTATTTTTGCAAATATTTTCAAAAAATTTGTATTTTTGCAAATATTTCAAGAAGATAGTAAAATTGCAAAAAAAACTTAGAAAAAATAGTATTTTTGATAATTTCTCTACATTTTATACAAATGTAAGCCAGAAATTTAGACACGATAAGATGTCTAGATTTGTTCATATTTCAAAATTAGTCAATTGATAATATATGTATACTCAAGTAGCTGTATTTTTTTTTTTTTTCATTATGAACATGCCCTTCTTTACTTTTAAGACAACTGACACACAATTTCTTGGCTTCAGTTTTTTGTTCTATTCCAAATCCTGACAGAACTAAATTTAAGGTTTTTTCATCGACTGCACTGCACGGAGGAAAGAAACAGAATCAATGTTTAGATGCAGTTGCTGAAATTACACAGGGTGCAACTTCGCCTTCCTTGGGTCTTGAAGCTCACTAGAAGCTTGTATCTTCCGGTATCCGTGAAATTTACTTTGGCAAAGATACACAGAATCAAACGAAAACCTTTAACTGGTTTCAAAAACAGGAAATCTTAACTTGCTAGTGATTTTTTTTTTTTTTCCTGTAGAGCCACTACAATGAAGATAGCCAAACTTTTAGTAAGAGGTTGAGCCAGATGTAGGCTTAAAATGTTGCAAGATTGAATACAGCACTAGTACATTAACAAATAACAGTAACTGGACTCTATCAAGTACGGATATTCTACAAAATTTCATATGCCCTCCAATAAAAGCTTGTGCCGGTTTCTGGAATGCTACAAAACCATCTAAATTACAACAATGTTTAATACCCTTCACAAGGTAAAATCTGACCACTTGTCGGTCACTCAGCCCATAAATAGTTAAATACCTATAGGTCCAATGTCGTCATAGTCAATGCCTAACTTCTAATCCCCTGCTGATGCTAGCTACCCTCTGTTCTATGAGGAAAACATGACCTTTTTGTTTTGGAGCAATTGATATCTCACATCTCTAAGGAGCCTGGAGCTCGACACTGCTTTGTCAAAGTCACCCATTTCATGAATGTCATTGTCTGACCAAAGCAGGTTTAATATCATCCCATGAATGATAATCTTTTTCTATTTCCGAGAATCACAATATTGAGGATATTGGCATAAGCAAGGTCCTTTCCTGACCTACACAAATGTGGAAAACAGACAAATATTCAAATGTAACACAACAAAATTACAAAATCAAATTGCGCTAAGAAATTATTTAGGTATTACTCGGTATCAACAGGGTGAATAAGTAATAATGAAAGTTTTTTGCTCTATGTATCAGTGGCCAGGTTTCTAGATGGATATTATAGTTGAAAACCCTAAAGGTTTGGTGTACCTTCCGGATGGTAAAGGATACTCGCCTTGAAGCCCTTCTGATTACAGAGTCATTCACCAAATCAACCTGTAGACATAATCGGGGTATTAATTAGAATTAAAACTCTCGGTAAACACTAGTTTTCTAGCATGGAAATCTTATTGACTACGAACAACGAGACATGGGCATAACAAACTCCATTAACTACATTGCTACACAAAATCTCGACTCTTACCCAACATCTAGATATATGACTAGCCTTTTCAAAAAATCTTTCCAATTAATTAGGAGTTCCTTGATTTATTCTGATTAAAAAAGTAAACTTCTTATGCAAGAACAAAAATATAGATCAAATACCTTGTGATGAGGGATGTAATGGTGCCAAGCATATCGTGCCTCCCCAGATAACAAAAGGATTGATCGAGGGGGAAGATAAATAGCTCTTCTTAAAAAACTTGAGCTACTATCAGAATTTTCAACCTCCTTATCAAGTGATGTTGATTTTGATATCCAATCGATATCTGTGTACTTCCTGAACTCCATGATGCACGGCCCTGCTAGTGAAAGACTAAAAATTGATCCCTCAAATGCTGAATGAGTGTCTATGTGCGGAGACAAACCAACACCAGGCGGATACTCATTAACCTGCACAGAAACGACGCCAGATGCATCACACAGTGAAAAAAAGCTTGCATATTCTTCACCTGATAGTTAAGCAACTTAATAGAAAAGTACAATAGTAGCTATCGTAAACCAGGCATACAAAATAACAACATTTACAAAGTAACCAAACAGCAATATATTTAAAAGAAAAAATATTATGACATACCGTCAGTTGATCCAAACTCGTCTCTAATGTGTTGCTAAGCTCCTCAAATGAAGAAATTCTATCAAGCACGGGAGAAAGGAATGATGGAAGTTCACCAAGATGCTGATTTGTATTCACATTTCTTGTCTACATCCAAAAAAGAAAGGAATGAACTTGTGGTTTAGAAAGACTGCATTCGTGTGTGTGCAGGTTATCTTGTTCTGAACTTGTTCTCATTTTTATTTTTATTTGTGTTATGTTAAACATAAGTTTTCCTTTCACCTTCCAACTTTTTCATACAAGCATGGAGTTCTTTTCTAGCCAAACCAACTGAATTGGAAATGGATGCATCCAATTAAAGTGATATATAATGCCACAATTGTTGCTAAAAGTTGGAGTTGAAATAAATGGTAGTTCTATTTGTACCGAATAGCAAAACTCATAACCATAATGCTGAACTCTTCTTTTTGCAAGACTTTTCCAAGGTCTACTATCCACTGCTGCAAGAAGCTCCTGCGAATGTCAGGAGTAAACCATAAATTGCATAAGCCTATATAATTATGAAAATTTAATTAAGCCTGTTATAGCAATTTTTAGCACAATAACTACAAAGGTAACAGTATTTAGTTTATGTTGTTTTCTGAAGAACATATACAAAAAAAGAAAGCAAAGCACCATATCAACCGAAGAAGTACCCTAACCTTCTCTTCTTCAATAGTGATAAAGTCGTGAATTAAGCAAATGCCAGGAATGTTCATATCTGAAGTCTCTAAACATACAGGAACTGAGTCATTAACCTGAACCTAAACATGAAAGCACAAACACAACAGTCAAAAACAAGATTACATCAGAAAAAAAAAGAAAGAAAGAAACATCTTGTACATTAAAGATTATACTCCACCAACTAAAGCTCGCAAGCTCTAACTTCATTATGTCACAATACAGCATATCCAAATAAAAATGTCTACTTTTTCCCGATATGTTAAGAAGACTAACATAGCATGATAAAGAACATAGCTTCTGCACAAAATAATATCACCAATACAACAGAAACAAATGTCACATAAAGACAAGTGACATCATATTCTATTATAACACAAGGGTCCTGGTCCCTAACAATTGATTGTCAGGACGATTTATTTAACAATCAGTTCCTCAACCGTTGGATTGAGATTTTAACGATCAGGATTAAAACAAAAAATTTAGTCACTCCGCTATAAATTTCCGCGGAACCCTAGCTATCCGCTATAAATTTCCGCGGAGGGGTGTTTTAGCCCCAGTAAGCTCCGCGTTTCTTTTCCGCGGATGGGCTGATACTGACAACTAAACAAAACCTAGCTGTTAACACCTTAAACAACTATACTTATATCATTACTTTTAATTATTTTAATTATTTTTCTCTCACTTTTAATTATTTTAATTGTTCTTTCCCTAAAAAACATTTTAATTTTTTTAATTGTTTTACCCACAATTAGCTATCCTAAAAGCAGTTTTTAATATTTTTAAATTTATATTTTCAATACAATAAAATAATCACCTAAGCAATTTTATAAATAAATTTAAAATGAAAGTTTTAACAAACATATTATATTGTAAAAATATTGTGTTAGTATCCTAGTTTTTCTTAAATAATATGATCAAGTATATAAAAATTTTATTTATTTAAAATAAATTTTAATTTCTTACTACAAACATACATTAAAAAAAAACAAACCAAACTAGCAGTACTATAAACAAAAAATCAAGACCAGTTCTCAGCGGAAACGCTCCGCTTACTAGGGCTAAAACACCCCTCCTTATAGCGGATAGCTAGGGCTCCGCGGAAATTTATAACGGAGTGACTAAAATTTTTGTTTTAATACTAATCGTTAAAATCTCAATCCAACGGTTAAGGAACTGATTGTTAAATAAATCGTCCCTGACAATTAGGGACCAGGACCCATAACACAATACGCAAACTAACTTTAAAGTAATTGAAGAAATGAAGCATACCTTGTCAAGAGGCGGTTGAAACACCGAGTACTTAATATGCAAAACGCGGCCTCCAAGCTCCTCACAAGCTCGTCGATCCAACGCCTCGAAAGCTGCTCTAGCACACGAATTATCGACAAACGACACAATCACACGAGTCCCACTCTCATCAGCTGAATAAACTCCACTCACAACACCAAACTTACTAAATGCTGATTTTACGATATCCAAATCGAGACCAACAGCAGGACCACAATTGGCAACATAAAGATTGGAACTTGACTCATTTGTTTTTGCAAATCTTGGCAACCCCATTTATTATTTCTACTGAAAACAGATTAAAATTTGATAATTTATACATACATGTTTATAATGTAAAGAGATTGATAACAACTAAAAAGTGGGTGTACCTGAGATGAGATTGGAGTGATTTATTGAAGCGCTTTCTACTCATATTTTGTATTCATTTTGCAGGGTAGGCCCTAATTCCCAAATTAAATATTTATGTGCTATTCTATTCTTTTATTCCCAGAAAATTTAAGTATTTAATCCTTTTTTTTTGTTTTGGAAATAAGAAAGCAAAATGTTTTTTTATAAAAATTCTCGATTTATTCTGAATTGGTGGAGTTCCGATTTCTGCGATCATCATGAATAATTAGCATTTCTTTTGAATTAAAACTGTATTGGAATTTGGAAAAGATAAAAGATATATATATATTTAATTGGTTCAGATGCCTTTTTACAATAACTAGTGTTAACGGAGGAATTTGGTGATAACCAATTTGGGGAGGGTTGCTGGAATTGTGGTAGAAACCGATGATAATGCGTAACATAGGTTATGGGGATTAGGGTTAGTGATTTGGGGATGACCGAGATTGTACGTGAGAATAGGTCACAATTAAGATCGAATATTGAATTCTCTCTTTGTTTGCAAGTTGCATCGTATCATACAATGTGCCTACGTACCCTATTTATAGGGATCAAGCCAAACATAGTTCTTGGAGAGCAAGTAACCCATGGGCCGAGTTTCCTTCTTTAACAACAAAAAGACCGGGGTCACCGCCTTTGATGCGTCATTATGAGCTGTCATGATCTTACTATCTTTTCGGAACTTATCAGATAAATTATTGACCCAGATTTATCGGAGTCAAAACTTATCCTGATCCATAGAAAATAAGGAAAGACAAGCTCTTATGAATCAAAGGGGCGAGGCTTCTCAATCTTTTAGCAAAGCGAAGTTCCTCAACCTGGATAAAGTTTAAACTGACAAAATATTAATTATTCATTTCTTCTGGGCGAGGTTACCTTCCAGCCCTCCAGGCGAAGTTATCTTCGAACATTCTAGGCGAAGTTATCTTCGAACCTTCTAGGCGAAGTTATCTTCGAACCTTCTAGGCGAAGTTGTCTTCTAACCTTTTTGGGCGAGGTTGTTACACCATACCTTGGGCGAGGTTACCTGCCAAACAGTGGGCGAGGTTACCTGCCAAATACATGGGCGAGGTTGCCTGTCGAGTACATGGGCGAGGTTGCCTGTCGAGTACATGGGTGAGGTTGCCTATCGAGTACATGGGCGAGATTGCATGTTGAGTACATTCTGGACCAGCCTTGTAAGGGCGAATGCTAGTTACTGGGCTGAACCCAAAGGAGGCCTTCCTTACTTGTGGGCAAGATTAAATAGTTTATGGGCCAAGCCCAATAGACTAGATTTCCACTGTAACCCTTCTATAAGGAAATGCCATCAAATAAGGCGAGGTTATCATTTCGATCATAACAACTACCCCCCAGTTTCTTGAAACAAATTTGTGAAATAAATTCATTCGCAATCTACTCTTGAAATTACAACGAGCCTTAACCCATCTTTTATCGTAGGCGAGGTTCTTCCGTATATGAATGATATTTTTCAAAAAGGCTATAAGCGACCGTTCCAACTGTCACGCCTCGATTATCGTTCATAAACAATCTAATCACGAATTGCCACGTGGTGATTAGACGTTGCCTATAAAAACCCCCGGATTTTTCCTCATTTTACCAACTTTTTCCAAAATCTCTCAAAGTGCTGCACATTTTTTCTCTGCAATCATCAGGCGAGGTTTGCAAATTTATCAAGGCGAGGCTACAAATTCGAAAGGCGAGGCTTCTAATACCGAGGCGATACTTCTCATTATTCAGACGACGCTTCCAGAAATCTTCTCAAAAGGTTCATCTTTATCCTTTTCTTTCGCGAATATTGCATTTATTTTATATTTTTGTTTCTAGGACTGAAATAGCGTTTAGGAATAAATTACATCGCCTTCTTCGCTACCTTTCATTTAGAACTAGGCGCGTCTTCTTTCAAGGGCGAGGATTCCCCCTTTTTTGTCAACCCAATTCTTTTATTATTTTTATATTCAGCCACACAATGACACTATCCTCGCCCTCATTTTCAGATGTCTCACAATTCTGCGAAAAACAAAGATGAAGCTTCGTCTACATCTAAATTTTCTCCTTCTCGTACTCAAATAGAAGGCGATCTTGACGTCATAATGAGTTCAGGATGGCTACGGGCGCACAACAGAAATTTAAATTCTCATAAAATTTCCTCCAACCCAAATGATATCGTCGCCCTGTCAGAGGACTCTTTTTCTGAAAAAGATGGTGTTCAAAATCCGCCCAAAATTGATGATCAAGGCAGTTCTTTTTACGCCGAGAATATATGCGAGGATGAGGAAGATCTCTATGATCTTTTCACCTCTCTAGACGATGAAAATCCTGGAACTTTGAGGTTGGGTAGAGGGCGAGGCAAGGATTTGGCTCAATGCGCCAAAATTTTCCAAGATGACATGAGTCCACTGGATGAGGAAAGCGAGGGCGAGGCTGACAAAGAGAAAAATAAAGAAAATAGAGAAGGCGAGATGAACGTTTATGAAGGCGACGCTTATGCCTCTAAGGAAGAGGAAGACGAAGTTCTTTCGATATCACCTATTCGATATGCCTTTGAATTCCCTTCCCCTGTAAATGAACCATACAGCCCCGACGTCTATGATTATGAGGTCGACTATGAATTTCCAGAAGATTTTACTGAGAATGACAAGATTAATCATAGGAAGGCAGAAGGCATGGTTTCATGTACGGGCCTCGCCTCTGAGATCAGTAATGAAGAAATCATGTATATAATGGAGTATTATAATTTACAAGAGAAATGACTGAGACCTCGCCTGTCAATGAGAATGCATTGGTTTGATGTTGACGATCTCCCAATTCCAAGGATGGTGATAACCAACAAGCTGGCGGAGTTAGGATTTGGATATCCAATGCACACTTTTCTTCATTCTATTATCGACTTTTATAAGATCGCCCCATACAGTTATCGCCCAACAGCTATAGGCTCGCCATTGGTTTGTATATAATGTACAAAAATAAAGGTTACGAAGCCCCCACCATGGAGGAGATTAACTACTTCCTTTCCTTAAGGAAAAGTGGAAAAGACTTGGGCTTTTATTACCTCGCCTTCTTTGCGAGTCACAACAAGAAAGGTTTTTATTCTGGAAATCCAAGCAATATGAAGATATGGAAGAGAGACTACTTTTACCTGTACGACGTTCCTCGAGTCAGAACCCAATTTAACATGAAAGCGTGTAAGTATTTCCAAAGCGTCGCCCTTGTATAATTCTTCATTTCAATCCCATCATTTTGTTTACCGTATTTTTTTTATTTAGACCAACCTACACAATCAGAGTTGCAAGGCGAGGCTTTGGAGAGAGCTAAGGAAATATTAAAACTTTCCTCGGAAGATAAAGACTTAGATAAGCTCGTCACCCCTGAAACCTTGCAAGCGCACGGTTTTTACAACAATGGGTTTGGGGAGATCGCCCCCGTGAAATTTATTAGAAATTCTTCTAAGAAAATTCTAAGGAAACTAACAAAAAATCTAACTGGAAGAGGTAACTTCGCCTTGTACCTTCTACAACTGTCATTACCTCGGCTTATGTTTATAATTCTGTTTCTAACCTTTTAATATACTTCGCAGGTAAAATGGCGCAACTTCCATTCGGCAAAAATCCATTTTCTAGGCGAGGTTCCAACCCCTCAGCCCCTGGAGCTACGACTTCTCGCCTTCTTACAGTTGTTCCAACCATCTCAACAGCTCCTCCTCTGTTAGGAATATGTTGTTCTTGATGATATTTATAAAAACACTTAGTAGATTTTGTATTAAGTCATTTTGTAACTGTCAACGAAATGACATGCTTTGCAGTGTTTCGTTGACAGGAAGCTCATCAACGAAATGAGTGATGTAGCAATTGCACTGTACAATACTTCACAGTTTGATATGCAATTTGTTGTATGTATTAGATAGGTTTTTCTAAGTCATGTTGACTAAGTACTAGATAGGCAAAATAGGTTGGTGAATTGTAAATATATTATGCCATGTAATTTTGCCTAAGTGAAGACATGTCAACGGTATGAAGATTACTCTATCAACGGTATGAAGATTAGTCTGTCAACGGAATGAAGATTACTCTATCAACGAAACGAGGAATACACCATCAACGAAATGAAGAATAAAGCTATCAACGAAACACATCTCCATGCCATCAACGAATCACTATTACTTTTTGAATAGTTGACAAAGTGATAGTGACAGTTTGTATCACAGATTATTTCCGCAATAAAAATCACTTCAATTGGATCATCAAACAATCCAACTGAAATTATTTATGTGCTTGTGATTTTTACATTAAGTTCAGTTTTTATTTGTAAGTTGTTTTTAAGTTTAAGAAATATCAAGAATTGTATTCAACCCCCCCTTCTACAATTCTGTTAGGTCATTTGGGATTAACAATTGGTATCAGAGCGAGCTTCTAACATACAAGAAGTTTAAAGATCAAGACCAAAACAGTAACCATGGTGAAGAAGGATGCAGGAGTAAAGATACCAGTTCTTGATAAGGACAATTACTTTCACTGGAAAGTAAAGATGCATTTACATCTCATGTCTATGGATGAGAGATATGTAGACTGCATTGAGAAAGGTCCACACGTTCCCATGAAGTTTGCATCTAGAGTTGGACTGCCAGATGATGCTCCTGATGTAGAGATTCCAAAACCTGTCTCAGAATGGACTATTGAAGATCTTGCAGAAATCCACAAAGATAAGAGAACCATGAACATTCTGTTTAATGGTTTGGAGCAAGAGATGTTTGACAATGTCATCAACTGTACAACCTCCAAAGAAGTATGGGACACTGTTAGAACTCTCTGTGAAGGTACTGAGCAAGTTAGGGAAAACAAAATGCAGCTCCTTATACAACAATATGAGCATTTTCATTTTAAAGCTGGTGAAACCCTAAATGACACGTTTAGTAGGTTTCAAAAGCTTTTGAATGGATTAAAGTTGTATGGGAGGATCTATCAAACCAAGGATTCAAACCTTAAATTTCTTAGAGCTCTTCCAAAAGAATGGAAGCCTATGACTGTTTCTCTCAGAAACACTCAAGAGTACAAAGACTACACTCTTGAAAGGCTTTATGGAACCTTAAAGACATATGAGTTGGAAATGGAGCAAGATGAAGAAATTGAAAAGGTACAAAAGAAGGGTGGATCTATTGCATTGATTGCATCTGTGAACCAACTGGAAGATGACAATGAAGAAGCTGCAAAGGCCACAACTAGTCGAGCTAGTTGTAGGAGTGATGTTAGCAAGGGTAAAGGCAAGATGACAGAAGAAGAAGAATCAGAACCAGCCAACTTGGATGACTTAGATGAGATTGATGAACACATTGCTTTTCTGTCAAGAAAATTCTCTAAGTTCAAGTTTAAGAGAAACTCAGAAGCAAGGCCACCAAGAAGAGACTTTCAACCCAGAAAAACTAACTGGATTGAAAAGTCTAAGTCTAAATGTTTCAATTGTGGAATGCTTGGCCACTTTGCTGGAGACTGCAGAAAGCCCAAGGTTGAGAAGGGTGTTAGGAATATGTTGTTCTTGATGATAATTATAAAAACACTTAGTAGATTTTGTATTAAGTCATTTTGTAACTGTCAACGGAATAGCATGCTTTGCAGTGTTTCGTTGACAGGAAGCTCATCAACGGAATGAGTGTTGTAGCAATTGCACTGTACAATACTTCACAGTTTGATATGCATTTGATGTATGTACTAGATAGGTTTTCTAAGTCATGTTGACTAAGTACTAGATAGGCAAAATAGGTTGGTTAATTGTAAATATGTTATGCCTTGTAATTTTGCCTAAGTGAAGACATGTCAACGGTATGAGGATTACTCTATCAACGAAACAAGGATACACCATCAACGGTATGGAGTTTACTCATCAACGAAACGAGAGAAACACCATCAACGGAATGAAGAATAAAGCTATCAACGAAACACATCTCCCTGCTATCAACGAATCATTATTGCTTTTCTGAATAGTTGACAAAGTGATAGTGACAGTTTACTGAACAGATCTAAAGGTGATGTGGAAGTGTACTTTGCATTGGAAACCATTAAAATGGACATGGGGAATAAGGAAACATCCCAGTTTCCAATTGGGCTCTTGGGAGTGATCATAATAAGCATGAAGACAAAAGCAAGGATCTCCAAGGACCACTGGACAAAAGGGATGAAAAGCAAACTATTGGCGGTTACCTTTAGTGTACTTTAGAGTAGCCAAAAATAAGTATTGTAAACTTGGGGAATATATAACCAAGTGTAGCAGTTAAGATAGAGGAAGAGAAGAAAAACACATAGTTTGTATTAGCTATCCTTGAGAGCATTCTTCTCTACAACTCTGTAACTGAGCAGCTGTGTACTTGTGTATCACAGATTATTTCCGCAATAAAAACACTTCAGTTGGATCATCAAACAATCCAACTGAATTATTTATATCTTGTGTTTTTATTTATTCAGTTCAGTTTTTATTTTATAAAGTGTTTTAAGTTTAAGAAAATATCAAGAATTGTATTCAACCCCCCCTTCTACAATTCTGTTAGGTCATTTGGGATTAACAAAGGGCAACAGGAAATTTGAGCCTGTTGATTATAAAAAGAAATACTTTGAACTTCTCAAGCAAAAAGAAAAGGCTTTCATGTCTCAGGAGTATGATTGGGCTGGTAATGGTGAAGATTCTGATGATGATGTTGAGTATGTCAACTTGGCTCTTATGGCTGACAATCATGAGCAGGAAGCAAGCTCCTCAAGCAACCAGGTAACAATTACTAATCTTTCTGAGCTTTCTAAAGAGGAATGCGATAGTGCAGTAAATGAAATGTCTACTGTACTATATAATTTGCGTGTTACTCTTAAATCACTTACCAAAGAGAATTCAAGAATAAAAGAGACTAATTTGCTCTTAAGTGATAGGAATGCAATGTTAGAAGCACAACTCATTGAATTTGAGAAAATGAGATGTGTTAGTAGGGATGCTAAGAAGGAACTTGAGAACGTGTTACAAAGGGAAGAAATTCTTAAAACACAACTTGAGATAGAACAAAGTGTGATTGCAAAATGGAAAGATGCCAGGAATGTTGCTACCAACATCATTAATGTTCAAGGTATGGAATCTTTCTGTGAGCAATCATGGAAAAAGAACAAAGAGAAGCTAGGGTATGTTGGTGAAACCTTAGAATCAGAAACAGAGTCAACAAACAACAATGATCATTTGTTGAAGGTTGATATGTCAACGGAATGCAATGTTTCGTTGACAGATGAACCATCAACCGATCAGGCTATTTCGTTGACAGAGAAAAGAAAAGATAAACTCACTAGACTTAATAACAAGTATGGTCCTGTCACCAAGAACTTTGTTCAAGGTGAGTCTAGTAATTCAAAGAAAGTTGAGAAGCCTGTTGAGAGAGCTAATGTAGGTCACTTGTCTAACAAGCAATTGAAGGACAAGTTAGAGAAAGTTCATGTTGAGGCTAAGGGAAATAAAAAGAATAACAGGAATGGCAAAGTAGGGATTAACAAACACAACAATTACACACCTGATAAATATGCTCCTAGAAAGACATGTGTCAATTGTGGAAGTGTTAGTCATTTATCTACTAACTGCAAATCTGTTAAGAAGTCTACTAATGTGAAAATTCCCAATCCTGCAATGAACAGTTCTATGCCCACAATGCCTGTTATGCCTAACATGTTTGCTCCATATGCACAATTTCAGAATCCATATGCTAGCATGTCGTTTGTGCCTAATCCATACATGAATATGTTTAATGTGCCACAAATGCCATGGAATGTGAATAACATGTTTGTTCCACCAACTATGCATGCTATGAATGAAAATGTGAGCAACTCTCACAAATCAACACCAAGGGTAAAGATTGATTTAAATCAATCTGAGCCCAAGGTGAAAAATGATATTAAAGGAAAAGCAAAGGCTAACAAAACAGGACCCAGGGAAACTTGGGTACCAAAATCAACTTGATTTGGTTTTATTGTGTGCAGGGAGACAAAAGGAATCTTTGGTACTTGGATAGTGGTTGTTCAAGACACATGACTGGTGATTCTACCCTGCTCACAGAGTTTCAGGAAAGAGCTGGCCCTTGTATTGCTTTTGGAGATGACAACAAAGGCTACACTAAAGGATATGGCTTGATTTCAAAAGAGAATGTCATCATAGATGAGGTTGCATTGGTGGATGGTCTTAAGCACAATTTGCTTAGTATCAGCCAACTTTGTGACAAAGGATTTTTAGTTACTTTTTCTAAAGAAGCCTGTGTTGTTTCTAAAGGAGGAAACAACAATGTGGTAATGACTGGATTCAGAAGAGGGAATGTGTACATTGATGACTTTAGTAGCACAAGTCCAGACACCATCACTTGTCTTTTCAGCAAGGCAAGCAAGGATGAAAGTTGGCTATGGTACAAGAAACTGTCTCATCTGAATTTCAAAGTTATGAATGATTTGGTGAGGAAAGATCTTGCTAGAAGAATTCCACAAGTGGAGTTTTCCAAGGATGGTTTGTGTGATGCCTGTCAAAAAGGGAAACAAAAGAAGGCATCATTCAAAAGAAAGACAGAGTCATCAATTGTCCATCAGCTTGAGTTGCTTCATATGGATCTATTTGGCCCTGTGAATGTCATGTCTATTTCAAAGAAGAAATATTGTCTTGTGATTGTTGATGATTTTTCTAGGTTTACATGGACCTTCTTTTTGCACTCCAAAGATGAGGCAAGTGAAATCATTATCAATCACATCAAGATGGTAAACAATCATCCTGACTTGAAAGTAAGAAGGATTAGGAGTGACAATGGGACAGAATTCAAGAATTCAAGCATGAAGGTGTTCTGTGAAGAAAATGGTATTTTGCATGAGTTTTCAGCAGCAAGGACACCACAGCAAAATGGTGTAGTTGAAAGGAAAAACAGAACACTTATTGAAGCTGCAAGGACAATGCTAGATGAATCAAAGTTGCCAACTTATTTTTGGGCTGAGGCAGTTAACACAGCTTGCTTCACTCAAAATATTTATTTGATTAATCAGGCCAAAGGTATGACCCCTTATCAACTACTCAAAAGAAAGAAGCCACTATTGGATTTTCTTAATGTCTTTGGATGCAAGTGCTTTGTTCTGAGAAATCAAGCTGAGCATTTGGGGAAATTTGAAGCAAAGGCAGATGAAGCAATATTTGTGGGATATGCAGCAGGGAAAGCTTACAGAGTCTATAATCTCAGAACCAACATTGTTATGGAATCTATACATGTTGTTTTTGATGATCTCAAAATTCAAGGTCTCTGTGATGAAGGTTTCCATGAAAGTCTTTCTTTTGAGAATAAGGAAGGAGATCAAGTGAATCATGTTAAGGCTACTGAGAAACAGCCTAAAGTTGTTGTATCTAGCACAAATGAAAGCAGCAGTGAAGATGAAATTGCTGCATTAAGGTTGAAAAGAATAGCTGCTAGCAGACCAAATGGTCATTTCGTTGACAGTCATGATGGTGGATTCGTTGACAGTCAAAATGAGCGTTTCGTTGACAGCCAAAATGGTCATACCGTTGACAGTCATAGAAATGCTTCTAGAAGTGATCATTTAGGGACAACAAACTTAGGGGGAGTTTCTCAAGGACAAATATCCAATCAAGGCAATCATGATCATGAAGCTACCTCTTCAAGAGCAAATCTACCTCCCTCAAGGAAATGGACTAAAGATCATCCCTTTGAACTTATTATAGGTGATGTTACTTCAAAAGTCCAAACTAGAAGAGCAACTCAAGAAGAATGTCTATATAGCAGCTTTCTGTCTCAAGATGAGCCAAAGAAAGTTGAGGATGCACTTCTAGATCCAGATTGGGTTTTAGTTATGCAAGAGGAGCTAAACCAATTTGAGAGGAACAATGTTTGGAAGCTGGTGCCCAAGCCTAAGGACAGGAGTGTCATAGGCACAAAATGGGTGTTCAGAAACAAGATGGATGAAAATGGTATAGTCACAAGGAACAAAGCTAGATTGGTTGCAAAAGGCTATTCACAGGAAGAAGGAATTGATTTTGATGAAACCTTTGCTCCTGTTGCTAGACTAGAAGCAATAAGGATTTTCCTAGCCTATGCAGCCCATGCCAATTTCAAAGTCTATCAAATGGATGTGAAGAGTGCTTTTCTGAATGGGGAATTGGAAGAGGAGGTGTATGTAAGTCAACCTCCTGGTTTTGAAGATGATGATTTTCCAGAATATGTATACTTCCTCCTCAAAGCACTCTATGGTTTGAAACAAGCACCTAGAGCCTGGTATGACACACTTTCACAGTTCCTCCTTGAGAATCACTTCACTAGAGGTACTGTAGATAAAAATCTTTTTCACAGGGTTGTGAATGGCTCTACTATACTTGTTCAAATTTATGTAGATGACATAATCTTTGGGTCTACAGATGTGAAACTTTGTCAAAAGTTTGCCAAGCTTATGCAAAGTAAATATGAAATGAGCATGATGGGAGAATTAACTTACTTTCTTGGTCTTCAAGTGAAGCAAGTTAATGAAAGCGTTTTCATTAGTCAAACAAAATATATTCATGATTTATTAAAGAAATTTAACTTAATGGAATGCTCTCATGCCAAAACTCCCATGCCTACTGCCACCAAACTTGAATTGAATACTAAGGAAAAATCTGTGGATATTTCAAGTTACAGAGGCATGGTAGGCTCACTTCTATATTTAACAGCTAGTAGACCTGATATTATGTTTGCTACATGTCTATGTGCTAGATTTCAGGCTGATCCTAGGGAATCCCATTTAGTTGCTATTAAAAGAATTTTCAGATATCTCAAAGGAACACCAAACCTTGGCATTTGGTATCCTAGAGAATCTGGTTTTGAACTAATTGGTTATTCAGATGCAGATTTTTCAGGATGTAAAATTGACAGGAAAAGCACAACTGGCACCTGTCAATTCTTAGGAAACAAGCTTGTGTCATGGTTCAGCAAGGAACAAAACTCAGTTTCCACCTCCACAGCTGAGGCTGAGTATATTGCAGCTGGAAGTTGTTGTGCACAGATTTTATGGATGAAAAATCAACTACTTGATTATGGATTAAGAGTTGAGAAAATCCCTATTTTCTGTGACAACACTAGTGCCATTGCCATTACTGAGAATCCAGTGCAGCATTCAAGGACCAAGCACATTGACATCAAGTACCATTTCATTAGAGAACATGTTATGAATGGTACTGTGGAGTTACATTTTGTTCCAAGTGAACAACAACTTGCAGACATCTTTACAAAGCCACTTGATGAATCAACATTCTCAAGATTAGTAAGTGAGCTAGGTATGCTAAATTTCTCTTAATTATTTTTGAGATATTTGCAAGTTACAATGTAGCCAGAAATTTGCTATGTTTTTCTGTGAATTAATTTTCTCAGGAAAAAGTGAAATTTTGTCTAAGTCAAAATTACTATGTCAACGAAACGCACCATTTCGTTGACAGTCTTAGCATTTTTCTGGGTGTTTCGTTGATAGCTCTTTTATATCAACGAAACGCAGCTTTATCAACGAAATAGACAGGACCTTAAACGCCCAATTCTGATTCGTTGATATAGTGCTTTTAATCTGAACCGTTGAGATTTGACACGTCTTTTACCACGATCTATGCATACACCCCTGTAAGTATAAATCATGGTAATACTTTAAGAGTAACGGTTATATTTTTAAGCCAATCCAGTAATTTACATTTATTATTGGACTCATTTTCTGAGAATTTTTGGGGGAGTATTTAAGAAATTCTATTTTCCTTAATTTCTTTTTTACCTGTTCTTAAAAATTCCAAAGGTTTTTCTCTCTTCTTCTCTCTAACAAGCAATTCAGTTCGAAGCTTTTTCTCACTCAACAATGGCACCCATAGTCAAGCTCATGTCTGCTGGAGGGTTTATCCATGAGAAAAACAACTCCATCCCCTTTGTTGTCAAAGAAAGCCCGAACAGTCTGTTTTTCAAAATGATGGACTTCATGAAGAATTGCAAGTTGAGCTACGCAATGTTTCACTCTACACCACTCTACAATGAGATAATCGAAGAAATGTGGACCTCATGTGAGTACAGTGGGACAAATTGCACTTTGCAATTCACCATCCAAGGTAATGAGTATATAGTTAATTCTGATGTGTTGCAAGCATGCTTACACCTTCCTGAAAATAATTGCTCTACTTTGCCCACATTCACTGAAATTGTTAACATGCTAAATTCCATAAACTACTCATTGTCTACTGATAATTTGGGTAAGATAATTAGGAGAGGTTTGGTTAGGGAATACAGTTATTTAGCTGATGCATTCATTAAAGTCTTTTCTGGTAAAATTAGTAATTTTGATGCATTAACTAATTCCTTGTTGATTCTATTTACCATGCTCCTAACTGATAGATATTACAACTTTAGCACCCAACTTATGTATGAAATTGGTGCTAAGTTGGGTGATAAGGCAAATAGGAAGAAAAATATCTATTATGCTAGATTTCTGATGATGTTGGCTAACCATGTTAGTCCAGCACCATTGGTTATCTGTAACCCTGTGTCTAGGTTTGATTGCTTTGTGCAAGAGAAGAGAGTATTGATAAACATACTGCGGCTGAACCACAATGGTGATGTTCCAGTGGTGTATCTGCCAATAATTGAGGTAACCACTGCTATCCCTTCTAGTATAGTTGTTACTTCAACTGTATCACCCAGTCCTGTTGCTGTGGAGTCTGTAGTTGTGACCCAACAGGCTCCTGCCCCAGCAACAAAACCAAAATCAAAGAAATCCTCCAAGCCAACCTCAGGTGCTTCCCAAAAGGCACCTGTTGTAAAATCAACTACACAACCTAAGGGGAGTGATGTAGGTGCTGTAAGAGGTGAGGGAAGGGGTGAACATAAAAGAAACCCTAAGGATAAGGAAGGAAAGATGAGTGAGATCCAGCCAAGCCCCATTGTGTCTTCCCAACAAGGCACAATGAGTAATATGGATTTAAGCACAAGTCTAATTGCATCCTCCCAAAAGGATGTAATTATTGAAACAAGCTCTCCTCCAAGAGCACACTCCAAGAGGGTAAGGGACACTTCAAGCCCACAGTCTACTATTTCCCAATATCAAAGGAGAGTGAAGCAAAAATCCCAGGTTTCACAGGGTGCACACACACTGGAAGCAACACTTCCAGTTTCTCAAATTCAGTTTGATGTAACCCCTATCATTACTCTGGGGTTACAGTCCCATTCTTTAAATATAAATCTTGAACCAACTCCTCAAAATTCACCAACTCAATCATTAGATGTGGATATGATCCATTCATCTATCCCTGATTCTCCAACTCTTTTCTTGGAGAAGCCCCACTCTGAGATTGGTGACCATCACTTGTTAAGTGATTTGTTGGGCCACCAATCATTCTTTTCTGAAGTTACAAGAGGATCTGTGGAACAATCTCTTAAATCAATCACCACAGATTCTACTGTAATTTCACTTTCTCAAAGTGCTTTCTTGACTTCATCAACGAAACAGTCTCTTTCGTTGACAAGTGTCTCTCCATCAACGGTATCCATACCGTTGACAGTTCAAACTACCATACCGTTGATAGTTCATTCTGCACCTTTAATTGAAAATCAAGTTGTTTCCACAACTAGTGTAGATGATCTAGTGGTAGTTGAGACACTTCTAGGATTGAGAGGGAGTGAAACTGAGAGGCTGGCTTGCAGCCAGGCAAAATGAGAGGTTGAGAGTGAGAGGCTGACTATTTCTTCCAGTCAGGCAAAAGGAGAGGCTGAGGGTTCCACCTTAGTAGGTGAAGGTGAGGGTGTGAGAGGTGTGAGCCATGGGGAGCCCATGATGCAAGAAAATAGAGGAGAGAGAGAAGGGACTACATGAGCAATAAGGGATGAAGCAGCCATTGCAAGTGAGTTAATGGAGGTCAGTGAGGGAGAAAGGGAACCTACTTTCCAAGAGCATTATCAACAAACTCTGGATAGTATTTCCCTGGATCCTGAGACCTTTACTCATCCTGTGCCAGCCTATCAAATTATGGCTCAGCAGGGCAATGTGGAGGCAGAAAGGTCACTAAACCTAATTCATACAACTGCATCAATGCAAAGAGCAAAGGATACCTTGACCAATCTACCTCCAGGAGCTGCAGCAAGTGGAGACTTTGACTTTTCTGATGATGAGGACAGCTATGGTGACAATCTACAGGTGGCCACTACTTCACAGACTGGGACTTTTGTGATGCCTCCTAGACCAGACTGGCTTTCTCAGGATATGCATGGAAGATTCACTCTAGATGCTGCTATCTCAAGGCAGTACAATGAGGCATATCTAGCTCATGAGTCTGCAAATGCAAGGGACAAGAAATTCTACAAGGCCATCATGGATTCTCTGGAAATCCAAAGGCTACAGATGCTACAAACAAGGATTGAAGCTACAGAAATCAAGGATTCCATTAGCAACCTCAAGGATGCTAATAACAGGAGGTTGGATGAAAAGCTTCCTCTTCTCACTGTGTCCAAGATGACCAGGTTTTTCTTTAAGGAACCTGAAGTGGCTACCTCCTTGAAGACTCTCTCTTCTAGAGTGGACAAGGTGGAAGCTACTTTATCTCAGATGCAAAAGGAACATGAGAAGCAAACACAACTATTGGCCCAACTAGTGGCAGCTCAAGGACTCCCGGTCATCTCTTTTGATGATAACAAAAAGGGGGAGAAATCTAAGGAGCTAGACATTCAAATCACAAAGGTTATGGTCCCAGTCATTTCCTTACCAAATGAGCCACTAGCAATGGGGGAGCTTGGAAAGAAGCAAAAGGATGGTATTGACCTAATACAGGAAGCTTCTATGAGGATGAGACTTGCAGAACAAATTAAAGACCATTGGTCCAACATAGAAGCAAGGGTCAAGAAAATTGTTGGAACTACAAAGGACTCAAATCCGTCAACGGATCATCCATCAACGAATGCCATGGTTCTAGTGTCAACGGAATGGGAGCCACAGACCAATTCTTTCTATCAGGTAGAGCCCCTTCTACATGGAGTCACTCAAGGTCCAAGGAAGGAAAAAGGACAAACTTCATGCATTAGGGATGTGGAACAAGCTACACTCCAAAGAAGCTTATCTCCCAAGTCCCCTGCTAAACCAAAGGGCAAAAATATAGCAAAGATTTTCTATCCTGCACCTTATCCAGATGAGCTCAAGCTTCTTGGTCTACTTATCACAAAAAGCAAGGAAAGCAATGATCATGAGATAAGGAAGCAAATGACAATTGTCTACAGGAATGGACAAGAAATCTGTGTTTGGGCTGGTCACCCAAACTTTGCTAAAGCTAAAGCTGAAGAGTCAGAAAGAGCAGCAATGCAAGCCCTTGTAGTTGCTCAATCTCTTGATGAAGAAGAAATACAGCTAGAAGAAAAAGCAAGAGAGGAAAGGAGTGCAAAGAAGAGCACAAGGCAACCAAAGGCAAGAGCTAGGAGAAACATAGCCTTTGAGAATGATGACTCTCAGAGCATTGCATCAGACTCTTCTGTACCAATTGCACCTCCAACAATTCCTGATCCAGTTTCAGAGGTAAAGTTAGCCTGTGATCCTAATCATCCTGTCAATTTCCATGATCAGCCAATTGAGCCAAAGGGAGAGCCAATTGAGTTTTATGAGGCCAACTTTCCAAAATTCCTCTTTGAAATGGATCCAAAGAAGAAATCTAAGCAAAGGGCTACCAATGCTAAGCCAATTCTGGTAAGGAGACCACAAGCTGAGAAACCCCCTACCAACCCAGAAGACTTCATCTACATTGCTGATATCAGGGAGGAGTCTGACATTCATATCAATCTTGATGACCTGGTTGAAGTGAGAGGAATAGCAGCCTCTTACAAACTACCAGAGAGATTGGTATTTGTCTACAAGGGTGGGAGAGAACAGGTTTGGCCTCTACACAGAATTCTGGGAGAAGACTATTAGACACTGCTATCTGTGTTTAAATGTTTGAAGAAAGATTTTGGTTTTACCAAAACAGCCAAGTCTGAGGTTGTCTCCATGATTTGCCAAATCAAAGCTAGCTGGAACAAGCCTGGTGCACTTCCCAGAGTATTGAAGGTCCCTCAAACAGGAAAGATAATTCATCTCCAACCTTTTTGGATGATGGAATTCAGAGATAAGGACAACTGTAGAAGATTCTTCAGAATAGAAGACCAACTGGAGAAGGCATCCAATGAAACTCTAAGATTAATGCAATCCAAGTTGGGGAATCAAGATGAAGAATAGAAGATTTTCTACAGAAGACTTCAAGCTCAAATTGAGGAGAACAATGCAAGAAAAGGGAAGAAAACAAGACCACAGAGGCAAAGATGAAAAATCTGCTCAGTCTAGAGGAGCAACTCTGTGCACTTGTTTTGTAAGATTTTCTACTTTGCATTTCAATTAAATTCAATGAAGCTCAATGCAATTTCTACTTTTATCATGTGTAATATGTCTGAGTGTTTTTGTTATCATCAAGGCTCTTGATTTATGGATGTTATTCTATCAGTCATAAATTGGGGGAGATTGTTAGGAATATGTTGTTCTTGATGATATTTATAAAAACACTTAGTAGATTTTGTATTAAGTCATTTTGTAACTGTCAACGAAATGGCATGCTTTGCAGTGTTTCGTTGACAGGAAGCTCATCAACGAAATGAGTGATGTAGCAATTGCACTGTACAATACTTCACAGTTTGATATGCAATTTGTTGTATGTATTAGATAGGTTTTTCTAAGTCATACTAGATAGGCAAAATAGGTTGGTGAATTGTAAATATATTATGCCATGTAATTTTGCCTAAGTGAAGACATGTCAACGGTATGAAGATTACTCTATCAACGGTATGAAGATTAGTCTGTCAACGGAATGAAGATTACTCTATCAACGAAACGAGGAATACACCATCAACGAAATGAAGAATAAAGCTATCAACGAAACACATCTCCATGCCATCAACGAATCACTATTACTTTTTGAATAGTTGACAAAGTGATAGTGACAGTTTACTGAACAGATCTAAAGGAGATATGGAAGTGTACTGTGCATTGAAAGCCATCTAAATGGTTACTGGAAATAAGGAAACATTCCAATTTCCAATAAGGCTCTTGGGAGTGATCATAATAAGCGTGAAGACAAAAGCAAGGATCTCCAAGGACCATTGGACAAAAGGAATGAAAAGCAAACTATTGATGGTTATTACTAGTGTACTTTAGTGTAACCAAAAATAGTATTGTAAACTTGGGAATGTATATAACCAAGTGTAGCAGTTAAAATAGGTGATAGAGAAGAAAAACAAATAGATTGTATTAGCTATCTTTGAGAGCATACTTCTCTACACTCTTGTAACTGAGCAGCTGTGTACATTTTGTATCACAGATTATTTCCGCAATAAAAATCACTTCAGTTGGATCATCAAACAATCCAACTGAAATTATTTATGTGCTTGTGATTTTTACATTAAGTTCAGTTTTTATTTGTAAGTTGTTTTTAAGTTTAAGAAATATCAAGAATTGTATTCAACCCCCCCTTCTACAATTCTGTTAGGTCATTTGGGATTAACAATTGGTATCAGAGCGAGCTTCTAACATACAAGAAGTTTAAAGATCAAGACCAAAACAGTAACCATGGTGAAGAAGGATGCAGGAGTAAAAATACCAGTTCTTGATAAGGACAATTACTTTCACTGGAAAGTAAAGATGCATTTACATCTCATGTCTATGGATGAGAGATATGTAGACTGCATTGAGAAAGGTCCACACGTTCCCATGAAGTTTGCATCTAGAGTTGGACTGCCAGATGATGCTCCTGATGTAGAGATTCCAAAACCTGTCTCAGAATGGACTATTGAAGATCTTGCAGAAATCCACAAAGATAAGAGAACCATGAACATTCTGTTTAATGGTTTGGAGCAAGAGATGTTTGACAATGTCATCAACTGTACAACCTCCAAAGAAGTATGGGACACTGTTAGAACTCTCTGTGAAGGTACTGAGCAAGTTAGGGAAAACAAAATGCAGCTCCTTATACAACAATATGAGCATTTTCATTTTAAAGCTGGTGAAACCCTAAATGACACGTTTAGTAGGTTTCAAAAGCTTTTGAATGGATTAAAGTTGTATGGGAGGATCTATCAAACCAAGGATTCAAACCTTAAATTTCTTAGAGCTCTTCCAAAAGAATGGAAGCCTATGACTGTTTCTCTCAGAAACACTCAAGAGTAAAAAGACTACACTCTTGAAAGGCTTTATGGAACCTTAAAGACATATGAGTTGGAAATGGAGCAAGATGAAGAAATTGAAAAGGTACAAAAGAAGGGTGGATCTATTGCATTGATTGCATCTGTGAACCAACTGGAGGATGACAATGAAGAAGCTGCAAAGGCCACAACTAGTCGAGCTAGTTGTAGGAGTGATGTTAGCAAGGGTAAAGGCAAGATGACAGAAGAAGAAGAATCAGAACCAGCCAACTTGGATGACTTAGATGAGATTGATGAACACATTGCTTTTCTGTCAAGAAAATTCTCTAAGTTCAAGTTTAAGAGAAACTCAGAAGCAAGGCCACCAAGAAGAAACTTTCAACCCAGCAAAACTAACTGGATTGAAAAGTCTAAGTCTAAATGTTTCAATTGTGGAATGCTTGGCCACTTTGCTGGAGACTGCAGAAAGCCCAAGGTTGAGAAGGGCAACAGGAAATTTGAGCCTGTTGATTATAAAAAGAAATACTTTGAACTTCTCAAGCAAAAAGAAAAGGCTTTCATGTCTCAGGAGTATGATTGGGCTGGTAATGGTGAAGATTCTGATGATGATGTTGAGTATGTCAACTTGGCTCTTATGGCTGACAATCATGAGCAGGAAGCAAGCTCCTCAAGCAACCAGGTAACAATTACTAATCTTTCTGAGCTTTCTAAAGAGGAATGCGATAGTGCAGTAAATGAAATGTCTACTGTACTATATAATTTGCGTGTTACTCTTAAATCACTTACCAAAGAGAATTCAAGAATAAAAGAGACTAATTTGCTCTTAAGTGATAGGAATGCAATGTTAGAAGCACAACTCATTGAATTTGAGAAAATGAGATGTGTTAGTAGGGATGCTAAGAAGGAACTTGAGAACGTGTTAGAAAGGGAAGAAATTCTTAAAACACAACTTGAGATAGAACAAAGTGTGATTGCAAAATGGAAAGATGCCAGGAATGTTGCTACCAACATCATTAATGTTCAAGGTATGGAATCTTTCTGTGAGCAATCATGGAAAAAGAACAAAGAGAAGCTAGGGTATGTTGGTGAAACCTTAGAATCAGAAACAGAGTCAACAAACAACAATGATCATTTGTTGAAGGTTGATATGTCAACGGAATGCAATGTTTCGTTGACAGATGAACCATCAACCGATCAGGCTGTTTCGTTGACAGAGAAAAGAAAAGATAAACTCACTAGACTTAATAACATGTATGGTCCTGTCACCAAGAACTTTGTTAGAATAAACTCACTAGACTTAATAACAAGTATGTAAAATAAAGTTTACATATTATAGTTAGAATAGCGTACGCTACTGATAGTACTTCTTGAGATGTTCCATGTTCCAAGCACGAGGAATATCCTTTCCATTTAGATCAGCAAGATAGTAGGTTCCACTCCATAACACAACCCGGACTCTATAAGGTCCTTCCCAGTTGGCTCCAAAGACTCCATGATTGTGAACTTTGGTGTTAGGCATAACCCGTCGCAGAACATAATCACCAATCTTAAGAGGCCTCGCCTTCACTTTGGTATTCTAATGCCTAGCCACCCGATGATAGGCTGCTAACCTAGTCTGAGAGGTAGTCCTGAGTTCTTCTACCATATCTAGATAGAGATGATGATTTACCTCATTAACTTCTGGCTGAAAATTATCCCTTCTGAACGATCCTGCCCCAAGCTCAACTGGTACCATAGCCTCACACCCATAAGTCAAGACGAAAGGAGTTTCCCCTGTTGTGGTTCTGGGAGTGGTATTATAACTCCAAAGGACATTGGGCAACTCCTCAGGCCAGCTACCCTTGCTATCTTCCAATTTCGCCTTCAAAGTATGTTTGATGATCTTATTAACTGCTTCTGTTTGGCCATTAGTTTGAGGATGACTAACAGCAGAGAAACTCTTCACAATGCCAAGGTTATCACATAGCTCCCGCATCTCTTTATTATCAAACTGCTTTCCATTGTCAGATATGAGCTTATAAGGAATCCCAAACCGGCAAACAATTGAACGATACACAAAATCTACCAACTTCTTAGCAGTAATCGTAGCCAAAGGCTCGGCCTCTGCCCACTTGGTAAAGTAATCCACGGCAACCACATCATACTTAACACCTCCCTTCCCTTTAGGTAACTCTCCAATCAAGTCAATCCCCCACATCGAGAAAGGCCAAGGACTAGTGATAGAAGTAAGTGGAGCAGCAGGGTTATGAATGTAATTAGCGTACCTTTGGCACTTGTCACAAGCCTGGACAAACTGAAACGCATCCTCCTTTAATGTAGGCCAGAAGTACCCTTGCCGCAATACCTTCTGGGCTAGAGATCCACCCCCCGAGTGATTGCCACAAATACCCTCATGAACCTCTCGGAGAACGTAAGTGCATTCATCACCATCCAGACACTTAAGTAAAGGTTGATTGAAGCCTCGCCTATAAAGAATCCCTTCATAATTAACATATCGGGCTGCTTTGTAACGTAACCTTCGAGCCTCTCCTTTGTCTTCGGGAAGAGTTCCATTTGTTAGATATTCCCAAATCGGAGTTTTCCAGGTGAGGAGGACAGGTTCCTCCAGTTGCATCAAATCAGCTTCTGGCACACTTGGTTGTCTTCTTATTTCCAAAGGAATGACCCCCAAGAGTGCAGCACCTCTTTGAGATCCTAACTTTGCCAGGGCGTCCGCCTCTACATTAGCGTCTCTAGGAAGCTGCTCCAACCTAGCCTCCTTAAACAAGCTTATCAACCGCTGAGTGCATCTCATATATAACTCTGTACGAGGTCCTCTTGCTTGGAACCCCCCGTTGACTTGGTGTACAACCAACATAGAGTCACTCCAGATGTTTATATTCTCCACTTTCATCTCAAGGGCAAGTTTCAAGCCGGAAATTAAAGCTTCATACTCAGCATCATTGTTTGTAGCATAAAAGGTGAAGTGGATGGCGCTTTGTAAATGATGTCCTTCAGGACTAACCAAGACTATTCCTCCTCCAGCCCTTTCGTTATTGATAGCGCCATCAACATACAAAGTCCACCATGGGGACGAGTTATCATGTTCAACTTCGGCCTCGGGCAAAGGAATTGAGATTATTGCGAGGTTGTCACCTTCTCGTTCAAGAGGGAACTCTAAAATGAAATCAGCCAAGGCTTGACCCTTGATAGAACTTCGAGGTCTGTATTCCACATCAAACTGTCCCAACTCAATAGCCCACCGGAGCATACGCCCAGAAGTCTCCGACTTGTGCAACACCTGCCTCAAAGGATACGCCGTTCGGACCTCTACCTTGTGTGCCTGGAAATAAGGCCTCAATTTTCTGGAAGCTAAGATCAAAGCATAAACAAGCTTCTCCATGTTGTTATATCTAGTCTCTGCATCCAATAACCTTTTGCTCACATAGTAGACTGGGAACTGAACCTCGCCTTCTTCTCTAACCAGGACTCCGCTTACTGAATATTACGAAACAGCCAGATACAAAATAAGGGTCTCACCTTCCAAAGGCTTAGATAAGAGAGGAGGTGATCCCATGTGGTCCTTTAGCTGTTGAAAGGCCCTTTCACATTCAACTGTCCATTCGAACCTCTTTCCTGTACCCTTGATAACTTTGAAGAATTCTCGGCACTTATCAGAAGATTTGGATACGAAGCGATTCAACGCTGCCACCCTGCCAGTCAAACTTTGAACCTCCTTCACCGTTCTGGGTGACTTCATGTCTAGAAGAGCTTGTATCTTTGCTGGGTTTGCCTCTATTCCTCGGTGATTCACCATAAATCCCAAAAATTTCCCAAACTCCACCCCAAATACACATTTCTGAGGGTTGAGCTTCATTCTGTACTTTCTCAATATCTGAAACGTCTCATCCAGGTGAACTATGTGATCCTCTGCCCGTTTAGATTTTACAAGCATATCATCTACATAAACCTCCACTGTCTTTCCAATCTGCTCTTTGAACATCATGTTGACCAGTCTCTGGTACGTAGCTCCTGCGTTAATCAAGCCAAAGGGCATTCCTATGTAACAGTACAACCCCCTATCTGTGATAAAAGAGGTGTCCTCTTGATCTGGTTCATACATAGGAATCTGATTGTAAGCCGAATAGGCATCCATAAAACTGAGAAGAGCATGCCCGGCTGTGGCATCTACCATTTGATCTATTCTAGGCAAATGGAAGCTATCCTTTGGGCACGCTTTGTTTAAATCTGTGAAGTCTATGCATACTCTCCACTTTCCATTGGGCTTCTTTACCAAAACAGGGTTTGCCAGCCAGTTAGGATAGAAGGACTCTTTAACTAGGCCGACTTGCATAAGTCGATCAACCTCTTCTTTCAAAGCTATTGCTCTTTCTCCACTAATCAGACGCCTCTTTTGTCTGAAGCCTTTCTTCCGTAGGGGGTCAATGTTAAGATGATGACACATAACGTCTGGATCAATTCCTACCATGTCCGCATGACTCCAAGCGAAAACATCCAAGTTTTTCTTCAAGAACTCAATCAACCTTACCCTCAAGCTAGACTCGAGCTTGGCCCCTATCTGAAGTATCTTGGGAGGGTCTGCTTCCTCCATTAGGATTGAGAGTGTATCCTCTACTGGTGCTATCTTTTTGTCATTCTCCGGTAGACGCGGGTCTAGATCAAACTCGACATCCGTTATGCCGCTAGATTCTCCTACTTCTTGCACAGACACTACCCCATCCTTCCTAGGTAGCTGAGAGGACAATGCTTCCGATAATTCTGCAGGAAATTCTATCAAAGGTTTCAAGCTATCTTCCATGATCATTTTACATTTCTTTGCTCGTAGACTACGCTGATCTGCTTCATCGTCACTGGAATCTTCTACAATTCCCTCATAGAAAGGGTTTGGTGGGGGAGCTTCGATCATTAGCACCCCATGTTTCTAGTTCAAAGGAGCCTCGTCTTCTTGCGAAACCTCTTTTGCCTTCAACATGTCAGCAGTTCCGCCCACAGGTGGTGGGGCTTCCAACAAGAAAATTGGAATTCCATCTCTTGCCAAAGCTTCATAATTCTGAAGCCTATCCTCTTCTGGAAACTCGATTGTATAGACCATATTAGTGTTAGCATACGGGGGTCTGAAAGATGCTTGGGTTTCTTGCGTATCTTCTTGATCAAAGTCAGCCATATCGGAGTCCTCCCCTACTCCCTTGCTTCCTTTGCGAGATGATCTGATCATTCTACTGTAGCAGTCGCGAGAATCGTATTGGCATCCCTTAATGCAACCTACACCATTTGGAGTTGGGAACTTCATGGACAAATGATAAATTGAGGTGACGATCCTCATCTCCTTTAGGACTGGTCGCCCTAACAAGGCATTATAGTGCGTTGGTTGATCGACAACCAAGAAGTCAAAGACTTGTGTAGCTGAGAGAGGACCTTCCCCTAGGGTAAGTGGTAGCCTGATTGTTCCTTTAACTCGAACAGAGTCCCCCGTAAAGCCATAGATATGAGTTGTTCCTTGAGTCAGTTCTTTATCTAGAAATCCCATCTTCTTATACGTTCCATAGTAGAGAATGTTTACGGAACTCCCTGTATCTACGAACACACGATGGACATTCCTAGATCCAATTCGAACATTAACCACCAGAGCATCGCTGTGAGGATGATGCACCCACCTAGCATCTTCTTCAGAGAAAATTATCTGAATGTCTTCTCCCTTAAATAACTTGGGAGGTCTTTCTGATAGATGGTTAACATTGGTCAGAGGCGGATGTTGAGCTTCCCGAACGTATCTCTCCATTGCATTTCTCCCGTTTCCCCCAATGTGAGGTCCTCCAAAGATAGTATGTATGCTTTCCTCTCTTACGAACACAGGCTTCTCAAGTTCCTTTCCTTCCGTAGAGCCTTCAATAACTTCGGTTACTTTAACTGGAGCCTCTTCTTTGTATTTCTTTACTTCCTTGACTACCCAGTCAGTAATCTTTCCTTCCTTTATCAACTTTTCAATTTCTTCTTTCAGCTGTCTGCAAGCATAGGTGTGGTGTCCATGAGACTCATGATATGCGCAGTACCTGCCTTTATCTTTCGCAGCGGCCCTTGACAATGGTGCAGGCTTCTTTTATAGGCCTTGACTCTTGGTGATCTCATAGATATAATCAATAGATGCTGTGAGAGGAGTGTAATACTTGCGAGGCATAGTCTGATTTTCTCGCCGATTCGGAGGCGGAGGTGGACAACTTGGGGGGCTAGGTGATCGAGATCTGATAAATTTATCCCTTCCTTTGTTCTCCTTTGGACTAAGGGACTTCGAGCGGGTTGGTCCACTATCCTCAACTAGATTCACATCTCCTCTCCCGTTCTTTTTTTCTGTTTTGGGGCTAGGAAATCTCTCTTTCCGTTTATTCCGTCGTGGTGCATCTCCATAGTCACTCCTCTTCAAAGCCTCTTCCTCTCGTTTGAAAGGCTCTGCCTGTAAGTACAAGGCTGCCAACGTTGAAGGTTCTTCTCTTTGCAGATTTTTCCAAAAATCAGTTCCCACACGAACCCCAGCGATCAAAAAGTTCTTAATGGTTTCCTCGGATGCCCCTCGCACAGTAGGGACCTCTGCATTGAAACGTTTAAAGTATTCTTGGAGAGTCTCTCCATCTCGTTGTTTGATGTTAGCTAGAGTTGTGACAGGTGGAGCATAATGAATTGAAGACTGAAATTGGATTAAAAACATCTTACGCATTTGTTCCCAGGATGTGATTGATGCAGGTCCTAGCTTTTGAAACCATTGGTGAGCATTTCCTCTCAATGTTGAGGCAAGGAGTCTACACTTCGTTAGGTCCTCCACTTGATAGAGTTCCATCTCTGTATTAAACCTACCTATATACTCTGCGGGGTCTGTGCTTCCATTAAAGCGAAGATCTCTTGTACCTCTAAATGCCAGTGGAAGAGGAGCCTCTCGTACAGCAGCAGAAAAAGGAGAAGGTGTTGCATCAGGTATCGCCCCTCCTTGACCTTCTGACTGAGCAATAAGCCTTCGCAGTGCATTCACATTGATGCCTTCCAAGCCTGGGATTGTTTGAGTTCTACCTCCTAGTTCCGCATGAGGTGTAGGTTCCCGTTGCAAGACACTGGGCACTGGTAAGTAAAGGTTCTGTCCTTGCTGAGGTATAGGTCTTTGGGGTGTAGGTTCCCTCTGATGATAGGTTGGCTCTCGGGGTGTAGGTTCCCTCTGATGATAGGTTGGCTCTTGGGGTGTAGGTTCCCTCTGATGTCGCGGGCCACTACCATGATTAACGTGACGTCCGCCATGGTTGTGCTGAGAAAAGATTATACCTCTGTCTCCCATTCTTTCATACGAGGGACCACGCTCACCTACTCTCCTTTGTATTTAGAGCTTGATCTTCCTGAGGGCGAGGTCTCCTGGAATCCTGTGTTCCCTGATTTGCACGTTCGCCCCTATAGATAGTTTGAATCGGATCTATTATCATAACATCGTCATCAGACTGGGAATTTCTAGGACGATCTCTCACTTGATTGTCTGATCTCACCCACGGTGGAGAGTGTCGCTCTCCACCATATCTTGCTCGGTAGATCTCTATCCTTCTATGTGGGTCATCAGGTGAAACCGGTCTAGAGCGTCGCATGTACGGTTCGATTCTCAGTTCACCTGGATCTTGAATTCTTGGGGTAGGAGGTCTTGAGGGGTTTCTGGGACGATCAGGGGGGAACTCCACGTACGGGGTGAGATTATCTTCATAGGTCAATTCCCTTGGGGTCACAGCTTGAAATCTTCGGTTCTGACGGGTTTCTTCAACTGTGCGGATTTCTCTCTCGGGAGGAGTATCCTTCCTTGAAGATCGTCTATGGTCGGTGATAGGTTCTTTTCCGGGGCGATGAAGTCTTCTGGCTGTATACTGATGTCGGCTGCTGGTACGTGGGGGACGCCTGTCCCTAACAGAGGTACGTCGTCTATCTGGGCTTCGACGGGCCCGCTCAGGTAACCTTCTTTCTCTTTCAAGTGACTCCATACGTTCTGCCATTCTATTCACCGTGTTTCCCATGTGAGCAATTTGACTCAACAGCTCGGTATTGCTCATCAAGACAGGAGGATCACCTCCCAGGCGAGGTACCGGATTTGCTTGGTTCGGCGTGGTGGTCTCTCTTAGATCTGACTGCCTTGGTGGTGGTGGAGGTAGATCTGTTGTGTGGATCTCAACCTCTCTCTCGTCGTTGCCTACATTAACTGGTTCTTCGGTATGGTGCGACATCCTTCCTCCAGAGATGTCAAAACCCCTCCTTCTAGTGCCAATTGTTAACAGAGGAATTTGGTGATAACCAATTCGGGGAGGGTTGCTGGAATTGTGGTAGAAACCGATGATAATGCGTAGCGTAGGTTATGGGGATTAGGGTTAGTGATTTGGGGATGGCCGAGATTGTATGTGAGAATAGGTCACAATTAAGATCGAATATTGAATTCTCTCTTTGTTTGCAAGTTGCATCGTATCATACAATGTGCCTACGTACCCTATTTATAGGGATCAAGCCAAACGTAGTTCTTGGAGAACAAGTAACCCATGGGCCGAGTTTCCTTCTTTAACAGCAAAAAGACCGGGGTCACCGCCTTTGATGCGTCATTATGAGCTGTCATGATCTTACTATCTTTTCGGAACTTATCAGATAAATTATTGACCCGGATTTATCGGAGTCAAAGCTTATCCTGATCCATAGAAAATAAGGAAAGACAGGCTCTTATGAATCAAAGGGGCGAGGCTTCTCAATCTTTTAGCAAAGCGAAGTTCCTCAACCTGGATAAAGTTTAAACTAACAAAATATTAATTATTCATTTCTTCTGGGCGAGGTTACCTTCCAGCCCTCCAGGCGAAGTTATCTTCGAACCTTCTAGGCGAAGTTATCTTCGAACCTTCTAGGCGAAGTTGTCTTCTAACCTTTTTGGGCGAGGTTGTTACACCATACCTTGGGCGAGGTTACCTGCCAAACAGTGGGCGAGGTTACCTGCCAAATACATGGGCAAGGTTGCCTGTCGAGTACATGGGCGAGATTGCCTGTTGAGTACATTCTGGACCAGCCTTGTAAGGGCGAATGCCAGTTACTGGGCTGAACCCAAAGGAGGCCTTCCTTACTTGTGGGCAAGATTAAATAGTTTATGGGCCAAGCCCAATAGACTAGGTTTCCACTGTAACCCTTCTATAAGGAAATGCCATCAAATAAGGCGAGGTTATCATTTCGATCATAACAACTAGCATGATGCACGGGCCATTCTCTAGCATTGTACCAAAATACATATCATTTTTAATTTTAAACGGTTTCAATGAAATAATTTCCTGAATATTTTGTTGCATGTACTTATATCCCCTAATGAAACTGAAGTGCAAGATCACACGTCGACCAACATCTAACAATTACATAATAAAGCTTGAGGCTATCAATAATATTGTTATAAAGATCTGACATAATTAAAGACCGATATTTTTCAACCCAGAGTAACCTAGTGCGCTTTATAAAGCACCAAACGTCAACCACATATGTAGAAATAGTCTGCCCCAAACAATAAAGCACGTCCCTCAACAGTGCAGTAGTGTGTCCTAACTATATAAAATTCATGAATACAAATTGTATTATTCCTCCGATGTTGTGAACTTTCCAGTGCTTGATATTAGTTTGATATCCATCTTTTCTATAGAGAACGGTAGCAATTGACATAATTCGTTTACTTTTACGACTTAAAAGATATATTTGAGTGTAATTATATATTTTTCGTTTATACATGTTTAGTTATGATGTCCCTGTTTTAATTTACATATAATTTGACTTACTTGTTCATATAAGCATTAAAAATAAGATATTTTTATAGCTTATTGTACAAACTAACACAAATTGACCGATTCTTTTAATATGTTCGAATTTACGTCATAAGTAGAAAACATCTAGTAATTTGATCTTATAATAACTCTGAACTCTGGGCAAGAGAACATAAAGTTTAAAAATAAGAGTGTTTTTCTTTTTTGTTCATCTTAGAGTTTTTCATCGACACAAATTAAATTTTGGAATGAAGTTATTTAATATTTTAATTTCTTTCTTTTCCAAGGTATATCTGAAAACACAGTTACAATATAAATGAGTTGTACAAGGATGTCATATTTTGATCTTATATCAGTTATAATTTTGACACCTCAAGAAACAGACTATTTATCAACATAATGTTGAGAAGCGGTTGAGATGTCTTTCAATCAAAATTATTAATAATTTAACTTACTCATAGGTATAATGTGGTTGATCGACCATAATATTTTGTGTACGTGTTTGCCATGCGTTTTCCTATTTTCTAAAATGTATTGATTCTTGTTAACTTGACTATTTTAATCCAATATTTTCAAAGTTTATTATCTTTAATTTCCAACCAAAATTTCTAAGTGCATATTATCCGACATTATAATCGATGTACATATAGATTAATTTTTATATTTTGTCCTATTATATATTATATATGATCTTTTTTTTGATTTATATAAGATTCATTTAACGACCTTTTTTGTTACTATCTAATATTGTTATTCCCAAATGACCTAACAGAATTGTAGAAGGGGGGGGGGGGGGGGGGTTGAATACAATTCTTGATATTTTCTTAAACTTAAAACAATGATAAAATAAAACTGAACTGAATAAACAAAAACACAAGATATAAATAATTCAGTTGGATTGTTTGATGATCCAACTGAAGTGTTTTTATTGCGGAAATAATCTGTGATACAAAAGTACACAGCTGCTCAGTTACAGAGTTGTAGAGAAGAATGCTCTCAAAGATAGCTAATACAAACTATTTGTTTTTCTTCTCTTACTTCTTTCTAACTGCTACACTTGGTTATATATTCCCAAGTTTACAATACTATTTTTGGCTACTCTAAAGTACACTAAAGATAACCGCCAATAGTTTGCTTTTCATCCCTTTGTCCAGTGGTCCTTGGAGATCCTTGCTTTTGTCTTCATGCTTATTATGATCACTCCCAAGAGCCCAATTGGAAACTGGGATGTTTCCTTATTCCCCATGTCCATTTTAATGGTTTCTGACAAGGCTGTCGCGTGCCTATCAAATAATAATATCTAACAAATCCTTCTAACTATGTAGTAGGGCAAGTTAGAGTCGATCCCACAGAGACAAACGTATCAATCACTAGTTATTCTTGATTCAATTCAACTAAGCAAGTAACACAATAAATTGTTGAGAGATTATTAATCTAAATATTATACTAAAACAAATTGTATTGTATTATCAATTAACTAAAACATCTAGAATTAAGTATCCCCACTAGCATGAATCGATGCAATTATGATTTTCTACCCCAATTAATCATACGCTACTCAAGAGGAAAGATGCGCCCTATAAAATACCAATAACCTCTCTCGAGTATTAATGGCTTCTCTAAAAATACACTCAAGCCTATTTTCATGGTATCATGCAATTTAGAGACATTAAACACAACATCCTAACTTCCTAACAATCCGTTCTACCTATTTTCATGGAGAAGTTCATGTCCTTATTGGATAAATCACAACCATCTAAGTCCAACTTTCGATGATAAATAGATATTAGGTTCAAACAATACGCATAATCACGTCTGACATGTTATTGTTAATTAAGCACAACTCAATAAGCAAGAGCATACAACATAACTGAATTGGGGGGTTATGGAAAATCATACATCAATCATAACTAGGGTTCAACTTAACCCTAGATTAAATAACTACTCACTCATAATTAAATTAACAAAACACATAATATAATAAGAACACATGACAATATTAAGAACAGAGAATAAAAACCTTTAATCTTTCTCCAAGAAGAAAAGTACAAGTCTCTCTATGTCTGTACCTATCTATGTATATCTGTCTATCTGTATATATGTCTCTCTCAGATCTGATGTTTATATACATATTCTCAAATATTTTAATGCCTTGAGAAAAGTACAATTACGTTTCCTAAACTGATTCTGTTTTACAAGGAAAATTCGTAGCTGACTTTTCTTCAGTAAATCTGAGCCGTTCCTGAATTAATTTAATAATTGGACCACTTTAGAATAAAAGAGATTTCCATTATCTTCGCGTGGGCTGTTAAATCGTCCAATTCTGACTTCTAGAACTCAAGATATGACCCAAACAGTGAATTATGTGCAGGCAGCCCAACAAATCCGATTTTCCTTCTAATAAATCTCCAAATTAAGCTCTTTATTCTCCAATCCTTCCAAATTTAGGATTTCCTTGCTTCCTACAATAAAACATTAAAATTTATTAAATAAAAATCCAATTAAATGCAAAATATAATAAATATGAGAAATAAAATCATATAAAATATATATAAATATATACTCTATCAAACATCCCCACACTTAGCATTTTGCACGTCCTCGGGCAAATAAAGAAATAAAAATAATACTAACTAATAGGACCACCACTTTCGTAGATGACACGATTGCATTGAGCATATGCAACAAGCCGTTAAACCCCTAGGCAGCCCTAGTAGGACGAGTTTTGTCTCGTGAGGGTTTATAGAAGATATACCCACAAAATCAAATATTTTCAACCACCAAGTCTCTCAAACATGCAACATATCATAGTACTCCACACATTGTAAATCTCAATCACATAACAACCTGAAAGTGTCTGAAAGTACAAGTACTCTCACTTTAAGCATCATTAACACAAAATAATCCAAGTATGCACACAATGTCTAGATAGACAAAAATATCATGAGATAGACATCAAAATCGCATTCAACAAGTAAGCATGCTATGGATAAATATCTCACATTGCTCTCACTTCACACAAGTGTATGGGTATAAGTGTATCGCTCAAGTTCAATCAATGTACTCATGTGCTACCATATGCTTGGTTGTCCACCAAATCTCCACCACCTCGTATATATGCATACATGAATCAAAAGGTCTTTGTTAAAGGTTGTAACGGGGCTTAGGTACGGGGTACGATATCAAAGAAACAGGCTAACAAGTGGCTAAATTTGATAACTAATAGAGCATAATGTTCACTTTTAATTAAAGCACCCAACATGAAACTTAGATCATGTAAAAGTTGATCAAGCTTTCACAAGCATTAAACTTCAAAGCACATATACCCCATGTACTTTCCCACTTTCACATTGTATCAATCAAATGAACACACTCTACTTGATCTTCCTCTTGCTCATAATTTCTTTTTTTTTCTTTTTTTTTTCAAAAGTCAAGTCATTCTCCAGTAACCAAGGACAGTGAAAAGTCACCAAGAATGTATTTAATACCAACACACATGGATCGTCCCTTTAATATGACATTGCACTTACCACCCATTGATCTCAAAGGAGTACTTGATACTTGTTTGCAATTCCATACCATATTGTATCCCACCAAAATGTAACCTTTAACCAAAAGAAATCCCCACACTAAATATTCACCAACCCTTGAATTGAATCAATATGCTCTACCAGTAAATCAAGACAAGAATAAATAAGTAGGCTCAAAAGTTTTAGATTGGTGATATACGAAAGAATCGGGTATATGCTCAAAGGGGTTTCACTAAGGATTATTTTTCATATGGGTACTGTTTCGGTAAATGAGGTTAATCCTAGTGCCTTTATCATATTCATGCATACACATATCATGTAGTCTCAAAACGGTTTAAAACAAGTTCTAGAGCAACAAGAATCATGATGAACATCACACAACAAAAAAATGGATTGATAAAAAATCTATCAATCATAAATTAGGCTCAAATCCTCACATGGTGAAAGCATGCTTAACTCACTAAAATTGACCAAGAAACATCTCAAGTTTTTAAATGTTCGCAAGCACACACAAGGAATTACCAAGCATCAAATGATTTTTCATGAATATGACACTCATAATTAATCATGCAAAATTAATCTACACAATGTGTACTTATCCACGCTAACATGCTTTTGAGACTAGGCAATTATATACAAAACGTTTTAAATTTTCAATTTTTTTTTAGATTTTTATAATATATATTTTTTTTGGGTTTTTTACGTCATTGAGAACTCATCCCCACACTTAAGTGGTTCATTGTCCTCAATGAATAATATATATAAATATACAAAACTAACAAGATCCTAAAAGAAATACAAAAAGAATAAGAGTGAAAAATTATACAAAGAAAGGTTAGAAATACTCCCCTAGTGCATGAAGTCCCGGTTGGAAAATGTGGGAGAGTGTTCCTCCTCCAAAATCTTGGGTTGCCTCCCAAGAAGCGCTTTTTAAGGTCTTTAGCTCGACCTTCTTATCAATCAACCTGGTGAATGGATCGAAAGTGGAGCATCCACTTTCTCAATATATTTTCTCATGACATCTCCCAAAAACTTATAACTTTCATCCACGGCTTTATCCAACAATACTATTCTTCTATCTCGAGCAAACTTTAAGAGTGCAACAACTATCCTTGACGTTTCATCTCGTGAGACAAACTTAAAAAGAAATTTAATAAGTAAGTCTTCCCAAGTAGTAATGGAATTTGAGGGTAACGAAAATAACCAATTTTTAGCTCCATCCCTTAAAGATAAAGGAAATAATCGAAGTCGAATGGCCTCATCAGAAACTCCATCACACTTGATAGTATCACAAATCTTCAAAAAGTTTTCAATATGAGCATCAGGATCTTCAACAGATAATCCACCAAACTGAATTTCACCAATCGATTTCATTATTGAAGGCTTTAAATCAACATTAGTGACATGTAAATCTCTCACCAAAATTGTAGGAGGTTTAGAGAGAAAAATATTAGCCTTCATATCTTGATCTCCACCCAAGGTCTTAACCATAAGAACAGCTTCATTACTCTTTTCAAGATCACTCTTCTTCATAGATGAGTTAAGGAAAGAGTTGGAAAATTTAAATTCCATCTTCTCATCTCCAACTTCAAAAGAAATCTTCTGTTGCATCATATCAACTTTTGCACCAGCTGTAGCTAAGAAAGGTCTTCCAAGAATGATAGAATTTTGTGCATCTTCCTCCATCTCTATGACAACAAAATCACATGGAATAAAAAACTTTCCTACCTTGACAGGAACATCTTCAAGTATTCCAAGTGGAACTTTTACACTTCTATCTGCAAGTTGTAAAGATATACGTGTGGGTTTGAGTTCACCCATCTGAAGCTTATTGCAGATTGATATGGGCATCAGACTTACACTTGCCCCAAGATCACATAGAGCTCTTTTGATTTCAAAATTCCCAAGTTTGACAGGAATAGAATAGCTACCTGGATCAATTAGCTTTTTAGGAAGACTATTCTGCAAGAGAGCACCGCACTCTGCCGTTAATGAGATAGTAGAACTTTCTTCAATCTTTCTTTTGTTTGACAATAATTCCGTAAGAAACTTCCCATATGAAGGCATCTCTTTGATAGCATCTAAGAAAGGGATATTAAGTTCTAACCTCTTCAAGATCTCCATAAACTTCATAAACTTCTCTCCAAGCCTAGCTTGCACCAACCTTTGAGGAAACGGAACAGGTGGTACGTAAGGTCTGACTGGAGCAACTGTGGGTTCCTTCTTCTTTTCTTCAATCGCTTCTTGCAAAACCACATTTTCAGTTTGAGTTTTCTCCCCATCTTCTTCAACAATAAAATTATCACTAATCATCTTCATCTCTGGCCCTTGAAATTCCTTACCACTTCTTAACGTTATAGCATTCACGTGGGCTTTATGTGGTTGTTCAGTTTGGCCAGGAAGTTGGCCTAAAGACTTGTTAAATTGATTCAACTGTTGAGCAATTTGAGTGATTGAATTCTCCATTAACTTGTTATGAGCCTTTATCTCATTGATACTTGATTCAAAGTAATCATTCTTCTTTGCTTGTGTAGAGATAAATCCTTCCAAAAGATTTTCCAAGTTAGATTTGTGCGGCTGACCTGGTTGAAAACCTGACGGCTGAGAAAAATTATTTTGTGGAGGTTGAGCTTGAGCCTGGTTATTTCTGTAGGAGAAATTAGGATGATCTCTCCAACCTGGATTGTATGTGTTGGAGTAAGGATTATATTGTGGTCTTTGATTTTGGTTGTAGAGGGCATTTGCTTGTTCCATTGCTGTTCTAGAGGGATTGTATTGACAAGCATGTTGAGTGTGTCCAGCTACACCACATATTTCACATGAAGAAACTGTAGATGAAGTTCTAGAATCCAATTTCTCAATCTTCTTAACCATTGCCTGTATAGTAGTATTCAACATGGTTAGAGCATCAACATCATACTTACCACCCTTCTTAGGATGATTTCTGTCACTGTAAGGATAGTTATCATTAGACGCCATCTCGTCTAACAAAGTTTTCGCATCCTCCGTACTTTTTTTCATAATAGATCCACCAGAAGAAGCATCAACAAAATTTCAAAACTCTTGTGTTAACCCATTGTAGAATGTTTGGATCAACAACCAGTCAGGAATTCCATGGTGAGGGCATTGTCTCTGAAGTCGTTTGAATTTTCTCCAAGCATCATGAATTGTATCGTCATCATCTTGACGAAAGTTAGATATTTCATTCCTGAGCTTTGAAGTTTTCTTCTGACTGAAGAATTTAAGTAGAAACGCCTTTGCTAGACTATCCCAAGTAGTGAATGTGTTTGGTCCTTCATCCTTCAACCAATCTTTTGCTGCATCTCGGAGAGAAAAAGGAAATAAGCGCAGCTTAATAGCATCATCACTAACATTGGTCAGCTTTATAGTATCACACTTTTCCAGAAAACTCTCAAGATGATCAACAGGATTTTCAGTGGACAATCCTGCGAAAGAATCATTGGAGACGAATTGTATGAATTGTGGCTTGAGTTCAAAGTGGGTAGCCATGATTGTTGGTCTGACAATACTGGAGAGTACGTCTGTAGCGTCTGGCATACCATGCTCCCTGAGGGCTTTTGCTGCTGTCTCACCCATAACTTCCTTGTCTTTATTTTTCCTTCGTAGTCCTGCTTGTCTTCTTGCTGTAGCTTCAATTTCAGGATCAAGAGCAATCAAATTTTCTGTACCTGAACTTCGAGTGTGCATGCAACAAGGAAACTAGAAACAAAGATCAAATAACAAGGGAATAATAGCCGAAGAAACACAACCAAAAGACTTAGCTAAACAAACTCAAAAATTAACTAATCTAATATTGCTTTGTCCCCGGCAGCGGCGCCAAAAATTTGACAAGGCTGTCGCGTGCCTATCAAATAATAATATCTAACAAATCCTTCTAACTATGTAGTAGGGCAAGTTAGAGTCGATCCCACAGAGACAAACGTATCAATCACTAGTTATTCTTGATTCAATTCAACTAAGCAAGTAACACAATAAATTGTTGAGAGATTATTAATCTAAATATTATACTAAAACAAATTGTATTGTATTATCAATTAACTAAAACATCTAGAATTAAGTATCCCCACTAGCATGAATCGATGCAATTATGATTTTCCACCCCAATTAATCATACGCTACTCAAGAGGAAAGATGCGCCCTATAAAATACCAATAACCTCTCTCGAGTATTAATGGCTTCTCTAAAAATACACTCAAGCCTATTTTCATGGTATCATGCAATTTAGAGACATTAAACACAACATCCTAACTTCCTAACAATCCGTTCTACCTATTTTCATGGAGAAGTTCATGTCCTTATTGGATAAATCACAACCATCTAAGTCCAACTTTCGATGATAAATAGATATTAGGTTCAAACAATACGCATAATCACGTCTGACATGTTATTGTTAATTAAGCACAACTCAATAAGCAAGAGCATACAACATAACTGAATTGGGGGGTTATGGAAAATCATACATCAATCATAACTAGGGTTCAACTTAACCCTAGATTAAATAACTACTCACTCATAATTAAATTAACAAAACACATAATATAAGAAGAACACATGACAATATTAAGAACAGAGAATAAAAACCTTTAATCTTTCTCCAAGAAGAAAAGTACAAGTCTCTCTATGTCTGTACCTATCTATGTATATCTGTCTATCTGTATATATGTCTCTCTCAGATCTGATGTTTATATACATATTCTCAAATATTTTAATGCCTTGAGAAAAGTACAATTACGTTTCCTAAACTGATTCTGTTTTACAAGGAAAATTCGTAGCTGACTTTTATTCAGTAAATCTGAGCCGTTCCTGAATTAATTTAATAATTGGACCACTTTAGAATAAAAGATATTTCCATTATCTTCGCGTGGGCTGTTAAATCGTCCAATTCTGACTTCTAGAACTCAAGATATGACCCAAACAGTGAATTATGTGCAGGCAGCCCAACAAATCCGATTTTCCTTCTAATAAATCTCCAAATTAAGCTCTTTATTCTCCAATCCTTCCAAATTTAGGATTTCCTTGCTTCCTACAATAAAACATTAAAATTTATTAAATAAAAATCCAATTAAATGCAAAATATAATAAATATGAGAAATAAAATCATATAAAATATATATAAATATATACTCTATTAGTTTCCAATGCAAAGTACACTTCCACATCACCTTTAGATCTGTTCAGTAAACTGTCACTATCACTTTGTCAACTATTCAGAAAAGCAATAATGATTCGTTGATAGCAGGGAGATGTGTTTCGTTGATAGCTTTATTCTTCATTTCGTTGATGAGTAAACTTCATTTCGTTGATGAGTAAACTCCATTCCGTTGATGGTGTATCCTTGTTCCGTTGATAGAGTAATCTTCATACCGTTGACATGTCTTCACTTAGGCAAAATTACAAGGCATGATATACTTACAATTAACCAACCTATTTTGCCTATCTAGTACTTAGTCAACATGACTTAGGAAACCTATCTAATACATACATCAAATGCATATCAAACTGTGAAGTATTGTACAGTGCAATTGCTACAACACTCATTCCGTTGATGAGCTTCCTGTCAACGAAACACTGCAAAGCATGCCATTTCGTTGACAGTTACAAAATAACTTAATACAAAATCTACTAAGTGTTTTTACAATTATCATCAAGAATCAACATATTCCTAACAATCTCCCCCAATTTATGACTGATAGAATAACAGCCATAAATCAAGAGCCTTGATGATAACAAAAACACTCAGACATATTACCCATGATTAAAAGTAAAAATTGCATTGAGCTTCATAAAGTTTTAGACATAAACAAGACTTACAAGACTAATGCCCAAATGTGCTCCTCTAGACTGAGCAAATGATTCATCTTGGTCTTCTTTGAGGCATAGTCTTCTTCCCTCTCCTAGAGTTGTTCTCCTCAATCTGGACCTGTAGCCTTCTGTAAAAGATCTTCTCTTCTTCATCTTGATCACCAAGCTTGGATTGCATGAACCTTAGAGTTTGATTAGATGCCTTATCCAGCTGGTCTTCCATCCTGAAGAACCTTCTGCAGTTGTCCTTGTCCTTAAATTCCATCATCCAGTAAGGTTGAAGATGGATCTTCTTTCCTGTTGAGGGCACTCTTAGCATCTTGGGAAGAGCCTCAGGCTTGTTCCAGCTAGCCTTTATTTGACATATCTTAGAGACCACCTCAGACTTGGCTGTTTTGGTGAAGCCAAAGTCTTTCTTCAAGCATCTAAACACTGTGAGTAGTGTTTGGTAGTCTTCTCCTAAAATTCTGTAGAGAGGCCATATTTGTTCTCTACCACCCTTGTATGTGAAAACCAATCTTTCAGGTAACTTTTGAGAAGCTGCAATGCCCCTTACTTCCACCAGGTTGTCTAAATCAAGATGTAAGCTGGATTCTTCCCTGATGTCAGCAATGTACATGCAGTCCTCTGGATTTGTAGGGGGTTTCTGAGATTGTGGCTTCCTCACAAATACTGGCTTTGCCTTGACAGCCCTTTTCTTTGTCTTCATTGGTTGATCCTTTTCAAATAGGAACTTTGGAAAATAGGCTTCATCAAATTCAATAGGCTCCTCCTTTGGCATGATTGGTTGATCATGAAAGTTGACAGGGTGTGCAGGGTCACATGCCAACTTTCCTCCAATAGGTAGGTCAATAGGAATTTGATGTGCACTTGTTGTGGAAGGGGCTTGAGCAGTGTCCAGAGAGTCCTCTTTTTCAAAGTTCAGATTCCTCTTAGCTCTAGCCTTTGGTTGCCTTACACTTTTCCTTGCTGGTTCAGCTTCATTAGCTCCATCCTTGGCTTTTTCTTCCTGAAAGGTCTCTTCATCTTCAAGTGCTTGAGCAACTGCCAATGCTTGCATTGCTGCCCTTTCAGATTCTTCAGCCTTGGCCTTTGCAAAATTTGGGTGACCAACCCAAATGCAGATTTCCTTGCTGTCCCTGTAGATGATGGCCCTTTGATTCCTTATGCTTGGATGATTGCTTTCCTTGCTCTCAATGATCAGCTTCCCTAGGACTTTGAACTCATCTGGCTTTGGAGCAGGATAAAATATCCTTTCAATGTTCTTGCCTTTGGGTTTGGCAGGTGATATTGGAGATTCTTAAAGCATGAAGATTGACCCTTGTCATTTCTTGAATCTTGAAAGATTCCATGCTGAAGGGGCTCTATAGCATAAGAGCTCTTGAACTGTGGCTCCATTTGTACAATCACCATTGCATTTGTTGATGGCTGATCTGTCTTTGAAGATTCAGTAATGTTCTTGAACCTTGCTTCTATGTTGGACCAGTGATCTTTGATTTGTTCTGCAAGTTTCATCCTCATAGAAGCTTCCTGGATCAGGTCAATACTATCCTTCTTCTTCTTTCCAAACTCCCCCATTGCTAGTGGCTCCTGTGGCAGTGAAATGGCTGGGACCAACACCTTTGTGATTTGAATGTTTAGCTCCTTAGATTTCTCCCCCTTTTTGTTAGCATCAAGAGAGATGACTGGGAGTCCTTGAGCTGCCACTAGCTGAGTGAGTAGCTGAGTTTGCTTCTCCTGTTCCTTCTGCATTTGAGAAAGTGTAGCTTCCACCTTGTCCACTCTTGTAGAGAGAGTTTTCAAGGATGTAGCCACCTCAGGTTCCTTAGAGAAAAACCTGGTCATCTTGGACACAGTGAGAAGAGGGAGCTTTTCATCGATCATCCTGTAGTTAGCATCCCTGAGATTGCTAATGGAGTCCTTGATTTCTGTAGCCTCAATCCTTGTCTGCATCATTTGTAGCCTTTGAATTTCCAGAGAATCCATGATGGCCTTGTAGAATTTCTTGTCCCTTGCATTTGTAGACTCATGAGCTAGATAGGCCTCATTGTACTGCCTTGAGATAGCAGCATCTAGAGTGACTCTTCCATGCATACCCTGAGAAAGCCAGCCTGGTGTAGGAGGCACCACAGAAGTCCCAGTCTGTGAAGTGGTGGCCACCTGTAGATTATCACCATAGCTGTCCTCATCATCAGAAAACTCAAAGTCTCCACTTGCTGCAGCTCCTGGAGGTAGATTGGTCAAGGCATCCTTTGCTCTTTGCATTGATGCAGTAGTATGAATTAAGTTGAGTGACCTTTCTGCCTCCACATTGCCCTGTTGAGCCATAACTTGATAGGCTGGCACAGGATGAGTAAAGGTCTCAGGATCCAGGGAAATACTATCCAGAGTTTGTTGATAAAGCTCTTGGAAAGTAAGTTCCCTTTCTCCCTCACTGACCTCCATTAACTCATTAGCAATGGCTGCTTCCACCCTTATTGCTCCTGTAGTCCCTTCTCTCTCTCCACTCTTTTCTTGCATCATGGGCTCCCCATGGCTCACACCTCTCACACCCTCACCTTCACCTACTAAGGTGGTATTCTCAAACTCTTCTTTTGCCTGGCTGGAAGAAATAGCCAGCCTCTCACTCTCATTCTCTCCTTTTGCCTGGCTGCAAGCCAGCCTCTCAATTTCACTCCCTCTCAAACCTAAAAGTGTCTCAACTACCACCAGGTCATCTACACTAGTTGTGGAAACAACTAGATTTTCAATAAGGGGTGTAGATTGACCTATCAACGGAATGGTAGTTTGAACTGTCAACGGTATGGATACCGTTGATGGAGAAACACTTGTCAACGAAAGAAGCTGTTTCGTTGATGAAGTCAATAAAGCACTTTGAGAAAGTGAAATTACAGTAGAATCTGTGGTGATTGATTTTAGAGATTGGTCCACAGATTCTCTTGCAACTTCAGAAAAAATTGGTTGATGGCCCAACAAATCACTTAACAAGTGATGGCCACCAGCTTCAGAGTGGGGCTTCTCCAAGATTAGAGTTGGAGAATCAGGAAAAGATGTATGGATCATGTCCACATCTAAAGATTGAGTTGGTGAATTGGATGGAGATGAATCAAGATTAATGTTTAGAGAGTGGGACTGTAACCCCAGAGAAATAATAGGGGTTACATCAAACTGAATTTGAGAAACTGGAAGTGTTGCTTCCAGTGTGTGTGCACCCTGTGAACCCTTGGTCTTTTGCTTCACTCTCCTTTGGTATTGGGAAAATGTAGACTTTGGGCTTGAAGTGTCCCTTACCCTTTTGGACTGTGCTCTAGGTGAAGAGCTTGTTTCAATAATCACATCCTTTTGGGAGGATGCAATTAGACTTGTGTTTAAATCCATTTTACTCATTGTGCCTTGTTGGGAAGACACAATGGGGCTAGGCTGGGAAACACTTACCTCACCTTCCTTATTCTTGGGGTTTCTTTGATTTTCACCCCTTCCCTCACCTCTTACAACTCCAGACTCACTCCCCTTAGGTTGTGTGGTAGTTTTTACAACAGGTGCCTTTTGAGAAGCACCTGAGGTTGGCTTGGAGGATTTCTTTGATTTTGATTTAGTTGCTGGGGCAGGAGCCTGTTGGGACACAGCTACAGACTCCATAGCAACAAGGTTGGAGGAGACAATAGAAGTAACAGCTATACTAACAGGGATAGTAGTAGTTACCTCAATGATTGGCAGATACACCACTGGAACATCACCATTGTAGTTCAGCCTCAGTATGTCTGTCAATACTCTCTTTTCTTGTACAAAGCACTCAAACCTGGCATTAGGGTTAGAGATAACTAATGGTGCTGGACTAACATGATTAGCCAGCATCATCAGAAACCTTGCATAATAGATATTTCTCTTCCTATTTGCCTTATCACCCATCTTAGCACCAATTTCATACATAAGTTGGGTGCTAAAGTTGTAATATCTATCATTTAGAAGCATGGTTAGGAGAATTAACATAGAATTAGTTAATGCATCAAAATTACTTATCTTTCCAGAAAAGACCTTAATGAATGCATCAGCTAAATAACTGTATTCCCTAACCAAACCTCTCCTAATTATTCTACCCAGATTATCAGTAGGCAAAGAGTAGTTTATAGAATTTAGCATGGTAGTTATTTCAGTGTTAGTAGGCAAAGCATCACAGTTATTATCAGGAATATGTAAACATGCTTGCAAAACATCAGAATTAACTATGTACTCATTACCTTGAAGAGTGAATTGCAGTGTGCCGTTTGTTCCACTATACTCACATGAGGTCCAAATCTCCTCGATTACTTCATTGTCGAGTGGTGTAGAGTGAAACATCGCATAGCTCAACTTACAGTTCCTCATGAAATCCATCATTTTGAAAAAGATGCTGTTCGGACTCTCCTTAACGACAAATGGAATGGAATTGTTCTTCTCATAGATGAACCCACCAGCAGACATAAGCTTGACTATGGGTGCCATTGTTGAGTGAGGAAAAGCTTCGAGCTGTATTGCTTGTTAGAGAGAAGAAGCTAGAAAAACTTTTGGAATTTTTGAGAACAGGTAGAAATGAAATAAAGAAATTAAAATTTCTTAAATACTTCCCCAAAAGTTCTCAGAAATTAAGTCCAATAATTAATCTAAATTACCTGATTGGCTTAAAAAGTAACCGTTAGAATTAAATATTACCACGATTTATGCTTACAGGGGTGTATGTATAGATCGTGATAAAGAACGTGAAATTTCAACGGTTCAGATTAAAAAGCGCTACATCAACGAATCACAATTGGGCGGTTAAAGTCCAGTCTTATTTCGTTGATAAAGCTGCGTTTCGTTGATATAAAAGAGCTATCAACGAAACACCCAGAAAAATGCTAAGACTGTCAACGAAATGGTGCGTTTCGTTGACATAGTAATTTTGACTTAGACAAAATTTCACCTTTTCCTGAGAAAATCAATTCACAGAAAAATTATAGCAAGTTCCTGGCTGCATTATGACTTGCAAATATCTCAAAAATAATTAAGAGAAATTTAGCATACCTAGCTCACTTACTAATCTTGAGAATGTTGATTCATCAAGTGGCTTGGTAAAGATGTCTGCAAGTTGTTGTTCACTTGGAACAAAATGTAACTCCACAGTACCATTCATAACATGTTCTCTAATGAAATGGTACTTGATGTCAATGTGCTTGGTTCTTGAATGCTGCACTGGATTCTCAGTAATGGCAATGGCACTAGTGTTGTCACAGAAAATAGGAATTTTCTCAACTCTTAATCCATAATCAAGTAATTGATTTTTCATCCATAAAATCTGTGCACAACAACTTCCAGCTGCAATATACTCAGCCTCAGCTGTGGAGGTGGAAACTGAGTTTTGTTTCTTGCTGAACCATGACACGAGCTTGTTTCCTAAGAATTGACAGGTGCCTGTTGTGCTTTTCCTGTCAATTTTACATCCTGCATAATCTGCATCTGAATAACCAATTAGTTCAAACCCAGATTCTCTAGGATACCAAATGCCAAGGTTTGGTGTTCCCTTGAGATATCTGAAAATCCTTTTAATAGCAACTAAATGGGATTCTCTAGGATCAGCCTGAAATCTAGCACATAGACATGTAGCAAACATAATATCAGGTCTACTGGCTGTTAAATACAAAAGTGAGCCTACCATGCCTCTGTAACTTGAAATGTCCACAGATTTTTCCTTAGTATTCAATTCAAGTTTGGTGGCAGTGGGCATGGGAGTTTTGGCAGGAGAGCATTCCATTAAGTTAAATTTCTTTAATAAATCATGAATATATTTTGTTTGACTAATGAAAATGCCTTCATTAACTTGCTTCACTTGAAGACCAAGAAAGTAAGTTAATTCTCCCATCATGCTCATTTCATATTTACTTTGCATAAGCTTGGCAAACTTTTGACAAAGTTTCACATCTGTAGACCCAAAGATTATGTCATCTACATAAATTTGAACAAGTATAGTAGAGCCATTCACAATCCTGTGAAAAAGAGTTTTATCTACAGTACCTCTAGTGAAATGATTCTCAAGAAGAAACTGTGAGAGTGTGTCATACCAGGCTCTAGGTGCTTGTTTCAAACCATAGAGTGCTTTGAGGAGGAAGTATACATATTCTGGAAAATCATCATCTTCAAAACCAGGAGGTTGACTTACATAGACCTCCTCTTCCAATTCCCCATTCAGAAAAGCACTTTTCACATCCATTTGATAGACTTTGAAATTGGCATGGGCTGCATAGGCTAGGAAAATCCTTATTGCTTCTAGTCTTGCAACAGGAGCAAATGTTTCATCAAAATCAATTCCTTCTTCCTGTGAGTAGCCTTTTGCAACTAGTCTTGCTTTGTTCCTTGTGACTATGCCATTTTCATCCATCTTGTTTCTGAACACCCATTTTGTGCCTATTATACTCCTGTCCTTAGGCTTGGGCACCAGCTTCCAAACATTGTTCCTTTCAAATTGGTTTAGCTCTTCTTGCATAGCCAAAACCCAATCTGGATCTAGAAGTGCATCCTCAACTTTCTTTGGCTCATCTTGAGACAGAAAGCTGCTATATAGACATTCTTCTTGAGTTGCTCTTCTAGTTTGGACTTTTGAAGAAACATCACCTATAATAAGTTCAAAGGGATGATCTTTAGTCCATTTTCTTGAGGGAGGTAGATTTGCTCTTGACGAGGTAGCTTCATGATCATGATTGCCTTGATTGGATATTTGTCCTTGAGAAACTCCCCCTGAGTTTGTTGTCCCTAAATGATCACTTCTTGAGACATTTCTGTGACCTTCAACGGTATGACTGTTTTGGCTGTCAACGAAACGCTCATTTTGACTGTCAACGAAACCACCATCTTGACTGTCAACGAAATGACCATTTGGTCTACTAGCAGCTATTCTTTTCAATCTTAATGCAGCAATTTCATCTTCACTGCTGCTCTCATCTGTGCTAGATACAACAACTTTAGGCTGTTTCTCAGTAGTCTTAACATGATTCATTCGATCTCCTTCCTCATTCTCAAAAGAGAGACTTTCATGGAAACCTTCATCACAGAGACCTTGAATTTTGAGATCATCAAAAACAACATGTACAGATTCCATAACAATGTTGGTTCTGAGATTATAGACTCTGTAATCTTTCCCTGCTGCATATCCCACAAATATTGCTTCATCTGCCTTTGCTTCAAATTTCCCCAAATGCTCAGCTTGATTTCTCAGAACAAAGCACTTGCATCCAAAGACATGAAGAAAATCCAATAGTGGCTTCTTTCTTTTGAGTAGTTGATAAGGGGTCATTCCCTTGGCTTGATTAATCAAAGAAATATTCTGAGTAAAGCAAGCTGTGTTAACTGCCTCAGCCCAAAAATAAGTTGGTAACTTTGATTCATCTAGCATTGTCCTGGCAGCTTCAATAAGTGTTCTGTTTTTCCTTTCAACTACACCATTTTGCTGTGGTGTCCTTGCTGCTGAAAACTCATGCATAATACCATTTTCTTCACAGAACATCTTCATGCTTGAATTCTTGAATTCTGTCCCATTGTCACTCCTGATCCTTCTTACTTTCAAGTCAGGATGATTGTTTACCATCTTGATGTGATTGATAATGATTTCACTTGCCTCATCTTTAGAATGTAGAAAGAAGGTCCAAGTAAATCTAGAAAAATCATCAACAATCACAAGACAATATTTCTTCTTTGAAATATACATGACATTTACAGGGCCAAACAGATCCATATGAAGTAACTCAAGCTGATGGACAATTGATGACTCTGTCTTTCTTTTGAATGATGCCTTCTTTTGTTTCCCCTTTTGACAGGCATCACACAAACCATCCTTGGAAAACTCCACCTGTGGAATTCCTCTAGCAAGATCCTTCCTTACCAAATCATTCATAACCTTGAAATTCAGATGAGATAATTTCTTGTGCCATAGCCAACTTTCATCCTTGTTTGCTTTGCTGAAAAGACAAGTGATGGTGTCTGGACTTGTGCTACTAAAGTCAGCAATGTACACATTCCCTCTTCTGAATCCAGTCATTACCACATTGTTGTTTCCTCCTTTAGAAACAACACAGGCTTCTTTAGAAAAAGTAACTAAAAATCCTTTGTCACAAAGTTGACTGATACTAAGCAAATTGTGCTTAAGACCATCCACCAATGCAACCTCATCTATGATGACATTCTCTTTTGAAATCAAGCCATATCCCTTTGTGTAGCCTTTGCTGTCATCTCCAAAAGCAATACAAGGGCCAGCTCTTTCCTGAAACTCTGTGAGCAGGGTAGAATCACCAGTCATGTGTCTTGAACAACCACTATCCAAGTACCAAAGATTCTTTTTGTCTCCCTGGTTGCTTGAGGAACTTGCTTCCTGCTCATGATTGTTAGCCATAAGAGCCAAGTTGACATATTCAACATCATCATCAGAATCTTCACCATTACCAGCCCAATCATACTCCTGAGACATGAAAGCCTTTTCCTTTTGCTTGAGAAGTTCAAAGTATTTCTTTTTATAATCAACAGGCTCAAATTTCCTGTTGCTCTTCTCAATCTTGGGCTTTCTGCAGTCTCCAGCAAAGTGACCAAGCATTCCACAATTGAAACATTTAGATTTAGACTTTTCAATCCAGTTTGTTTTGCTAGGTTGAAAGTCTCTTCTTGGTGGCCTTGCTTCTGAGTTTCTTTTGAACTTGAACTTAGAGAATTTTCTTGACAGAAAAGCAATGTGTTCATCAATCTCATCTAAGTCATCCAAGTTGGCTGGTTCTGATTCTTCTTCTTCTGTCATCTTGTCTTTACCCTTGCTAACATCACTCCTACAACTAGATCGACTAGTTGTGGCCTTTGCAGCTTCTTCAGTGTCATCTTCCAGTTGGTTCACAGATGCAATCAATGCAATGGATCCACCCTTCTTCTGTACCTTTTCAATTTCCTCATCTTGCTCCATTTCCAGCTCATAAGTCTTCAATGTTCCATACAGCCTTTCAAGAGTGTAATCTTTGTACTCTTGAGTGTTTCTTAGAGAAACAGTCATAGGCTTCCATTCTTTTGGAAGAGCTCTTAGAAATTTAAGGTTTGAGTCCTTAGTTTGGTAGATTCTCCCATACAACTTTAATCCATTCAGAAGCTTTTGAAACCTACTAAACGTGTCATTTAGGGTTTCACCAGCTTTAAAGTGAAAGTGCTCATATTGTTGTATAAGGAGTTGCATTTTGTTCTCCCTTACTTGCTCAGTTCCTTCACATAGTGTTCTGACAGTGTCCCATACTTCTTTGGAGGTTGTACAGTTTATGACATTATCAAACATCTCTTGCTCCAAACCATTAAACAGAATGTTCATGGTTCTCTTATCATTATGGATTTCTGCAAGATCTTCAATAGTCCATTCTGAGACAAGTTTTGGAATTTCTACGTCAGGAGCATCATCTGGCACTCCAATTCTAGATGCAAACTTCATGGGAACGTGTGGACCTTTCTCAATGCAGTCTACATATCTCTCATCCATAGACATGAGATGTAAATGCATCTTTACTTTCCAGTGAAAGTAATTGTCCTTATCAAGAACTGGTATCTTCACACCTGCATCCTTCTTCACCATGGTTTCTGTTTTGGTCTTGATCTTTAAACTTCTTGTATGTTAGAAGCTCTCTCTGATACCAATTGTTATTCCCAAATGACCTAACAGAATTGTAGAAGGGGGGGGGGGGGGGTTGAATATAATTCTTGATATTTTCTTAAACTTAAAACAATGATAAAATAAAACTGAACTGAATAAACAAAAACACAAGATATAAATAATTCAGTTGGATTGTTTGATGATCCAACTGAAGTGTTTTTATTGCGGAAATAATCTGTGATACAAAAGTACACAGCTGCTCAGTTACAGAGTTGTAGAGAAGAATGCTCTCAAAGATAGCTAATACAAACTATTTGTTTTTCTTCTCTTACTTCTTTCTAACTGCTACACTTGGTTATATATTCCCAAGTTTACAATACTATTTTTGGCTACTCTAAAGTACACTAAAGATAACCGCCAATAGTTTGCTTTTCATCCCTTTGTCCAGTGGTCCTTGGAGATCCTTGCTTTTGTCTTCATGCTTATTATGATCACTCCCAAGAGCCCAATTGGAAACTGGGATGTTTCCTTATTCCCCATGTCCATTTTAATGGTTTCCAATGCAAAGTACACTTCCACATCACCTTTAGATCTGTTCAGTAAACTGTCACTATCACTTTGTCAACTATTCAGAAAAGCAATAATGATTCGTTGATAGCAGGGAGATGTGTTTCGTTGATAGCTTTATTCTTCATTTCGTTGATGAGTAAACTTCATTTCGTTGATGAGTAAACTCCATTCCGTTGATGGTGTATCCTTGTTCCGTTGATAGAGTAATCTTCATACCGTTGACATGTCTTCACTTAGGCAAAATTACAAGGCATGATATACTTACAATTAACCAACCTATTTTGCCTATCTAGTACTTAGTCAACATGACTTAGGAAACCTATCTAATACATACATCAAATGCATATCAAACTGTGAAGTATTGTACAGTGCAATTGCTACAACACTCATTCCGTTGATGAGCTTCCTGTCAACGAAACACTGCAAAGCATGCCATTTCGTTGACAGTTACAAAATAACTTAATACAAAATCTACTAAGTGTTTTTACAATTATCATCAAGAATCAACATATTCCTAACAAATATTTTTAAGAATCTCATCTTTCAATTATTTTACCTCATGACCAAATAACTTTTTCAAACATAGTTACATTTATTGATTAATTCGATTCTGACTAATCAATATATTTTTCTTTGATAAAATTACTATATAAATTCATATTAATATTAACTAAAAATATGGTAAGACAAATTTACATTACGTGATATTATTATCAATATTTTTGAAATTGGTAGAATACATAATCACGTACCATATTTCTTTTAAAAATAGAAAATTTTAAACATAACATCATTTTACTCAAATGTTAAAGTAATAGTAAAAACAGGATACATGTAAAAGAATTTTTTATTCAAAATTAGAAAATTATGCAACACAATGATTAGAAGGATGAATTATTTAAATGAGATTAGCTGTTTAGTTTACCACAAAAAATAAATTAACTCATTTTTTCCATTAAATAATAGAGTGACAATTTGTTTTCAAAATTGGTTTTACGTACCATATTAGAAAACTAATATACAAAATTTTAAAAATAATGTGAATCACCATTATTTTTACTTGGGATATTCCATTTGGTATCATTGTACAATTGACTTTTCCATTTGGTACCACTCGAAGTTTTTGGCTTCCAAGTGGAGCCATCATACTTTTGGCTTCGTCCACGTGATACCACTCCGTTAACCAAATGTTAGTTGACCGTTACAAAATTATGAGATTGTCCATTTGGTACCACTCAAAGTTTTCGACTTCCAAGTAGTACCCTTCTACTTTGTGTTTCAACTCCAAAATACCATTATGTTAATTAAATTCGATAAAGTGGTATTTTGAAATTGAAGCCGAAAGTAGAATGGTGTCACTTGGAAGTCGAAAACTTTGAGTGGTACCAAATGGACAATCTCATAATTTTGTAACGGCCGACTAACGTTTGGTTAACGGAGTGATACCACTTGGAAGTCAAAAACTTTGTGTGGTACCAAATGGAAAAGCCAATTGTACAATGGTACCAAATGGAATATCCCTTATTACTTTAAAGTATAGGACAAATAAGATGTCGGGTTTATCTAAAAGGATTTTAAAATAGAAACCAAATGACAATGTAGCACAATGGTTGGAAGGATGAATTGTTTAGAGGAGGTTAGTGGTTCAAATCACCACTTAAACAAAATTAATTTCTTTTTTTTCAAATTAAATAAGTGAGTGGCATATGCATGTAATTTTGTAACATGAAATGGTATATCAGTAATTTCATAGGGGATTTTCTTTCTCAAATTATCCTTGTTCTCTTATTATATATTTACTAGTTTAAAACCTGTGCGATGCACATATTGTTATTAATAATTATTATTTTTATTATTGATGTTTTAATATTTTATTAATTTGCATTTGCTAAAAAAAATAAGTAGGCGTGTTAAACTTTTTTAAATAATTAAAAGTATTAAAATAGATTTTAAAATAAATTAATAACTGTTTGTCCGTGATATTTTTTGAAAAGGAGGGGTCTTGGTAAGGAAAAATAGAAAAAGTAATATGTTTTAGCTGAAAAGGTAAGTGTCCGTAATTAAAAGTATTTAAATAGATTTCAAAATAAATAAGTAAGGATTTGCCCGGGATATTTTTCGGAAATGAGGGGTTTTAGTAAGGAAAAATAGAAAGAGTAACATGTTTTGTTAAAAAATATAATCGCCAGTGTATTTTTTAGAAAAATAGAGGATTTGTTAGAAAAAAAATAAAAAAAGGTAATGTATTTTAGCTGAAAATGTAATTGGTTAGTGATAGTTTTTAAAAAAAATAAGTAAGAGTAATTAAGTAAAATAACTAAGTACCGACCGTCCGTCCGTCCGACTACCAAACTTTTAATGTTTCGTCTTTAATAATATAGCTTAAAACCCGTGCGATGCACGAATTATTTTTAATAATTATTAATTTTATTATTTATATTTGAAATTTTATTAATTGCATTTATTAAAAAAAATAAGTAGGTGTGTTAAACATTTTTAAATAATTAAAAGTATACAAATGGATTTTCAAATAAATAAGTAACGTTTTGCCCGTGATATTTTGGAAAAAGAGGGGTTTTAGTAAGAAAAATAGAAAGTAACATGTTTTCGTTGAATTTTAAAATATAAAAGTAACGATTTGCCCGTGATTTTTTTAAAAAAGAAGGGTTTTAGTAAGAAAAATAGAAAATATGACATGATTTAGTTGAAAAAAGTAATTATCAATTAAAAGTATTAAAATAGATTTTAAATTAAATAAATAAGGGTTTGCCGTGATATATTTGGAAAAAGAGTGATTTTAGTAAGGAAAATAGAAAATATAACATGTTTTAGTTGAAAAAGGTAATTGCCCGTGATTTTTGTAGAAAAAGAGGGGAAAGGTAATTGCCAATTAAAAGTATTAAAATAGGTTTTAAAATAAATAAATAAGAGTTTGCTCATGATATATTTGAAAAATGAGGGATTTTAGCAAGACAAATAGAAAAAGTAACATGTTTTAGCTGGAAAAAAAATTGTCCGTGATTTTTTTAGAAAAAAATGGTAATATATTTTAACTGAAAGGTTAACTAATTATAATAATTTTTATAATAACTAAATAAACAATTAAATAAGGCAAGTACCGTATCAAAAAACATGTACCAAAAAACAGGTATCAAAACTTTCAATGTTTCGTCTTTAATAATATAGTATAGATAGAGAGATAAATTTATAATATTAGTATTTTATGCTACTAAATGGAATAGCCCGTGATATTTTTGAGATTTTAGTTATGAGAAATATTAGTTACAAAATAAAAAAAAATATACATTTTGGGAAAAAAAACTAATCGGTTAGTCAATAATAATTATAATATTATTATTTTATTTTATTAAATAGAATTGTTCGTGATATTTTTGGAAAATGAGAGGTTTTATTTAGGAAAAATAGAAAAGTAGAATTTTTAGTTAGAAATTATAAAAAAGAATATACACTTTGACTAAAAATGATAATGAGTTAGTTATTAGCAATTATAACCTTATTATGTTATTTTATTAAATGAAACTGCCCGCGATATTTTTGGAAAAAGAGATGCTTTATTTAGGAAAAATAGAAAAGATATTCTATATAATAATTTTAATATTTTATCTAACGGTTCTCATCGATTTGATCAGAAATATCTAACGGCTATGAATGGAGTGACCGGACTACAAAAATTTTCGGGACCAGACTACAAAACTTTCAATGTTTCGTCTTTAGTATAATAGTATAGATTACAATAATTTTTTAAAAAAAAACATTTTAAAAGTAAACATATCATCAAAAACAAAAAAGATGGTTGTTTAGTTGAGAGGCCCATTGGGCATTTTGTGGACAAACTAGGAACCAGCCTGTTATCCTTCCACGGTAAGAAGAGACAGGAGGTGTTCGCTGTTCTGTGGAACCAGCCTTGCGCAGAGCCCCCCAAACTTTAGGAGTCAATGCCCCCCCACACACAACAAGCCTTCACTTAGAGACCGTGACCCACTTCTCACTTGGAGAGGGCAGGCTAGTGAGAGATAGATAGCCCAACCAGTCAAAAAGACCAGCCCCAACAAATTCAACCATCCCACAGCGCTCACTTGAGTTACAAGCTTGCGTTGCCAAGCCCAGCTGAACACAACGCGTTGCTACTTGTTTATAAAGTATTGAAATGTTTTAAAATGACTCGATGTGGGATTAGGAAGCATGTAAAACTAAGTTCTGCCACCTTTTTTTTTTGTAAAAGTTCTGCCACTTCTTTCAGTCACAATCTTCTGTACTGTTTTTACTCAAACACTTGCATCTGAAGCATCAGCTTGATTATAAGTCCAGGCAGGACGTCGAATCGATACTGAATCTTGATAAGAATTTAGCTATTCCTTGAAGGCGTTCTGATCCAAGGCCAGGTAAATTCTGAGTTCAGTACTGTCCTATTGCAATGAACAAAAATGTTCCACCAGATCTTAATCGATTGCGATCTACTGCCACTTTTGTGCATATACGCCGTTTAATTACACAACTTAAGGCAACTTCAACGTGTTGCTACCTTGTACATCGTGTCTTGAATTCAAAATTTATGACTCCAGAAGTATAATTCAAAAATGCAGCAATACCAGGCCTTTAATAAATTAGCCAAAGAAACAGAATATGAGCCTTTAACATAAAAAAAGAACTTTTGTAATACATGAAGCATATAATATGTATTTACAACATCTATCATTGGCGCATTAGGGGGAACTTGTTGGGGAGAGACTGCCACAACCGTCTCTGCCTATGCACCATACTTTGCTTCGGCCTGGTGTTCTCATCACAGAACTTGTTTTGGGTTCGTCGCCTGAAGATTCACATTCACTATACTTAACTATATTTGGTTCACGGAACTGTCCATCAACGATATTCATCTGATCAATGAGAGAGTGTCTCACACGCAGACTTGGCATCCTATGTTCGGATCTATTAAGGTTTACTGCTGGAAAGTTGCATGTTGCGGCTGGGGAATTTGGATTACTTAAAACTTCTTCCTGCAGAATATCTCCTATCCTAGAGAGAATGCTGAATGCCAAGTTTGCAAGAACCCGAGAATATGCTTCTAAAATTGAATGCCCAATATCCTATAACATGAAGAGACAATAAATAGAACTGTTAGTGCATGTCTTCCTTTTATGTAGCAGACTAATATGAAAAATGAAGTCTAGTAATCAAGGGTTGATATTGCAACACTTGTGCAATGTAAGTGACAGTTTTTTATATGCATCATACCTTGCCATACTGGACCTTTGTGACATCGAGGAATGTTTGTGGAAGTTTTGGAAATTTGGTTTTGATTTCCTGTACAAGACTTTCAGTTTGGTTCGATAAAAACTCTAACTTATCCATCTCGGATATTGAATCCTTCATCAAAGACCATGATGTTCTGACCGGAGATTTATTGTTACACCGTTCTAACATCATCTCTTTCCATACAAAAGCTGCCGCTTCCAACCTGTTAATGACTTCAAGGGCCCTATGTTCGGATTTTAAGTTAAGGGAATGAAGCACTTCTTCCACTGTGGGTGATTCTGCAGTTAAGTTCCTATAAAGTTCTTCCCCAAGATTTGCCTTTCCAGACTGCAAACACAATAAACATGAATATTATGACGAATGAAGATGAAAGTTCAAAATTCTTACTAAGCTTTTGGATATTGTACTGAAAACTCGAAATATCCAATTGCTTGCCTTAGGAAGTGCCTCCTGGATGATATCAGGAACAGGCATCTCGAGCAAGACATTTTTATTAATAGCTTTTGCAGCTTTAAAAACTTGGTGAACCACTTTGCCCTGGTTTAGCAATTTCTTCCTTTCAGCATCTGAGAGCCCAGCCATGGGAACCTGTGGCGAGGGAAGCCACCATCTCATTCCTTGTCTAGCGCCACCACTCCTTCCTTCTGCTCGGCTACCTCCTTCAGCGTACCAAAATTCAGTGTCAACCATTGAATCCAGTGTTTCCTGTCAATTTATTTGCATAAAATGAGTCGATGCATAAGCCATGTAGGTGATTATTATGGTAGGCAAGAGACAACTTACAATAAGCATGGAGTCTAACTTCTGAAGTGCTGGAAGATTCATATGGATGTCAGCTCGAGCTTTTGGTGTCATTACCTGCTCCAGAAACAGAGTTATGTTAAAGTTCAACAAAAACCTGAATTATCTATAAAAACAAGATAGATACCTCCATGGTGTGGCCATCGACGCCATGTTGCTTAGTTGGAACCAACTCAATCATAAAGTTGGTAGGGGATAGCAGCCAGTCCATCTCTCTTCGCCATTTGTTTTTCCTTTCCTCTGACAAAGGTTCAAGTTTCCACAGCTCTCCGAATACTGATGCTGTAAATTAAAATTCATCATTTTAAGTTTTTAAAAAATCGCTACTATTACTCTGTAGTCCTAGTACTTACCTGCAAGATTTGTTATGGCATTTGACAATGCTAAAGCAGTTGAGACACCCTTCCTTCCTCCTGTGACATCATCACCAAGCAACAGCTTTGAAAACTTTTCTTTCATTGTTTCAACATCCATAATTTCGATGTTATGAGCTGCCTTTTCCTTAGCATAAACCTTTTGGGCAGTGTCAGATAGTTCCCGTTCGTCCTGCCCTTGCTCGTCTCTCTTCATCGTTGTCCAGTGCGAATAAAATGACCCCGAGGCATTTGTGCTGGAAGAACAGCTCGAGTCATCTTCATCAAGAGAATCAGTTACGCATTCATCTCCCCTACTAGTTCCGCTATCGTTCTCATAAGATTGATTGTTGATAATGCAGCCCTGGAGCCCATTATATGTCACTATACCTGATTGACATAAAAATTCATACTCAAGAATATTACTCTTGTGTGCAAGAGAGTTGCTTGAATCTATTATTGGTGCACAAATTAGAATAGCATGCACAACTAGCAGCAAAACAAAAGACTTGCACTTTAGTTACTTTTAATTAGAAGAGTCGGGGTCTACAACAAACAATCGTTGCACCATATCATATAATTATTGTCCTTGCCCATTGCCCTAATTATAAAACTTTCTGGAGATGTAAAATAAAATATATTCAAAGTTTCCTTATCTCTAACAATAAATATGCACAAATAATAAATTAGTTTCTCTCTGGATAGCATGCATGATTCATGAAGACACTAATAGTCAAACTAGCAAAGAGTAGATGAGAGCACATGCAAATGCTAGTGTCATTCATTATATTGTCTTTGACTGAACATGCAAAGAAAATATTCAGACAATGTTAAAAAGATGGAAACGGTCAGATTTAAAAGACACACCTGCAGCTGCAGATACCTGTATACTTGCTTGTCTATCTGAACTTAGCATCAGCTTTTTACAAGTTGAAATAATTTCAGGGGTATATAATTGTCAAAAAGAACCTGAATGTGGAGGAGAAAACAGCACGGGGAAGAATCATGATTTTAAAAAATCCCAAAAAATATACATAATTGGAACAATGCACTTAATTTTTCAAGATAATCGGGGATAAAAAACTTCATTTTCGAGATTAGTGAGGGGGGTTTCAGCCTAGTTGCTTCTCCTTGTTCTTCCTGGTTTATTTGATTTTAGACCAAATAGTATTCTTATTTGAAACACAATAGCACCATGTGTTTGGTGCATCAGTGACTGACTAACAAGAGTCAAAATAATGACAATAATTTAGCATACATTGCGGCAGATTTAAGTGAGTAAACAGCTATAATGTGCGTGTGTAAAATTAAAATGCTTACTTTCTGGTTGATCAAAATCAATGCTAATTGTTTGGTCTCTGGTGCAGCAAGCCAGTCTTCTTGTCATGATCATCATCTAAAGTTCACTTGGTACTTGATCTTGCAACAATATAAAGTCACCAAATACCTAACACTCTCCTGAAATCATAATCTACAGATAAAATAAATTCGAATTAAGTAATATTATATCTCTGAAAATAAATAACTTTATCTCTTCATTTTATATATATATATATATATATATATATATATATATAATAAAGATAAAGTTGTTGAACCCCACTGCTAAAAGGTTCTACAACTTTACAGCTTCAAATTCGAAAAAAATACAAATTGCATTAGATAAAACAAACATTTTGCAGCTCAAGTTCAAAAAGATACGGGAGTTATAATATAATATATTATACAAGTAGAATATAAAAATACTTCTAAATAATTTTATACCAACTTTAAATTATGAGGATTTGAACCTAAATAGCTTTTCACATTAATCAAACACCTTTTCAGAAAAAAGTGTCAAGCAAATTGACTATTTCTTTCAATCCATATATTTTTATCAATACCCAAGTAAAAGTGCATGTAAGACAGTGTCATTTTAATAATATATAAACTATTTGTATGTCTATAAAAACTTAAATAAGTTTTCTTTTGTGCGGATTTAGGCTCCGTTTGATTGCTAGAAAATATTTTAACGGAATCTTAAAGAGCAACTTTGAGAAACAGAGTTCCTGTCATATTGTTATCCTTAATCCATGCAGCTACTTTTGTAATAAGAAACATTGAAATGAAAAAAAAAATAAAAAAAATACCCTTTCTGGTAAACATTTTAAGGAATTATTATAGGAATTGTACAACATAAGACCAAATGGGAAAAGAAAGAATGCAGAGCTTGAAAAAACAAAAGAATAAGAAGAAATTAAAAGAAACTGCTACAAAGATCTGAGTTGGATAGCCTGTAAGCTCAGAAGGATAACACATAAAAATACAAAATAAATTGTCTTTATTTGCATATTTACCTCTTTCTATGACAACTTACAAAAAACAGAGATAAGTGCATTACATACATGTACACCATAAGTGCATACTTAAGTTGAGAATTCAAGATTAGGGAGAATGCATGTTTTTATTTATATAATTATTTTAATAACTACCGTTTGATAGAAATTAGTGAAAATGCATCTTTAAAGTAAAATAATGGAGAACAGAAAGAAAGAAAGGATTGAATAAGTATGTAGAAGAAAATACCTTTGATGAAATGGAAGAAACCTGAGTTAGCTAGTGGAAAAGATTGAGCCTTTCTTCAGTAGTAGCATTGTTGATAAGATGCTCTTCTTCAGTTCAGCTGCCAGTCAATGTGAAGTTAGAATTACAGTGTCACACACACACAGAGAGAGAGAGAGAGAGATGGTTTAAAAAAAAGTGCAGGTGAATCTAGGAAGAAAATGTAACCTCACATTGATTTCTTTTGGCAGAGAGAGTAGACAGGAATGTGAGTAGTGAAAAACAAAGAGAAGACTTGAGAATGTGCATGATGAGTGATGGCTGATGGGGTTGTTGTGAACTGTCCGGGGTTTATATATATACCGAAGACTTGAACCGTAACTAAAAATACATTCATAAAATGCTTTATAAAAATAATATATAAATGTAATATTTAGTAAACATAACATATATGATCTATAAAATATTCAATTTGATTGTAATTTTAGTTGTACAGAGATATTATGCACCTATCTTATTTGCAGAACATTTATAATGAAATAATATGCATGACAATGTTCTGCACGTATAACATGCGTGATTTACAAAAATATTCAATTTGGTGATGATTTTATACTGCAAGATATCTAATTTAACAATGATTTTGTTACGTAGCGTATGTTCTACACGTTATTTATATATTAAATATTAAATATTGATTGGTCCCACTACTTTACTTATTTTTTCTTACTTTATATATTAAATATTGATTGGTTTCACTACTTTACTCATTTTTCTTACTTTTTCTTATTAATTTATATTTTTTCTTAACCTCTGTACCGTACCGTCGTCTCGATGTAAAGAATTGAGGGGACCGAGGGAGTGAGTATATATATAAACCCCCGTTATTTGATTCTAATTTCGGTGCTACTTTGGTAAGTAAGGCTCCCACCATTTGTGTTATCATGTGCGACTCTGCAACACAAAATATATTATTATTAAAGTAGTAGTAGTATTTACTAATCCTCACTATTTTTTTATACTTTTTTTTTTAGATTTTTCATCTAATTCTTTACATTTTTAAATTTTTTAAAGATAATAAACTTATAACAATATTAAAATTAACTACTTTCTTCCATTATCATCACTTTATACATTAAAAATTGATTAGATCCCTCACTTTTTCTACTTTTTCATTACTTTATTATTTTTTCTTAACATCCGTGCTCCATCCAAGTATAAATCAAATTTTTCAAAGATATTTTTATGAAGTTAGCGATGAATAAATGAATTCGGTTGGGATTGTACTCTGTGGCTCCTGCACAGTCGCAGTAATGATACATATGAAACAGTACAGTACACGGAAGAGAAAAGAAATTAAGTTTGACTGACTTGGGTCAGTTCAATCAAGAACTTGACTTGATGATTTCATGAATAGAAAAGGATACTTTTCTAAAGAAATAGTACTTTTCTTTATTTATTACTCCCTCCGTCCCATTCATTTTTATACACTTTCCATTTTGAGATGTCTCATTCATTTTTCTACATTCCAAAAATAGTAACTTTTAATAATATAAAACACCATTACACCCACTACTTTCTCCACTATCTCTATTCTATAACAATATAAATCACTATTACACCCGCTACTTCCTCCACTATCTCAAATATATTTTTAAATATTGATAGGTCCCACCACTTTACTCATTTTTTATATCTTTTTTTAGTGTACGTGCCCAGTCCCCGTGTATAGAATTCACTGGGACGGAGGGAGTAGTATGAAAAGATAAAAACTACCGTAGATATTTGATACTCCCTCTGTCCCAGCCAATAGTATACATTGAGGCTGGACACGGATACCAAGAAAAAATATAAAAAATGAGTAAAATTAGATGAAAAGTGGGTAAAATGGTGAGACCTATCAATATTTAATAATTGATTTGAGATAATGGAGGAAAGTAGTGAGTGTAATAGTGTTTTATATTATTATAAAATAGAGATAGCGGAGAAAGTAGTGGGTGTAATAGTGTTTTATATTATTAAAAATTATTATTTTTGGAATGTATAGAAATGAGAGGGATATCCCAAAATGAAAAGTGTATAAAAATGAATGGGACGGAGGGAGTACTCTCTTATCATCTCAGAAATGTATTCCACATGAGACTTCTTAACTGAGTCGTTGGCTTCGCACGTTCATCAACTAATTTTTTGAGTTTCAAATGATAAGATGAGTAAAATTTATCTAAAAATTCACTAACTTTAAATGATTGAAACTTAAAAGAGACAGAAATTATACAGATTTTTCAGTCCTTCGAGTGCTTACCAAGATGGCAAACATACCACTAAAAAGTTTTTACTTTTCATAGCCATCAAAACAACCAATCGAACATTGGAATCTCATTAATAAATAAGTAGGGGCTGGCTAAATAGAATGTCGCACTCATTTCCCTCTAAATATGCGACTATTTTATATTTTTTGCAATTTAATATTTTCAAAATATTACTGTTATTACTCTAATATTATTTTTGCAATCTTGTCCTTTCTAAAAATGATTTTCCATCACAACAAAATATTTTTAAATTGGAGTAAACTTAAAAGAACAAAAAAGTTTCAAACCCTGTGCAAGATTCTTCCAATCTACACTAGCTAGCTCCCTGAGAAGTCGTTACCATCATTGGTTTGATTTTGATTGGAGCGGGGCGCGCTGCCCCTGCGCTCCTAACAAGTCGATGATCATGAAAAACTAGACGTTATGCTAGAAAACAAAATTGCCACTAAGATAGAAGAAAACAAGCAAGGAAAGGCACCTATTTTGTCCCCACCTTTGGTAGTCTGCATCACACTTGATACTCAGAATATTATGGGGGTAGCTTCTTTTTCTTGGTCTTTTTCATGTGAAGAGAATACCAAGTCTGGAATGGTCTCCCCATGTTACCTTCCACTCCATTATCAAGATAGTTTGTTTTCTGGACTCTGTGTGTTACGCACTCAAATAATTCAAAGCCGTTGAAAATGTATACTCGAACCAAACACAAGGGCAAAAGAGTAAATGACACTTCAGGGGCACAACAGTAATTGCAAGAAAGAAAAGTCGTATGTATCGGGGGGAATGGGGATTAGGGTTTTATGTGAGTAGTTTTTATCGAATCTGGAGAGTTGGGCCTCTCGAATGTCCCTTGTTACTATTTCGGTGTATTTGAAGTAATCAAACAGTGAAAGCCTAAATTGTAGTGTTTACTATCATTATTTGGGTCGTAATTACCCCAAATCAATAGTAGTACATTACAGTGTGGTGTGTATATTGCTCTGATATCATGGACCTACAAACAAGCACACACACGAACACACATGTTATATTTTGCGAAAGAATGGACATAGTGCATAATTGCTTTTCAGCGATGATTATCATCCTCGTAACAGATCACTTGAATCTCTGTTCGATATTCTTGAATAATGTAGAAATGTAGACCATCATCACTTATGCCCGTCCTACAAAAGAAAAGCACAAGGATCACATACATGGCATAACAGCAATAGAGCGCCAATGACAACAAAAAAGCACAATCTCGTGTCACTAGGCAACTAAGTATATTTATCATGCATCGGATAAAGAAAAGACAAACTAATGAAAGTTGCTTAATAATTTTCAATCCAAAATCATCCATTCATTGAATTATCATGCACAAATAGTCTCTAATGCATAATTTGACCACTGGCTATGAAATTCCTTCTGAACTCAAAGGCATATGACCAACCATCCTAGATCGACCTAATACTAGTTCATTGATAGTAGGAACTACAGAAAATCTTATATCCTCCAAGACAGTTATGTGAAAGTTGGGTAATTAGGTCCTGGTAACTTAACTGTACATGCATGATATACGGAGTTCTTATTATCATCCAGCAAACCTAACGGTTTACATCCATTGCGCCTCTGTTTTTCAACGAGAAAAAAAAATGAAATCTATGGTCTTGAACGCTAATGCGAAATGGAAGATTTAAAAAGTGAGTAGACAGAAAACTATGTTGTACCAACAGATACATCTAAAACTCCATCAAAATACATGAAACTAACCTAAGGTGTGACAATAGATATTCAAATCTTGCAAATGAGATGCATACCGTTGTTAATCATTCAATTAGAAAATTCGAGTTTCCTAGATTGAAACAAAACGTTATTGCGATTGACAATGGTCTCATGCTTTCAAGCTTAATGAGCATACAACCAGCTTGATATTAGGTTTAAACTCGAGGAAAACTATGAGAAAATGTTATATACTTGTATGAACAAAAACATTGAAAAAATACTAGAAACCAGAAGCATAAGTATCAAAGATTAGATACAAAAGGACACAAGGATTTAACGGAGCGAAGATCCAATCCGAGAGCATTTTAATGGATATGGATTTGGCAAAAAAAAATCCGATCCGATAAGAAAAATTCGATAATAAATGAAGCGGATATGGATTTAGGTCGATCTGATCCGTTAACGATCCGAATATAATATATATAAATATATTATATATAATATTTATATAAATATATTGTATAATATATATTATGAAAAATTATTTGCAATTTTTAATAGTTTATACTTTGTAGTCTATACAATCACTACTAATTAAAATGTGAGATAAGATTTTTCCGAAGTATAATATCATCGTTTGGCCTATGAATCATCATGTTTTTCTCAATATTATTCTAAATTCTAAATTTTTATTTGTTTTTAAATTTCTAATATTATGTTAGAGTTCGTATTTTAAACTTTAGAGTTATTATTTAATTATTTTGTTTAACATTACAAGATATTGTAAAAAAAATTCAATATTAAGTAAAATTTTAATTTAAATCAAAATTGTTAAGGAAAAATATAAATGGATCGGATATCCGATCCGCGATCCGAACGGATCCGGATATGGATCGGCCTATAAAAAATTCAGTTATGATCCGATCCGAATCCGAATATGCTAAAATAAATGGATATGGATATGGATTTAGGCCGATCCGATCCGAACCCGATCCGTTGACATGCCTAGTTTAATGTATCCAACTAATCTATCTATACATATATCGATTGACCCCATTTCCATTATCATAATATCATTGGTAGAATAAACCAATTTCATTGATATGTCAATAATATTCTATTCGTCTTAGGGATTCGCTCCTGTCATAGGCGATTTCGTTGCGAATCTAATTCCTATCAGCGAATTTTGACTTATTTGACCTGGTTGGCCTCCCCTTGGAATTCAATGAGGATAACAAAAATTATGGGGCCTTGAAAAGATAGCTCCCATATCAAGGAAAACGTCACACACTGGTGATCATAAGGTTATGAGTTTTAAGGTAACCTTATTGGAGGTAAGAGAATTTACCGAGAGATCAACATGATCATAAGAACTCAACGTTGTGTGCCTCGATTGAGACATTACTAAAGGTATTTAGCCTTCTTGTATTTCACAACTCACAAGTGATGGCGTCCCATCAGACTTCTATCACATAGACAGATAGTCCATGTAGCCCCTATAAGTATAGGGTTGTTCGTCACAGTGAAGTTGAAAAGTATGAAAGCAATTCGAGATCAATTTAATGATTATCGTCTTTCGACAATATTTCTCAAAGGAACACCTTGGATTAAAATTGAACAGATTCCAAAGGTGCGGTTTCCAAAGAAAAGAATAACCAAAAAGATACTGGTACTTAACAAGCAAGTGGTGAGGTATCATCATAGGGTTATTCATTATTTGAAGAAAAGTGGAAGCTTGAATAACATCAGTTGACAGGGCTTCAAAAACCTGAAAGTAGGCATCGTGACAGCCTCTACCACAATTGGAATTAAATATGATTTAACACAAGTGTTATAAAATAACTTCGAAGAGGGAATATACCCTTTATCAGAATTCTTTCTTGGAGAGAGGTCAAGATAGATCATAGATTGGGGAGGTACCCCACATAATTTGCAAATGGGGAGGGTACTACCAAGGTCTCTACGGATGCCTTTTATGTTGGCTCCTCTAATGGATAATCGTTCAATTCCAAAGCTTTTCTTTTCCACGCACCCTAAGGTGTTCGATACTTACGTCATTGCCGACTTATAATAGTCGCTAAGAATTCAACCATCAACATTTGCAATCGCAGGGAGTTCTATTCGACTCGGCGCAAGCATCTCAAGCAAGCGTTCTATCATAAGAGGACTTCGATACCGGTGTCGCCCATAGCAACGACGAATTCCATATGTTAACTGTGCGGTACTCCGGAAGATCGTTAGAATCTACAGGCTTAAACCCAATTACTATTATAACCGTTTTCATACCAAACATTTCCTTTCTTGTATCAATCCCGGATGCTACATAAGCTTAACACTTGTGGCATAACAGCCTTTTTATTTAAGTCTTTCCCAGACTTTCTTAGTCTGTCTTGATTCTTTTAAATATATCTCGTTTTGGCGCATTCGTGTTACAATGACACCTTGCGTAGTACGTACATACAAAAATCTTGCTGGAGGTAATAAAATGCCTCAGTACCGTAGTAAACACCTTCCTTGGTGGAATCACTGATCGTGGGGAGTTAAACCCCATAAATAAGGTAATGCCTCTAATAGTTAAGGTAACTAAGTACTCTTAATCATAGATGAAGTTTGAACGTCTTCGTTCTTACGTATGCTGCCTCCCTAGGCACTGCAACAGACTACGAGTAACGAGTCTCGTTCAAATCGAATCATTCTACCGGTATTGGCTATTCTGCCTCTACCTCTTCTGCTTTGGAGACTCTACCCCATTTCTTCGTCATATCTCTTGTTGGAGCATAACGATTCTAAACTCTCGTATCGGCACTTATTTGACCTCTGAAGGTTCGTCCGGTCCTATTATACGACCTCAAGTAACATACCACATCTTTATCAATCAACACGTTCTCTACAAGATTCTTTCCTTGACCCACTATGGGGTCTTCCTCTAGATCCTCCTATGGATCTTCCCGTATCGGGTCTCCGTCCATTTCAAGGAACGCATCATCAACTGCCTACTCGAAGGCCTCAGGGTCTGGTATCTCAGAATCCCATCAATCTATAACTCATACGAATCGAGGTGACTAACCATGAAGTCCTAAGTACGGTTTCCCAGAAGAAGTCCCCTCTCGGGCCTCATCTTAAACAGTCAGGGTCATGTCCTCTAACTCGACTACGAACTCAATTTGAGCTCTAGATGTTCTTATCATTATTAAGGGTATTGTAAGACTCGATCTCCTATCGTTTCTGAGGACTATAACCTAACGCTCTGATACCATTTCTGTAACAGCCCCAAATCCGGGGTCAGGGATTTAGAGTAGTCACGATCCACTTACTTCTTGCCTTGCCTGCTTTACTCACAATAGACACAATTCATCTGCTTATGACCCCACAATGTATATATCTCTCTCACACACACACACACAGGTTAGAGTCTCAGAAACAACACAAATACAACCATTGCGGAATAAATAATCTTTATTACAATACCCAAATGTCCTTTTGAATTTGCTACTGATACAACTCCTAAGTAATGGTACATTACAAACTTAGCCTGGTAATACTCACCACCCTCTCATACCATTCATATCTATACATAAGATGAATACCAAAAGCTCCAGCTTGATCTGACTGGTTCACACTACTTCCAGGATCACTGCTAGAAACTGCTCATGAGAATGCCTTGCGCTTACCACTCGCCTGAGGGATGTGCGCCGAATCTTTGGCATAATATTTATAAAACAATAGCAAGAGTGAGCGATAGCTCAGCAAGGTAATAAAAGTATGGCATAATCCTGCCTTTAACTCAACCCAGAATAAAGCGGGTATAAGACAATAATTTGTCAAAATATCTCGATACTGAAATTATTTCCTTATCGGAATGTATTCCAAAAACAGTACCATTGTTGTATTTCAAATATCATTTTCATAATATTTCTGCAAACTTTTGCTATATTATGAACAAAGTTCTAGTATAATATAAAAGATGAGGTTTCAAAGTAAACCAATATAACCTTTCCGAAAAATATCTGCTATGTAAGTAGAATATCAACATATAACTTAAAAGATGAAGTTATAAGGTGATTCAGTAAAAACAACTCCCTTACCATAACTCATGTTATGTAAGGTATCCACAGAGTCATATGATATAAAAGATGAAGTTACGAGGAAAATTTCATATAATGTTCCGTAACCCAAAATCCACTTATGCATATATAATCTGAGTAAGGTTTTATCAGAGTCATAACTCATAAAATAAAAGATGAAGTTGCAAGGATTTATTGTAACTTCATTTTTGAACACTTTTCAACCCCCTGCCAACATGATCGGTAAACCTGTACCACAGTGTCATCCTTAGACCCTTTCAATACATGTTGCAGAACCCCATGCCAACATGATCGGTAAACCTGTACCAAGGATTTCATCCGTAGTCTCTTTCAATACATGTTGCAGAATTATCCAAAATGGATGATGAACTAATACCGGAGTTGCTACCGCGCCCGTTGTACCAACCTTACTATGATCAGTAGCAGGTTGTACAACAAAAATATGTTCTCTACATGTAGATGGAAGAATCACGACAGCCTGGCATTGTCTACTGCCTTCCCGGATCTCCCGGCCCATTTGGGGCAATAAAATGGATGGGTCGGCGCAACTGGACCACTTACACCACTCCTAGTTCGGATAAAATCCATGACTCTGAAACGTAAAGATCATCCTCCTTTCCCCAAGTGTAATACTTGTTGATACGACTCCACTAAGTAGTTATATCTAGGTTGGAAAGGAAGATTCTCCAATATTTCCCAAGCGATGCTTGTTAACGGATATCGACTTGTTCCATCAATTTACCCCTCGATCGTTGAGGTGGTAACACAACATTTGACTTGCAGCAATTAAATTGCTCCGAGAAAATATCTGTCCCCTAACAGTTTTGAGTTGAGAGTTTAAAATGAGTAGTAGTCACTTAAATCAGGTTTCCCATATTTTTGATAGTTGAGCGAGCATTTAAATACTCTTAAAAGACAGATTTAAATGGAAAAACAGTGTTTGGGAACCTCTTTTTGATTTAAAAATAATTACTAATACATCTTAGAGTATCCTTCGTAATTATTGAAGGTCGAGGATAAACTTTAAATAATATAACTCATTTTAAAACGTGTTAAAAGTATTTAATAAATAATCGAATAATATTTATTAAATAAATAAACCTTAAACGAATATTCAAAAATAATATTCATTAAATAAATAATGATTGAATGAATATTCAAAATAATATTCATTAAATAAATAAACCTTGAATGAATATTCAAAATAATATTCATTAAATAAATAATGATTGAATGAATATTCAAAATAATTTTCATTAAATAAATAAGGATTAAATGAATATTCAAAATAATATTCATTAAATAATTAATGATTAAATGAATATTCAAAATAATATTCATTAAATAAATAATGATTAAATGAATATTCAAAATAATATTCATTGAATAAATAAGGATTAAATGAAGATATTCAAAATAATATTCATTGAATAAATAAGCATTAAATGAATATTCAAAAATAATATTCATTAAATAAATAATCATCGAATAACAGTTACCCGATATCTTATCGGAAAAAATGATCTTTAACATATACCGAAAATATAACTACATCCGGTCTAAAGAATAAAATCATACGCCCTTTACCTAGGGCATTTATAAAACCTGGCTTCTAGCTAATATCCCATAGTTAGCTTAGAAGCCCATAATCAAATTATAAAGCAAGTATCACAATATACTTTCGAAAACAGTTATGCCTTCCATTAGCATATATAACCGAAATAGTATTCAAATAGTATTTCTCGACTGAGATAATACTTAAATAACATTCCTTGAAAGATATAGTAAGCAAATATCATTCCTCGAATGATATCATACTCAAATAACAATCCTCAAAATACATAGTATTCTGCCGATGGAATCCCTCCGGGTTTCCACGGCTATCTACATATCTCAAAATACCAACTCCCGATTTAGAGTCGAAAACAATGAATATGCTCTTATATTTAGAGCTATAAGGTAAACCGGTTCATAACTACTTAACTCCGAAGATTTTATATAATCCAAAGGTCAAATCCATTTCAACAAGAAATAAGATATATCGCAAAACTGTCCAATTCTATACATGGCAAAAGCAGTATTATATAATCAATACTTCAAAGTATGGATTTAGAAACTTGCCTGATGCTCGAGAAGTGATAGGGGATCGCGACGATGTCGGACAATCTAGACAAAGTCAAAGAAAACGCACGGTTAATCCCCTGGATAATCCACTTGTACACAATGCTTAAACACGTAAGCGAAACATAACAAAGGCATTACTAGCTCGTTATAGGCTCATACTAAGTCCATGTTAATCGACAATTACTTAAGTCGTAGGTTTAGTCCGAAATCGATCCTCGAATACAAGTTATACTTAACCATTTACAACATTGGTTTCTAAGTCATGTTCTTAGTGGTTTTCACTTGCGCAACCTCGGCTAACACATTTTCATAAAATCGAAAAATAATCTTTTGGACTCGAAACCTTCGTACAAACTTTCATAACTGACCTTGGCACTTCAATACAAAATTTCATATTTTAAAACAACTCTTAAGGGTCTCAAACATAGCCACAAAGTTGGTACATTTCTGCAATCTCATTCCTTGAACCACTTTCACTAAAATGGTCATATCTCATAAACCGTAAATCGTAATGACATGATTCTTGCGCTCACGTAAACTAGAAACAAAGCTCTACACACTCATGTTCATCACTGAACCAAAAGAGGCAGTTAGGGTTTCGGATTCTAGGAAGTGTTTAGAGTTAACGAGAATCGGGCATAACGACGGCTTAAAACTTAACGTTTCCGAGATTCAAATCTTATTCCAATTCACCACCAATCATCATACACATCAATTACAACACTTAAAGTCCATTATCAATCTCAAACCGATCCAAACCAGTTGGTATCACATTTAAAATCCATCCACAACTCATCCAACAACTAAACAAACTACATAATCCACTTACTCATGACCTTAACAATATATTCATGCTTCCATCTTTCAATTATAAACATAAAACTCAACAAAACACTATTCATCATCTTATTAAACTCAATAAAAGACCATGCTAGAGATGGTGGGTGTTGGAGATGTTACCTTTAAAAGAATGGGCTTGAGCTCTTCTTTGTTTTAAGCATAAGAACTCGAGAAACGACCAAGAATCCATGAAGTTTTGCTTCCTCTTCTTCTTCTTCCTTAGCCACGGTTTTTCTTGAAGAAAATGGGTGTGAGAGGCTGCTACTTTATGGAAATTTGTGTGGATAAGGTGTGGTGGAAGTGTGGTTATGGTAGATATTTTGTTTTTAACAAAATGCAAGTTAGCCCCTCAAGTTTGGTTAAGCTTACAAGCTTCTTTAACACACTTATTCCACTAATTCATTCCTTTCCCTTTTTCTTTTAATACATACATTATTCTTTATTTCCTAAGTTATAATACGTCCAAGGTTGCTTCTTCGAACGGATTTTCGATTCTCGTTTTCGTTTGCGATTTCTGACTACACGATTAGTAACCGTTTATTATTCCTGAACTTCCGCTGAAATATAGGATCAATCGGAGACTATAAAATTTTACTATTCATCTTGGAGCACTATTCATCAATGTTACTATTCATCCTTGTTTTTGTCCTCTTGCAACGATTCAAAAATATTTCCTAAAAAGAGCGAATAAACTCTACGCGATTCTCGCAGTGAATAGTATTCACTATTCACTCCAACAATCGAATCCTTAAATCGACTTTAATAAAATAATAAAATTCCAAAATATTAAATCCTCAAATCCTCAAATTTAATATCTCATTTCTTGAATATAATAATATATAATTCACTGCCCGGTCAAATACTACACCAAAATAAACTTTGGAATTTCTGAATTCCGATCGTCTTTGCATTCACTTATTTACTCCGTAGATCACTAATATGACTTCGGAATATCCACACTACGTCTCGTACATAGGTGGCATGAAAAAGTTTCTTAACCCTCAAAATCACTATTCATTGATGCACTTAATCATAATAAGAAAAGTTTTAATTTTACCAAAAATTCGGGTTATTACAGTCTCCCCTCCTTAAAAGGATTCCGTCCCGGAATCAGCTTAGGAATAACTGGGGGTACTTCTCTCCCATTGCACTTTCTAACTCCCAAGTGGATTCTTACACTCCTTGATTTTCCACAAACCTCTCACTAGCCTGGCAACCATGTCTCTTAGCACTTGCTCTTTTCTATCCGTGATTTCCACAGGTTGTTCTTTGTAAGTCAGACCAGGTTGTATATCTACCTGCTCGTACTCTAACATATGTCGGACATCTATAGTATACTGACGTAGCATTGACACATGAACCCCGTTATGACCATTCTACAAGTTTGGGGGGGGGGGGTAAGGCTGGTTCGTAGGCCACCTTCCTGACGCGTTTTAAAATCTCAGATGGCCCAATGAATCTCGGGCTCAACTTCCCTTTCTTTCCAAATCTCATTAGTTCCTTCCACGAGGATATCTTTTGGCATCACGAATCTCTAACCTCATATTCTCTATCTTGTTTGTACAAAAAATACACCAACATAAACTTGCTTGTCATTCATCAACATGCCATTTAGCTTATCAATAGAAGTACTATCTCTATACCCGCGGGCTTAGTCCGCATACTTTCTCTGTCTGTCTTGGCGGTCACTAGCCGCTTGTTGGTGAAATCTTTTGTCTTTCTAGTTTGTTGGACTAACTTGGGTTTTGTGTAAAATCTCATCCTTTAATTCCCGATCATTCGGAATCCATCTCTGTCTTATTTTAATTAAGGGTATCGGCCACCACATTGGCCTTCCCCGGATGGTAGTGTATCTCACAGTCATAATCCTAGGTCAATTCTAGCCATTTCTCCATCTCATGTTATCTACTATCACAGATAATTCAAAGCCAATTCATTAAATTCCATAAAAATTTGTGGGTGCATTAGTCAACCCAAAATAACCTCGCTGAAAACTCGAAGTGTCTATTCCTAGTACGAATCACAATCTTGGGTATATCCTCGGATTTAACTTCCAACTGGTGATATCCAGTTCTTAAATAAATTTGGAAATACACAGCGTTCTTCCGCTGATCAAACAATCATTTACAAGGGTACCTATTCTCCATGTCGAACTTATTCAACTCTCGAGGTTCGATGCGTAATCTTGTGCTAACATCTTTCTCTCTTACAACAACACCGGGCTCTCCACGGTGGTACACTGGGTCTTATCATATTTTTGCCCAGCAATTCTTGTAACTGAGTCGCTAACTCTTTCATTCCCACTGAGGCTAACAGGAGATGCGGCACTATAACCTGAATACTCGTTATTCATTCTCATGTCATCCCAATCGATATTTGGTAGCGCATTAAGATCTTGTACAGTCTCCCAAAACCACTGTAGTTTCCTTTATACTTGGTGTCTCTTTTCTTGGCGTCAACCATAAGAGCTAATTAAGCCTTGTATCTCTGGCATAATAGTTTCTTAGTCTGAACTATATTCAAGAATCTCTGAATCTGTCTCCATCCTTTATTTATTACTCTCTCTCCCTTACAATCAGTCTGGGCTCCATTGGGTGTCAACCAACCCATCCTTATTATAATATCACTTCTCCCAACTTGAAAGGAATCAGGTCTATCAAAAGTGTCGACCTCATATTTCTAGTTCACAACCTGGATGTACCAGTCTTATGGGAAAATCCCTCGATTGACTATTTCTACTTGTAATTATTCCCTTAGCGGCTCGGCCTTAAGGTTTAATTGTCATGCAACTTCTTGATATACAACGATACATTAGCTCTGTCTAAATAGTATATAAGGGTACTTGCTATTTAAAGGTCATGACAGTGGGCTGCTTGTTGGAGGTAGCCCTGGTTGGAACCTACTGGCTTTCTTTTCTTCTTTGTTCACAAACTCCGGAACAAACCTCGATAATTCGGAAAACTTGGCCTCATACTCGGTCACAGTCATGGTTTCTCGTTTTAACTCTTTAACTTTTATTTTCATCCGGGTCTCCATATATTTCCGAAAATTATTTCTCTAAAAACAACACGATGCACCTCTCCCAAGTCACAATACCAGCTCCCTCTGACTCCATCGCCAGTACTTATCTTGCTAACCCAGAGGTAGTGTCCATTCGTAAACAACTCCTCAAAAATCTCAATTCCACTATAGGGCATCTATCTAACACCGTTGTCACTGGAGTTCACGGCACATAGCTATTCCTTTCACATATATCGATTGACCCCATTTCCATTATCATAATATCATTGGGAGAATAAACCAATTTCATTGATATGTCACTAATATTCTATTCATCTTAGGGATTCGCTCCTGTCATAGGCGATTTCGTTGCGAATCTAATTCCTATCAGCGAATTTTGACTTATTTGACCTGGTTGGCCTCCCCTTGGAATTCAATGAGGATAACAAAAATTATGGGGCCTTGAAAAGATAGCTCCCATATCAAGGAAAACGTCACACACTGGTGATCATAAGGTTATGAGTTTTAAGGTAACCTTATTGGAGGTAAGAGAATTTACCGAGAGATCAACATGATCATTAGAACTCAACGTTGTGTGCCTCGATTGAGACATTACTAAAGGTAATTAGCCTTCTTGTATTTCATAACTCACAAGTGATGACGTCCCATCAGACTTCTATCACATAGACAGATAGTCCTTGTAGCCCTATAAGTATAGGGTTTTTCGTCACAGTGAGAGTTGAAAAGTATGAAAGCAATTCGAGATCAATTTAATGATTATCGTCTTTCGACAATATTTCTCAAAGGAACACCTTGGATTAAAATTGAACAGATTCCAAAGGTGCGGTTTCCAAAGAAAAGAATAACCAAAAAGATACTGGTACTTAACAAACAAGTGGTGAGGTATCATCATAGGGTTATTCATTATTTGAAGAAAAGTGGAATCTTGAATAACATCAGTTGACAGGGCTTCGAAAACCTGAAAGTAGGCATCGTGACAGCCTCTACCACAATTGGAATTAAATATGATTTAACACAAGTGTTATAAAATAACTTCGAAGAGGGAATATACCCTTTATCAGAATTCTTTCTTGGAGAGAGGTCAAGATAGATCATAGATTGGGGAGGTACCCCACATAATTTGCAAATGGGGAGGGTACTACCAAGGTCTCTACGGATGCCTTTTATGTTGGCTCCTCTAATGGATAATCGTTCAATTCCAAAGCTTTTCTTTTCCACGCACCCTAAGGTGTTCGATACTTACGTCATTGCCGACTTATAATAGTCGCTAAGAATTCAACCATCAACATTTGCAATCGCAAGGAGTTCTATTCGACTCGGCGCAAGCATCTCAAGCAAGCGTTCTATCGTAAGAGGACTTCGATACCGGTGTCGCCCATAGCAACGACGAATTCCATATGTTAACTGGGCGGTACTCCGGAAGATCGTTAGAATCTATAGGCTTAAACCCAATTACTATTATAACCGTTTTCATACCAAACATTTCCTTTCTTGTATCAATCCCGGATGCTACATAAGCTTAACACTTGTGGCATAACAGCCTTTTTATTTAAGTCTTTCCCAGACTTTCTTAGTCCGTCTTGATTCTTTTAAATATATCTCGTTTTGGCGCACTCGTGTTACAATGACACCTTGCGTAGTACGTACATAAAAAATCTTGCTCGAGGTAATAAAATGCCTCAGTACCGTATTAAACACCTTCCTTGGTGGAATCACTGATCGTGGGGAGTTAAACCCCATAAATAAGGTAATGCCTCTAATAGTTAAGGTCACTAAGTACTCTTAATCATAGATGAAGTTTGAACGTCTTCGTTCTTACGTATGCTGCCTCCCTAGGCACTGCAACAGACTACGAGTAACGAGTCTCGTTCAAATCGAATCATTCCACCGGTATTGGCTATTCTGCCTTTACCTCTTCTGCTTTGGAGACTCTACCCCATTTCTTCGTCATATCTCTTGTTGGAGCATAATGATTCTAAACTCTCATATCAGCACTTATTTGACCTCTGAAGGTTCGTCCGGTCCTATTATACGACCTCAAGTAACATACCACATCTTTATCAATCAACACGTTCTCTACAAGATTCTTTCCTTGACCCACTATGGGGTCTTCCTCTAGATCCTCCTATGGATCTTCCCGTATCGGGTCTCCGTCCATTTCAAAGAACGCATCATCAACTGCCTACTCGAAGGCCTCAAGGTCTGGTATCTCAGAATCCCATCAAACTATAACTAATACGAATCGAGGTGACTAACCATGAAGTCCTAAGTACGGTTTCCCAGAAGAAGTCCCCTCTCGGGCCTCATCTTAAACAGTCAGGGTCATGTCCTCTAACTCGACTACGAACTTAATTTGAGCTCTAGATGTTCTTATCATTATTAAGGGTATTGTAAGACTCGATCTCCTATCGTTTCTGAGGACTGTAACCTAACGCTCTGATACCATTTCTGTAACAGCCCCAAATCCGGGGTCAGGGATTTAGAGTAGTCACGATCCACTTACTTCTTGCCTTGCCTGCTTTACTCACAATAGACACAATTCATCTGCTTATGACCCCACAATATATCTCTCTCTCTCTCTCACACACACAGGTGAGAGTCTCAGAAACGACACAAATACAACCATTGCGGAATAAATAATCTTTATTACAATACCCAAATGTCCTTTTGAATTTGCTACTGATACAACTCCTAAGTAATGGTACATTACCAACTTAGCCTGGTAATACTCACCACCCTCTCATACCATTCATATCTATACATAAGATGAATACCAAAAGCTCCAGCTTGATCTGACTGGTTCACACTACTTCCAGGATCACTGCTAGAAACTTCTCATGAGAATGCCTTGCGCTTACCACTCGCCTGAGGGATGTGCGCCGAATCCTTGGTATCCTACTTTGCTGCTATATAATATTTATAAAACAATAGCAAGAGTGAGCGATAGCTCAACAAGGTAATAAAAGTATGGCATAATCCTGCCTTTAACTCAACCTAGAATAAAGCGGGTATAAGACAATAATTTGTCAAAATATCACGATACTGAAATTATTTCCTTATCGGAATGTATTCCAAAAACAGTACCATTGTTGTATTTCAAATATCATTTTAATAATATTCTGCAAACTTTTGCTATATTATGAACAAAGTTCTAGTATAATATAAAAGATGAGGTTTCAAAGTAAACCAATATAACCTTTCCGAAAAATATCTGCTATGTAAGTAGAATATCAACATATAACTTAAAAGATGAAGTTATAAGGTGATTCAATATAAACAACTCCCTTACCATAACTCATGTTATGTAAGGTATCCACAGAGTCATATGATATAAAAGATGAAGTTACGAGGAAAATTTCATATAATGTTCCGTAACCCAAAATCCACTTATGCATATATAATCTGAGTAAGGTTTTATCAGAGTCATAACTCATAAAATAAAAGATGAAGTTGTAAGGATTTATTGTAACTTCATTTTTGAACACTTTTCAACCCCCTGCCAACATGATCGGTAAACCTGTACCATAGTGTCATCCTTAGTCCCTTTCAATACATGTTGCAGAACCCCCTGCCAACATGATCGGTAAACCTGTACCAAGGATGTCATCCGTAGTCCCTTTCAATACATGTTGCAGAATTATCCAAAATGGATGATGAAGTAATACCGGAGTTGCTACCGCGCCCGTCGTACCAACCTTACTATGATCAGTAGCAGGTCGTACAACAAAAATATGTTCTCTACATGTAGATGGAAGAATCATGACAGCCTGACATTGTCTACTGCCTTCCCGGATCTCCCGGCCCATTTGGGGCAATAAAATGGATGGGTCGGCGCAACTGGACCACTTACACCACTCCTAGTTCGGATGAAATCCATGACTCTGAAACGTAAAGATCGTCCTCCTTTCCCCAAGTGTAATACTTGTTGATACGACTCCACTAAGTAGTTATATCTAGGTTCGAAAGGAAGATTCTCCAATATTTCCCAAGCGATGCTTGTTAATGGATATCGACTTGTTCCATCAATTTACCCCCCGATCGTTGAGGTGGTAACACAACATTTGACTTGCAGCAATTAAATTGCTCCGAGAAATATCAGTCCCCTGACAGTTTTGAGTTGAGAGTTTAAAATGAGTAGCAGTCACTTAAATCAGGTTTCCCATATTTTTGATAGTTGAGCGAGCATTTAAATCCTCTTAAAAGACAGATTTAAATGGAAAAACAGTGTTTGGGAACCTCTTTTTGATTTAAAAATAATTACCAATACAGCTTAGAGTATCCTTCGTAATTATTGATGGTCGAGGATAAACTTTAAATAATATAACTCATTTTAAAACGTGTTAAAAGTATTTAATAAATAATCGAATAATATTTATTACATAAATAAACCTTAAACGAATATTCAAAAATAATATTCATTAAATAAATAATGATTGAATGAATATTCAAAATAATATTCATTAAATAAATAAACCTTGAATGAATATTCAAAGTAATATTCATTAAATAAATAATGATTGAATGAATATTCAAAATAATATTCATTAAATAAATAAGGATTAAATGAATATTCAAAATAATATTCATTAAATAATTATTGATTAAATGAATATTCAAAATAATATTCATTAAATAAATAATGATTAAATGAATATTCAAAATAATATTCATTGAATAAATAAGGATTAAATGAATATTCAAAATAATATTCATTGAATAAATAAGCCTTAAATGAATATTCAAAAATAATATTCATTAAATAAATAATCATCGAATAACAGTTACCCGATATCTTATCGGAAAAAATGATCTTTAACATATACCGAAAATATAACTACATCCGGTCTAAAGAATAAAATCATACGCCCTTTACCTAGGGCATTTATAAAAACCTGGCTTCTAGCTAATATCCCATAGTTAACTTAGAAGCTCATAATCAAATTATAAAGCAAGTATCACAATATACTTTCAAAAACAGTTATGCCTTCCATTAACATATATAACCGAAATAGTATTCAAATAGTATTTCTCGACTGAGATAATACTTAAATAACATTCCTTGAAAGATATAGTAAGCAAATATCATTCCTCGAATGATATCATACTCAAATAACAATCCTCAAAATACATAGTATTCTGCCGATGGAATCCCTCCGGATTTCCACGGCTATCTACATATCTCAAAATACCGACTCCCGATTTAGAGTCGAAAACAATGAATATGCTCTTATATTTAGAGCTATCAGGTAAACCGGTTCATAACTACGTAACTCCGAAGATTTTATATAATCCAAAGGTCAAATCCATTTCAACAAGAAATAAGATATATCACAAAACTGTCCAATTCTATACACGGCAAAAGCAGTATTATATAATCAATACTTCAAAGTATGGATTTAGAAACTTTCCTGATTCTCGAGAAGTGATAGGGGTTCGCGACGATGTTGGACAATCTAGAAAAAGTCAAAGAAAACGCACGGTTAATCCCCAGGATAATCCACTTGTACACAATGCTTAAACACGTAAGCGAAACACAACCAAGGCATTACTAGCTCGTTATAGGCTCATACTAAGTCCATGTTAATCGACAATTACTTAAGTCGTAGGTTTAGTCCGAAATCGATCCTCAAATACAAGTTATACTTAACCATTTACAACATTGGTTTCTAAGTCATGTTCTTAGTGGTTTTCACTTGCGCAACCTCGGCTAACACATTTTCATAAAATCGAAAAATAATCTTTTAAAACTTTCATAACTGACCTTGGCACTTCAATACAAAATTTCATATTTTAAAACAACTCTCAAGGGTCTCAAACATAGCCACAAAGTTGGTACATTTCTGCAATCTCATTCCTTGAACCACTTTCACTAAAATGGTCATATCTCATAAACCATAAATCGTAATGACATGATTCTTGCGCTCACGTAAACTAGAAACAAAGATCTACATACTCATGTTCATCACTGAACCAAAAGAGGCAGTTAGGGTTTCGGATTTTAGGCAGTTTTTAGAGTTAACGAGAATCGGGCATTACGACGGCTTAAAACTTAACGTTTCCGAGATTCAAATCTTATTCCAATTCACCACCAATCATCATACACATCAATTACAACACTTAAAGTCCATTATCAATCTCAAACCGATCCAAACCAGTTGGTATCACATTTAAAATCCATCCACAACTCATCCAACAACTAAACAAACTACATAATCCACTTACTCATGACCTTAACAATACATTCATGCTTCCGTCTTTCAATTATAAACATAAAACTCAACAAAACACTATTCATAATCTTCTTAAAATCAATAAAAGACCATGCTAGAGATGGTGGGTGTTGAAGATGTTACCTTTAAAAGAATGGGCTTGAGCTCTTCTTTGTTTTAAGCATAAGAACTCGAGAAACGACCAAGAATCCATGGAGTTTTGCTTCCTCTTCTTCTTCTTCCTTAGACACGGTTTTTCTTGAAGAAAATGGGTGTGAGAGGCTGCTACTTTATGGAAATTTGTGTGGATAAGGTGTGGTGGAAGTGTGGTGATGGTAGATATTTTGTTTTTAACAAAATGCAAGTTAGCCCCTCAAGTTTGGTTAAGCTTACAAGTTTCTTTAACACACTTCTTCCACTAATTCATTCCTTTCCCTTTTTTTTAATACATATATTATTCTTTATTTCCTAAGTTATAATACGTCCAAGGTTGCTTCTTCGAACGGATTTTCGATTCTCGTTTTCGTTTGCGATTTCTGACTACGCGATTAGTAACCGTTTATTATTCCTGAACTTCCGCTGAAATATAGGATCAATCGGAGACTATAAAATTTTACTATTCATCTTGGAGTACTATTCATAAATGTTACTATTCATCCTTGTTTTTGTCCTCTTGCAACGATTCGAAAATATTTCCTAAAAAGAGCGAATAAACTCTACGCGATTCTCGCAGTGAATAGTAACTATTCACTATTCACTCCAACAATCGAATCCTTAAATCGACTTTAATAAAATAATAAAATTCCAAAATATTAAATCCTCAAATCCTCAAATTTAATATCTCATTTCTTGAATATAATAATATATAATTCACTGCCCGGTCAAATACTACACCAAAATAAACTTTGGAATTTCTGAATTCTGATCGTCTTTGCATTCACTTATTTACTCCGTAGATCACTAATATGACTTCGGAATATCCACACCACGTCTCGTACATAGGTGGCATGAAAATTTTTCTTAACCCTCAAAATCACTATTCATCCATCAAATTCACTATTCACTGATGCACTTAATCATAATAAGAAAAGTTTTAATTTTACCAAAAATTCGGGTTATTACACTAATAATTACCCGATTACCTTTAATAGCCAAATCGTATAGATTTTTTTTAATAATTTTTAACTAAAATTTCTACTTTTCTAAAATTATCACATACGACATATATATAATTATCAGTTACCTCGAATGTGACATTAAACGCTGAAAATTAGACAAGGACAATCCTATAAATTATTAAATCATGTCGAGTGAAATAAATATTCACTTTAATTTTCTTTAACAATTTAATATAGCAAATAAATGCATAAATTAATCATCAAAATATAAAAACAAACAAGACAACATATTAAAATTATTATTTATAATATTAATTTTAAATATATAAATAAAGATAAAATTTCGTCAAATATGTAGTATTATACTTTTTGCTTCTTTAATATATAATAGATCAACTGTATCTTATATATAACTAACAACAATTAAATTTTAAAATTTTAAAATTAAGTAAGAAAATATTTAAAAGTAACACTTGCAAAAGAAATTTTTATTAGTAGTTTGGTTAGTCGTTCTTTAATTTGTTCATTCAATAGATAACATATTTATATATAAAAAATTAACTATGCTATTTAGAACGCATATCTTAAATCTATTTATTTGGGTCGTGTGATGAGACTTTATAAGTCGATATACTTGGACCAACTTACGGGCTTATTTATTTAAAAATTGATATGGGCTGAAAAATAACCCTAGAAGTGCAATTAATCACGTATTAATTAGACCCAAATTGGTCCAAGAACACGACCCAATAAACAAGACCCGAAACCCTAATTATTTATTAATTTCGTAATTAATAAATAAGGGAAATATACAGCTCATGAAAGGAGTCCAAAATATGGTAAATTCCTCAAAGAAGGATCTAGAATCCCAATTAAAAGAAATAATGAGTCACAATCCTTATCAACAAGGAAAAAGACTTGTCCACCAAGAAATACAATGTTTATCCATTATCAAAAAGGAGACTTATTCGCTAAGTCTCCTAAACATACTCTAAATACAAGGCTCCTGACGCCTATATAAAGACCCTGATCCTTCACAATAGAACTACGTTTTCTGGCTTGATTCTCAGCACTGATTGAGATACGTAGGCATCTTGTGAGGACCGATTTAGTCACGAAACACAAGAGCAGCCATTAAAGCTCGAAAGCTCCTAAACCCTAACAATAAATTTACAAACACGTTTTTTAATCCATAACATTTGGCGCCGTCTGTGGGAAGACAACATCAACCATGACAAACACACGAAGAACAACTCGAGATACTCAAACTTCTGAGGAGCTTCCTCTCACCTTTGAGGCTGGTACTCAAGGAAATCAACCACCGCCAACTACTGGCATTCAAGGGGCGAATATCCCCCTCACCACCACTCAAGGACCGGAAATCCCAATTTCGGTTGAATGGACGAATCCCCTGCAAATGGTCGTTCATAGATCTAATCCACAAGAGACCACTCTTCAGCAACCAATCTCTCCACTGCTCATGAATGCACCAAGTGGCCTTCAACTCCATACTACGGATCTTCCCCAATACACAACTCAAACTCTTGGGATGCCAAACTATGGCATGCCCCCACAACCCATGGCGGGCAGTAGTGGTCTCAATCCCACTTACCATGAAGCATATGTTCCTCCTTACATACAAGGTCTGAGACCCCAAAATCAACAAACTCAAACTCGACGGACCCCTTTGATTCAAGACTACTCGGGTCCCTATACTGAGTGTTAGATATAATTGCTGACGTTTGTTCATCAGTGTTTAAGTCCCAGGTACATATCAGAGTTTATATAGAAGCCAGTCAGAGTTTGATAAAGTCTGACTGGGTGAAGAGTTTATATGGAAGCCGGTCAGAGTTTGTTATAGTCTGACAGGGTGATAGTTGAATTAGCTGTCGGTGCTGAATTGAAGATTCTAGAAGCAATATATTCTGAAGATGGAAAGAAGCAGAATATATTGATACATCTAAGGAGACTGGACAGAAGACTGAAGCAATCCTTAATTGATAATAATTGTATAGCTGATTTATAGGAGTATCAATTAGATAAGGATTGTATGTAGCTATGTACTATATAAACACAGATAGGTTATCCCTAGAAGGGACGCGAACATTGAATATATTATTCTTGTAACCTAGTAGCTCTTTGTGATTCATTAACATCACTAAGAGAGAATTATTTAATATAATTCAGTTTGTTGATTTATAAACCTGTGTTCTTGATTGTTATTCTCATACATGCTTGATTATATATTGTGTATTTGGCCTAACAATTGGTATCAGAGCCAAGGCTGTTTAATATATACAGTTTTACGATTCAAACACAGTATTAATCATGTCTGAAGAAAATCAAACTTCTCCCAAGGTTGAACAAGTTAAATCTAATTCTGTGAGTCGATATGAAACAATCAGGGTTCCAATTCTCAGAGCAGTGGAGTATCCAATTTGGAAGGTGAAGATGACCATGTTTCTGGAGGCTACAGATCCAGAATACCTTGACAGAATATATGATGGTCCTCATATGCCGACTAAATTATCTCCTGTTGTTGATGGTCAAGAACAAAAGACTGTTCCAAAGGAAAAGAAAGATATGACTCCTGAGGACATCTCATCAATTGCAAAAGATGCAAAGGTTAGACATCTTCTCCACAGTGCTTTAGATAATGTAATGTCTAACAGAGTAATTGGCTGCAAGACTGCCAAAGAGATATGGGATGCTTTAGAAGTCAGATGCCAGGGAACAGGTGCTATTAAGAAGAACAGAAAGACAATACTCACACAGGAGTATGAGCACTTTGATTCAAGAACTAATGAAACCTTGACTGAGACTTATGACAGATTTTGCAAATTATTGAATGATCTGTCTCTGGTTGATAAAGAATATGAGCTTGAAGAGTCTAATCTCAAGTTTCTGTTATCTCTACCTGAAAAGTGGGATTTAAAGACAACCACAATAAGAGATAATTATGAGCTTGCTGATACAGATCTTGATGAAATCTATGGGTTGTTGAAAACTCATGAACTGGAGATAGAACAAAGGAATAGAAGATTGAGTAAAAAGACAAAATCTGTTGCTCTCAAAGTTGAGGAGAAGCCCATCAAGAAGGAATCATCAAGGAAGAAAGCCAAGGGAAAGGCTTTAGTCATTAAATCTGAAAGCGAGTCATCAAACTCTGATGATGACTCAAACTCTGATGAAGCTTCTGACTCTGAGGATGATGAAGAACAGATGATGCAAATGGCTGCTTTAATGGTGAAGACTTTCAAGAAGATGGGATTCAAGAACTTCAAGAAAGGAAAGAGATTCTCAAGGAAAGATTCAAACTCTGATAAGAGAAATTTCAGAAAGTCTGATGGAGGATATACCAAGTCTGGAAAGAAAGACAAGTCTGAGATCTAGTGCTACAAGTGTAAAGAGATGGGTCATTATGCCCCAGAGTGCAAGAAAGGCAAATCTGAGAAAGCACTCATCTCTAAAGGCAAAGACTGGGCAGATACTTCAGACTCTGATGATGGAGAAAATTATGCTCTAATGGCAACTGTCAGAGATGAGACTGAATCATCTGAAAATAAGGTACCCCTAACTACTTATGCTTATGATACTGATAATATATCTGAGTTAAGAGTATATCTGAAAAGTGTACATGTTAGCTATAGGGATCAGACTTTAGAGAATGAGAGAATTAAAGCTGAGAATCTTAGTCTTAAAGATAGAAACAAGTTTCTTGAAGGAGAACTTGAAAAGATGAAGCAGATTCAAAAAGAAAGAGATGATGCTGTTTATGTAGAACAGGAGTTGCTCAAAAGATATAAGCAATTAGAATCTGATCTAGAAAAAGAAAGAAAAATAATCAAGACTTGGACAGACTCTGGAAGAGACACTCATCAAGTGTTTCAGACAGATTCTGTAGGTTTAGGCTATTGTGAAAATGATGAACTTAGGTTTAAAGACAAGGTTAAGGTTAAACCACAACTTAAACCTGTGATATTTGTTCCAGAGTCCACTAAGTTAAAATCTGTTGTAGTAAGAGAAGCTGATATGGAATCAGATGAAACCTGTGAAAGACAGGAAAATATTATAACAGAAAAACTTATGAAAGTAGAAGCTGTTAGAAAGCCAGTAAAAACTTGTGAAAAACAGGTTAATGTTGGTTTGATGACAGGAAAACAGTTCAATCATAAGCTCAAAGAGGTAAAATCTGCCATGAAACCAAAAGGGTCCAAGAAGAATAGGAATGGAAAGATAGGCATAAATAAAAGAAATAATCACTTGCCTACTACTGGTGCTCCAAGGAAAACATGTTATAATTGTGGTAGTTCTAATCATCTTGCTAATTACTGCACAAAGAATAAAAATATCTATTCTTTACCTTCTACATCAGGGGTAAAGAATGATTATGTTAGGGTTAGACCACAGACTTTATGCACACACTGTGGGAGCACTTGGCATTCTATTTATACTTGTAAGAGTTATCATGCCATTTATCACAACTACTATGAGCTAAAACCCAACTTGAAATGGGTTAGAGCAAACTCTGCAAGTGTAAAGTCTGACAATGTTAGTTTAAACTCTGTTGATAGTCATTCCGCTGCAAAAACTAACACTGTTAAGAAAGACAAAGGATCCAAGCAAGTCTGGGTCCTTAAAACTAACACTTAGTGTTTGTTTGTGATTGCAGGGCATAAAAGAGAGCACCCTTATCTTGGACAGTGGATGCTCAGGACATATGATTGGAAATAAAGCCCTGCTATCAGATTTTGAGGAGAAGGCTGGCCCAAAAGTTTCCTATGAAGATGGCAACATAGGACGTACTATGGGATATGGCAATATCAATCTTGGAAGTGTCATCATCACTAATGTAGCTCTGGTCTCAGGACTCAAGTATAATCTGCTATCTGTGAGTCAAATCTGTGACAGAGGAAACCATGTAGATTTTCATACTGAACACTGTGAAATTATCAGTAAATCTACTGGAAAAGTTGTTCTAGTTGGACACAGGCGCAACAACATTTATGAAGCAAGTTTGGTAACAAACTCTGATGGAAAAACAGTGTGTCTGACTGCAAGAATGTCAAATGAAGAGAGTTGGAATTGGCATAAGAAGCTCTCTCATCTCAATTTGAACAACATCAATGAGCTAATAAGAAAGGATCTTGTAAGGGGACTCCCAAAATCAATACTCAGCCTAGATGGCCTATGTGATTCTTGTCAAAAGGCCAAGCAAAGGAAGTCATCTTTCAAGAGCAAATCTGAATCTTCAGTAGTGGAACCTTATCATCTTCTACATGTTGATCTCTTTGGACCAGTGAATGTGATGTCCATGGGCAGAAAGAGATATGCTCTAGTAATTGTTGATGAGTATACTAGATATACATGGGTGTATTTCTTATCAAAGAAGGATGAAACTGCTCAAACTCTGATGGATCATGTAAATCTACTGGACAAAGGATCACAGCACAAAGTCAAAATTATAAGGAGTGATAATGGAACTGAATTCAGAAACTCAATCATGGAAGCTTTCTGCAAGGAAAGAGGAGTGAAACAAGAATTTTCTGCACCTGGAACTCCACAGCAAAATGGTGTAGTTGAAAGAAAGAACAGAACTTTAATTGAAGCAGCCAGAACTATGCTTGAAGAAGCAAAATTACCAACTTATTTCTGGGCAGAAGCTGTTCAAACTGCTTGTTTTACTCAAAATGCAACATTGATCAACAAGCATGGGAAAACACCATATGAGATGGTAAAAAATAAGAAGCCAAATTTGAAATATTTTCATATATTTGGATGCAAATGCTTTGTGTTGAAGACTCATCCTGAACAGTTGACCAAGTTCGAGTTAAAAGCTGATGAAGGAATCTTTGTTGGCTATCCATTGTCAACAAAAGCATTCAGAGTATACAATCTGAGAACAAAGGTGATCATGGAATCCATACATGTGTCATTTGATGACAAGAAAATAACTGGACTTAATGACTTAGATGAATATGATCAACTGCGCTTTGAAAATGAAGGTTTATTCTCTGATGATGTAAACTCTGATGAAGCAGTACCGACAAACTCTGATGAAGCGGTTCTGATAAACTCTGACGAAGCATACACTGAACCTCTACTGGTAAATACTGGAGAAACTGGAAATTCTCAAATTGAACAAAATAGAGAACCAGTTGAGGGGGAGCGTGAAGAAGCTCAACAAGACACAGCAAGTGAGTCAGTTGAGGAAACTGATTCAAACTCTGACAGTTCAAACTCTGAGCCATCCAATTCAGGGGGAGCCTCAGATACTGCAGAAAGTCAACATATGAATCAGGAGAGCATGGATCAAGGGGGAGGATCTAATAATGATGCAAGAAACCACTTACCAATAGCAAGAAAGTGGACACAGGCACACACACCTGATCTCATAATTGGAGATCCCGATGCTAGTGTGAGAACTAGAAGTGCAACAAATAATGAGTGTCTATATCATGCTTTCTTGTCTCAAACAGAACCAAAGAAAGTGGAGGAAGCTCTTCAAGATGCTAATTGGATTACAGCAATGCAAGAAGAGTTAAATGAATTTGAAAGAAATGAAGTCTGGACACTTGTACCTAGACCAAAGAATAGATCAATTGTAGGTACAAAGTGGGTTTTCAGAAACAAGACTGACAGTGAAGGTGTGATTACAAGAAACAAGGCTAGACTTGTGGCTAAAGGTTATTCACAACAAGAAGGAATTGACTATGATGAAACCTTTGCTCCAGTTGCAAGATTGGAGGCCATAAGAATTTTTCTGGCCTATGCTGCACACAAGAAGTTTAAAGTCTTTCAGATGGATGTGAAAAGTGCTTTTCTCAATGGGAAGCTTGAAGAAGAAGTGTTTGTTGAACAACCACCAGGATTTGTAGATCCCAAGCATCCAGATTATGTCTACAGGCTTGACAAGGCATTATATGGACTAAAGCAAGCACCAAGAGCATGGTATGAAACTCTTGCTCAATTTCTTTTAGAAAGTGGGTTCACAAGAGGTACAATTGATAAAACCTTGTTTTATTTCAATTCTGGTGATGATTTGCTTTTAGTTCAAATTTATGTAGATGATATTATCTTTGGATCTACTAATGACAAACTTTGTAAGAAGTTTGCAAAGCTTATGCAATCCAGGTATCAAATGAGCATGATGGGAGAGCTTAGTTATTTTCTAGGCTTACAGGTCAAGCAAACAGATGATGGTATTTTTATCAATCAAGCAAAATATACCAGAAATCTTCTCAAGAAATTTGGTATGCTTGATAGTTCATCTGCTACAACTCCCATGGCTACAGCAACAAAGCTAGACAAAGACACAGGAGCCTCAGTAGATATAACAAACTACAGAGGAATGATAGGGTCTTTACTGTATCTTACTGCAAGTAGACCTGATATCATGTATGCAACATGTCTTTGTGCAAGATTTCAAGCAGATCCCAGAGAGCCTCATCTAACAGCTGTAAAAAGGATTTTCAAATATCTCAAAGGAACCATAACCTTGGGTTTGTGGTATCCTAGAGAATCAGAGTTTAAGCTAATTGGTTACTCTGATGCAGATTTTGCAGGCTGTAAGATAGACAGAAAAAGTACAAGTGGAAGCTGTCAATTTTTAGGTGACAGATTGGTTTCTTGGTATAGCAAGAAACAAAAGTCAATTTCCACATCCACTGCAGAAGCAGAGTATATAGCTGCTGGTAGCTGTTGTGCACAGATTCTGTGGATGAAGAATCAGTTGCTGGATTATGGTTTGAGGTACTCTAAAATACCTATTTTCTGTGATAACCAAAGTGCTATTGCTATGACAGGTAATCCAGTACAGCACTCTATGACAAAGCACATCAGCATAAGATATCATTTTATCAGAGAACATGTGGAAGAAGGAAACATTGAGCTTCATTTTGTGTATACAGACCAACAACTTGCAGATATCTTCACCAAACCTTTGAGTGAAGCTACTTTTACAAGATTGGTAAATGAACTTGGAATGATCTCTGGTTTCGACTAGAGATACGGGTTAGACTCAAAAATACATGTGTGATTTTTATGCTCATGATTCCTTGCATGTATTAACTGTTATGAGTACCAGTGTCATAAACTCTGAAAGTAAACTCTGATGCTAAACTCTGTTAGTCATAAAGTGTTGGTCATACTCTGATAGTTACAGTCTAATGCTATACTCTGAGTGTAATTTTGTCTGAAACATAATGACCAATGAAGAAATTTGTATGGAACATAATTCTCAGTAAGTAATTATGAATCCTTAAGAGTTGTATAGATTCTGATCTCAAATATGTGCAGTAAGTTAACACAGCATGATACTGTTTCTGTATTTATAGCATCTCTTAGTTTATTGATCTTATACACTGAGTCTGTATTAGCTGTTTGCATTTTCTCTCATAAATTAATTGTATTAACTGATGATAAGTCTAAACTCTGATTATTAATTGCAAATAATTCACCCTCAAATCAAAAGATGCCAAACAGAGCACAAATTCCTTTGAGATTATGTTGTGCCTAGGAAGATCCAGGAACTTATTGTATGAAATAAGGGCTAAAATCTTTGATTTTTGGTGACTAGTGCCAACCACTGATTACTGGGAAAAAAAAAAAATTAAAAAAAAAACAAAAATATATATAAAGGGGGTGAAAAATAAAAGATATATCCAAATGAAAGGATATCAGTATACAGAGTTTAGACATAAGAATCAGATTTTATTTTATACATGAGAGTTTAGGCAACCAGTTTTTACTACTTTAGTTTATGGATTTTATGCACTTTGAGATGCTCTAAATATTAATATTCGGTAAACTCTGCTATAGCACACACATATTTTCACATCTGTGCAGTTTGAGAAAAGAGTTTATTGACAAAGAAGGACAAATGGTAAACACTGATGTATTGTGTGAAATACGCCGAGGTAATTTAATTTTAATCTCTGATGATTAAAATAAATTTTATTGGTTTCAGACATTTTATAATTTTGAGATTAGACATTTGTTTAGAAATTCGAAAGAGTATGATAACAAACGGTTCATATTTGTATTAAACAGAGGAGAGAGAGATTAAGTACTTTGAACAATGTGACATGCGGTAATTATGGCTATTTTTACTGCGCGTGTGTATTGGAAGTTGTTACATACAGCTGTCAGCATATGCACATTTGACATCTGTCCCACTCACACACTTTTCAAAGAAGCCTGCTGTGTGTAGTAATGATTAAAACGTTTGAGTTTTAATCTTCACAGTTATTATTTAAATATACTACACATAAACGGTTCAATCTTTTACACACCTCAACTTTTCATAAGCTTTTACTCACACACATTGTCTCAAACACTTTCACTGCATACACTATAATCTATTCTCTGTTTGTTTTCTTCTAAACTGTTCTAATGGCTACAACAATGTTTACTGCTTCTGGGTTAGAATTTGTTCCTAATAACTACTCAGCTCCTTTGGCAAATGAGAACGCACCGGAGGCGTTTCATTTGATTCAGAGTTTCTTGTCAAACTCTGATATCGGCACTGCTCTCACCGCACCGTCGAAGCTGTCTGCGTCACAAATAAGGACTTTTTGGCAGACAGGTACTTATGATGATGGAGGAGAGTCTGGATCTCCATCTATCATTTTTGAGTTTCAAGGAGATGAATTTACTGTTACTCCTACTACTGTTCGTGATGCTTTGGGTCTTGAAGATTTCAATGCATTCACAACTGTTGGAGACTTTGAGTTAGTCAGAATGATGAGGGAGATAGGATACTCTGGACCTTTGACAAAGATAGGTCAACTCAAAAGGCCATTTTTGCGCAAGGAGTGGAGCTTCTTTTTCAATTGCATTACTCGGGCTTTTGGAAAGAAGTGCACAAATTGGGATGCGATTCCCACGGATAGTCTGCAGATCGGGTATTCTCTTCTCTATGGCAGTCACTTTGATGTTGCTAGATTAGTTTTAACTAATATTGGTGAGAAAATGCTAGAGAATAGGAATGTTGTTTACTTCTCTAGATTTTGTCAGTTAATATTCAACTTTTGTTGTCCTAATGTTGAGATTTTAGAGGATGATGTTATCCTCTCATTTAAATTGCATAAACGCATATTTTCTGATCTCACTAACAAGGATAACAAGAAAGGAGATGTTGGTGTGTTACTGTTGCCTGAGTCTGTGCAACAATTCATGGTTAACTTACAACAACAACAACAACCACAACTGGCAAACACTGAAGCTGGACCTTCTGTGTCTCAACCACAGAGGTCAAAGAAATCTAAAGTAAGGGCTGTTAAGTCTGTCAGGATAAACACTGAAGCTGGGGCATCAAATGCTGATGATATGCCTCAGAAGAGAAGAATGAAGAAAAGAAGAGCTGAGAATATCTCTTCATCAGAGAAAGAGAAGATTGGTAGCAGCACATCTGTTTGGTGCTGAGAATATCTCTTCAAATGCTGTTGAAGATCTTGAAATTGAGATTCCCGAAGATGAAATTGTTCCTGAGGACAGAGTTTTTATGGAGACTGTTCTTCATGAGGAAGCTCCTACATCAAAGTCTGATGATGTAGTTGAGAATGCTGCAAATGAAGCTCCTATGCCCACAGAGGATAGAGCACATGTTGAGATTGCAGATGAAGCGGCTACAGAGCCACAAGGATTTTATATGGAAATTGAAGCAAATCTCTCTATAAACTCTGCACATTTCACTGAAGGTTTGGAAGCTGATCAAGATACTGTTGAACTTGCAGAATCTATGTCTTCTCACACTGAAATAATTTCTTTTGATCTTGAGAAAGGTGAGGAAGTCGATCAGACTTTGGATGCTAATGCTACAGAAACTGTTGATACAAATCCTGATGTTGCTGATAAGGATGCAACAGAGAATGTTCCTGTTGAAGCAGAGTTTGTTGTAAACTCTGAGGATGTTATTGTTCTTGAAGCTCTACAACAATCTGTTGTTGAGATTGTAACAAAAGAAGCAGAGTTCCTGCATACTGCAAACTCTGAGATTCCAGAACCTGATGCTGAGAATATTCCTGCAGAGAATACAGCAGAGAATGATAATGATAATGATAATGATACTTCTGATCATTCTCAAGAGGAGTTATTTGAGAGTCAAGCAAACTCTGATGAGCTAAGAGAGGTCAATCGAGCTACAGCTGAGCATTTTCAAGATATGTACTACAATAGATGGGCTGCTGCGGATTGTATCTTTTCATCACAGAGGGCTGCTGATTTTCTTGGTGATTCTGTGAAGACGATTTCAACTCCTGATATTCTTACAAGTCTGAAGGCTACTGTGATTCAAATTAAATCTCTCCACAACAGATTTGATGAGTCTCATAAGGAAGTCACTGCTTTGAGGAATGAAGTTGGTCTGCGAGATCTCACTCTGAAGAATGATAGAACTTATTACAATTCCATGTTTAAGAAGCAAGCTAAGGACTCTGATGACATTCAGAAGAGGCTTGGGAAAGTTGAGGACAATCAGACTGCTATGTCTGTCCAACTGACATCAATTTCTAATGCTATTGAGTTGTTGACATCAGTACTACTTTCTGATGATGTCAAAAAGGGGGAGAGTGTACCAAGTGACAAATGCAAAGACACTCAAACTATGAGACGGAGGGATGATGGTAATGATGGTGGAAACAAGGGAGATGGAAAGAGCTTAAGGTCAAATGTTGATAGCAGACTACTTTCAAGAAGATCAAACTCTGATAAAAGATCAAACTCTGGAAAGGGACTTGCAAACTCTGCCAGTGGTTCAAGATTCAAAAGTTTGATAATCTCTGATAAGCCTACTAAAGATGAGGAAATTGCTGCCAAGGTGTTTATGGCAGAACATGGAAAAGATGTTACAATTGAAGATATCCAAGCTGAAGAGCAAATGCTTGCTGAGGAACACAGGAAGAATCTTGAAGCTGGAATCTACAAGAAGAAGGAAATCAAGGCTCCTAGAAAGAAAGAAAAAGGAATTATTATCAAAGAGAATGTAAACTCTGATCAGAGTTTACAGTACTCAAGGAGGCCTGTGATTAGAAATGCTGACAAAGGAAAAGGTAAACTGGTAGAAGAAGAACAGTTACCTAAGAAGATTTATTCAACCTCTGACATTGCTCAAGTTGAAACAAGATTAGCTAAATCAACCTCTGACGCTGCTCAAGTTGATGTTTCTACTAAAGTTATGACAACCTCTGACGTTTCTCAAGTTGTACAGAAATCTACACAACTTTCAGGATTCAGCAAACCTAAAATTCTTGAAGAATTAAAGCTTGAAGCTGTGAATTTCTCAGAAACCAGAACTGTATTGGGAAAAGAAGCTTTTGATAAATCTGGACTGGGATCACACAGAGAGAGAAGAACAAATAACAGATCTCAAGATAACTTTTCACTGGCAGAACCTGGTATTGGGGTTACACAAGAAAACCTTGATAAGTTAGAATCTGTTTAGTTGATTTTTCACAAAGTATTGAAGAAGCAGTTTTTGTTATACTTCATGAGTGATGGAAGAGTTTATAAAGTTGGAGAATCTGATGTTAATCTCAAATCATGGGAAGAACTGGAATATGTACTTTATCTTCTAAAAGTCAAAAACAGACATACTCATGATGTTGCTCAAGTTTTGAGAGAAAAGATGCTGAGATCTAAAGCTATGCTTGGAGGAGGAGTATCAAGTGTCTACATTCCAAAGTATAGGGATCATACTGGAAAGTTAGTGGAGATGAAGAGGAACAGTGCTAGACTTAGAACTGCACTTGGAATAAAAACTTTGGAATTTAACTTGGAGTCATACAAGTCTTATTTTATTCGGCTAGGAAATGATATGAGAAGAAATAGCATATATTCTCTAAGAGCTGCTATCTATCAAATGGGGGAGAGTGATTCAGAACTTAAAGAGCTAAAAGAGATTATGGTGGATGAGCTAGAGAAAGCTGAAAGAAGACTGCTGATTGATTATCTCAGAACAGTACCTGATATTGAAGAAGTCAAGTAAAGTCTGACTGTAAGTTTTTATGTTTTCTGTTCTAAGTTAAATTTAAACTCTGTTTTAAAATTAAACTCTGTTATATTTTAAACACTACATTTGTTATATGTTTTGACATCATCAATTATCTTTTTAACTTGTACATTTTAATATGAACAAGTTGGGGGAGATTGTTAGATATAATTGCTGACGTTTGTTCATCAGTGTTTAAGTCCCAGGTACATATCAGAGTTTATATAGAAGCCAGTCAGAGTTTGATAAAGTCTGACTGGGTGAAGAGTTTATATGGAAGCCGGTCAGAGTTTGTTATAGTCTGACAGGGTGATAGTTGAATTAGCTGTCGGTGCTGAATTGAAGATTCTAGAAGCAATATATTCTGAAGATGGAAAGAAGCAGAATATATTGATACAACTAAGGAGACTGGACAGAAGACTGAAGCAATCCTTAATTGATAATAATTGTATAGCTGATTTATAGGAGTATCAATTAGATAAGGATTGTATGTAGCTGTGTACTATATAAACACAGATAGGTTATCCCTAGAAGGGACGCGAACATTGAATATATTATTCTTGTAACCTAGTAGCTCTTTGTGATTCATTAACATCACTAAGAGAGAATTATTTAATATAATTCAGTTTGTTGATTTACAAACCTGTGTTCTTGATTGTTATTCTCATACATACTTGATTATATATTGTGTATTCGGCCTAACACTGAGGATGAGAATTATTCAACTGGAGAAGAGATGGATGTTGCCCCAAGGAGGAGACGTTCTTCCCAAACAAATCGGGAACAACCCCAAACTACTAAGGAAAATATTGCGGCCCATGAGGCAGAGGCGGCAAGGCTCAAGAAATTACTGGCAGAACAGGAGGCCGCAAAAGCACAAAGCCAAGCAACTGGAAGAGTCCCGATAATCAACCTGGACCCAATACCGAGAAGAACCAAGAGGACTGAAGCCCCAAGGGGTGATCCTAGTGTTTTGTTGCCCCTAGGAGATCCTGATGATCATACACCACCGTTTACTCAAGACATCATGAAAGCTAACATATCCAGGAAATTTAAGATGCCAATGATCAAAGCTTATGATGGAATGGGGGATCCCGCAAATCACGTAAGAACCTTCTCTAATGCACTGTTGTTGCAGCCAACCAATGATGCGGTCAAGTGTAGGGCGTTTCCACAAACCTTGGCAGACATGGCCCAACGCTAGTGTAACCGTCTACCTCCCAATTTCATTGGGTCTTTTAAGGAACTAAGCAAAGCGTTCGTCAATCAATTTGTCAGTGGAAGGGTGCATGAGAAAAGTTCTGCATCACTCATGGGAATCCAGCAAGGAAAGAATGAAGCTTTAAGGGATTATATCAACCGATTCACCCGGGAGGCTCTGAAAGTCCCGGACTTGGAGGACAAAGTAGCTATGATAGCCCTGCAGCAAGGAACCACTGATGATCACTTTAAAAGATCCTTGGCAAAAAATCCACCCGAGAGCATGTTGAAGCTCCAAGATAGAGCCGAAAAGTACATCAAGGCTGAAGAAAGCATGAGAAAGTATGAACCCACTGCTGGTGGCAGTGGAAATTCAAAGAAAAGAAAGGAAACTCAGGAGTACGACGTCAAGGAAAAGTTTACTAGAACGTCAAAGGATTCTGATTCTCCGCCCAATAGGAACAATTTTGGGCCAAAGTTTACAGAGTATGCAAGATTAAACACTCCCAAGAGCCAAATTCTGATGGAAATAGCGAAGGAGGAGGATCTCCGATGGCCGAAGCCACTAAGGACTGACATTTCTAAACGGAATCAAAACCAATTTTGTTGGTTCCACAAGGAAGTCGGTCACGACACGAATGATTGTAGACAACTAAAAGATGAGATCGAGTTTTTAATACGAAGAGGAAAGCTCAATAAATTCACTAAGGATGGAAATCAAGGGAGTCAAAGAGGAAATTATGAAAGGAAGGATTACGACAGAAGGGACGACGATCAAGATCGTAATCCCAAGCCCTGAGGGCCAGTCATTAACATGATATTCGGAGGACCAACTGCTGTTGGGTCCTCCCGAAACTCAAGGAAAGCCTATGCCTGAGAAGTAATGACTGTGGTTGGAGAAGCACCGAAACGTGCCAGAACGGAAATATCAATAGGATTTGATGATTCTGACTTGGAAGGAGTGAAATTTATCCACGATGATCCCTTAGTCATCGTACTTGTGATAGACAATTCTGAAACAAAGAGAGTTCTGGTTGACAATGGAGCTTCAGTGGACATCTTGTTCCATGATGCTTTTATCAAGATGGGCTATACTGACTCTCAGTTGAAACCCTCGAATATGCCCATATATGGATTCAATGGAGTGGAGTCGAAGGTGGAAGACACAATCCAACTCCCTATGACAATGAGGCAAGGGTCAAATACGTCTACTCAGATGTTAAACTTCATAGTTATAAAGGCGACTTCAACCTACAACGCGATCCTTGGAAGGATGGGCCTTCATGCATTCAAGGCTGTAGCCTCGTCTTACTATCTAAAAATTAAGTTCCCAACAAGGAATGGGATTGGTGAAGAACGGGGAGACCAAAAAATGGCTATAAGTTGTTACGTAGCCGCGTTAAGGCCTGATGAAATCGGGGGCAGGTTCTTCCCATTGAAGACATGGATACTAGAGATAATGAGGACAGAAGAGGGAAACCAGCTGAGGATTTAATCTCAATTCCCTTAGTCCCTGGTGAACCAGAGAAGGTGACTTACGTTGGAGCACTATTGCCTGAACCATTGAAGAGCAAGCTCATATCTTTTCTTCAAGAAAACAATGATGTTTTTGCTTGGACATCGGCTGACATGCCAGGGATTGATCCCCAGTTGATAACCCACAAATTGAATGTGGATCATGAAAGGAAGATAGTGAAACAGAAAAAGAGAAATTTTGCTCAAGAGAGGCAAGATGCCATCAAACAGGAAGTAGATAAGCTTCTTGAGGCCGGGTTCATCGAAGAAATTCAATTTCCAGAATGGTTGGCTAACTTAGTGATGGTCAAAAAGGCCAATGGAAAGTGGAGGATGTGTGTGGACTTCACTGATTTGAACGATGCATGTCCTAAAGATTATTTTCCCTTACCAAGGATTGATGCCCTAATAGATGCCACAGATGGACACGAGATGCTGAGTTTCATGGATGGCTTCAGTGGATACAACCAAATCAAAATGCACAAAGATGACATCTCCAAGGTATCATTCATCACCGACTTTGGTGTTTTCTGTTATCTAGTCATGGCATTTGAACTTAAGAATGCAGGGGCAACATACCAAAGGTTGGTGAACAAAATTTTTGAACACCTGATTGGAAAAACTATGGAGGTCTATGTGGATGATATGTTGGTTAAAAGCCTCGATAAGGCTGATCATATAAACCATCTACGGGAAGCATTTGAAGTGCTGAGGCACCACAAGATGATGTTGAATCCAGATAAGTGTGCCTTTGGTGTAGGCTCGGGAAAGTTTTTAGGCCTGATGGTTTCCAAGAGAGGAATCGAGGCTAACCCCGAAAAAATCAAAGCAATTCTAGACATGGAACCACCACGGACTGTCAAGGATGTCCAGAAACTAACAGGAAGAGTGGCAGCATTGGGAAGATTCATCTCCAAGTCAGGAGAGAAGTGTTTACCTTCCTTCAAAGCACTCAAGAACGTGAAATTTTTTGAGTGGACAACTGAAAGCCAAGAGGCCTTGAAGAAGTACATGGCTGAGGCACCACTGTTGGCAAAACCAAAACCAGGAGAAATTCTCTATTTATACTTGGAAGTTTCTAACACCGCCCTTGGAGCTGTTTCGGTAAAAGAAGAGTTGAAGGTCCAGAAACCCATTTATTACGTGAGCAAGATTCTACATGGAGCAGAAATAAACTACTCTACGATAAAGAAGTTTGCCTTAGCCCTGATTATGGCCACAAGAAAACTACGCCCATACTTCCAGGCACACAAGATAGAGGTCTTGACCAATCAGCCTCTAAGAAACATCTTGCATAGCCCTCAAGTTAGTGTAAGGTTGATCAAATGGGCTATTGAATTGGGAGAATTTGACATCAATTATAAGCCTCGAATGGCCATAAAAGTTCAAGCACTCGTTGACTTCATGGTTGAATGCACTATTGACAACCAGGAAGTCGTGGGGCAGGAAGTAATAGTGGAAGACAAGAAAGATGAAGACATGGTGTCTAAAGAATGTTGGGTGCTCTATTTTGATGGAGCATTAAAAACAAAATCAAGTAGAGCAGGTTTGGTGCTACAAAGTCCTGATGGATTTCTCATAGAGTACGCACTAAAACTGGACTTCCCAACGACAAACAATGAAGCTGAGTACGAAGCCCTGATAGCTGGGTTAGGGCTGGCTGGAGCCTTGAGAGTTAAAACTCTGAAAGTGTGTGGAGATTCGAGGCTAGTGGTTTCCCAAGTAAAATGGAGAATTTGAGGCCAGAGATGAAGTCATGGTCAAGTACCTGAAACTTGTCAAGGCCATTATGACTCAATTTGATGAGTGTTATGTGGAACACATTCCAAGGGAAGAAAACATGAAGGTCGACGCCTTGTCTAAGTTTGCCTCTTCTGAAATTGAGAACTATGCAGGGAGTGTATACTTCCAAGTCTTAAAGACCCCAAGCATCAATGGAAAGTTTGTTAGGTCCTGATATGTTTGTAGAAGGGGGGTTGAATACAAACAATACCGTTTAATCGAATTTGTCCTTTGAATAATTTTACAATTAAGAACAAATTAATGCGGAATAAAACTGAAACAATATTCAAGTTAAATATAACTTATATTAAACTTGACGAGTGTTACAATTTGATCATTGATTACAAGTTTCTTGATAAAACAAATCTAGAATAAATTCGACATGAATTTATCTATTTTTGTAATAAAAAGGATCGAATACTAAAAAGTAGTTCGATATAAAATCTAGGGATTATGATCCGCTAGAAAGTTAAAGCAGTACAAGTGAAATGATCCTTATGAATTAAATGTTAAGATCAAGTGAAGAATTAATTCACTTGATGAATTGAATGCCTTTGCAGTTTGAAATTGAAGACGACAGTTGAGAGTTTAATGTTGAGAAGCTCTGTCTTTTTCTTTCTGTATGTTGTAGTAGTGAATGTAATGTCTTCTGCCTTTGCTTTTATACAATTGCTTTTCTATTTGAAACCCACGTGCAAACTAAATCACAGAAAGTGATTTGCACTAGGAAGACTCACAAGAAAACAATGCATTTACTCTTGGAAGACTTTCGGGAAGACAACAGAATGTAAATGGAAGACAATCGGGAAGACTAGGTTTAGCCTAGGAAGACAATCGGGAAGACTCACTTGTGAGTCTTCCTAGTTCAATAAACTAAGTCTTCCTAGTTCAAACCTAAGTCTTCCTAGTTCATTTTTATTCTAATTTAAATAATTAACTAAATTAATTATGTATTAAATTAATTCTTTACAGAATTAATTTAATAAATAATTTACTTAATAGTATTAATTATTTATAAGAGAATAAATAGAATTAGTTGACTTCTCAATTAATTTCAGAATCACTTAAAACTTAGATAAAGAATAAACCTAATAGTACGTTGACACTCAATACACTGTCTGGTTCATGAGTGACTAACGACAATGTCTGTTCTTTATCTGTTTGACTTTAAGCAGTGATTCACTTCCTTTTCATTCAAGAACTCTGTAACCAGTATCTTTTGCTGTCACCACTTGAAATCTCCGTCACTTTAATAAATCCACTGAGCTTGAATACTTCACTGAGGCTTGATCAACAAATTGAGCTTCTTTCAATGTAGAATAACTTCAAGTCTGTAGATGACTTTAATCTTCATTCTTTGACAGATATAATCTTCTGAGATTCCTGTGACATTTGAATTTTATTATTTACTTATTACATCTTAATTAAAGTTGAGTAGAATCCTCGGTGTTTACAAATAGGCCTATACATATGCCTTTCAATCTCCCCCTATTTGTTTGTTAGACAATAACAACCAAATACCTCTTGAGGATAACTCAACTAAAACAAGAAAAGATAAGACTTTTAAGAGCCAAGTAAATAATAAAAAGTTCTGGATTAAATATAACAATTTCCAGATTCAAACAATAAAGATAAATAAAAGACAGATGTTCCTCTAGACTGAACAAATGATACATTTTCCTATCTTGATTTACCTAGCTCTAAACATACAACATTTACAAATTGAGCTATCTCTATCATGCCCTAATCTCTAATTTCACCTTCTTCAGTTTCTTGCAAGGTGTCTAGAAGATCTTTGTCGAGGACACGATCACTTTCTGAAACCACTCTACTTGGCATTACTTGATGAGAGGTGATCTTCTTCAATCTGTTCTTAATCTGAGCATACCTTGGAACTTTCTTCGTGCAGTAGTCTGAGATCATATCAGCAACCTCAGACTTATCTTTAGTGGTAAACCCCGAAGTTCTCAGAAGATTCTCCAACTTCCCCGAAGACTTATCTTTAGCTTCAATGAATCATGATCCATCCTTACAGTCTCCAAAGTTGTACCTCTATAGATTTTGACTTCATACGGGAAGTGTACAACTTGAGGGTTGGCCTTCATTGCAGACTCTCTTAGTCGGTCATAAAGAAGCTCATTCAAGCAAGAAGATCTCTTTACCTTACACATAAGAATCCACAATTCAGAGAGAGATCTTCTTTGTAGGAGTTCAAGAGAAATGGTGAATGACCCTTCAAGAGCACTTGAGACATAGATGTACAGTTCTTGCCTCACTTGATCAAATGCAGATGTAGTCCTTAGGATATCTTCCTTCAATGCCTTCATATATAATGAGTTGTCCGGATTAACAGTTCCGATCTTCTCAAGCAACTTCAGAAAAGTAGCATCATTGTTTGTGCCTCTCTGAGGGATATCAAACATCTCCCTTGCCTTATCCCACTTGCCTCCTTGCTTCATACTAACATCCAATCTCCTTTCTTTGACATGAATACTATGAAGACGTTGTTTGTCTTCATGTTCAGCCTTTTGAATTTTCAGCTTCTGAGAAATGATGTCGGAGACCTTGGCATTTTCATCCTCCTTTCTTCTGAGGTCTGCCTGTTGCTTCTTCAACTCCTTTTGAAATAAAGGGTCAGGGGTGTATAAATCAGCTTCATCTTCCCAATCATCAAAGTTGGCTGCCTCTTCAACCTCCTCCTCACCAAAAGCTTCTTCAGGAATGGTCTTCTCCAGATCACCAGAAGTGTCAAATTGGAAGTCATCCTGTTCACCGTGGTAGTAGTAGGCATCATCAAAAACAGTCTCCTCCAATGATTGTTTCCCTTTCCCCTTATCTTTTCTAACTCCAGAAGCTCCTCCAGCTTCTCTGTTATCTTCTTTCTTTTCCTTCTCCCCCTTAGTTGAGGAATCCTCTACAGTTTGAGCTTTGGAAGCCCTAGGATTCACCTCAGAAGTTCCCCTTATCTCTCCTTGTTCTCTCCTATCTCCTCCTTCATCAGCATCATCATCATTATCATCATCTCCCTCAAAAAATGTTCTTTGCTCATCAGTAGGTTGATGTGACTTCTTGATCATATAATAAAGGTGCTTCATCCCTTCATTAAGATGCTCCATACCTCCTTCTATCCTCGACATCCTTTCTTCATTAAACCTTTGATTTTCATCAGATGTTTGTAGAATGAAGTCCACCTTGGTAGAAATAGAAGCAATCTCCTTGACACTCTCCGATATCTGATCATTTGACGTTGTAAGATCAGAGATGTTTGAAGCCACCAGTACTTGAGATTGTTGGATTGAATTCAGCTTCGGGAGCAGATTACTCTTCAGTCCTTCCAGATCATCCTTGATAGTACCCAGCTGATTAGATACAGAGGTGGAAGATTGTACAACCACTTGTGCTTTGAGAAGATTGTTTTCAGCCTGGGTTTCTTGTAAATTTTTATGTAGACCAGCTAGCTGGTTCAACAACAAAGCAGTGTTTCTGTCTGTGTGTGCACTCACTTCAATTTCTCTCAGTGGTGTTTCACTCAACTCACGTGCTTGTGTTTGACTCTCATCTCTCACAACTAACTGTCTATCCATGTTTTCAGAGGATGTACCTGCATAAGAAATCACCCTAGCCCCTTCAAGAGAGGTCAGTGGTGGTGCAATGGGAGTTCGCAAATTCCAATCCCTGGTTGAGTCTGTCAAAATATTTGACATTGTAAACTGAATTGCTTCAGTGACAGACTCACCTGGTTGCCTTTCACTTTCTCCAGTATAAACTGCGAGTGAAAAATCTCTTAGGGGAGCCAGAGATGTTCCCTCTGGGAAGGGAGAAAATGATTCTATTATTGGTGGTGAAGAATCAGATTTTCCCTCTGATGCTTGTGAAGGCACTTCTACCGTAACTATGGTAGGCACTGTTTCAAAGTCAAAAGTAAAGTGCTCTCCTTGCATAGTGTCCTGAGTATAATCTATTTGGATATCTTCTCCCATTGTGAGTAATGGGAGAGTGCTTGACTCAGTACAAGATGCCATGGCCCTATGACGAATTTCAATAGATTCATCCTGTTGAGAGGATGTCTCCAGAGACTATTCAGTGGCCATATCAATGTCCATATCCTTTTGAGAGGATACAGATGGGCTTACAGATTCCTCCCTATAGGTTCTTCTTTTCTTTAAAGGTGGAGACAGAGCTGTGGGAACACTCATTGCAGCTATTTCACTAACTCTTCTTGAACTGGATTGAACATTTGGCTCAGATTGTTTGTTAGTAGTGTTTGACTCTCGGTTTGGCTCTATGACCTGGGTCAGAGATTGTGGTTCTACAACCTCTGGGTCAGCCCTAACAACCACTTGGGTTTCAATTATTGTACCAAAAGAAGATCCAGGGTTAGGAATAACTACCTGTAGTGGAACTGGACGTGGCTCAGGAACTTGTTCACCAAAGATAGGAAGATTAATGAATTGACTCATCAATGGTGAAACAAGAACATGTATATTGAGGAATTTGGATGAGACATTAAGTCTGGTGTAGAATTTAGTATCTGTGGTTGGAGAGGTTTCAAATCTGGTTTCCCTAAACAGTTCTACCTGTTCAGCAGTGAGAAGATGATTAATGATAAGAGTGAGAAAGCGAGGGTACCAACACTTCACTTTCACATGATTATCAGAATCTCTCCTAGAGTGAGCAAGCCTGTTAAGCATTAAGTTCCACAGAATTTCAGCAAAATTTAATCTACGACCAAATACAATAGCATAAGCAATATATTGATTAAGACTGGTAATGCCATGAAAATTTGTTTTTGTGCAATTACCAAATACTCTTGCTATTGTATCAAAGAACATATCCCATTCCTATTTCCTTGAATATTCCTAAATTCTTGATTAAATCCACAATCGTGTCGAATAGCAGAAATCTTCATTTCAATTCACTTGTATTGACTATAATAATTGTTGACCTTCTTAAATGTGTACTTACGTACCATTGAAACCATTTCGAATCTATTTCTCGAACTTCATTTGATATTGAGCAGTTGAAGCTCTTTTGCAACTATTGCACCCTGTCATTGTGTAATTATCTTGTTATGTATGTTATTGCTTATACTCTGTGATAGAATTGACATGTTTTAAAATGGGACCAATAATGGTCGGAATAATTTAAGGCCAAGATGGCCATGGATCCTAGTGGAGGACTTTGCTATAAGCAAGTCCGGGGTTGATGCGTGACTGATCAGCAGCTCAACCTTTTTATTTGAAAAATGTAGAAGTCCAATTCTAATCCCTCTTTCTTCAATAAAGATTGTTAAAAGCATATGTTTGACTTGTATATTGTTGATTCAGATAACTGTGATCCTTCCTTTCATTATGGAACTGTGATTGATATATATTATGCTTGCTCAGCACTTGTGGCTCATACTTGTTTTGTTTCTAACCATATTCCAGTTAAGCGAGAGTATGAGCAGACACAGCGCGAGCGATAGTTCTCCAGCAGCTAGGAGATCACCAAGAGTCGTTGTCATTGGCAGGGTAGTTGTTTGTTTTGATAGTTAGACTAGATGTCTAGCTTTGACTTTAAGTTGTGTAATAACTCTGAAAACTAGTTTGTAATAATAATGACTTAGAACCTTGTTCAATGCCACAATCTGGATGCGGTCTTGGTTAAGGGGTATTTTATGTTATTATATTATTATGCATGTGTTATATACAGATTTATTGTGTTTCGTTGGTCGAGTGACTCCCCAAATTTGTACCCCGGGTTTGGAGGGCGTCACAAATGATGTCGGAGACCTTGACATTTTCATCCTCCTTTCTCCTTAACTCTGCCTGCTGCTTCTTCAACTCCTTTTGAAACAAAGGATCAGGTGTGTATAAATCAGCTTCATCTTCCCAATCATCAAAGTTGGCTGCCTCTTCAACCTCCTCCTCACCAAAAGCTTCTTCAGGTATGGTCTTCTCCAGATCACCAGATGTGTCAAATTGGAAGTCATCCTGTTCACCGTGGTAGTAGTAGGCATCATCAAAGACAGTATCCTCCAGTGATTGTTTACCTTTCCCTTTATCTTTTCCAACTCCAGAAGCTCCTCCAGCTTCTCTTTCTCCTTTCTTCTCCTTCTCCCCCTTAGTTGAGGAATCCTCTATAGATTGAGCATTGGAAGCCCTAGGATTCACCTCAGAAGTTCTCCTTATCTCTCTTTCTTCTCTCCTTTTTCCTCTATCTCATCCTTCATTAGCATCATCATCCTCATCTTCATCATCTCCCTCAAAGAATGTTCTTTGTTGTGCTGTAGGTTGATGTGAGTTCTTTATCATATTGTACAAGTGCTTCATACCTTCATTTAGATGCTCCATTCCTCCTTCTATCCTTGAAATCCTTTCTTCATTAAACGTTTGATTTTCATCAGCTGTTTGCAGAATAAAGTCCACTTTGGTAGAAATGGCAGCAATCTCCTTGACACTTTCTGAAATCTGACCATTTGACGTTGTTAAATCAGAAATGTTTGAAGCCACTAGTACTTGAGATTGTTGGATGGCATTCAACTTCGGGAGTAGAGTACTCTTCAGTCCTTCCAGATCATCCTTGATAGTACCCAGCTGATTAGATACAGAGGTGGAAGATTGTGCAACCACTTGTGCTTTGAGAAGATTGTTTTCAGCCTGGGTTTCTTGTAACTTTTTCTGTAGATCAGCTAGCTGGTTCAACAACAAAGCATTGTTTGTGTCAGTGTGTGCACTCACTTCAATTTTTCTCAGTGGTGTTTCACTCAACTCACGTGCTTGTGTATCACTATGTGTTTGACTCTCATCTCTCACAACTAACTGTCTGTCCATGTTTTCAGAGGATGTACCTGCATAAGAAATCACCCTAGCCCCTTCAAGAGAGATCAGTGGTGGTGCAATGGGAGTTCACAAATCTCAATCCCTGGTTGAGTCTGTCAAAATATTTGACATTGTAAACTGAATTGCTTCAGTGACAGACTCACCTGGTTGCCTTTCACTTTCTCCAGTATAAACTGCGAGTGAAAAATCCCTTAGGGGAGCCGGAGATGTTCCCTCTGGGAGGGGAGAAAATGATTCTATTATTGGTGTCAAAGAATCAGATTTTCCCTCTGATGCCTGTGAAGGCACTTCTACCGTAACTATTGAAAGTGTTTGTCCTAAATCCAATCATGTATGATGAGTTAGGTAGAACTTTCTTGTATTCTTATTTTATTTCATTAATGTTAATAAAAGATTTGTTTTATTTTTATTACGGGCTTTATCTATTTAAAGTGTTTTAAATAAGATGTTCCATAGTTTAGAGTAAAGCTTCTAGAATTATAATGAGATTATAATAGTGAGATCTAGAAGATGATAACTCTAGACTTAAACATTTCCTGATCATAGGATAACTAATCGGAAGTTGGTGAATCCGCAAAGATTGGTACATACTATGCTTGCTCCCGTCAGGAGGATGTCTGTTCCCATAGGCATTTGTGTGGTGACACTATAGCTAGTATGTAGGTGCTTGTTAGGGAATAAGTTCACTGAACATGACTCGATAAGTTGAACAACTAATGGAGTTTACTCACGTGTAAATAGTTATTCACTGAGTGATAGTTGTACCAGTGTCCTTAGACTTGAGATCGTTAGAGTTATCTTGTATATAATGAACTATGCTTTGGATTAGTCCTTAGTCTCAAGGACATCCATTAGGTCTATTCCGGGCATAGGGATTTGTATATAATGAACTATGCTTTGGATTAGTCCTTAGTCCTTATTCTTAGTATACGAGTTCTGGAATCTCTGGCCAGAGTGTATGAAATTAGAAAGGAGTTTCTAATTTGCATTAATATGAACTTAGCATTATGAATAAGAAATCATATGATTAAATTTGATAAGGCCTGACACGAGATCCATGCCTTATATTTAATCGGGATATTGTAGGGTAGAAGGAATTGATTGTACTGGAACTAGTCACTGACATGTTCTTGGTATTCTAAGCAGTGAATTCATATTATCTGGATAGTCGCGATATGTTGAGAAGCATCACTCACGATGTAGAATAAATATAATTAATCAGTTAATTATATTTAATGAATTATTAGAATTCATATAAATAATAAATAAAAGTTTATTATTATTTATTTCTAATACCGGCTTAATATTGAACCTACAGGGTCACACCATAAAAGAATATTTTTTTTGATGAAAAGATTTAAATTATGAGAGAGAAAGAATTATTTTATAAATAGTTTAGAAAAAGAAATAATGATTAAAATAGTTTTAATCATTATTAAAGCATTTTAGAAATGTGGGGTTAATATATATATATATATATATATATATATATTATTAAAAACCTTAAAAGAGCCCTATAAATAGAATGAGATAGTCATTCTAAGGCTCATCTTATTTTTTTGAAAAACCTAGAAAAAGGAGCTCGCCTCCATATCTCTCTCTCTCTCTCTCTCTCTCTCTCTCTCTCTCTCTCTCTCTCTCTCTCTCTCTCTCTCTCTCTCTCTCTCTCTCTCTCTCTCTCTCTCTCTCTCTCTCTCTCTCTCTCTCTCTCTCTCTCTCTCTCTCTCTCTCTCTCTCTCTCTCTCTCTCTCTCTCTCTCTCTCTCTCTCTTTCTCTCTAAAAAGTGTTAGAGTTTTTTTGAAGAATTCATCGAAGAAAAATTCTTGGTGGATACCGGTAGAGTACTTCACACTCTGAGGAGCAACTGCTTGCAACCATCGATTTTAAAGCTTCGATTCTCAAGGTATGGTTACGATTCCCCTCGATCTAGATTTTATATGTTTTTTCTATATGTGCGATACATGATTTTTACGGAATAATTGTTATATCACGCTTCCGCTCATCCGTAAATTCCTTGAACATAAAAACCTCAAAGGATCAATTTTAAGAAGTGCAGAGGCACAAATAGCATGACTCACACAAGTCTCGCTATTTAAAAATTGAATCCAAGGTTTAAAACGTTCCACCTTACATTTAGACGGATCAAAATACCCAACATAATTATTTAAAACAAGTTCAAAATTAGGATCCATTTTTATAAAACAAGAAATTTTAATCAATTTAAAATAAAATTAAAATTTTAGGGATTTTTAGAATTAATTAAAATCCACAAAATCAAAATTTTATCAAAATTAACCAAATTTTAAATTTTAATCCTAAAAATTCGAACTTAAAAACTTTGAAATGCAAATTGAATTGGGCAAATGATTCTCAAGAACACACACACACACAGTTAAACAAACACAGTAATCACTTTTATCATTAAAACTCAAGAAAATCACTTAGCAAACTCAAGAAAACTCAAGTCGAATCAGAATATAAACAAAAATCCGACAGCAATTCGACTCAATAAGTTTGATTTCGAAGAACAAAGTGATTTGCTAAGTAAAAACTTGAGCAATAATGAATGATCAATGATTTAAGCAAAAAAAATGATAAAATGCGAAAAGGGAATTTGAAAAACTGATAAGAAACTGATAAGGAATGCGTATGTACTGTGTGTATCTATATATATAAGATACAAAAAAAATAAATGTAAAAAGAAAATGATTTGAACTGTTTTTATTTTAAATTTGTATTGGGAAGACAATCGAGAAGACTTAGGATAGTCTTCCCGGTAGTCTTCCTAATACAAATTAGAAAGTCTTCCGGAAAATAATAAAAGAAAAATCAGAAAAAGAAATAATTAATTCTAAGTCTTCCCGATAGTCTTCCTAGTTCAAAAAACTGGGAAGACTTAGGAAAAGACTCAAAATTAAATAGAAAAAAGAAAAAAGAAAAATTCCTTATTTTCCCGGTAGTCTTCCTAGTATAAAACTGGGAAAACTTAGGAAAAACTTAGAATTTAATTAAAAAAATGCACAGAAAAATGCAGAAAAGTAATAAAAATGCATGAAAAATATATAAAAGTCTAGAAAAATTCACAGAAAATTCCATAAATCCTAGAAAAATATGCAGAATAATATAGAATTGCATAAAATTAATATAAACTTGCAGAATAATTTAAACAACAATATTTACAATCTGAAAAACACCTAAATAATTCTAAATAAATATATTTTCAATAAAAATACATTTCTCTACTTAAAAAATATGAGAAAAATATTTTTAAAGAAAATAAAATATTCAGAAATATTTAAATTTACAAGCATGTAATATTAAATTAGAATTGGCAATAAATATCATTTAAATGACAAGAGAAAATGAATTTTTGAAAGAACAAACATGACAGAGATATTGTTAATCACTAAGACTGTTTAACATACCCAATTTACCAACTAACTTGATAAATGTGGATTCGTCAACAGATTTAGTGAATATATCTGCAGTCTGTTCTTCTGTGGGTACAAAGTGTAACTCCACAGTTCCATTCATGACATGCTCTCTGATAAAATGATACCTGATATCAATGTGCTTCGTTCTCGAGTGCTGAACAGGGTTGTTGGAGATTGCTATGACACTTGTATTATCACACAAAATGGGAATTTTGTCTAATGCAAAGCCATAGTCCTTCAATTGATTCCTTATCCATAAGATCTGAGCACAGCAGCTTCCAGCAGCAATATATTCAGCTTCTACTGTTGAATTGGAAACTGTTTGATGTTTCTTGCTATACCAGGAAATCAATCTACCTAATAGGAATTGACAACTCCCAGAGGTACTCTTTCTATCCACAACACTACCTGCATAATCAGAATATGTATATCCAACAAGATTAAAACCAGAATCTTTAGGGTACGAGATACCTAAATTAGGTGTACCCTTAAGATATCTCAAGATTCTTTTAACAGCAACGAGATGTAAATCTCTAGGGTCCGCTTGGAACCTTGCACACAAGCATGTAGCTTACATAATATCTGGTCTACTAGCAGTAAGATAGAGTAAGGAGCCAATCATACCTCTGTAGCTTGTAACATCTACCTTGATAGAGTTATCACAAGCTCCAAGTTTGACTGCTGTTGAAGATGGAGTCATTGCTGATGCTGAATCCTCCATGTGATACTTCTTGAGGAGTTCTTTTAGATACTTGGATTGACAAATAAATATACCATTTGACCTTTGACTTACTTGTAATCCAAGAAAGAACTTCAGCTCACCCATCATACTCATTTCAAACTTACTCTGCATTAGCTTAGCAAATCTCTTACAGAGATCATCATTAGTAGACCCAAATATGATGTCATCCACATAGACTTGGACTAATATCATATCACTTTTGTGTTTCTTTGAAAAAAGAGTTTTGTCTATGATACCTCTAACAAAACCATTTTCTAATAGAAAACCAGAGAGAATGTCATACCATTTTCTTGGGACTTGGTTGAGACCATAGATAGTTTTGAAGATAAAATACACAAAGTCCAGCAGCTCCTGATTTTCAAAGCCAGGGGGTTGTTCCACATACACTTCTTCATCCAGCTCACCATTCAGGAATGCACTCTTAACATCCATTTGATAGACTTTAAAATTGGAGTAAGCTGCAAATGCTAAGAACATCCTGATGGCCTCAAGTCTAGCCACTGGTGCATAGGTTTCATCATAATCAATGCCTTCAGCTTGTGAATACCCTTGAGCAACCAGTCTTGCCTTGTTCCTTGTAACAATGCCATCCTCATCCAGTTTGTTTCTGTATACCCATCTAGTACCAACTACTTTCTTGTTCTTTGGTCTGGGTACTAGCTTCCAGACTTGCTGTTGTTCAAATTGATTGAGTTCATCTTGCATAGCAATCACCCAATTTGGATCAGTCAGTGATTCCTCAGTCTTCTTTGGCTCCATTTCAGATAGAAACCCTGAATAATGACATTCATTCTGAGTAGCACTTCTAGTTCTAACTCCAACACCTGGATCACCAATGATCAGCTCAAAGGGATGAGCTCTATTCCATACAATCTGTCTTGGAAGATTTGATCTTGATGATTCGCCTTGGAATTCATTTTGGTGTTGTGACTGACAAGTAGATCCTTCATTTCCTCCCCCTGAGTTGTTGCTTAATTGCCTTGATGATTCTTCTCCAGTGTTGGTGGTATCTCCATTGTTACCAATGTTTCCACCACCACCACCAGGATTATTATCATCATTGTTATTGTCATTACCAGCAACATTCTCAGATGGGGTTTCATCATCTGAATCTGAGTCTGGCAAGTTATCAAACTTCAGTTTCTCAGATGAGTCTTCTGTTTGGATACTAGGGAGCTTAGTGTCATCAAATGTTACATTGACACTTTCTTTCACATGGTGACCATCAATCAAGTACACCCTGTAAGATCTTCTGGAATAACCAATAAAAATAGCTTCTTGTGCCTTAGCCTCAAACTTGCCAAGTTTCACATTGTCATCCTTAAGCACAAAGAATTTTGCTCCAAATACATGAAAGTATTTGAGAGTTAGTTTCTTGTTGTTCATGATCTCATAAGGAGTCTTCATTAAATCCTTGTTGATTAAAGTTCGATTCTGAGTATAACAAGCAGTGTTCACAGCTTCAGCCCAAAAGTACATTGGAAGTCTTGATTCACTTAACAAAGTCCTAGCAGCTTTAATCAATGTACGATTCTTCCTTTCCACCACTCCATTCTGTTGAGGAGTTCTAGGGGCAGAATATTGTTTTGTTATTCCTTTATCTGCACAAAAGTCATTTAGGACTGCATTCTTGAATTCAGTTCCATTATCTGACCTTATAGCTCTAACAGGGAATCTCGAATCCAGCTCAATCAACTTTATATGATCAATCACCATCTGTGGGGTCTCATCCTTGGAATATAGGATTAAAACCCAAGTATATTTGGAATAGTCATTAACAATCACAAGTGCATAATGTTTCTTTGACATGGACATCACATTAACTGGACCAAACAAATCCATATGAAGTAGCTGAAGTGGTTCAGTTATTGATGATGTGTCAGTGCCCTTGTGAGAAGCTTTCTTTGACTTTCCTTTCTGACAAGCCTCACACAGTCCTTCCTGTGTAAATTCCATCTGAGGCAAACCTCTAACCAATTCCCTCTTGACCAAAGAGTTCATGGTTTTGAAGTTAAGGTGAGACATCTTCTTGTGCCATAGCCAACTTTCATCTGATGAAGCTTTAGCATAAAAACAAGTTACTTCTTCTTTGGATCCAGAGTGCAAATCAGCTATGAACAAGTCACCTTTCCTTACTCCTTGAAGAGCAGGCTTTCCATTCTTCTTGTGAAGGATCTGACATCTATCTTTCTCAAAGGAAACATCATATCCTCTGTCACAGAAATGACTGATGCTGAGAAGATTGAACTTGAGACCTTCCATAATAGATACATCTTGAATGATAACATTTCCAAACTTCAAACAACCATATCCTCTGGTAATACCCTTGCTGTTATCTCCAAAGGTAACTCCTGGGCCAGCTTTCTCAACCACATTTGATAACAAGGCTCTATCTCCGGTCATATGCCTTGAACAACCACTGTCAAGAACCCACATAACACGGTTTACCTGTTCCACACCCTGCAGTATCAAATTGATTAGACCTTCTTTGGAACCCAAACTTGATTGGGTCCGACATACTTAATGAAATGGCCTTTGTCAGGAAAAACAACATCTTTAACCTTAACTACATAAACCTCTTTCACAAACGAGCGTTTCCATTTATAACCAGCATTAACACATTTCTGAGTAGGCTTAGGGATAAATGGATCCACTCTAGTCTTTGGAGGACTAGTAGTATTAGATCTAACATGCTTCTTATTATTAACATGTTGACGTGGAGCAGTCTTATTATCATATGCATGCTTACTATTAAAATAAGCATACATTACATTGAAAGAACAAGACATGCAATTAACCACACCACATGCTTTATGAGAAAGATTAATAGCAGGCATGTCAGTTTTACAGTTGTTTTGATCCACTTTATGAATGTCTGACTTAGTCTTCGTTGCAGAAACAACTTTGACTGGTTTGTCAGACTTACACTTTTTGGACTGAGCAAGTTCAAAAGCACGATCCTCCATACGTATCTCCTCTTCAATGATGATAGAGTATTCATTCAGAGGTCCTGCTTGGGACTCTCTAAAGAAAGGTTTATCAATACCCTTAAGCACATCTGGTATACCCCTTTCTTCAGCACTGACTCAATTAGGGGTATTTATGCTTAATTCACCAATAGACTCATTATAGTCATACCCTATTCCTACAGTATGACCAATACTTTGTTTATTGATGATTTCTTTAGCAGTCTTACAAGAGTTATAGTAAGCATTAGCCTTGACTTTAAGTTCACTGATCTGACCCTTAAGAATGGTTTCCAGTTGAATATAACATTTAACCCTATTCTCAAGAAATGCTATTTTCTCAGTTAGTTCATCCTGATTAACATGCACAAGTTTTAATTCTTTTATCTCCTTTTCAAGGGCTGTGTTCAAAAGAATTATTCTATCATTTTCTCTACGTGCACAAGAAACAGTAGTACTAAGATGATAGATCATTTCAGTATCAGTAAACTTTACCTCTGACATGTAAGTTGATGAAGTGCTTGCCTCATTAGCCATTAAAGCAAGGTTTCCAATTTCACCTGCTTCTTCATCACTATCAGTATCATCCCAACTCTTTCCTTCAGCAACATAAGCTTTCCCAATCTTATTCTTCTTGCTAGAATCAAATGAGTTCCTTCTCACTTGCTTTGGCTTTTTACATTCAGTAGCAAAGTGACCCAACTCATTACAATTGTAGCACCTGATTGTGCTTCTTTCCACAGTTCCAGTTTTGTAGCCACCCCTTGTGCTACTTGAAGAAGAAGATCCACCTCTCTGAAATCTGGGCTTGAACTTAAGATTGGGATTCCTTCTGAATCTGAACTTGCCAAATTTCCTCACTATCATTGCCAAATCACCATCCTCCAGCTGATCAAGTTCTTCCAAAGAATAAAAGTCACCACCAGATTGATCAATGGATGTTAAACCAAATTCAACATCAATAACATCTACTTTAGCACTAGAAGGTTGAACAACCTTTACTTCCAGTTTCTGTGGGACTTATGTTGTCAATGCAGTAGAAGTACCAACTATCTTTCCAGTTCCATATATCTCATTCTGTTGAATCTACTCCAGCTCATAGGTCTTCAGAACACCATACAGTCTTTCCAGAGAAATCTCTCCAGTCTCCAAGATCTTTTGCTTCTCTGATTGCAGATATTCTGTGCTCCAAATGAATTGGAAGTGTCAGAAGGAACTTCTTGTTGATTTCCTTGATAGTATAGTGCTTCCCATTGAGGTTCAGATCATTTATTAATTTGTTGTATCTCTCAAAAACCTCAGAGATACCTTCACCAGGGTTTGATCTGAAATGCTCATATGAAGAGGTGAGAATTTCCAGCTTATTCTCTCTAACTTCCTCTGTCCCCTCATTGATTATTTCTATTGTGTCCCAAATGTGTTTGGCAGTAGCACAGTTTAGGACATGATTATGCATGATAGGATCCAGACAATCAACCAGTATCAACTGTAGACAGGCATCCAGTGTAGAATCCTCTTTCTCATCGGGAGTGTAGTCCTTGGGGTCCTTGGGGTACATCCTAGCAGCTCTAGTAACCACATCATTCTCTATCTGCTCTCCCTCAACAATCATAGGGATTTTAGGACCATTCTTCAGCACTCCCAGATATTTAACATTAGCAACTTGAAGAAACAGGAGCATTTTCTTCTTCCACATAGGATAATGCTCCTTGCTGAACATGGGGATTTTGACAATACCAACTTTCTGAGTTGTAGACATTTTTGAGATTTTTGAAGAATTAAAAATTTCAGAGTTTAAGAAAAAATCTCAAAACAATTGGATCTTTGATTAGTATATCAATCAAAAGGCCCTGATGCCAATTGTTAGGTCATGATAAGTTTGTAGAAGGGGGGTTGAATACAAACTATACCGTTTAATCGAATTTGTCCTTTTAAAGATTTAACAATTTAGAACAAATTAATGCGGAATAAAACTGAAACAATATTCAAGTTAAATATAACTTATATTAAACTTGAAGAGTGTTACAATTTGATCACTGATTACAACGGTTCTTAATAAAACAAACCTAGAATAAATTTGACATGAATTTATCTATTTTTGTAATAAAAAAGATCGAATACTAAAAAGTAGTTCGATATAAAATCTAGGGATTATGATCCGCTAGAAAGTCAAAGTAGTACAAGTGAAATGATCCTTATGAATTTAATGATAAGATCAAGTCAAGAATTAATTCACTTATGATCTTGAATGCTTTTACAGTTGAAGAATTGAAGAAGACAGTTGAGAGAATTTAATGTTGAGAATTCTGTCTGTATTCTTTTTCTTCTGTCTTGATGTAATGTAAAGTAATGAGTCTTCGAATTGTCTTCTGTCTTGTATTTATATCTAACACACAACATTCTTTTTTAATCACCCACGTGCAATACAATTAAAAGAATTGCATTAGGAAGACTTAGAGGAAAACTGTCAATTAACACTTGGAAGACAATCGGGAAGACAAGAAATGTATTAGGAAGACAATCGGGAAAACTAGGGTTTACTCTAGGAAGACAATCGGGAAGACTCACTTGTGAGTCTTCCTAGTTTAAAAAACAGAGTCTTCCTAGTTTAAACCTAAGTCTTCCTAGTTCATTTTTATTCTAATTTAAATAATTAACTAAATAAATTATGTATTAAATTAATTCTTTACAGAATTAATTTAATAAATAATTTACTTAATAGTATTAATTATTTATAAGAGAATAAATAGAATTAGTTGACTTCTCAATTAATTTCAGAATCACTTAAAACTTAGATAAAGAATAAACATAATAGTACGTTGACACTCAATGTACTGTCTGGTTCACGAGTGACTAACGACAATGTCTGTTTTTTATCTGTTTGACTTTAAGCAGTGATTCACTTCATTTTCATTCAAGAACTCTGTAACCAGTATCTTTTTCTGTCACCACTTGAAATCTCTGTCACTTTAATAAATCCACTGAGCTTGAATACTTCACTGAGGCTTGATCATCAAATTGATCTTCTTTCAATGTAGAATCACTTCAAGTCTGTAGATGACTTTAATCTTCATTCTTTGACAGATATAATCTTCTGAGATTCCTGTGAAATTTGATTTTTATTATTTACTTATTACATCTTAATTAAAGTTGAGTAGAATCTTCGGTGTTTACAAATAGGCCTAGACATATGCCTTTCAGAACCCCATTTTGCTATCTTTTTTCTCATAATCTCTAACCAATCACTTCTCTCAACCTCGTACACAACCATCAAAAATGAATCACGTCTCTACTCTTCCTCTATTTGATCTTAATACACACTGAAGGCAGTGGTCAAGTTTTGTAAAAATGTAAATGTCCTACGTGGTATTCTTAAGATATGGTGTACGTAATATAAAGTATAAGTTTACGTCCTGCAAAAATAAATCAATGTCCTGCAATAATAGACTAACATTCTGAAAATGAAACATAATATATGCAATGTATGATATAATGTCCTGCAAACTAAAAATTGTCCAGCAAGTATGCAAGATCACATAGTGCAAAACTAGGTGAAAGAGAAAGGTAAAAATTATCGTAATATGTGATATGAAATTTTGTAAGAACATATTGTTGGAAATGTTTCAGAAAAAATCTGAAGAGGATGAGCCGAAGGGAAATATGATAAATATGTGTATCTAGTCATTCGAGAGAAAAAGATGACCACGTTGTTGCCTAGATTAATAGACAGAGAAATGCAGTAAATGATCATACTTAGTTCTGGTTTTCAGTTTATAAAAATGAAATAACCAGGACCGCTTGTTTTGTTTTGATCTAAGGGATGAGGTGTGGTCTTCAGGTCTCCACCTTAAATGAGGTCTCCACTGAAATTTACTATATATATATATATGTTATACCAATACATCATATATCTAAACCATGGTACGACTTCTTATATGAGAACATGATCAAGCCGGATGCACTTTCTTTTTTTGGGCATTTATGCCCGCTTCAGTTGGATAGATCGTAAGCCAGTTAGAACAAGTAGCAATTGCCCTGAAATCAAAACACAAAATATGTTGTTAAAACATGCAAGGTTGAATTATATAAAAAATATATATACATATGTGTGTAGGTATATATTGTATTGTGTGTGTGTGTTAAGAGGAGGACTGCAGGAATAAGAATGTATATAGTAGAGTGTGCAGAATGAGTAAATATGTGAAATATTTCTAACTAATTATAAAGCATATAAATGTTGACGGGCTTTGAAAAAAATGAAAATGAAATAGGGTCAATTAATTTGATAATGAGTCCCCTTTTATCCATAAACAAATGTATTGGATGTTGGTCGGTCATAGTAACACCTCTAGCATGTGTCCTGCATCATCTCAAGTTTCTATTAAATTATTAAATGGTGATTTGAATAAGCTTAGATTACACTAGATTCATTACTTTTTCTATTTTTTGTTAAATTGGGCTCATTTTACCTTTTTTTTCTAAATAGATTCATTTTACTTTGATCACAAGAACGTAAATTTCTTACAACATATCAACATATCAAAATATGGTACCTTTTTCTTTAGTTATGTTTGAGTGCACCATGTAGTGTTCATTCTTGGTCAAGTTCTTTCAAAATCGCTTCTCATTACACTGATAACACGTATAGTCCATAACTTATCTGCATGAAAATAAAACACAAACGCAAAATCTTTTTAAAAATGCAAAAAGTGGAATTGGATTTAAAAACAATATACATATGTGTGTAGGTATATATTGTAGTGTGTGTGTCTGTGTGTGTGTTAAGAGGAGGGAGGAAGAACAATATAATTAGCACGTAGGAAGAAGTCAAGAGATGAGTGCAGAATAAGTTATAAGATTAAGAGATGAGTTAAAGAGATCAATTGTGCCAACATATTTATATCCAAAATGAGGCTTCATGATATGTACCATGCACCATTGTATAACTATCATCCTGTATATTTCATAGTAACACCTCTAACTTGTGTTGTGTATCAATTTCAAGCTTATATTCTTAGTACAGTTCTTAAATATGTATATTGATGGATTGTGGTTGCTTTTATACTCCTAGTTTTTTTATTAATGTAGCTACAATATTAATGACTAGCATAAAAAGCAACATTATTTTAGTTATTTAACAATGTCCTCATTATTAGTCCTCATTATGTATTTCATTATTGTGTAATGAAGTGGTTTGGAGTAATATGCAGCATGCTCGACCTTAATGTTGTAGTTAGTTGTTAAGGTTTTCTCGAATTCACTGTTCAACTTTGATTAAAGTATGTATATATTACAACTATGAAACAATGCATCAGTAATTTTGGTTGTGTTAGTAACTTTTTATTTTTTCATTTCTACATATTTATGTAATAATCTATATGTGTGTGTATGTATATGCATTGTAGTGTGCATATGTTATGTATGTTTTATGTTTATGTATTGTATATAATTTATGTGTTTATTCTAGTGTTTTACATATTTATTACTCTGTGTGTGTGTTTTATTTTTAGGGGGAGAACTGAGTGAAAATACGTACAGGAGAGTGAAGAGATGATAATGAATAGTGAGGGAATACATGAAAACGTATCAACTTATTTGTACTAAAAAAATAGGGTTTATTACTCCGTGTGTTTTTTTTGGGATTGCAGTGCACTTCTTATTACTAAACCTTTCGAACCGCTTATTCAACTTATTATAAAATTTCCAAACAGGTCCACTTAAGTAAAAGAAAAAAGCCCAACTAACATTACATAATTGTAACCATCCTAAACATATAGCGCAAACATAATGGGAAGTAACTTTTGGTCATACGATAAGTACATACATGGATATAGATATATGAGTAAAACGAAACAACAACTTTGAGTTTTGATCAATTCATGTCGGGACAAGACTTCTTTTTGTGGGCAAGAACATGAGATTCCATGGGATACACAATTAGGCAAATTGAGCAAGTGCAGAAGTTCTTCTTGTACATGATATCAGAGTGCACGCGATTGTTATGCCAGTTCTTGACAGTATCTTTTGTGAAAAAAGCTTCTCATCACAATGAAAGCAGCGATAATACAACATGGTGCTTACCTGAAATAATCAAAACATCAAAACTTATCAACGTCGTTAAAAACATACGCAAATATGATTTTGATAAAACAAACATAAATATTTTGTAACTAGTGTGTGTAATGTATGTGATATGAGCTATGGTGTGTGTTTATCTATCACAGTGTGTGTGTGTGTATGTGTGTATGTTTTGGTTTTGAGGGGAAGAGTTCTGTACATACAAGTGAAGAGATGACCAGGTGAACAGTGAGAGGAGAGAGGAAAATATATCAACCTATTTATAATCCAAAATGGGGTTCACATTAGTTACCGTGTTCAGTATTTCATAATAACATTTCTATGTTGATTTTGACAACGAGGACTAAGGAGTAATAACTTGACCAAGTTGCTTAGCATATCACTTTCTTAATTTTATACCCTATCTTTGAGTATTTTAGTTTGGCAACATCTTTAATCGGTGGAGATAGTACCTTGGTGGTAGCAAAATAGAAATAAAAACAAATTAAATCTTGGGATGATTTATTTTATTTTTTTTGCTAAATGTCTGGGATAATTATTTAAATTAACTTTACAATTTTTTTTTACTTTTCAAAAGATATCAATTTATTTTTATTTTTATTATTTAAATTATAATTGTAATTGAGAGCAATTGAGCAAACAACTTTGGACTGAACCAAGGAAAAATAAGCCTCACTATCAAGGTGTGTCCATCCATAATTTTCGTCCACCACTTTGGTGAATCTAAACATTTAATAATATTACCGTTTCTTTTCTTTTATTAATGTACCTAGATTCATGGTTAACTCAAATTTCTATTTTTAGTTAGTAACTTAATTAGTATATTGATGGAATATTGGTGGCTGCTTTAATACTCCTTCCTAGATAGTTCTTAATATATCTACAATAATATTAATGTCTAACCTAGGAAGCATATCGTGTGACAGAACACTAAGAGTCGTCAAAATATCTTCTTGTCATAGAAATTCTAGAACCAAATCTCACACATCCATGGGACAACATAATTGTCTCAAAAAATTAGCACCACTATAAATTACAAATATCATGGGAAAATTGAATATTTTTTCTAGAATACTCGTGTTTCGTATTATGTAACAAAACGGACTTCTAAAAAAAGATCGAGTTCTCATCTAAAATAAAAGAGGAACCACATCTGGTTGATGTTTATCTCTCCATGGTGGTTTCTTTATAGGCAAACACGTTAATGGAACTTTGTACCTGAAGTCTTCGACAAGATCAACATATTGCAATGACAATACTTGAATTAACCCAATGACATATTTATTAACCATTGACAATCCAAAAGTTGAATAACCTTCAGCAACTCTAAACTCTCTTGTTGTACCAATAGATATCACACATCCAAATAATGACTTCAAGACACCTTTTTCTTCCAACGGATACAAAACATAGTTCCCATCAATATTTATGAAGTCAACTTTTTTCTCCCTACTTTTGTGACATATATTCAAATCAAGCTGATATGATCTTCCCAATACTAATTGATATTCACCTACATCAAAATTATCAAAATCTGGTGTATCATTGTATTTCAAACTAGCAATGTCAATCACATAACTTTCACTAACGTTAGCGCCAACCAATGGATTATTCCAAAGAAAATTATATGGTGCTGCATAAATTTGTGGAGACAATTTAATTTCATCAACCATGTCCCTCATAATTAAGTTCATGTGATTTTCACAATCTACGATAATCTCAAAAGTTTGGTGACTCACCTTACACAATGATTGAATGAAGCTTTGAGATTGTGAATCACTTACCGATTTGTTATTGAAGGACTTTTCGTGCATGCCTTTAACCTGTTGTCCAATATCGTCATCATTCTCATCTTTATAAGCATCATCGGGTTTTTTTTTGATGTGTTCTTCAACATCCCCGATCATGTCTTCTTCTTCAATTATTTCAACTTCTCCAAAATTTGTAGACACCAAAATTTGACAATTCGTTTTTTCACCTCCTTCACATTTTTCTTCACCTTATATATATTTCAAGTACTCTTCCGTATTAGCATAATCAAACACTTCTTTATCTTCCATATCCACCAAAGTATCATATTTTGAATGAGGACAAACAACGAACACATTGTGAGCATCATTGGGTTCACAATGTTGAACTATATTATCAACTTGCATACGCTCCATATACATCTTAGACTCATAAACCTCTGGTAAAAATCTTTCTAACATCAATCACTTCATTCTTTTCCATGTCTTGATTGGTTCGTTTCTTTGCCTTTTCCTCTGCATAACCAGCGTATCCCACCAAACTGCAGCAGTACTCTTTAGCCTTATAGCTACCATCTTCACTACTTATAACATCAAAGAAACGATCAACATCAATCTTCCAATCCAAAAACTCCTTTACTTCCATAGTTCCATCAAATAATGGTATATTAGCCTTTACAAAATCATTGTTATTACACTGATTACCCATATTTAACTCCGAGCCAGAATTCTCACCAACATGATATTCCCCATCGTGAGGGACTCGATTTCGATCTTTTCTTTCACCTCTACGTTGCTTGTTATTGTTATTCATGTGGTCTGTCAACGTAGTCATCCTGTCTGTCAAATCCTTTAGAGTCGCGGTAAAAGCCATTGTAACCTTTGAAACATCTTTTTTGGTAATTGGTTCGTCTCCCATAGTGAATCAAGTAGCGAAAAGACAGGATAAACCTGCTCTGATGCCAACTGACGTAGCACGGAAGCCAAGGAAAAACAAGTGTTAATCCTTACAAGGACTCTTACACGAGAAATCCTTAAAAATCTTGAATCCATAAGGTCATCCAAGGAAAAGCAAGCGCTAATCCTTACAAGGATTCTTACACGAGAAATCCTTAAAAACCTTGAATCCATAAGGTGATCCATGAATTCACAAGGAGTTTCTTAAATCCACAAGAAATAAAGAAGAGAAAAATCTCTAGGGTTTTACTTTCAATAAAAGATTATTATCTCTGTTACATCGTAGTGTTGTTTAAATAGGAGTAATAAATCCTAAAAATAAAATAAAACAAATCCTAATTAAAATTAAATAATAATTAAAAGAATCGTGTTCGTGCAGCTTTAGGCGTGAGCATGCACAATCTCTCTATTATCTCGCTTGAAGCGACTGCCAAGATTTCTCACTTTGGCATGATCATGTCAATCAACAACGTGGTCATGCCATCAAACATCCTGAGCGTGATCAATCATTTATTTAGTTGTATTCTTGCGATTCATGAGTATCGATTATCACTAAAAATCCTCCTACATCAGAAAAAGTATTGTTAAGTTATCAACTAAATTAACAAAATGGAATCAACTAATAATTTTCTTAAGATGAGTTGTGCCATTATGAGCTACCAATCAGAAAATTGCATGTTCTCAATACGTCACAAAAATATGATCATACATATGCTCTGTTTTTTTCTTTTTGATCTTCGATAAAATTTATTGATGTAAAATAGGAAGATAAATTAAGGGACAGAGAGAGGGAGAGGAAAAGTACAAAATTTTATAGTTTTCCTTCAACTTTAGGAAAGTAATATACCAAATCCTTTCTTGACAACTACCAAGCAAATAAAAGTTGCTTTAGTCTTACAGTTTGCATATAAACCTTGACAGGGTTCTATTCCACATATAAACCTCTCTTAATCTGTATGTTTCAGTTAGGCTATGTAACGAAGTTGTTAAACTTGAAGTTTTCGCTAATCAATAATTTCGAACAAATTACATATTCATTGTGGATTGTACTTTATGTCATATTTTAAGCTGATATGTAAAAATGTGGATTCAATAAGATGCCAATGTGAAAAATGTGGGAGCAAAAGGTATATTCTTTGCCATGGGGCAGAGGAATTATATGAAGAGAGCTAAAGAAAAAGGTTCATAACCTTGTAATGTATTTTTTAAATCTCTTCTTCTAACACAAACAAAAACCTCTGCTTCCCCAATGCCTAAACCTGCATTAGGTCCTCAACGTCGCACCAACCCTATAATTTGGTCTGCTGCCATAATCTGTGCCATTGTTGATGTCGCAGTGACACTATCGGAATCTTTGTGATCATAAGTTACCTAGTAATCCATCCGACAACTCCTTCCATCGGCGTTTCCAATGCTCATTTGGACAAATTTGATTACAATCAGCTTGGAATTCTCGATGTGCAGGTCAGTATAGTTATCAACGCCAAGAACGGAAATATCAAGAATCATGTTCGGTTTTACGGACTAGAGTTGATACTTGCCTTGCACGGGCTACAAATAGCAAAGCTTGTGAATAAACCATTTGATGTGAAGAAAAACGATTCCCTTGAGTTTTTTTACGTAGTCAAGTCTAATCAAATTCCGCTAAGGAGTGTGTATGGAGACTACGTGCAGTCGTCGTTGATGAAAAGCAGAGTGTCTTTGGAGTTGAAGGGCACACCGAAGACTAGGTGGAAAGTTTGGGTTATTGATTCGGTTAAAATTACATTGCATATGGATTGCGATCTTCGTTTCGTTTATCCGAATGGGAGTTTGAGCACCGAGTCACATTGTCGCTCCAAATCAGTCATTCATCATTGCTAGTGTAGAGAGATTTATCGACAATTCCACATCTAACCCTTCACATGTATACAAGAGGAAGAGGTAAATAACAATAGTTTGTTTTAGTTATAATTTGTTGTTAAAAATTTAGTTACGTTTTACTGACATACATATCATAAAGAACTTGAGCTACATGAGGTGTGAATTACATTGAAGCAAAGAATATTCAGAAATCACAGTACTCTAGAGCCAGACTGTTCTACATTCATGTTCATTTTTTGTTTCATTTCATAAAGTCTAAATATTAATTCTACAACTATCATAAGATCATATCTTATTTATAAGGTACCAGGCCCATCAATTTTGTTGTTGTTGTACAAGGCCCATCAAAAATGACCATATGGGTTATGAAACATATAAAGGGGGTCCAGTTTTTGACAATCACGATTCATGGGATATTCGAAAATTTACTGCAAAATATATTAAAACAAAAGAGATCTGGGCCTCGTTTGTTTCGATGTAACCTATGTAACTCGAAATTTCTTAATTATAAATGAGTTATATTGTTTGGTTTGTTGTATTTTAAATTGGACAAAGGAAATCCAAGTTACAAAGCTTTTGTAGTTATAACAAAAAATAGAAACTTAGTAACAAGGTCAATCATGATTACCACAAGTTACATAGTTTTCTAGTATATAATCATTAACTACTTACCAAAATTAATTATGTAGCATGTAGTTACATAATAATAAACCAAACACAAACATTTCATTTACCTTGGATCTATAGTTATAACTTAGTTATCGGAAAGTTCAAGTTACCTACGTAATTAGTGAGGCATACTCACATAATTGTATGAATTATTAACTCATAATCCATACTATTTACGGATATTATATATTTTGATATAACATTTTTGTTGATTAATTAAATAGAAGTAAACTAAACCTAAAATCAATAATTTCAATGCTTCGATTTTAATATAACGGTATTGATATATACTTAGCAAAATTAAGCTGGTTTTTATGAAAGATAGTAGTATCAGTTTACTACTCCTATGTTTTAGTCTTCCGACACATTGAGCGGTCAGAGTCAGAAATTAACCAATGCAATTAGGACTTAATACATGCAGGCTTCGTTTCTTAATCTCCCAAGTTCAATTCAACAAAACTTTATTAAAAAATGATGTTATTAAGACAACGTGATCCCAATCCACCAATTAAGTAAAACATAAATGTAAATCACAAGCAAGTTTAATATTAATTACAGACCTAAATTGTTAACAAACTAAGTTTTAGACAATCCCAAGTCATTAGTAAAATTAGTGTCTAATTTACTATACTACTAAGATTAGTAATACTAGTAATTCTGTAATTATATAAATCGAAAGGTATCGTCTCTTGTTCGCTACATGCACTTTTTTTTGTGTGGGTAATCTAACATTTTTTTGAGTAACCTTAGCTACATGCACTTCGTATAAACAATTTTTAAAATCGTCTTACAAGTTTAAATTGTGTTTTGTTACTAGATAGAGAAATGTTACCATTATAAACTATCCTTTTACGAAAATAAAATGAACTAGAGTTTCTATATGAATTCCGCAAATAAAAATTTATTATACAGTTACATATGATATTGATAACATTTATGAAATCGGTATTGGGGATGTACTATCACTCGTAGATTAACTTAATCAATCAAACTTACGTTAAACCAAACAATTAGGATTATTAATTAACTCCCAAGTCCAAAAGCAAGCTGCATGATATTTTTTAAACTTTTCTTGACTTATTATTTTAATATGTACGTATAATATCATCTTTGCCAAGGTACCTTGTATTTGTATGTACGTAAATGCATGTGCTGTATTAGTTACACGAGTCACGAGTCACGTCACGTGTGCTGACTGTCCATGCAGTATACGTACAGTTTTAAAATTATAGCTAGGCCGGGTCTATAATTTCTACTCCCTCCGTCCCATTCATTTCTATACACTTTCTATTTTGGGATGTCCCATTCATTTTTATACATTTCAAAAATAGTAACTTTTAATAATATTAAACACTATTACACCCACTATTTTCTCCACTATCTCTATTCTATAACAATATAAATCACTATTACACCCACTACTTGCTCCACTATCTCAAATCTATTATTGAATATTGACAGGTCCCACCACTTTACTCACTTTTCATCTAATTTTACTCATTTTTTATATCTTTTCTTAGTGTACGTGCCCAATCCCAGTGTATACAATTCACTAGGACGGAGGGAGTATATAGCTAGATACAACCAGCTAGCATGAGCTTAACTGTAAAGTCAGAGAATGATTTGTGAGGGGAAAGTGATTGCAAAATAAAATTATACTATGTGTACAAATGGTGGCATATTGACCTCTCTTTTCATGGCCTTTGATTGCATGCAGATGCAGTAGTGTAGGAGTCAAAGCTGGCTATTAACTTAAGTGATTAACCAAGCGAGCTGGCTATTAACTTAAGTGATTAACCAAGCGTTTCTAAGAGCAAGGTCACCTTGTTTAAATCTTCATCTATCCGCATTGAATTACTTACATTAGTAATTATTGTATCTTAATTCTTTGTGCCAAATTTTAGTACTCCTATGTTGTTATGTGACGGAACTAAGAGAGGATAGTTTAAACTAAAATCTCGGTTAAACTAAACATGTTAGTACAACTTTTTTGTATGTATAAATCATGGTGTTTAATTCGAAATCGACAAATGATTTCAATTTAGGTCATGGCTAATTTCAAAAAACTAACAATAATTCATTTTAATTCCGATTATTTTGTGATATTAGTTTCGTCACCATCGGAGTACTTTATGTCTCATGTCAATAACATTTTGTTAGTAATAATAGATGATAGCTATATTTTAGAATTTACACGATTTTTTTCAGACTCGTTTGTTGTAAATAGACAAACAAACTCATATTGCTTTTCCAGAAAACATAGAAAAGATTAATTTTTTTATTTTTTTGGATACCACTCAATGAAAATAAATTATTTTTCATGGTTCTCCCATTTTTGTGCTAAATAAAACTCTACATGCATGATGGTAGTCTATTCAAATTTATGTGGCATCACTAAAAAAAGTAACTTTGCAGTTGTATTCCACCAACGAATTTCAATCAGTCACACAATAATCAAGTGTAGGGCACCAATTTGCTCTTCTGTCTATCGTTGTGTGTGTATATAAATTGTGCATGGAGTTTTCAAATCCCATTCCATGATTCCATCGCATCCCATCCCATCCCATCCCCTCCTCTCCCCGGTCATATATATTGTCGCATTAATAAAAGCATCGTACTAAAATTCCAAAAATCAGAAAAAAAAGTATGAGAAATGCTAAAGTCTTTAAAATGATTTTCAAAACCGTTCTCGAATATTGAATAATTAATTTGAGATCGTTTTCGTGCATAAATATAGATTTCACGAATAAAATTCATATATTATTTGAAAATAATTTGGAATCATATTCAGAATTCAATAAAGAGGACGGTGTTGCTTAAAATCTGGTAGTGTGCCCATAATGTAGTAAGCTAGTAGCTGATATTTATTTTGTTTAATGCGGGGATACAATATGGGAGGTATTTATAATGCACACAATGCATTTGAAATATTGTAATATTTCTTGAGACAAAACACCAACAAGCTTTTGCTTGCATCATAATTGATCAACAATGGATATCATCAACTTGCCCTTTTGCAATTGGTTTTAAATTCACAAACTACTATAGACTACCCCTGGTTTTCTTTGGCACATAGATATATCAATTTCCACCTCCTTTGTACATGCATGATGCTACCGAATGAGTCATAAAAACAGTATAAATCAATATATATATATCTATGTGGGGATACAATATGGGAGGTATTTATAATGCACACAATGCATTTGAAATATTGTAATATTGCTTGAGACAAAACACCAACAAGCTTTTGCTTGCATCATAATTGATCAACAATGGATATCATCAACTTGCCCTTTTGCAATTGGTTTTAAATTCACAAACTACTATAGACTACCCCTGGTTTTCTTTGGCACATAGATATATCAATTTCCACCTCCTTTGTACATGCATGATGCTACCGAATGAGTCATAAAAACAGTATAAATCAATATATATATATATATATATATATAAATTAAGGAGGATACACCAGGTGTGAGGTGGCGTCTTAGGATCATCTTAATCTATTTTTTTAAATTTTTTTAGAGGTTTACAATTTTAAATACTAATAAATCAAAAAATATTATTTAGCATATTAGAAATAGAATAGGTGTTCGAAGTTATAGGGGAGAAGAATTCGAATTTATAGAGATGACATATAAATAAAGTTCTATTTGAAGTAGAAAAGGAGAATAGTTCGAATTTATAGGTAAACCATAAAATTAGAAGTTCTATTATAAGTAGAATAGATGTTCGAATTTATAGATGAGAAGAGTTCGAATTTATAAAAAATACATACAATTAAAAGTTTTATTAGAAGTAAAATATGTGTTTGTAGATATAATTAAAAGTTCTATTCGAAGTAGAATAATTGTGCGAATTTATAAAGGAGAAGAATTTCAATTATAGGAAAAATATATAGTTAAAAGTTATATTAGAAGTAAAATAGGATTGTTAATTTATATAAGTGTTTTTTTAACGAAAAAGTGGCTCATTAGAAAGGGGTATGTTAACATAAAAATTAATATATACGACAAGTTTATATTCAATATATTAAATTTGGAATTTTGATAGATGTATTTATTTTTCTAACGAAAGAGCGATTAATTAGAAAAAGGAGTATGTTAACATGATAATTAATATATAACACAAGTATTCAATATATTAAATTTGAGATATTATTGATATAAAAAAGGAAAGGTATTTTACGAGAGAACGGCTTATTAGACATTTTATTATAAACAAAAAATAGATAATCGAATACGTGACATATCGTAAATAAGATGTCATCGGAAAAAATGTACTCTACAATTTGTCAAAGCTCTCACCACAACGTATTCTTTTATAATCTGTCGTGCTTATAGAGGTGTAATCTAGTCTGATTCATACATGTTGAATGTGATTAGTTATACATGTAAGCTACAGACAAGATCCAATTTTATGGAAACATGTATATAAGTGGGGGTGTTGGCCCCATATGACATAATTTTGAACAATAATGCCCTAAATAGCATAATTGGAAAAAATGACCCTAAATGACACGTTAAAACGCTAAAGCGTCTAGTGTTTCTAATTTATTCAAAAAATACACCTAAAACGCAATATTAAGTTGTGTTTTAAAGGTAAAACGCAAGTTTAACTTGTGTTTTACAAGTTTTTCAGAATTTTTGCAATTTTTGCAACTGCAACCAAAATCAACCACAGATGCAACTTGCTAATAATGATGTTTTTCCGGCGTCCTGATTTTAGGGTTGTAAACAACCCTAAATTCAGGGTAGGTTAGGGTTTAGAGTCTACGACAACCCTAAACCCTAAACCCTAAGTCCGTATACGAATTATTCGTCATTTTTAATATTTCTAAAACCCAAAATAGAAATATTGAACCCCAAAGGTTAACTATTGAACCCCTGGTAGAAACTAAGAAAATGTAGTATTTTTGATAATTTCTCTTTTAAAAACTTTGAATTTTAAGTTGAGTTTTATATTAAAAACGCTACTTCAAGTGGTGTTTTCGGGTGAAAACGCTACTTCAAGTGGTGTTTTTGATAATTTCTTTTTTTAAAAACTTTGAATTTTAAGTTGAGTTTTATATTAAAAATGCTACTTCAAGTGGTGTTTTCGGGTGAAAACGCTACTTCAAGTGGTGTTTTCAGGTGAAAACACTACTTTAAGTGGTGTTTTTGGGTGAACACGCTACTTTAAGTTGTGTTTTCACGCTATTTTCAAAACGCTAGACGATGTAGCGTTTTACTGTGCTATTTTGGGCCATTTTTTTCAATAATGCCATGTTGGACCATTTGTCTTATAACTAGCTGTTAGTGTTAGTGCCCTAGAGACAATACAATTGTACTTCTGGGAAACACTATTTTGTTATTTAATAATGATTATGTTCTATTGATTATTCGACAACAATTATTATGTCTTTATTTACTGTGATATTAATGTTAGAGTAATAAATGTCCTTGGAATATTGAACACGTATTCTATATCTTTAAGTATGTGACTTAAAAATGAGATTATATGAATAGTGTTTATATTCCTAAATTATCCCTAATTAAGCATTATAAATTAGGACAATTATGATGCATAAAGATTAGTATGTTCATTGACTAAATGACCACATCTCATTGGTCATAGGTATAATGATACTAAAGTCAAGAACATAGGTGCATGGCACCGGATAGACCCACAGTGAGATTCTACATGGTAATAAAGTCATTAGAATAGCTCACAGTGATAATGGTGTAATGATCCTTAGACTTGAGATCATTATATTTCTATACGAGGATTAATATACTTTGATTACATTAAAAGTTACCTTTGACCGGGTGATGATAAAAGTGGACATCGGGTATATTATGAGTCGTATGAGAAATTTGAATGATAGATATAGGATTTAACCCTCCTATTATTAGGAGAGATATTATTGGCCTCTTGATTGAGTGAGACTATGAAAATGCATGGCCATGCTCAAATATTGATTTGTTTTAATAGTCTACTCATTGATCAAGGAAACCTGGATTAAATGTTGAAGAGGATGACTAATAACATGCCTCAAGTTTAATCTATAATATTTGGTTAAAGGGATTATATTACACGGAAACATTAGTCACGAAAGGTTTAATTGGATCACCATTTATTATTATTTCTTGGGGAGCAATGATGTATTACTAGATGCCGCTCATTGTTTATAATTTTATTTAAGAATAAAATTATTGCCAACGAAATAATAACCTAAAGGGTCACACACTTAGAACGTTTTAAATGGAGTTTTAATTTAAATTATGATCATTGGACGATCGAGCGTTCGTGTGGATGACTTTGGCGACGCAGATCTTGGACAAGGGCTGTGTGGTGATTACAACAAGGACCTCCATCTTTCCGAACTTTAAAGCTCTTTAAGGTATGATTTCGTTTCTCCATAATCAGCCATGTCTTGTACACGGATCCTAGGGTTAGGGTTTCGGAATTTTTATTGTTTTACGACTGTTTTTCGCTGCGTTTGTTGCCTCGAAACCCAACAATGGTATCAGAGCTACGTGTATAAGGGGCTGATTTGGTTATGTGTTTACTGTATTCGATGCATGTATGCATGTTTTATGAATCTGCCTTGATATAGTTATGAGATATATCGATTATAATATGTTATATCGCTTATATATGATACTGTTATGCTTAATATATTGATATGACTGATTAATATGCGATGATTGTATGTTATGCATGTTGTCTGGTTTATATAGGGATATAAACTGTGAGACAGATCATGTTTGGACACGATCTGCAAACTGGGATATGTCTGTATGTATATGATACATACTTCCGGAACTGTATATGATGCAGTGGCGGCAGAGACTATAAGATATGATCTGAGATTGCGAAATCGATGATTTTTGAATAGCACTAGTCTTCCGAAATAAAAAATTTCCAGCTCAACCCCAGCCAGGGGCTGCCGCCCCTTGGACCCTTCCAGGGGGCTGCCGCCCCCTGACCCCCGCCCGGGGGCTGCCGCCCCCGGACCCCCGCTTTATTATTTTTGTGTTCGTAATTGAGTATTTGAGCATGGTGCTGGTTATGGCCTTAAGACCCGTACTTTAAAGGTTTATGGTTTTGGTTTTATAAATACGACTTGCATGTCGTTTTCTTCATTCTTGTAATTGTTTAACCTCGAATGTAAATCGAGTTTTATTATGTAAGTACATAAGTATAGGTTGTATTCAATTGTTCAATGTAATGTACTTGAAGATTGAAGGACGATCAAAGAAGAGGTGCATTCAAGGGAACAAGGAGAATGAAGACATGTAATTGTATTTATATTTTTCACCATAGATTGACCTTTGATCCTTTCATTAGCTTGAAAGGATCATATAGGATAAAGGCCATAACCAAGCACGGTTACATACTGCACTTTACATATTGATGTATGATTGCATGTGTAGGATACAATGTGATGCATGACTTAATTAGATTAATCATGTATTAATGTATGTATTAGATACATCACCCATGCCATGACTGCTAAACAAGATAAAATCTGTAACGATTCAAGATTTTAAAATTGAACAAAACGAACATGAGATTCCTGTGTTTATGAAACACGGAAATAAGTGTGAATTTTCAATTTTTGATATGGGGCGATTTTGACAAAAATACAAGCAGCGCTTGTAAGTAAGGTGGATTTTAAGTGAGACCACTGTGACTCCTCCGCTGGACTGGAAATCAAACCATTGATGAACTTTGAATTGAAATACTTAGTTCAAGGAAAAATTGGGAATCTCTTGATGATGGGATCATGGTCGTTTTAATAAAATCCCTAAATTTAAAATATTAAGTCACGTAGATGCCTTCCAATGAGCAACACTCGTCAAGACCTAGATCGAGAAATAGTGGGTTCGCCAAAGCGAAGCACTCCAATCTATCGTGGTAAGGCGTGATGAAGTAAATGTGATACTTATATGTTAGACTATTGGGTTAGACTTAACTAAGTTACCACAATAGGATTGTGAACTTAGAGGCATGGAGTTTGGTAAGATTTATTGGATAAATACGTACAATTGTTGTTCTACCAAACTATCCAAGAGTTATATAAGATATAATTGACAAAAGTTGTCTACCTAAATAATTGTGTTTTTGGAGTAAAGCCAAAGCTGACCTTAAGCATGATGAAATATGGATCTTGGCTCGCTAGAAAGGTTTAAAGAAACTTTTCCGAATTGATAGATAGGGCTATTAATTTGATAAAATAGTGGGTGATATATATTATGAATATATATATATATGAATAATCACTTGAACATTATCTATAGAATCCGCAGACTAACTTATTTTATGCATTTTTAACATTGTAGATATTTAATGGCACATAACTCAAATAACTTCTCTGTACGATCAGTCCTTGAGAAGGACAAGCTGACAGGAACAAACTTCCTAGACTGGTAAAGGAATTTGAGGATTGTCCTCAGGTAAGAGCGAAAGCTCCATGTCATTGATATTCCTCGCCCTGAACCTCTGCCAGAAGGTGCATCGGTTGATCAACAGAATGTTTATCAGAAACATATCGATGATGACACAGATGTTACCTGTCTTATGCTTGCGACTATGAGTCCCGAGCTTCAGAAACAACATGAGCATATGGATGCTTATGTGATGATTGAGCACCTTAAACGTATGTTTGAAGGACAGGCTCGTCAGGAGAGGTTTGATACAAGCAAAGACTTGTATGCATGCAAACAGGGTGATCGTGATCCAGTTGCACCGCATGTTCTAAAGATGATTGGATATATGGAGTACCTTGCTACTCTGGGTTCCACCATCGGTACGGAAACCCAGATAGATCTAATCTTGCAATCTTTGAACGGCAGCTATGCTCAGTTTGTAATGAATTACATCATGAATGAGATAGACAAGACACCTACCGAATTGTTGGCAATGTTGAAAACTGCTGAGACCAATATTCAGAAGGCATCCCCTAACGCCATTATGATGGTCAATAAAGGGAATGCCAAAGAACAGGGTAAAAGGAAAGGCAAGAAGAAGATTGGATCTAAATCTGCTAATCCAAAACCTGCTTTTAAAAAGGCTTTGAAGCCTACAGGAGGTGTTACAAAAGGTGCTGCAAAAGGTGCTGCAAAAGGTGCTACAAAAGGTGATTGTCACTATTGCAATAAACCAGGTCATTGGAAGAGAAACTGTCATGCTTACTTGGAGGATTTGAAGAAGATGAATTATGTGAAGATTTCAGATTCAGGTATTTATGTTATAGAAGTCAATTTGTCTACTTCTACATCATGGGTATTAGATACTGGATGTGGTTCTCACATTTGTATAAATGTGCAGGAACTTCGAAGGAGTAGGACTTTGGCGAAAGGAGAAGTCGACCTACGCGTTGGCAATGGAGCAAAGGTTGCTGCTTTGGCTGTAGGGACTTATAATTTATCATTGCCCACAGGGCTTATTTTAGAACTTGAAAACTGTTTTTACGTGCCTGCGATTTGCAGAAACATTATTTCTGTTTCTTGTTTGGACAAGAAAGGTTTTTCCTTTACAATTCAGAACAATAGTTGTTCCTTTGGTTTGAATAATGTTACCTATGGGGTTGCACGTTTATTTAATGGTTTATATGTTCTAGATCTTGATACTCCTGTCTATAATATAAATAATAAACGTATTAAGGCTAATGACTCAAATCAAACATACCTTTGGCATTGTCGTTTAGGCCATATAAATGAGAAACGCATTTCCAAGTTACATAAGGATGGATACTTGGATAAGTTTGATTTTGAATCATACGAAGAATGCGAACCTTGTCTCATTGGAAAAATGACTAAAGCTCCTTTTACCGGAATTGGTGAAAGGGCCACCGAACGATTAGAGCTTATACATAGTGATGTATGTGGTCCAATGCGTACGATGGCAAGAGGTGGTTTTTACTACTTCATAACCTTTACTGATGATTTTAGTAGATACGGATATGTGTATCTTTTGAAGAACAAGTCCGAATCATTTGAAAAATTCAAAGAGTATAAGGCAGAAGTGGAAAAGCAAATAGGCGGAAGTATTAAAACCCTACGATCTGATCGTGGAGGTGAGTACCTAAGCTTAGAATTTAAGAATTTCTTAAAGGAATGTGGTATTGTATCACAACTCACACCTCCTGGAACACCACAGTGGAATGGTGTATCTGAAAGGAGAAATCGTACCTTGTTGGACATGGTGCGATCGATGATGAGTCTAGCGGATCTTCCAATTAGTTTCTGGGGCTATGCCCTAGAGACGGCTGCACAAACACTAAACCGAGTTCCTTCAAAAACGGTTCAAAAGACACCATATGAGATATGGACTGAAAAACGTCATAGCGTGTCATTTATGAAAATTTGGGGATGCGAAGCGTTTGTGAAACGTTTAACCTCAGACAAGCTAGGACCAAAATCAGATAAATGTAATTTTGTGGGATATCCAAATGAAACAAAAGGGTATTACTTCTATAATCCTTCAGAGAACAAAGTGTTTGTTGCTCGAACAGCTGTGTTTCTTGAAAGAGAATTACTTTCTAAGAAAAATAGTGGGAGGACAATAGATCTCGATGAGGATCGAGAACCACAGATTAATGTTGAACCAGAGTTGGAACATGAGCAGAATGTGACTGAAAATGTTGAGGACAACATTGCTCAAGAAACACAGGTCGTTCGTAGATCTAGTAGGATTCGTCATGAGCCAGAGAGATATTATGGATTTCTGCTGACTCAAAATGGCGATGTAATGCTTGTAGATAATGATGAGCCTCTTACCTACAAAGATGCTATGAATAGTCCAGATTCTGAGAGATGGCTGGAGGCCATGAAATCTGAGATGGATTCCATGTATGAAAACAAAGTATGGACTTTGGTTGAACCACCTGAAGGGGTAAAACCCATCGAGTGCAAGTGGGTTTTCAAGAAGAAAACTGACATGGATGGTAATTTACAGACCTACAAAGCTAGACTAGTGGCGAAAGGTTTCAAGCAAATTCATGGTATTGACTATGATGAAACTTTCTCACCGGTGGCTATGGTCAAATCCATCAGGATTTTGCTTGCAATAGCAGCTTATTATGACTATGAAATCTGGCAAATGGATGTCAAGACTGCTTTCTTAAATGGGAGCTTAGAAGAGGATGTGTACATGACACAACCTGAGGGTTTTGTCGATCCAAAATTTGCTAGGATGGTCTGTAAGTTACTACGATCCATTTATGGGTTGAAGCAGGCCTCAAGGAGATGGAACATTCGTTTTGATGAAACAGTCAAAGAGTTTGGTTTGATACAAAATGAGGATGAACCGTGTGTTTACAAGAAGGTTAGTGGGAGCCATGTGGCATTCCTAGTATTATATGTAGATGACATATTGCTAATAGGGAATGACATTACTTCTCTACAGGCTGTGAAGACTTGGTTGGGAAATAATTTCTCGATGAAAGACTTAGGCGATGCATCCTACATATTAGGGATCAGGATCTATAGAGATAGACCCAGAAGAATGATCGGCTTAAGTCAGAGTACATACATTGACAAGATATTGCATCGTTTCGGGATGCAAGAGGCTAAAAGGGGCTATGTCCCAATGTCTCTTGGGATAACGATCTCAAAAAAAAACTGTCCTAAATCATCAGATGAAAAGGACCGTATGAATAAAGTACCATATGCTTCGGCAATTGGTTCTATAATGTATGCAATGATATGTACTCGTCCCGATGTCTCGTATGCTTTGAGCATGACGAGTAGATACCAGTCTAATCCAGGTGAAAGTCACTGGACAGCTGTCAAGAACATTCTTAAGTACCTTAAGAGGACTAAAGATTCTTTCTTGATATATGGAGGAGATGAGAAACTAGTTGTAAGAGGTTACACTGATGCTAGTTTCCAGACAGATAAGGACGACACTGTGTCTCAGTCTGGATTTGTGTTTTGCCTAAATGGAGGTGCTGTAAGCTGGAAGAGTTCAAAGCAAGAAACAGTAGCTGATTCTACAATGGAAGCTGAGTATATTGCAGCCAGTGAAGCAGCCAAAGAGGCTGTTTGGATTCGGAATTTTATTACGGGACTTGGAGTGGTTCCATCGATCGCAGACCCAATTGATCTATATTGCGATAATAATTGAGCCATTGCGCAGGCTAAGGAACCAAGATCTCATTCCAAGGCAAAGCATATACTTAGGAGATATCACCTCATTAGAGAAATAAATAATAGAGGGGATATACATATATGTAAAGTGCATACTAATGATAACGTTGCGGACCCACTGACTAAGGCTTTGTCGCAGCAGAAGCACGAATGTCACACTAGTTCCATGGGTATTAGATACATGGGTGATTGGCTCTAGTGCAAGTGGGAGATTGTTAGTGTTAGTGCCCTAGAGACAATACAATTGTACTTCTGGGAAACACTATTTTGTTATTTAATAATGATTATGTTCTATTGATTATTCGACAACAATTATTATGTCTTTATTTACTGTGATATTAATGTTAGAGTAATAAATGTCCTTGGAATATTGAACACGTATTCTATATCTTTAAGTATGTGACTTAAAAATGAGATTATATGAATAGTGTTTATATTCCTAAATTATCCCTAATTAAGCATTATAAATTAGGACAATTATGATGCATAAAGATTAGTATGTTCATTGACTAAATGACCACATCTCATTGGTCATAGGTATAATGATACTAAAGTCAAGAACATAGGTGCATGGCACCGGATAGACCCACAGTGAGATTCTACATGGTAATAAAGTCATTAGAATAGCTCACAGTGATAATGGTGCAATGATCCTTAGACTTGAGATCATTATATTTCTATACGAGGATTAATATACTTTGATTACATTAAAAGTTACCTTTGACCGGGTGATGATAAAAGTGGACATCGGGTATATTATGAGTCGTATGAGAAATTTGAATGATAGATATAGGATTTAACCCTCCTATTATTAGGAGAGATATTATTGGCCTCTTGATTGAGTGAGACTATGAAAATGCATGGCCATGCTCAAATATTGATTTGTTTTAATAGTCTACTCATTGATCAAGGAAACCTGGATTAAATGTTGAAGAGGATGACTAATAACATGCCTCGAGTTTAATCTATAATATTTGGTTAAAGGGATTATATTACACGGAAACATTAGTCACGAAAGGTTTAATTGGATCACCATTTATTATTATTTCTTGGGGAGCAATGATGTATTACTAGATGCCGCTCATTGTTTATAATTTTATTTAAGAATAAAATTATTGCCAACGAAATAATAACCTAAAGGGTCACACACTTAGAACGTTTTAAATGGAGTTTTAATTTAAATTATGAATTTAAATTAAATGATTAAATTTGAAATTAGTTATTTAATTGAGCTGGTCTTAATTAAATCAGAATTCGAATTTAATATTAACTGATTATTTTCGAAATTAGTCATTTAATTGAGATGGTCTTAATTAAATAGAATTTCGAATTTAATACTAAAACCAAAATCAGATTGGGTTTTAAGAAGCCCAAAACGGATTTAGGGTTTTGGCCCAATCCTCTATCTCATATAAATACATTATGATGTATTATTGAGGTATGTTTTTTTTTTCTGCAATTTCGAATTAAAAAGAAAACCCTAGCAGCTCTGCATTAAGAGAGGCTAGAGAGAGAGAGAGAGGGGCAGTTTTTCGGCTAGTACCGAACTCCGTTGATCGTTGGACGATCGAGCGTTCGTGTGGACGACTTTGGCGACGCAGATCTTGGACAAGGGCTGTGTGGTGATTACAACAAGGACCTCCATCTTTCCGAACTTTAAAGCTCTTTAAGGTATGATTTCGTTTCTCCATAATCAGCCATGTCTTGTACACGGATCCTAGGGTTAGGGTTTCGGAATTTTTATTGTTTTACGACTGTTTTTCGCTGCGTTTGTTGCCCCGAAACCCAACACTAGCTTTATAGCCCGTGCGAGGCACGAGCATGCTCTAGTTATTTTCGGTTATGTTGGTCTCATCGTTTGGTGGAATGCATGTAGAAGAAAAGACATAAGCATGTAACAGTATATCAGTAGGAAATATGTCGAAGGTTTGATGATACATGTTTTACAAAATTCTAGTCTATAAGGTTGTTATTATGACCTGAGTAGGCGCAAATATTTTGACTAATTAACATGTTTTGTTGGCACGCACGACCCTTCTGTACTGCAAGATTTCGTCGGTTATAATTTTGCCAATCGTATTTGAATGAGAAGATGGTTTTAGTGTCACTTTGAAATAGTATCGGGCGTCTTTTACCATTTCCATTGCCTGGGGGAACGTTGGCACTCCATTTACCTGATTGTAGTTCATGGGGTAGTCGTGACCTTGTGTACTGCAAGATTTCGCCGATTATAATTTTTCCAATTGTATTTGAATGAGAAGATGGTTTTAGTGTCACTTTGAAAGAGAATTGGGCGCCTTTTATCATTTTTATTTCATGGGGGAACGTTGGCACTCCATTTACCTATCTGTAGTTCATGGGGTAGTCGTTAAGTGGGTGTTGTAAAATTTGATCGGTGTGCATAATAGAGTAAAAATGAGTTACTATAGAGGATAGGTTAGTTGAATGTAAGGCGTGTAGAAGTACAAGTTGTATTAGTATGTGTGGATACACTATTTAAACGAATGCATACCACTTTGCCCGTTTTAAGAAGGGTCTCCTTGCAGACACGTTGAATACAATAATTGTACAGTTGTGGATATAATTTATTTTAGAAAACTATTACTTATACCTTTCAAGATAATGCTAAACTGATTCGTGATAAATTACTAGTTTCACCTTACAATTGCCACTTGACACAAATAATTTAACATTTAGTACTTTTAATATTTTATCATAGATATTCAAAAAAATTAAACCGATTTAGTTTAGATTTGATTTAGTCGTACGATGACAACTTCAACTTTCTTGTAAAAATCTCCAACACAAACTTTTTTATTAATATACAAATATAAAACTATTTTGCATTTTTCGGGTTCAATACTTTATATACTATAGTGCATTTTTCGAAAATGATCAACGTATAAAATTTATCTATTGAAGACGAGATTTATAATATATTGGATCATAATAAAACTACAGTTTTAATCTTATTAGTAGCTAAAATTTCAAAAATGCATATATATAATTATAAGTTGTTAATATCTTATAATGAAACAATAATAAATGTAAAATAATGATAAAATCCATTTTTACGCTTATTATATAAAAGGATATAATTGAAAAGAAGTAAATATGTTGATAGTTTTAAATTTAAAAAAAATATTAAAAAAAATATAATAAGTGATATTGGATATAGATGTCAACATTTGTCACACTATCACCTAGGTCATGGTTCAATTCACATTAAAAAGAAATTTTTTTATCATCAATATACAATTGGAGGGATAATTTATTAATCTAATATCATCAATATAATATTGAAAGGGTAATTTAGTAATCTAATATATATATAATCTGATAGTATATAGAATTTGTAATCTAATAGTATATATAATATGAGCCATTATGTACTTAATGCAAATAAACATGATTTATAATATAAAAATATTAATATAATCTTTTTTTATGGATCAATTCCAATTGTATAACATTTTTTTTAAATACAATTTTATAACATTTTGCACGAGTTTTTCTCAAATATGGTTAGAAATATTATTTTAAGGCACTTGTGAAAATAAATTATCTACCTTACCAAGTAGATTACAAAAATAGACCAAAATAGAGTATAACATATTGAGTGTTTGCGCATATTAATAAAAAGCTTCATAATACAATCTAAATAGATGTATATCATAGTGGTAAGGAATGTTACTTTTAATTTAGAGATTAAGGGTTCAATTCCCATCAGAAACAATTTTTTTGTACTAAAATAGAGTATAACATATCGAGTATTTGCGCATATTAATAAAAAGTTTCAAAATACAATTAAAATAGATGTCTAAAATAGTGGTAAGGTATGTTACTTCTAATTTAGAGGTCAAGGGTTTAATTCCCATCAGAAACAATTTTTTTGTTGTGCTATTATATTGGGGTAATTTAGTAATTTTATGATGAATAAATTGTCTCACGAACCCCCCGTGCAAGGCACGGGATCGCTCTAACCGACAGAACTTTATGTTATTTTGTGACGATATTTTCTAGTTCACGTCAGTTTAATTTTGCGATGATAAGTATTCTTCAGTTTGTTGTGGTGATCCTGCCACTAGTTTGAACTTGTTGGTGACACTATGTGACATGATTGAGAAGATTTGCAAGGAAGATCGGTTTGGTATTAGTCCGAAAAAGATTTTGTTCTTAGTTGAACGTATTTGATGATTAGTTTTATAAGCTAATTAATAATCAGATAGGAATTAGTTAAAGGTGTCAAATAAAGGCTCCATTTCGAAAGTACCAATACTCTCCAGGCTCCATAATTCTCTATAAGCGGTCGGAGTAGTATACTTGTCCTTAATGCATGAGATGGCAGGATTGAGATGCACACAAATTCGTATTCGAAAAAAACTGTTCGAACTGGTTAAAAAAATCGGAAAAAATCTGATTAAAAAAAAGTCCACCTCAATTGGATCCAGCCCGCAGGCTTAAACGAATCGCATATTTTTCACAAAACCCCGATCCGGTTCGAGCCGAATAAACCCAAATTTAATCTCGATTTGGATGTAGTCTTGATCAGGATAAAAGTCCAATCCAAAAAGTTAGATTTTTCAATTAAATCTCGGATAAAAGCTTAAATTTTTTAATTAAATTCGAAAAAATAAAAAAAAAGTTAAAGTTAAAGTTAAAGTTATCAATATCTAAAATAATTTGTAAAAATCCGATTTGGCCCCTCCTGACCCGACCCTATCTACATGTATAAATATTTTAGAGGAAATTTGTCTCGATTTAAAAAAGCCCGGTCCTATCGGATATCGAAAAATCCGACCTGAATCCGGATTACGTTCATCTCTATTCAGGGTAACAACTATAGAGGTGCTTATATTATTACTTATATTATCTGATATGTATGAACATAGTTGAGACAAAATGATTACTATTTTGTATTATTTTGTATTATTGGATGCTCGGACTAAAAAGTGATATTATGTGACTAAAAATGCATTTGTACTTTGTCTTAAAATTGTGAATACAAAGGAAGAAACATAATTAAATTTAATTAAAGAGATATGTGTCTATTGGAAATACTTTATACCAATAACCACTTTTATTAATAATCAGACAAATGAAATTATCATGAAAGAATCTTGAATAAAAACTAAAGTGTAAAATAAAATCTGTGAAAGACATTACCATACTAATGGCTTTTATACCACAACAGAAAAGCTCAAGTAGCTCAATGGTTAAATCGGTGACTTGTAAGTGGCATGGGGCTGACGTCATTTATTTCTTTGTGTGTATATTTTGCAAAGTGGGTGATGTCATATTCTGCAAAAAAAGAAAAGTGAACTTTATACAATATTTTGGTTAATCACAATCTTTTTCTTTGCATGACACATATCTAAGCCATTTTCCTTTCAGTTATGGAGCCGGCTAGATACTCTCATAAATTGGTCACGTTTACAGAATTTTACTGGTGGCTATGCAGTTTAATAAGATTTTAATTGCAAGAAAAGATTTTAAGTAAACCTACTAGAAGACGAATCAACTGCGGATCACCATCCACTGAGGTGAATCCGAGTACTTGTTTATAACATTAAGTACAAATCATAACAGTTTTAGTAAAGAAAATTAACACCTAATCATTTTCTTTTTTTTCTCTTTTTTTTGACAAGACACCTAATCATTTTCTAATTTCATGTTTTTCTTCGTTACACAGTAACTAGTTGAAAAAGTCGCGTTTCGCGGCGGCGTCATAATTGTTTTAAAATATTTTATCAATTAATTTAAAAAAATTACTCGGTCCTCTCTAATAAGCTGTACTCTCGTAAAACGCATTTCTTTTTAATATCAATATCTCAGATTTAATATATTGAATACTTGTGTTATATATTAATTATCATGTTAACATACTCATTTTTCTAATGAATCGCTCTCTCGTTAGAAAAAAAATACATCTATCAAAATTCCAAATTTAATATATTGAATATATACTTGTCTTATATATCAATTTTTATGTTAACATACCCCTTTCTAATGAGCCACTTTTTCGTTAAAAAAACACTTATATAAATTAACAATCATATTTTACTTCTAATATAACTTTTAACTATATATTTTTCCTATAATTGGAATTCTTCTCCTTTATAAATTCACACAATTATTCTATTTCGAATAGAACTTTTAATTATATCTACAAACACATATTTTACTTCTAATAAAACTTTTAATTGTATGTATTTTTTATAAATTTGAACTCTTCTCATCTATAAATTCGAACATCTATTCTACTTATAATAGAACTTCTAATTTTAGGACTTACCTATAAATTCAAATTATTCTCCTTTATAAATTCGAACATCTACTCTACTTCAAATAGAACTTTATTTATATGTCTTCTATATAAATTCGAATTCTTCTCCTCTGTAACTTCGAACACCTATTCTACTTCTAATATGCTAAAGAATATTTTTTGATTTATTAGTATTTAAAATTGTAAACCTCTAAATTTTTTTTTAAAAATAGATTGAGACGATCCTAAAACGCCACCTCACCTCCCGCGTATCCTCATATATATATATATATATATATATATATATTGATTGTATGTATTTTTTTATTAATTCGAACTCTTCTCCTCTATAAATTCGAACATCTATTCTACTTATAATAGAACTTCTAATTTTATCACTACAACATATCAGGCTTTTTTTTGACTAATTTTTTACACTAAATCCGTCAAAAATGGGGTCATTTTTGACGGATTTTATCCGTCCATTATAGTCTTGTCTAAAGGTCATTTTTTTGTCACAAGTTCAAATTTTTGTCACAACCTTAAGTATGGGTCCCAATCATATTAAACAATTAATTTTTAAATTTTTGACGGGATTATAGTCAAAAGGTGATTATTTTATTATATTCATATTGGATAAAATTAAAATAAAAAAATAAATTTTGGATGATTATTGTGACAAATAGTTCGTCAAAAAATCACTATTTATTATTTAATTTTTTGACAGAATGATGGTGAGAAGTTCAATTTAAAGAATAAATGAAAAAAAAGAGATAATAAAATCCTTTTGACGGAATCTCATAAGAACATTGGTCAAAAGTATAAATCATAAAATTTGTATTCAATACATATTCCAATATTACATATTTTTGTTCTTTTTTTCTGTACAATTTCACTACAAACAATCCATAAACATATACTAAAAAATTATACTTTCAAACAAACAAAAAGTTGCTAGAGTTGAATTCACAATCCACATTGTAAATTATCACAAGATTAAATTATAGCTTTCTTCAAGTTGAGATACACAAAAAATAGAATTAATTAATTGTTACACAAATACAACAGGAAAAATCCTCAATTCTTTCTACTTGTCCACGAAATCGAGTTTTCTTGAAATTAAGGACATGATCTTTCTTGAAATCAATTTTCTTCTCATTTCTTTTCTTGCTTAAAATCACTTTATATGGTTATATATATCATGTGTGTAGTGTGGAGAATGGAGAAGATAAGAGAACTAAGGGTTGTACATGTATACGTGAGTGTATAGATCTGGGTTATAAGTTATGGTTGTATAAGACTTGAAAACTATGGGTGGACTGAGGAGATAAGAGTGAGAGATTAGGAGAAAGATAAGTTATGTTAAAAATTGTGAGGTTGTTTTTGATGCAATGGCTCAACCGTTAGATGTCTACTTCACTTAATCAATAGGTGTAAACTGATGATAAGATGGCAATTTGGGTGCTTGACAAGATGAAAATCCGAGTGCTATAACCTAATCCACTAAGAAATTGCCATGTGACTTATACATAAAAAATACACTTGTGGCGGAAAATATAAACTTAGCATTAAAAATTTTAAATCATTAATATTGAATAAGTAAAATGTTATTGTTAATTAAAACATACTTACACGGGCTTTTTTGGCATTGTGACATTAAACAAACTAGCTTAAACCCCGTGCAATGCAAGATGACAATGTTATTTTATCTATTTTTCTAACTAAAACAACTTATTTTATAAAAATAAAATAGGTAACATATATATAAAATGGTAATATTATTACATATTTATAACTGATTACCTTTTTCAGTAAAACACATTATATGTTTTATATTTTCTAACTAAAACAACTCATGTTCTAAACATAACACATGTAAAATAAATATGTACTGGTAATATTGTTATATTGTTATGTATAAATATGGATGACATTTCCACACCTCAACCTTTGATCTTTCATTCATGTAACTTAATACTTTTGGCTTTACAAATCCCAATTTTTTGGGTTTACAAGTACCATGTAACCTCTATCTTGTAAGCCTATAAATAGGCTCCAATCTTGAACATGTTTGATATATGAATAAAATGATCATCTTACTTCTCTCTATTATCTAGCTCTCTCTATATTATATATTATTATACACGATAAGAGAAGAAGTGAAGTTGGTGATTTTAGCCAGATAGATTGGTCGATATAGAGAGCAGCAATACTAGAAGGAAAGGAGGTGCACCAGACTACCAGAGTGTCAATCAAATATTACAGAGAAAAAAGGTTTATCTACGTACCTTTTTATAATAACATGATATACACCTTGTATGCTTGTTTCTGTGTTATTTATATAATTATGTGATACTAGTTTGTTATATTTAAGTGGTCTAAACATCACTAGTTGATTAGATATGTTGTGTATGTTACTTCCCGGTTAAACCAACATATCTGCATGAGTAAGCATCATGCATTGAATCTTTTTATACCCATAATTTGGATTTTTAATTTATCTTTAAATTTTATTCTCTTAAATTTTAATCATTTGATGTCAATTCAAATCATTTTGCAATCTATTATTTTCATATAAAACATTATATCTTTTTGATGATCTGACAAATATATTACATATTTACGTGTCTAATATATATATATATATATATAATCTTTGTTTTGGTAATCCAATATTCTTTTTCACTCATTATTCTTAAATAATTTTTTGCACTGCATGTTTTAACCTAGAACTTGTCTGGTCTTCAAAATTGATTAGCTAGCTACTATTTGTGGAAATTGTACCAGAGTACTCATGTAGGCCTTTTTATTAACATTTAGTCTAAAATATAGATAGGTGTAAAAATTGCATGTAAACATGTGGACTAAAATATTTGCTGGGTTGACAAGAAATGGTGTTTTTGTATATTTTTTGACCATTTTTGAAAACCTTGTGTGGTAGCTTTTTGGGGACATACATTGTTAATATTATTCTCGTATATATCAGATAAAAATTGTTAAGTATATCGGCTTTCTTTGCTTATATTGATTTTCTTGACCATAAATGCTTGTTTTATTTAATTAATATTGTTTTAAATTATGTTTATTTTATAGTAATATAAGCAATGTCGAATCTTACAAAACTTGAATTCAACGCACTTGATGTCACCGGAAAGAATTATTTGACATGGATTCTTGATGCTGAAATTCATCTTAGTGCTATGGGTCTTGGTGACACTATAAAAGAGGGAAATAAAACCTCCGAGCAAGATAAAGCAAAAGCTATGATATTCATCCGCCATCACCTTGATGAATGATTGAAAACTGAATATTTGACTATCAAAGATCCATCAACTCTTTGGAATGATCTCAAGGAAAGATATGACCACCAAAAAACGGTGATACTCCCTAAAGCTCGATATGATTGGCTACACTTGCGCTTTCAAGATTACAAAAGTGTGAGCGAGTATAACTCTGCTATGTTTAAAATTACATCTCAATTAAAATTGTGTGGCGAGAGTATCACCGACAAAGATATGTTGGAAAAAACATATTCCACTTTCCATGCCAACAATATGCTCTTACAACAACAATATCGTGAACGGGGATTCACAAAATATTCTGAGCTTATTTCGGTACTACTTCTTGCCGAGCAAAACAATGAACTCTTGATGAAAAATCATCAAGCACGTCCAACCGGCTCAACACCATTCCCCGAAGTGAATGTGGTGACTAGTAATGAATATGGACAAAATAAACTGTTAGGTCCTAAAGTATCGTAGAAGGGGGGGTTGAATACGATACTCACTAATTCATCAAAAAATTCTTTCGAATCTTTTGCGGATAAATAAATTAGTATACTCTCAGTGGGTACGTGTTCAAGTGAAACGAATAGCAATTTGATTTCTTCGGATAGATCTATGTAGGTTCTCGAAATCAAATCAACCAAGCCAAACACAAGCAATTCGGGGAATATATTGTTTTATAAATATAAACCTCGAAGGGTGCTACAAATTCTAATCCGTAGGATTAGCTGCAAATAGTTCAAGCTCACTTAATACAAACACGGATTAGAGTTTAAGGCTGTCTACGAATTTATAAATATTCCAGCTCTTAAACTCTTCTCCGGCTATCTCTCTCTGTCAAAACTATGAACTCTAAAATATGAATTACTGAAGAAGATGAACTTCTTCTGTCTATTTGTAGACTTTTCAAAACCAATCTTCCGATAGATTTTGCTTCGACCAATCAGAATGCAGCAGGTGTCCAATCTACTTTTTTGATAATTAAAAACTATCGAAGGCTTAATAAAAACAATCGAAAGCTTTGTTTTAAAACAAAAACTATCGAAAGTTTTGTTTTAAAACAAAAACTATCGAATGAGTATTCACCTGGTCAATTTGAAAAACCAAAGGGGCTTATTTCGTCCTTTTGTGTAATTCGTCATGTAGTCTGACAGCTCCTTAAAAATGCTTTTCGACCCGCACAGCTTCTAATCTTAATAAATAAATAATTAATTTAATCCAGAAAATATATAAATAAATATCTAATAATATGTAGATATTTATAAATATAATTTTCTAATGAAATAAAATATTTAATTATTTATTTAAATCCTTATAGTCCAAGCTGCGGTCTGTGAGTGTCTGGAACTGGACTCCTTTTGCTTAGCAAACCATATATCAATTCCAACCGGGGTTCCATCTTTCCAAATATCTCAACCTGCATTTCTTTCGGGTTTATTATTTTCACAACTTTGGCTCAGTGGGTTCCTGTAGCTGTTTGGACGTATCCTGTTCTGACCTGTTTTCTCCTATAAATTCCTTAGAACTTTCAGGGAGAACCAAGTCTGACTGTATCAATTTCTTCTGTAGAATATATATGTAGATTATCCTCGTATGTGTTGACGCCTCGTGCAACGGTCTGGTTCACAGACGACTAACAGTGATTCAAACCTTCACATCTTCATTTCAATACAATTGACAAGTCGCTGCATTCTTGATTGCTTCAAACACTAACTGTCAATAAACACATGTACCTTCACTGGAATCCTTACTGGTATTCAGACAACGTCTTCATATCTTCTTTTAAACCTTTGTCCTTTACCCTGTATACATTGCTTTCGGATTCCTATGCTTCCTACACTGTCTGTCACAATCAATGCTAATACACTGAAATCTTCTAGTGACACTGTATACTGAATCTTCAATACCTTTGAAACCCTGAATGTCTTCAACCCTTATTCTTCACTGAGGCATGAACATGATAATGAACTTCTTTCAGTGACCCTTAACTAGACTTCAAAATTACTTCTTGTATCTTGATTCCTTGTATTTGCCCTATCTTCATTTCTTCCTGATTTCTGTGTAGTCGTAGTATTATTTACATGTCCTGTTCTAGTGTTGAGTTATCATCGATACATTGAGTTCCTGTACACACTGCCTTGGAATCTCACCAACAATCTCCCCCTATTTGATTGTTAAACCTAACAAACAAATTATAGAGAGGATAACTCAACTAACAAGTAGAAAAAGTGATTACCCGGGACTTGTAAATAATGCTACTAGTTTTCTGGATCAAATTCTTCACTTCCAGATTTCTTGTTCAAACTGAAATGATAGATGATTGTTCTTTTAGGACTGAACTGATATTCATGTAGTAACTCATCTTCATTTCTTTGGTTCTTTAAATCTCTGCCACATAATCCTTCTCAGTCTTGAAGTAATCATGAGCAGCTTCTCAAGGTTCTTCAGTGGTAATGAATATGTCTTTGTCTACCACTTACTGAAGTATACCTTTCCACTTCTCTCGGTTAAGAGTTCAGCGAATTCTGTTGTACAACCATATTTCCTTTCTGAAAAGCACATATCTCCCTTGCTTCTCCTCCTTTGGAATACAGCTTCTCCCCCTATGGAATACAGCTGCTCCCCTTAGAACAGTGGTGAACCAGTACCACTTCTCTGTCTTTTAGGAAATCTACCACTTCTCCCCTTAGTCTCTCCCCAATAGTTGAAAGATCAATAGAATTGTGGTGTGGTGTACCTCTACTTTTTCTTACCACTTCTCCCCCTTAGTTGAGGAATCCTCCAATAATCTGATTATAACTCATTTCTCCCCCTTAGTTAAGAAAAGAAGTTTTCCTGGGTCTTGAAGGAATTCTCATGTAGCATCTGTTAGAAAAGAAGTAGTAATATGTAGTCTGATCAACGATGCCCTTTAAATACTGCAAGATGGCTTCACCGTCGATCGTCCTACGAACCAAATTTCCCGACATCTTCCTTATACCTCCCAACTGTTAGATCACACTTTTTAGGGCCCTAAAACAACCAAATGTTAGGTCCCGAAATGAGGTCTCAACTGTTAGGTCTTTAAAGGTAAAACATTACGAACCAAGTTCAAGGGATAGGGAATGGGATTTGGTGTTTCTCTTTCTTCCTCACTGTGAGTGTGTGATTCTGTTTCGTGTACCTCACTAGTGTTTCACTCTTATCTCTCAGAGCTTCAGCATCCAAATGTACCTGCAAGGAAAATCACCATAGCCATCCTTAAGGAGGTCACTGGTGGTGCAATGGGATTTCTCAAATCCCCGTCCTTGGTTAAACCAAGTTGTTGATCATCTTGCGATGATCTTTCCTTAATAGGATCCGGAGTTTGAATCTCTGGGGGGTTGGAATCAGGCTCTATTGAAAACAGAGGCCCTGAAACTCCCTCTAAAGTCTTTGCAGACATATCCTCAGGTAACTCCTCAAATGAAATTGATTCATTGTTACCGAGTTGCCGATCTGCACCTATGTCAGACCCGGTACCCGCAGGATCCAGATATGTTCCATCTGAGGAGTTAGGCAATGACCTTTTAGATTGTGCATTTGGGTCAAAACCTTCTCTCAACGTCTGTGAAGACTCTTGGTTCAGTAAAGAACCTTCAACCGGTAGTCCTGACCGTGAAATGGTCGGAGAACTAGTTGCTTCCGTCAATTTTCCTTTTTCTGTTTGGGGTAGGGGTTCAGATATAGCTTTGGTTATCACTTCCCAATCAGCTTCAGAAAAATCAATAAAGGGCGCTTTGGATGATTGAAATGAAGTTTCAACAGTTGCCTCGGTTTCTATTCTTCTCCTTTTAGAGGAAGGCAGAGCTGTTGTTGAAGGGTGTATCTCCTTATGTGGTGCTGTTATGGCACTATCTCCCTCTACACTCATGGATGTCTGAATATTGGGTATAGGAGGGTAAGGAGGCTCGTTTATGTTTTCATTTGGCACTTCCAAAGGCTCTTCGACCGTGGTTAGAGATTGTGGGTTGCAATCTCATGGTCTGGAATGGCCGCTGAGGGCTCTGGATCAACATCCATTTGTTGTGGTTCAGGAGCCAGTTCAGGTTGAGGAATATTACCTTCATTTACCTGTTCCCCTGGGGGTAGAAGTGGTAGGGGCACCGTTCTTAGATATTTAGTGAGAACAGTGGGTACCCCTGGAAGATGATTCTTTCTTATCAGAGCGGTTATTGCATTGCTCTTCACCTTCATGCACTTCATGGTCTCCTCGTCGGCGAATGTCTCACGCTCATCATCTGTTAATATATCATTGAGAATTAGCTGTAGGAACCTAGGATAGAAACAAAGCACATTTTCATTTATGCCTGTTCTTTCATCCAGTGGTCCCATGCACAGAATGACTTGATCAATCACTAGCCTTCCTATGTTAATATGCCTATAGTTGGCAATGGCAAACCCTATCTTTTGAAGGAATAAGGGAATACCATGCAGATTTGTAAGCTTGGCAGTAAAAACATGGATCAGGGTATGAAAGAAAAAGTTCCATGGCTTTGGCAGGTAATGCTTAAGGAACTCTCCCACAAAGAAGTTAGGAAGTTGACTTCTTATGAGAGTGAAGAAAGCATGTATCTCCTCAGTTTTGGGATCCAGAACATGGTTTTCTGTAGGAAAATGTAGTATTCTATTAAAGTCATGTTCCGTCACCCTTATTGTTCTGCCCCCTGGCACAACAAAACTGAAGGATCTTACGTTATTCTCACTTGTATCCGTGGCGGTTGTGTACAACGCAGTCAATTGATCGATGCAAAGGACTACGGGAGTACTCAAGGCATATGCCACTAATGAACGTGTGTTCAGAAACTCTGCCCATGCACAAAACTGTAAGTTCGTAATGGCTTGCAAGTTCTGAAACGAGACATGATTAGTCTTGGTTAGAATAAATTCTCCGGCCATTTTAAATTTCCAGAAAATTAATTTTAAACCAAAACTAAATTACCACTTAAATTTAATTAATTATAAATTAATCAAACTTAACAAAATTACCTTTAAAACAAAATTACCCCTTTTTCTAAATAAACACAACTTAAGTATAAACAAAAGCCCTTAGATGAGATAATAAGAAGAAAAAAAACGTAAGGGGTTGTTAAATACTTGTTGAAACTGTAAGGGTAAAAATGTCTTTCTACAGTTCAATAGTTTTTAAAGTAACTGTCGATGGATTTCTCAGAGGGGCAAAAAGGTCATCTGATCTTCGATGGTTTTATTAAAAACTATCGAAGTGTATGAGAGTAGAATTTTAAACTGATTTCTGAAAAACCATCGAAAGTTATTACTATGAAAAGACCAAAAACTATCGAGGCAATATTTTTGTTGAAAAAACTATCGAGGAGTTTAAATATTGAAAAATTAAATCCTCCCGATATATTTTCACTTTAATTTCAAAAACTATCGAGAATTGTTTTCTATAGTTTTTCTTTTCCTTTTCAAAAACTATCGAGAATTAAATTTCGATAGAATTTTCTTTGTACTTGAAAAACTATCGAATTTCCTAAGATTCGATATTTTTGCTTCTGTTCAAATTCTAAAACCTGTTCATGTTCTAAAATTCAAACCTTGTATTTCCTGTCAAGTTTTATTTTGAATAAATCTTTTACAATTTACCAAAATCAATTGTTAACAGAAAATTCACAATTTTCTCAGAATAAAATCGACTAAATATCATTGAATAATATTAACCAATTAAAATCCAATAAATTATGCTGCATATTTATTTTATGTATTTTAAATTATGGAGCAAATAAGATATTGAACTGCTTCAATTTCCATAATTCAAATTTCATTAAATAAATAATAATAAATTAATACTAAATATCTATGAGTTAGATATTAGCACTAAATTATTAAGATGAGGACTTGATGTTAAACAAATTCACAAGTCCTTAAAATATGGACAACTTTACACTTGTGAACTTATTTAAGAGTTTCTTGCAGATGGGATTTTCAAATGAGGTGCGTGTCTGCAAGTTACTCTATGAATTGAAGACATGCTCTCGAAAGAAATGATACCTGTTGTCAAGGTGCATTGTCGTGGATTGTTCCACAGAGTTGTTGGAGATAAAGTTATTTCCTGAAATAATAACAAGAAATCAATCTTCCTCCACGAAGTTGACAGCTTCTAGAGATGCTCCTCCTGTCATTCAGAGATGCTTCTCCTGTCTTTCTTACAACCTGCGTATTTTATATCTAAATAGCTAAACATGTTAACAAGTATCTTTAGGGTACCATATACTGAGATTTGGTATTCCCTTAAGATATCTCAAAATCATGTTGATAACTATAAGACTAGATTTTTGAAATCCACTTGGAACCTTGCACATTGGCAACTTGAGAATACAATATGTGTTGTCAATTTGCAGCTAATAACTTAATGAGACGCATACCTCTCTATCTTGTCATTTCTGTCTTTTACCTGATTTGTCCTGATCAAGCTTTAGTGGCTGCTGTTGGTAGGGAGTCTTGGCATGTCTAGAATCTTCTCAATTGTGCACATTCAAAAGATTCTTGACTTACTTTTATTGCCATCACTCTTTTGGCTTACTTGTGTTCCTAAAAGAATTATTCTTCTGGCTTGCTCAAAGTAATTCCAAAAAGAATTGCAACTTTCCCAACATACTCGTCTTGTACATTCTCTGCAATGACTTGGCAAATTTCTTGCTCAAGTTTTCGTTAGTAGACCAACATATAATATAATCATGATATCACTGCACATATATGACATTATGTTTGTGCCTTATGACAACTCTAATAAATTCATATTCTGTAAAAGTTCAGTTAGAGTGTCATACCATGTCTTTGACGATTGCTTGAGTATTGATACCGGTTCATACCAATCTGTAGTGATCTTGTGAAGAGAAGTTATACAACGTCCAATTGATCTGCAACAGCAAATGCCAGGATCTGTTGTACATTGACTTCTTCTACTATCTCACCAATCAGGAGTGCACTTGATCATATTCACCATACAGATATATCCTGATATCCTCAAGTCTCGTCACTGGTGCTTCTTGTTAGATACTGCTTCCTAATAGTAACCTAGCATCCAGTTTGGCCTTGTCCCTCATAACAATGCCAATTTCATCCAGTATTCTGGATACCCATCTTGTTCCAATAACAGATTTTCCCTTAGGCCTGGGTACCAGCTTCCAAACTTTCTGCCTTTCAGATTGATTGAGTTCATTTTGCTTTGCAATCACCCAATCTGGATCCATCAGAGCTTCTTTACCTTTCTTTGTTTCTTCTTCAGAAAGAAAACCAAGAAAATAATCATTCATACTCTATAGCTCCAGTCTTTACTCCACCACTAGGATCACTAAGAACTAGACATCAGGAATGATATTGAATCTAAACCCTTTGTCTTGACAGATACGTTCTTGAAGTGTCCTCTAGATATTCATTGTGGTGTTGATCTGACTAATTGATCCTTCTTTTGCTCCCCCTAAGCTGTTGCTGGGATTTCCTGAGAATCCTCATCCTCGCTGAGTGGTTCTGTTGAAGTACTGAGCTGTGTAGTTAAACTACCATTACCACTGCTTGGATTTGAATCATCATTACCATTAATTTCACACATAACAGCTGAGAGCTTGGAGTTGTTGAACATCATATTCAGACTTTCAATCACCTCTTGTTGATTAATCAAATTTACCTCGTAGGCTTTAGATTCCACTGATTAGCCGAGGAGAATATCCTCAAGAGCCTTAGCTGCCAATCTTGCCAAGATGCTTACTTGTAAAACAATTTCCTCCAAACCCCTGAAAGAAATTCAGAGTTTGCTTCTATTGGTCAATTCAGGGTATCATGGAAATGTGATTAATCTCATCTGTGATGTCCTGTCCTTCAGATTGAACGAACAACACCAGTTTGTATTAAGAGTAGTCATCAATCATCACTGAAGTATATCTTTACTTTGTTGTAGATAAGACATTTAACTAGTTCGTAGAGTAGTCATCAATCATCAATTATCACATTATAGCTTTTCTGTGATGTTTCTTTGACTTCCCTTAATGACATGCCTCATATATTCCATCTAGCTTGAATCCCAGATGAGGCAGTCCTCTCACCAATACCATCTTTAGAAAAGAGTTCCTTGTATTGTCATGCAAGGGTGAGAGCTTCTCAACCTTCCTGCTTAAGATAAAACACTGCTCCTTCATTGAATAAAAAGATTTGTGCTTTGAATCTTCAGCAAGAGAGTTGCTTCTAATTGTTATCCTTGACTCCAATTATTAGTTGTTATCAATGATACCAATTATTGTAAACATGATGACATTCCATTTCCAACGTAGCCATGTCCCGTGATGAAAACCTTTACTGTCATCTCCAAAGATTATTGACGGAACAACTTTCTCAATCACATTTGATGGCAAGTTCTTTCTTCGATCATATGTCTTCAGTAGTAAAGACCAAGAAAGCATATAAATCGATTAACCTGATTTGCCTGCACTCACAAATGGATTGACAGTTCTTGGTACCCAACTTATTTGCTTGGGTCCAGATGGATTAGAGATTTTGCTTTTAAAAGTGGTAACAACAGCTTCAACCTATACATGCTTATTCTTATCTCTGACTGACCTTGCAGTCGTTGCTCTAATGTGATTCTTAAACATGCTTTTTCTATGATTAATGCAAGTTCTAAGATATGCATTCATAATATTTAAATAAGCAAACATGTTAATAAGAATAAATGGCATACATTGAGCATTTTGACATTGCAGATAAGAGATGTGCAAATTAGGCATGTTCTGCATTTTAGAAAATTCAGTACTTTCTACTTTAACCAATATACACAAGTGTAACAGGTAGCAAGTAGATTTACAGATATTCAATAATTTTCTAAGCACACATGGAATAAAAGAATTAACAATTAAATCACTAATTCTATCTAATCCATTCTGTTGTTGTATGGCATCTAACTTTCTCTATTACCTAAGTCAGTTTTAGATACAGCTTGGTGTTCTACAAATTCTACTGACTCTAAAGGTAATTCCTCCATTCTTCAAACTGATTATCCCTTAACAAACAATTCAGAATAAATGAGCAAATCTTGTTCTACTAGGGATACTGAAACTTAGCTTTACTAAGGTCTTATGTGCCAGAAACTTAACCCCTAAAACTAAGAGTTGTTTCTTAAGAAAGCTTCTATCTCACTTGCAAATCTTATTCTACAAATATTCATACACACATATCTAAGATCTTCTATGTACATGCTTTGAATATTGAGAATTAAATATTGCATTGGTTCAAGGAAAAGATACCTGAGATATGTGAGGTGAATCATCTTCAGAGATTGCTATGAAAGCAAGATATCCATGATCTTCTCGTCATCTGATCCATCCCAACTCTTTCCTTAAGCAACATAAGTTTTGTGCTGATGCTTCTTCAACAAAGCATTCCACTTCTGTTTCAGCTATTAACTGAGTCCCTATTCTTCTTTGTTTGTTAGGCTTCTTCATTGTGTAGCACACCCTGATAGTTTCTCGTTACATAGTTCTTATCATAGTTGAAACTATCACTCTTGTTTTTGTTACCATCTCAGTCTGTAACTACCTCTTTGAACTGAATCCTGAAGAATCTTTGCTTCGTAATAAATAAGCCTGATCCATGGATGTGGCTTTTGTACTCCTTCTGAATCTGATGTGACTAAACTTCCTTGACAAGTGAAACAGTGATCTTTAGTCTAGTCTCTCGAGGTTTTCTACCTGAGCTTCTTCTGATTCAGCTACTAGTAATTCTTCTATTCTGTTCTGAGGTTCCAACATTAATAAACGTTACTGAGATATTTGTTTGTCCATTCCTAACCTCCTCTCTAACAATCTTTTGAGAACCTTTGGCTTAGGATATGAAATATTTTAAATTCCAAGAATTTCGAACTTTTTGAAAAATAAAATATTTCAAGAATAAAATTCAAATTATTTAAAATTCAAAAATTTCAAGAAATGAAAATTTTGAAAATTAAAAAATCCGAAAATTCTGAGAACTTGAGTGATTGGCCTAAAACACCGGATCTGATCTGTATATCGATCAACAAGCTCTGATACCAATTGTTAGGTCCTAAAGTATCGTAGAAGGGGGGGTTGAATACGATACTCACTAATTCATCAAAAAATTCTTTCGAATCTTTTGCGGATAAATAAATTAGTATACTCTCAGTGGGTACGTGTTCAAGTGAAACGAATAGCAATTTGATTTTTTCGGATAGATCTATGTAGGTTCTCGAAATCAAATCAACCAAGCCAAACACAAGCAATTCGGGGAATATATTGTTTTATAAATATAAACCTCGAAGGGTGCTACAAATTCTAATCCGTAGGATTAGCTGCAAATAGTTCAAGCTCACTTAATACAAACACGGATTAGAGTTTAAGGCTGTCTACGAATTTATAAATATTCCAGCTCTTAAACTCTTCTCCGGCTATCTCTCTCTGTCAAAACTATGAACTCTAAAATATGAACTACTGAAGAAGATGAACTTCTTCTGTCTATTTGTAGACTTTTCAAAACCAATCTTCCGGTAGATTTTGCTTCGACCAATCAGAATGCAGCAGGTGTCCAATCTACTTTTTTGATAATTAAAAACTATCGAAGGCTTAATAAAAACAATCGAAAGCTTTGTTTTAAAACAAAAACTATCGAAAGTTTTGTTTTAAAACAAAAACTATCGAAGGAGTATTCACCTGGCCAATTTGAAAAACCAAAGGGGCTTATTTCGTCCTTTTGTGTAATTCGTCCTGTAGTCTGACAGCTCCTTAAAAATGCTTTTCGACCCGCACAGCTTCTAATCTTAATAAATAAATAATTAATTTAATCCAGAAAATATATAAATAAATATCTAATAATATGTAGATATTTATAAATATAATTTTCTAATTAAATAAAATATTTAATTATTTATTTAAATCCTTATAGTCCAAGCTGCGGTCTGTGAGTGTTTGGAACTGGACTCCTTTTGCTTAGCAAACCATATATCAATTCCAACCGGGGTTCCATCTTTCCAAATATCTCAACCTGCATTTCTTTCGGGTTTATTATTTTCACAACTTTGGCTCAGTGGGTTCCTGTAGCTGTTTGGACGTATCCTGTTCTGACCTGTTTTCTCCTATAAATTCCTTAGAACTTTCAGGGAGAACCAAGTCTGACTGTATCAATTTCTTCTGTAGAATAGATATGTAGATTATCCTCGTATGTGTTGACGCCTCGTGCAACGGTCTGGTTCACAGACGACTAACAGTGATTCAAACCTTCACATCTTCATTTCAATACAATTGACAAGTCGCTGCATTCTTGATTGCTTCAAACACTAACTGTCAATAAACACGTGTACCTTCACTGGAATCCTTACTGGTATTCAGACAACGTCTTCATATCTTCTTTTAAACCTTTGTCCTTTACCCTGTATACATTGCTTTCGGATTCCTATGCTTCCTACACTGTCTATGTCACAATCAATGCTAATACACTGAAATCTTCTAGTGACACTGTATACTGAATCTTCAATACCTTTGAAACCCTGAATGTCTTCAACCCTTATTCTTCACTGAGGCATGAACATGATAATGAACTTCTTTCAGTGACCCTTAACTAGACTTCAGAATTACTTCTTGTATCTTGATTCCTTGTATTTGCCCTATCTTCATTTCTTCCTGATTTCTGTGTAGTCGTAGTATTATTTACATGTCCTGTTCTAGTGTTGAGTTATCATCGATACATTGAGTTCATGTACACACTGCCTTGGAATCTCACAAACATAAACCATTTGGACGTGGGCGTGGGCGTGGATATGGACGTGGGCGTGGGTGTGGAAGTGCCCGTGGTCGTAGTTTTGGGCATCGTGGAGGTCATCAAAAATATTCCAACTTCAAAAAGAAGCATCACCACCACAACTGGACAAGAAATGGGGAGAAACCTGAAGGGAGTACGATGGTTAAAAGCGGTGAAAATATTTGTAATCGTTGTGGAATGAAAGGTCATTGGAGACGTACATGTCGTACATCCAAGCATCTTGTTGACCTTTATGAAGCCTCTTTGAAAGATGTTGAAACTAATTTCACCGAACAAAATGATCCTTTGGGAATTGCCCATTTGGAAGCACACCTTAGAGGTGGAGATCAAGTTGACCCTTCGGGCTTTACTCACATGAAAGTTGGTGATTTCTTTGGAGATGTGAATGAGGAGATGGCCAAATCTGGTGGTGGCAGTAATTAAGTTATAGGACTTTGTTTTGTCTATTGAATCTTAAAATTATTATGCTCAAACTTTAATATATTTGGCTTTTATTTATGCATTATATGTAATTTCCTTTCTATTATGAATGAGATGTTTTGGATATTAGTTTTCTAATCTTCATTTATATATTTGCTTTGTGAAGAAATATGGCAAGTACTCTCTTATCATTTGTTGCAAAAGATGAGGAATCATTTTGTTTAGCGGATAGTGCAACGACACATACGATTTTAAGAAATGAAGGATATTTTTCGTATCTCATACTAGTTGGAGCTAATGTAAATACAATATCGGGTACATCAGATCTTATTGAAGGATCCGGAAAAGCAAATATAGTGCTACCTAATGGTACACGTTTATTTATTGAAAGTGCAATGTTTTCCACCCGATCAAAAAGAAACCTTTTGAGTTTCAAAGATATACGCCGCAATGGCTATCATATTGAGACAACAAATGAAAATGACGATGAATATCTATGTATCACGTTCATAGTCTCTGAGAGGAAACAAATAATAGAAAAGCTTCCATCATATAAATCTGGATTATATTATACCTTTATTAATCCAGTAGAGACGCATATGGTGATGGGCCAAAAATTATCAGACCCACAAAATTTTCTTAAATGGCATGATCGTTTAGGCCATCCGGGTTCAACAATGATGCGAAGAATTATAGAAAATTCAAATGGGCATCTTTTAAAGAACAAGATTGTCCCATTGTCCAAGGATTTTTCTTGTGTTCCTTGTTTCCAAAGAAAATTAATAACAAGGCCATCACCCATGAAAGTTGCAATTGAATGTCCATCATTTTTAGAGCGAATTCAAGGAGATATATGTGGACCTATTACCCCATCAAGTGGGCCATTTCAGTACTTTATGGTACTTATAGATGCATCGACACGTTGGTCGCATGTTAGTTTATTGTCCACTCGTAATGTTGCATTCGCAAGACTCCTTCCCAAATAATCCGTTTAAAGACACAATTCCCTGATCATGCAATCAAGAAAATTCGATTGGATAATGCAGGAGAATTTACTTCTCAATCTTTTAATGATTATTGCATGGCAATTGGGATTGATGTGGAACATCCGGTTCCGCACACGCATACCCAAAATGGTCTAGCAGAATCTTTTATTAAGAGACTACAATTGATTGCTAGGCCCTTACTTATGAAAACAAATTTACCAAATACTGCTTGGGGACATGCAATATTACATGTTGTATCACTTGTTCGTTTAAGACCGACTGTTTATCATAAAAATTCCCCATTGCAGCTTGTAAATGGTCAAGAACCAAATATTTCTCACTTAAGAGTTTTTGGGTGTGCGGTTTATGTTCCAATATCTCCTCCCCAACGAACAAAAATGGGACCTCAAAGAAGATTAGGGGTATATGTTGGGTTTGACTCTCCCTCAATTATAAAATATTTGGAGCCCTTAACTGGTGATTTATTTAAGGCAAGATTTGATGACTGTCAGTTTGATGAGACAGCTTTTCCTGCATTAGGGGGAGATAAGACAAAATTTGAAAAGGAAAGAAAAGAAATTTTATGGAATGCAGTATCTTTGGCTCATTATGATCCTCGCACAAATCAATTTGAACTTGAATTTCAAAAGATTATCCACCTACAAGAAGTGGCGAATAAATTGCCTGATGCATTTACTGATGTCAAGACAATGACGAAGTCACATATACCAGTTGCCAATGTTCCTTGTAAAATTAAACTTCCTGATGAAGAGAATAAAAGTATGCTAGCAAATGAGTCTAAAGCATGTCAAAAGCGTGGTAGACTTATTGGATCCAAAGATAAAAATCCTAGAAAATCAAGGAGACTTGATAAACAAGCTAGTACATCAAATGACATCATTCCAAGTGAAATAAAATTGATCACTGAAGAGACGTCTTCAAAAGATGATCAAACACCTGAAATTGTTGAAAATGAAGAGATCTCGATAAATTATATCGTTTCAGGAAAGAGGTGGAATAGAAAAGAAATTGTCATGGATGAAATATTTGTATATGCAGCTGCTCTTGACATTTTTGAAGAAATTGAGGATCATGAACCTAGATCGATCTATGAATGTAAAAGAAGAAATGACTGGCCAAAATGGAAAGATGCTATTGAGACATAATTAAAATCACTTGAAAAACGTCAAGTTTTTGGACCAATTGTCCAAACACCTGCAGGTGTGAAACTCGTTGGATATAGATGGGTATTTGTGCGCAAAAGAAATGAGAAAAATGAAGTTGTGAGATACAATGCACGCCTTGTTGCACAAGGCTTCTCACAAAGACCGAGAATTGATTATGAAGAGACTTATTCCCCGGTAATGGATGCAACAACATTCAGATTTTTACTAAGTTTATCAATTTTGGAAGGGCTCCGCATGAATTTAATGGATATTGTAACTGCTTACTTATATGGGTCACTAGATAATGACATTTACATGAAAATCCCTGATGGATTGAAAATGCCTGAAGAATCTAGTTCAAGACCCCGAGATATTTACTCAATTAAGTTACGAAGATCATTGTATGGGTTGAAACAATCAGGTCGAATGTGGTATAATCGTCTCAGCGAGTACCTTTTGAAAAATGGTTATGCTAATAATGTGATTTGTCCATATGTTTTTATTCAAAGGACAAAAATGGGGTTTACTATCATTGCAGTTTATGTTGATGATTTAAACATCATTGGGACCCTAGATGAACTTCATGAGACGATTGAATATTTGAAAAGAGAATTTGAAATGAAAGATTTAGGCCAAACGAAGCTTTGACTTGGTTTTCAGGTTGAACATTTATCTAAATGAATCTTTGTCCACCAGTCATCATATATTGAAAAGATCCTTAAAAGATTTATTATGGATAAAGCATATCCTGTGAGTACACCCATGGTCGTTCGCTCGCTTGAAAAGAAAAAGGATCCATTTCGCCCAAGAGAAAAGGGAGAAGAACTTCTTGGTCCTGAAGTACCATATCTTAGTGCTATTGGTGCACTAATGTATCTTGCCAATTGCACATGTCCTGGTATTGCATTTTCTGTTAATTTATTGGCAAGACATAGTTCTGCTCCTACTCGAAGACATTGGACTGGTGTGACACAAATATTTAGATATCTTCGAGGAACAATGGATATGGGTTTGTTTTATTCTAAAGACTCACAAGTAGAATTAGTTGGTTATGCAGATGCAGGATATCGGTCTGATCCTCACAAAGGAAGATCACAAACAGGTTACATATTCACATATGGTGATACACCGATATCTTGGCGGTCTACAAAGCAGACTCTTGCAGCAACTTCTTCGAATCATGCTGAATTGTTAGCACTTCATGAAGCAATTCGAGAATGCGTATGGCTAAGGTCTTTGGTCCACCATATCCGAGAATCATGTGGTCTTTCAGTTAATAAAGGAAGTCCAACTGTTCAGTTTGAAGATAACGGAGCATGTATCACTCAGACTCGAGAAGGTTATATTAAAGGAGATAGGACGAAACACATTGATCCAAAGTTCTTTTTCACCCATGAACTTCAGCAAAGGGGAGAAATCGATGTTTGTCAGATCCGCTCATGTGAAAATCCAACAGATTTATTCACAAAAGAGCTTCCTACATCTTCTTTTGAGAAATTGGTACACAAGATCGGAATGTGTAAACTTCGAGATATATTGAAATGAGGGGGAGACATGATACTTGTTTTACATGTGCAACACATGTACTCTTTTTTCCTTCACTAAGGTTTTTCCCACAGGGTTTTTTCCTAGTAAGGTTTTAACGAGGCATGCTGTTAGTACATGTCATCCAAGGGGGAGTTTTATGTATAAATATGGATGACCTTTCCACACCTCAACCTTTGATCTTTCATTCATGTAACTTAATACTTTTGGCTTTACAAATCCCAAACTTTTGGCTTTACAAGTACCATGTAACCTCTATCTTGTAAGCCTATAAATAGGCTCCAATCTTGAACATGTTTGATATATGAATAAAATGATCATCTTACTTCTCTCTATTATCTAGCTCTCTCTATATTATATATTATTATATAGCATATATATAATTATTAATAAATAACCACTTACCCTTTTCAGCTAAACACATAACCTTTTTTATTTTTTCTAAAAGTAACACGAGCAACATATATATAGAAAATGTTAGTGTTAGTGCCCTAGAGACAATGTGATTGTGCTTCTAGGAAATACTTTTGTTAATTAATGATTATGTTCTATCGATTATTCTACATTAATTTATTATGTCTTTATTTACTGCGATATAAATATTAGTATAATAAATGTCCTTGGAACATACAACACGTATTCTATATCTTTAAGTATGTGACTTAGAAATGAGATTATAAGAATAGTGTTTATATTCCTAAATATCCCTAATCGAGCATTGTAAGTTTGGGACAACTATAATGTATAAAGATTAGTATGTTTGTTGACAGATGACCACATCTCATTGGTCATTGGTATAGTGATACTAAAGTCAAGAACATAGGTGCATGTAATATTCTACATGGCACTGGATAGACCCGCAGTGAGATTCTTCATGTTTTATAAAGTCATAAGAAAGACTCACAGTGATAGTGGTGTAATGATCCTCTGACTTGAGATCATTATATTTCTATACGAGGATTAATGTAATTTGACTACATTAAAAGTTACATTTGAACGGGTAATGATAAAAGTGTACATCGGGTATATTATGAGTCGTATGAGAAATATGAATGATAGATAAAGGATTTAACCCTCCTATAATTAGGAGAGATATTATTGGCCTCTTGATTGAGTGAGACTATGAAATGCATGGCCATGCTCAAATATTGATTTGTTTTTAATAGTCTACTCATTGATCAAGGAAACCCGGATTAAATTATGAAGAGGATGACAATGAACATGCCTCGAGTTTAATCTATAATATATGGTTAAAGGGATTATATTACACGGAAACATTTATTATGAAAGGTTTAATTGGATCACCAATTATTATTATTACTTGGGTAGCAATGATGTATTACTAGACGCCGCTCATTGTTTATAAATTTATTATTGGATATTAAAATTATTGCCAACGTAATAATAACCTAAAGGGTTACACAATAAGAACGTCAAAACGGAGTTTTAATTTAAATTCCGAATTTAAATTAAATGATTATATATTTGAAATTGGTTATTTAATTAATTGAGTTGGACTTAATTAATTAAATCATAATTCGAATTAAATCATTAAATCCAAATAAGGATGGGTTTAGTAGTAGTCCAAACTTATTTTGGGTTAGGCCCAACTCTTCCTCTCTTATAAATACATAATGATGTATTAGTTTTAGGGTGAAATGAAAAATTGGTTTTTCACTAAAACCCTAGCCACTCTACATCTTGAGAGGCTAGAGAGAGAGAGAGAGAGAGAGAGAGAGAGAGATAGAGGGCAGTTATCGGCTAGTACCGACTCCGGTGATTGTAGAGACAATCGGGCGTTCGTGTGGACTAATTAGAGACGCGGATCTTGCATCAAGGGCTGCGTGGTGATTGTATCTTGGACCTCTTTAATTCTCCCTTATTAAATTGTTAAAGGTAAATCATCTAACTCTGAATTAAATATCATGTTTTTGCATGGATCCTGTGATTGGGTTTCGATTTTTATTGTTTTAATTATTGTTTTCCGCTGCGTTTGATGCACGAAACCCTTCAATGACATCAGAGCTACTTGCAAAAACTTTTAATTCAGTTATATGTTACAATTTTGATGTATATATGAGCATGTTTGATGATTGTCATGTATGATGCGTTGATTTTGATATATATATCTATAAACTGTATGTTAATGATGATTTGGATGATCATATGATGATTATATAATCTGTATATATGCTGATATATATGATTTATGTTTGTTCTTAATTTTGGAGATTGTATATGATACGATTTCTGAAAAACTGCGCAGATTTAGTGAAATTTGTGTACTGTGTCCGATTTTTGCAAACGATATATGTTTTCTGACTGGAATCGGGCCACTGAGCAAGACTGACAACGTCAGGTTCTCGTCTATAAGCCATTTGATGTCGTTACAGGCCCCAAAACAGCGAGTCAAGTGTTTCTGATTTAAATTTGTATTTTGATTATGCGTTATATGTTCTATGATTTGATCATGATGAATATATGATATTCATATGGATTGTATAATCATGAGATGATTGTATATATTGTTGTATGTATATGATACATGTTTTGTTTTTATTACAAGAATCGTATTCGATACGAATTCTGAAACAGTTGTCGCAGATTTGCTGAAATCTGTATCAAGTGTCCGATTTACGCAAACGATATGTGGTTTCTGACTGGAAACGAGCGTCGGAACAAAACTGATAGCATAGCTATCATCGACTCGTCTGTAAGGCGTTTGACGCCGTTCAGTGCATGAAAAAGGCGATTTATTGTTTTCAGAATTTGATTCTGATTTTCTGATTTTTGCGGAATATGATATGGTATAACATGATTAGATAATATGACATGTTATTTAATTGTTACTTGAGCATGGTGGATGGTTATGGCCTTGAGACCCATAGGATATAGGTTTTGTTTATGGTTTGGTTTCTAAATACGACTTGCATGTCGTCATTCCTTGTAATGATTAAATCTCGAATGTAACTCGAGTTCTCCTTGTAAGTACATTAGTATAGTTGTTTTGTTTCTGTAATGTACATGAAGACAAGCATGCGAGGAGGCGATCCAAGGAGGCATTATAGCAACAAAGAAGCAGACATGTAATAGTATAATATTTTAAACCACCCATAGTTTGACCTTGATTTTTCCATTAGCTTGGAAAGATCATATAGGATGGGCCATAATCAAACACGTTTATTTATTGCACTTTACATATATATTTGGATGTATGTGTAGAGTAGTTAGAAGATGCATGCTTTAATTAGATTAATGATGTATGCATGTATTAGATACATCACCCATGCCATGCTTGCCATGTTTAAACAAGATAAAATTTGTAACGATTCAAGATTTTAATATTAAAAACAATCATGAGATTCTTGTGTTTATAAAATATGGATTTTTAAAGCACGGAATTAAATATGGATTTCTGATATCTAAAATTGGGATTTTTTGACAAAAGCGGATATGCGTATTCGTAAGGTTGATGGGTTTTAAGTGTGACCATTGGTATCCTCCATCTACCTAGGAAATGAACAATTTAAGATGTCAATATGAAATATTTGGTTCAAGGAAAAATTGAGGATCTCTTTATGATGTGATCATGATCGTTATAAATTTTCTAAACCCCTTAACAAAATATTAAGTTTTAATCGGATGCTTTCCAATGAATGAACACTCATCGAATCCTAGATCGATAAGGAGAAGGGCTGTCAGTGGCAGGGGACTCCTATCTATCATGGTGAGATGCGACGAATATAAACGGTTATATTCGGCCGTTGTATCATTGGGTCTAACTTAACTGAGTCGTCATAATAAGGTGAAAATAAACGGTTATATTCAACTATTATGAACTTAGAAGCATAGAGTTTGGTTAAAAATCTATTAGATAGATAAGATCAATCGTTGTTCGCCAAACTATCCAAGAATTATATGTGATATAATTGACAACTGTTGTCTACCTAAATAATCATTTTTTAAGGACTTCCAGTGGTTGACTTAGAACATGACCAAATATGGATCTTGGCTCACTAGAAAGAATTATGCGATATACTTTCCGAATTGATAGTAAGGGCTATTAATTTGATAAAAATAGTGGGAGATATATATATTTTGAATATATATGAATAATCACTTGAACATAAATTAATAATACCGTAGACTGATTATTTTATGCATTTTAACATTGTAGAAATTCTAAATGACAAACAACTCAAATAACTTCTCCGTGCGATCAGTCCTTGAGAAGGACAAGTTGACAGGAACAAACTTCCTTGATTGGCAAAGGAATTTGAGGATTGTCCTCAGGCAAGAGCGAAAGCTCTATGTCATTGATATTCCACGCCCTGGACCTCTACCTGTAGGTGCATCGGTCGATGATCGAAATGCTTATCAGAAGCATATCGATGATGACAATGATGTTACTTGTCTGATGCTTGAGACTATGAATCCTGAGCTTCAGAAACAGCATGAGCAAATGGTTGCTTATATTATGATTGAGCACCTTAAACGTATGTTTGAAGGACAGGCTCGTCAAGAGAGGTCTGATACAAGCAAAGCCTTATTTGCAAAGGCAAAAGCAAAGGGTGATTGCCACTATTGCAAGAAGCCGGGTCACTGGAAGAGAAACTGTCAAACTTACTTGGAGGATATGAAGAAACTGAAGGGTGTTCATATTTCTGACCCAGATATTTATGTTATAGAAGTCAATCTATCTACTTCTACATCATGGGTATTAGATACTGGATGTGGTTCTCACATTTGTATAAATGTGCAGGATGTTAGATCAGAATTCAATGATCGTCAGAAGCTAGACTCAACTGATCAGGATTGCTGACGTCATCAGTATTGCATGGTCATCAGTATTTGATCAAGCGTCAGTATCTTATTGATCATCAGGATTCCTACTCAGACTATGATCAGGTTTGATCATCAGGACTTGAAGCTGATCAGGATTCCTACTTCGAGTTATATTTGGAGTCTAGATAAACATGGAAGTTTATTCTATTTGTTCCTGGTTTGTAGAATGCAGCTATCGATTAAAGATATGTTTCTATCTTTGTTATGATTAGGACTTATCTTGTTATTGATAGAGAAGCTGTGTGCACTATATAAACACAGTTTTGGTTTCGATTTATGTATTCATTCGAGAGAGAACATAATCGGAGAGAAGCTCTTAAGAACAGAATTTCTTGAGAGAGTTTTTGTAAGCTAGCAGCTCTTAAGAACATCAGAATTTCTTAAGAGAGTTTGTAACAGTTTTATATCAAAGTTAATAAAGCTGTTATTGTTATTGTTATTGTTATTGATCTTTCATATTTGTTATATATAAAGTCGAGAATCTTATACAATTGTATTCAACCCCCTTCTACAATTGTTATTTACTGGGCAACAATTGGTATCAGAGCAAACTGATTTAATTCTGAATCAGATACGATCTAAAGATGTCGACAACCAAGTATGAAAGCATGAAGATTCCCATCTTGAAGATATCAGAATATCCCACATGGAGGGTAAAGATGCTGATGTACCTGGAGGCTATGGATCCTGACAATCTGGACAGGATTCGTGATGGACCATATATACCAACAAAGTTCGTAGAACGAACAGATACTGTACCAGAACATTATGTGGTCAAAGCTAAATCTGAATGGACTCCAGAAGAAAAAGCTCATGTACTCAGAGAACCAAAGATAAAGAATATCTTGCACAATGGTCTTGATGCTGTTATGTCAAACAGAGTGATTGCATGCAAGTCTTCAAAAGAAATCTGGGATACTTTGGAAACTCAGTGCCAGGGATCTGCATCTGTCAAGAAAAACAGAAGGGCTCTATTGATTCAAGAATATGAACAATTCGATGCAAGACCTGAAGAGAGCCTGACTGATCTATATGATAGATTCCTGACACTATTGAACAGCTTATCCTTAGTTGACAAAGTATATGAAACTGAAGATTCAAACACCAAATTTCTTAGAGCTTTACCTGAAGAATGGGATACTCAGACCTCAATCATTAGACACCAGTACGATCTGAACATTGTGTCTCTTGATGAGATCTATGGGATGCTAAGAACTCATGATCTTGAAGTTCAACAGAGAAAGAACAAGAAAAGCAGCAAGGCAAAGTCAATTGCTTTGAATGTAGAAGCAAAATCAAAAGGGAAAGCTATGGAGGTCTCTAGAAGGAAAGCAAGAGAAGCTGAGTCAGATACTGACGACTCTTCATCAGATACTGATGGCAATCCTGATGCCAATACTGGTGATGAATCTTCTGATTCAGACATGGAAGAGATGGTTGCTATGATTGTCAGAAACTTCAGAAGGATGAAGTTCAGGAAGAATAGAAGACAGGGCAAATTTCAGAAGAAGACCTTCAAAGCAAACAAAGACAAGTATATCAAGAAGGACAGCAAGGGTAGCAAGTTTGACAAGTCAAAGGTTAGATGCTACAAGTGTAATGGTATGGGTCACTTTGCTTCTGAATGCAACAAGACAAAGGCACTCATCACATCAAGCAAGGATTGGATGGACTCTTCCTCAGAATCTGATACTGAGGTAGTCAACTATGCATTAATGGCCAATGCTGATGTAACTGCTGCTCCTGATGATAAGGTACTAAATACTATCTTTGATTTTGATACTGATAATGCTTCTGAGTTAAGACGTTTTCTAAAGTCATTACATATTAGCTTTAGAAGTCAAACTGCTGAGAATACTAGAATCTTATCTGAGATGTCTGACCTTAGAAAGAGGAATGAGATATTAGAAGCTGAATTTTCTCGTATGCAAGAAGTACAAAAAGAATGTGATAATGTTAAGCACATGCACTTAGAGATGACATCTAAATGTACTTCCCTTGAAAAAGAACTTGAATTTGCTAATGAGAAAATCAGAACCTGGACAGACTCTGGTAGGAAATTTCATGAGATTAATACCTCTAAGAATTGGAAAGAGTGTCTAGGATATAAGTCAGATGAGGATAAGAAATTGAAAGAGAAAATTGTCATTGATGAGACAGTCAGTCCAAAGACCTATAGACATGTTATAGACTCAACCAAATCTAAGATTACACCTGTTAATTTTGTTTTTGGTAAGGATTCCAATTCTACTTTTGAAAAGGGATCTTTTTCTACTCAAGGAATTAAAATTATAAAGTCTAAAACTGTCATGAACAAAGTCACTAAGAATCTAGGTCTATTGTCTCAGAAACAGCTTAAAGATAAAATCTGTGAGGTTACAGATAAGAAAAAGGAAGCTACTGTTAAGAGAAACAGGAATGGTAAAGTTGGGATCAATAAAGAGAATGGTTATAAGTATATCCCAAATGCACCTAGAAAGTGTTGTTTTAACTGTGGTAACTCTAATCATCTTGCTATTGATTGTAAGAAGAGTAAGAAGAAGATTACTGATATTCCTAAGTCTGATGTTAGGAATAGATCAGTACTCTATAAACCGCAGAAGTCCTGTTTTCATTGTGGTAGTCTATGTCATTCTATTTATACATGTAAAGAGTATCATGATTTGTACTATAACTTTTATGATCCATTGCCTAAGTTTGAAAGTAGTACAAAGTCTGATAGAACTGAAAATGTCATAATGAAGCATGCTTTTGTTAATACTGATACTGACAAAGCAAATCCTGATGGAGTAAATCCTGTCAGGACTGCTAAAGTCAGAAAGTCTTCTGCTGCTAAAATTAATAAATTGCATGAGAAAGGAACCCAACATGTATGGGTTCCTAAGTGTTCTAACTAGTGTGTTTCTATTCTGATGCAGGGTAAAAGGAAAAATGTGTTAGTCATGGATAGTGGATGTTCTGTGCACATGACTGGAAACAAAGCCCTGTTATCAGAATATGAAGAAAAAGCTGGCCCAACTGTGTCTTATGGAGATGGCAACATTGGACAAACCTTGGGATATGGCAATATAATCATTGGAAATGTCATCATTGAAAAAGTAGCTCTAGTGAAGGGACTAAAACACAACTTGTTGAGTATTAGTCAAATCACTGACAGAGGTTATCATGTCAATTTCTATTCCACACATTGTGAAGTAGTCAGTAAAGCAACAGGGAAGATAGCACTAACTGGCTACAGGCATGGTAACATATATGAAGCCAACATTCTCTCAGATACTGATGGCTCCCCTACATGTTTCATCAGTAAAGCTTCAGTAGATGAAAGTTGGAATTGGCACAAGAAGCTTTCTCATCTCAACTTCAGCAACATCAATGAGTTGGTTAAGAAAGAGTTAGTAAGAGGATTACCTAATGTTTTATATACACCTGATGGACTTTGTGATGCATGCCAAAAAGCAAAACAAAGAAGGACATCATTCCAGAGTAAATCAGAATCCTCTATTGAAGAACCATATCACATGCTACATCTTGATCTGTTTGGTCCAGTCAACATCATGTCCATCAGTAAGAAAAGGTACACTCTTGTAATTGTTGATGAATATTCTAGATTCACCTGGGTGTATTTTCTGCACAGAAAAGATGAAACTCCTGAAGTTCTGTTGGATCATGTGAGGATGATTGAGACAACCACAAAGTACAAAGTCAAGATTCTGAGAAGTGATAATGGTACTGAATTTAAGAATTCAAAGATGGAAGAGTTCTGCAAATACAAAGGAATCATTCAACAATTCTCTGCTCCTGGCACACCTCAGCAAAATGGAGTAGTAGAAAGGAAGAATAGAACTCTTATTGAAGCTGGCAGAACTATGTTGGAAGAAGCTAAATTACCTACATATTTCTGGGCAGAAGCAGTCAACACAGCATGCTATACACAAAATCTCACATTGATAAACAGGCATGGTGTTACTCCTTATCAGTCACTCAAGGAGAAGAAACCAAGTCTGAAGCATTTGCATGTGTTTGACTATAAATGTTTTGTTCTCAGAACTCATCCTGAACAGCTAGGGAAATTTGAAACAAAGGCTGATGAAGGAATATTCATAGGTTATCCTACATCAAGAGCCTTCAGAGTTTTTAATTTGAGAACAAGAACTGTCATGGAGTCAATTCATGTATCTTTTGATGATAAGAAGATAACTGGAATCATTGAAGACTCGCATGATAGGTTGTTATTTGAAAATGAAGCTTCCAAGGAACCTGAAGAAAGTGAATCAGAAGCTGTCCATTCATCCAGTACTGACGGGTCACCAAATCCTGATGACACACCAGATACTGATGGTGCTAATACTGATGATACAAACAACAGTGATACAACTAGTAGTGCTAATGTTGAGGGGGAGCAACGGCATTCAACTACAAGTTCAGAGTCAACTCAATCATCAGGACAGAATTCTTCAGATACTGATTCAAGTGAAGATCCTGATAACACATCAGGAGGGCATAGCAATAATTCAGGGAGAGCTTCAAATCAATCAAATTCTTTCAATCAAGATAACACCAATCCAGGGGGAGCATCTACTTCAAGAAACAATTTGACACCAGCAAGGAAATGGACAAAAGATCATACTCCTGATTTGATAATTGGAGATCCTGATGCAGGTGTTCAAACAAGAAGTGCAACTCAGAATGAATGTTTATATAATAACTTTCTATCCAAGGAGGAGCCTAAGAAAGTTGAAGATGCACTTAAAGATGCTGATTGGGTTACTGCAATGCAAGAAGAACTGAATGAATTTGAAAGGAATGAAGTCTGGAAACTGGTACCAAGACCAAAGAATAGATCAATTGTTGGTACAAAGTGGATTTTCAAGAACAAGACTGATTCTGATGGAGTCATTATCAGAAATAAAGCAAGGCTAGTTGCAAAGGGGTATTCCCAACAAGAGGGAATTGACTATGATGAAACTTTTGCTCCTGTTGCAAGACTAGAAGCCATCAGGATATTTCTTGCTTATGCAGCACATAAGAAATTCAAGGTTTTCCAGATGGATGTTAAAAGTGCTTTCTTAAATGGTGAACTGGAGGAAGAAGTTTATGTTGAACAACCTCCTGGTTTCATTGATCCTAAATATCCAGATCATGTCTACAGACTGGATAAGGCACTTTATGGACTAAAGCAAGCTCCAAGAGCATGGTATGAAACCTTAGCTCAATTCTTACTGGAAAGTGGATTCAAAAGAGGTGCAATTGATAAAACTCTATTTTATTTGAATCATGGTAAGGAGTTGCTGTTAGTTCATATTTATGTTGATGATATCATTTTTGGGTCAACAAACAATAAGCTGTGTGAAAAGTTTTCCAAGCTTATGCAGTCAAGATATCAAATGAGCATGATGGGAGAAATGAGTTACTTTCTGGGTCTTCAAGTTAAACAGACTGATGAAGGGATTTTTATTAATCAGTCTACATACACAAGGAATTTACTGACAAGGTTTAACATGCAAGACAGTACTCCTGCTTCAACTCCCATAGCTACAGCTACCAAACTTGATCCTGATCAAGGTGAAGAGGTAGATGTAACTCACTACAGAGGAATGATTGGCTCTTTATTGTATCTCACTGCCAGTAGACCAGATGTCATGTTTGCAACCTGTCTATGTGCAAGATTTCAAGCAAAACCTAGAGAACCACATCTGATTGCAGTCAAAAGAATTTTCAGATATCTCAAAGGCACTCCTTCACTTGGCCTTTGGTATGCAAGGGAATCAGATTTTGGGTTGTGTGGTTATTCAGATGCTGATTTTGCAGGATGCAAAATAGACAGGAAAAGTACTTCAGGAAGTTGTCAGTTTTTGGGTGGAAGACTAGTTTCATGGTTCAGTAAAAAGCAGAAATCTATTTCCACTTCAACTGCAGAAGCTGAGTACATTGCTGCAGGAAGTTGTTGTGCTCAGATAATGTGGATGAGAAATCAGTTGTTAGATTATGGCCTGTCATACTCAAAAATCCCTATTTATTGTGATAACCAAAGTGCTATTGCAATGACAGGAAATCCAGTTCAGCATTCTCTTACTAAACACATAAGTATCAGATATCACTTTATAAGAGAACAGGTTCTGGAAGGAACAATTGAACTTCACTTTGTTCCTACTGATCAACAACTAGCTGATATATTCACCAAGCCACTGCCTGAAGCTACTTTCAATAAGTTGGTGAATGAACTTGGAATGATGAATTTTGAGAATTTCTGAGGAAAAGCTACAGAGAGGAAATCCTGATAACTGTCAAATCCTGATGGTTATTCAGAAAGGTATGTATCTTTGATCAAATCCTGATAGGACTCAATCCTGACAGGAAGTCAACTGGTCAATTCTGATGTACAGGTCAGTATTTTCATTGCTAAATTTGTGCCTAATTTTTCGTCCGTATCTGCTAATAGACGATTGAGTTTTAGTAGGACAACTGTATACGCGCGTGTGTTGCTCTCTTATAGTTATATCTATACATACACATAAAAAGCGGTGCAGTTTTATTTAATGACACACGTAATCTGTCCACTAATTAGTTATGCACAAATCATATTTTGCCACCTGTCATTGAGAGTAATATTTTGTTTTAACAAAATATTTTTCATTGTTTTACATCTTTCATTACTCTCTCATCATCAGTTTTTCGTTTTTATCTCTCTCTGTGCTTTCATACCCTAATTGCTTCAAATCTTAATTCTCGAGTTCTCAAAAGCATTATAATGGCGTCTTCATCATTCATGAACAAACAAACAGTAATTCGTGATATTACTTTTGCCACTAATAACTTTGTAGCCATACTAGACCATCAAGAATTGCCTACTGAGTTCCATATAATTCAAGATTTTCTTACTTCAAGCCCATTGAAGTATGCTTTAACAGAGCCTGCAAGTGTTTCTTTTAAGTCTGTAATGCAGGTTTGGAACACAGTTGTTTTTGGTCAAAGTTCTACAGGAACCATTCTGATGCAGTTCAAATCAAATGGGGTCACTCATCATGTCACCCCTGCTGTTATAGAAGAGGCATTGCATTTGCCTATTCTGGGTGAAAAAGTCCCTAGGGTGATTTCAGACTCTGCTCTATTTGAGTTTGTCAAGAAACTGGGCTACAATGGAGAAGTAAAGAGATATGGCAATCTCTTTAGGACAAAGCTTAAGAAGGAATGGAATTTCTTCTTTGATACAATCAGCCGCTGTTTCCTGAACAAGACATCAAATTTTGATGCTCTTCCATCAGGATCTCTTAAAATTGGGTACTCTCTTATCCATTCTACAGTGTTTGATTATGGCTCTTTTATCTTAAAAGCGTTAAGTGATAGGAAATCAGATAAATTGGGTTCTGTCTGTTTTCTTAGATTTTTACAGTTGATATTTAATCACTTATGTCCTAATGTTGTTTTTGAGGATGATGTAGTTCTACCAATCTGTAGAATTACTGAGAATAATATTAAGTCCTTAGTCAACAGTGATAAGGCAAATGGTTTCATAGGAAATGCTTTTATTCCTGATGAGGTTAGGTTTTTCTTACATCAGAAAATGCCTACTCGTTATGGACTACTTTCTAATGCTATGGTACAAGGACCAACCCACCTTGTTCCTGACACAAGCATGCAACCTAAACAGTCTAAACAGTTAACAACCACCTCTACTGTCTCTCAAAAGACTTTAGTTGTAAAATCAAAGAAATCAGCTAGAACTGATGTGTCTGGAAGGCAATCAGGTTCAAAGGATTTTTCCTCTACACCACTCACTAAAAAGAAGATACAAGGGGGTGTACAAGGGGTCCTGGTCAAGAAAGCTGATAAGGTTGTTAAGAATGTTCCTGTGAAAAGGAAGTTAAGGTTGATTGATGAAAGTGATTCAGAGGATGGCTTACCTATATCCTCTGTGATGAATGTGAACAAGGAAGTTGCTGATACTGCTACTAAAGCTGTGGTACCTTCATCAAAACCACAAAAGACAAGGAAATTATCAAAGAGCAGGTATCATATTCCTTTGACAGTGCAAATGAAGGATACTGATATTCAGACATCAAATCCTGATGTTAGTATTCCTGATGCAACAACAAAAGTTGTCTCTATATCAGACTCTCCAGCCTCTCCATCTCAGATTCGAGGACATTCTTGGGAGAAGGTTTCTACAACTGCTTCCTTGGTTGGTCTTACACCTACATCAAAGAAAAAGAGGAATGCAGAAGAGTTAGTCTATCAGAGACAGAAGAAGCTGAAAGGATCAAGCCCACAAGAACCTGAATTTCAGAGTAATTCAGCAGCTACTGGTGATCCTGCCACACAAGAACCACTCAATCAAAGTTTGGGTGAAGGCTTAGCTAGTGGAATGGTCACACAAGAACCATTTTCTCAAAGGGAGAATGAAGACATCAACATTCCAGCTACACAAGAACCATCTTCTCAAAGTGAAGATGCAGGCAAAGCTACAGCTTCTGTTGAAAGATTGGTCGAGAACATTGTCAATGAGGGAAGCACACAAGAACCTTTAGCTCAAAGTGTTGAAGCAGCTTCTGAACCTCAAGCTCCACAAGAACCATTGGTTGCAAATACTGATGCAAGCATATCAAATCCTGACGATGTTCATCCTGACGTTAGTGGTGCTCCTGATACTGAGCCTATTTTGATACAGCCACTTCGTTCAAGACCAATAGATCATCCTATCTCAGAATCTCAGGATAAACTGAAAGGTATTGCAATTCCTGATCCTGATATATCTCATAGTTCTGATGATGATAATTCTGATGATGATAGTGATGATGATAATGAGAATAGAAAAGAGAAGGAACAGCTTGCTACAGCACTCAAGATTAGTCTTGGAACTAATTTTGGTTCCTCAAGTACATATATGGCTGGCAAAGCTTTCACTGGGAAAGATCAGAGACAAGATTTTTCTACTCCTTCCTTTGATCCTGCAGAGGCATTTAGACAGAATGAATGGAACAATTCATGGCACAATTCTGATGAATCTATCAGTTTTTCTTCTGCTATTGAACATGCCTATAATGCAGTGACGTCTATAGAGAATCAAGACTTGAAGAATCATCTGAAGGCTACAACTCTGTTATCCAAAAGCCTGAAAAGTGAGATTGATTCTATCAAGGGTTCAACTGAAAAAGTGAGGACTGATATCTTTAATAATTTTACAAAGGTGCCTACTACTTTTCAACTAAGGGTAGTGGAATCCCAAGTGAAATCTGTTGTTTCAGAACAAACCTCAATCAATCAAAGAATTGATTCTCTGGATACTAAGGTAACTGAAATTCAAGCCTCTCTTTCCTTAATTTTGCAATTATTATCAAATCCTGATGTCAAAAAGGGGGAGAAGGTTATTCAGACAAAATGTACACCTGATCTAGTATTAAGAAATAATGATGATGATACTGGAGATGATGGTGGTGACAAAGCGATACAAGGAGAAACCTCTGATGCTGTTGTTATGAAGACAATTCAAACTTCTCAAAGTCAAACAACGCAGTCAACTCATGTTTCTGATTCTGGAGTTAAGACAGTAAGAACATTGGTGCAATCTCAGATCCTGACGGAAGATCAAATCCTGACACCTGGTCATGGACACATTCTTGCTACAATTCCTGAAGGTGATGAAGATGTGATTATTGATAATCCTGAAGATGCATCAAATTTATTCCAGCAGTTTTCTACAAAAGACGGTAGAATTGTTACTCTATATCACACTGATAAAAGAGTTCAACAATTATATGCAAGAAAAGCACTCTCTACAGCAAGTGAAGAATATCCAGATCTCTCACATGAAGAATTCTTGAGACTACAAAGAGAGACAATGGAAAGCTATACTGCTCCTGCTAGAGGTAGAGGAAGCAGAGGTAGGAGAGGTGCTAGAAGAAGTAAAAGAGGTTCTTCAACTCAAATATTACCTAGACAGACAAGGTCTAGAGGGTTAAGAATTGAAGAAATTCCTGAACCTATTCAAACTCTAGTAGTTCCTGACAGATCTACTTTTGGTGATGATGGAATTGTTGAAGAAGAACCTGAATTGAGAAGAAAATCAAGAAAATCAACTCTCAACAATACAAATCAAATTGAAGATTCTAATCCTGACAATATTCAAGATCCTGACGAATCTGAAATTCTGCAAGAGGTTGATTTGATAATCTTATCTACTGTTGTTGATTGTCACAACAAAGAAGTAGATGAAGAAGAAGAAGCCATAAGAAGAGATATTACAAAGAGAACATATGAAGATTTTAATCTCTATCTACAAAGGCTTAAAGTTTCAAATGAAAGAAAATGGAGAAATTCAAGCAGACAAGAATCTTTACTTGAAAGAAGCTATGCCTTTGAAAAGGAAAAGGACAAGAAGTGGAAACATATTAGCACATTAAGTTGTGATACACCTATCAATTTTCAGTCTGGTGGAATTATTACAAGCGCTTCAAGTGTTGTTGATTTGTCTGATATGGTTAGATCAAAAGCACTCTGGTTAAAGATGTTTTCGAGTCTGAAGCAATTGTCAAGTAATTCAAGAGGAGGTATTGGACACAGAGATGGTGAATATCTGAATATGTCATATGTTGATCCTTACTCCTTGACAGAAATTGGAGGTACTTTAACTTCTGAAAACCTGAACAATTTATTAGCTGTTGATATAGTTATAGATTGTCATGATGGTTTTGAAAAGAAAGAAAAGCTTCTGTACTTCATGAAAGATGGTAGTGTGAAGATTCTATCTATTCAAGATCTGCTGATGAAAACTACACAGGAACTGAAATATGTTCACTATCTGTTAAGATGGAAGAACCAAGTGTACAAAGAATGGAGTGATATGATTTTGTCAACTATAAGAAGAAGACTGGATGGAAACAGTAATTTCGATGGTAATTATACTCCCATGTACTTAAATCAAAGAGGTCAGGATGTGGAAATGCAAAGGGGTACTGCTGTTAAAGAAGTAAATTTTGGCATGACTCATCTTTCTCTCAATCCTGATGGGAAGGAAATTGCTTATCTTTTGCTTGAAGAGCACAGTCTACAGAGAAACTCCATACAGAATCTCAGAGCAGCTATCTACCAGATTAATGAGGAAGATGAAGAACTCAGAAATCTTAAGGAAAGACTGATTCAAATTCTTGAAGAAAAAGAAGAAAGTTTATTATCCAATTTCTTGAAGATGAATCTGTTCTATCAAAAAGCTTAAACAGATAAGTTGTTTCTGAAGATACTCGTACATTTTGATACATGTTTTTTTGACATCATTGAATATTTGGAATCTATACTTTATTTCACAAAGTATGAGATTGGGGGAGATTGTTAGATCAGAATTCAATGATCGTCAGAAGCTAGACTCAACTGATCAGGATTGCTGACGTCATCAGTATTGCATGGTCATCAGTATTTGATCAAGCGTCAGTATCTTATTGATCATCAGGATTCCTACTCAGACTATGATCAGGTTTGATCATCAGGACTTGAAGCTGATCAGGATTCCTACTTCGAGTTATATTTGGAGTCTAGATAAACATGGAAGTTTATTCTATTTGTTCCTGGTTTGTAGAATGCAGCTATCGATTAAAGATATGTTTCTATCTTTGTTATGATTAGGACTTATCTTGTTATTGATAGAGAAGCCGTGTGCACTATATAAACACAGTTTTGGTTTCGATTTATGTATTCATTCGAGAGAGAACATAATCGGAGAGAAGCTCTTAAGAACAGAATTTCTTGAGAGAGTTTTTGTAAGCTAGCAGCTCTTAAGAACATCAGAATTTCTTAAGAGAGTTTGTAACAGTTTTATATCAAAGTTAATAAAGCTGTTATTGTTATTGTTATTGTTATTGATCTTTCATATTTGTGATATATAAAGTCGAGAATCTTATACAATTGTATTCAACCCCCTTCTACAATTGTTATTTACTGGGCAACACAGGAACTTCGAAGTAGTAGGACTTTGACTGAAGGAGAAGTCGACCTACGCGTTGGCAATGGAGCAAAGGTTGCTGCACTGGCTGTAGGGACTTATCATTTATCGTTGCCCACTGGGCTTATTTTAGAACTTGAGAACTGTTTTTACGTGCCTGCAATTTGCAGAAACATTATTTCCGTTTCTTGTTTGGACAAGATTGGTTTTTCATTTTTGATTCAGAACAATGGTTGTTCCTTTTCATTGAATAATGTTACCTATGGGGTTGCACGTTTGTTTAATGGTTTATATGTTCTTGATCTTGATACTCCTGTCTATAATATAAATAATAAACGTCTTAAGACAAATGACTCAAATCAAACATACCTCTGGCACTGTCGTTTAGGCCATATAAATGAGAATCGCATTTCCAAGTTACATAGAGATGGATACTTGGATAAGTTTGATTTTGAATCATACGAAGAATGTGAACCGTGTCTCATTGGCAAAATGACTAAAGCTCCTTTTACCGGACAAGGTGAGAGAGCCACCAAACGATTGGAATTGATACATAGTGATGTATGTGGTCCAATGCGTACGATGGCAAGAGGTGGCTTTTACTATTTCATAACTTTTACTGATGATTTTAGTAGATACGGATATGTGTATCATTTGAAGAACAAATCCGAATCGTTTGAAAAATTCAAAGAGTATAAGGCCGAAGTAGAAAAGCAAATAGGCGAAAGTATAAAAGCTCTACGATCTGATCGTGGAGGAGAATACTTAAGCTTGGAATTCAAGAATTTCTTAAAGGTGTGTGGTATTGTATCACAACTCACTCCTCTTGGAACACCACAATGGAATGGGGTGTCTGAGAGGAGAAATCGTACTTTGTTGGACATGGTGCGATCATTGATGATTCAAGCGGATCTTCCAATTTGTTTCTGGGGTTACGCCCTAGAGACGGCTGCACAAACACTAAACCGAGTTCCTTCTAATCGGTTCAAAAGACACCATATGAGATATGGACTGAGAAACGTCTTAGCATGTCCTTTATGAAAGTATGGGGATGTGAAGCGTTTGTAAAACGTTTAGTCTCTGATAAGCTAGGACCAAAATCAGATAAATGTAATTTTGTGGGATACCCAATTGAAACAAAAGGGTATTATTTCTATAAACCTCCAGAGAACAAAGTGTTTGTTGCTCGAACGGCTGTGTTTCTAGAGAGAGAACTACTTTCCAAGAAAAACAGTGGGAGGACAATAGATCTCGATGAGGATCGAGAACCACAAGATAACGTTGAACCAGAGCTGGAACATCAGCAGAATGTGACTCAAGATGTTAGGAACAATATTGCTCAAGAAACACAGGTTGTTCGTAGATCTAGTAGGATTCACCATGAGCCAGAGAGATATTATGGATTTCTCCTGACTCAAAGTGGTGATGTGATGCTTGTAGATGATGATGAGCCTCTCACCTATAAGGATGCTATGAATAGTCTAGATTCCGAGAGATGGCTGGAGGCCATGAAATCTGAGATGGATTCCATGTATGAAAACCAAGTATGGACTTTGGTTGAATCACCTGATGGGGTAAAACCCATAGAGTGCAAGTGGGTTTTCAAAAGGAAAACTGACATGGATGGTAATTTACAGACCTATAAAGCAAGACTGGTGGCGAAGGGTTTCAAGCAAATTCATGGTATTGACTATGATGAAACTTTCTCACCAGTGACTATGGTCAAATCCATCAGGATTTTGCTTGCGATAGCAGCTTATTATGACTATGAAATTTGGCAAATGGATGTTAAGACCGCTTTCTTAAATGGGAGCTTAGAAGAGGATGTGTACATGACACAACCTCAGGGTTTTGTTGATCCAAGGTTTGCCAAAATGGTCTGTAAGTTGCGACGATCCATTTATGGATTGAAGCAGGCTTCGAGGAGATGGAACATTCGTTTTGATGAAACAGTCAAAGAGTTTGGCTTCATTCAAAATCAGGATGAGCCATGTGTTTATAAGAAGGTTAGTGGGAGCCATGTGGCATTCCTAGTATTATATGTAGATGACATATTACTAATAGGGAATGACATTCCTTCTCTAAAGACTGTGAAGACTTGGTTGGGAAAAAGTTTCTCGATGAAAGACTTAGGCGATGCTACCTGTATCTTAGGGATCAGGATCTATAGAGATAGATCTAGAAGATTAATCGGTTTAAGTAAGAGTACATACATTGACAAAGTGTTGCATCGTTTAGGGATGCAAGAGGCAAAAAGGGGCTATGTCCCATTGTCTCATGGGATAGCGATCTCAAAAGAAAACTGTCCTAGATCATCAGATGAAAAGGACCGTATGTGTAAAGTACCATATGCTTCGGCAATTGGTTCTATAAAGTATGCAATGATATGTACTCGTCCTGATGTTTCATATGCTTTAAGCATGACGAGCAGATACCAGTCTAATCCCGGTGAGAGTCACTGGACAGCTGTCAAGAATATTCTTAAGTACCTTAAACGGACTAAAGATTCATTCTTGATATACGGAGGAGATGAGAAGCTAGAATGTAAAAGGTTACACCGATGCTAGTTTTCAGACAGATAGGGACGTTACTATGTCTCAGTCTGGATTCATGTTTTGTCTAAATAGAGGTGTTGTAAGTTCGAAAGGTTCGAATATACACATATGTAAAGTGCAAACTAATGATAATGTTGCGGACCCACTGACTAAGGCTTTGTCGCAGCAGAAGCATGAATGTCACACTAGTTCCATGGGTATTAGATACATGGGTGATTGGCTGTAGTGCAAGTGGGAGATTGTTAGTGTTAGTGCCCTAGAGACAATGTGATTGTGCTTCTAGGAAATACTTTTGTTAATTAATGATTATGTTCTATCGATTATTCTACATTAATTTATTATGTCTTTATTTACTGCGATATAAATATTAGTATAATAAATGTCCTTGGAACATACAACACGTATTCTATATCTTTAAGTATGTGACTTAGAAATGAGATTATAAGAATAGTGTTTATATTCCTAAATATCCCTAATCGAGCATTGTAAGTTTGGGACAACTATAATGCATAAAGATTAGTATGTTTGTTGACAGATGACCACATCTCATTGGTCATTGGTATAGTGATACTAAAGTCAAGAACATAGGTGCATGTAATATTCTACATGGCACTGGATAGACCCACAGTGAGATTCTTCATGTTTTATAAAGTCATAAGAAAGACTCACAGTGATAGTGGTGTAATGATCCTCTGACTTGAGATCATTATATTTCTATACGAGGATTAATGTAATTTGACTACATTAAAAGTTACCTTTGACCGGGTAATGATAAAAGTGTACATCGGGTATATTATGAGTCGTATGAGAAATATGAATGATAGATAAAGGATTTAACCCTCCTATAATTAGGAGAGATATTATTGGCCCCTTGATTGAGTGAGACTATGAAATGCATGGCCATGCTCAAATATTGATTTGTTTTTAATAGTCTACTCATTGATCAAGGAAACCCGGATTAAATTATGAAGAGGATGACAATGAACATGCCTCGAGTTTAATCTATAATATATGGTTAAAGGGATTATATTACACGGAAACATTTATCATGAAAGGTTTAATTGGATCACCAATTATTATTATTACTTGGATAGCAATGATGTATTACTAGATGCCGCTCATTGTTTATAATTTTATTATTGGATATTAAAATTATTGCCAACGTAATAATAACCTAAAGGGTTACACAATAAGAACGTCAAAACGGAGTTTTAATTTAAATTCCGAATTTAAATTAAATGATTATATATTTGAAATTGGTTATTTAATTAATTGAGTTGGACTTAATTAATTAAATCATAATTCGAATTAAATCATTAAATCCAAATAAGGATGGGTTTAGTAGTAGCCCAAACTTATTTTGGGTTAGGCCCAACTCTTCCTCTCTTATAAATACATAATGATGTATTAGTTTTAGGGTGAAATGAAAAATTGGTTTTTCACTAAAACCCTAGCCACTCTACATCTTGAGAGGCTAGAGAGAGAGAGAGAGATAGAGGGCAGTTATCGGCTAGTACCGACTCCGGTGATTGTAGAGACAATCGGGCGTTCGTGTGGACTAATTAGAGACACGGATCTTGCATCAAGGGCTGCGTGGTGATTGCATCTTGGACCTCTTTAATTCTCCCTTATTAAATTGTTAAAGGTAAATCATCTAACTCTGAATTAAATATCATGTTTTTGCATGGATCCTGTGATTGGGTTTCGATTTTTATTGTTTTAATTATTGTTTTCCGCTGCGTTTGATGCACGAAACCCTTCAGAAAAGTAATATAATTTTCTATTTTCTAATTTAAACAACTAATTTTTTAAAAGTAACACGGGCAACATATATATATATATATATATATATATATATATATATATATATATATGTTGCCCGTGTTACTTTTAAAAAATTATAATATATATATAAATGTAATATAATTTTATATAATTATTAATAAGTAACTAACTGTCTTTTTAAGGACATTGTCTGTTTTATATTTTTTAATTGAAACAACTCATATTCGAATTAAAAAAAACACGGGCAAAATATAGATGAAAATATTATTATATTAAACTTATAAAATCCATGTTTAATATAATTTTTTATAATATTCAATTTAAATAATATAATTCATAAAAAATAAAAATAATAGCATATGTTAAAAGAAACTCGGCACATTACAGGGCACATATTTTGTTATTTGCAATTTATTCACTCTTAGGATTTTTTAAGAGCAAATAAATATGAACCGTTAGATCTATTATTTAAAAATATTTTTCTATTTCAATATCTAAAATACTACTAAAGATTACGTCAACAATTTATTAAATTAAAATACCTATATTGTTAGATATATAAATCCAATTTATTATATACACATATAAATATATATTAAAATTTCATAAAAAAAGATATAATTACAAAAATCTAAATAAAAATAATAAAATATTAAAGAAAATCGTGCATCGCACGGGATATAAGCTAGTAAATATTAAGTATTATTCTCCAATTCTCACTTATATCAATACTAGTTTAAAACCCGTGCGATGCACGGATTGTTAATTGCTATTTTATTATTATTATTTTAATTGTATATCTTAAAACAATAAGTAGGCATGTTAAAATAGTCAAACACTTTTAATTAATTAAAAACATTAAAACAAATTTTAAAATAAATATGTAAGGGTTTGCTCGTTATATTTTTAGAAAAGGAGGGGTTTTAGTATGGAAAAATAAAAAATGTAACATATATTTAGTTTAAAAAGGTAATTGCCCGTGATATTTTTGGAAAATGAGGTTTTAAAATTTAATAATTTTAAATTATTTAAATATGTTTTAAAATAAATAAGTAAAGGGTTTGTCCGTGATATTTTTAGAAAAAGAATGGATTTTAGTGAGAAAAATAGAAAAAGTAAATTGAAAAAGATAATTTCCCGTGATATATTTAGAAAATGAAGGACTTTGTTAGAAAAAATCTATAATGTGTTTTAGCTGAAAAGGTAATAGGTTATAAATATATATTTGATTATTTATATTTTAATATTTTTTAGTAATTGCATTTGTTAAGAAAAATAAGTAGACATGTTAAAATATGTAAACTTTTAAAAAAATAATTATAATATTAGGTTTAAAAATAAATAACTAAAGGTTTGTCCGTGATATTTTTGGAAAATGAGGGGGTTTAGTAAGGAAAAATAGAAAAACTAACATGTTTTAGTTAAAGAAGTTAATTGCCCGTGATATATTTGAAAAAGTAGGGGAATTTGTTAGAAATAATAATAAAAAATGTATTTTAGGTGAAAAAGGTAATTGGTTATAAATAGGTAATATTATTATTTAATAATATATTTCTATAAATAAGTAAGGTTAATTAAGTAAAAACACGAAGAATTTAAGAAAGGGCTATTAAGTAAAATCACAACGTACCATACGGACCGACCAAACTTTTAATGTTTCGTCTATTTTATAATAGTATTGATATGTTGAACAGATACTAATTAGTATCTTTTGAGTTAATAAGAAAAAAGAGTGTGCGAAAGGAGATGAGTAGATTATTTATAACTTTGGAAGAAATATTCAATTAATTATAACTTACTGTTCTTAAAATTTTTAAATATTTAATAAGTATACAAGGAAAATCATTCAAATAGTGTTTTAAACCCGAACCAATCCATGACCACCCCTACGTATATATAGATATCTCGATTGTTTCACTAAATTAATGAGTTTTGTATTTGTTGATCACAAAATGTCACATTGACACTGTGAAATGTAATACAATAATTGATAAAAAAATTGTATCATTTAGGATAATAATAGTTATCACTCTATACCATGCCATCGTTTATTTTTTCACTAAATGTCCTCGTTATACATTAGTTCGTTATAATATGTATAGACATACATAAGCAAAATAAATTTTAATTTTTTTTAAAGTTTTGACGGATGTTCTTAAGCCTGTCAAAAGTATTGGAAAATTTCCGGAACCTTTGATGGATACAAGAACAACCGTCACAACAACCGAAAATGTTGCGTGCTTTTGACAGATCCTTAAGATTCCGTCACAACTACCGGAAATATTGCAGTTCATTTGACTCAACGAAGAACATCCGTTCAAAGTACTTTGAGATTCTCAACCTTTCAAGGTTAATGTCTGGTGAACGCGAAAATATTTTAAAAAGAAAAAATATTAAAGATTTGACGGCAATATATAATCCGTCGTTTGTAAGGAAATTGTGACAGAATGTCAACACGTCGTCAAAAGTACTAGTTAACGCAAAAAATTTAAGAATTAAAAAAAATGTTGAGTTTTTGACGGAAATATAGAAATCGTCATTTGCATGAAATTTATGACGGAAGGTCGATAGGTCGTCAAATGTAAATTTTGACGCGGGAATATTTCGGAATTAAAAAAGTTTAAGTGCCAAAAAAAAGAATATAATATACATCTGTGGACTGATTTCTTCATCTGTCTAAAACTAGCCGTCAAAAGATAAATTTATGTCAAATGTTCTGGCTCCCGCCCAATCCGTCAAAAGATGGTCGTCAAAAAAGGCCAGAAGTGTTGTAGTGTATGGCTTACCTATAAATTCAAACTATTCTCCTTTATAAATTCGAACATCTACTCTACTTCAAATAGAAATTTATTTATATGTATTCTCTATAAATTCGAATTCTTCTCCTCTATAACTTCGAACACCTATTCTACTTCTAATATGCTAAAGAATATTTTTTGATTTATTAGTATTTAAAATTGTAAACCTCTAAAAAAATTTAAAAAAATAGATTGAGACGATCCTAAGATGCCACCTCACCTCCCGCGTATCCTCCTTTATATATATATATATATATATATATATATATATATATATATATATTGATGATTCAAATCCGAACATATTCCGAAAGTATATCAAATTCGATCCTGCTTCGAATTTTATGAAAATTGATATATCTGAATGCTTGTTCAACATAAGTCTAAAATTAATTAAGTAATCCAAATAGGATTCAGTAATTCAAAAATCTCTATTATTTACGAAAAAATCATGATTTGTTCGTGTAATTAAACGCCATACTTATTTATTTATTTTTTAGGTACCGTATTTAATTTTATAGATAAATAGAAATTAGAGATAATCCATTATAGAGACCAGTAGAAGCAAGTTCAATCTTGCCGAAACAAGAATAAGTTCATACAAACCAAATCAAATACTCCCTCAGTCCCATCCATTTCTTTATACTTTCCTTTTTGGGATGTCTCATCCAATTTTTTACATTCCAAAATTTTCCCAAAATAGTAAACTTTTATAATATAAAAATTAAGAGTAATTAACATTTTGCATCCCTTATGTTTGTGAACTTTTGCGATTTGGTCTCAAACTATATTTCTTAGCAGTTTACACCTTTAAGTTTCATACTCGCTTTGATTTGCACCCCGAGACCAAATTCAAAGGGGTAAAATCGGATTTTTTTTTTCAAGTTTAGATTTTGACAGAACGCACCTCAGCAAAAAAAAAATTAAAAAATTACAATAATATTTTAGAAAGAACTATTTTGTGAGATTCTAAGTTAAATTCGATATGTCAAGTTTTATTGTTGTTATATTTTGTGATTCTAATCTTTTCAAATCAATTTTTTTGAAAAATAAAGTGTTTGTGATGGTGTTATTTATTATTTTTATATAAAATGTACTTTCTAAAGTACAACATATATATATATATAGCATTTTTCAAGTAAGAAAAATATTAACTAATATATCTTATAAATAATTGTTTTGAAAATATTAATATTTGTTTAAAAAAAATTAAATGTTTAATTAAGATGCACTTTGTTAGAAATTTGAAACTATGAGGTGCATTCTGTCAAAATCAAAACTTGAATAAAATTTTCCAGTTTTACCCTTGTTCAAATTAACCAATTTAGACAGAATTTGATTAAAAGGGTGCAAATCGAAGCGAGTATTAAACTTAGAGGTGCAAACTGCCAAGAATTAAAGTTTGAGACCAAATCGCAAAACCGCCTAAAGACAAGGGGTGCAAACTGTTATTTACTCAAAAATTAACCACTTCTACTACTTTCCTCCACTCTACTTACTTTATACCTTAAATATTGATGGGTCCCACTACTTTACTCATTCTTCTTACTTTTTCCACCACTTTACTTATTTTACTTAATCTCTCTGCCCAAAACAAATGTAAACAATTGGCCGGGACGGAGGGAGTACAACTTAAGAATGTCTGATGAAAAAACAGCAAACATAAGAACTCTCTAGCTGTTCTTACTTCTAGTCGCCTTGGCAGAAACACCCTCCACCAGTCGCCTTAGCTTCTAATCTCTATTGTTTACAAAACACCTTTCACCTTGTAGGACCGCTTCCGGCCCTCCTTCAATTCTTCCTTCTCCAGAGCCAAAATGGCTCGAGTCTGATCCTCACTAAAGCTAAAACTAGTCATAGTGTGGACTCTTCTGGTCACTTCGAGTACCTTTCATATCCAACTACTGAGAAGGAGGACACTGATCACCAACAGCATCTTTAGGTCTTTTACTCATAGGTCCAGTTCGTTCCTGAGCAGCACTGACAATCCGCTTGTTCCGGTTTTTGATCATTGCATCCAAGGTCATCGAGTCATTGTCATTGTCAATTTGTACCTTCCTAGACCGACCTCTTCCACTCTTCCACGCTTCACCGGGCTAAGCCCTGAAGTTCCTTGTCCTTGGTTCAAAGCAAGTTTCTTATCCCTGGTGTCAACAGCAGGAGAGACCAAAAGAGGATATTTTATTGGCATGCCCCGTCCTCTCTTAGGAAGCACTTTATTCGAGCTCGTAGCTACACCATCAACAGCAATGGTCATCACATTCCTGTCAGCAATCCCATAGGAAAGTTGCTTGGTCTTCCCCCTTTTCTCTCACTAGGGCCTTTAAATACCCCCTGTAAAAGCTCTATGTTTTCTTTCCGGCCAGCAATAACATTTGGTTAAATAGCCCCACAACCCTCTGTAGCACTACCCACAACATCAAACTCCTCTTCCAATTCCTTAAAATCAGCATCACTAGTTGCTATTTGCCAGCCCTGGACATCCATTTTCTCCAGGAAATTGTCTGTTTTCCGAAGAAGCTTAGAGTAGCCACAATCCTTGGTTTCATGAGATGTTTTATGACAAACATCACAGATATCAAAAGTAGTCAAATAAGAGACCTTCACTCTAACAACCGAATTAGCATCCTCATCCAGACTATCCATCAAGAAGGCAGGCATGGAGCACAAAATAGACATCTCAACAAAAATAACTGCATCATTCATTGGATTCAAATTAGTTAGGTGGTCTAAGGTTCTTGGGTCAAACCCAATGGAGGTACCTAGAGTACTAACCAACTGACATAGACCTTTCACTGACCAGTAAGACAAAGGAACAGTGGAAAGCTGAACCCAGGCCTTAACTACATCGGCCTTCCCTGAGTAAAGATATCAAAAGTAGTCAAATAAGAGACCTTCTTCACTCTAACAACCGAATTAGCATCCCCATCCAGACTATTCATCAAGAAGGCAGACATGGAGAACAAAATAGACATCTCAACAAAAATAACTGCATCATTCATTGGATTCAAATTAGTTAGGTGGTCTAAGGTTCTTGGGTCAAACCCAGTGGAGGTACCAAGAGTACTAACCAACTGACATAGACCTTTCACTGACCAGTAAGGCAAGGGAACATTGAAAAGCTGAACCCAGGCCTTAACTACATCGGCCTTCCCTGAGTAAAGATTCTCCTTACAAGGCTTAAAGAAAACCTCAATTGCAGGAGAAACACTATCAATAAACATGGACCCTGTAACTGTATCAACTAACAGATTTCTTCTCGTATCAAATTTAAACAACAAAGTGTCTAATCTATGTCGAGAGACCTCAATTAGACCCACACATGCAAATTCATCTAACGCCAACCGACGAATAGTTTCAAAATCCAAATTAATATTATCACTGACCATTGCAAAGCAACAACTATCCCACATAGCATTCATATCATCAAAATAAGAATCTAAAGGCTTAACCAAAACAGAACCCCTCTTAGACAGAACATGAGAGTGAAACTTACTAATATCCTTATGTGAATAAGAATGACTAGAAGTTTTACCTGGTTTAGGTGTAGCAAATCTTGGAGTAAAACAAGATGGAGGATTTTGCGCACCATATGTTTTAGGACTAGGCCTCTGCTCCAAAGATTAAAGGCAGATAGTAAACCCTTCAGTAAAAAAATTCTTGTCACAAGAATTCACAAGCCGGAGACCAAAAGCTGACTTAGGTTCAGATCCAAAAGTAGTCACCAAAGATTTCGTCATTAGAAACCGAGAAGAGAAGTCAAAAAGATAATAGGGGGAGTGAGAGGAAACAGATAGAAGCGAGGCAAGAAGGGGGAGGAAACAAAGAAAAAGAAAAATGAAGGGAAAGGAGAGAAAGAGGCAACGGAGGAAAAAGGGTAAGAGAGAAAGAGAATGAAACGCGTGAGTCGACGCTCATTTGTTTGTATTGATTTTTTCATTAAACGTCATACTTATTATTGTAAATTGATGTATACGGTTGGCAAAAAATTAATACTCCTTCCGTCCCATCCATTTGTTAACGTTTGAGATGGAGGGCTCGACACACATTTTAAGGTTCTTATAAAATATAGTTTTATTACTAATTTTTAAATTTTTTTCTTTTTTGAATAAAAATCCAAACATTAAATTTTCATTCAGAAGAAAAAAAAATTAAAAAAATTAATAGAATTATACTTTATAGAAGCCTTAAAATACGTGTCGAGTCATCCATTCTAAATGTTAAGAAATGAATGGGACGGAGGCAGTAGAAAAATGGAAGCATTCGTACACTCCGTTGTTAGTAAAGATTACAAAATCAACTTTCTGCAACCTTTTGAATTGCCACCGCGTGAAAAGCCAGCTGGTGGCTAAAGCATTTTCAAAAAACAACTGATACCTGGATTTTAGTAATAACTTATACATGCACTATTCATAATTTGACACTTAAAAGTCCACTTTCAGACACAAAAATCTCCTTAAAGTATATAATACACACACTGCTATATATTTTAATACACCTTTCAAAAAGCAAAAATAAATAAATAAAATCTGGTGTGGATGCACAAAATGAACTTAAACCCCACTTAATCTATAAATGGTTATATAGCCACAAATGACTAATTATTAAGTATAAAACATTAGTGGTAATTAACTTTTTGTGATTTTTGGTTATGGGGTTTAGTTGATCTAGATTTGTTAATCTTGAGATTTCCACAAACAAAATATGGATTAACACTCGGATATTTTGATGGGTTTGATGTTAGAAGCTTACTTGCTGGTCATCTTGCACGAAGCATGCAATATCTTTTTGTTATTTTCTAAAATATATTTCTTATCAAAATAGTGTAGGTTTTATTTTTGAAATGAATTATAGCAAGATTTATAGGGCCGTTTTGAGAAAAAGTTGGAAACGTGATTCTTTTGGCCTACATGTCATTAAAAAAATTAAGTTGTAAAAGTAATAATTTTGTATTCAGAAAGTAATGGAAGTGTGGAACTCTCGTTATGATAATTTAATTTGTATAAGTTAACATTGAATACATTTGAACGAATAGCTTATGAAATGTAAAAATATGTCAAATAAAGAAATTTACAAATGATATATATAATAGAAACTGTTGGATGATCCTGATTCCTGAAATTGTATGTTATGTAATTAGTTTGTAGCTCGTCCCTAATATACGATTGTCAAAAAGTCTAAAATGATTTGGTATTCGGGTTGCTCGTCTATATATAGTTTTCTGATATATTGAATTGAGGAACTTTTTGTTGGTACTTTCGGAGTGGCCAAGTAATTTCCAGAACGTATTTCTTGGTAGCTGTATTGACACAACATCTCAAGAAGACAAACAAGAACTATTAGAAGCAACAAAAAGGTGATCGAAATGCAAGTTCTATGCATGAGTTGTTGTCGTACCTTTTCGTATTCAATCACAAAAAACAAAAATCAGACATGCAGATAATAAGAAGCCCATCGAATATATACAGGCTACGTTATTTTGCTCTTATCTGTTTTGCCGCGGAAAAAACACGGAATCTACCCTAGCTACTTATCAATACAATTATACAAGCATGCAATTATGCAAAATTTTCAATGCAACTAGCTGTTTCCTGTTTAGCAAAAAAAAAAACTAGCCCTTTCCTTTGTTTTTTTTAGAAATGCATGTATTTTCTTTTGTTTTTTTATTATTAATTTTCGTAATTTTATTTTTTGGACGTTAGCTACAACTGTACTTTCAAACTTTAAATGTCAAAAGTTTTCTACATCCCCTCAAAATTGCTCTTACGGTGATTAAATCAGACTTTCAAAAGAGTTGAGATTAGAAAATGTATCAACATGCACAATATTGTTCCATCAATTATAAACTAAAATATTCCCGCAGTGTTTTAGCTCAATCAGGATTTTTGACTTACCATCCTGGATTTTAGGTTCGATTCCAACTGAACATAATGAATTTATAAGTGAGGCATCAGAATTAGTTGAATTATGTGCAAGCGGGTCCGGACACCTGATAAAGCTAAAGTTGACAAGAAAAAAAAATATATACACTAAAACTCTGGATAATGAAATAAGATGTTTATCTAATTTATAATTTGTTGCCTCTTACATCGTTATTTGTTGTTCTTGGTACAGAATATAAGCTAAATTGAAGTTTAAAAACTTTAATAAATCAACTACTTTGCAGATATCGAATGAATGTGGCTGGTACCGAACAATAATTTGTAATGCAGTTGAGGGACTCTAGCTTTAATGATTATTTTGCAAAATTCAAGTCAATTCCGATGTAAACTCAACGGTCTTAGTTTGACTTTCTGGAACTATTGTTGTACTACAATTTAATTTTACGAATTCTTTGGTTTTTTAAGGGTCCAGTTGTACAAAAGTAGCAGGTACCGTTCTTCATTGATTTTCAACGTACATACAGTTCTCTATAAGTCCTATTTATCACCTTTTCGAGTCAAATACTTTGTCTTCAAATTCGTTTCATCCCCCTTTTCAGTCAAGAAATTTGTCTCCATTTATTCTGCCATTTAGATACCAAACGACTCCGCTAATTAACTACTATATAATATATGTATCCATATAGTATTTATCTTATATATTTTGAATAATTAAATATATTTTGTATAATTACGTATTTGAATTTGAAAATTTTAAAATGTTCCGCCTCTGCATATACGTTTTATTATATCAGAGGAATGATTCTGAAGAATAGAAATCGGGGATGAATCATGGTTGCGTTTAAATTACTGGACTGGTCACATTTTTCCCAAAGGAGCTAAATAACTTACAAAACTTCATTGGTACCAGAATTGTCTCAACTCTTAAGTCTCAGGGACCATGTTTACTAGCGAAACTTCAGTAGATTAATTATTGGATCATGCACAACATTTTCTAACTAAATAAGGTGCAAATTGCCATGCATTACCAAATATAAGCAACTCTTGCCAAAAGTTGTGTTCCATATTCCTGTTTGTTTTAAGATTATACAAATACAATGAATGATTCCATTCTTCTACCAAAAAATAGGTTTCGAAAAGTTGAAATATAATATAAGATCATAGTAAATTTTTATATCAACACTTTAAAATTTTAGATTAATCGATTAAACAAAGTAAGATCACGAGTTTGTTATTTGATTGCAATTATTAAAATGTGTTTGTAAACATACCTATATTTATTAATTTGTATATATCTTTCATGTTTAAAAGTGTTGTGCATAATTTAAGTATTATAGAACATTAACACTGCATTATAATCCTAGAATGTACGAAGAGTGTCGTTGCCCAACCACAATTATCATAAAGTGTTAGTACTCCCGCACTCTCAGTTGTTTAATCAACAAATTACTGTATTTAATTTGTATAAAATGTTCATGTTTAAAGTGTTGTCATAAGATATTATTATATCATACAGCAAAAGAGAGTGTTAAGTAATTCCGGTACTTGTAAAAATGCACGTTTTATTAATTTTCTATGAGATTATTTCGTAGTCTTTGTGTTGGTCTATTTACACTTAGTTAGACGGTGATTCGTGATGTAATCTTAACATATATAGACTGAATTACACCTAGATGATTGGTAACTCTTAATGCGATCTTAATGCAAATGATAACAATAATAACTGATCTACACCTAGATGATTGGTGACTCGTAATGCGATCTTAATGCAAATGATGACTTGTGAGTGCTGCTCGTATGTGAGTTGTGGACCTATTTTTCTAAGCTTGTAATTCTCGTTATAAAAAGAGAGATAAATAAGTGAAAATAGTAAAACAATTCATCCCAATACAATTTGTGTGCATTTAACTACTAGTTCAGTTAAATTATGTTTTCACGATCAGTAGAAAAACACCATTAATAACTCACAACACGTAGCCCCTTTTTCTTCAAAGAAAATAATTTAAACTTTTACTAGAACTATTAGCTGTATGGAGATTCCGTGTGTGGGAACTGAGCTGTTAACTTGGAGGCCATTGTTTCTCTTTAATTTCCTTATATATATCCTTCCCCTCGTTCACTTGTTTAAAAAATAACAAACACTCTTCATTATCAAACAACACCAAGTCACAAACAAAAACAAAACATGGAGTTCACTTTCACCACCATCTTTTGAATTTTCTTCCCTATCATTCTCTCTATGATCCTTCTCAAAACCCTATTTAAATTCTTCCCTTCCGGTGTCCGAAAATTGCCTCTCCCTCCCGGTACCATGGGATGGCCTTATATCGGCGAAACGTTCCAACTATACTCACAAAACCCAAGTGTTTTCTTTGCATCCAAAGTCAAGAAGTAAGTCTATATGCGGATATAGAGGTTTTTGTTCAAATGAGAACCACTTTTATCGCGAGGGAATAAAAACAATTTTCAGAGGAAGACCGAAAATTAGGTTTTTTAGCAATATTAACATGAACAGAACATCCAATAGTTTAGACTATACTATTGTACTATTTACTTGGATCATGAGTGTAGGAACTAATTTTAACTCAATCTTCTTGTTTTTGACAGGTTTGGTTCAATATTCAAGACACACATCTTAGGATGTCCTTGTGTTATGATTTCAAGTCCTGCAGCTGCAAATCTTGTGCTTGTAACAAAATCTCATCTTTTTAAACCAACATTTCCAGCTAGTAAAGAAAGGATGCTAGGAAAACAAGCCATTTTCTTTCATGATGGACCTTACCATGCCAAGTTGAGGAAGCTTGCTCTTCGCGCTTTCATGCCCGAATCAGTCAAGAATGTCGTCCCCGATATCGAATCATTAGCTACCGAATCTCTTAAATCCTGGGAAGGTGGCCTAATCAACACTTTCCAAGAAATGAAAACGGTAAGTTCCTTATTCCACAGCCCTAAAAAGAGTCCTCTGTTTTTTTTATTCTTTTTCAGAAATCCAAACAAACACCTAACAACAATAATTATACAATGATTTCATTAAATTGCAACATTTAAAATAGTGGGTATTGATGAAATATTGTTTGTTTTTCTCTCATTGCAGTACACATTTAATGTGGCATTACTTTCTATTTTCGGAAAGGATGGAATCCACTACAGAGAGGACCTCAAGAAGTGTTACTACAATCTTGAAAAAGGTTACAATTCCATGCCTATTAATCTTCCGGGAACACTCTTCCACAAAGCAATGAAAGCACGACAAGAGCTAGCGAAAATCATCGCGAAAATAATCTTCTTTAGAAGAGAAATGAAGCACAACTACACTGATTTATTAGGATCTTTCATGGGTGACAAAGAAGATCTTACCGATGAACAAATAGCAGATAATATGATTGGTGTTATATTTGCTGCCCGGGACACAACTGCTAGTGCCCTAACTTGGATTGTCAAGTACTTAGATGAAAATCCAAGTGTTCTTCAAGCTGTCACAGTAGGTTTTACAATTCCCATTTTTTAAAACATTACAAATTTAAAATTTCGTATAATCTCTAGCCTAGTCGATATCCCTCTTCCCTCTTCGCATATGTTAAACGTAAGTAAGTTATGGTTTCGAGGACTTAAAAGTGTGTGCTTTGGCCTGTGACATTTTCAGGAAGAACAAGAAGAAATAATGAGGGCAAAAAAAGAATTTGGTGAAGGAAGTGATCTTTCTTGGGCAGACACCAAGAAAATGCGTTTAACTTCTAGAGTTATTCAAGAGACACTTAGAGTTTCATCAATCCTATCTTTTACATTCAGAGAAGTTGTTGAAGATGTTGAGTTTGAAGGTCAGTTGCCAAAATAATTGTCATTCTAACCTAAATTTTCTTGAAATCTGTGCCAAAGTCATTTGAACTGACATGTTTATGTTTATCTTGTAGGATATTCAATACCAAAGGGTTGGAAAGTATTGCCACTGTTTAGACATATTCACCACAGCCCAGAGAATTATTCAGAGCCTGAGAAATTTGATCCTTCAAGATTTGAGGTAAAAAGTCAAACAAGTATCTAAATCATGATTGATAAATCATCATCTAACCAAATCTTCAGTGATCTGAAATTCAATCTTTTCTTCTGATTTAACAGGTTTCCCCAAAGCCCAACACATTTATGTCATTTGGCAATGGGACCCACTCTTGTCCAGGAAATGAGCTAGCCAAAATGGAGATTTTGGTACTTGTACATCATATGACTAAAATATAGGTAGGTTTGATTTACATGAAAGAACCTTACATTACTTCTGCATACTTTCTTACCTTTCTTACAAAATATATTTACTCTTTAACATGATTCGAGATGAGCGAAAATCGAAATCATGAATTTTGGAATTAGATAAGTCTTTACTACAAGGCTATCTCATCCCCGTTGCTACTTTCCTACCTAATCTTATCAGTTTAGTTGATGTAAAAAAAGTAAAGTTTCTAATAATAGAAAGTTTAATGTAAGAGGTTGATGACTAATGTGTTGGCTAACTCTCATCTTTGCAGGTGGTGTATGATGGGCCCACAAACAGGAATTCAATATGCTCCATTTGCTCTTCCCCAGAATGGTTTGCCCATCAGACTCTCACACATGCCATAAATAGTCATTTAAAACAGAAATTTCAGGTCCAAAAGAACATGCAGGCCCTGTTGCAGTCTGTTCAGCTTTCTAAATATAGAAACTTGGTCCAACAAAGAGAAGATGTTGGATTTAAAAATAGACCTCCATCAAAACCCTTGAACAAGAGAGATGAAGCTGTCAAAAAGACATGAATCACATGAGGATTTCGACATTTAATTATTTTTGACAATTAATTTATACAAGAGAGGTTGGGAGAAGTAAATTGTAAATACAAGAATCTAACTTCCATGCAACAGGAATCAAGGGACACAAAATGACAGAGCTAGTATTATTATTTTTAACTCTTATCTAACGAGTAGTAGAATCTGAAAATTTGTATTATAAAGTTAGCTAGGTTTTAGCACTTTGATTGTATTTGTAATTGTTTTTTGTATAAAGTCCGCAAGGCATGTAATGAAAATTTAATTGTTCTACTTGTATATTATCACTTCTGATTACGGATGAGTAGAAAAAACCGAAATCGAAAAATTAACCGAAGAAAACTGATAAATCACACCAAAAAAACAAAACCGAAAAAAAAACCTGAAAAAAAACCGAACCGAAATACCAAAACTAATGGTTCAGTGTCGATTCTGATTTCTAGTCAAAACCGAACCAAAATTAATCGAACCGTTATATTATATTTATATATAATATATAGTATATATTATTATGATAACAACGAATAAATTGATTCTAATATTCATTACATAAATAAATACTTTATATTAGTATAAATACATTATATAATATATTCACATAAACTCTACAAGATCAATATTATATTAGTTTTGAATCATAATTTTTAAATTTGTATCAATTGTTTGATACACACGTATTCTAATCTTGTTTTCCATTATTAAGGACATATATATTTGTCGTGTCTGTTATTTTTATTTATGATAATATGAATTACATATAAAATATAATTTTATGAAATGAATTTAGTTTGGTTCACGAATTTTAAAATGACTTTTATATTTCAATTTTTAATATAATATAGTTATTGTCATTTGACTCTATTTATTTTACCAAATACATTCCCAACGAAAACTTCGTACAAGTTAAAAGAAAAAAATAATATTAAAAACAAAATACCGAAACCGATAAACGATTAACCGAAATCGAAAAAACCGCTCTATGCGGTTTGGTAACAGTTAATAGCAATTAACCGAACCGAACCGAATATATTGATTTGGTAACGGTTAATCCTAAAAACTGCACCAAACCGTCACCCCTACTTGCGATTATCCAAGGTTATGGACGAAATATTGTGAAGTTATGTTCTCCTATTTAGCATTTTCTTGACTCCGATACCCCTATCCCACGGTTTCTCATGTCATTATCGTCTAATATCATTATATTGGGTTCAGTGTCTGAATTGGAATTTCGAAACAACTTGAGCTAATATGAATTTGCTAACTTTCGGAAGATAGTCTGGACTTAAAACATATTTTTTACTAATTCTAACTAAATTTAGGGGTTTAAAAAAATTATCTAATAAAATTTTCAGTTTAACCGAGATTTCAGTATAGGTTAATACATGAATTCGCCGCCTATTCGATCAGACCGAGTGATCAAGAATTTACAATTTTATCTTCAAAATTTAGTATGTTCTTTAACTAGATTTTTCAGTATCATCTTACTTTTAGAAAGAATCCATCATTTCCTTTCTATTTCTTTCATTAAAAGTTTCGAAAATACAATTGCGAGAAGTCTCCCTGTATCTTCTCTCATTATGAACATTAGTACACGCTGTAACTTCTGCACTTGTGCCTATAAGACTAGAAGTTTCAAATGAGAATCTCAGTATGCACCATAAGTTCTGCACTTTTGAACATTGCAGAGTTCGAGACTGATGCAGGATCAAGGCTATTAAAATGATAAAACATTGCAGGAGGTAGTAAATTAGTAACATATGCATAAATACATGATGAAACGAGACACAACATGCGTAGTATAAGTTACTAGTACCTTAAAAGAGCATTTGAGATTACTTTGAAAATCGTTCAAGTACAAAAATCTGAGTTAGAAATCGTGATCAACTGAATTGTTACATTAAAAACCAATTTGACAAATTTTAACCGTAAATCCTAATGACGTGTTTGGTTGGATGAATAGAAATGGAAGGAATGGAATGAAATTAATATGTGTTTGTCCATATTTTCATTCATTTTCCCATTTCATTCACAATCATTTATATCAAAAATCAAACATCCCATTTGAGATGAAATGTTTCATTCATCCTCCTATCCATTTTCTTTACAAATGAAATTTCAATTAATGAAATTCTCTTATTCAAATTTACACTCGCTTACTTTTTTTCAAATATTCCCTTCAAATTCTATAATTTCCGATTAATTTTACTCATTTCTTTCTATTCTCCCCAACCAACACAAAGTATTCAAAAATTTCAAAAATATTTAAAAATGACCAGTACGAGTTCTTTTTTATTTTCCTACTTGTGTCCATGATTTTCAAAAATTTTGATTTAAATCTGTTACCTCCCGATTAATTCTCTACAAGGTATTCAATTGATTCAATTTTTAAAATCTAAATGACCAATACTAGTTCTTTTTGATTGTGTATTTGCAATAATTATTTGAATAAAATTATAATGAAATACATTCAATTTTCACTGCTATTAATTCTTCCGATTAACTCTTTCGATCGATTAGTCCAATTTTTTCGATGTTTTTTATCTTGAGACTTCTTATTTCCATTCAAAACTAAACCTTTTCGAGATTTAATACAAATTTGACTATATTCAAAGTTAGATCTAGAAGTAGGTCGTAACAGTTATCAATTAATTCAAAGCTAGCCTCAATTATTGTATTAACAAGTAAATCAAACAAGACTCTTCCATCCATGTGTAATAGATTAATTGTATTTCGCAATGCTCGTACATTTTCTCTAATTTTTCTAGATTTGACTTTTATTGGCAAATAGTTTTAAATTTTATATAGCATAATGAAATAGCTGACTTTTAATTTTTAATTCCTTAATGAAGTGTCGTAAATAATTAATTTTATTAACTTCTGGTTGGTTGATGCAAGATCTCTCATACTGTATTCTTTTATGAGCTGACTTTTAATTCCTAAATTTTATATTCCGAGTACACTTGTCCCCCGTACGTAATTAACGTGTAGTGTAGGGATGGGCATTCTCCCCGCCCCGCCCGACCCCGATCCGATCTTCGTCCCGTTCGGGGCGGGGAATCGGGGATTTTTTCGGGAGAGGGCGGGGATCGGGATCAATATATAAAAAAATTTGGGGATCGGGACGGGATCGGGGATTAGGGTCTCCCAGCCCCGATCCCCGTCCCCTCTCCCCGAATCTTGTTTTTTAAAAATAAATTATATATATATATATATGAAATAAATTATCAAGAATATATATATATATATATGTAATGTTACAAATTTAATTTTTTATCTACTCAATAATTTAAAAATTACATATTATAGTTTAGCAAAAAAATTACATATTATGATATAATTTACTTATAATAATATTATTTTTACCTATTATTAATAGTGTAAATTAATTTTAATTCAAATTAAAGTTTAAAATATTATCTTAAATAAAAATAAAAATAAATATTATGATTTACAATTTTTTTTTAAAAGTAAAAAAAATTCTCCGATTCCCCGCGGGGATCCCCGTTCTTCGTTCGGGGCGGGGATCGGGGAGTAAACAAATTCGCGTTCGGGGATCGGGCCGGGGTCGGGGACGGGTTTCGGGGATCCGGGGCGGGGGCGGGGATAGCACTCCCCGGCCCCGAAGTGACCCGATGCCCATCCCTAGGGTAGTGTATTTTTTGAGATACAAATTAAACTAAAAAAAGTTCTAAATTAAAGTTTTTAGAGAGAATTAGAGTTTTGAGAGAGAACTCCCAAATCTAAGGTTCTAGCCGCCACTTCTCCATTCTTCAACCTTCATCCCCTTCACCGATTAAGCCCACTTCGCTCTCCCATCATCTCTTCTGTTTACCATTTTTTTAATAGAATCAAGATCTAATCATTTTTGGGTGAGTTCTGGTTGAGTACCTTGTTATCAAGGTTGTTAGTCGTGCCCATCTTTTTGGGATGTTAGTGTGTTATGTTTTGATATTTTTGTGTGGCTTGTTATGGAATTTAGTAGTTTTTCTGAGATTGATTTATATGATATTTTGGGTGATCCGTAAGGCTCGCATCAAATCTGGGACGGTGGTGAATACCACAATAACTCACCTTTCACAACAAAAAATAATTCATATTTTGGGGGCATTTGTTGCTCCAAAATCAGTTGATGTAATTGACAGTTCTGAACATTGGGCTACAGATGGTGCTTATGTGAAGGTCAATTACGATGCTACTAGTTTCACAGCTGATGTAGGTTGGATTGCTCGAGATGTCATTGTAATACTTTTTAGATTAAAGAATTGGATATTCTATGTGTTAAGCGATCTGAAAATAAAATGGCTATTTGTTTAGCTCGTTTTTTGTTTCATAATCGGGTTGTAGTTAACAGTTCGGGGGTTCAATATTTTAATGAATTCTTCCTTTTGCGTCAAAAAAAATATTTCTAAATTAACAAAGAAATAGAAATTTAAAATATATAATCCTTTCAACTGAAGATATTAAATTTATAATCTTGACCTTCTTAATCAAAGCACAACAATACACACATCACATTAGATCAAACCTAATCAAAATTGACAGTTAAATTTATATTTTCTTACAATTGACAATTTGTTTTAATGTGTTAGATCAGGATTCAATGATCGTCAGGATCTAGACTTCAACTGATCAGGATTGCTGACATCATCAGGATTGCATGGTCGTCATGATCAGAATGAATATCAGGACTGAGATCAGGATTGATCATCAGGACTGGAAGCTGATCAGGATTCCTACTTCGAGTTATATTTGGAGTCTAGTTAAATAAGGAAGATTATTATGTCGGTTCCTGGTTTGTAGTAATGAAGCTATCGATTAAGGATAGGTTTCAATCTTTGTAATTGATTAGGACTTATCATTGATAGAGAAGTTGTGTAGTATATAAACACAGTTTTAGGTTTCTATTTATGTGAGACAGAGAACGTGAACATAGATTGAAACACTCGAGTATCTTTGTAATAGAAGCTCTCAAGAACATCAGAATTTCTTGAGAGAGTTTTTGTAATCTAGCAGCTCTCAAGAACATCAGAATTTCTTGAGAGAGTTTTGTAACAGTTTTATATCAGATTTAATAAAGCTTTTATTATTCTTTCATATTTGTGATTCATATCTTATTAAGTCGAGAATCTTATACAATTGTATTCAACCCCCCTTCTACAATTGTTTATTACTGGGCAACAATTGGTATCAGAGCAAACTGATTTAATTTGAATCAGATACGATCTAAGATGTCGGCAACAAAGTATGAAAGCATGAAAATTCTCATCCTGGAGAAATCAGAATATTCAACATGGAAGGTTAAGATGCTGATGTACCAGGAGGCTATGGATACTGACTATTTGGACAGGATTCATGATGGACCATATATTCCTACCAGATTCGTAGAACGAACAGAGACTGTACCTGAACATTACGTGGTCAAGGCTAAAAGTGAATGGACTCCGGAAGAAAAAGCTCATGTAATCAGGGAACCAAAGATAAAGAATATACTGCACAATAGTCTTGATGATGTCATGTCAAACAGAGTGATTGCATGCAAGTCTGCAAAAGAAATCTGGGATACATTGGAAACTCAGTGTCAGGGATCTGCATCTAACAAGAAGAATAAAAGGGCTCTCTTGATTCAAGAATATGAACAATTCGATGCTAGACCTGATGAGAGCCTAACTGATTTATATGATAGATTTCTAACACTTCTCAACGATTTATCTTTAGTTGGAAAGGAATACGAAACTGAAGATTCAAACACCAAGTTTCTAAGAGCTTTACTAGAAGAATGGGATACTCAGACCTCGATCATTAGACATCAGTATGATCTCAACACTGTGTCTCTTGATGAAGTCTATGGAATGTTAAGAACTCATGATCTTGAAGTTCAAAAGAGAAAGAATAAGAAAGGCAGCAAGGCAAAATCTATTGCTTTGAAAGCAGAGGCTAAATCAAAAGGAAAAGCTATGGAGGTCTCTAGAAGGAAAACAAAAGTAGTTGAGTCAGATCCTGATGACTCATCATCAGATACTGATGGTAATCCTGATGCCAATCCTGATACTGATTCTTCTGATTCAGACATGGAAGAGATGGTTGCTATGATTGTCAGAAATTTCAAAAGGATGAAGTTCAGGAAGGCAAGAAGACAAGGCAACTTTCAGAAAAGGACCTTCAATGCAGACAAAGACAAGAATATCAAAAAGGAAAGCAAGGGTAGCAAGGGTAGCAAATTTGACAAGTCAAAGGTTAGATGCTACAAGTGTAATGGTATGGGTCACTTTGCTTCTGAGTGCAAGAAGACAAAGGCACTCATTACATCAAGCAAGGACTGGATGGACTCTTCCTCAGAATCTGATACTGAGGTGGTCAACTATGCCCTAATGGCCAATACTGATGATACTGCTATTCCTGATGATAAGGTACTTAATACTGTCTTTGATTTTGATACTGATAATGCTTCTGAGTTAAGACGTTTTCTAAAGTCATTGCATATTAGATTTAGAAGTCAAACTGCTGAGAATACTAGTATCTTATCTGAGATGTCTGAACTTAGGAAAAGGAATGAGCTTTTAGAAGCTGAATTTTCTCTTATGCAAAAAGTACAGATAGAATGTGATAATGCTAAACACATATACTTAGAGATGAAACTTAAATGTACTTCTCTTGAAAAAGAACTTGAGGATGCTAAAGAGAAAATCAGAACTTGGACACACTCTGGTAGAAAATTTCATGAGATTAATACCTCTAAGAATTGGAAAGAGTGTCTAGGTTATAAGTCAGATGAAGATAAGAAATTGAAAAAGAAAATTGTTGTTGATGAGACAGTTAGTCCAAAAACCTATAGACATGTTATAGACAAAACCAAATCTAAGATTACTCCTGTTAATTTTGTTTTTGGTAAAGATTCCAATTCAACTTTTGAAAAGGGATCTACTTCTGTTCAAAATATCAAAGTTATTAAGTCTAAACCTGTCTTGAATAAAGTTACTAAGAATATAGGTTTACTATCTCAGAAACAACTCAAGGATAAAATCTGTGAGGTTACAGATAAGAAAAAGGAAGCTACAATTAAGAGAAACAGGAATGGTAAAATTGGGATCAATAAAGTGAATGGTTATAAGTATATCCCAAATGCACCTAGAAAATGTTGTTTTAACTGTGGTAACTCTAATCATCTTGCCATTGATTGTAAAAAGAGTTTAAAGAAAAGTACTGAAATTCCTATTTCTGATGTCAGGAGTAGATCAGTATTTTATAAACCACAGAAGTCCTGTTTTCATTGTGGTAGTATATGGCATTCTATTTATACTTGTAAAGATTATCATGATTTGTACTATAACTTTTATGATCCATTGCCTAAGTTTGATAATAGTACAAAGTCTGGTAGAACTGATAATGTCATAGTGAAGCATGCTTTTGTTAATACTGATACTGACAAAGCAAATCCCGATGGAATAAATCCTGTCAGGACTGCTAAAGTCAAAAAGTCTTCTGCTGCTAAAATTAATAAATTGCATGGAAAAGGAACCCAACATGTATGGGTTCCTAAATGTTCTAACTAGTGTGTTTCTGTTCTGATTGCAGGGTAAAAAGAAAAATGTGTTAGTCATGGATAGTGGATGCTCTGTGCACATGACTGGAAACAAAGCCCTGTTATCAGAATATGAGGAAAAAGCTGGCCCAACTGTGTCTTATAGAGATGGCAACATTGGACAAACTTTGGGATATGGCAATATAATAATTGGAAATGTCATCATTGAAAAAGTAGCTCTAGTGAAGGTACTAAAACACAATCTGTTGAGTATTAGTCAAATCACTGACAGAGGTTATCATGTTAACTTCTATTCCACATATTGTGAAGTAGTCAGCAAAGAAACAGGAAAGATTGCATTGACTGGCTACAGGCATGGTAACATTTATGAAGCCAACATTCTCTCAAATACTGATGACTCCCCTACATGTCTCATCAGTAAAGCTTCAGTAGATGAAAGTTGGAATTGGCACAAGAAGCTTTCTCATCTCAACTTCAGCAATATCAATGAGTTGGTTAAGAAAGATTTAGTGAGAGGATTACCAAAAGTGTTATATACTCCTGATGGACTCTATGATGCATGTCAAAAAGCTAAACAGAGAAGGACATTGATGTGTAAAAATAATGTAAACTGCAAGCGCACAGTGTTCAGTTGTAGCAATCACAGATCGATCCACAGAGACTATGAATTTTCGAAACCCTAACAATTAACTCAGGCGAACTAGACAAATAAGATTTGAGTTGAGATTTGTTTAACCTAATTAACAATTAAAATCAGATATGGAAAACCTAGGAATCCGAATCCATTAATCAATCACAATTAATATCAACTCGCCCTAAAATCAATTCTCTTTCCTTCACAAATAAGATATATCAATTAACGAGACAAGCATATACTATGAAACTTGTTATCTAACAATAACCTATCAAAACTTCATGGAGCAAGCATAGGCTATGAAAAATAAATCCGGTAACAATAATATATCAAAATCACTTTGTCAATTGACCAATTAAGCACCAAGAAAAATCATGAAAATCAATTAATAGGAACGAGAAGATATCAACAATAATCAAATTAACTTCATCTTCTTCCTAGGGCAAGAGAATTAGCTAGACATGATTTTAATTAAAACGAAACAAGATAAAATCATTAAAAACATTATCGGATTAAACTAATAAGATGTAAACAAAAGTGACATGAATATGTATTTAAGAAAAACAATAACATGCGTTGACTTAAACTATCAGATGATAGAAACAAGTAAACTAGCTTAATAATTAATGTAAAGGACAAAGTAACTTCCTGGATTGAAAACTGGACTGGCCACCGTAAATTAATGACAAGAATCGATGAACTAGAGATCGGAAAATAAAGTGCTCGCCGAATTTAAATAAAAAAAACAAAGTGCTAAATTAAATAACAGAAAAAGTGTTTGAATAAAAATTGTTTGTATTGAGAAACAAGAATGTATCTAATCCTACTCCTAAATTATTAGATCTACTCTAAATTCTAGGTGTCTCAAATACAAGAGAGGAGATCTATGTATATAGGGAAAAATAATGGGTTTGGGCTCTTCGATTATAAATCGGATTCTAGAAATATTTCCTCAATTCCTTTTTCTTCTCCGATAAGTTTTCCAATTTTTCTCCAATTTCCTTTTGACTTCAAGTATTTCCATCTCCTTGCCTTTTTCACCTTTTTCTGCTTGAAATATGATTTTATTTATTTTCCTACAAAACAAAAGAAAACAATTCATTAAATAATAAAATTACAAAAACAGACATAAAATAGGTATTAAAAATGTATTAATTATGGACCTATCAAATGCCCCCATACCTATCTTTTGCTCGTCCTCGATGTATGCAAATGATAGAAAAATGACAAAGTAAAAGGACAAGAATACCTGATAAGGACATGACGGAGATACACAATACCTATAAAACACACAATAAACACAAAATACACAACACACTCACACACACAATCCCCCATACCTACACTTGACTATGGGAGACACAAAACAAAAGCACATACTAACCAATACCAGATCGAGGAAAAACTACCTTCGTGACACAATCAACAAGCATGTGAAACTCACCCACAGAAAAGACAATACTATCCACTAGAGAAAGATGATCTTGAACCAGAATAAAACTCATACCACTAACATCATTCATAGACCAATTAGACACTTCTTTATGTTGTTCAAATAGATTAATTACTTGAAATTCTTGGTTACGAACTATGTCACTAGAGATAACAACATGATGAGTTTCATTATCAACTACCAAAGACTGATCAAGAGTGGAAAAAGATAAATTAGAAACAAGTGGGGGTGGCTCACCAACAGAAGTCTTAATAAATAACTTGGGATTAAAAGAACTATCCTCAAGTTTAGATTCATGCTTACAACAAATAGCATTCAATTCATCTAACATCTCATCAGAAGAAAAATTCTTATATAGCTCATGAATTTCTTTATTACTCTCATACTCTAACAAAATATCGTCCTCAAGAAAAGACTCAATTGCAATATCCTCAAGATTCGACCATGAAACAACCTCATCAATCAAATTAACTCCTACAGGTTGTTCAAAAATCTCATTAGGTTGATTACCTACATTAAAGACATTAAGATCTATTGTCATATTTCCAAAAGTGAGTTTCATCGAACCGTTCCTACAGTTAATCAAAGCATTAGACGTGGCAAGAAAAGGTCTTCCTAGAATGATGGGAATTTGATTTTTGAGATTTTGGACAGGTTCGGTTTCTAGAACAATGAAATCGACGGGGAAGACAAAATCACCAACCTTAATCAACACATCTTCCACCATACCCTTAGGAATTTTGACAGAACGGTCAGCTAACTGAAGAGTGATAGAAGTCTCTTTAAGTTCACCTAAACCCAGGTCTTGATAGACAGATAATGGAAGAAGGTTCACACTAGCTCCTAGATCGAGTAAAGCTTTATCAATGAAAGTATTACCAATGACACAAGAAATGGTAGGACAACCAGGATCCTTATACTTCAAAGGAATTTGATTTGACAAGATAGAGCTAACATTAGATGTCAGGAAAGCTTTCTTAGGAACATGAGTGGTTCTTTTATGAGTACACAAATCTTTTAGACACTTAGCATAAGAGGGAACTTGTTGAATTGCATCTAAAAGAGGAATATTAATCTTGACTTGTTTGAAGACTTCCAAAATCTTATCTAATTGAGCAGATTGTTTGTTTGAAGTAAGTCTGTGAGGAAACGGAGCTTTTGGCTTAAAGACTTTTTCAATAGACACATCAGATTGGGGTTTTGAAGGTGGTTCATCGGAGGGTGATGACTCATTAGATTCAACTTCTTCAGGACTCTTGGGATTGGAAGATTGTTTAAGACTAGGATTCAAGAGTAAAGGATTTGGTTCAGATGTAAGCTTATCTTCTGCTTGAGTATTGACACCAGCATGGTTATTGAATTGATTACCAGACCTTAGAGAGATAACAGAATTCACATTTTCATGAGACTTTTGATTTGGATGAAATTTAGGATTAATCTCGGGTTGACTAGGAAATCGATTTTTTTCTCTCTCACTGATGGTGTTTTCCAACTGACTAACTTGGACCTCTAGCTTAGATATGGCTTGAGCGTTGGAATTTAGCAATTGCCTATCTTGGGTCATAGTGTTCATGAAATTTTGTTGAGATTGAGTTAAATTAGCTTGAGATTTCAATAACGCCTCAATACTCTTTTCTAAAGAATAAAATCTCTTATCAGATTCGGCAAAACCAGGAGGATTCAATGGGACTGAATTTTGATATTGACCGAGATTTTGTGGAGGATACGAGTTAGGATTTTGAGTTGGGTATGGACCAGGATTGTGCTTTTGAAAAGCAGGTTGAGAATTTTGGTTATACTGGTTGTATTGACCTTGGTTCCATGAGAAATTTGGATGATTTGTCCAACCAGGATTGTATGTGGATGAATAAGGATCATTCCTAACTCTAGATTGAAACATGGCATTGGCTTGTTCAATTTCAGGACAATTTTCTATCAAATGAGTAGGAGAATTACAGTTTGCACACAGAAACACTTGTGAGGACACCTTGTTGGTTTCTAAGGCTTCTAGACGTCTAGTGAGTGTAGCTAACTTAGCTTCGGTTGCAATAGAATTACCAACTACGTGTACGCCCTTAGATTTTTCAGTTTCCTGACTGGGTTCCCTAGTTGACTCCCACAACATTGTTCTTTCAGCTAACTCCTCAAAAAATTGCCAAGCTTCTTCATCAGTTTTGTCCATAAACCTACCATTACACATAGACTCTAACAAGGCAGTGGTTTGGCTATCTAAGGCTTCATAGAGAATTTTACAAAGTCTCCATTTTTCTATACCATGTTGAGGACACTTAGACAACAACTTTTGAAATCTATCAAAATATTTCCAAAAAGGCTCATTTGAATTTTGTTGAAATTGGTTGATTTCATTCCTAAGCCTGTTAGCCTTATGGTTGGGAAAATATTTTTTAAGAAATATGGCAACAAATCCCTCCCATGTGGAAATAGAATTAACGGGTAGACTATACAACCACTGTTTAGCATCTTCTTTTAAAGCAAAGTTAATGAGTCTAAGCCTAATGGAATCCTCACTTAGTTGTTGAAGTTTTTGTAAAGCACATACTTCCTCAAATTCTCGAATGAAAAGATATGGATCCTCTCCATCTACCCCAGCAAACCTAGGTAACATGCTAATGTTATGATGTTTGATTTCAAAATTGTTTGCGGTTACTGCTGGTAGCACTATGCATGAGGGTTGAGCGGTACGAGCGGGGTAACAACGTTCTTTAAGAGAGACAGCCATGACGGGTGTTGGAACTTCTACTTCTTTTGACTCAATTTTAGTGGGTGAAGAGAAATCGAGTTGTCTTGTTATTCCAGGTAGTGAATGGTCGGATTGTCTCACTAATCTAGATGTATTATCTCGAACCCAAATACTTTGCATACAAGAGAAGCAATCAAATAAGCACGTAGCAGACAAGAGCTATAAGTAAACACCCAAGAAGATGGAAAATCAAAAGAAAAATCTATCTTATCCTAAAAAAAATCTAGACCTTGCTCCTAACAATAAGATACTACTAAAAGTAACAGCTCAAAAAGCATTCGTCGTGACTGGCCAGGCAGGAGGAAGCATTGCCAAGAGGCTAACCACCATTCTAGGCACCAGTCTAAAGGCCAGGTAAGCTTTCGCTAGCCTAGACACCACCGAAAAATACTTAGTGATTTGTTCCTCCTAGATTCTCTTCCTAGTTGAGCGCGATATCCTAGGGGCTAACGTCTAATTGATTTTATTAAGGAAAAAGGAATGCAAGATGAACGAATTAGTGATTTGTGGGCCAAGGAAAGGGTGATGAAATCCCTCACCTTATCTTGAAATTGGGTGGCGCCCTTAAGATTGATTTAATGATGCAACACACAAAGAACGAGAAATAAACACTTATGGATGCACTACACTACGTGTTCTATTCTAAATTGTACGTACCTCTTTCCTCCAGCAATCACCACAATTGTATAAGATGGAAAGCGATAAAGACAATAAATAAATCTAGATGATGTGCTCCTATGTGAGAGAATGAATGATGCAACAAATTGGTTTTTAACAAATTACTAACTAATATTTTTGGATTTTCCAAATATTCGATTTTTTTTTTTGTGTTTTTTCAATAATGATGGAAAGAAAACAGAGAGAGGTGATACGGAATACCGAAAAGCGCTTCCAAAAATTTCACAAGAGACGACGAGGCCTTCTAGCAATCTTCTTGTCCAAGCTTTCCTCCGCTTCACTATTCCCTAAAAGACAAACAATCCAGAACAAGAAACTAATCCGAAGAATTAAATATCAAGGAGTGAAAATTACCAATAATCCCCGGCAGCGGCGCCAAAAACTTGATGTGTAAAAATAATGTAAACTTCAAGCGCACAGTGTTCAGTTGTAGCAATCACAGATCGATCCACAGAGACTATGAATTTTCGAAACCCTAACAATTAACTCAGGCGAACTAGACAAATAAGATTTGAGTTGAGATTTGTTTAACCTAATTAACAATTAAAATCAGATATGGAAAACCTAGGAATCCGAATCCATTAATCAATCACAATTAATATCAACTCGCCCTAAAATCAATTCTCTTTCCTTCACAAATAAGATATATCAATTAACGAGACAAACATATACTATGAAACTTGTTATCTAACAATAACCTATCAAAACTTCATGGAGCAAGCATAGACTATGAAAAATAAATCTGGTAACAATAATATATCAAAATCACTTTGTCAATTGACCAATTAAGCACCAAGAAAAATCATGAAAATCAATTAATAGGAACGAGAAGATATCAACAATAATCAAATTAACTTCATCTTCTTCCTAGGGCAAGAGAATTAGCTAGACATGATTTTAATTAAAACGAAACAAGATAAAATCATTAAAAACATTATCGGATTAAACTAATAAGATGTAAACAAAAGTGACATGAATATGTATTTAAGAAAAACAATAACATGCGTTGACTTAAACTATCAGATGATAGAAACAAGTAAACTAGCTTAATAATTAATGTAAAGGACAAAGTAACTTCCTGGATTGAAAACTGGACTGGCCACCGTAAATTAATGACAAGAATCGATGAACTAGAGATCGGAAAATAAAGTGCTCGCCGAATTTAAATAAAAAAAACAAAGTGCTAAATTAAATAACAGAAAAAGTGTTTGAATAAAAATTGTTTGTATTGAGAAACAAGAATGTATCTAATCCTACTCCTAAATTATTAGATCTACTCTAAATTCTAGGTGTCTCAAATACAAGAGAGGAGATCTATATATATAGGGAAAAATAATGGGTTTGGGCTCTTCGATTATAAATCGGATTCTAGAAATATTTCCTCAATTCCTTTTTCTTCTCCGATAAGTTTTCCAATTTTTCTCCAATTTCCTTTTGACTTCAAGTATTTCCATCTCCTTGCCTTTTTCACCTTTTTCTGCTTGAAATATGATTTTATTTATTTTCCTACAAAACAAAAGAAAACAATTCATTAAATAATAAAATTACGAAAACAGACATAAAATAGGTATTAAAAATGTATTAATTATGGACCTATCAGACATCATTCAAGAGTAAATCAGAATCCTCTATTGAAGAACCATATCACATGCTGCATCTTGATCTATTTGGATCAGTCAACATTATGTCCATCAGTAAGAAAAGGTACACTCTTGTAATTGTTGATGAATATTCTAGATTCACCTGGGTGTACTTTATGCACAGAAAAGATAAGACTCCTGAAATACTGTTGGATCATGTGAGAATGATTGAGACAACCACAAAGCACAAAGTCAAGATACTAAGGAGTGATAATAGTACTGAATTTAAGAATTCGAAGATGGAAGAGTTCTGCAAATAAAAAGGAATTATTCAACAATTCTCTGCTCCAGGCACACCTCAGCAAAATGGAGTAGTTGAAAGGAAAAATAGAACTCTTCTTGAAGTTGGCAGAACTATGTTGGAAGAAGCTAAATTACCTACATATTTCTGGGTAGAAGCAGTCAACACAACATGCTATACTCAAAATCTCACATTGATAAACAGACATGGTGTTACTTCTTATCAATCACTCAAGGAGAAGAAACCAAGTTTGAAGCATCTGCATGTGTTTGGCTGTAAATGTTTTGTTCTCAGAACTCATCCTGAACAGCTAGGAAAGTTTGAAACAAAGGCTGATGAAGGAATTTTCATAGGCTATCCTGCATCAAGAGCCTTTAGAGTTTTTAACTTGAGAACAAGAACTGTCATGGAGTCAATTCATGTATCTTTTGATGATAAGAAGATAATTGGATTGAATGAAGATTCACATGATAGACTGATTTTTGAAAATGAAGCTACCAAGGAACCTGAAGAAAATGAATCAGATCCTGTCAGTTCATCAGATCCTGATGACACATCAAATCCTGATGACACTTCAAATGTTAATTCTGATGATGAAAACAATAGTAATACAACTAGTAGTGCTAATGTTGAGGGGGAGCAACAACATTCTACTACAAGTTCAGAGTCAACTCAATCATCATGACATAATTCTTCAGATACTGATTCAAGTGACAATCCTGATAGTTCATCAGGAGGAGATAGTAATATTTCAGGGGGAGCTTCATCTGAAGCAAATTCTTCAAATCAAGATAACACCAATCCATGGGGAGCATCTACATCAAGGAATGACTTACCATCATCAAGGAAATGGACTGCAAGTCATACTCCTGATTTGATAATTGGAGATCCTGATGCAGGTGTTCAGACAAGAAGTGCAACTCAAAATGAATGTCTATATAATAACTTTCTGTCAAAGGAGGAGCCAAAGAAAGTTGAAGATGCACTCAAAGATGCTGATTGGGTTACTGCAATGCAAGAAGAATTGAATGAATTTGAAAGGAATGAAGTCTGGAAACTAGTACCAAGACCAAAGAACAGATCAATTGTTGGTACAAAATGGATTTTCAAGAATAAGACTGATTCAGATGGTGTAATTATCAGAAACAAAGCAAGGCTAGTTGCAAAGGGGTATTCTCAACAAGAGGGAATTGATTATGATGAAACTTTTGCTCCTGTTGCAAGACTAGAGGCCATCAGAATCTTTCTGGCATATGCAGCTCATAAGAAATTCAAGGTTTTCCAGATGGATGTGAAAAGTGCTTTCTTAAATGGTGAACTGGAGGAAGAAGTATATGTTGAACAACCTCCTGGTTTCATTGATCCAAAATATCCAAATCATGTTTACAGATTGGATAAGGCACTTTATGGACTAAAGCAAGCTCCAAGAGCATGGTATGAAAACTTAGCTCAGTTCTTACTAGAAAGTGGATTCAAAAGAGGTACTATTGATAAAACTCTATTTTATTTGAATCATGGCAAGGATTTGCTTTTAGTTCAGATTTATGTTGATGATATCATATTTGGGTCAACAAACAATAAGTTGTGTGAAAAGTTTTCCAAGCTTATGCAGTCAAGATATCAAATGAGCATGATGGGAGAAATGAGTTATTTTCTTGGTCTTCAAATTAAACAGACTGATGATGGCATTTTTATCAATCAGTCTAAATATACAAGGAATTTACTGAAAAGGTTTAACATGGAAGACTGTGCTACTGCAAGTACTCCCATTGCTACAGCTACCAAACTTGATCTTGATCAAGGTACTGAGGTAGATGTAACTCACTACAGAGGAATGATTGGCTCTTTATTGTATCTCACTGCAAGTAGACCAGATATCATGTTTGCAACCTGTCTGTGTGCAAGATTTCAAGCAAAACCTAGGGAACCTCATCTGATTGCAGTTAAAAGAATTTTCAGATATCTCAAAGGCACTCCTTCACTTGGTCTTTGGTATGCAAGGGAATCAGATTTTGGTTTGTGTGGTTATTCAGATGCTGATTTTGCAGGATGCAAAATTGACAGGAAAAGTACTTCAAGAAGCTGTCAGTTTTTGGGTGGTAGACTAGTTTCATGGTTCAGTAAGAAGCAAAAGTATATCTCTACTTCAACAGCAGAAGCTGAGTACATTGCTACAGGAAGCTGTTGTGCTCAGATAATGTGGATGAGAAATCAGTTGTTAGATTATGGCCTGTCATACTCAAAAATCCCTATTTATTGTGATAATCAAAGTGCTATTGCAATGACAGGAAATCCAGTTCAGCATTCTCTTACTAAACACATCAGTATTAGATATCATTTCATAAGAGAACAGGTTCTGGAAGGAACAATTGAACTTCATTTTGTTCCTACTGATCAACAACTAGCTGATATATTCACCAAGCCACTGCCTGAAGCTACATTCAATAAGTTGGTGAATGAACTTGGAATGATGAACCTTGAGAATTTTTTAGAAAAGCTACAGAGAAGAAATCCTGATGACTATCAAATCCTGATGGTCATTCAGAAAGGTATGTATTTTTTAATCAAATCCTGATCGGACTCTATCCTGACAGGAAGTCAACTGGTCAATCCTGATGCATAGATCCTGAAGCTGGTGCGAAAACCAGAAGTTTTAAGGCAATTTGAAAACAACAGTGCTGGTATTCTCTGGAAAGTAAAAGCTATACTTAGTCTGTGATTAAGTATTATATTTTACTTTTAAATCTCAATTTATTTTCTAAGGAATTACCATTCATCATTTTAAATGTCATATGCACTATTGCTAACAATTTGTACAAGAAATAAAAGAAGATGAACAATTGAGAGAATTGATAAATTTCATTGATGCTTGAAGCAGTTTACAAATGGAAAAGGAAAATTACATTGTTTTCTAGTCTAGTTTTCTATTCAGGAACACGTGCCCTGCAAATTAGTATGAATGCTCCTGAGCAGCTTCACAGTCCATCAGGATTGGAAGGTCTCTTGTTCCATCCTTAAAGGACAAGAAGAGGAGCTGATGCACTTGAAGGCGGATTGTCACCGTGACCACCGGGACTCTTTCGTGCCTCCAACTTGCATGACATACAAGCATCACGGATCCTCTTTCTTCTCTCGAGCTCTTCAACGTCATCATCATCTTCATCTTCATCCTCGTCGTCTTCATCCTCTTCATCATTGACAATGATGAGATTGTCAAGAGGATTCCAGTCAGGATTTGCCTGCTGGAAGTTGTGCCAAAGCACATCAGCCATTGCATTAACAACGGCCTCATGTTCCTGAGGATCAGGAACAAGTTGAGGTTCTTCATTTTCTGCAATTTCTGCTAGAACCTGATCCATCTGCTGCCAGATTAACTCTATGTCACTGAGTTCTTGATCAGTTAACACATCTTGTTGGTTATTAGCAGCCATGGAGAAATGAAGAAGATGAAAGGTTTTCGTAAGTTTTTCTCTGTGGAGAGGGTTTGTGTATTTTTGATGATAAGTGATTATACTGTTTAACACTCTCTTTTATAGAGATTATTTGTTAAAGCTGTAGGTCATTTGCTTATTCTCGAGGCGAAGGTTCAGTTTTCCATGACTATTTCGCTTTGATAAATGGTAAGAATGTTTTAGTGGGCTCTATATCTTTAATTTGGTGATTTTCAAATAAAACAAAAACATTTTTTCAGGATTAGTGAAATAAAATTTTGTTTTCTTAAATGAAATTTTATTTTTACTTCAAATAGAAAATATTTTTTTTAATCCTGATGAGGCAAATGGTTTTATTGGTCATGCTTTTATTCCTGACGAGGTTAGGTTTTTCTTACATCAGAAAATGCCTACTTGTTATGGATTACTTTCTCATGCTATGGGGCAAGGTCAATCACACCTTGTTCCTGACCTCAGCATACCACCTAAACAGTCTAAACAGTCAACAACCACCTCTAATGTCTCTCAAAAGACTTTAGTTGTAAAATCAAAGAAATCAGCTAGAACTGATGTGTCTGGAAGGCAATCAGGTTCAAAGGATTTTTCCTCTACACCACTCACTAAAAAGAAGATACAAGGGGGTGTACAAGGGGTCCTGGTGAAGAAAGCTGCTATGGATGTTGAGGCTGTTTCTGTTAAAAGGAAGTTAGTGCTCAGGGATGAGACTGATTCAGAGGATGATTTACCTATATCCTCTATAATGAATGTGAATAAGGAAGTTGCTGATACTGCTGTTGAAGCTGTGGCACCTTCATCAAAGCCACGGAAGAAAAGGACATTATTGAAAAGCAGGTATCATATTCCTTTGAAAGTGCAAATGAAGGATACCAATATTCAGACATCAAATCCTGATGAGTCATCTACTCCTGATGCTCTAGCAAATCCTGATGTTGGTATTCCTGATGCAAAAATGAAAGTTGTCTCTATCTCAGACTCTCCAGCAAAGGCTTCTCCATCTGCAAAGATTGTTGAAATTTCATGGGAGAAGGTTGCTGAGACTGCTTCAAAGCTTGGATTTTCCCATCCATTAGAGAAGAAAAGGAAAGCAGCAGAGATAGTTTTCAAGAGACAAAAGAAGCTGAAAGGATCTAGCCCACAAGAACCTGAATCTCAAAGTGATTCAGCAGCTCAAACTGAAGATCCTGCCACACAAGAACCACTCAATCAAAGTTTGGGTGAAGGCTTAGCTATTGGAATGGTCCCACAAGAACCATTTTCTCAAATGGAAAGTGAATACATCATCATTCCAGCCACACAAGAACCATCTTCTCAAAGTGAAGATGCAGGCAAAGCTACAGCTTCTAGTGAAAGATTGGTCAAGGACACTGTCAATGAGGGAAGCACACAAGAACCTCCAACTCAAAGTGTTGAAGCAGCTTCAAAACCTCATGCTACACAAGAACCATTGGTAACAGATACTGATGCAAGCTTATCAAATCCTGACGGTGTTCATCCTGATGCTAGTGGTGCTCCTGATGCTGAGCCAATTTTGATTCAACCACTACGATCAAGACCAATGGACCATCCTATCACAGATTCACAGGATAAACTGAAAGGTATAGCAATTCCTGATCCTGATGTTACTCATGATGATGATGATTCTGATGATATTGATAATGATAATAATGACGAGAAGGAACAGCTTGCCAGAGTTCTAAAGTCTAGTCTTGGAACTAATTATGGTTCGTCAAGCACTTTCATGACTGGCAAGGCTTCTACTGGAAAAGATCTCAGACAAGATTTTTCTATTCCTTCTGAAATCAATACTGCAGAAAAGCTGAGAAGGCATCAATGGGAAAACGAATGGTATAGGTCTGATGAATCTGTCAGCTATCCATATGCCTTGGATCATGTTTATGATGCAGTGAAGATGATATAGAATCCAGATTTGAAGAATCATCTGAAGGCTACAACTCTTTTATCTAAAAGCCTGAAACATGAAATTGATTCTGTCAAAGCTGCAACTGAGTTGGTGAGGGATGATATTTCTCAAAGCTTTACAAAGGTGCCTACTGCTCTTCAACTCCGGGTAGTGGAATCCCATGTTAAGTCAATCATTACTGAACAAACCTCCATCAACAGAAGGATTGATTCTCTTGATATAAAGGTAACTGACATTCAAACCTCTATTGCCTTAATTTTGAATATATTGTCAAATGCTGATGTCAAAAAGGGGGAGAAGGTAAGTCAGACAAAATGTACACCTGATCTAGTATTAAGAAATAATGATGATGATGATAATACTGGAAATGATGGTGGTGACAAAATTCTACAAGGAGAAACCTCTGATGCTGCTGTTATGAAGACAATTCAAACTTCTCAAAGTCAAACAACGTAGTCAACTCATGTTTCTTATTCTGGAGTAAGGACAGTAAGAACATTGGTGCAATCTCAGATCCTGACGGAAGAACAAATCCTGATGCCTGGTCATGAACAAACTCTTGCTACAATTCCTGAAGGTGATGAATATGTGATTATTGATAATCCTGAAGATGCATCAAATCTATTCCAGAAGTTCTCTACAAAAGATGGCAGAATTGTTACTCTATATCACACTGATAAAAGAGTTCAACAATTATTTGTAAGAAAAGCACTCTCTACAGCAAGTGAAGAATATCCTGATCTCTCACATGAAGAATTCTTAAGACAACAGAGAGAAATGATGGAAAGCTTTAATAACCCTGCTCCTGCTAGAGGTAGAGGAGGCAGAGGTAGGAGATGAGCTAGAAGAGGTAGAAGAGGTTCTTTAACTCAAACAATGCCTAGACAGACAAGGTCTAGAGGATTAAGGATTGAAGAAATTCCTGAACCTACTCAAACACTAGTAGTTCCTGACAGGTCTACTTTTGGTGATGATGGAAATATTGAAGAAGAACCTGAATTGAGAAGAAAGCCAAGACAATTAATTATCTGCAATACAAATCAAATTGACGATTCTAATCTTAATATTGTTCCTGACAATGTTCAAGATCCTGATGAATCTGAAATTCTGTAAGAGATTGATTTGTTAATCTTATCTACTGTGGTTGATTCTCACATCAAGGAAGTGGATGAAGAAGAAGAAGCCAGAAGAAGAGAAATCACAAGAAGAACAAATAGAGATTTCAATTTCTATGTACAAAGGCTTAAACTCTCAAACAAAAGATTGTGGAGAAATACAAGCAGACAAGAATCTTTACTAAAAAGAAGCTATGCTTTTGAAAAAGAGAAAGATAAGAAGTGGAAACACATAAGTACACTGAGGTGTAACACGCCTATCAATTTTCAGAATGGAGGAATTATAACAAGTGCTTCAAGTGTTGTTGATTTATCTGATTTGGTTAGATCAAAAGCACTCTGGCTACGAATGTTTTCAAATCTGAAGCAATTGACAAGTAATTCAAGAGGAGGTATTGGACACAGGGATGCTGAATATCTGAATATGTCATATGTTGATCCTTACTCCTTGACTGAAATTGGAGGTACTTTAACTTCTGAAAACCTGAATAATTTATTAGCTGTTGATATAGTTATAGATTGTCATGATGGTATTGAAAAGAAAGAAAAGCTTTTGTACTTCATGAAAGATGGTAGTGTGAAGATTCTGTGCATTCAAGATCTGCTGATGAAAACTACACAGGAACTGAAATATGTTCATTATCTGTTAAGATGGAAGAATAAAGTGTGCAAAGAATGGAGTGACATGATCTTGTCAACAATAAGAAGAAGACTGGATGAAAATAGAAATTTCAATGGTAATTATACTCCCATGTAATTAAATCAAAGAGGTCAAGATGTGGAAATGCAAAGGGGCACTACTGTTAAAGAAGTGACTTTTGGCATAACTCAACTTACTCTCAATCCTGATGGGAAGGAAATTGCTTATATTTTGCTTGAAGAGCACAGTCTACAGAGAAGCTCCATTCAGAATCTCAGAGCAGCTATTTAGCAGATTAATGAGGAAGATGAAGATCTCAGAAATCTTAAGGAAAGACTGATTCAAATTCTTGAAGAAAAAGAAGAAAATTTGTTATCCAACTTCTTGAAGATGAATCTGTTCTATCAAAGAATTTAAACAGATAAGTTGCTGCTAATATTTGTACATTTTGTAAATATGTTTTTGACATCATTGAATCTTAGGAATCTATACTTTATTTCACAAAGTATGAGATTGGGGGAGATTGTTAGATCAGGATTCAATGATCGTCAGGATCTAGACTTCAACTGATCAGGATTGCTGACATCATCAGGATTGCATGGTCGTCAGGATCAGAATGAATATCAGGACTGAGATCATGATTGATCATCAGGACTGGAAGCTGATCAGGATTCCTACTTCGAGTTATATTTGGAGTCTAGTTAAATAAGGAAGATTATTCTGTCGGTTCCTGGTTTGTAGTAATGAAGCTATCGATTAAGGATAGGTTTCAATCTTTGTAATTGATTAGGACTTATCATTGATAGAGAAGCTGTGTAGTATATAAACACAGTTTTAGGTTTCGATTTATGTGAGACAGAGAACGTGAACATAGATTGAAACACTCGAGTATCTTTGTAATAGAAGCTCTCAAGAACATCAGAATTTCTTGAGAGAGTTTTTGTAATCTAGCAGCTCTCAAGAACATCAGAATTTCTTGAGAGAGTTTTGTAACAGTTTTATATCAGATTTAATAAAGCTGTTATTATTCTTTCATATTTGTGATTCATATCTTATTAAGTCGAGAATCTTATACAATTGCATTCAACCCCCCTTCTACAACTGTTTATTATTGGGCAACATAATGAGTTCCAAGTGTTCTCTCCGATTATTTTAAGAGGTTGCCAATTCAAAGTCCAGATGTAATATGTCAATATATATCTGGGTTGGGCTTTAGTTATTGGGCTTGGACTCTTTACCACACTTCTATAGCTCCCAATATGTGTCTAGAGCTCTAGGCTGGTTGGCTAGCTTAACTAGTTAGGTACAGACTTACAGTATTAACAACTTTTTCTTTAATTTATTGAAAATTTAGTTTCGAAAAACACCAATTCTTCAATTAATCTGATGATGAAGTCTGTTTTTCAATCCAAATGTGAGCCACACATGGTACAAATTATAAAGAGAAAACAGAATTCTATCTTACACAAAATGTCGATATTCATCATGTGACGATAAAATTTTTTGTTATACGCATAATAATTATGTGTAACTTTACTAGCAAAAACAGATTATATATAAACAGTAAGTGTCTGAAGCATAATAGTAATCATCAACACTGTTCACCATAGCCTCTGTATTACTGAAATTTCTTGTAAACATTTCTAGTGAACATTGTAGATGACCCCTTATCATCAAGCAATACTAAAATAACAGAATGATGTGAGTTTCCTAATTATCATCTACATGAGCATTCCACTCAACCTACTTAAATCCAGTAATTGAAACTGTTAGAAAATTGATAGTTTAAGGATATAATTAAGTATATTCTTGATGTTAATTCAAATTTCTAATGATTGGAAGTTGTTTCTTGCTATGGGAACTTAAACTTTCATGTATGGGTTTAATAATTTTCTTGTTTAAATCCATAAGAGAATTTGAGATGAAGGTAGTAGCTTGAAAAAGCTTGTTATAATGATGTTTCATTTATCCCACATAGAAAAGAATAAGGGGACTTGGTGGCTTTAAATAGCATTACACACATGAGTAGTATACAACTACTAAGGTGTGTGATGGTGCATGGTGTTGGTGTGTGCTTCACGCGCACACACACACACGTGCGCGCCGCCGCCCGCCTCGCCACGCACCGGACCGGACCGGACCGGACCGGACCGGACCGGGTCGGGTCGGGTCGAAGGGCGATTTGGGCGAATGTCTCGGCGTCTCGCGTACGCGAGGCGACCTGGGCGAGAGTTTTTATCTATGTGATTTAATATTTTATTAGAATTAATTTATCAAATTGGGCTGGGTTATCAGTTGTCAAATTGGGTTGGGTTATCAGAATTTAACTAGTAAACTCTGATGGAGTTGGTTTATCAGTATTTAACTAGTAAACTCTGATGGAGTTGGTTTATCAGTATTTAACTAGTAAACTCTGATGGAGTTGGTTTATCAGTAAACTCTGATGGACAACTAGTTAAACTCTGATGGACGGCAAGTTAAACTCTGATGAACGACAAGTTAAACTCTGATGAACAACAAGTTAAACTCTGATGGTCAACAGAAACTAAACTCTGATGGGCAACAGAAACTGATATGAACCTGGACATGATTTGATGGATATGTTTAAAAATAAATATTAAATCTGTACATGTGGATAAACATGAAAAAGATGTAACAGCTCAGGTTATTAAATTTAAATCAAAAACGTTTATTCATTAAATGGTCAGTTTTGATTTTTTTTTATTTAATATGATCAGCTGTTACGGAAAGAATTAATGTGTATGCTTCAGTTACAGAAAGGAACCACTATAAATAGTGGCCCTTGTAGCTCAGTTGAAACACACAGAAGTTTGCAAAACACACTTCTCTCAAAAAAAAAAAAAAAACTCTCTCTGCCCTCCCTCTCCATATAGTATTCTCTGTAGTTTTCTGGTTCTCCGGCGACTGAGGTGCTGGTCGTAGTTGAGCGCTGCTGTTGCTGTGAACACCTTGCTCGGAGCTGTTTTATCCTGGAAGTAGTATCTCGCCGACAACCTGACACAGTAAGTGGGGGCGAATAACTCTTCAAGAACAGTCAGGATTTCTCGAATTCCTGACGACTCAGCTGTTGCTTCATTATTTCTGTTCTTTTACACTGTTAATCTATGGCTACAGGTACTGTTTCTGTCTCCCTGGTTATTTATCAGTTTCTGATATGCATGCTTTCGACCTTCATGCTTTGTTTTGTTAACTTTGGTCTTGGCCTGTCAATGCTATATCTTTTATATAACTGTCTCCATGTTGCTGTAGTACTAGTTATTTCCAACATTCTTGAAGAGTTATCCTGTTATATAATATTTAGCATTATGGTTAATGAAACTGGAGTTACTGTAGATGGTAGTACGTCTAATGTGTCTGCTGGGGTCATTGATTGGACCACTTACCGTTTCCCACAACCCGTTGAACTAACGGGCTTACCTGAGAAATTCAACGGTGGTGTCGGCTTTTCACGCTGGCAGAAAAGGATGAAATTGTGGTTAACTGTAAAGGGTCTGTGGCCTGTTGTGGAGTATGAGAAACCGGTGGTGATTCAAGAAAAAGCTGAAACAGTTAAGGCTTATGCAATGTGGGCTGAGAAGGATGGGGTGGCTAGGGCAGCCATTCTGGCAGCCTTAACGAACACTCTGTTTGATGTTTATTCATCTGATGCCTATAGTGCTAAGCTCTTATGGGAGAAGCTGGACCTCACTCACAATACTGACTCTCAAGGTCTGGAAAAGTATTCTGTAGCGAGGTTCCTTAAATTCAAGCTGGTAGACAACAAATCCATGACTGAGCAGGTGCATGAGTTCGAGATGATAGTGCATGCTTTGAAGGAATCTGGCATGGATCTCCCTGATAAGTTCAAGGTTATGAGCGTGATTGAAAAGCTTCCGAAGTCTTGGGAAGAGTTCGCTCTCTCCCTGAAAAGACAGAAAGGAGAGATCACCTGGACCAACCTTATGCTGGACATCTCGGTGCAAGAACAACACAAGTCCAAACAGGGACATGTGATGCCATCTGAACACGGTAGCTCGAAGGTGAATGTAGTAACCGTAGGACAGAAAAGGAAGGCTATAGCTAGGAAGGGTAATGTTAATAAACCTAAGATAGACAAGGATAAGGCCAAGAAACCAAAGGCAAACAAACCATGTTGGTCTTGTGGGCAGGTTGGGCACTGGAGTAAGGACTGTCCTACAAAGAAAGCGAAGAAAACCGAGGTGGTAGCGCAAGCGAATGCTGTACTTGGAACCACAAGTGGGCCTGTAGTGAACATGGTTGTTGGTGAGGCTTCGGCTTCTGAAACCAACGAAAACCGGTATGTGACCTACAACCCTGTACTATTTTCCACTTATCTGTCAAATGAATGGTTGATTGATACTGGAGCTAATGTGCATATTTGTGCTGATATTAGTTTGTTTGTATCTTATCAACAGAGTCATAGCATGACAGTGACGATGGGGAATGCGAGTGCCGCTCAAGTTCATGGAGTGGGAGACGTGGACCTGAAGTTTCCTTCGGGGCGTATTCTATCCCTGACAAGAGTGCATCATGTTCCCGACATGCGTAGAAATATAATAAGTGGAAGCCGTTTAGTTACGAATGGTTTTGAAATTTCCTTAAGATGTAATAAAGTAGTTCTTATTCACACTGGTACTTTCTTTGGCAAGGGTTACTTGTCAAATGGTTTATTTGTTATAAATGCTGAGCCTGTTTTGGGCACTTCCTTTAATGAAATTACACCTTCTGTTAACTGTGTAGAATCATCCAACTTATGGCATGCTAGACTTGGTCACTTAAATTTTGGTGCTCTTAAAAATATGATGAACTTAGAGTTGATTCCAAAACATACTATAGAAAAGAATTCTAAATGTCAAGTATGTGTGTCTGCTAAACAAATAAGGAAACCTTTTCATAATGTTGTTAGGGATTCAGACTTGTTAGATTTAGTACACACTGATATTTGTGAATTTGGTGGTATGTTAACTAAGGACCATTTTAGATACTTCATTACTTTTATAGATGATAGTAGTAGATACTGTTATGTTTATTTACTTAAACATAAGGATGAAGCACTTAGCAAATTCATGATTTATAAAACTGAAGTTGAGAAACAAACTGGTAAGGTACTTAAAAGGTTGAGATCAGATAGAGGTGGTGAGTATACGAGTAACTCCTTTAATGAATTTTGCGCAAGCAATGGAATAGTTCATGAAGTTACTCCACCATACACACCTGAGTCTAATGGGGTCGCTGAGCGAAAGAACAGAACGTTCAAAGATATGATTAACAGTATGCTTATTAACTCTGGGTTGCCTAAATACATGTGGGGAGAGGCTCTGAATACGGCTTGCCATATTATGAACAGAGTCCCTCTGAAACACATGGATAAGACACCTTATGAGTTATTGAAAGGCAAGAGGACTAGTCTCAAGTATCTTCGAGTGTGGGGGTGCCTTGCAAAGGTACTTGTCCCTGAACACAAGAGGAAGAAACTAGGTCCGAAGACGGTTGATTGTATCATTCTGGGCTATCTTGAAACCACTACAGCTATGAGATTTTTGGTAATAAAATCTGACATAGATGGTATAGTGGCTAACACGATAGTTGAATTTCGTGATGCTACATTCTTTGAGGATGTCTACCCTATGAAGACTGGTATACCTCAAGGTACTTCTGAGGAAGATCTCACTCACACATCAAGTTCTATTCCTGATCATGTGGAAAAGATGACAAATGTGGGGGCGGAACCTGGTAGTAGCTCTACTCCTAGGGAGGAAGAGGAACCTAGGAGGAGTAAGCGTGCAAAGGTAGTCAAGGACTTTGGAAGTGATTTCATCACTTACAATGTCGAGGATGAACCTTTAACTTTCCGACAAGCTATGGACTCCTCGGAGTCTAGGCACTGGAAGGGCGCTGTAAAGAGTGAAATTGACTCTATTGTTTCTAACGGAACATGGGAGTTAGTTGATCTCCCTCCTGGGTGTTCTACTATTGGGTGCAAGTGGATCTTTAAAAGGAAGTTGAACCCTGATGGCTCAATAGAGAAGTACAAGGCTAGACTGGTGGCTAAGGGTTTTAAGCAAATGGAAGGAATTGATTTCTTTGATACATACTCTCCTGTTGCCAAAATGATAACAATCTGAATGCTTGTAGCATTGGCTTCCGTACATGGTCTGATCATCCATCAAATGGATGTGAAGACAGCTTTTCTTCATGGTGAACTTGAAGAAGAGATTTATATGGATCAGCCTGAGGGGTTTGTTGCATCTGGCAACGAAAGGAAAGTATGTAAGTTAATCAAATCTATTTATGGCTTAAGACAAGGTCCCAGGGACTGGCACAAGAAGTTCGATGAAACGATTGTGACACTCAATTTTGTTAGTAATGATAGCGATAAGTGTGTCTACTCAAAAGTTAAAGGTAGTGAATGTGTCGTATTATGCTTATATGTGGATGACATACTACTGTTTGGAACCAATATTGAGATTATTAACGAGACAAAGGATTTCTTGAAAAGGCACTTTGAGATGAAGGATATGGGTGAAGCTAGCGTGATTCTTGGTATCAAGCTGACTCAGTCAGCTGATGGAATAACCCTATCGCAATCTCATTATATAGAGAAATCTATACTTGAGAAATATGGTTATTCACAATGTAGAATCGCTAGTACACCCTATGATCCTAAAGTTGCCCTTGTCAAGAATAGTTCAGGAGTCCATGTGTCTCAGTTAAGGTATTCTCAGATTATTGGAAGCTTGCAGTATCTTGCTAACTGTACTAGACCAGATATATCATATTCTGTGTGTAAGCTAGCTAGATATACAAGCTGTCCGAACAGAACTCATTGGGATGCTCTTGATAGAGTGCTTAGATATCTGAAAGGCACAATGTACCTTGGATTACACTATAGGAGATTTCCTGGTGTTCTTGAAGGGTACAGTGATGCAAGTTGGATAGCTAAGAAGTCTGGTTCCAATGGAGTGACTGGATACGTGTTCACCCTAGGGGGTGGAGCAATATCCTGGAAGTCGACAAAACAGACTATAGTAACTCGGTCTACTTTTGAGGCTGAGTTGTGTGCACTTGATGCCACTGGGACGGAGGCTGAATGGTTACACGGACTGATGTCCGTGATACCTGTAGTAAGCAGACCGCTTCCTGCTATTGCTATTCATTGTGATAGTCGAACAACTATCGACAAGATTAGCAGTAAAAAGTACAATGCTAAAACAAAGAGACACGTCCAAGTTAGACTTAAGTCTATAAGGGGATTAGTGTCTGATAGGATTATAGCTGTAGAGTTCATTGGAACTCAGGAAAATATAGCTGATCCTTTGACTAAAGGACTGGAACCTGCAGTGGTCCTTAAGTCGAGGTTGGGGATGGGACTGACAACCCATCACGACTCATCAACAGTGGGAACCCAATACACATGAGAGGAGATCCCTCGAAGTGTATTCAATGTGGTAATAACAAGATGTAAGGATGAGTTGGGAGTACCTTGATACATAGATGATACTTAGTATCTGGGTCTATCCCCTGTAAACCTATAAGGTACTGAAACTGCTGAATAGTAAGAGTTTAAGAACTCTGAATGGGGTCAAGTCATTTGACGAGATGGTTGCAGTACATCTCTGGAGATGCCCAGCTAAGCGAATGTGATTGTGAGGTCGCAATTAGAGGAAAGGGTTATTCCTTGAAGCATTCGACGAACAGGATCGAGACAAGACCATTAATGTCTCAAAGCCGTAGATTGGCACCATAGCCTTTGACTTGTCGTCATCTATGGAGAATGGTTACACTTAACGGATTAAGATTCAAGGTGAAATAATTCCATCTGAATCCGGTAGCCATCGAAGTAGGGGACTTAGGAGGGTTCAAACCCGGAAGGGTACCGACTCTGAAAAACCAAGTCATGTTAAGAACCTGTCTACAATTCTATATGGATTTGTGGGGGATTGTTAGAAAATTGATAGTTTAAGGATATAATTAAGTATATTCTTGATGTTAATTCAAATTTCTAATGATTGGAAGTTGTTTCTTGCTATGGGAACTTAAACTTTCATGTATGGGTTTAATAATTTTCTTGTTTAAATCCATAAGAGAATTTGAGATGAAGGTAGTAGCTTGAAAAAGCTTGTTATAATGATGTTTCATTTATCCCACATAGAAAAGAATAAGGGGACTTGGTGGCTTTAAATAGCATTACACACATGAGTAGTATACAACTACTAAGGTGTGTGATGGTGCATGGTGTTGGTGTGTGCTTCACGCGCACACACACACACGTGCGCGCCGCCGCCCGCCTCGCCACGCACCGGACCGGACCGGACCGGACCGGACCGGACCGGGTCGGGTCGGGTCGAAGGGCGATTTGGGCGAATGTCTCGGCGTCTCGCGTACGCGAGGCGACCTGGGCGAGAGTTTTTATCTATGTGATTTAATATTTTATTAGAATTAATTTATCAAATTGGGCTGGGTTATCAGTTGTCAAATTGGGTTGGGTTATCAGAATTTAACTAGTAAACTCTGATGGAGTTGGTTTATCAGTATTTAACTAGTAAACTCTGATGGAGTTGGTTTATCAGTAAACTCTGATGGACAACTAGTTAAACTCTGATGGACGGCAAGTTAAACTCTGATGAACGACAAGTTAAACTCTGATGAACAACAAGTTAAACTCTGATGGTCAACAGAAACTAAACTCTGATGGGCAACAGAAACTGATATGAACCTGGACATGATTTGATGGATATGTTTAAAAATAAATATTAAATCTGTATATGTGGATAAACATGAAAAAGATGTAACAGCTCAGGTTATTAAATTTAAATCAAAAACGTTTATTCATTAAATGGTCAGTTTTAATTTTTTTTTATTTAATATGATCAGCTGTTACGGAAAGAATTAATGTGTATGCTTCAGTTACAGAAAGGAACCACTATAAATAGTGGCCCTTGTAGCTCAGTTGAAACACACAGAAGTTTGCAAAACACACTTCTCTCAAAAAAAAAAAAAAAAACTCTCTCTGCCCTCCCTCTCCATATAGTATTCTCTGTAGTTTTCTGGTTCTCCGGCGACTGAGGTGCTGGTCGTAGTTGAGCGCTGCTGTTGCTGTGAACACCTTGCTCGGAGCTGTTTTATCCTGGAAGTAGTATCTCGCCGACAACCTGACACAGTAAGTGGGGGCGAATAACTCTTCAAGAACAGTCGGGATTTCTCGAATTCCTGACGACTCAGCTGTTGCTTCGTTATTTCTGTTCTTTTACACTGTTAATCTATGGCTACAGGTACTGTTTCTGTCTCCCTGGTTATTTATCAGTTTCTGATATGCATGCTTTCGACCTTCATGCTTTGTTTTGTTAACTTTGGTCTTGGCCTGTCAATGCTATATCTTTTATATAACTGTCTCCATGTTGCTGTAGTACTAGTTATTTCCAACAGAAACTAGGGTCTCCGTATACTTGCAGATGTTACCCGAAGATTTTGGAACCGAAACCTCTTTAGCCTCTTTAATCATACGAGAACCATTTCACATGATCAAATATCAGTAGGAGATCACCACTTTTGAAGTAGGTACATATAGAGTGTGGCATATTTACATCGATACTTAGCGTTAGAGTCCACGATGCTTCGACTCCAACTCCACCCCCACGAAGGAATTCAATATCGTCTAACGTCCACACGTGAATCTTACCATTTAGTCCATTACCAAGAACTACACAAATAGAATTATTAAAGTCAGTGATGCAAGGATAGGTAGATATAGAAAAATTATAAGTCATAGAAGAAGTAAACACCTCCTTATTTAAATCAAAAGAAAAAATATTATCATATTCCGTCCAACACAAAAGTACATGAATACAAATCTTATGATCACTCAGATAGTCAAAACTCTTCGGCTGAGGCTAAACTTTTCGCCAAGCATTCATTTTTACAGAATAAACCTCAGTAGCAAACCGAGAGGTTAAAATCCTAACAACCTTAAAATCGTTTTCTATGAGATCGAAACCAAAGCCGAAATCCACATCCACGGTTTTCTTATAATCATAAAATGTGTTATGTGGGGGAATGAGTTTGTACAGTATAGTTTCCGGGTTCCAGAAGTAGGTACTAGTAGGGCAATGAGCCTGAGGATGGTTCTTGTCATTTACAGTAAAACAAACAATTCCTCTGTCACATCCAACAAGCATGGGATCTCTTAAATTATGTGTGGAGTAGGGAGATTTGAGATGAGCTATAGAATGACTAGGACCGAAACTGAAGAGTGAAAACAAAGGCAAGTCATCCTTACCTTCGTTCTCGAAAATGAGAGTAGCTTCAGCATATGATCCTGGTCTGGCCTGATGAGATTTTATGAAACCATGGCTTGATATTAAGCAACACCAGGGCTTTCACCGGAACCCGTAGCAAAATCTCAAAAATTAAATCATCAGATAATTCATCACTGCAGGGAGGACAAAGTTCTGATGAACTCATAGCTCACAGGAGACAAATGGCCGAGTTTGTAAGCGAAACAGATAGGGCTGAGTTTGTAAGCGAAACAGATTTATTATTTATATATACATAAATCTACGATCACCTAGTTAATACTGTAATCGGATTAATCATATTTTGTTTACTCATATTTGAAGTAGGATTAAACATAACATAAGAACTCACTTTTGAGATGTTTTTGCTAAACAATGCTCAATATTTATTTAATGAATTAATTTTAACATTTCATCATATACGAGATAATGTTAGTTCAAGTTATTAAGTACATTGTTCGAAAACACAACATTTTTGAATATTACATAATACATTTTCTAAATACTTTCAACGGTACGAGATATTTTTTTAAAACTTACATAATCTTTATCCAGTATTTTCCATAATAATTAATTTATTTAAGAACAACTTTTCAAAAAAATACTTTTTCCGTTCCATAATAATTGTTCTTTTTTTATTTTTGCACGTAGTTATAAAAGAATCAAAAAAAAATATATATAATTAAAGCCATCAGGGTGCAATTAAGTCTTTTAGATTTTTTAGATGATATAAAGGGTAATGATTTGGTTGAGGATTAAGACAGTTTGTTATCATCTTTCATTACTATCATCCAACAAGACCATCTATTTGCTTAACACCGGTTTACCTTGTAGAACTTGAAGATATTGGATGAAGCAATTCTATAATTTGTTAGCATTTTCATATTATAAGTTTGTTGTTGTATCACTGAAATGAGGCATGGACATAATTTGAAGGTCGGTTTTCGGACAACTGACTCCACCGTGGATTTTAGAGTTTGCTACCATTGTCAACATCTGCTTCCAACATCTGCTTCCAGCTAGAAGTTTAGAGAAAACATGGTACACTAGTTAAGTGTAGGAGTGTAAAATGATCCGGATAGAACCAGACTCCCCTTTACTCAGAGATAACGAGCAATATTATTCTGTTGACATGATATGCTTAAAGAGTGGAGAGAAGTTTACATTTGTTCTGTTTTGCTTAAATACAACAAGAACCTATTCTTTCTCTTGCTCTTGCTCTCTCTTTTGTATATGAGCACGCTCCCTTCTCGCTCTTCATTTTCTTTACTCCTTCAATCTTATTTGCATGTTGCTTTGTTTTGTGCAGGTTTCCCTCCCTTAACAATAAACTCAATACTTCTTACCTAAGAACCTTGGGTGACATGTTGGCACCTGATCTTCAACCATTTAAAAACATGTCAAGACCTTTTCGGGAGGTGCCCCTCTCTGGTTCCAAGATGCCACCTCTAAAGGACTTTCAACTCACAAAGAACTCGTACAGAAAAAGGGTGAAAGATAATATGATAATCGTGACCTAGTAAATGCTACTTTATCCTAAACCCCTGTCATACAATATACAGATTGAATTGTTTGTGAATTGCTTCGAAGCCCCTGTAATTTTTCTTCGGTATCATACTAATATTGACTTTGTTAATTCATTTGCTTTCTTTAGACCATATTTGCTTGTCACTCACTCTTCTTACAAAGAATCTTAGGCAAACTATAGAAAACTTCTGAAACTAGAAAATAATTATACTCATATTGTAACCCATTGAATTTTCTTTATATCATTTGTTGCGGCTCTTTCCATTATTTACTAGAAATTTTACAATCTTTTAGCTCTTCTCATAGTTCACATTATTAGTAGAGGAGACATGCTTGCTTGTCCCTTATTACTTCTTCTGTTGAATCAACTCTTATTTTGTTGTTTCCATGTATCTTTAATCATCTGGTATGTGCGTTGTACAGAATCCTCTGAAGCCAACATTTCGACTTCATTCGATCAAGTTGTACCAACAGTTACTGAGACGGTAGATTGGACATCTGGAACAAGGTGAAGATTCATGAAAAGATTTTCTAGTACATACTATCTATTTTCTAATGAGCAGCTTTGTATAGAATATGCCTTAAACTTAACAGTAGCGTGCTTATGCAGGCTGCAGCCATCAGTAGCAGTGAATATCTATTCACAGTTTATGAATTGTATTTTTTGTTTCATAGTCTATCAGGAGATTTATACTATAGGAAAATAATTTGCTAATATTAGTTCTTCTACTAAGTTTACGATTCCAGATGCTAAAAAGGTTACTCTGCTTCCTTATTGGCAAGTGTGTTGCCAACATAGAAAAAGTCGTGTCCCACACATGCCCAAAAGTTTTAGTAAAATACCGCCCTCCTACCTCTCTATATACAATCTGAACATATATGATGCTCTTCTGAACTTCTAAAATGATTGCATATATACCTATCTGAACGACAAATACAGTTATTCCACCATTCTATATCAGATGATCTAGTCATGTATCAACAAAGCAACCCTCAAAATGGATTTTGCATTGACAGGCCATGTATCAACAACTCAGATTAGAACCATATGCTATACATACTACATTTGAGTATTCAGGAATAGAAGGAAAACGTCACTCAATGCGGGAAATAATGGATAATTTCTACGATCCACATGAGTACTATGACTTCCCTGGTAGATTATCCTTGAATCTTGATTATACAAATGTTATTTTGTTAATCCCAAATGACCTAACAGAATTGTAGAAGGGGGGTTGAATACAATTCTAGATATTTTTAAACATAAAAAAAACTTTAAAATAACTTGACAGAGAAAATAAAAACACAAGCAAATATAAAATTTCAGTTGGATGTTTTAAGGATCCAACTGAGATGTTTTTATTGTGGGAATAATCTGTGTTACAAACGTAGCACAGCTGCTCAGTTACAAATGTAGAGTGAGAGTGCTCATAATACAAAATTATTCTATCTCACTTCTCTTTCATAAAATGAACTGCTACACTTGGTTATATATCCCAAGTTTACAATGCTATTTTTGGCTACACTAGAAAGTACTAAAGGTAACCGCCAACAGCTTTCTTTTCATTCCTTTTGTCCAATGGTCCTTGGAGATCTTGTCTTTTGTCTTCATGCTTATTATGATCCCACTCAAGAACTTAATTGAAAATTGGAATGTTTCCTTATTCCCAGTGACCATTTTAATGGCTCCCAATGCAAAGTACACTTCTACATCACCTTTTGATCCGTCAGAAAACTGTCACTATCACTTTGTCAACTGTTCAGAAAAGTGATAGTAATCCGTTGATAGTAGTGAGATGTATTCCGTTGATAGCTTTATTCTTCAATCCGTTGATGGTATATTCTTCAATCCGTTGATAGTGTAATCTCCAATCCTTTGACATGTCTTCACTTAGGCAAAATTACAAGGCACAATATATTTACAATTAACCAACCTATTTTGCCTATCTAATACTTAGTCAACATGACTTAGAAAACCTATATAATACCTACAACAATTGTTTATCAACTAGTGAAGTATTGTACAGTGCAATTGCTACATTACTTATTCCGTTGATGAGACTCATTCCGTTGATGAGCTACCTGTCAACGGATGCTGCAAAGCATACCATTCTGTTGACAGCTACAAAATTGACTTAACAAAAAATCTACTAAGTGTTTTTATAATTATCATCAAGAACAACATATTCCTAACAATCTCCCCCAATTTATGACTGATAGAATAACAGCCATAAATCAAGAGATGATAACAAAAACACTTAAACAAATTACAAATTACAAAAGTAGAAATTGTATTGAGCTTCATGATACTTTAAAAATTTATTGAAAGCAAAGTAGAAGTTCTTACAACACAGGTGCACAGAGTTGCTCCTCTAGCCTGGGCAGATTTACCATCTTTGTCTCTGTGGCCTTGTTTTCTTCCCCTTCTTAGCATTGTTCTCCTCAATTTGAGCTTGGAGCCTCCTGTAGAAAATCTTCTCTTCTTCATCTTGTTCACCCAACTTGGATTGCATAAATCTCAGAGTTTCATTAGATGCCTTTTCCAATTGGTCCTTTATTCTGAAGAATCTCCTACAGTTGTCATTGTCTCTGAATTCCATCATCCAAAAGGGTTGGAGATGAATTTTCTTTCCTGTTTGAGGGACCTTTAAAACTCTGGGAAGTGCATTAGGCTTGTTCCATCTAGCTTTTATCTGACAAATCTTGGAGACAACCTCAGACTTAGCAGTTTTGGTGATCCCAAAATCTTTCTTTAAGCACTTGAACACCACTAGCAATGTCTGATAATCCTCTCCTAGAATTCTGTGTAGAGGCCAAATCTGTTCCCTTCCACCCTTGTGACAAACACTAATCTCTCTGGTAGTTTATGAGTAGCTCATATTCCTCTCACTTCCACCAAGTCATCAAGATATAGTTTTAAGTCTGAGTCCTCCCTTATATCTGCAATGTAGATAAAGTTCTCTGGGTTTGTAGGTGGTTTTTCAACCTGTGGCCTTCTCACAAAAACTGGTTTAGCCTTAGTAGCCCTCTGCTTTAATTTCTTCTTTGATTCCATTTCAACCAAAAATTTGGGAAAATTAGCTTCATCAAACTCAAATGGCTCCTCCTTTGGATCAATTGGTTGATCATGAATATTGACCAGATGTATAGGGTCATAAGCTAATTTTACTCAAATACCTGGATCAGAAAAAGTTGAAGGCACAAGTGTTACAGGAGTATCTGTTACAGTGCTTTGAGAATCATCCTTATCAAAAGCCAAGTTTCTTTTAGCTCTTGTTTTAGGTTGCCTTGTACTTTTTCTTTTTCCTCTTGCTTGCTCAGCTTCAGCTCTAGCTCTTTCTTCTTGCAATCTTTCCTCTTCATCTAGAGCTTGGGCAACTGCAAGGGCTTGCATGTCTGCCCTAGCTTATTCCTCAGCTTTAGCTTCAGCAAAATTTGGGTGACCAACCCAAACACAGATCTCTTGCCCATTCCTGTAGACTATTGTTCTTTGATTCCTAATCTCAGGCTTATTGCTTTCCTTGCATTTTATAATAAGTTCACTCAGAACCTTGAGCTCATCTGGAAATGGAGGAGGATAGAAGGTCCTAGCAATATTCTTGCCCTTTGATTTAACTGGAGATTTTGGAGATAAGCATCTTGGAAAAGTAGTTGAGTCCACATCTCTAATACATGAAGTTTGTCCCTTTTCTTTCCTTGGACCAGGAATCACTCCATATAGAAGAGGCTTTAGATCATATGAGAATTTAATCCGTGGCTCCAAATCCGTTGACACTAAGACCATGGCATTCGTTGATGATGGCTCATCCGTTGACACTATAATTCTGAGATCCGTTGATGTAGAAGTAGCTTGATCCGTTGATGGATGTTTATTTCTTGCATTTTCAGCTATCTTCTTAGCCCGTGCATCTATATCCTTCATTTGCTCTTTTATCTGTTATGCAAGATGCAGTCTCAGAGATGCACGTTGAATCAGGTCAATGCCATCCAATTTATCTTTTATAAACTCCCCCATAGCTAGTGGCTCATGTGGTAAAGAAATGGATGGGACCATAACTTTTGTGACTTGAATATTAAGCTCCTTTGATTTCTCCCCCTTTTTGTTATCATCAAGAGTGATGAGAGGGAGACCTTGAGCTGCGACTAGCTGAGTCAATAATTGAGTTTGCTTCTCCTGTGCCTGCTGCATATGAGTTAATGTGGCTTCCACTTTGTCCACCCTATCAGTAAGGGTTTTCAAAGTGGTTGCCACCTCATGATCCCTTCTGAAGAATTTGTCCATTTTGGTCACAGTGAGAAGAGGAAGTCTTTCATCAAACCTCCTATCAGTGGAGTCTTTGAAGCTTGCAATTGTGTCCTTGATTTCCCTGGCCTCAATACTTGTCTGTAGCATTTGGAGCCTCTGGATCTCTAGAGAGTCCAAAATTGCCTTGTAGAATTTCTTTTCATTTTGAGGTGCAGACTCATGAGCCAAGTAAGCTTCATTATACTGCCTTGTGATTGCAGTATCCAAACCATGATATCCAAGTGAATCTTGATAAAGCCATCTGGGCTTAGGAGGCATCACAGATGTCCCAGTCTGTGTAGTAGTAGCCACCCCTTGTAGATCAGCATCAAGACTATCATCATCACTTGAATATTCAGCAAACTGATCACTTCCACCAGCTCCTGGAGACAAATTGGCAAGTGCATCCTTGGCCCTCATCATGGATGCAGTTTTATGAATTAGATTTAATTTCCTTTCTGCCTCCACATTGCCCTGTTGAGCCATGATTTGATATGCTGGCACAGGGTGAGTAAAGGTTTCAGGATCCAGAGAAATGTTATCCAGAGTTTGTTGATAATGCTCTTGGAAAGACAATTCTCTTTCTCCCTCACTAACCTCCATTAACTCACTTGCAATGGCTGGTTCCTCTCTTATAGCTCATGTAGCCCCTTCTCTCTCTCCACTATTTTCTTGCATCATGGGCTCCCCATGGCTCACACCTCTCACACCCTCACCTTCACCTACTAAGGTGGAACTCTCAATCTCTCCTTTTACCTGGCTGGAAGAAATAGCCAGCCTCTCACTCTCATTCTCTCCTTTTGCCTGGCTGCAAGCCAGCCTCTCAGAATCACTCCCTTTCAATCCTAGAAGTGTTTTAACTACCACTAGGTCATCTGCACTAGTTGTGTGAACAACTGGATTTTCAATAATTGGTGCAGAATGAGCTATCAACGGAATGGTAGTTTGAACTATCAACGGAATGGATTCCGTTGATGGAGAAACACTTGTCAACGGAAGAGATAATTCTGTTGATGAAGTCAATAAAGGAGTTTGAGAAATTGAAATTACAGTAGAATATGTGGTGATTGATTTTAAAGATGGTTCCACAGATCCTCTTGTAGTTTCAGAAAAGAATGATTGGTGGCCCAACAAATCACTTAAAAAGTGATGACCATCAATTTCAGAGTGGGGCTTCTCCAAGAATAAAGATGGAGAATCAGGAATAGATGAATGGATCATGTCCACATCTAATGAGTGTGAAGGAGAATTTTGTGGAGTTGTCTCAATATTAATATTGAGGGAGTGGGACTGTAACCCCAGAGTAATATATGGGGCTACATCAAACTGAATTTGAGAAACTGGAATAGTTGCTTCCAGTGTGTGTGCACCGTGTGTGACCTGGGATTTATGTTTCACCCTTCTTTGGTAGTGGGAAATAGATGTTTGGGGGCTAGATGTGTCCCTTACCCTTTTGGTGTGTGCTCTTGGAGGAGAGCTTGTTTCAATAACTACACCCTTTTGAGAGGATGTAGTTAGACTTGAGCTAATATCCATGTTACTTATTGTGCCTTGTTGGAAAGACACAATGGGGCTAGTCTGGGCAACACTCACCTCTTCCACCTTATCCTAGGGGGTTCTTTGATGTTCACCCCTTCCCTCACCACTCACCACACCTGCTTCACTCCCCTTAGGCTGTTTAGTGGATTTTACAACAGGTGCCTTTTGAGAAGCACCTGAGGTTGGCTTGGTAGATTTAGAATTTTTAGATTTAGGTCTAGTTGCAGGGGCAGGAGCCTGTTGGGTCACAGCTACAGGCTCCATTGCAACAACAGCAGTTGTAATAGCAGAAATTGAAGTAACATTTAAATTAACAAGTTGAGAAAGTGTTACCTCAATGACTGACAAGTACACCATTGGGACATCACCATTGTGATTGAGTCTCGAGATGTCTGTTAGTACCCTCTTCTCTTGAACAAAACAGTCAAACTTGGAATTGGGGTTAGAGATAACCAATGGTGTTGGACTAACATGGTTGGCCAACATCATTAGAAATCTAGCATAATAAATATTATTTTTCCTAGTTTTCTTATCACCCAACTTAGCACCAAGTTCATACATTAATTGGGTGCTAAAGTTATAATATTTATCAGTGAGAAGCATGGCAAACAAAATTATAATGGAGTTACTTAAAGCATCAAAATTACTGATTTTTCCAGAAAATACTTTAATAAAAGCATCTGCTAAATAGCTCCACTCCTTTACCAAGCCTCTTCTAATAATCTTACCCAAATTCACAGTTGATAAAGAGTAATTAATAGTGTTAAGCATGTTAACAATTTCAGAATGTGTAGATAAGGCTAAGCAGTTATTCTCAGGAATATGAAGGCATGCTTGCAAAACATCTGAATTAACAATATACTCTTTACCTTGAAGTGTGAATTGCATAGTGCAGTTAGTTTCACTAAACTCACAGGAGGTCCAAATCTCCTCGATGATTTCATGATAAAGTGGAGTGGAGTGAAACATAGCATAACTGAGCTTGCAGTTCACCAAGAAATCCATCATCTTGTGAAAGATTTCGTTCGAACTTTCCTTGACAACAAATGGTATGGAGTTGTTCTTCTCATAAATGAATCCTCCAACAGACATAAGTTTAACTATGGGCGCCATTGTTGAGTTGAATTGAGTTCGAACTGTGTTTTGCTTTGAGAGAGAAGAAGTGAGAAAGCCTTTGGAAATTCGGAGAGTAAGATAAAAATGAATTAAAGAAAGCAAAAATGCTTAAATACTCCCCCAAAATTTTCCAAAAAAAAGTCCAATAATAATTGTAAATTACTGGATTGGCTTAAAAATTGACCGTTACAATTAAAATATGACCATGATTTATACTTACAGGGGTGTATGCATAGATCGTGATAAAAAGGCGTGCAAATCAACGGTTTAGATTAAAAGCGCTATATCAACGGATTAGAAATGGGCGTATGAGATCCAGCCTATTTCGTTGATAAAGCTGCATTTCGTTGACATAAAAGTGCTGTCAACGGAATACCAAGAAAAATGCTAAGACTGTCAACGGATTAAGACAATCGTTGACATAGTAATTTTGACTTGGACAAAATTTCACTTTTCTGAGAAAATTAATTCACAGAAAATCATAGCAAATTTCTGGCTGCAATTTTTAACTTGAAAAATTCTCATAAATAATTAAGAGAAATTTAGCATACCTAGCTCACTTACTAATCTTGAGAATGTTGATTCATCAAGTGGCTTGGTAAAGATGTCTGCAAGTTGTTGTTCACTTGGAACAAAATGTAACTCCACAGTACCATTCATAACATGTTCTCTAATGAAATGGTACTTGATGTCAATGTGCTTGGTCCTTGAATGCTGCACTGGATTCTCAGTAATGGCAATGGCACTAGTGTTGTCACAGAAAATAGGAATTTTCTCAACTCTTAATCCATAATCAAGTAGTTGATTTTTCATCCATAAAATCTGTGCACAACAACTTCCAGCTGCAATGTACTCAGCCTCAGCTGTGGAGGTAAAACTGAGTTTTGTTTCTTGCTAAACCATGACATAAGCTTATTTCCTAGGAATTGACAGGTGTCAGTTGTGTTTTTCCTGTCAATTTTACATCCTGCATAATCTGCATCTGAATAACCAATTAGTTCAAAGCCAGATTCTCTAGGATACCAAATGCCAAGGTTTGGTGTTCCTTTGAGATATCTGAAAATTCTTTTAATAGCAACTAAATGGGATTCCCTAGGATCAGCTTGAAATCTAGCACATAGACATGTAGCAAACATAATATCAGGTCTACTAGCTGTTAAATATAAAAGTGAGCCTACCATGCCTCTGTAACTTGAAATGTCCACAGATTTTTCCTTAGTATTCAATTCAAGTTTAGTAGCAGTAGGAATGGGAGTTTTGGCAGGAAAGCAATCCATTACGTTAAATTTCTTTAACAGATCATGAATATACTTTATTTGACTAATGAAAATGCCTTCATTAACTTGTTTCACTTGGAGACCAAGGAAATAAGTTAATTCTCCCATCATGCTCATTTCATATTTACTTTGCATAAGCTTGGCAAACTTTTGACAAAGTTTTTCATCTGTAGACCCAAATATTATGTCATCTACATAAATTTGAACAAGTATAGTAGAGCCATTCACAATTCTATGAAAAAGAGTTTTATCTACAGTACCTCTAGTGAAGTGATTCTCAAGGAGGAACAGTGAAAGTGTGTCATACCAGGCTCTAGGTGCTTGTTTCAAACCATAGAGTGCTTTGAGGAGAAAGTACACATACTCTGGAAGATCATCATCTTCAAAACCAGGAGGTTGACTCACATACACCTCCTCTTCCAATTCCCCATTCAGAAAAGCACTCTTCACATCCATTTGATAGACCTTAAAATTGGCATGGGCTACATAGGCTAGGAAAATTCTTATTGCTTCTAGTCTTGCAACAGGAGCAAAGGTTTCATCAAAATCAATTCCCTCTTCCTGTGAGTAGCCTTTAGCAACCAATCTAGCTTTGTTCCTTGTGACTATGCCATTTTCATCCATCTTGTTTCTGAACACCCATTTTGTGCCTATAACACTCCTATTTTTAGGCCTGGGCACCAGCTTCCAAACTTTGTTTCTCTAAAATTGGTTTAGCTCTTCTTGCATAGCTAAAACCCAATCTGGATCTAAAAGAGCTTCATCAACTTTCTTTGGCTCATCTTGAGACAGAAAGCTACTATATTGACATTCCTCTTGAGTTGCTCTTCTAGTTTGGACTTTTGAAGAAACATCACCTATGATGAGTTCAAAGGGATGATCTTTAGTCCATTTCCTTGAGGGAGGTAGATTAGCTCTAGAAGATGTAGCTTCATGATCATGATTGCCTTGATTAGATGTTTGTCCTTGAGAAACTCCCCCCGAGTTTGTTGTTCCTAAGTGATCACTCCTAGAAGCATTTCTATGACTGTCAACGGAATGCCCATTTTGACTGTCAATGGAATGCTCATTTTGACTGTCAACGAATCCTCTACCATGATTGTCAACGGAATGACCAATTGGTCTGCTAGCAGCTATTTTTCTTAATCTTAATGCATCAATTTCATCTTCACTACTGCTTTCATATGTGCTAGACACAACAACTTTAGGTTGTTTCTCAATAGCCTTAACATGATTCACTTGATCTCCTTCATCATTCTCAAAAGAAAGACTTTCATGGAAACCTTCATCACAGAGACCTTGAATTTTGAGATCATCAAAAACAACATGTATTGATTCCATAACAATGTTGGTTCTGAGATTATAGACTCTGTAAGCTTTCCCTGCTGCATATCCTACAAATATTGCTTCATCTGCCTTTGCTTCAAATTTCCCCAAATGATCAGCTTGATTTCTCATAACAAAGCACTTGCATCCAAAGACATGAAGAAAATCCAATAGTGGCTTCTTTCTTTTGAGTAGTTGATAATGGGTCATTCCCTTGGCTTGATTAATCAAAGAAATATTTTGAGTGAAGCAAGCTGTGTTAACTGCCTCAGCCCAAAAATAAGTTGGTAACTTTGATTCATCTAGCATTGTCCTTGCAGCTTCAATGAGTGTCCTGTTTTTCCTTTCAACTACACCATTTTGTTGTGGTGTCATTGCAGCTGAAAATTCATGCAAAATACCATTTTCTTCACAGAACATCTTCGTAGTTGAATTCTTGAACTCTGTCCCATTGTCACTCCTAATCCTTCTTACTTTGAAATCAGGATGATTGTTTACTATCTTGATGTGATTGATAATGATTTCACTTGCCTCATCTTTGGAGTGCAAAAAGAAAGTCCATGTAAATTAGAAAAATCATCAACAATCACAAGACGGTATTTCTTCTTTGAGATAGACATGACATTGACAGGGCCAAATAGATCCATATGAAGCAACTCAAGCTGTTGAACAATTGATGACTCTGTCTTGCTTTTGAATGATGCCTTCTTTTGTTTTCCTTTTTGACAGGCATCACACAAACCATCCTTGGAGAATTCCACCTGTGGAATTCCTCTTGCAAGATCTTTCCTCACCAAGTCATTCATAACCTTGAAATTCAAATGAGATAATTTCTTGTGCCATAGCCAACTTTCATCCTTGCTTGCCTTGCTGAAAAGACAAGTGATGGTGTCTGGACTTGTGCTACTAAAGTCAGCAATGTACACATTCCCTCTTCTGAATCCAGTCATTACCACATTGTTGTCTCCGCCTTTAGAAACAACACAGGCTTCTCTTGAAAAAGTAACTAAAAATCCTTTGTCACAAAGTTGGCTGATACTAAGCAAATTGTGCTTTAGACCATCCACCAATGCAACCTCATCAATGATGACATTTTCTCTTGAAATCAAGCCATATCCCTTAGTGTAGCCTTTGTTGTCATCTCCAAAAGCAATACAAGGGCCAGCTCTTTCCTAGAACTCTGTGAGCAGGGTAGAATCACCAGTCATGTGTCTTGAACAACCACTATCCAAGTACCAAAGATTCCTTTTGTCTCCCTGCACACAATAAAACCAAATCAAGTTGATTTTGGTACCCAAGTTTCCTTGGGTCATGTTTTGTTAGCCCTTAATTTTCTCTTCACATCATTTTTCACCTTGGGCTCAGATTGAGTTAAGTCAACATTTACCTTTGGTGTTGATTTCTGAGGGTTGCTCACATTTTCATTCATAGCATGCATATTTGGAGGAACAAACATGTTATTCACATTCCATGGCATTTGTGGCACATTAAACATATTCATGTATGGATTAGGCACAAATGGCATGTTTGCATATGGATTTTGAAATTGTGCATATGGAGCAAACATATCAGGCATAACAGGCATTGCAGGCATATAGGAATTCATTACAGGCTTAGGCATTTTCACATTAGTGGGCTTCTTAACAGATTTGCAATTAGCAGATAAATGACTGACACTACCACAATTAACACATGTTTTTCTAGGGGCATACCTATCAGGTGTGTAATTGTTATGTTTATTAATCCCTACTTTGCCATTTATGTTATTCTTTTTATTGCCCTTAACCTCAACTTGAATTTTCTCTAACTTGTCTTTCAATTGCTTGTTAGACAAGTGACCTACATTAGCTCTCTCAACAGGCTTCTCAACTTTCTTTGATTTACTAGACTCACCTTAAACAAAGTTCTTGGTGACAGGACCATACTTGTTATTAAGTCTAGTGAGTTTTTCTTTCTTTTCCTCTGTCAACGGAACAACATGATCCGTTGATGGTTCATCTGTCAACGGAAGATTGCATTCTGTTGACGCATCAACCTTCAACGAATAATCATAGTTGTTTGTTGACTCTGTTTCTGATTCTAAGGTTTCAACAGCATACCCTAGCTTCTCTTTGTTCTTTTTCCATGATTGTTCACAGAAAGATTCCATACCTTGAACATTAATGATGTTGCTAGCAACATTCCTGGAATCTTTCCATTTTGCAATCAATCTCTGTTCTATTTCTAGTTGTGTTTTAAGAATCTCTTCCCTTTTTAACACTTTCTCAAGTTCCAGCTTAGCATCCCTACTAACACACCTCATTTTCTCAAACTCAATGAGCTGTGCTTCCAACATGGCATTTCTATCACTTAAGAACAAATTAGTCTCTTTAATTCTTGAGTTCTCTTTGGTAAGTGATTTAAGAGTAACACGCAAATTATACAATACAGTAGACATCTCATTAATTGTACTATTGCATTCCTCTTTAGAAAGCTCAGAAGGAATAATAGTTGTTACCTGGTAGCAAGAGGATCTTGCTTCCTGCTCATGATTGTTAGCCATTAGAGCCAAGTTGACATACTCAACATCATCATCTGAATCTTCACCATTACCAGCCCAATCATACTCTTGAGACATGAAAGCCTTTTCTTTTTTCTTGAGAAGTTCAAAGTATTTCTTTTTATAATCAACAGGCTCAATTTTCCTGTTGCCCTTCTCAGCTCTAGGCTTTCTGCAATCTACAGCATAGTGACCAATCATTCCACAGTTGAAACATTTAGACTTAGACTTTTCAACCCAATTAGTTTTGCTAGTTTGAAAGTCTCTCCTTGGTGGCCTTGCTTCTGAGTTTCTCTTGAATTTAAACTTAGAAAATTTTCTTGAAAGAAAAGCAATGTGCTCATCAATCTCATCTAAGTCATCCAAGTTGGCTGGTTCTTCTTCTTCTTCTGTCATCTTGCCTTTACCCTTGCTAACATCACTCCTACAACTCGCTCGACTAGTTGTGGCTCTTGCAGCTTCTTCATTTTCATCTTCCAGTTGGTTCACAGATGCAATCAATGCAATAGATCCACCTTTATTTTGCACCTTCTCAATTTCTTCATCTTGCTCCATTTCCAGCTCATATGTCTTTAAAGTTCCATAAAGCCTTTCAAGAGTATAGTCTTTGTACTCTTGAGTGTTTCTCAGAGAAACAGTCATAGGCTTCCACTCTTTTGGAAGAGCTCTAAGAAATTTGAGGTTTGAATCCTTGGTTTGGTAGACCCTCCCATACAACTTTAATCCATTCAAAAGCTTTTGAAACCTACTAAATGTGTCATTTAGGGTTTCACCAGCTTTAAAGTTAAAGTGCTCATATTGTTGTATGAGGAGTTGCATTTTGTTCTCCCTTACTTGCTCAGTTCCTTCACAGAGTGTTCTAACAGTGTCTCATACTTCTTTAGCAGTTGTACAGTTGATAACATTGTCAAACATCTCTTGCTCCAAGCCATTGAACAAAATGTTCATGGTTCTTTTATCTTTATGGACTTCTGCAATATCTTCAACAGTCCATTCTGAGACAGGCTTTGGAATTTCCACATCTTCAGCATCATCTGGCAATCCAACTCTAGATGCAAACTTCATGGGAACGTGTGGACCTTTCTCAATGCACTCTACATATCTCTCATCCATAGACATGAGATGTAGATGCATTTTTACTTTCCAGTGAAAGTAATTGTCCTTATCTAGAACTGGTATCTTTACACCTGCATCCTTCTTCACCATGGTTTCTGTTTTGGCCTTGATCTTTAAACTCCTTGTATGTTAGGAGCTTGCTCTGATACCAATTGTTAATCCCAAATGACCTAACATAATTGTAGAAGGGGGGGTTGAATACAATTCTAGATATTTTTAAACATAAAAAACAACTTTTAAATAACTTGATAGAGAAAATAAAAACACAAGCAAATATAAAATTTCAGTTGGATGTTTTGAGGATCCAACTGAGATGTTTTTATTGTGGGAATAATCTGTGTTACAAACGTAGCACAGCTTCTCAGTTACAAATGTAGAGTGAGAGTGATCTTCAAAGAAAGCTAATACAAAATTATTCTATCTCACTTCTCTTTCATAAAATGAACTGCTACACTTGGTTATATATCCCAAGTTTACAATGTTATTTTTGGCTACACTAGAAAGTACTAAAGGTAACTACCAATAGCTTTCTTTTCATTCCTTTTGTCCAATGGTCCTTGGAGATCTTGTCTTTTGTCTTCATGCTTATTATGATCCCACTCAAGAACTTAATTGGAAATTGGAATGTTTCCTTATTCCCAGTGACCATTTTAATGGCTCCCAATGCAAAGTACACTTCTACATCACCTTTTGATCCGTCAGAAAACTGTCACTATCACTTTGTCAACTGTAACAGCCCCAAATCCGGGGTCAGGGATTTAGAGTAGTCACGATCCACTTACTTCTTGCCTTGCCTGCTTTACTCACAATAGACACAATTCATCTGCTTATGACCCCACAATGTATATATCTCTCACACACACACAGGTTAGAGTCTCAGAAACGACACAAATACCACAATTGCGGAATAAATAATCTTTATTACAATACCCAAATGTCTTTTGAATTTGCTACTGATACAACTCCTAAGTAATGGTACATTACCAACTTAGCCTTGTAATACTTACCACCCTCTCATACCATTCATATCTATACATAAGATGAATTCCAAAATCTCCATCTTGATCTGACTGGTTCACACTACTTCCAGGATCACTGCTAGAAACTGCTCATGAGAATGCCTTGCGCTTACCACTCGCTTGAGGGATGTGCGTCGAATCCTTGGTATCCTGCTTCGCTGCTATATAATATTTATAAAACAATAGCAAGAGTGAGCGATAGCTCAACAAGGTAATAAAAGTATGGCATAATCCTGCCTTTAACTCAACCCAGAATAAAGCGGGTATAAGACAATAATTTGTCAAAATATCTCGATACTGAAATTATTTCCTTATCGGAATGTATTCCAAAAACAGTACCATTGTTGTATTTCAAATATCATTTTCATAATATTTCTACAAACTTTTACTATATTATGAACAAAGTTCTAGTATAATATAAAAGATGAGGTTTCAAAGTAAACCAATATAACCTTTCCGAAAAATATCTGCTATATAAGCAGAATATCAACATATAACTTAAAAGATGAAGTTATAAGGTGATTCAGTATAAAGAACTCCCTTACCATAACTCATGTTATGTAAGGTATCCACAGAGTCATATGATATAAAAGATGAAGTTACGAAGAAAATTTCATATAATGTTCCGTAACCCAAAATCCACTTATGCATATATAATCTGAGTAAGGTTTTATCAGAGTCATAACTCATAAAATAAAAGATGAAGTTGCAAGGATTTATTGTAACTTCATCTTTGAACACTTTTCAACCCCCTGCCAACATGATCGGTTCGTCTCCCCAATACATGTTGCAGGAATATCCAAAATTGGATGATGAACCAATACTGGAGTAATCACCGCGCCAGTTGTCCCAACCTCACTATGATCAGTAGCAAGTCGTACAACTAAAAATGTTTTCTACATGTAGATGGAAGAACACAACAACCTGACATTGTCTACCGCCTTTCTGGATCTCCCGGCCCATTTGGGGCAATAAAAATGGATGGGTCGGCGCAACTCGACCTCTTATACCGCTCCTAGTTCGGATGAAATCCATGACTCTGAAACGTAAAGATCGTACTCCTTTCCCCAAGTATAATACTTGTTGATACTACTCCACTAAATAGTTATATCTAGGTTGGAAAAGAAGATTCTCCAATATTTCCCAAGCTATTGCTTGTTAATGGATATCGACTTGTTTCATCAATTTACTCCTTGATCGTTGAGGTAGTAACACAACATTTGACTTGCAGCAATTAAATTGCTCCGAGAAAATATCTGTCCCCTGACAGTTTTGAGTTGAGAGTTTAAAATGAGTAGCAGTCACTTAAATCAGGTTTCCCATATTTTTGGTAGTTGAGCGAGTATTTAAATCTTCTTAAAAGATAGATTTAAATGGAAAAACAGTATTTGGGAACCTCCCCTTGATTTAAAATAATTAATAATACAGCTTAGAATATCCTTCATAGTTATTGAAGGTCGAGGATAAACTTTAAATAATATAACTCATTTTAAAACGTGTTAAAAGTATTTAATAAATAATCGAATAATATTTATTAAATAAATAAACCTTAAACGAATATTCAAAAATAATATTCATTAAATAAATAATGATTGAATGAATATTCAAAATAATATTCATTAAATAAATAAGGATTAAATGAATATTCAAAATAATATTCATTAAATAAATAAGGATTAAATGAATATTCAAAATAATATTCATTAAATAAATAATCATCGAATAACAGTTACCCGATATCTTTATCGAAAAAATAATCTTTAACATATACAGAAAATATAACTACTTCCGGTTTAAAGAATAAAAATCATACGCCCTTTACCTAGGGCATTTATAAAAACCTGGCTTCTAACTAATATCCCATATCTAGCTTAGAAGCCCATAATCAAATCATAACCTCGAGTATCACTATATATAGCAGTTCGAAGACAAGCATGCAATTTATATATCGTAATGTACTTGGGAATAAAACGTGTATACTACTCATTTGCATATCATATATGAAAGAAGTTTATTATCACAACAACAGTAAGCATAGGTTTCGAAAACTTTCTTGATGCTCGAGAAGTGGTAGGGGTTCGCGACGATGTCGGACAATCTAGACAAAGTCAAAGAAAACGTACGATTAATCCCCTAAATAATCCACTTATAACTTAATGCTTAAACACGTAAGCGAATCACAATCATAGCACTTAATGGCTTAATCTAGCCTCGTACTAAGTCCATGCTACTCGTCAAATACTTAAGTCGTAAGTTTGGTTCGAAACCGATCCTCGAATTCAAGTTATACTTAACCATTTATAACATTGGTTTCTAAGTCGTGTTCTTAGTGGTCTTCACTTGCGTAACCTCTGCTGTCGCATTTTTATAAAATCGAAAAATAATCTTTTGGACTCGAAGCCTTCCCACACCTCTTTCCAACTGACCTTAGCACTTTACCACGAAATCTCATATTTTATAATCACTTGTAAGGGTCTCAAACACAGTCATGAAGTTGATGTGTTTCTGCAATTTCATTTCTCGAACAACTTTTACTAAAACGACCATAACTCAAAAACCGTAAATCAGAATATTTCGATTCTTGCACCAACGCGATCTATGAATCAAAATATACAAGTATAGGTCATGTACTCATTAAGGACAGGGGTTCGAACCTACTGTCAAGCACTGTCTTAATGGTTAAAGAAAATTTCGGCATTACGACGGCTGTAAATCGAATAATCCAATTTTTAACCAACCCAAATAAGCATTCAACCAACACCCAAGACTCATATACACTATTAATCATCTTCCTCACTGCCTCAACGGGTCTTGGAGCTACAATACTTATTTTTCCATTTTCATAACAACCACACAAGATTCATGCCTCTAAACATGCATACCACATCAAAACTCCATTAAAACACAATATTCATCAAAGGGGTTTCAAAGATTTATACCTTGGATTGAAGCTTAGAAGTGCTCTAAAGACTTTACAACTCTTAAACCTTGCTTAGAACATCCTTTGGAAGTCAAACCATCAAGAAACAAAATATGAAAACTAAGTTAGTAACTAATCATCCTAGAACACACCATCTTGCAAAAATCATATAAAATCGAAAAATAAGAGTTTCATCCTCAAATCTTTTACCACACCTTCTGATCTTCAAGGGATTTCTTTTGAGTCCTAGATCATCAGCAGGGAATGCTTTAAGCTCTACTTATGGGAGTTTTAAGATCGATGGCAGAAACTGCCAGGAACAGAGCAGATTGGAATCTTCAACTTGGGGAAGGGATTTGACTAGGCTAAACCCCTTTGTTTGCCACCAAACTTTAGGCGTGGTCTTTACATAGAATGAGGAGGCTATGGTTAAAATATGGTGATTTATGGATGGATAGAAGTGGAGATATGAATTTTTCTTTGAGTTGTGTTCTTGTTTGGCAGATTGGAGAGCTTCTTGGAAGAGAAATGGTGGAGTGGTTTTATGTTGTATTATTACATATTTCATATGTTTAACTTGGATGCATCTTCTTCTTTTGTGTTGTCAATCATCCATTAGTCCACTTGTTACTTTCTTGTTGGTCCAAGTGTTGGCCTCACATTAAGCAACTCCATTTTTTGCCATGTTGCAAACACACCATTTGGTTTGTAGTTGACTTTCATGCATGACACTTTGGTTTTTCTCTTTCCACCAATTGTATCCTCTTTGTGTCCTTTTAATAAAATCAATATTAACTCCAGCATCCCGTATCTATTCCCTCTTTATTTCTTGTTCTTAGAAAATGTTCTCGCGTTTCTTCGAATATTCTCAATCTCTTTTTATAGAGTTCCTTAACTCTTGGTTAGCTTCCTTTTTGTTTAAATCCTTGAATCCACTTGATATAATTCTCTTGATGATCATGTAGGATATTTAATCTTGTCATAATTTCAATCCTTAATCCATGATTCGTTCACTTAATCGCTTAATCTCGTTATAAAGTATCAGCGGTTTTCGTTCTAAATTCTCAAATCAAATATAATAAAATTCCAAAATATTAAATCCTCAAATTTAATATCTCATTTCTTGATTATAATAATATATAATTCACTGCCCGGTCAAATACTACACCAAAATAAAATTTGGAATTTCTGAATTCCGATCGTCTTTGCATACACTTATTTACTCCGTAGATCACTAATATGACTTCGGAATATCCACACTACGTCTCGTACATAGGTGGCATGAAATTTTTTTCTTAATCCTCAAAATCACTATTCATCCACCAAATTCACTATTCACTGATGCACTTAATCATAATAAGAAAAGTTTTAATTTTACCAAAAATTCGGGTAATTACATCAACTGTTCAGAAAAGTGATAGTAATCCGTTGATAGTAGTGAGATGTATTCCGTTGATAGCTTTATTCTTCAATCCGTTGATGGTACATTCTTCAATCCGTTGACAGTGTAATCTCCAATCCGTTGACATGTCTTCACTTAGGCAAAATTACAAGGCACAATATATTTACAATTAACCAACCTATTTTGCATATCTAATACTTAGTCAACATGACTTAGAAAACCTATCTAATACCTACAACAATTGTTTATCAACTAGTGAAGTATTGTACAGTGCAATTGCTACATTACTTATTCCGTTGATGAGACTCATTCCGTTGATGACTACCTGTCAACGGATGCTGCAAAGCATACCATTCCGTTGACAGCTACAAAATTGAATTAACACAAAATCTACTGAGTGTTTTTATAATTATCATCAAGAACAACATATTCCTATTTTATCACAGTTGAATTCCAAAATTGATATTACTACATACTAGGCAGAATCAATGATACTACTTCCATCTTACTACATCAATCTTATACAGACGGTTTCATGACATTTAATCCATCGATACAAAGAGTTTATTACTGGGCGGATAACATAAAATCAAGTCACACTTTTGCCTAGGAAATTTTTTGGGATCTCTAGAATTTTCCATTTTGTATCAACCACACGATTAGTTATCACATACTAATCATTTTACGAGGTTTGCATTTCAACGAAAAAAAAGTCCAAATGTTCTTTTCCTTATACTGGACTAGTAGTTACTATTAAAAAAATTATACTTGAACATGTAAAAACAACCTAATAAAAAATCTTCATATTACCTGAGGTAAGTTTAAAGTCTGTAAATATGAGAAATGTTATATTTATTAGACACTCTAAAAACAACTTCAATCTCCAACTTCACTGAAACACTTTCTTATATAATCAGAAACAGAAATTTTAAACATAACCATGCCTCTCAATTTCATTCATTAATCTGCTTTAGAAAACAAAAACATGCACATTTATTACCACCCATCAAACCCATTTTGTCTTTCGCAAAGGTTTGTGTTGTTTATTTGAATTCGTTTACGTGCATTTGTAATGACCACCAAGTGTTTGATGAAATGTCTAAGAGAAAAGAATGTTTTGAAATTAGAAATTATTATGATGTTCTTGATCTTATTAAGATTTCGACAACGAAACTCGATATCGTAGCTGCATTGACAGTTCATTCTTTAGCGATCAAAGCTGGTGTTCTTGCTCATTTACCAAGTTCAACTTCTTTGCTTATTAGGTATTCAAGAGTTGGGTATGGCGGGTATTCGATGACCCTTTTCGATGAAATTGTTTATAAAAAAGATGTGGTTGTTTGGAATGCAATGCTTATAGCTACAGTTAAGAATAATTGTTATGAATAATTGTTATAGGGATTCAATAAAGTTGTTTGTGCAGATTGAGATTCGAGATAAGGAAGAAAATGGTACTCAAACTACTGAAATTCATTTGCAATAACCATTAACTAGTCAACAGAAATACCAAAACCAAAATTTCCTTATAACAAAATACTGCATATTTCCTAATTCTCATCTACATGAGCATTCCACTTAACCTGCTTAAATCTAGTAATTGAAACTAGGGTCTTTGTGTACTTGCAGATGCTACTCGGGGATTTTGGAAGTAGAACCTCTTTAACCTCTTTCTTGTCGGGATTATACGAGAACCATTTCTCATGATCAAACATTAGTAGAAGATCACTACTTTTAAAGCAGGTACGAATAGAATCGGGTGCATCTGCATCAATACTTAGCATTAGAGTCCAAGATGCCTCGACTCTAACACCAACCCCTCGAAGGCATTCAAGGATAGAAAGATATAGGGAAATTACAAGTCAGAGAAGTAAACACCTCCTTATTTAAATCAAAATAAAAAATATTGTCAAACCTCCAACATAAAAGTCCATTAATACAAACCGCATAATCACTCAGATAGCTAAAACTCGCTGGCTCAGGCTCAACTTTTCGCCAAACGTTCATGTTTGAAGAATAGACCTCAGTTGCAAACCCAAAGCTTAAAAATCTAACAACCTTAAAATCGTTTTCTATGGGATCGAAACCAAAGCCTAATTCCACTCCACCCGTTTCATTATAATCATAAAATATATTATGCGGGGGAATGAGTTTTGTTGGTCCTTGAGTATTGCAGAAGGGGGGTTGAATGCAATACTGATAATTTCAATCTCTGTTTCAACAACTTAAAACTAAGATTAATGTTTATCAGTAGAAGAAATGCAAACACAAGTAGATTACTCACAAAATAAATGTTTTATTTATTTTGCAAGTGTTGCTACAACCTTGAGAAAAAGTGGGTTTTTCTCAAGCTTCGATTTCTCAGAGTTACACACCATAGAATGAGAGATAGTTTAAGTATACTAACCCTATCTCTATCATCACGGGTTTGTGGAGCTGCTGTCATTTTCATGTGGCAGCTCCTTACAATTTGCCTACCCGTGTGTGTCTTACCCAAATTGCTATACAAATAGATTTATCATTACAAAAAAAGCAATCTAGATACATTCTATATTTAGCTAACACAATTTCAGTAGATGTTGATTTGTCATACTCTTGAATTGGTGAGCTTTGTCTTGTGATCCCTTAAGCTTCTATCGTAGTCTTTGTAGACCTGATGCAGTGTTGGGATACTGCATCACGCATGTTTCTTGAACATCCAAACTGTCACATGTTTGACTGGATAAATCCCCAAATCAAAGTTTATCCCTTTGAGACAGTATTCTGTACTCCAAGCTTGTTGTCACAAGAATGCTCTTTTTGTGACAGTTTGAAATCCCCGTAATAGATGCTGTCAGGAGTTCCAAGCTTGCTCTCAGGAGAATAGAGAGTTGTTGTCTCAAGGCTTCCGCCAATGTTGCTGTCAGAGTGAATATATTGTCATGACTTGCAACATGTTGTCTTCTTGTAACCTTACTGTCAGTGCTATGACAGTAACAATTATTCTTGTTGTCATCCTGATGAATTCCTTGAGGCTTGAACAAGTGAATGAACTTCTTCCAAGAATTACAAACAATTTTATTACAACAAATTAAAATGGCTACAAGAACATACTATGGTTGTGACAGTATGTTCTACTTAATAAAATTAAGTATGACAAAACACAAAGTTAAGTTGTATCTAAGCTATCACCCATAAATCCTAACAATCTCCCCCAATTTGTTTTTATGGATAATACTAACAAATTTACAAACAATACATGCTGACAACTTAACTAACAAAGATCAGAATAGCTATAAACATAATTGCTCCTTAATGAATGAGCAGATATCGAATTTTTTACTTAGCTTATCCTTGTGATTTTATTTTCTGCCTTGCTTCTCCTTCTCTTCTGGAGGCTTCTACTACATATGTTTTGAGACCTTCTACCAGAGATTTTTCCATTGGGGAAATTGCATAATCCTCAATTTCATCTGTTAGATATAATTGCTGATGTTTGTTTATCAGTGTTTAAAGTATCAGGTAAATATCAGAGTTTAGCTGGAAGACTGGTCAGAGTTTATTAAACTCTGACAGTCAGAGTTTACTTAGTTGTCGGTGTTATACTCAATGAAGATTCTAGAAGCGATATACTTTGAAGAAGGAAAGAAGCAATGAGATATCGTGATGGCTAAGGAAACGGAACAGAAGACAGAAGCAATTCTTAATTGATAATAATTGTATAGCTGATTTGTAGGAGTATCAATTAAAGATTGTATGTAGCTGTGTACTATATAAACACAGATAGGTTAACCCTAAAAGGGAAGCGAATACTTGAAATATTTTTCTTGTAACCTAGCAGCTCTCTGTGATATTTTACATCACCGAGAGAGGATTTATTAATTCCATACAGTTTATTATTCATAAACAGTGTTCTTATTGTTATTCTCATACATATACTTGATTATATATTATGTATTCGGCCTAACAATTGGTATCAGAGCCTAGGCTGTTTAATATATACAGTTTTCTTTGATCCAAACACAAGTATAATCATGGCTGAAAATATCCAAGCAGGTTCTAATTCCGAAAAGGTTCAACCAACTTCTGTGAGTCGATATGAGACGATTAGGGTTCCAATTCTCAGACCAGCGGAATATCCAATATGGAAGGTAAAGATGACCATGTTTCTGGAAGCCACAGATCCAGAATACCTTGATAGAATCTATGATGGTCCTCATAAGCCGACTAAACTGTCTCATGTTGTTGCTGGTGAAAAACAACAGACTATTCCAAAGGAAAAGAAAGATTTGACTCCTGAAGACATCTCATCAATTGCAAAGGATGCAAAAGTTAGACATCTTCTCCATAGTGCCTTAGATAATGTCATGTCTAACAGAGTTATTGGTTGCAAAACTGCCAAAGAAATTTGGGATGCTTTAGAAGTCAGATGTCAAGGAACAAGTGCTATAAAGAAGAACAGGAAGACTAAACTTACACAGGAGTATGAACACTTTGACTCGAGACCTGATGAAACTTTGACTGAGACATATGACAGATTCTGTAAACTGTTGAATGATTTATCTCTGGTTGATAAAGAATATGATCTTGAAGAGTCTAATCTCAAGTTTCTTCTATCTCTACCTGAAAGATGGGATTTAAAGGCAACAACAATAAGAGATAATTATGAGCTTGCAGATACAGAACTTGATGAAATCTATGGGTTGCTTAAAACTCATGAACTTGAGATAGAACAAAGAAACAGAATATCTGGTAAGAAGACAAAATATGTTGCTCTTAAAGTTGAAGAAAAGCTTCTTAAGAAAGAGACATCAAAGAAGAAAGCTAAGGGAAAGGCTTTGGTCATAAACTCTAAAAGTGAGTCATCAAACACTGATGATGACTCAAACATTGCTGAATCATCTGAATCCGAGGATGATGAAGAACATATGATGCAAATGGCTGTTTTGATGGTGAAGACCTTCAAGAAAATGGAGTTCAAGAACTTCAAGAAAGGAAAGAGATTCTCTAGGAGAGATTCAAACTCTGAAAGGAAGAGTTTCAGAAAGTCTGAAGGAAGGGATACCAAATCTGGGTAGAAAGACAAGCCTGAGATCCAGTGCTACAAGTGTAAAGAGATGGGTCACTATGCTCCAGAGTGCAAGAAAGGAAAATCTGTAAAAGCACTCATCACTAAAGGGATAGACTGGACAGACACCTCAGACTCAGATGAGGGAGTCAACTATGCTCTCATGGCAACTGTTGAAGATGAATCTGAATCATCTGAAAACAAGGTACCCCTAACAACTTATGCTTATGATATTGATAATATATCTGAATTGAGAATTTTTCTTAAAAGCATACATGTTAGTTACAGAGATCAGACTTTAGAAAATGAAAGAATTAAATCTGAGAATCTAAAGCTTAAAGAGAGAAATAAATTTCTTGAAGAAGAACTTGTTAACATGTAACAAGTTCAAAAGGAAAGAGATGATGTTGTTTATGTTGAACATGAGTTGTTTAAGAGATTTAGGCAACTAGAATCTGAATTGGAAAAAGAGAGGAAGATAATTAAAACCTGGACAAACTCTGGAAAAGACACACATCAAGTGTTTCAAACAGATACAGTTGGGTTAGGTTACTGTGAGGAAGATGAACTTAGGTTTAAAGATAAAGTTAAAGTTAGAACACATCTTCCACCTATGAAATTTGTTCCTGATTCCAGTAAGCTAAACTCTGTAGTTGAGACAGAAACTGTTAAGGAAGAACCAGTAAAAAATTGCGTTAAACAGGTTAATGTTGGTTTAATGACAGAGAAACAATTCAAGTATAAGCTCAAAGAGGTAAAGTCTGTCAAGAAACAGAAAGTGTCCAGGAAGAACAGAAATGGAAAAGTAGGCATTAATAAAAGTAATAATCATTTGAATATTACTGATGCTCCTAAAAAACATGTCATAATTGTGGTAGTACTAACCATCTTTCAAGTTTCTGCAGGAAGAACAAAGACATTAATTTGTTACCCTCCAAGTCTGAAGTACAGAATGATTATGTTAGGGTTAGACCACAGACTTTATGCACTCACTGTGGGAGTACTTGGCATTCTATTTATACTTTCAAGAATTATCATGCTATTTATCACAACTATTATGAGTTGAAGCCCAATTTGAAATGGGTTAAAGTTGATTCTGCAAGTGTAAACTCTGATACTGTTAGCTTAAACTCTGTTGATAAGAATTCCGCTGCAAAAGCTAACAATGTTAAGAAAGCCAAAGGATCCAAGCAAGTCTGGATCCTTAAAACTAACTCTCAGTAATTGTTTGTGATTGCAGGGCATAAGGGAGAGCACCCTAGTCTTGGGCAGTGGATGTTCAGGGCACATGACTGGAAATAAAGCCCTGCTATCAGATTATGAGGAGAAGGCTGGCCCAAAAGTTTCCTATGGAGATGGCAATATAGGACGTACTCTGGGATATGGCAATATCAATCTTGGAAGTTTCATCAACACAGACGTAATAATATCTATGAAGCAAGTTTGGTAACAAACTCTGAAGGAAAAACGGTGTGTCTGTCTGCAAAGATGTCTAGTGAAGAGAGCTGGATATGGCATAAGAAGCTCTCTCATCTAAATCTGAACAACATCAATGAGTTGATTCGAAAAGATCTTGTAAGAGGACTTCCAAAATCTATACTCAGCTTAGATGGTCTCTGTGATTCTTGTCAAAAGGCCAAGCAAAGGAAGTCATCTTTCAAGAGTAAGTCTGAATCTTCAGTTGTGGATCCTTATCATCTTCTACATGTTGATCTATTTGGTCCAGTAAATGTAATGTCTCTTGGCAGAAAGAAATATGCTTTAGTCATTGTTGATGAGTACACTAGATACACCTGGGTGTACTTTCTAGCAAAGAAGGATGAAACTGCCTTAACTCTGATGGAACATGTAAAGCTACTGGACAAAGGATCACAGTATAAAGTGAAAATTATCAGGAGTGATAATGGTACTGAATTCAGAAATGCAAAAATGGAAGAATTTTGCAAGGAAAGAGGAGTGAAGCAAGAATTTTCTGCACCAGGGACTCCACAGCAAAATGGTGTAGTTGAAAGAAAGAACAGAACTTTAATCAAAGCTGCCAGAACAATGCTTGATGAAGCAAAATTGCCAACTTATTTCTGGGCAGAAGCTGTTCAAACTGCTTGTTTTACTCAAAATGTTACACTGATCAACAGGCATGGGAAAACACCATATGAGATGGTGAAGAAAAAGAAACCAAACCTGAAATATTTTCATATTTTCGGGTGCAAATGCTTTGTGTTGAAAACTCATCCTGAACAGTTGACCAAGTTTGAATTAAAAGCTGATGAAGGAATTTTTGTTGGATATCCTCTGTCGACTAAAACATTCAGAGTCTATAATCTGAGAACTAAAGTGATCATGGAATCTATACATGTGTCATTTGATGACAAGAAAATAACTGGACTTGAAGATGAAGAAAATCATGATCAACTATGCTTTGAAATTGAAGATCTAAACTCTGATGACGTAAAATCTGATGAAGCCTATCCAACAAACTCTGTTGAAGCATACTCTGAACCTCTACTGGTAAACACTGAGGAAGTTTCTCTGACAGAACAGAATAGAGAACCAGTTGAGGGGGAGCAAGAAGATACTTCGAGAACACCTCAACATGATGACTCACATTCTGAAAGTGAGTCAGCTGAAGAATCTGACACAAAATCTGGCTCAAACTCTGAAAGTTCAAACACTGAGCAGTCCAATTCAGGGGGAGCCTCAGATAATACAGATGGTCGACAAGAAAATCATGAGAGTATGGATCAAGGGGGAGGATCCAATAATGATGAAAGAAGCCACTTACCTACAGCAAGGAAGTGGACACAGGCTCATACACCTGATCTGATTATTGGAGATTCAGATGCAAGTGTGAGAACAAGAAGTGCTACAACAAATGAATGTCGGTTTCATGCATTCCTGTCTCAAACAGAGCCTAAGAAAGTGGATGAAGCTCTTCAAGATGCTAACTGGATAACAGCAATGCAGGAGGAGTTGAATGAGTTTGAGAGAAATGAAGTCTGGACACTTGTACCAAGACCCAAAAACAGATCTGTTGTTGGTACAAAATGGGTTTTCAGAAACAAGACTGACAGCGAGGTAGTAATTACAAGGAACAAGGCTAGACTTGTGGAAAAAGGATATTCACAGCAGGAAGGAATTGACTATGATGAAACCTTTTCTCTAATTGCAAGGTTGGAAGCCATAAGGATTTTTCTAGCATATGCTGCTCACAAGAAGTTTAAAGTCTTTCAGATGGATGTGAAGAGTGCTTTTCTCAATGGGAAACTTGAAGAAGAAGTGTTTGTTGAACAACCACCAGGGTTTGTGGACCCCAAGCACCCAGATTATGTCTACAGGCTTGACAAAGCACTTTATGGACTAAAGCAGGCACCTAGAGCATGGTATCAAACTCTGCCTCAATTTCTTTTAGAGAGTGGGTTCACAAGAGGTACAATTGATAAAACCTTGTTCTATTTCAATTCTGGTAATGATTTGCTTTTAGTTCAAATCTATGTGGATGATTTAATCTTTGGGTCTACTAATGATAAACTCTGTAAGAAGTTTGCCAAGCTTATGCAGTCCAGGTACCAAATGAGCATGATGGGAGAGCTTAGTTATTTTCTAGGCTTGCAGGTAAAGCAAACAGATGATGGGATTTTTATCAATCAAGCAAAATATACCAGAAATCTTCTCAAGAAATTTGGTATGCTTGAAAGTTCATCTGCAACAACTCTTATGGCAACTGCAACCAAGCTAGACAAAGACACAGGAGCTTCAGTAGATATGACAAACTACAGAGGCATGATAGGGTCTCTTCTGTATCTGACTGCAAGTAGACCAGACATCATGTATGCAACCTGTCTTTCTGCAAGATTTCAAGCAGATCCTAGAGAGCCTCATCTAACAGTTGTGAAGAGGATTTTCAAATATCTCAAAGGAACCATAACTTTGGGTTTGTGGTATCCTAGAGAATCAGAGTTTAAGCTTATTGGTTACTCTGATGCAGACTTTGCAGGTTGTAAGATTGACAGAAAGAGCACCAGTGGAAGCTGTCAATTTCTAGGTGACAGACTAGTTTCTTGGTACAGCAAGAAACAGAAATCAATTTCCACATCCACTGCAGAAGCAGAGTATATTGCTGCTGGTAGCTGTTGTGCACAGATTCTGTGGATGAAGAATCAACTGCTGGATTATGGGTTAAGGTACTCTAAAATACCTATTCTCTGTGATAATCAAAGTGCTATTTCTATGACAGGAAATCCAGTACAGCACTCCATGACTAAGCACATCAGCATAAGGTATCACTTTATCAGGGAACATGTGGAGGAAGGAAATATTGAGCTTCATTTTGTGTCTACAGATCAACAGCTTGCAGATATCTTCACCAATCCATTGAGTGAAGCTACATTTACAAGACTGGTAAATGAACTAGGAATGATCTCTGGTTTCGACTAGAGATACTGGTTAGACTCAAAATTTACTCTTCTGTGATATGTTGCTCATGTTTCAATGCATATGTTAACTGGCATGCAAATCATGTTGTTAAACTCTGTTAGCATACTCTGTTGGTTAAACTCTGATGTTAATCTCTGATTGTGGTATTGTCTGAAACATAAACACCGATGAAGAAAATAGTATGAAGCATGATTCTCAGTAAGTAATCATGAATCCTTCTGAGTTATATATGATCTGATCTCAAATGTGTGCAGAAACTTTACACAGCATGATACTGTCTCTATATTTATAGCATCTCTTAGTTTATTGGTCCTATACACTGAGTCTGTATTAGCTGTTTGCACTTTCTCTCATAAATTATATGTGTTAAATGATGTCAGTCTAAACTCTTATAAATAGTTGCTGCTACTTCACCCCCAAGCAAAAGATGTATAACCATGTACAAATTCCTTTGAGATCATGTTGTGCCTAGCAAGACCCAGGAACTTATTGTGTCAATAAGGGCTAAAATTTGAAATTTTTGGTGACTACTCAATTCGCTATGAAGATCCAGGAACTTGCTGTTTCAATAAGGGCTAAAGTTTAAATTTTTGGTGACTAGTCATGAGGCTAGGAAGAACCAGGAAATTACTGTGTTTGTAAGGGCTAAAATTTAAACTTTTAGTGACTAGTTAATTGTTTAGGACGATCCAGGAACTTACTGTTAAGATAAGGGCTAAAATTTCTAAATTTTTGGTGACTAGTGCCAACCTCTGATTACTGGGAAAAAAAAAATTAGACAGGGGGTGAACACAATATATATATAGATACTTATACAAATAAAAAAAATATATGTACAGAGTTTAGATGACATCAGGTTTTGTTCTATATATGAGAGTTTGGGCAACCAGTTTTTACTGATTTAATTTGTGGATTTTATGCACTTTGAGATGCTCTAAATATTTACATTCAGTAAACTATGCTATCCACACACAAATACTCACAACTGTGCACTTTGAGAAAAGAGTTTATTAATGATGTTGGAGAATTGATAAACACTGATGAACTGTGTACTCGACGCCGAGGTAATTTATTTTTAATCTCTGTTGATTAAAATAAATAAATGTGTTTCAGACATTTCACATTTTTTGAGGAACATTTTTTTTTGAAAATAGAGAGTATGATTGACACCAGTTTGTATGAGTTTTGAAAAGGATGAATTGTGTCTAGAAAATAGCAGTAATTATTGCCTGTTTTTACTGCGCATGCGTGTTGGAAACTAACAAGTTACTGCTGGCAGTTACTGCATGTGTGACATATGTCTCACTCACACACTTCACGAGTAAGCCAGTTGTGTGTCTTAATGATTAAAACTCTTCAGTTTTAATTTTTACTTAATCACTATACACACAACGTTCGTATTCTTTACAGACTTATTACATTCACAGATATTGTCACACACACATTTTCACAAACACTTTTCTGCATCAATTTTTCAAACACCTTTCAAAGCTTATTCTCTGATTATTTTTCGAATCTGTTTCTAATTGCAACCACCGTCTTTCACTCTGTTGGATTAGAGTTCGTTCCTAACAATTATGCAGCACCATTGAGTAATGAGAACGTACCGGTGGCGTTTCATTTGTTTCAAAACTTTCTTGCTCAGTCTGCTATTGGGCAATCTCTCGTTGAACCTGCGAAGCTTTCTGGATCGCAAATCAAGGTTTTCTGGGAGACAGGCGTCTATGATGATGGAGGAGAGTTTGGAACTCCTTCGATTGTTTTTGAGTTTCAAGAGCAAGAGTTTGTGGTTACTCCAGGCACTGTTCGTGATGCTTTGGGTTTTGAAGATTTTAATGCATACACAATCTCTGTTGGTGATGTTGAGCTACAGAGAATGATTAGAGAAATTGGTTACAGTGGGTCACTGGCAAGGATAGGTCAGTTGAAGCGGCCGCTTTTGAGGAAGGAATGGAGCTTTTTCTTTGACTGCATTACTCGAGCGTTCGGCAAGAAGTGCACAAATTGGAATGTTATTCCTATTGATAGTCTGCAAATCGGGTATTCTCTTCTCTATGGTAATAACTTTGATTTTGCTAGACTAGTACTGCAAAATATAGGAGAGAAAATGTCAGAAAATAGAAGTGTAGTATACTTTGCTCGCTTTTGTCAATTGATATTTTCTGTTTGTGTAACTGGGATTGAAATTGCTGAGGATGATGTGATTCCCTCTTTTAAGTTGCATAAGAGGATATTTTCTGATTTGACCAACAAGGATGTGAAGAAAGGGAATGTTGGTGACTTATTACTTCCTGAGATAGTCCAACAGTTTCTAAATCCACCTCAACCACAACCACAACCATTAAACACTGATCTTCCTCAATCCACATCCCAAAGACCAAAAACTGGAGGTAGAACTAAGCACAGGGCTTTTAAAGCTGTTAAGGCTGCTAAACCACATTCTGATGCTGAGTTACCAAAGTCTGTTGGTACTTCAAGAATAAAGAAAAGGGCAAACAGACCACACTCTGATGCTGATGAGTCCTTACAGACCAAAAGGAGGAAGCTGGTAGCTGACTATTCATTTGATGAATTGGTTCAAGAATCTACAGACTCTGAAGCTCCAGAAATTATATCTAAAGATGCTACTGTGGATGCTACTGTGCCTGATGAAGCCAGAGCAAATACTGATGACATGAATGCTGAACAACCTGAGCCAACCTTTATTGATCCACTGGAAATGGAGATAGAGGAGAATATTGAAGCACATCCTTCTGCAACTCTTGAAGAGTTTGATAGTATTGATGAGACAGAGGATGTGGCTGCAGCTGATCAACCTACTGTGATTCTTGATGAGTCTATGGCTACTCACACAGAGGTATGCTCTGTTACTCACCAGGTTCTTGAAAAGGGTGAGGAGGTTGATCAGACAACAAAGGCTGTAATTTCTGAGATTATTCTTGAAGATGCTGCAGAGACTGTTCAAGAAGCTGCTGTAGAGCCTATTGTTGAGGCTGATCAAGCAAATGAGAAAGTTTTTGAGAATTTAAACTCTGAAGATATTGCAAATGAAGCTGCACAGGAAAATGTTGCTGAGAATGTTCCTAATTCTCTAAGTGCAGAATCTTCAGCAAAGTCTGATGACGCAGCTGATTCCTCATCTTCTCCAAGGGTTTCTGTTCAACAAAATCCTAAAGTGACTGAGTTTGGTGGTACATCTCACCATGATGCTGAAACTCATTATCAGGATATGTACTTTGCAAATTGGTCAAGTCATGAATGCATTTTTCCTGATCAGAGGGCAGCTGATTTTGTGACAAAGTCTGCCGCAAATATCACCAATCCTGAGCTTCTCACACATCTTAAAGCTACTATAGTTCAAGTCAAGTCTCTTCATAACCGTTTTGATGATGCTCAGAAGGCTGTTACTGGGTTGAGAAATGAAGTGGCTGCAAGGGAAATGTCTTTGAAACAGGATAAATCCTTGTATGTTTCTTTATTTAAAGATCAGGAGTCTTTAAGGAATAGGCCGAGCAAGGTTGAAGACAATCAACTTGTAATGTCTGACAAGCTTGATACCATAGCTGCTTCACTAGAATTGCTCACATCTGTGTTGATTCTAGAGTTGAAGGAACTGAAAGAGATTATGGTAGCTGAGCTTGAAAGGGCTGAAAGAAGATTGCTTATAGACTATCTCAGAACTATACCTGAAGTTGAAGAGATTAAGTAAATGGAGTCTATAAGTTTTTAAGTTTTCTGTTCTAAGTTAAAATATAAACTCTGTGATTTTATAAACACTGCATTTGTTATATGTTTTGACATCATCAATTATCTGTTAACTTGTACATTTTTGTATGCACAAGTTGGGGGAGATTGTTAGATATAATTGCTGATGTTTGTTTATCAGTGTTTAAAGTATCAGGTAAATATCAGAGTTTAGCTGGAAGACTGGTCAGAGTTTGTTAAACTCTGACAGTCAGATTTTACTTAGCTGTCGGTGTTATACTCAATGAAGATTCTAGAAGCGATATACTTTGAAGAAGGAAAGAAGCAAAGAGATATCGTGATGGCTAAGGAAACGGAACAGAAGACAGAAACAATTCTTAATTGATAATAATTGTATAGCTGATTTATAGGAGTATCACTTAAAGATTGTATGTAGCTGTGTACTATATAAACACAGATAGGTTAACCCTAAAAGGGAAGCGAATACTTGAAATATTATTCTTGTAACCTAGCAGCTCTCTGTGATATTTTACATCACCGAGAGAGGAGTTATTAATTCCATACAGTTTATTATTCATAAACAGTGTTCTTATTGTTATTCTCATACATATACTTGATTATATATTGTGTATTCGGCCTAACATCATCAATGTACTTTTGAGCTACCTTCGAGCTGACCTGTTGAGCATCCTGAAGATCCATCCATTGCTCTTGACCAAAGATATAGGTTCTGAATTTTAAGATGTCTTGATCAAGTTTGAATCTCCTACCAGAAAATGCATTGAGAGTTGTCCTTCTTGCCTTGCCCAGCTTTAAATCTTCCCCTTTTCTTTTATGAATAATTTCTTCAAGTTCAAAAGAGCACAGTAGCTCTAGATGGTTAGTTGATCCAACCACTGAATAGTTCAACTCTTTCAGTACACTGGTTCTGAGCTTGTGGAAACTATCCAAGTAAATTTCTTCCATTCCATGCTTGATTCTCAAGGGGTTTTCTAACACACAAGGTTGAAATTTAGGTTCTTTATTCCTCTCCTTGTTCATTTTCTGGTATTTTCTTAAGAGTTCAGCTTCCATTTCCTCAATAGTCTCATCATGAGCAGCTTTAGTTGATTTCTCTTGACTATGCATGACTTGCACTTCTTCTTCAGGGAAATCATCCTCATATTCAATTATTTCTTCATCAGAGTACTCCAATAGGTTAGCAATGTCAGCATCATCATGCAATTCCAAATTCCCATGCTTTTGATAAAATTCTTCATCTCTTTTAGCTTTGTATATCAGAACATGTTCCATGACTTTATTAGGTACATTGTCATAACCTTGCATTAGATTTACCATTCTCTCTAAGATGAAATAATCAATTTTCCTCGTGACTGTCCTCTTTCTGAGTGAGAGATTTTCTGTTACCTCATGTGAAACCAGCTCCATAGTAAAGTCCTTTTGAACCTTTGCTGACCTTGATTTATCATACCAAAGGACATACATGTTGGCCTCACTGTTATCATCCAACTTCACTTCAACATTTTTTATTTCTAGAGCATCTTTCTTCATCATGTCAAAACTGTTGTAGAGTTTTGTTTGGATTGGTTTCTTCAAATTCCTGCCAAGTCCTGTAGCTTTCTCTTTCCCTGAGTACTTTGTTTTTCCTTTCTTTGCTTTAGCAGTCTTCTCAGCTTCAGATTCCTGTCTAGAAAACCAAGCTCTGGCTAAGGATTTTGTCCTTTTAGGCTTGACTACTTCCTTGGTTTCATCCTTGACAGCATCTCCCATGACAGTGTCAGCATCTTTCTCGATAGTATCTTCCATGACAGTGTCTTTTCTGACAGCATCTTTCTCGACAGTGTCTTCCTTGGCAGTGTCTTTGCTGACAGCATCTTTCTCGACAGTGTCTTCCTTGGCAGTGTCTTTGATGACAGCATCTGTCTCGACAGTGTCTTCCTTGGTAGTGTCTTTGCTGACAGCATATGTCATGACAGTATCTTCCTTGACAACTTCTTTGGTGACAACATCTTTTTCAGCATTGATATTGTCAATTGCACACCTTAGGATGTTTGCCTCCAAAGCTTCAAGAGTTTCATATTCCTCCTCTTCTGTAGCACCAGCATTTTTCTTGTCTTGTACAGGAGCTTCTTCTTTACTTTCTTCCTGAGCTGGATTGACAGTATTTTCAGCAGATGTTCCACCAGCATTCCTTGCCACACCAGATCCTCTACTTCATCCAATTCATCATCATCATCATTAAGAGTGTTATCAAATGCACAGCTTTCACCTTGATCTGTTCTTTTGGCATTGGCTTTAGAGATTAACTCCTTCACTATAGAGATGTATTTCATGTTTCTCTTTGCCAGTTGTTTGTGAATTGCTTTGACATCTTGAACTCTCTCCTTGTTGATTTTTGAGTTAAGAATCGTATTTAGCACTTTCATAACTGACCTTGTATCCATTTTTGATGTGCCCTTTAGACTTAAATATTTAAGCTTCTTGACATTGTTCTTTGTGACCATTTCATAGCAGACACAAAATGGATTAAGGCACACCTCTGGAAGTTTCTCTGAGATTAGGTTCAAGATTTGCACATGTAAGATCTCATTGAAGGTTGAGTGGTTTGCTGTAATCTTGCCTCTCATCGCACTCAGCACCCTTGCTTGAAGGTTCGATAGCAACTGCATGGTTATGAACATTGAGATTCATGTGTCCAAATACACATCAATGGCCCATCTTCTTTCCTCACTGATCTTCACACATACACTCACAATCTTGATCATCAGTAGTGTTGAGGTTTGAGTTAGGGTTAAATTTGGCCTTCTTATTATCTCCTCAATTATCCTAATGAATTGTTCATCCTTATTGTGCAGTGTGCTCTCCCTGTAATCCACCATCAAGGTATTTGCCTCTTCCTGATCAATTTCAGCTCCCTCAGTCCACATAGATGGTAGATTGCAGTATTCAGGCAGTTTCCCTTTGCCTTTCCCCAACTTATCCCGCTCCTCCTTTTCTCTCCACACCTTTTGTAGTGCAGTTTCCTGAGGTTGTGGAGTTGGCTCTCTTATTGATACAGGAGGAAGTATTGGTCTCTTAGATTTTGATCTTCCTTGCATTTCCTCCAATACTTCTTTGGACATTAATACTTTCTCCCCATCAATTTCATATTCAAATAGGTTGCCAACTCCACTTGTATGTTGGTCTTCTAATTGCTCCCCCTTTCTTCCTGACTCCCCTTGAGATACATGCACTTCTTTGGTTAAATTACCTTGTTCTTGAACAGATTCTGATCTTACCTCTTTCTCCCCCTTAGGTAAGTTGGCAGCATTAAAATTTGCAGATAATAGCTGAAGTGACTGTTGTATATTAGCAAAACCAGAGGCCACCATGGTAGAAAGGTTGTCAAGCTTAGTTTCCATGGATAGGCATCTGTTCTCCAGGGCTTCCAATCTTAGAGCAGTTTGAGTAGAGGGACCACCAGTTCTCAACCTTCTTGGAGGGGAAGGAAAAGAATGGGGCTTGGAGGCTGAGGGGGTTCTCACACTCTCAGGGTTTTTCTGAGTGATCTCATCACTCCTCACATTTGAACTCTCAAGGCCTAGTGCTTGAACAATGTGGGCTCCCTCAATAGCACTCTGGACATGCTCAAGTCCCTCTCCTTTTGCCAGCTTATTTGGCTGCCTCTCATTTTGAAGCTCACCTCTCTTTTCTTTTATCTCTCTTTTCTTTTGCACTCTCTCCCTCAACCTAGATGCATGGGTATGAGCAGTACTTACATGCATTGCAAAAGAGGGTTTAGAATGTACCTTGATAAGCTGAGAGAGAGGTACATCATCATCAGAGACATCTTCAATGAGAACCTCATCATAATTAGGCTGTGCAGGAGGGACAGCAGCTTTACCAGAAATGTTACTGTCAGCTGTAGGGGTGACAGTAGGTTGCACTGCATTTTGGACAACAGGTTTGGTTGGGACAACAACTTTGACTGCATCCTTGACAACAGGTTGGTCTGTGATAGCAACATTTACAGTGTCTTTGACAGCAACTGAGGCTGTGATTTTCTGGAAGAGTTGTACCTTGTTCTTGCTCAGTGTCTGAAGGAGTGGTTTCCATCTCACTTTGAGAAATGGGTTCTTGTGGACCACTAGATGGGGGCTCATCCAAGATAGAAGATGGATGATGAAAACCTGAAGGGTTGGGACTGTCCCCCTCTCTAGGTTGTGGAGAAGAAACAAATGAATGAGTAGGGAAGGAAGAAGGTGAAAGTGGAGAAAAGAATATTGGCTGCTCCACAAAGGGAATTTGTGAAGCATCAATTTATGAAGTGAAATCCTCATTGTGTCCTGACTCCATGTGTGTTTCTGCAACTGGAGGCTCCTCATGAGGTGAAATATGAGGGTATGCAGACTCTGTACAGGGTGCCTTGGGAGACAGACCAATTTCAATAGATGTCCCCTGTTGAGAAGGAACATCTAGGGAGGTGTTTGATGCCCTATTTTCCTCTACAGTCTTTTGGGAGACTGCAGGGTGGCTGACCGTGGCTTTGGCCCTCTTAGCTCTTTTCTTCTTAGGCTCAAGAGGAACCACTGTGGGTTCTGTTTGACTACCTTCCTTATTTGCTGCACTAGGTGTAGGAACTCCCTCTTGTCTCTCAGTACTACCACCAACATCAGTTTCTAGGGGTCTTTTTCTGGATTCTTGCAAGGCTTGTCTCTGTACTTTGGGAAGTCTAGAGAACCTAGGCTGAGTGTATGGTTTAGAATGTGGGTTAGCTGAATTTGGGTCTAATCCAGCCTCATCCTCGAGAGAGAAGGTTTCATATCCAGAGGGCAATGGAAAGTCAAGGTTAGACACTTGATCAACCATATGTTTGGTGAAGTAGAGTGGAATATGTGCATTTAAATTCTGTGAAGTGAGAGTTGTGTGGGTATTTCTTTTCAAGACATTGTAAACCTCTGTGCGAAGAGCATTTTCATCAAAATCACAAAGAGAATTAATACACATCATTAGAAAGTGAGGATAGAGATTTACCTTCTAACCTATGGCAGCCTTGAGGTGTGCCATGAGTAGCTTTCCAACATCCACCTTGTACCCATGGACAAGAGAGTGGGTGAGCTTCTTGATATAGGTGGGAATCCCGTTCCAACCGGTGGTCTTTGTAGAGAACACCTTCACCGTGGCATCAAGAATCATGCTCCATTCCTTCCTGAGATACTTCCTGTCCATTTCACCAGATGGGTACCACTTAGCTATACCCTCTTCGAGAATGGGTCCCGAATACCCAATTTTCAAGAAGAGCTTCTTCAAGCTAACATCATCTGCAACCTCTGTAAAGGTCTTCCCTGGTTCAAGCACAATCCCTAAAGCTGCATTGATGCCTTGAATAGTGAGAGTGTAGCTTTTCTCTTTGATTTTGAATTTAATGGCGGCATTGTCACCATCTCCCTGAGCAACAACAGACTCCCAGAAGTTTTCAATCCTTTCTAAGTCTAGAACAAGAGTTGAAGTAATAGCATACCCAAGATAGGACTTATTCAAGAAAGAAACAAGTCCTTTGAAATCCTCACCAGCATCATTTGGAGAATAGATACCAACAAAGTTAGTCTGAGAAATTGTTTGTTTAGGTGCCATTGTTGGTAGGAAAGAGGAAAGAAAATGAGTTGAGTGAGTAGAGAGAGAAATGGAGAAGAAAGTTGTTTTGCTTTTTGGTTGTTCTGTGTCAGTTTTGATATTGTCTGATTAACTGTTGTATAAAGAGAGTAGCTCAAGCGTTACGCTGAAAAAGGGGTTAATTGGAATTGTGCTTTTACCCAGTAACTCCACCACGTGGGTTACTCCCTAAATTTTCTGTCAACGTGGAGGTTGAATTGACAATTGTAACGGTCCACTATTATTGACAGTAACTTGTGCGCTGAAACAAACTGTCAGTGACATTTGGGTGATGACAGTAGGTTTGTCTTGAAAGTAGCATAGTCGCGAAAAACTTACTGTCATCGTTAAGTAACTTAATGACAGTATCTTTTAAAACTCTTGACAGAATGTTATTCACTGCTGTCAAGAAACAAACTGTCATGAAATCCTGTGACAGTTACCTTTCTTGATGACATTGACTTTTGTGGAAAACAATAACTGTCAAGGATTTTAACAGAACTTTTCATTAATTTACTTAACTCACGAATCACCATTCACACATATTTAATCCAATTGATAGTTTGTATTCATGCACAATAAGGTAATCATTCAATAAACACAGATGCATACCATTCAAGCACGAAACATGAAGATAGTAGAACAAGTTTTATTAATAAAATCATATTAACAATTGAAAATTACAAATCATGATTTCGTGATTTTATCAACTAGTCCTAAAACTCCTGAACGAGTTTCTTCTTCAGTGCTTCCTTCCTGCTTGAGGAGCACTTGAAGTTCTTTCTCTTGAACTTGCCACTTTGCCTCTTCAGAGGCCTTGGCAACAACTTATTTCTCTTCTTCCTCGTCGAGGATGTCATCCAACTGATCAAACAGTGTTTCCACAATTTCTTTATGTGGAGAAGCACACTGAATCTTGGGCCTGTACTCGATTCCTACTTTATTTTCCATTTTACCTTTTTCTGATTGTGAAAACTAATATGACCTAGTGTCCATTTTAGACGCATATTAGGTAAATAGTAAGGTAAACAGTCAACAGTTTGGAATACCCATACAACTACCACAGATAACAATTAAGAGTTATGTCCTCCACTAATCCAACAATTAACACACATACAGCCAATCAATGCAAATCCTTTGACCAATTTCTCAAACTTTGAGATTATTCATGTTAATGACACACAAAGTCTAACTATCAACAATACGACTAGCACTTAATTCAAGTTTAGCAAAGTCATAGCAAACATGTTGTCGAAAATAAACAGAGACTGTGTGGACAGTAACTTCTCATGACAGTGACTTAAAAGCTACTGTCACAAGCTGCATGTAGAATTTGAAAATGTAAATACCAGTAAGTTAACATACTAGATTAAGCATTCCCAATTCACTTACCAACATGTTAAAGGTGGCTTCATCCAGTGTTTTAGTAAAGATGTCTGCAAGTTGCTTTTCTGTTGGGACATAGATCAGCTTCACAGTTCCTCTTTCAACATGCTCTCTTATGAAATGATGTCTGATATCAATGTGCTTTGTCCTAGAGTGTTGAATAGGATTGTCTGAGATAGCTATGGCACTAGTGTTGTCACAGTAGATAGGAATATTGTTCAACACTAGACCATAATCCAAAAGCTGATTCTTCATCCACAGAATTTGTGCACAGCAACTTCCAGCTGAAATATATTCAGCTTGTAGAGACTAAATGTTGCTTCTTGATAAACCATGACACCAATCTTCCACCAAGAAATTGACAGCTACCTGTTGTGCTTTTTCTGTCAATTCTACATCCAGCATAATCTGAGTTAGAGTACCCAACTAGCTCAAATCCAGTATTTTTAGGATACCAAAGGCCTAGATTAGGAGTGCCCTTTAGATACCTAAAAATCCTCTTGATAGCAACTAAGTGTGACTCCTTTGGATCAGCTTGAAATCTTGCACAGAGACATGTAGCAAACATTATGTCAGGTCTGCTTGTAGTTAAATAGAGGAGAGATCCTACCATGCCTCTGTAAGCACTAGAGTCCACTTTCTTTCCCTTGGGGTCAAGATCCAGATTAGTTGATGTAGAGATGGGAGTCTTGGCAGGTGATGAATCTTCTAAGTTGAACTTTTTGAGAAGTTCTTTGACATATTTGGCTTGACATATGAAGATTCCATCACTTTGCTGAAGAACTTGTAGACCAAGGAAGAATGACAGTTCTCCCATCATGCTCATCTCATACTTGTTTCTCATTAGAGATGAAAACTTTTCACACAACTTCTCATTTGAGGATCCAAAAATAATGTCATCAACATAGATTTGTACCAGAATGATGTCCTTGCCATGATACTTGTAGAACAGAGTTTTATCTACCACACCTCTTGTAAACTGATTTTCCAATAGAAAGGTGGAGAGTGTATCATGCCAAGCTCTGGGAGCTTGTTTCAATCCATAAAGTGCTTTGAACAGTTTGTAAACAAAGTTGTACATTTCAGCATCTTCAAATCCAGGTGGCTATTCAACATACACCTCTTCCTCCAACTCTCCATTTAGAAAGGCACTCTTGACATCCATTTGGAACACTTTGAAGTTACAGTGTGCAGCAAAGGCTAGAAAGATTCTTATAGCTTCAAGTATAGCAACAGGTGCAAATGTCTCATCATAATCTATTCATTCCTGTTGACAGTAACCTTTTGCAACTAGTCTTGCTTTGTTTCTTGTCACCATTCCACTCTCATCCAATTTGTTTCTGAATACCCACTTTGTCTCAATTACTGATTTTCCTTTGGGTCTTGGAACCAACTTCCATACATTGTTTCTTTCAAACTGGTTGAGTTCTTCTTGCATAGCAATCACCCAATCAGAATCCAACAATGTTTCATCAATTGTCTTTGGTTCCATTTGAGACATAAAGCATTAGAACATGTTGTCAGCAGAAACATTGTTCCTTGTCCTTACCCCAGAGGAAGGATTACCAATGATTAGATCATTAGTGTGATCCTTGATTTTGTGGCTCTGGGCAAGCTTCTTTGTTGATCTTGTCGATTAGCTCCAATTTGAGGAGATGAATCTTCACCAGTGCAGTTGTCTCCACCTTGCTCTTCATTAACTCCAGAATCACCATCAATTTGCAAATTGGTTGAAATGGTTTTTGACTGAGCTGGAGTTTGATCAACATCATTAACATTGACAACATCTTTCTCAATATCAATAGTTTGAGTAAGACTAGGTTCTTCATCAACAATTTCTTCTTCTTCCAAGTATCCAATGATTAGATCATTAGTGTGATCCTTGTTCCATTTTGTGGCTCTGGGCAAGCTTCTTTGTTGATCTTGTCGATTAGCTCCAATTTGAGGAGATGAATCTTCACCAGTGCAGTTGTCTCCACCTTGCTCTTCATTAACTCCAGAATCACCATCAATTTGCAAATTGGTTGAAATGGTTTTTGACTGAGCTGGAGTTTGATCAACATCATTAACATTGACAACATCTTTCTCAATATCAATAGTTTGAGTAAGACTAGGTTCTTCATCAACAATTTCTTCTTCTTCCAAGTATCCTTGATTTTCAAATCTAAGGGTCTGCATTTGACCATCTTCATGTACCCCTGGAAACTTGGTTTCATCAAATGTGACATTCACACTTTCTTCAATTATTCTGTGTTCTATGACATAGACTCTGTAGGAAGTCCTTTCTATCCCATATCCCATGAAAATGCCTTCATAAGCTTTGTCATCAAACTTTCCTTTCTTTTCATGGTTGTCCTTCATCATGAAACACTTACTTCCAAACACATGAAAATATTTGACAGTAGGTTTCTTCTCAGTCAACAGATGGTAGGGAGTGCTTCCATGAGTCTTGTTGATTATGGTTCTGTTCTGTGCGTAGCAAGATGTGTTAATAGCCTCTGCCCAGAAGTATGTTGGTAATTTTGCATCATGCAACATAGTTCTAGCAGCTTCAATGAGGGTCATGTTCTTCCTTTCCACAACTCCATTTTGCTGTGGTGTTCTTGCAGCAGAGAATTGTTGAACAATGCCTTCATCCTTGCAGAAATTCCCAAGTAAGGCATTTCTGAACTCAATACCATTATCACTTCTCAAGATTTGAACTTTGGCATTTGGAGTTCTGTCAAGAACTCTTATGTGATCCATGATTACCTGAGCAGCTTCATCTTTTGACTCTAGAAACTTCACCCAAGTGTATCTAGAGTAATCATCCACCATTACTAATGCATATCTTTTCTTGGCTAGCGATAGAACATTGACTGGGCCAAAGAGGTCCATATGAATCAGCTTGAGTGGTTTAGTGTTGGTGTTAACTTGCTTTGACTTGTGCACAGATCTCCTCGGTTTTCCCATTTGACAATCCTCACACAGTCCTTCTTGGCAGAATTCCTGTTGAGGCAGTCCTCTCACCAGCTCCTTCTTCATTAGCATGTTCATTGTCTTGAAGTTGAGATAGGAGAGTTTCCTGTGCCAAAGCATGCTATCACCAACAGTGGATTTACTGTAGAATCAGTAAATTTTATCCTTCTTTGTTGAGCTTAGGTCAGCAACAAACAGGCTCCCTTTCCTTACTCCTTTAAGAGAAAGGCTTATATCCTTCTTGTGATAGATATTGCACACCATCATATCAAAGTCAACCTTGAATCCTCTGTTACTGAATTGGCTGACACTCAGAAGGTTGTGCATCAATCCATCAACAAGGGCAATATCATTTATGACAACATTCCCAATTTCCAAACAGCCATATCCCACTGTGTAACCTTTGTTGTTGTCTCCAAAGGTTATGATTGGGCCAGCTTTCTCCACAAAATGTGATAGCAGGGCTTTATCATCAGTCATGTGTCTTGAGCAACCACTGTCAATGATCCACACAACCTGTTTCTTTTTCTTGCCCTGCAAAACAAAAAAAATTTAGGTTTCTTTTGGTACCCAATCCTTGTTGGGTCCTGCTGACTTAGTAACACCTGAGTTTCCATCATTTTCAACATCAATATCAACATCAGAAATTTTTTGTCTGACTTCTTTTACCACCCACTCAGGTTTAGAATAAGACTTGGTCTTCTTCTTAGTGGGTGTTGCCTTTTTACTGACTTTGGCAGGCTCAGAAGTCTTGACAGCTTGCAAGTAAGAGCATTTCTCAATAGACATAATAGGCAAGTTAAAGCATGTACTCATAGCAGTAATTTTACAGGGCATGCCGTCAGTGTTGTTACAAACATCCATGGTTCTATGCATAATGGGGGTTCTGTGTAAGTTACCATTGACCTCAATCACAATGACTTTAGACTCAATTGGTTTCTTACAAACATTTATTAGATGATGTGAGGAGCCACAGTCTTCACAAGGGACATCGCGAAGTCTGGAATGAAGAGGAGTTCACGATATCAACACTTAGCCGTTTACAACAAGGCAAATCAAGGTACAAAATCAAGAATCAAAAGAGACAAATACTGAAGCATTTGTTCTGGCAAGGTGGTCCAAAGAACAGATGGCAAATCTACAGCTAAACTTGGAGAGAAAGATAAGAGACAAGCAGCTTAAGAAACGGGAAAGACTCTGAAAAGCAGGTGGTCCTTCCTGACATAGTTAACCTCTTATGGCAGGACAAGTTGGACTTTCAGCTAGGGGTAATTGTGTAAATAGTGGTATGCATAGTTTGTATAGGTGAATATATATATCAAGCACACACCACTGTAAGCTGTAAGAGAGATACACATAGTTTTATCTTAAGCACTCTTTTCTCTGTAAGAAAAAACAAGTTACAAACTGTTCTTATTTAGAAGCCAGAAATTCCGTTGTGAATTTCCGGAAAGCTGTAGTATTTAATTTACTCAATACAAAGTAGATTAAAGTGATTGTGTGTGTTGTTTATATTCCGCATATTACATAGCATAATCATATACAATTTATCTTGTGTTTCAAGAATCGAAAAACATCAAACTATCCATTCACCCCCCCCCCCTCTGTCTAGTTTCTAGTGGTATTCATTTCTAACAAGTGGTATCAAAGCGTAGGTTGTTAACGTACAAACAGGAAAAGATCAAGAATGAGTTCACAGAAACTAAGCAGTATCAAGATTCCTCCCTTCAACAAGGAGCACTACAGCTTATGGAAGAAGAAGATGTTACTCTTCATCAAAGCTTCTAACCCCATGTATTTAGACATTCTAAAGCATGGTCCCTTTATTCCAATGATCGAGATTGGTGAAACAAATGTTGGCACTGAGATAATACCAGCCATGCATGTCCCCAAAGACCCCTCAAAATACACTGATCCTGAAAAGGAGAAGATAGCACTGGATGGACATCTTCAACTTATTATTTGTGAATCCATGGGTTTCAACATGTATGGCACTGTGGCTCACTGTACAAGTGCTAAGAAGATGTGGAATCTCATAGAAGTGCTGTGTGAAGGAACTCCTGAAGTAAGAAAGAATAAGAAACAGATTCTTGTTTCACAGTATGAAGCATTCATGGCTCAGCCAAAGGAGGGAATCACAGAAGTATTTGAAAGGTTCAACAAGCTGGTAAATGAGTTCAAACTCTATGACAAAAACTATGAGACAGAAGAGCTCAACATGAAGTTCTTGCTAACTCTGCCAGATCATTTGGAACCAAGAATCTCTTCCCTCAAAGAAAGAGATTTAACAAAGATTGGTTTTGATGTGCTGTATGGTGTTTTGAAAACTTATGAGCTAGAGTTGTTTCAAAAGAGATCTATTCAAGCTAAGCAAGGATTAATGGCAAACACTTCCTGTGCCCTTATTGCTGACAATCTAGGTCAAAGAATGGAGTCTCTTAAAGTCAGTCAGGTTAAGATTGAGGAACTGGAAGTTGAAGACACTGGTGATGAGACTCAAGTTGTCTATGATTTGCCTGAGGATGATGAGTTTTACAGCTTAGATGAACTGGACAAAATGGAAAACAAATCTTTTGCCTATATGGCTAGGAGGTATCCTAACATAAGGTTTAAAAGGAAGCAGCCATTTAGGTCCAAGTACAATGCTGGAAATGCTGGTGGATCTAGTGGCTCAAACACCTTTAATAAAGGGAAAGGGATTGATGGTGCTGCTAAAGGAGGATACAAGTCTGGAAGTGTGGATAGAACCAAGATAATGTGCTATAACTGCAATGAACTTGGGCATTTTGCCACAGAGTGCAAGAAGCCTAAACAAGTCAAAAAGGACAAAGCATACTTAGAGCTTGAAGCCAAGTATGAAGCTCTACTCAAGAAACAACAGGGTAAAGCTTTTATTGCTGAGGGAAAATGCTGGGATGACTCTGATGAAGAAGAAGAACAAGAGTACTCAAACTATGCCTTGATGGCATTTTCTGATGATGGTGATTCCTCAAGTCAGGTACCTATTCTTACTTCTCTTGATATGACTCCCTTTCAATATAAGCAAACTGTTGAAGATATGAGCACTGAAATGTTCAATATTCATACTAGCATGTTAGTAGCAAATGAAGAAATTGATAGACTAACTACTAGAAATCTTGAGCTTACAGAAAAGAATGAGGAACTTGAGTTAATGGTTGTGAGCCTTGATGGTTTGAAAAAGGAGGTTGAGTATCTCAAAAACAAAGTAATTTGTGCTGAACAAATAGAAAAAGCTCTTAGAGAGCAAATTGCTGAAAATGAATTAAAGCTAAGAAGTTTCAAAAACTCATCTGAGCTTATTCAAACCTATCACAAGGAACACACTGAAGACTGCAAGGTTGGAGTTGGTTTTGACTATGAGAATGATAAAGGAAGGAAGAAGGGAAAGGGCAAAGGAAAAGAATCTTTTACAAACAAAAATGCCCCAAACATTCTGTCAAGTGTTGAAAAGCCCATTTTCAAAAAGAGTGTTGTTGAGTTTGATGAAGAACTTTTGATCATCAAACAACAACTTCTTGAAGAAGATGATGCTGCTAAAGACACTTCTTCCTCTCCTAAATCTGTTGATTAGAAAGAGACCAAAGACAATCTTGTCAAGAGTCCTAAAGTCAAGAAAGAAGTTGTTAAGAAAAAGAAACAAAACAGAAATGGTAAAATAGGTGTCAACAAGAGTAACAACTATGCTTATGTGCCAAATGCTCCTAGGAAACAGTGTCAGAAATGCCTATCTATTAATCATTTGACTCATAAGTGTAACAAACAAGTAAATGTTGAAGCTGATAACCTAAGTAACCATTCTGCAGGTTTAAATTCTATTTATGATTCTTTCTGTGGTAATTCAAACTGCATGACATGTTATGTGACTGTGATTGCTAATTGTTTATCTCTTAAGCATAAACTGGATTATGCACAATCTTGTGAATCACACACCCATATGCACACTCACAGGACAGGATCCCCAATCAGGGTTGAGAGGGTGAAAACTTCATGTGAGCCCAAGAGTGTAAACTCCAAAGCCACAGACAAAGTGAAGTCTCCTACTGTGAAGAATGCAATTAATGACAGAAGAATTGTTAACAAAAATGTTTCTAAATCAACTGGACCCTACAAAGTGTGGGTACCAAAAACAACTTAATTACTTTGTGAATGCAGGGCAACAGGAATAAAAGAGTCATATGGATCTTGGACAGTGGATGCTCAAGTCACATGACTGGTGATATAGCCCTGCTATCACAATTTGAGGAAAAGGCTGGACCATCAGTAACCTTTGGAAATGACAACATTGGTTATACCATGGGATATGGCAGTGTCAAATCTGGAAATGTCATAATTGAAGATGTAGCATTTGTTGAAGGACTGAAGCATAACCTCTTGAGTATTGGACAATTCACCAACAGGGGTTTTGTTATGGAATGAAAAGTAGATTTAGATATGTAATTAATGATATATTAATTAGACCTAGTTCGGTCCAAGAATTAGGCCCGATAAAAAGGCCCGAAACCCTAATCATTTATTAATTTCGTAATTAATAAATAAGGGAAATTACCAGCTCATTAAATGAGTCCAAAACATATTAAACTCTTCAAGAATCAGCAATCAAGGCACACAAACCAACTAGGAGTCAGTCTCCTACAAAATAGGATTCACAATCCTGATCTAAGAAGGCGACTTGGCCCCCAAGTCACCTAATTCTATTCTAAATGCAAGGCTCCTGACGCCTATATAAGGACCCTGATCCTACAATCAGAACTACGTTTTTTGGCTTGATTCTCTACATAACAGAGATACGTAGGCATCTTGTGAGGACCTGTTTAGTCACGAACCACGAGAGCAGCCATAAAGACACGATTGTCCACCATCATTCATTGAATACAGCCGTCAACATCTAAATCTACTTTTCATTCCATAACATTTGGCGCCGTCTGTGGGAAGACGACATCAACCATGGCTAGAACACGAAGAACAGCAACCGCTACTGAATCAACTGTCACCACCACTGTTCCAACCACCACGGAATCAGGGTCGTTACCCCTCACGATAGTGGTTTCTCAACCACTAGGGACGTAGCCCATCACCACAGAGGTGGTGTCTCAACCACAAGGGACGAATCCCCAAGCTTCCATGCCTCAGAACGAGACGAACCCTCTTCAGATGGTTGTCTCGCCCCTCGACCATAACCTTCCCCATGGAGCACAGATCTCCACAACCGTGCTTCCTATAAGCACCAATCCAGCATACGGACTGCCCAACTATCCCCCTGAAGCCGGAGGGAGTGGCCATGCCCCAATAATTCATGAACCATACGAACCACCCTACATTCGAGGATTGGGACCTGTCCCTGAAGGAAGATACTTGGATTATTCTGGGCCCTACTCTGATGACTACTCGTCTGATGAAGGACGAGATCGAGCACCCAGAAGAAGAAGAGCCAGCAAAGAGCCCCTTGGAAGAAGGAATCGGGGGGCAACTACAAGGGCACCTATGACTGCCATGGAAAGGATAAGGGCTCATGAGGCCGAGATCCAGAAACTAAAGAAAAACATAGAGATAGAGCAACAAAGGAGGCAGACTCAGCCTTCGAATCAAGGGGCAGGAGATGTCCCCATAATTGATTTAGGAACACCTTCAAGGAGGCAAGAAGGAGCTAGGGCTCCGAGGACGGAAATTCATAAGTCAGATCCCCGTGTTTTGACACAGTTGGGTGACCCAGACGATCCTATTCCACCTTTTACTGAAGAGGTAATGGACGCTCATGTATCAAGGAAATTTAAGATGCCTACTATCAAGGCATATGACGGAACGGGTGATCCCGCAACCCATGTGAGGACTTTTTCGAATGCACTGTTGCTGCAACCAGTCACTGATGCTCTTAAATGTAGAGCGTTTCCTCAAACCCTGGCTGGCATGGCCCAAAGATGGTATAGCCGCTTGCCGCCCAACTCTATCAGTTGTTTCAGAGATTTGAGCACGGCCTTCATCAGTCAGTTCATTAGTGGACGGGTACATGAAAAAAGCTCTGCTTCACTCATGAACTTAACTCAAGGAAAGAACGAGACGTTGAGAGATTATCTCAAACGTTTCACCAAGGAGACATTAAACATACCTGATCTAGATAACAAGGTAGCTATGATAGCCCTTCAACAAGGAACCACAGATGTCTTTTTCAAGATGTCATTGGCTAAACACCCCCCTGAGAGCATGACTGAGCTCCAACAAAGGGTTGGAAAGTACATCAAAGCTGAGGAAAGCATGAAGAAAACTGACACAGGTGGTGGAAATAATGGTGGCTCGAATAAGCGAAAGACGGAGCAAGAGTATGATGTCAAGGACAAATATCCTCGTACGACTAGAGACTCTGATTCAGACACGAAATTTACCGAATATGCAAGGTTGAATGCTCCAAGGAGTCAAATCCTCTTTGACATTGAGAAAGATAGGGACTTTCGATGGCCGAAGCCACTAAGGGGAGATCCTGAGAAGCGAAACAAGAACAAGTACTGTAGGTACCATAAAGACTCGGGCCATGATACTGATGATTGTAGGCAACTCAAGGATGAGATCGAGTTCTTAATCCGAAAAGGAAAACTCGATAAGTTCACTAAGGATGGGAATCGAGGAAATCAGCATGGAAACTATGAAAGGAAAAATTATGATACGAGGGACGACGACCAAGATCATAATCCTAAGCCCCGAGGGCCTGTTATCAATATGATATATGGAGGACCAGCTGCTACGTTAAGGCCTAATGGAGCCGGGGGGCAGGTTCTCCCAATCGAGGTTATGGATTCAAGATATGACGAAGAAATAAGGGACTGAGATGCCAGGAACATGGCATGCCCCAAATTTGAAAGTTTATTATGTTTAATTGTTTCCTAATAGTACAAGTAGCAATAAAGTCGACGAAACCATTATGAGCTTTTCAGCTCTTAATAGGAAGTAAAGCTATGTAAGGGTTGAACCCTCTTATTTAAAGAAAATATTCAAGTTCTTTTTCACTATTTTATTACTTATCTGTGTTTGAGCATTTCCTTATCGTTTTGTTAAAGAGCAAGTTGTACCAATAGCATTTAATTAAAGTGCCAGCCCATTCAAGAGGCCAAGTACTAGGAATTGCCTTACAAAAGATAAGTTAAATAAATATAAGTGAGCAAACAAAATAGATATAACATAAATAGCATGCATGGATGGAAGGTCCCGAAAGATCAAAGAGTTATGTTACAAACGCCAAACAAAATTTTAAAGTCCATAAAAGGACCTTAAATAAAAACAAGATATAGAGAGCCACGCAGGGCCAATAAAATCTACTCTAAGTCATCAGCGGGTCCTTGTCAAGAACAAGGGCATCCCCACGAGGGGCATCTAAGTCCTCTATGAAGTCATCAGTGGTCTCGGACTCATACAAGCCTCGAACGGCTATTAAGGCCCAGGCATTAGCTGACTTCGTGGTTGAATTTACCATTAACAACCAAGAAGTCAGGGGGGCAAGAGATAATACCCCATGAATACCCGAAGTTGGGTGTTCTATTTTGATGGATAATACCCCAAGAATACCCGAAGTTGGGTGTTCTATTTTGATGGACCATCAAAAACAAAATCAAGCGGAGCAGGTTTAGTGTTACAAAGTCCTGATGGATTTTTCATAGAGTATACACTAAAACTTGACTTCCCAACGACAAACAATGAGGCTGAGTACGAAGCCCTGATAGCTGGCTTAGGGCTGGCTGGAGCATTGAGAGTTAAAACCCTGAAAGTAGGTGGAGACTCGAGGCTAGTGGTTTCCCAAGTAAATGGGGAATTTGAGGCCACAGATAAAGTCATGGCCAAGTACTTAAAACTTGTTAAGGCCATCATGACTCAGTTTGATGAATGTTGTGTAGAGCACGTTCCGAGGGAGGAAAACGTGAAGGCTGATGCCTTGTCTAAGTTTGCCTCTTCTGAAATTGAAAACTATGCAGGGAGTGTATACTTCCAAATCTTGAAGACCCCAAGCATCAACGAAAAGTTGGTAGCACCCATTGGTATTTCCAGTTGTTGGATTGATCCCATCAAAGCTCATCTGGAAACTGGGTGGCTGCCCAACGACACTTCAGAAGCACGAAAGCTATACGTCAAAGCACTAAGGTATGCCCTAATTGAGGGAATCCTATACAAAGAAGTCTTTCATCATTCCTTATCTGAAGTGTTTGAGACCCCAAGAGGCAGAATTGGCCCTAAAGGAAGTACATGAAGGAATCTGTGGGCAACACTTGGGGGGCAGAGCCCTTGCACATAAAGTTACCCGTCTAGGTTTCTATTGGCCAAGCATACTTGCTGATGCTAAAAGCTATGTGAGAAAATGTGAACGGTGCCAGAAACATGCACCAGTGGTTAGACAACCACCTGAGATGATGACATCCATTAACTCTCCTATCCCTTTTGCTATGTGGGGAATGGATATACCTGGGCCATTTCCAATGGCGAGTGCTCAAAGAAAGTTCTTGATAGTGGCAATTGACTACTTCACCAAGTGGATTGAGGCTAAGCCATTAGCCAAGATAACCACCAAGCAAGTGATGCAATTCTTCTGGGAAAATGTGATATGTAGGTATGGAATTCCCCGAGTCCTTGTTACGGACAATGGAACTCAATTCAACAAAGACGAGTTCAAGAAATATAGTGAAGAGAATGATATCCAATTACGCTTCACTCCTGTTGCTCATCCTCAAACAAATGAGCAAGCTGAGGTTGCAAATCGAATTATCCTAGATGGACTAAAGAAAAGAGTTTAACACTCCAGAAACACTTGGGCAGACGAATCACTCCCCATACTTTGGGCATATCGTAATACCTGTAAAGTCACCACTGGAGCAACCTCATTTCTGCTGGTATATAGGGCAGAAGCAATGGTTCCAGTAGAGATTACCCACACGTCTCCAAGAGTTGAGGATTACGAATCAGAGACAAATGGAGAAGGCTTGAGGCTAGCTTTAGATCTAATTGATGAAGTTAGAGACGAGGCAAATGCCAAGATAGTTCAGCATCAGAAACGAGCATCTTTCTATTACAACCTAAGGGTTAAAGAGAGATTCTTCCGTCAAGGAGACTTAGTCCTCCGAAAGATTGAGGCATCCGGAGTTGGACAAAAAGGCAAGTTGGCCCCAAATTGGGAAGGACCATATCACGTTAAGAACGTGTTTGGACGAGGCTCGTAAAAGCTAGAAACCCTCGAAGGGCATGAGGTGCCAAAAACTTGGCATGCCTCAAACTTAAAAGTTAATTACGTTTAGTGCATCCTAAAAGGATCCGCTAGTAGGACAAGTAGAAATAAGATTCGATGAAATCATGAGCTTCCCATAAAGCAGATGAAGGATTGAGCCCGTTTTGATTGGTAGAAACATCCTCAAAAGCTTTGCCAAGACAAACTACAAATTATTGCAAAGGAAAACATACAAAATATGCATGTCAACTACACAAATAGAGTTGAATACAACGAACCCCGAAGGGTGAAGGGTTGAAACCCCTGAAAATTCGAGAAAGTAGAGCTCAGAACGAGCTTCGATTCGATATACTGGAAGCTCAAAATTAAAAGAAACAAGTGTAATGTTATGTCTATCTTCGTTCAGGAAGACCCCTCAATGTGTTTATCACTTTTCATGATCCAATCATGAATAATAAATAAACAAAGCATATGTCACAAGCACAAATTAAAACAAAGTCCTAACCCGCGGATCGACCCAAATTCCTGGTCGAAAAATGTGAGGTCGAAAAAGACCCAAGTTGAACTCGAAGATTTCTGGTCGAATTTACACTTAAAATCAAGGTCGACATGTTCAACCTCACTCCACTTCCTAGTCGAAAATGAATACTGGGAATGAGATCGAAATAATACTAATTCCTGGTCGAAAATTTGAGATCGAAAAAGGCCTAAACTTTCTGGTCGAAGTGTTCGACCTCAACACTGTTCTGATCGAAATTAAGCTACAATTCCTGCTCGAAAATGCAAAGAAACGAGGTCGAAAATTCCTGCTCGAAAATGCAAAGAAATGAGGTCGAAAATTTGAGGTCGAAAAAGACCTAAATTTTCTGGTCGAACTGATCGACCTCATTCCAGTCCTGGTCGAAAATCCAGGTCGAAATAGCCTGGATTCCTGGTCGAAAATTTGAGGTCGAAAAAGACCTAAATTTTCTGGTCGAACTGATCGACCTCATTCCAGTCCTGGTCGAAAATCCAGGTCGAAATAGCCTGGATTCCTGGTCGAAAATTTGAGGTCGAAAAAGACCTAAATTTTCTGGTCGAACTGATCGACCTCATTCCAGTCCTGGTCGAAAATGACCTAGGATTCCTGGTCGAAAATCCAGGTCGAAATAGCCTGGATTCCTGGTCGAAAATTCCTGGTCGAATTTATACTAAATTTTCTGGTCGAACTGATCGACCTCATTCCAGTCCTGGTCGAAAATGAACTATAATTCTGGTCGAAAAAACCTCAAAATGAGGTCTAAAAGACCTCAAAATGAATTTTAGGAATAAATGTTAAAAATACCTGTGGGTACACGAAAATTCCTAAAATATTAGGAATAATTATTAAAAATACCTGTGGGTACATGGAAATTCCTAAAAATATTAGGAATAATTATTAAAAATACCCGTGGGTACATGGAAATTCCTAAAAATATTAGGAATAATTATTAAAAATACCTGTGGGTACATGAAAATTCCTAAAATATTAGGAATAATTATTAAAAATACCTGTGGGTACATGGAAATTCCTAAAAATATTAGGAATAATTATTAAAAATACCTGTGGGTACATGGAAATTTCTTAAATATTAGGAATATTTCATATAAATGTCAAATTAGCCTCGAATAAGGCAACAATCGTCGTAAATGTGTAGGTCGCTCCACACTTTGCAATAAGGCGATACTTGTGAAACACTGGTGTAAATAAAGTCCTAGGTAAAGGATAAAAAGACCCCGAATCTCAAAAAAGGTCAATATAATTTCTACGAAAACTTGAAAAGTTTTCCTAGAAATTGGGGGGCAAATGATATGGGCTAAAAATAACCCTAGATATGTAATTAATGATATATTAATTAGACCTAGTTCGGTCCAAGAATTAGGCCCGATAAAAAGGCCCGAAACCCTAATCATTTATTAATTTCGTAATTAATAAATAAGGGAAATTACCAGCTCATTAAATGAGTCCAAAACATATTAAACTCTTCAAGAATCAGCAATCAAGGCACACAAACCAACTAGGAGTCAGTCTCCTACAAAATAGGATTCACAATCCTGATCTAAGAAGGCGACTTGGCCCCCAAGTCACCTAATTCTATTCTAAATGCAAGGCTCCTGACGCCTATATAAGGACCCTGATCCTACAATCAGAACTACGTTTTTTGGCTTGATTCTCTACATAACAGAGATACGTAGGCATCTTGTGAGGACCTGTTTAGTCACGAACCACGAGAGCAGCCATAAAGACACGATTGTCCACCATCATTCATTGAATACAGCCGTCAACATCTAAATCTACTTTTCATTCCATAACAGGTTTCAAAGTGGAATTTGATGAAGATCAATGTCTAATCTCAAAAAGAGGAAGTGGTGAAGTTGTTTTAACTGGTGTGAAGAAAGGAAGCTTGTTTGTAGCTAATCTCAAGGCTGCAGACAAGGGAGAAATTTGTTGTTTCTACACTAAGGCCACAAATGAAGAATTCTGGCTATGACACAAGAAACTGTCTCACTTGAATGTTCAGGCAATGAACTCTCTAACAAAGAGAGAACTCATAAGAGATATGACTGCCTTGGAGTTTGTGCAAGGATGAAGCACCTCAAGTTATTATAGAGCATATCAAGAGAGTTGATAGAGAATCACAAAGCACTGATTCCTCTGTAGTTACTTTGAGAAGTGATAATGGGACTGAGTTCAGAAATTCAACATTGTATGAGTTTTGCAAAGATAAAGGAATTTCTCAACAGTTTTCAGCTCCTAGAACTCCTCAACAAAATGGATTAGTTGAGAGAAAGAATAGAACTCTCATTGAAGCTGCAAGGACAATGCTGTTGGATGCAAAGTTACCTACTAGCTTTTGGGTTGATGCTGTTAACACAGCATGCTATGTGCAAAATAGAACATTGATCAATAAGAAGTCTGGAAAAACTCCTTATTCATTAATGACTGGCAAAAGAGCATCCTTCAAGCATCTTCATGTGTTTGGAAGCAAGTGCTTTGTGATGAAAGATACCTCTGAGCATGTTGGAAAATTTGATGCTAAGGCATTTGAAGGTATTTTCATTGGATACTCTCTGGAAAGGACGGCATACAGGGTGTTTATACCTGAGCAACACAAAGTCATGGAAAGCATGGATGTTACCTTTGATGACAAGAAAACTCCTGGACTTAAAACAAGTGATCAAGACAGTGTGCCTTTAAGATTTGAAAATCAAGGATATCTTGACGATTCTGAAAGTGAGGATGAACCACTTGCTCAAACTGTTCCAGAAAATGAAATTCTTGAAGTTGATGATCTTCTTCAAACACATGTGCAAGGGTTCACAAACACAGGGGGAGAAGAAGAGAATGCAACTGTCAATCAAAATGAGCTTGGAACAGGTCAAGGAAATGAACAGGGTCACACAAGGAAATGGGACAGAGCCCACACTAGGGATCAAATCATTGGAGATCCTGGTGAGGGAGTTAGAACAAGAAGGGCAACACTGAATACATGTCTGTATAGCTGCTTTCTATCACAAGAGGAACCTAAAGTAATTGAAGAAGCTTTGAAGAATTCTGATTGGATTGTTGCCATGCAAGAAGAGTTGAATCAATTTGAGAAAAACAAAGTTTGGGAGCTAGTGCCACCTCCAGAAGGAAAGAATGTTATTGACACCAAATGGGTGTTCAGAAACAAGATGGATGAAGAAGGAGTGGTGATTAGAAACAAAGCAAGGTTGGTTGCCAAAGGATACTGTCAGCAAGAAGGTATTGATTATGATGAGACATTTGCACCTGTAGCAAGACTGGAAGCCATCAGAATATTCTTGGCTTTTGCAGCTCACTCAGATTTCAAGGTGTATCAAATGGATGTGAAAAGTGCCTTCCTAAATGGTGATCTAGCTGAAGAAGTTTATGTATCCCAACCTCCTGGTTTTGAGAATGAAGATTTCCCAGATTTTGTATATAGACTGCTCAAGGCACTCTAAGGACTCAAACAGGCACCTAGAGCCTAGTATGAAACTCTATCTCAATTTCTTCTTGAGCATCAATTTACCAGGGGTACAATTGATAAAACTCTATTCTTCAAGAAGCATGGAAATGATATCATTCTAGTTCAAATCTATGTGGATGATATCATCTTTGGCTCTTCAAATGAAAAACTCTGTGAAATGTTCTCTAAGTTGATGCAGAGCAAATATGAGATGAGTATGATGGGAGAGTTAACCTACTTTCTAGGTTTGCAAGTACATCAAAAGGAGGATGGCATCTTTATAAACCAATCAAAGTATGTCAAAGATCTTTTGAAGAAATATGGTTTAGAAGACTCATCCCCTGCAAAAACTCCCATGTCCACTGCTGTCAAGCTTGATGAAGACAAGAAAGGCAAAAGAGTAGACATCAAGGTTTACAGAGGCATGGTTGGATCATTACTCTATCTCACAGCTAGCAGACCTGATATTATGTTTGCCACATGCTTATGTGCAAGGTTCCAATCTGATCCCAAGGAATCTCACATGATGGCTATCAAAAGAATCTTCAGGTATCTGAAAGGGACTCCTAATCTTGGGTTATGGTATCCAAAAGGCACTGGGTTCAACCTGGTTGGCTACACAGACTCTGATTATGCTGGATGCAGAATTGACAGGAAAAGCACCTCTGGAAGCTGCCAATTCTTAGGTCAAAGGTTAGTGACCTAGTTCAGTAAGAAACAACAATCCACAGCAACATCCACAGCTGAGGCTGAATATATTGCTGCTGGAAGTTGCTATGCTCAATTGCTTTGGATTAGAAATCAACTTATGGATTATGGACTGGTATTGGAACATATACCTCTGATGTGTGACAACACTAGTGCAATATCCATAGTTGTCAATTCTGTAAATCATTCTACTACAAAGCACATTGAGATCAGGTACCATTTCATTAGGGAACATGCTGCAAATGGTACCATAGAAGTCTCTTATGTTCCAACTGAGAAACAATTAGCTGACATATGTACTAAACCTCTAAATGAAGCTGTCTTCAACAGACTTGTGAGTGAAATTGGAATGCTTAATCCTTCATTTAGTTGTTCCAAGTAAGTATGCTAGTTAATTGTTGCAGCAGTAAATTTTCACTGTATTTAAATGCTCTATCCAATTGGAGTGAAAATTAGCTGAGATATGATTTATAAATATCTCAGTATCTTACTGCATATTTTTCAAATCATACTTTTCTGAGAAGTTATGAGTTTTTAAGACATCTCTACATAGATGATCTTGAGAGTTCATGACTTAGTTCAAATCAAACAGACTTATATTGCAAACTGTTGAAATTGTGAGACTTCGCGATATAGTTCATTTCATGAGTTTGCGACATAGTTCATTTTATGACTTCGCGATCTAGAATAACTATATCGACAAGTCTCTAGACTTGACAGAATTTTGATTTAAATTAATTTTATCTCAATTCTTGATTTAAGTCTGACAAAAATGCTTGAAATTCCAAAATGTGAGTTTTAGATAGGGTATTTTCACTATATCGCAAAGTCATCCAAATTCCTTTATCTTCAAGACTTTGCGACATAGTTCAATTCAGGACTCTGCGATATACTTTGCAAGACTTTGCGGTACAGGCCATTTTGAGACTTCGCGACAGACAATTAGTCTGTACATATTCATAACTCTATATCGCAGTGTCTCTATCATATAAATACTTTTTGTCGACCATTCACAACTTCTCACTCTGTCTATTGCTCTCAATTTCTAAAACCTAAACTTTTCTCTCTCTTCTTCAATCTCAATCTCAATTTCAATGGCACCCAAATCTCAAATAGCTTCCTCTTCAAACCCTTTAACCATTCCCAAAGAAACAAATCTTCTCACCATTCCCTCTGAGGCTGAGGCTAACCCAAGGTACAAGTGTTTTGTACGGTTCTTGAACAGTTCCTACCTACGCCAAGCCCTAACCCTGAACCCTACCTTATATGTCGATGTGTTAGAAGGATTCTGGAGAACGGCGTTGGTATCAACAATGGCTAGGGAATATGGAACCTCATTCCAAGAGGTTAATTGTTCAATTAGAGGCAAACACTTCCAGTTTGGGGAAAAGGAAATCAATGAAGCCTTGGGGTTCAAGGAGGGTCATGACCAAGAAGCTACTGATGCTCAAATTGTAGACTTCATGACCTTCATTCTGTATGTTGATGAGATAGATACTGGAAAGCTCAATAAGAAGTTTGTGAGGAGGGAGTGGTCATTTCTGTTTGACGCACTCCAGAAGGTGTTTCTATGCAAGAAGACAGGATGGGACCACATCAGTCACATTGCTGTGAAGCTAGCCTACTCCCTGGCCAACAACCAGGAGATCAATGTGGGAGCCATAATTCTCAATGAATTGGCTCAGAGGCTAGGCAGGACAGTTCGTGGTAGAGGTAATGACATCTTTTATCCCCGCTTTATTCAGTGTATTTTAAATTACCTTGATGCCAATATACATGAACTTGAGGGTATAGATAAAAATAAAATGGCCTATTCCAAGTCCATGTCCAAGATACTATTTGGGTCATTGGACACAAGGAATCATGTTGATGTGAGGCTAAGTGTGACCCAGCATATGCAGGACACATTTGAATCATATCAACTTGCTAAGCCAATATACCATGCTCTTTCCTGGACAGGGGAGGCTGAGACTGAAGGAGCTACACAGTCTAACCCTAGCCTCCCTATCCCATCCAGTAACCCTAATGCAAACACAACTGTAGAAATTAGGGAGCCAAGTGCATCAGTCTCTCAAAAGATTGGTGTTACTAAAAAGAAGACAAAGAAGAGAGCCCTAGAAGTGGTACAAGAATCTGTAGAGATAGAAAGTGAGAATCCTGAGTCACATCTCACCAGACACAGTAAGAAATCAAAATCTAAACCTACCACTGAATCCTCCCAACAGGATTCAGATGTGGCAAAAGGGGTACACCTGTTACTGTCAATGGCCTCTCAACAGGTCATTGACATTGAAAAGAGCAGCCTCCCCACTTCAACCTGTACAGAGTCTGCACAGGGTCAAGAACTCACTCTTGACCCCAGTGGTAATAAGGGTGGTACTACACAGAGTGGAGAGCACATCACTGTTGAAACTCCTCCTATTTCTCAGGGGGAGTTGCCAAAATCTACTCTAAACACATCTTTTCTTCCAGAATCTGCATCTCAAATTTCTTCAAATCAAGAAAGTCATTCTTATGACAATCTTGAACTTGATCACTCACTTCCTGATTCTGTGAGTGAGGCCCTTTCAAGTGACGTGGTGCTTGACACTATGCTCACCACCCAGGACCCACATCTGGTTGGTCAGGAAATGCATGCTGGGGCATATTCTAATGACACCAACACAAACACAGAGGCTTCACCAGTTCTAACTGGAGACTCTGTGCCAAATTCTCCCATCCTTAGGGGTGTGGAACTGTCTTCACAGACAAATAGGGCTGATGTTGTAACACATCCCATTTCAATGGAGACAACATCAGACTCTACAGCCATTCCAAGACTGGAGGAGACTCAAAATCTTACATCTCATGAAGTGCCTAGCACTAGCTCTTACTTGGCTCAGGCCACAATGTCAGAATGACTGAAGCCTGTGCAAAATGACAGGCCTTCAGGATCATCATATGTGCCTTCCAAATTGACAGAAGAAGACATTCTACATCTTAATATGGCACAGATTGATGAGTTCTCAAAGATAGCTCAACATCTCCTCACCTCAAATCTACCAAATGCTGATTATGTAGCTATTTTACTTTGCCACAAGGAGGATGTTGCAGCTCAGCAGGAGAAGATAGTGGATGAAGCTGAACCAGAGGGAAATGTGGATGCCTGGTTGGATGCTAAGAGAACTCTCAAACTCAAGGATGCCCTGGCTTTTCTAAGAGAAGAATACCTCACTTCTCTGGGCTCCAATGCAAAGGATCTCTCTCCTGCTGCAATTTATGATGGTGTTAATGATGTTTACAAGAATCAGTTGAAGGCTCTGCACTATCTTGGGAAAGGGCTTCAATCAGAGATCTATTCTATAAAGGAGGAGACAGATAGATCCCTCACTCAACTAAGAAACTCCTATCTCTCTGATTTTCCCAAGGTGGATGGCATCCTCAAAGAAGTCCAGAAAACCTCTTCTAATGTCAACATGATGGATCTTACTCTTGCCATGGTCACAGAAAACATCAAGAAACTGGCTACCATACTGGACAATCAAGTCAAAGCCAACATAACCTCTAATGCTATGCTGAATGTCATGTGGAAGAATCAGTATGGTGACAAATTGGTGGATGAGGTCCCTATGTCAAACATCTCCAAATTTGACTTTGCCAAGATCAAGGATCAATCTATGAATTCTTTCAAATCTCAGCAACTATTCTCTAAAGTGGATGGTCTAGAAAGAGAAGTGGCCTCTCTAAAAGATGAAAACAGGATGCTTTCTCAATCCTTAAACAAGCTCAATGATAAGCTGGATGACCAAGGCAACAACACTTCTAACATCTTACTGGTGCAACAGCAAATGATGACAACTATGCTCAGGAGTATGAATCTTCCTATTCCTGGTGAGGCTCAAGCCATTTTTTCTGATCCCAAGCCTAAGGGGGAGACAGGAAAGGAGGTTGCACATGAAAAGAAAAAGGGCAAGGGCAAGGGAAAAGCAACTGAAGAAGAATCAACTTTGAAACCTATCACTCTTCCCACTGTGGATGTAATCAACTCAGTAGGGCAAAAGATGTCAGTTACCTCCACTGTCTATCCAAGCACAATGAACGTATATAGTACATCTTCTCAGGTATCAACAGCAGCTCAGCTTGTCAAAGTGAACTGTGTTACAGAGGCCAAACTGGTGGAAGTTGCACAGTCAAGTATTTTTCATGATCAAGCATTCTTGGAACTTCTAAAGGCTAGTGAGGCAAGTGTTGGATACAATACTCTGGAGTATAGGATAAAATTGAAGAGTATAATACATTTCTTCACAGTGGTTGTATGCAGAAGAAATGGAGCATACATAAGTGAGATCGTCATGATTTCCAAAGACAACCACTTGTGGCACTTGTCATTTCAATCCCTGTCACAGCTGAGATACACTGAGGTTGATGAACTTCTAAAAGATCAAATGTTGAGGCTGCCTGAGGTAATCAAGGAACCAAGAACAATTATCTATCAATGCAACCTTGAATCAAGTAAAATTGAACAGCTCATAATTCTCAATCACCTGGAGGTAAGGAACAGAGGCAAGATAGCTCAGATCATTTCAATGCTCAAAGCCAAGAGAGGACAAAGAAGTGAGGAGGAAAAGGAGACCATTCAAATTCTACAAACATTTATGGAGTCTGGCAGAATTCCTCAAACTCAAAAAGAGAAGGAAGAAAGAAAAGATGATAGGGATGATGAGGATAAGAGGTATAGAAGGAGGAACCAATCTAGGAGTAATAAGGATGGAGGTAGTGAGAGCAGCAAGAGCAAAACATCCAAGAAATCCAAAGATAATGATGATGACAAGAGGGACTCCAAGGGAACAAAGGAAACTGTCAAGAGAACAAGAAGTGGAATTCAGCAAGTCAGGGACATTGCTACCAGTGCCTTAACCACAACACAAGACTCTATGTCTAGGGTGGGTACTGTTAGTAATGATCCTTCTAAATCATTATCCAAGACTTCTGAACCTGAATTGTCACAGAAGACAGATGAAGCCACAACAACTCTAAAAAGACACTTCCACAAGGTCACAGCTAGTGGAGTGTTGCAGTGGATCAAGAGCAAAGAAATGAAGCTACTTCCAAATGATGTGGCACTGAAGACTAATTCTCCCTGCTCCAGCAAGCTACCTCAAGTGAAACATTTGAAGATCAAGAGTGTAGCCAGAAGGAAAAGGATTACAAAGAAAAATGGAGTAATCACTAATGTAGTAGGGATCAAAGTGCTTCCTCTGGATGAAGACTATGAGGAAGATGCCCTAGCATTTTTGAGGGCTCAAAGAATCTTTGAAGTCAAAGTGAAGAACAATCATCTTGGGATCAAATACACTGGTGGAAGGGAGAAAGAGATGAAGCAAGGCAGCTGGTAATATTTTCCAATCTATGAACTTGAAAGAATAAATGCCTTATTAAACTTTGAAGAAAAGGAAGAGAGGATGTGGAAAATAGAGATTTCTAGATTCATGAAGATGCACTCTGACTATGAAGAAAATCTAAAGAAGCTGAATGAAGAGAAGAGGTGTCAGAAAGAAAAGGAGATGGCTGAGATGGAAGAAAAGGCAAAGGAGCTGAGGAAAAAAGGGTTGTGCAGGGTAAAGCAAAATCCTTACATTGTGGAGTACAAAAATCATTATGGAGGAAAAAGCAAGATAAGGATGGAGTTTATAGATTCATATGTGGAAAGTGCCCTAAGAACAGCAGCTGAAGATTTAGAAGGCTCTCCTCTCATAGAAGAGTTGATTGCAAGAGATGAAATTCTAAGAGCCATCTCTGATATGAAGAAGAATGAAGAAATAAGGAAGAAGAAAGTCTGTGATGATTTCCTAGAGAAACAATTGGGAACTAAAGCTATGTAGCACAAGGAGAAACTCTGTAAGGCTAAGTTTTCAAGTTGTTATCAAACTCTGTTCATCTTTCTATCTTCTTTATATTTGTCGTTTTATGTTAGTTAGGCTTGTTATCGGACATGAAATTGTGCCTAAGGATCTTACTCACAATTTGTGGGAGATTGTTAGGCTCAAGACATGTCTGAATACCACCATTAACAAGCCTAAGCTATGTGACTATGTCACACTACATGACCTAGTGAATTCTATCACTGGGATATAGTATAGGTCTCTCAATGTACTTGTCTTGTTCTCATGAACATCAGCCTGATCATGTATGCTCAGAATTATAATGAGCTTAGTAAGCTTCTTGCAACTAGAATGTATATAGGCCATTAAATAATTGTCCTGGTAGAAGTTCAGTTTTGTTCATGCAGCAGGATAGAGATGAATAAGGCCCTGAAGAAATAAGTTGCAGAAATTTGTCTAAGGCATTATACAGCAAAGTCAGAATAAAGCTATGTCGTGAAGTCACCAATATCCATGTCGAGAAGTGCTAGATCGCATAGTCCATTTTGTACTATGTCGTGAAGTCCTCAAGACTCATGTCGTGAAGTGTTGAAGTCAGCAAGGTGGTCCTTCCTGACACAGTTAACCTCTTATGGCAGGACAAGTTGGACTTTCAGCTAGGGGTAACTGTGTAAATAGTGGTGTGCATAGTTTGTATAGGTGAATATATATATCAAGCACACACCACTGTAAGCTGTAAGAGAGATACACATAGTTTTATCTTAAGCACTCTTTTCTCTGTAAGAAAAAACAAGTTACAAACTGTTCTTGTTTAGAAGCCAGAAATTCCGTTGTGAATTTCCGGAAAGCTGTAGTATTTAATTTACTCAATACAAAGTAGATTAAAGTGATTGTGTGTGTTGTTTATATTCCGCATATTACATAGCATATTCATATACAGTTTATCTTGTGTTTCAAGAATCGAAAAACATCAAACTATCCATTCACCCCCCCCCCCTCTGTCTAGTTTCTAGTGGTATTCATTTCTAACAATTTTTGCACTCAATTCCTCAAGAGTTTGCTTATATTCAGTGTTAGACATATCAAGCAAGACAAGTGAAGGTACCTGATTTGAAGAGCTTGATGAGTCATCATCAGATTTAGCCATGAGGGCTAAGTTCACATATTCTTCTTTCTCTTCCTCATCAGACTCATCCCAACATCTACCTTAGCCACATAGGCTCTTCCTTGCCCCCCTCTTGAATTGTCCACTTGACCCCCTCTGTCCATTTTCTGAATTTGCTTTGGCCTTCTGCATTCTTTGGCAAAATGACCAAGCTCATTGCAGTTGTAGCATCTGAATTTAGACCTATCCACCATTCCAATTTTGTATCCTCCTCTTGTAGCATTACCAGCAGTCTTGGAAGAATTCCATTTGCTGAACCTTGGTGTTTGACCCTGAGGCTTGTATGACTTGTTTCTTCTGAATCTTATATTTTTAAATTTCTTTGCCTTATAAGCCATGGTTGGATTATCCATCTCTTCTATTGAATAGAAGTCCTCATCTTCAACATCATCCAGTTGCAGCACTACTTTCTCCTCATCATCCACCACCTCTTCAATCTTTAAGGAAGACACTTGAGTTGGTTGAATGATTTGTACTGCTTCACTTGGCAGGGTAACCTTTGGATCATGAGCTACAAGGGCACCAGACATATTAGCCATCTTTCCTTTCAATCCACTTTGTATGGCTCTTTTCTGAAAGAGTTCTAGCTCATATGATTTAAGCACACCATACAATGTTTCAAGAGAAACACTTTTCAGATCTCTTCCTTCTCTGATTGCAGTAATTTTGTGCTCAAGATGCTCAGGAAGAGTGAGTAAGAACTTAACATTGAGTTCTTTCTTCTCATAGAACTTGCCATGAATCTGGAGTTCAGTGAGAAGTTTACTAAATCTTTCAAACATTGGAGTTAGTTCTTCACCAGGTTTTTCCATGAAAGCTTCATATTGAGAAACAAGAATTTGTCTTTGGTTCTCTCTGACCTCTTCACTTCCTTCGCATAGTAACTCGATTTTGTTCCAAATTTCCTTGGTTGTTGTGCATCCAATGACATTCCCACACATGGCTTTATCCAAAGTGAGAGAATCAAGCAGAATGAGTTGCAAGTAGTCATCCAGAACTATCTTTTCTTTTTCTGGTTCTAAAAACTCATATGGCTTCTTGGCAACCCAATGTGCTGGAATAACAACACCATCCACCGTCGAGGCTGCAATCTCTTTCTAGGGAATAAAGGGACCATTCTCGAGGACTCCCATGTATAGTGGATTCGCAGCTTTGATAAATAACAAAAAAATTATTTTCCAAACATTGTAGTTCTTTTTATCAAAAGCTGGGATCTTGATACTACTTGACTTCTGTATACTCGTCATGATCTCAGATTTGTATATCAATCTGTATCTCTGATACCAGTTGTTTGTCCTTGAGTATTGCAGAAGGGGGGTTGAATGCAATACTGATAAATTTCAATCTCTGTTTCAATAACTTAAAACTAAGATTAATGTTTATCAGTAGAAGAAATGCAAACACAAGTAGATTACTCACAAAATAAATGTTTTATTTATTTTGCAAAGTGTTGCTACAACCTTGAGAAAAAATGGGTTTTTCTCAAGCTTCGATTTCTCAGAGTTACACACCATAGAATGAGAGATAGTCTAAGTATACTAATCTTATCTCTATCATCATGGGTTTATGGAGCTGTTGTCATTTTCATGTGGCAGCTCCTTACAATTTGCCTACCGTGTGTCTTACCCAAATTGATATACAAACAGATTTATCATTACAGAAAAAGCAATCTAGATACATTCTATATTTAGCTAACACAATTCCAGTAGATGTTGATTTGTCATACTCTTGAATTGGTGAGCTTTGTCTTGTGATCCCTTAAGCTTCTATCGTAGTCTTTGCAGACCTGATACAGTGTTGGGATACTGCATCACGCCTGTTTCTTGAACATCCAAACTGTCACATGTTTGACTGGATAAATCCCCAAATCAAAGTTTATCCCTTTGAGACATTATTATGTACTCCAAGTTTGTTGTCACAAGAATGCTCTTTTGGTGACAGTATGAAATCCCCGCAATAGATGTTGTCAGGAGTTCCAAGATTGCTGTCAGGAGAATAAAGAGTTGCTGTCTCAAGGCTTCTGCCAATGTTGCTGTCAGAGTGAATATGTTGTCATGACTTGCAACATGATGTCTTCTTGTAACCTTACTGTCAGTGCTATGACGGTAACATTTATTCTTGCTGTCATCCTGATGAATTCCTTGAGGCTTGAACAAGTGAATGAACTTCTTCCAAGAATTACAAACAATTTTATTACAGCAAATTAAAATGGCTACAAGAATACTCTGGCTGTGACAGTATGTTCTACTTAATAAAATTAAGTATTACAAAACACAAAGTTAAGTTGTCTCTAAGCTATCACCCATAAATCCTAACAAGTTTGCACTACATAGTTGTCGGGTTCCAAAGATAGGTACTAGTAGGGCAATAAGCCTGACTAAGATGATACATATCATGGTCATTTACAGTAAAACAAACAATGCCTCTGTCACAATCAACAAGCCAAGAATCTCTGAACCTTTTACCGAAGTAGGGAGATTTGAGATCAGCTAAAGATTAACTAGGACCAAAACAGAAGAATGAAAACATAGGCAAGTCATCATTTTCTGTGTTTTCGATAACGAGACTAGCTTCAGCATATGATCCTGGTCTGACCTGATGAGATTTTACGAAACCAGGGATTGATATTAAGTAACACCAAGGCTTTGAGACTACCTTGAAACGAATTAATGACTTCACCTGAAGCCGTCGTAAAATCTCATAAATCAAATAAGCTGTTAGATATAATTGCTAATGATTGTTTTATCAGTGTTTAAGAAACAGGTACTCATCAGAGTTTACTGGAAGCCAGTCAGAGTTTATTAAAGTCTAACGGGGAGAAAGTTTGCCTTAGTTGTCGGTGCTGATATAAAGATTCTAGAAGCAATATATCTTGAAGATGGAAAGAAGCAAGATATATTGAGACAGTTAAGGAAACGGAACAGAAGATAGAAGCAATCCTAATTTGATATAAATTGTATAGCTAATTTATAGGAATATCAATTAGAGATTGATTCTATGTAGCTGTGTATTATATAAACACAGATAGGTTAACCCTAAAAGGGATGCGAATACTGAATACATAATTCTTGTAACCTAGCAGCTCTCTGTGATTCTTTAACATCACAAAGAGAAGAGTTATTTATATAATTCAGTTGTTGATTCAGAAACAGTGTTCTCAATTGTTATTATCATACTTATATTGATTATATATTGTGTATTCGGCCTAACAATTGGTATCAGAGCCAAGGCTGATTAGTATATACAGTTTATCGATCTAAACACAAGTATAATCATGGCTGACAACTCTCAGGAAGGTTCTAATGCAGGTTCTAATGCTCAGAAGCTTCAACCAACTTCTATTAGTCGATATGAGACTATAAGGGTTCCAATTCTAAGACCAGTTGAATATCCAATATGGAAGGTGAAGATGACCATGTTTCTGGAAGCCACAGATCCAGAATACCTTGATAGAATCAATGATGGTCCTCATATGCCAACTAAATTGTCTCCTGTTATAACTGGTCAAGAACAAAAGACTGTTCCAAAAGAGAAGAAAGATTTGACTCCTGAAGACATCTCATCAATTGCAAAGGATGCAAAGGTTAGACATCTACTACACAGTGCCTTAGATAATGTCATGTCTAACAGAGTGATTGGCTGCAAGACTGCCAAAGAGATTTGGGATGCTTTGGAAGTCAGGTGTCAAGGAACAAGTGCTATAAAGAAAAACAGGAAGACTATTCTAACACAGGAGTATGAACACTTTGACTCTAGATCTGATGAAAGTTTGACAGATACATATGACAGATTTTGTAAATTGTTGAATGATTTATCCCTGGTTGATAAAGAATATGAACTTGAAGAGTCAAATCTCAAGTTTCTTCTATCCCTACCTGAAAGATGGGATTTAAAGGCAACAACAATCAGAGACAATTATGATCTTGCAGATACAGATCTTGATGAAATCTATGGGTTGCTTAAAACTCATGAACTTGAAATAGAACAGAGAAACAAAAGATCTGGAAAGAAGACAAAATCTGTTGCTCTTAAAGTTGAAGAAAAGCCTGTCAAGAAGGAATCATCAAGAAAGAAAACCAAAGGAAAGGCTTTAGTCATTAAATCTGACAGTGAGTCATCAAACTCTGATGATGGCTCAAACACTGATGATGAAGCTTCTGATTCTGAGGATGATGAAGAAGAGATGATGAGAATGGCTGCTTTAATGGTGAAGACCTTCAAGAAGATGGGATTCAAGAACTTCAAGAAAGGAAAGAGATTCTCAAGGAAAGATTCAAATTTTGATAAGAGAAATTTCAGAAAGTCTGATGGAAAATATACCAAGTCTGGAAAGATAGACAAGTCTGAGATCCAGTGCTACAAGTGTAAAGAGATGGGTCATTATGCTCCAGAATGCAAGAAAGGAAAATCTGAGAAAGCACTCATCACTAAAGGCAAGGACTGGGCAGACACTTCAGACTCAGATGAGGGAGTCAATTATGCTCTCATGGCAACTGTTAAAGATGAAGTTGAGTCATCTGGAAACAAGGTACCCCTAACAACTTATGCTTATGATACTGATAATATATCTGAATTAAGAATTTATCTTAAAAGCATACATGTTAGTTATAGGGATCAGACTTTAGAAAATGAAAGAATCAAATCTGAGAATCTAGGTCTTAAAGAGAGGAATAAATTTCTTGAAGAGAAACTTGTTAACATGCAACAAGTTCAAAAGGAGAGAGATGATGTTGTTTATGTTGAACAGGAGTTGCTTAAAAGATATAGGGAAATAGAATCTGAGTTGGAAAAAGAGAGGAAAGTAATTAAAACCTGGACAAATTCTGGAAAAGACACACATCAGGTTTTTCAGACAGATACTGTAGGCTTAGGTTACTGTGAGGGAGATGAACTTAGGTTTAAAGATAAAGTTAAAGTGAAACCACAACTTAAACCTGTGCAATTTGTTCCGGAATACAGTAAGCTAAAGTCTGTTGTTGTAAAAGAAGTTGTTATGGAGCAAATTGAAACTTGTGAAAAACAGGTTAATATTGGTTCAATAACAGAGAATAAGATTGAGCTAGAAGCTGTTAAAGAACTAGTAAAAATCTGTGATAAACAGGTTAATGTTGGTTTGATGACAGAAAAACAATTCAAACATAAGCTCAAAGAAGTAAGTCTGTCAATAAACAGAAAATGTTTAAGAAAAATAGGAATGGAAAAGTAGGCATTAATAAAAGAAATGATTATCTGCCTAATTCTGCTGCTCCTAGAAAAACATGTCATAGTTGTGGTAGTACTAACCATCTTGCCAGGTTTTGCAAGAAGAACAAAGATATTAACTCTTTACCCTCCACATCTGGAGTAAAGAATGATTATGTTAGGGTTAGACCACAGACTTTATGCACACAGTGTGGGAGCACTTGGCATTCCATTTATACTTGCAAGAGTTATCATGCTTGTTGGGATTTATGGGTGATAGCATAGGAACAACTTAACTTTGTATATACTTAATTTTTTAATTAAGTAGAACATACTGTCACAGCCAAAGTATGTTCTTGTAATCAGTATGCAATGTTATTTTAATTGTGTAATTTGGAAGAAGTTCACTTTCTGTGTTCAAGCCTGAAAGAACGCATATTAGATGACAGCATGAATAAAGGTTACTGTCATAAGCATTGACAGTAAGATTACAAGAAGATAGAATGTTGCAAGTCAAGACAGCATATTCACTCTGACAGCAACATTGGCGGAAGACTACGCGACAACAACTTTAGCCCTCGACAGCAACTTGGGAACCTCGACAGCACACTATGCGGGGAACTCCTACTGTCACCAAAAGCACATTCCTGTGACAGCAAGCTTTGCGGCAAAAGTAACTGTGTTGAGAAAGATCCTTGTTCTAGGTATCTTTCTCAGTCAAACCCCGTGACAGTTTCAATGTTCAAGAAACAGGCGTGATGCAATATCCCTAAGCTGCACCAAGTCTGCAAGACTACGACAGAAGCTTCAAGCACTACAAAACAAAAGCGAATCAATTCAAGAGCAAGGTCAAGTCTTTATCTGCTGAATTGTTTTAGCTGGAAATAGAATGAATCTAGGTTGCTTTCTTTGTAATGTATATCTGACATGTTAGCAATTTAGGAAAGTCACATGGGTAAGACAATCTGTAAGAAGCTGCCACTTGACAATGACAACAGCTTCACAAACCCGTGACTGATAGTGATAGGATTAGTCTTATACATACTGTTAATTCATTCTAGAAAAGTAACGAAGACAAGTAAGTGTCTTGGAGAAAACCGAAGCTCGAGAATTCTCTCTTGAGGTTGTAGCAACACTTTGCAAAATAAATAAAACATTTATTTTGTGAATCCTGTCTTCTCTATTTTACTGTTTGTGAATGCATACATATTATTGATAACATTAAATCTTAGTTTTAGTTGTTGAAACTGAGATTGAATTTTATCAGTATTGCATTCATCCCCCCCCCCCCCTTCTGCAATACACAAGGACCAACAACTGGTATCAGAGCCTTCAGATTAACATACATATCTGAGATCCCGAAGAAAATGCAGAAATCAAACAGTATCAAGATCCCAACATTTGATAAAGAGAACTACAACATTTGGAAAAGAAAAATCTTGTTGTTTATCAAAGCTGCGAATCCACTATACCCAGGTATACTCGAGAATGGTCCTTTCATTCCAAGGAAGGAAATTGAAGCCACAACAGTAAATGGTGAGATCATTCCTGCACATTGGGTTCCCAAAGATCCCTCGGAATTTTTGGAAACTGAGAAGGAGAAAATGGTGCTAGATGATCACTTGCAACTCATCTTGCTCGATTCTCTCACGTTGGATAAAGCCATGTGTGGAAGTGTGATAAGCTGCACATCAGCCAAGGAGATGTGGATCAGGTTAGCCTTACTCTGTGAAGGAAGTGAAGAAGTTAAGGGCAACCAAAGGCAAATACTTATATCTCAATATGAGGCATTTATGGCCAAGCCTGGTGAAGACTTAACCTCCATGTTTGAAAGGTTCAGTAAGCTCTTAACTGAACTGCAGATACATGGCAAGTACTATGACAGAAAAGAATTGAATGTCAAGTTCTTGCTTACACTGCCTGATCATCTTGAACACAAGACAACAGCCATACGAGAAGGAAGAGATCTCAACAATATAACCTTTGAGACACTTTATGGCATTCTGAAATCGTATGAACTTGAACTCTTTCAAAAGAGAGCCATACAAAGTGGAACAAGGAACAAGATGGCTAATATGTCAAGTGCCCTAGTAGCACAAGTGCCAAGGATCACACAACCTAGTGAAGCACTACAAATCACTCAACCAACCCCTGTACAATCCTTGAAGATAGAAGAGGTTGTTGAAGATGATGAGAAAGTAGTACTACAGCTCAAGGATGTGGAAGATGAAGACTTCTACACTATGGAGGAACTGGAAAGCATGGACAATCCTACTATGGCTTACATGGCCAAAAAGTTCAAGAACTTTAGGTTCAAGAAGGATAGGTCATTCAGGCCCCAAGGCCAAGCATCCAAGTTCACCAAGGGAAGCTCATCAAAGGCTGTTGTGGGAAGCTCATTCAAAGGAGGATACAAGACTGGATTTGTGGATAGATCTAAATTCAAGTGTTACAACTGTGGTGAACCTGGTCATTTTGCTACTGAGTGCAAAAGACCCAAACAGGTTCAGAGATTTGAGAAAGGAACTGGTGGATACTCCAAGAAGAATCAAGGTAGAGCCTATGTGGCTGAAGGAAAGTGTTGGGATGAGTCTGATGATGAAGATGAAGAAGAATATGTCAATCTAGCTCTCATGGCTAGCACTGATGAAGTAACATCAACATCCTCAAGTCAGGTACCTTCACTTGTCTTACTTGATATGTCCATTGATGAGTATAAGAAAACCATTAAAGACTTAAGTGCTGAAATGTTCAATGTCTATACTAGCTTATCTGCTGCCAATGAGGAGATCACTATGCTGAGTAAGATAAATGAAACACTAAAGTCTGAAAATGAATCTCTTGTTCTCAAAACCAGTTCACTGGACTCCTTAGCTCAGGAGAATGCTAAAATTAAAAATGAATTGAAATGTGCTAAAGAGGTTGAGGAATTCCTGAGAAATGAGATTGCTGAAAATGAATTTAAAATCAAGGCTTATAAAAACTCATCAAAGATAGTTCAGGATTACAATGATAAGCATACAGAAAATCAGTCAGTTGGTATAGGTTTTTCATATGGTAGAAGACCTGGAAAGGAAACTGTGATTCAAGATTGTTCTGGAAATGCTACTGTCAAACCCACCATTCTCAAGAAAGTTAAAACTCCCATTTTCAAAGCTGCAGAAATTGAGTTTGATGAAGAAGCCATGCTCATCAAACAAGAAATTCTTGATGAGGATGAAGGTGTTGACAGCACATTCAAGGATGGAAAGGATACTGTCACAATCCCCAAGACAGTAAACTTACCAAGCAATCAGACAGTAAGTTCAAAAGATGTTGTCACAGTTGGCAAGACATAATCTTCCAAAGATACTGTCAAGAATGGTTCCAAGACAGTAACTTTAAAACCTTCTGTCAAGACACTAGGAATAAAAGATACTGTCAAGGAAAGTTCGACAGCAACTTCTGAACATACTGTCAATCCAGTAACTCCCAAGTCTAAGAATAGGAATGGAAAGGTAGGAGTCAACAAAGGAAATTGATACACTAATGTTGGAGGTGCTTCTAGGAAACTGTGCAATAACTATGGATCTACTCATCACTTAACACATGTTTGTAAGAAACCAATTGAGGAAAAGGTCAATGCAACTGAACTCAATGGTAACTTACACAGAACCCCCCTTATGCATAGAACTATGAGTGTCTGTAATAACATTGAATGTATGCCATGCAAAATTACTGCCATGAGTACATGCTTTAACTTACCTATTCTCACTACTGAAAAATGTTCATACTCAAACACTGTTGAGACTTCTGAGCCTGCTGGCAACGGCAAGAAGGCTCCATCCACTAAGAAAAGGACCAAGTCCAATTCTAAACCTAAGTGGGTGAAAAGAGAAGTCAAACAGGAGATTACTGATAATGCTTGTGACTTTATGACTGAAAGAAACTCAGGAGACACTGAAACTGCAGGACCCAACAAGGATTGGGTACCATATGCATCTTAGACACATTCTGTTTTGCAGGGCAAGAACAAAGATCAAGTCATGTGGATCATTGACAGTGATTGCTCAAGACACATGACAGGTGATAAAGCCCTGCTATCACATTATGTTGAGAAAGCTGGCCCAATCATAACCTTTGGAGACAACAGCAAGGGTTACACAGTGGGATATGGCTGTCTAGAAATTGGAAATGTTGTCATTGAAGATATTGCTCTTGTGGATGGATTGAAGCACAATCTACTCAGTGTCAGCCAATTCAGTGACAGGGGATTCAAGGTTGATTTTGATATGATGCTATGCAACATCTATCACAAGAAGAACAGTAGCCTCTCTCTAAAAGGGGTTAGAAAAGGAAGCTTGTTTGTTGCTGACTTAAATTCAACAAAGAAGGATAAGGTTTACTGTTTCTACAGTAAAGCTACTGTTGGTGACAGTATGCTTTGGCACAGGAAGCTCTCACATCTCAACTTCAAGACAATGAATATTCTGATGAAGAAGGAGTTAGTGAGAGGTTTGCCCCAACAGGAATTCTGTCAAGAAGGACTGTGTGAAGATTGTCAAATGGGCAAACTGAGAAGAGCTGTGCACAAGTCCAAGCAAATGAACACCAACATTGAAGCACTCAAGTTGATTCACATGGATCTCTTTGGACCAGTCAATGTACCATCAATGGCCAAGAAGAGATATGCCTTAGTAATGGTGGATGATTACTCAAGGTACACTTGGGTGAAGTTTCTAGAATCCAAAGATGAAGCTGCTCAAGTGATTATTGATCAAGTCAGAGTTCTTGATAGAACTCCAAACTCAAAAGTTCAAATCTTGAGGAGTGACAATGGTACAGAATTCAGAAATGCCACTCTTGGAAATTTCTGTAAAGATGAAGGAATTGTACAACAATTCTCTGCTGCAAGAACTCCACAGCAGAATGGAGTTGTAGAAAGAAAGAACAGGACTCTTATTGAAGCAGCTAGAACTATGTTGCATGATGCCAAACTGCCAACATATTTCTGGGCTGAAGCTATCAACACAGCCTGTTATACTCAGAACAGAACCATGATCAACAAAACTCATGCAAGTACACCTTACTGTCTGTTAACTGGAAAGAAACCTACTGTCAAATATTTTCATGTGTTTGGGAGCAAATGCTTTATGATGAAGGATAATCATGAGAAGAAAGGAAAATTTGACACCAAGGCTTTTGAAGGACTATTCATGGGTTACAGCACAGAAAGGACTGCCTACAGAGTTTATGTTATGGAACACAGGATTATTGAAGAAAGTGTTAATGTCACATTTGATGAAACCAAGTTTCCAGGACTGCATGAAGAAGGAAAGATGCAGACATTCAGATTTGAGAATCAAGGATACTTGGAAGCTGAGGAAATTGTGGATGAAGAACCTAGCTTCACTCAAGTTGTTGAAGTTGATAAAGTTACTGTCAATGCCACTACTGTCAACCAAACTCCAGCTCAGTCACAGACCATATCCTCTAACATTCATGACAATGGTGACTCTGGAGACAATGAAGAACATGGTGAAGACAATGGGATTGGTGATCATTCAACTCAACAAACTGAAGAAAATGTTCTTGTACAGTCAAGTAGCTTGCCCAGAATCACCAAGTGGAACAAGGATCACTCAAGTGACCTCATCATTGGTGACCCTAATTCTGGAGTGAGGACCAGGAACAAAGTCTCTGCTGACAGCATGTTTTCATGATTCCTGTCTCAAATGGAACCTAAGACAATTGATGAAGCATTGTTGGATTCTGACTGGGTGATAGCCATGCAAGAAGAGCTAAATCAGTTTGAAAGGAACAATGTATGGAAGCTAGTTCCAAGACCTAAGGGAAAGTCAGACATTGAGACCAAATGGGTTTTCAGAAACAAGCTTGATGAAAATGGATCAGTGACAAGAAACAAAGCAAGGCTAGTAGCTAAGGGTTACTGTCAACAGGAGGGAATAGATTATGATGAGACATTTGCACCTGTTGCAAGACTTGAAGCTATAAGAATCTTTCTAGCCTATGTTGCACACTGCAACTTCAAAGTATTTCAGATGGATGTCAAAAGTGCCTTCCTAAATGGAGAATTGGAAGAAGAAGTGTATGTTGAACAGCCACCAGGGTTTGAGGATGCTGAAGTGTATGATTTTGTATACAAACTCTTCAAAGCTTTGTATGGACTAAAGCAAGCACCCAGGGCTTGGTATGACACACTCTCCACTTTGCTCTTGGACAATCAGTTTACTAGAGGAGTTGTGGACAAGACACTTTTCTACAAACACCATGGCAAGGACATCATTCTAGTACAAATCTATGTGGATGATATCATATTTGGTTCAACAAATGAGAGACTGTGTGAGAAGTTTTCCTCTCTCATGAGTAACAAATATGAGATGAGTATGATGGGAGAATTGTCATTCTTTCTGGGATTACAAATTCTTCAACAATCTTATGGAATCTTCATTTGTCAAGCTAAATACATCAAGGAACTTCTCAGAAAGTTCAACTTGGAAGATTCATCACCTGCAAAGACACCAATGTCCACCTCAACCAGTCTGGATCTTGATCCTAAAGGAAAGAAAGTTGATTCAAGCACCTATAGAGGCATGGTAGGATCTCTCCTATACCTAACTGCTAGCAGACCTGACATCATGTTTGCTACATGCCTCTGTGCAAGGTTTCAGAGTGATCCAAAGGAGTCTCACCTAGTAGCCATCAAGAGAATCTTTAGATACCTAAAAGGCACTCCTAACCTAGGTCTTTGGTATCCCAAGAACACTGGATTTGATCTAATTGGCTACTCAGACTCAGACTATGCTGGATGCAAGATTGACAGAAAGAGTACTACTGGTAGCTGTCAATTTCTTGGTGGTAGATTGGTCTCATGGTTTAGCAAGAAGCAGCATTCAGTTTCTACCTCAACTGCAGAAGCTGAGTATATTGCTGTAGGCAGTTGCTGTGCACAAATTTTATGGATGAAGAATCAACTTCTGGATTATGGTCTAGTGTTAAGTGAAATTCCTATCTACTGTGACAACACTAATGCCATAGCCATATCAGACAATCCAGTTCAACACTCTAGGACAAAGCACATTGATATAAGACATCACTTTATCAGAGAGCATGTTGAACAAGGAACTGTGAAGCTGATCTATGTCCCAACTGACAAGCAACTTGCTGACATCTTCACTAAGCCATTGGATGAAGCAACCTTCAACAGGTTGGTAAGTGAATTGGGAATGCTGAATCTGGTATGTTGATTTACTCAGTTTTCTATAATTCCAAATTCTCTAATGAAGCTCATGACAGCAACTTCAAACCTGCTGTCAAGAGAAGTTATTGTCTACTTGGTCTATGTCTGTTATGTGACAGCATGTGTTGATTTGACTTTTCATGTCAGTATTTTGTGCCAGTCTCATACTTTTAAACCGTGTATGACATTAATGTGGTTACTTGTTAAGTTTGAGAGATAAAAATCTGTTCCATTGGACTTTCACACCTTTTTTTTGCATTAATCTGTAGGATTAAAGGAGGACACGACCATTAATTACTTTTGTGGTAGTTGTATGGGTACTCTAACTGTTGACCATTAGACTTTAATCCTTAGACGGTTTTGCCTATAAATTAACCTTAGGTTTCACTAGTCTGCTCTCAGTTTTAAAGTAAATAATGGAAAACAAAGTAGGAATTGAGGTTGGGCTAAAGAAGTGTGATAGTGAACCCTACAATGAAGAGATTGAGGAGCTCTTCGAGGTGATGTTGGATGCCCTCGATGAGATAGATGAAGAAAAGAAACAGGAAGAGGAGGCCAAGGCTCAGGAAGAAGAGAAAGAGCTTCAGGCACTTCTCAAGGAAGAAGGTCGCTCTGAAGAAGAGATTAAGGCAGAGACTTTAGAACTAGTTGATAAAATCATAGAATAATGTACTCAATGTTCTATTTTAATGATTTTATTAATAATAAAAGTTCTTGTTTTTGTGGTTATTGAGTTTATGAAGTGTCTGTGTACTTTGCTTAAATATCTGTGTTGAAACGATTACATTGCTAAATCCATAATGTGTCAATATTAAGTTAAGTATATGAATAAAGCATTCTAATAAGTTTATAACAGAAGTTACTGTCGTTAAGAAGGATACTGTCGTGTGTTTCTTGACAGCAACCTTCTTGACAGCAGGAAAAGACTTTCTGTCAAGACTTGTAAAGGATACTGTCATTCATATGCTTAACGGTGACAGCAAGTTTTTGCGCAATAGTTGCTGTCGCGCAAAACCTACTGTCACCACCTCTTATTACTAACAGATTGTTTCTAGCGCACAGGTTACTGTCAACAATAGTGGACCGTTGAAATTGGATATTTATCCCACGTTGGTCAGTGAATAACGGGCAGTAACTCACGTGTTTAAGAGTGGGTTAAGACACGTTCTTGAAATCCACTTTTTATGCACAAAACGTTTGAGATACCCCTATTTATTCCCCAGTTACTCAGACATATCTCTCTCTTTCTCATCAAACTCAAGGCAAAATACCTTTCTTCCAGCAAAAAGTAACCTTCTTACTTTCTTCTTTTCTTGAAATCTCCATGGCCCCCAAACAGACTCTCTCTCAAACAAACTTTGCTGGCATCTTTTCCCCAAATGATGCTGGTGAAGGCTTCAAAGGACTAGTGTTTTTCTTGAACAAGTCCTATCTCGGTTATGCCATCACCTCAACCCCCATTCTCGACTTAGACAGACTTGAGGCGTTTTGGCAAACTGCTGTTGCTCAAACTGAGGGTGAGAACCCGGGTATTCAATTCACAATCTATGGGCAACAATACACTCTTACAGCTGAGGTCATCAACAATGCTCTTGGAATTACACTTGAAGCAAGACAACAATTTACTGAACTTGCCAATGATGACACTCTAAAGAAGCTCTTCTTGAAGATTGGGTATGCAGGCCCTATTCTCGAAGAGGGGACTACCAAGTGGTATCCAACTGGTGAAATGGATAGGAAACATCTGCGAAAGGAGTGGAGCATGATATTTGATGTGATGGTCAAGGTGTTCTCTACCAAGTCCACAGGCTGGAATGGAATACCCTCCTACATCAAGAAACTGACACATTCTCTTGTCCATGGATACAAGGTGAATGTTGGAGCTCTCCTCATGGCACACCTCAAAGCTGCCATAGGTAAGAAGGTATCACTCTACCCTCGCTTTCTTATGATGTGCATTAATTCATTCTGTGATTTTAATGATGATGCTCCTCGTTTAGAGGCTTGCTCAGTTTTGAAGAAGAACACACACACACTGTTATCTTCACAGAATCTCAATGCACATATTCCACTCTGTTTCACTCAACACATGGTTGATCAAGTGTCCAACCTTGACTATCCATTACCTTCTGGTTATGATTCCTTCACTCTTGAGAATGAAGCTGAATTAGACCCAAATTCAGTTAACCCACATTCTACACCATACACTCAGCCTAGGCCCTCTAGACTTACCAAAGCCCAAAGAGAAGCAGTGCAAGAATCCAGAAAAAGGCCCTTAGAAACTGATGTTGGTGGTAGCTCTGTCAGTCAAGAGGGAGACACTGCACCTAGTGCAGCAAATAAGGAAGGTAGTCAAACAGAACCCCCAGTGGTTCCCCCTGAGCCTAAGAAGAAGAGAGCTAGGAGGACTAAAACCACTGTTAACCAAGCTGCAGTTTCTCAACAAACTGTGGTTACTGAAAGGGACTCAAACACCTCCCTAGATGTGCCTTCTCAACAAGGGACATCTATTGAAATTGGCTTGTCTCCCAAGGCACCCTGTACAGAGTCTGCACAAACTCATGGTTCACAACCTGAGATACCCCCACTTGAAGAAACACACAGTGAGTTAGGGCACAGTGAGGATTTGTGTAACGCCCCCAAATCCGGGGTCAAAGGATTTGGTCGTCACACTGCACTCTTAATCCAAACAACCTGTTCAATATAAAATCAACACAATAATAATAATATCTGTGACCCCAACTCTACCAAGAATCTTTAAAGGTTATAGTGCTAGAAACAAGAATCCAAAATTTCATTACAACAATTTTCCTCTTTACAATCATTCTCTTTACATACAATCTAAAACACTAGTATAACTTCGATAAGAAGTATACCAGGCCACTACTCTTATACAATATCTTATTCAATAGAAAACATCTATATACAAAACCTCTCACTAGCTCCAATGCTCTGGATCAAAACGTCTTTATGCTAATATCTTTCCCCATCTCTGATCAGCTACGCGGACAACTCTTACCAATACACCTTCTTTCCGGCAGGCTAAAATATATATAAATAAAACAAGTATGAGCGAATGAATTGCTCAGCAAGCGCATTATTAAATATAATACGAAAGGTTTCCAAAATAAACTTTGGATTTTCAAATAAACAAGCCTTTGGCTTAAACATTTGTAATCTCTAATATTTTCAAATCAAGTTTGGTAATTTACCACAATTTCTTATTCTTCTTCTCTCATTTGAATAGTTTAAAACACAAAAAGATTTATATTGGTCGCTACGGCGACCGAATCAACAATATCTACAATAGTAAGTAGAACATATGAAATAAATATAACTCATACGTCTTCAAGACCATAGTTTGTATAAAAATACTAGTTTTGAAGATAACAAATCTATTCACAACATTTTCTGAAACCAACAACTCTGGAAGGTTAGAATAATCAAGGGGTAAGAATGAGCCAACACGCTCGGTCAAGAAATAAAGAACGCACTTCAAGACTTCAACATGGTACCGACTGGATATGCGGTATGAATAAAACTCATCAAGATAGATATCTCACGACTGCCAATGGAATCAAGGAAGTGGATTTCAACTATTTGGAATCCAAATGAATTAAGAGTAAGTGATTTCAGCAAGATTGAAACCACCATTTATTAATCAACAACCAACAATTTTACGCAACGAATAAACCTGAATATCAGGTCATAACTCACAAGTACAAAACATATGGATGTAACTCATCTCAGAAATAAGAACTAATATTAGAATTGGATTTTTAACATTTATCAAATCAAAGGTTGTGCTGCTGGCCAGCCACGCAACAACCCCGGACTAGCTCATGCATAGTCCTCTACGGATCCAAGGCCAATCTGGGCCTAAATTACATCGACCATAAATGGCCCGACCAATAATTGGTCCATTTAAAAAAAAACATTCCAATCCTATATTATATACGTCAGGTGTCAGAACAATTGACACCCTTACTTCGACAATCAGGTGTCGGAAGAATCGACAACCTAATACAACAATTGCTGGAAAACTCACGTTCCAGGAAACAGTTCAATTATGAAGAATCCATTAAGGAATAACAATATAATCTAGTATCGACGAGATCGACACAAATGGGGAGGTGCACATGAAAAGTGACAATATAATAAGCATCGACGAGTTCGATGTAACAACTGGGATATAATGAAGAATAAACAATGACATTCTCAACAAGGTTAGGTCTGATATGAAACAGACAATATGATATCAACAGAAAGTGTAACAAGTCAATATAGAGTAGGGTTCAAAGAATAAACAATAACATGCTTAACAAGATTGAATCTGATATGAAACAGACAATATGATATCAACAGAAAAGAGTAACAAGTCAATATAGAGTAGGGTTCAAAGAACAGGCTCTAGATGGCCTCAATAGTTCAAATCATCACATTATGGAAGAATTAATAAAGGTTTACCAGTCTGGTAAATGACAAGAGAGTCAAGTTCAAGTTTAAGAAGAATTCAAGGTGAAGTTTATAAATGAAGAAAATAATGGTTTATCAACTTCTGACAGAAATAGTTCAAGTCCTTCTTACATGTACTTATAATAGATAAGCCTTGTGCTTGAAGGAAGTAAACTAAATCATGCACAGCATATATGAATTCGAATCAGGGAATGGATCAGATGATCGCATTAACAAGAAAGGATAACAAGGTTTGCATAGGTGCAAGGTGAAAAACGGAATACCTGAAGGGCAAGCAACACCACTTCAGAATTTCAGAATAAGTTTTCCCTCATAGGGTTCACAAGTTCCCACTCACCTAGGGTTGGTAATATTCCAACCTAATGTTTTAAAATCATGTCTTTTAAAAGAAAGCCTTAGTATACGGCCCATAATTATCTCTTCAAACTTTTCAATATAATAAGTATATCTTTCCAATCAATATGAAAATATGAATCTAAACTCAAAAGGTATAAAAGAGTACTCGTCAATTTACGAGATTAAATAACATACTTGCAATTCAATGCAAAAGAAATCAACATTTGAAACTTCAGTAATAAGCATTCAACATGCATACTAATAATTCAAGATAATATCCCTTAATTAATAAGCAAGGGTATAAACACTTGCCTCTGGTCCTTAGCTATTTCGTAATGCTGAAACAATACGATCCCTCCTTATTCTGTCTTATTGCACGATTCTCGACTTCCGTCCTTCTTTGCTTTAACGCTCTTGCGAATACCATTAGTCTGCTTCTACCATTTCGAATCCACGTGCCAGCCTCGATAGTCAAACATGAGACGGTACTTAGTCTTCAACGTATGATTTCACATTCCACAAACGATTGTAACTTAACTTCGATAATCTGACTCATCTCGTCCAATAGCCTCTGTTGCACAGACAACCACATTTCAATTGATAGAATGATCACAACTAACTATACAAGTACTCCTCGTAACTCGCTTGACGAAACTCCCCATACTATAAAAGTCAACATCTAAGTCAACGGCCTCGTAAATCTCACTTTCTAACATAACCGACAAATTTCTATCCCAACTACCCCTCGTGATGATATTAGACACGACCAAATACTCAAACAAGTCTCAACACAATTTATTTGCATGCATGACTCAACAATAGATAATTCAAATCATTCACATAACACATTTAAACAAGTACCCGGTTACGTATCAGACGCCCGGTCTAATTATAATATTTAAAACTCAGATACTAGCCCTAGTACGGGCATATACTGACTATAAAACACATTACACAACTCATACGAATCACATAGCACTTATAACTATTTTTAAAACATCACACGAAGCTTATTTGAATTTAAATAAGCCACAAACAATTTTTAAATCAAAAATCGGATTTTTAAATCCAATATAAGTATTTTAAATGCAAATAAATCAATTAATTAAATTAATTGACACTCTTTTAAATGCCCAAACTATTTTTAAATAAATAAACCAAGATAGAAAATAATTAAACTTAATTTTAATTAATTAAATCTAATTAATAATTAATTATTAAGAATTAACTGATTAAAAGAATTAATCAATTAATTAAATAAATTAATTATTAATCAAAAATAATTAAAATAATTAAATTTAATCAATTTTCGAATTTAAATAAATATTTATGAATTTATAAAATTTTCGGAATAATAAAATGTATTTTTAAATCAAAGATATGATTTTTTTAGAATTTTTAAAACAATTTTTGAATTATTTTAAAAATAAAAATCCAGAAACAGTTTTTAGAAATGCAATTAGGGTTTTCTGGATCGAAACCGGGTCGGGTAGGGTTTTGAAAACGGGTCATGAAGAACACGGTGGGTCGCCAAGAACACGTCACCGGAAAACTGGGTTTCCCAGTTTCCGGCCGGCGTCCGGCCAACCCACCGGTTTCCGGCGACCAAAAACCATTCCAAACACACGGATTTTTATGCAGAAATCACAGGAATGTCTCGACGATTACATTACTGAGCCCAGTTAACTGAAATCACGTCAAAATCGTCCAAAACGAACGGAAAGAAAACGGCGGCGCCGTTTCCGGCCAACCGAAAACGGACACCAAATTCAAAACCGATTACACGGTTCAACTCTAAACTCACAGATCTATCCAATGGTACAAACAAAACCAAGAACAAGTCAGTCTATCTCAAACTCCGGCAAAACTCAAGAACTCCGGCGAGCTTTAACTTTTCCGGTTTGCTCGAATTAGGACCTCAAAAATCACATAAAAATTATCAACAGACTCACCACAACACATGCAATCCATTCGTATCATCAATTAACAAGAACAATCAAAAACAAAGATTCCCCCAAATTAAATCAAAAATTCGAAATAAATAATTAAATTAAAAATCGGAAAAACTTAGAAATCATACCCACATGAATTTTGATGATGGATTTAGGTAGAGGATGATGAGAGATTCATTTTGGTTACAAGAACATCGAAATCGGATTCCGATAACGCCTTCAAAATTGAGTTTGATTCTCAAGAACACGAAGAACACGTTTCAGGGGTTTTTAGATTTTTAACTGTAATTAAGCTTTATTATACGCAAAACAAAGTACGATTTGCCTTTTTATATTAAACGGAAAATAATACCCCAAACGACATTTTTGGATCGATACTGATCCGATAGATCGCTTTAAATACAATTTAACAAAATAAACGCTTTAAATCTTTAATAAAGCAGAATACACGTTTCACGAGACGATAAGCATCCATAAAGTACGGATAACTACAAGTATCGTTTAATAATAGATATACGAACCAAAATACTTCTATTACGAATATTTTCGAATACTTTCCATTTTAACGAATGAAATATTGGTACGAACGATATACCAATCTCCCGAATAATTTGGGAACGATCCAAATTTTCTTTTCAATAATTAAAATAAAATAAAATAGTATAACATCCTTTTCAAACTAATTTCAAATTCCCCACACATTTCACATAGCATCACAATATCACATATTCAATCATTTAACGAATAACTTAGCACGTTTAAACAGATAAATCATTTAATAACTCTTAATATGAAATTAAAATTTCATTTCACATCATATAATAACACGTAATTTTCCCGGATCTTACATCCTTTCCCCCTTAACAGGATTCTGTCCTCAGAATCAACTTGCGCAAACATAGGTGGATATTTCCCAACATCTCATTTTCAAATTCCTAGGTTGACTCTTCAACCTTAGGATTTCTCCTCATACTCATACTAATTTGACTCCTCTATTACTCATCACTCTCTCATACTGACTCAATATCTCAATCGGTTACTCAACATAGAACAATTTAACTAAATCTCTATAGGTTCATATTTTATGAAATATACTATGAATACACCACTCACGGGGTGGTAAGCAAACTTATACGCAACTTTCCCAACACACAGTAGATCGACGTAAGGTAGCATTTCAAAATTGTCATAATAACTGTTGTCGTAAGGAAATCTAATCATCTGTAAATGGTACTTCCAATTACCTTAAAAAAAAAATTAGTACACAACCATAGTCTGTCTGAATTATTTACTTAAGTCGCGGATCTCTGCCAAACACATTTGAACCCGTCATTCCATGCCGTACTATTATCTCTCATTAATTAGCCAATAATAACCCAAATAACATCACGATAAGCTCTAGGCCTTAACAACTCTACTACACAGTTTATCTTAACATGTCTCCACTTCCAATCAGGAATCTCTTTAGTTGTAATCGTCTACTATACCTCTGTTACTCTGTCTTCATTTTCCAACACCTCAAGTACTTAGATATTCACCAACACTAACATCCTTTTGAAACCCCTCATATGTATTTTTGCACTTCTTTCTTATTCCTTATACTTTCTCGTTCCCTCCTGTAATTGAATTCCATTTCTTTTTCCATAACTCTTTCCTTTATGTAGCCCTTTCTCTTTAATCAATCCTGGTTGAATCCTTACTTCCGTCATTTCTTTTTGTTAATCTCTTGTTATCATAACCTCAAAGCTCCATTCTTTCTACTCCTTGTACCGAAGATGTTTACGTCTCTAATCTTCCTCTTTCTACTCATACTATCAGCCATCCATATTCTTGGGTCAACTTTATCTACCTCCAATATATCTAACAACTACTTTCAACGATCACATACCTTTCATATCAATTAAATCTTCAGCTGAAAACAACCCATCATTACCTTATCCATTATCTTTAAATCCTTAACACCTCTTCATCTTCCCATATCTTTAAAATTGTTCTACCTAGTTCCAATAACTTAATTGCTCTCCATCTGATTCCTAAATAATTCAGAAGATACATTCACAGTAACACTCAGGACACCTTTTCCATGGTTCCATCTCATTTCCCAAACAGCTTGATCAACTCGACATTATCTTGATTCTCATTCTATACATCCACATTGGCTAGTAAGATCTACCTTAACTATCGTGAGCAAAAGACTTGCAACCATATCATACAATCCTGAAATACTCAAAGATTAACCCATTCTCCATTATTAGCCTATCATCAAATCTTAAAAGTTCTTCTCATTGAGACAAAAATCTATTATGTTCATCTTCCACAACATGGGATATCATCAGCACCATTACACATTTTTCCCCAACTTCCAATCAACTTTTGAATTATCTAACTTCACCTTTCCATATCGTAACGTTAATCGATAGAAAGAGAACAACTGGCTCCATTATATGTTACTAGTATTCTAATCGCATCGTAATCCGCTTTCGCTCGTGGTAATTCAATCGCAAATTCTTCGTTCATCATGGTAGGGTAAATTTTAGTTCACCCTAATGGCATACCTCCCAGATTATTTGGTATAACAAAAATTCATGATATTTTGAAGTGAAAGATTCTATAACGTAGCAAATGTCCCACAATTGGGGTTACCAAATCTGCATATTCCAAAGCAAACATTATTGGAAATAAGAGAATCACTGAGAGATCAATTTGATCACATGAACTCAATGTTGTGTGTCTCTATTAAGACAGTACTAAAGGTAATTAGCCTTCTTGTATTTCACAACACACAAGTGACGGCGTCCCGTCAGACTTCTATCACATAGACAGATAGTCCTTGTGTCCCCTATAAATAGGGTTGTTTACCTCAGTTGGAGTAGAGAAATATGAAAGAAATTTAGAGTTGGAATGACAACCAGGGCCTTTCGATAAGAAAATTCAAATACACACCTTGGATTGAAATTGAATAGATTCCAAAGGTGTTATTTCAAAAAAAAAAAAGAAGAAGAACAACCAGAAAGGAAGTATCAACAAATAGTGTTACATCACAATTAGAGTTATCCACTCCGGAAGAATAAAGGAGTTGGAATTTAAATAACATATTTTCAACAGGCTTCACAATTTTGAAATAGATGTCACAACAACCTCTGATGCAATTGCAATCATGATTGATCAAAAGTATCAAGTACGAGGTCAAAAGGTGGAATATATTCACCAACACAGCTTTCTTTTTAAAGGAATGCCAAATATTTCATTAGGATGGGAAGGTATTACCAAGGTCTTCACATATGACTCCTCTGTCGACTCCTTCGATAGCTCGTTATTCGATTTCAGCCCTTCTTCTCCACGTTATTCGATTTCAGCCCTTCTTTTTCACGTCACAAGGTTATCAATATCGTACGTCGTCGTCGACTCGTAATAGTCCTCGAAGATTCCGCCATAGACGTCTACAAACGCAAGAAGTTCTATCCATTTCAGCATAACTATCTCAATCAAATACCTCCATCTCAACTCACTCATCGGTACTATATCCAATAGTCCAATACGAACTCTAAATGAGCTCTGACGTTCCTTATATAACTATATACACTCCCACACACTCTCGTTTCTAGTTTTACTATAACCCTTGCTCTGATACCAACTGTAACGCCCCCAAATCCGGGGTCAAAGGATTTGGTCGTCACACTGCACTCTTAATCCAAACAACCTGTTCAATATAAAATCAACACAATAATAATAATATCTGTGACCCCAACTCTACCAAGAATCTTTAAAGGTTATAGTGCTAGAAACAAGAATCCAAAATTTCATTACAACAATTTTTCTCTTTACAATCATTCTCTTTACATACAATCTAAAACACTAGTATAACTTCGATAAGAAGTATACCAGGCCACTACTCTTATACAATATCTTATTCAATAGAAAACATCTATATACAAAACCTCTCACTAGCTCCAATGCTCTGGATCAAAACGTCTTTATGCTAATATCTTTCCCCATCTCTGATCAGCTACGCGGACAACTCTTGCCAATACACCTTCTTTCCGGCAGGCTAAAATATATATAAATAAAACAAGTATGAGCGAATGAATTGCTCAGCAAGCGCATTATTAAATATAATACGAAAGGTTTCCAAAATAAACTTTGGATTTTCAAATAAACAAGCCTTTGGCTTAAACATTTGTAATCTCTAATATTTTCAAATCAAGTTTGGTAATTTACCACAATTTCTTATTCTTCTTCTCTCATTTGAATAGTTTAAAACACAAAAAGATTTATATTGGTCGCTACGGCGACCGAATCAACAATATCTACAATAGTAAGTAGAACATATGAAATAAATATAACTCATACGTCTTCAAGACCATAGTTTGTATAAAAATACTAGTTTTGAAGATAACAAATCTATTCACAACATTTTCTGAAACCAACAACTCTGGAAGTTTAGAATAATCAAGGGGTAAGAATGAGCCAACACGCTCGGTCAAGAAATAAAGAACGCACTTCAAGACTTCAACATGGTACCGACTGGATATGCGGTATGAATAAAACTCATCAAGATAGATATCTCACGACTGCCAATGGAATCAAGGAAGTGGATTTCAACTATTTGGAATCCAAATGAATTAAGAGTAAGTGATTTCAGCAAGATTGAAACCACCATTTATTAATCAACAACCAACAATTTTACGCAACGAATAAACCTGAATATCAGGTCATAACTCACAAGTACAAAACATATGGATGTAACTCATCTCAGAAATAAGAACTAATATTAGAATTGGATTTTTAACATTTATCAAATCAAAGGTTGTGCTGCTGGCCAGCCACGCAACAACCCCGGACTAGCTCATGCATAGTCCTCTACGGATCCAAGGCCAATCTGGGCCTAAATTACATCGACCATAAATGGCCCGACCAATAATTGGTCCATTTAAAAAAAAACATTCCAATCCTATATTATATACGTCAGGTGTCAGAACAATTGACACCCTTACTTCGACAATCAGGTGTCGGAAGAATCGACAACCTAATACAACAATTGCTGGAAAACTCACGTTCCAGGAAACAGTTCAATTATGAAGAATCCATTAAGGAATAACAATATAATCTAGTATCGACGAGATCGACACAAATGGGGAGGTGCACATGAAAAGTGACAATATAATAAGCATCGACGAGTTCGATGTAACAACTGGGATATAATGAAGAATAAACAATGACATTCTCAACAAGGTTAGGTCTGATATGAAACAGACAATATGATATCAACAGAAAGTGTAACAAGTCAATATAGAGTAGGGTTCAAAGAATAAACAATAACATGCTTAACAAGATTGAATCTGATATGAAACAGACAATATGATATCAACAGAAAAGAGTAACAAGTCAATATAGAGTAGGGTTCAAAGAACAGGCTCTAGATGGCCTCAATAGTTCAAATCATCACATTATGGAAGAATTAATAAAGGTTTACCAGTCTGGTAAATGACAAGAGAGTCAAGTTCAAGTTTAAGAAGAATTCAAGGTGAAGTTTATAAATGAAGAAAATAAGGGTTTATCAACTTCTGACAGAAATAGTTCAAGTCCTTCTTACATGTACTTATAATAGATAAGCCTTGTGCTTGAAGGAAGTAAACTAAATCATGCACAGCATATATGAATTCGAATCAGGGAATGGATCAGATGATCGCATTAACAAGAAAGGATAACAAGGTTTGCATAGGTGCAAGGTGAAAAACGGAATACCTGAAGGGCAAGCAACACCACTTCAGAATTTCAGAATAAGTTTTCCCTCATAGGGTTCACAAGTTCCCACTCACCTAGGGTTGGTAATATTCCAACCTAATGTTTTAAAATCATGTCTTTTAAAAGAAAGCCTTAGTATACGGCCCATAATTATCTCTTCAAACTTTTCAATATAATAAGTATATCTTTCCAATCAATATGAAAATATGAATCTAAACTCAAAAGGTATAAAAGAGTACTCGTCAATTTACGAGATTAAATAACATACTTGCAATTCAATGCAAAAGAAATCAACATTTGAAAATTCAGTAATAAGCATTCAACATGCATACTAATAATTCAAGATAATATCCCTTAATTAATAAGCAAGGGTATAAACACTTGCCTCTGGTCCTTAGCTATTTCGTAATGCTGAAACAATACGATCCCTCCTTATTCTGTCTTATCGCACGATTCTCGACTTCCGTCCTTCTTTGCTTTAACGCTCTTGCGAATACCATTAGTCTGCTTCTACCATTTCGAATCCACGTGCCAGCCTCGATAGTCAAACATGAGACGGTACTTAGTCTTCAACGTATGATTTCACATTCCACAAACGATTGTAACTTAACTTCGATAATCTGACTCATCTCGTCCAATAGCCTCTGTTGCACAGACAACCACATTTCAATTGATAGAATGATCACAACTAACTATACAAGTACTCCTCGTAACTCGCTTGACGAAACTCCCCATACTATAAAAGTCAACATCTAAGTCAACGGCCTCGTAAATCTCACTTTCTAACATAACCGACAAATTTCTATCCCAACTACCCCTCGTGATGATATTAGACACGACCAAATACTCAAACAAGTCTCAACACAATTTATTTGCATGCATGACTCAACAATAGATAATTCAAATCATTCACATAACACATTTAAACAAGTACCCGGTTACGTATCGGACGCCCGGTCTAATTATAATATTTAAAACTCAGATACTAGCCCTAGTACGGGCATATACTGACTATAAAACACATTACACAACTCATACGAATCACATAGCACTTATAACTATTTTTAAAACATCACACGAAGCTTATTTGAATTTAAATAAGCCACAAACAATTTTTAAATCAAAAATCGGATTTTTAAATCCAATATAAGTATTTTAAATGCAAATAAATCAATTAATTAAATTAATTGACACTCTTTTAAATGCCCAAACTATTTTTAAATAAATAAACCAAGATAGAAAATAATTAAACTTAATTTTAATTAATTAAATCTAATTAATAATTAATTATTAAGAATTAACTGATTAAAAGAATTAATCAATTAATTAAATAAATTAATTATTAATCAAAAATAATTAAAATAATTAAATTTAATCAATTTTCGAATTTAAATAAATATTTATGAATTTATAAAATTTTCGGAATAATAAAATGTATTTTTAAATCAAAGATATGATTTTTTTAGAATTTTTAAAACAATTTTTGAATTATTTTAAAAATAAAAATCCAGAAACAGTTTTTAGAAATGCAATTAGGGTTTTCTGGATCGAAACCGGGTCGGGTAGGGTTTTGAAAACGGGTCATGAAGAACACGGTGGGTCGCCAAGAACACGTCACCGGAAAACTGGGTTTCCCAGTTTCCGGCCGGCGTCCGGCCAACCCACCGGTTTCCGGCGACCAAAAACCATTCCAAACACACGGATTTTTATGCAGAAATCACAGGAATGTCTCGATGATTACATTACTGAGCCCAGTTAACTGAAATCACGTCAAAATCGTCCAAAACGAACGGAAAGAAAACGGCGGCGCCGTTTCCGGCCAACCGAAAACGGACACCAAATTCAAAACCGATTACACGGTTCAACTCTAAACTCACAGATCTATCCAATGGTACAAACAAAACCAAGAACAAGTCAGTCTATCTCAAACTCCGGCAAAACTCAAGAACTCCGGCGAGCTTTAACTTTTCCGGTTTGCTCGAATTAGGACCTCAAAAATCACATAAAAATTATCAACAGACTCACCACAACACATGCAATCCATTCGTATCATCAATTAACAAGAACAATCAAAAACAAAGATTCCCCCAAATTAAATCAAAAATTCGAAATAAATAATTAAATTAAAAATCGGAAAAACTTAGAAATCATACCCACATGAATTTTGATGATGGATTTAGGTAGAGGATGATGAGAGATTCATTTTGGTTACAAGAACATCGAAATCGGATTCCGATAACGCCTTCAAAATTGAGTTTGATTCTCAAGAACACGAAGAACACGTTTCAGGGGTTTTTAGATTTTTAACTGTAATTAAGCTTTATTATACGCAAAACAAAGTACGATTTGCCTTTTTATATTAAACGGAAAATAATACCCCAAACGACATTTTTGGATCGATACTGATCCGATAGATCGCTTTAAATACAATTTAACAAAATAAACGCTTTAAATCTTTAATAAAGCAGAATACACGTTTCACGAGACGATAAGCATCCATAAAGTACGGATAACTACAAGTATCGTTTAATAATAGATATACGAACCAAAATACTTCTATTACGAATATTTTCGAATACTTTCCATTTTAACGAATGAAATATTGGTACGAACGATATACCAATCTCCCGAATAATTTGGGAACGATCCAAATTTTCTTTTCAATAATTAAAATAAAATAAAACAGTATAACATCCTTTTCAAACTAATTTCAAATTCCCCACACATTTCACATAGCATCACAATATCACATATTCAATCATTTAACGAATAACTTAGCACGTTTAAACAGATAAATCATTTAATAACTCTTAATATGAAATTAAAATTTCATTTCACATCATATAATAACACGTAATTTTCCCGGATCTTACAATTTGTCTACTCCTATTGATGATTCACATGTTTCATCTGTGAATCAGTCCCCACTCTCTGCTACACTTTCACCTTCTTCCTTCCCTACACATTCTTTTGTTTCTTCTCCACAACCTAGAGAAGGGGACAGTCCCAACCCTTCAGATTTTGATCATCCATCTCCAATCATGGATGAGCCCCCATCTAGTGGTCCACAAGAACCCATTTCTCAAAGTGAGATGGACACCACTCCTCCAAACACTGAGCTAGGGCAAAGTGGTATTTTGTCAGAAAATGAAACAGCCAACACTTTGTCTGAACTCCAAGGAGCATCTTACCTTCAGGAAGATGCTGTCACAGCCTCTGTTGCTGTCAAAGACACTGGAAATGTTGTTGTCCTGGACACAGCTGCTGTCATGGGTGGAGAGAAAGATATTGTCACTACAGAACCTACTGTCACTCCACCTCCCAAAGTTGCTGTCATGCCAGAACCTGCTATCCAGACTCCAACTGACAGTAACATTCCTGCCAAAGATGTTGTCCAGTCCTCTCAGCCTGATTTTGATGCTGTAATCATTGAGGATGCCTCTGATGATGATCTACCTCTTGCCAAACTCTTAAAGGTACATTCTAAATCTACTCCTTCCATGCATGTTAGTACTGCTCATACCCATGCATCTACGTTGAGTGAGGGTGTGCAAAAGAAAAGAGAGATAAAAGAAAAGAGAGGTGAGCATAAAAATGAGTGGCAGCCAAATGAGCTGGCAAAAGGAGAGGGACTTGAGCATGTCCAGAGAGATATTGAGGGAGCCCACACTATTCAGGCACTAGGCCTTGAGAGTCAAACTGTGAGGGGTGATGAGATCACTCAAAAACACCCTGAGAGTGTGAGAACCCCCATAGCCTCCAAGCCCCTGTCTTTTCCTTCCCCTCCAAGAAGGTTAAGGTATGGTGGCCCCTCTGCTACTTTTGGTAACAGGATTGCAGCTCTTGAAGGACAGTGTGCTACTTTGAACTCCAAACTGGATTCTCTCTCTCAACTGGTGGTTGATGGTTTTGCTGCTACTCAACTCTCTATTCAGTTCCTTACTGACCTGGTAGCTGCCAACTCAACTAAGGGGGAGAAGGTAGCAAGATCAGAATCATTGCCTATTCAGGAATCAGGTGGAACTCAGGGGGAGCCAGTATCTGTGAAGCCCAAAGGGGGAGCAAACCAAGTTTCAGGAGTTAAAAGGAAAGCAAGGACTAAGGGGGAGCAAGCCAAATCAAGCAGCGAATAACCACAGGATAAAGCTGAAGACCTGGTTGAAGTTGAATTGGATGGTGAACAGGTGTTGATGTCAAACGCAACTCAAGATGCAATGCAAAGAAGACCTGCATCTAGACACCCAATCTTGCCTCATGTGGTGATTAGAGAACCTACTCCAGAAACTGCTCTACAGAAGAAATGGAGAGAAATGGAGGAACAAAACAAACTTGGGAAAGGTAAAGGGAAACTGCCTGAATCCATCCAAGAAGGAATCATGTGGTCAAATGGCACTCAATTTGATCAAGAAGAAGCCAATGTCTTGATGGTGGATTACAGGGAGAGCACATTACACAACCATGACAGTGAATTTAGCAGTTTGGTGGAAAAAGCAATGAATGCTCCAAGCAACCGTCCAACCAACACCACAAAACTGTTAAGGGATCAAATTACTAGTGTCAGTGTAATGGTGAATGATGAGAAAAGATGGGCTGTAAGTATTTATCTCACTTCTGGCATATCTTATTTCATCACAATGCAACTATTGCAGAGTCTACCAGCAAAGGTGTTGTGTGCTTTGAAGGGAAAGATCAGGGCAACTCAAACACCATTCAATGAAATATTGGATATGCAAATTCAGAACCTGATCACACAGAAGCTACCTGAAGTCTACTCAAATCCACCAAGTGTTTTCTACAGATCTAAAACTAAGGATGGCACAAGAAGGAACAGCTTCATGAATTTGGTTAGCCCATCCAGAATGGAAACCAAGTCAATTCTGAAGGTACTAGATGGAATACTCAGTTCAAATGCCAATCCAGGTAGAGTTCATGCTGTTCAAGAGATCTACAAAATGCTGGTGTTGAGAGACAAGGCACTAGGAGCTAGAATAAAGGAGCTAATCTCTAGAGCCAATGCCAAAATAGATGATCAAGGTGGAAGTTGCTTCTATAACATTCCTCCTCATGATGATGATGATGATGATGATGATGGAGCTGGTGAGGATGGAGGTGGTGAAGCTTCTGGAAATGCTGGAAATGCTGGTGGAAGTAATTCTGAGAATACTGGTATTCAATCTCAGAATAAAGGCAATGAAGAAACTCCTAGCCAGGAAAAGAAAGATGCTGGTGCAACAGATGAAGAGGAGACAAGAATACTGGAAGCTTTGGAGGCAAGCATTCTTAGATGTGCTATTGACTGCATAAATGCAGAAAAAGATGCTGTCACCAAAGGTACTGTCGACAAGGATACTGTCATAGAAGATGCTGTCATGAAAGACACTGTCGACAAAGGTACTGTCAAGGAAGGTTCTGTCAAGGATGAAACCAAAGCTGCTGTCAAGCCCAAGAGACTGAAAGCTAAAGCTAAGGCATGGTTTACTAGACAGAAACCTGCAGGAAAGCACAAGTACTCAGGAAAGGAAAAGGCCACTGGATTTGGCAGAAATCTTAGGAAGCCAATTCAATCAATTCCTCCCAACAGTCTTAAGATTCAACAAATGAAATCAAAAGAAATTAAGAGTGTTGAGGTTAAGCTGGATGCAAATCAAGAGGCCTCTGAGTACATTCTGTGGTGGGAAGAATCAAGGTCTGCCAAGATTGACAAGGACTTCAATCTGGTAGCCACATCAACCAAGAACAGCACATCAACCATAGATAAAAGAAGAATTGACTTCTTCTACCTGGAAAGAATGGTAGAGTTGCTGGAGAGCTATGATAATGTTTCAGAGTCTGTCATGGAACATGTTCTAAAATATCAGGCTGATAGGGATGCTGAATTCTATCAGAAATTTGGCTACAACTTTGCAGATTTTGATGATGCTGATATTTCAACTGATTTACCAGCTTCTCCTATACCATATCACTGGTACTATGAGTTTGATGATTCACCCACAGAAGAAAGGAAAACCCAACCCACAGAGGAAGGGCAACCCAAGCCAAGCAAAAGACCTGACTCTTCTCAATACGCTCAATATCAGTCAGAACTTGATAAGAAGGAAGCTGAACTCCTGGAAAGATGCAAGACTGCCAACAAGGCAGAAAGTGAAGCTCCAAATTATCAAACATGTATGCTAGAAAATCCCTTAAGAATCAAGCATCTAAAAGAAGAAATCTATGTTTGCAGCTTGCACAAGCTAAAAACAACTATTCTAAAGGATTTACAGTATATGGTTGCTGGATCAATTCATCCCCTGGAGCAGATCTGTTCTGACAAGATAGAGGAACTATTGGAAAGGAGAAAAGGAGAAGATTCGAAGCTGGACAAGCAAAGGAGGATGTCTCTCAATGCTTATCGAGGAAGTAGATTCAAGCTTATACATGAAGAACTCCACTTCAGAAGCTATCCATTTGATCAAGAGCAATGGTTGAATCTCAGGGATGCTAGTTCTCTTATTTCTCCTACTATCAAGAAGATCATTGAAGAAATAGAAGATGTTGCAGTCACACCTGCTGAAATCTCTCTTGTAGAAGGTCTAAGAAGCAGCTTGGTGGAAGCTCTCAGAAGAGAGGAAGTAACGAGACTGAAGAGGAAATCTCAAGCTAAGTAAACATTCTAAATCCGTTCTGATCTTGTTAGTTAAGTTGTCAGCATATATTGTAAATTTGTTGTTATTGTCCATAAAAACAAATTGGGGGAGATTGTTGGGATTTATGGGTGATAGCATAGGAACAACTTAACTTTGTATATACTTAATTTTTTAATTAAGTAGAACATACTGTCACAGCCAAAGTATGTTCTTGTAATCAGTATGCAATGTTATTTTAATTGTGTAATTTGGAAGAAGTTCACTTTCTGTGTTCAAGCCTGAAAGAACGCATATTAGATGACAGCATGAATAAAGGTTACTGTCATAAGCATTGACAGTAAGATTACAAGAAGACAGAATGTTGCAAGTCAAGACAGCATATTCACTCTGACAGCAACATTGGCGGAAGACTACGCGACAACAACTTTAGCCCTCGACGGCAAGCTTGGGAACCTCGACAGCACACTATGCGGGGAACTCCTACTGTCACCAAAAGCACATTCCTGTGACAGCAAGCTTTGCGGCAAAAGTAACTGTGTTGAGAAAGATCCTTATTCTAGGTATCTTTCTCAGTCAAACCCCGTGACAGTTTCAATGTTCAAGAAACAGGCGTGATGCAGTATCCCTAAGCTGCACCAAGTCTGCAAGACTACGACAGAAGCTTTAAGCACTATAAAACAAAAGCGAATCAATTCAAGAGCAAGGTCAAGTCTTTATCTGCTGAATTGTTTTAGCTGGAAATAGAATGAATCTAGGTTGCTTTCTTTGTAATGTATATCTGACATGTTAGCAATTTAGGAAAGTCACATGGGTAAGACAATCTGTAAGAAGCTGCCACTTGACAATGACAACAGCTTCACAAACCCGTGACTGATAGTGATAGGATTAGTCTTATACATACTGTTAATTCATTCTAGAAAAGTAACGAAGACAAGTAAGTGTCTTGGAGAAAACCGAAGCTCGAGAATTCTCTCTTGAGGTTGTAGCAACACTTTGCAAAATAAATAAAACATTTATTTTGTGAATCCTGTCTTCTCTATTTTACTGTTTGTGAATGCATACATATTATTGATAACATTAAATCTTAGTTTTAGTTGTTGAAACTGAGATTGAATTTTATCAGTATTGCATTCAACCCCCCCCCCCTTCTGCAATACACAAGGACCAACAATGTTATTTATCACAACTATTATGAGCTAAAACCCAACTTGAAATGGGTTAGAGCACACTCTGCAAGTGTAAAGTCTGACAATGTTAGTTTAAACTCTGTTGATAATGATTCCGCTGCAAAAGCTAACAATGTTAAGAAAGCCAAAGGATCCAAGCAAGTCTGGATCCTTAAATCTAACACTCAGTGATTGTTTGTGATTGCGGGGCATAAAAGAGAGCACTCTTATCTTGGACAGTGGATGCTCAGGACATATGACTGGAAATAAAGCCCTGCTATCAGATTTTGAGGAAAAAGCTGGCCCAAAAGTTTCCTATGGAGATGGCAACATAGGACATACTCTGGGATATGGCAATATCAATCTTGGAAGTGTCATCATTACAAATGTAGCTCTTGTCTCAGGACTCAAGCATGATCTGCTTTCTGTGAGTCAAATCTGTGACAGAGGATACCATGTAGATTTTCATAATGAACATTGTGAAGTTATCAGCAAATCTACAGGGAAAGTTGTTCTAGTTGGACACAGGCACAATAACATCTATGAAGCAAGTTTGGTAACAAACTCTGAAGGAAAAACTGTGTATCTATCAGCAAGAATGTCCAGTGAAGAGAGTTGGAAATGGCATAAGAAGCTCTCTCACTTAAACTTGAACAACATCAATGAGCTGATTCGAAAAGATCTTGTAAGGGGACTTCCAAAGTCAATACTCAGCTTAGATGGTCTGTGTGATTCTTGTCAAAAGGCCAAGCAAAGGAAGTCATCTTTCAAGAGTAAATCTGAATCTTCAGTTGTGGATCCTTATCATCTTTTACATATTGATCTCTTTGGTCCAGTGAATATAATGTCAATGGGCAAAAAGAAATATGCTTTAGTCATTGTTGATGAGTACACCAGATACACCTGGGTGTACTTCTTAGCAAAGAAGGATGAAACTGCCCTAACTTTGATGGATCATGTGAAGCTATTGGACAAAGGATCACAGTACAAAGTGAAAGTTATAAGAAGTGATAATGGTACTGAATTCAAAAATTCTGAAATGGAAGCTTTCTGCAAGGAAAGAGGAGTGAAGCAAGAATTTTCTGCACCTGGAACTCCACAGCAAAACGGTGTAGTTGAAAGAAAGAACATAACCCTAATCGAAGCTGCCAGAACAATGCTTGATGAAGCAAAAATTGCCTACTTATTTCTGGGTAGAAGCTGTTCAAACAGCTTGTTTTACTCAAAATGCTACACTGATCAACAAGCATGGGAAAACACCATATGAGATGGTGAAGAATAAGAAGCCAAATTTGAAATATTTTCATATTTTTGGATGCAAGTGTTTTGTGTTGAAAACTCATCCTGAACAATTGACCAAGTTTGACTTAAAAGCTGATGAAGGAATTTTTGTTGGATACCCACTATCAACTAAAGCATTCAGAGTCTACAATCTAAGAACTAAAGTGATCATGGAATCTATACATGTGTCATTTGATGACAAGAAAATAACTGGAATAGAAGATGAAGAATATCATGATCAACTTCGCTTTGAAAATGAAGATCTATACTCTGATGCAGCAAATCCAACAAACTCTAACGAAGCATACTCTGATCCTCTACTGGTAAACATTGACGAATTTTCTCTGACAGAACAAAATAGAGAACCAGTTGAGGGGGAGCGTGAAGAAACTTCAGGAACTTCTCAAAGTAATGACTCAAATTCTGAAAGAGGGTCAAATATAGAATCAAACAGAAACTCTGAGTCAAACTTTGAAAGTTCAAATACTGAACAATCCAATTCAGGGGGAGCCTCGGAGAATGCAAATAGTCAAGAAAAAAATCAGGAGAGCATGGATCAAGGGGGAGGATCTAATAATGATAATAGAAGCCAATTACCAACAGCAAGAAGGTGGACACAATCCCATACACCTGACTTGATAATTAGAGATCCAGAAGCTAGTGTAAGAACTAGAAGTGCTACAAATAATGAATGTTTGTTTCATGCATTCTTATCTCAAATAGAGCCCAAGAAAGTGGAAGAAGCTCTTCAAGATGCTAACTGGATAACAGCAATGCAAGAGGAGTTAAATGAATTTGAGAGGAATGAAGTCTGGACACTTGTACCAAGACCAAAGAACAGATCTATTGTTGGTACAAAGTGGGTTTTTCAGAAACAAAACAGACAGTGATGGAGTTATTACAAGGAATAAAGCTAGACTTGTGGCTAAAGGCTATTCACAGCAGGAAGGAATTGACTATGATGAAACATTTGCTCCAGTTGCAAGATTGGAGGCAATAAGGATTTTTCCGGCCTATGCTGCTCACAAGAAGTTTAAAGTCTTTCAGATGGATGTGAAAAGTGCTTTTCTCAATGGGAAACTTGAAGAAGAAGTATTTGTTGAACAACCACCAGGGTTTGTAGATTCCAAACATCCAGATTATGTCTACAGACTTGATAAGGCATTATATGGACTAAAGCAGGCACCAAGAGCATGGTATGAAACTCTGGCTCAATTTCTTTTAGAAAGTGGGTTCACTAGAGGTACAATTGACAAAACCTTGTTCTATTTTAATTTTGGTGATGATTTGTTGTTAGTTCAAATCTATGTGGATGACATAATTTTTGGGTCTACTAATGACAAACTCTGCAAGAAATTTGCCAAGCTTATGCAGTCAAGATATCAAATGAGTATGATGGGAGAGCTTAGTTATTTTCTAGGCTTACAGGTCAAGCAAACAGATGATGGGATTTTTATCAATCAAGCAAAATATACCAAAAATCTTCTCAAGAAATTTGGTATGCTTGATAGTTCATCTGCTACAACTCCCATGGCAACTGCAACAAAGCTAGACAAAGACACATGAGCCTCAGTAGATATGACAAACTATAGAGGAATGATAGGGTCTCTTCTTTATCTCACTGCAAGCAAACCTGATATCATGTATGCAACATGTCTTTGTGCAAGATTTCAAGCAGACCCCAGAGAGCCACATCTAACAGCTGTGAAGAGGATTTTCAAATATCTCAAAGGAACCATAACTCTTGGTTTGTGGTATCCTAGAGAATCAGAGTTTAACTTAATTGGTTACTCTGATGCAGACTTTGCAGGCTGTAAGATAGACAGAAAAAGCACAAGTGGAAGCTGTCAATTTTTAGGTGACAGATTAGTTTCTTGGTACAGCAAGAAACAGAAATCAATTTCCACATCCACGGCAGAAGCAGAGTATATAGCTGCTGGTAGCTGTTGTGCACAGATTTTATGGATGAAGAATCAATTGCTAGACTATGGATTAAGGTACTCTAGAATACCTATTTACTGTGATAATCAAAGTGCTATTGCTATGACAGGTAATCCAGTACAGCATTCCATGACCAAGCACATCAGCATAAGGTATCATTTTATCAGGGAACATGTGGAAGAAGGACACATTGAGCTTCATTTTGTGTCTACAGACCAACAGCTTGCAGATATCTTCACCAAACCTTTGAGTGAAGCTACCTTTACAAGACTGGTAAATGAACTTGGAATGATTTCTGGTTTTGACTAGAAATACTGGTTAGATTCAAAATCTATACATGATTGATTTAATGCTCATGGTTATTTGCATGTGTTAACTATTATTTGTACCAGCATGTTAAACTCTGATAGTAAACTCTGTTAGTTATACTCTGTCAGTCATACTCTGTCGGTTAAACTCTGATGTCAAACTCTGATTGTGATTTTTGTCTGAAACATATGAACCGATGAAGAAAATTGTATGAAGCATGATTTTCAGTAAGTAATCATGAATCCTTCTAAGTATTATAAATTCTAAATTACAAAATGTGCAGAAATTTTACACAACATGATACTGTCTCTATATTTATAGCATCTCTTAGTTTATTGATCCTATACACTGAGTCTGTATTAGCTGTTTGCACTTTCTCTCATAACTTAATTGTATTAACTGATGAAAAGTCTAAACTCTGATAATTAATTGCAAATATTTCACCCTCAAATCAAAAGATGCAAAAAAAAGTGCACAAATTCCTTTGAGATCATGTTGTGCCTAGGAAGATCCAGGAACTTATTGTATGAAATAAGGGCTAAAATCTTTGATTTTTGGTGACTAGTGTCAACCACTGATTACTGGAAAAATAAAATAAAATAAAATAAAAAAATAAAAAAAATTATATATAAAGGGGGTGAAAATAAAAGATATATCCAAATGAAAGGATATCAGAATACAGAGTTTAGATATAAAAATCAGATTTTATTTTATATGAGAGTTTGAGCAACCAGTTTTTACTGCTTTAGTTTGTGGATTTTATGCACTTTGAGATGATCTAAATATGTATATTCAGTAAACTCTGCTATTCACACACAAAAAATACTCACACCTATACAGTTTGTGAAAAGAGTTTATTTATAAAGGAGGAGGATTGGTAAACACTGATGAACTGTGTACTCTACGCCGAGGTAATTTAATTTTAATCTCTGATGATTAAAATAAATTTTGTTTGTTTCAGGCATATTATGATTTTGAGAAAAGACATTTGTTTTGAAAATTCAAAAAGAGTATGATTGGACAGTGGTTCTAATTTGTATTAAACAGAGAAGAGAGGTTGAGTGTCTAGAAAAGTGTAAAAGGCGGTAATTATTGCTGTTTTTACTGCGCATGCGCATTGGAAACTGTCAATTACTGCTGTAAGTCATTGCATGTGTGCCACGTGTCCCACTCACACGTTTTACGGAGTAAGACAGTTGTGTGTATTAATTAGAAACTGTTCAGTTTTTAATTAATTCTTTTATATTAATATCCAATACACAAACTCATTTGAACTTTTCACAACTTATTCCAATTCACACATTTTCACAAACACTTTTACTGCAAACACTCTCAAAAATTTTCTAAGTCATTCTCTGATTATTTCTAAATCGTTCTAATGGCTTCTACTGCTTTTGTATCCTCTGATCTTGAATTTGTTCCTAACAACTATGCTGCTCCATTGGCTAATGAGAACGCACCGGAGGCGTTTCATCTGATGCAGAATTTTCTTGCCCAATCTCCAATCGGGCGTGCACTTGTAGAACCAGAGAAGCTTTCTGGATTACAAATTAAAAGCTTCTGGGAGACTGGTGTCTATGATGATGGTGGTGAATCAGGAACACCATCCATTATTTTCGAGTTTCAAGAAACATAGTATTTTATTACTCCTGGTACAGTTCGTGTAGCTATGGGCTTTGGTGAGCATACTGCTTACACCATTGCTGTTGGTGATGCTGATTTGGTAAGGATGATGAAGGAGATAGGATACAGTGGGTCTTTGGCTAAGATAGGTCAGCTGAAGCGACCGTTCTTGAGGAAGGAGTGGAGCTTTTTCTTCAATTGCATTATAAGAACGTTCGGAAAGAAGTGCACCAACTGGGATGCAATACCCACTGATAGTCTGCAAATTGGGTATTCTTTACTTTATGGTACTCATTTTGATTTTGCTAGATTAGTTTTAACTAATTTAGGTGAGAAAATGACTGAAAACAGAAGGGTAGTTTACTTTGATCGTTTTTGTCAGATTTTATTTTCTGTTTGTGTTAATGGGGTAGATATTATTGATAATGATATTATTCCTTGTTTTAAACTGCACAAAAGAGTATTCTCTGATCTTATTAACAAGGATGTCAAGAAGGGTAATCTAGGTGATTTCTTATTACCTGAGTTGGTTCAACAGTTTTTGATCAATTCTACCCAAACACAATCTGAAACTCAACCTCAACCACAATCTGAACCACAGCCTGAACCTCTAGATACTGTTCTCCCCAATAAACCAAAATCTAGTGGTAGAACTAAGCATATGGGTTCTAAGCCAGCTAGGATTTCTAAATCATCAGTTGATATTGGGGTGTCAACATCTGCTGGAACTTCAAGGAAGAAAAGAAGGGCAAATAGGCCATCTTTTGCTGACAATGAGATTTCACATCAGAAAAGAAGAAAGTTGGTGGCTGATTATCTTTTTGAGGAGTTGGATGTTTCTGATCCAAATATTGAAGCCGAAAATGTTGAAAATGTTGATGCTACAAATGTTGAAGCTCCTGAAGCAGTTCCTGAAGATGTCTTTGAGGCTGCTCATGCAAATACTGATGATATGGCTGAGATGCCTTTGGAAGAAACTTTCTTTGTTGATATTGAAAAAGAACTTGAAGCACATCCTAGTATCAGTGTTTGTGATACTGAGGATGTGGCAGCTGATCAACCCACTCAAATTCTAGATGAGTCTCTTGCAACTCATACAGAGATTCTCTCTGTCAATAATTCAATTCCTGAAATGGGTGAGGAGGTTGATCAGGTCATTGAAGCTGCTGTAGAGGTGATAAATGCAGATACAGCAGAGGATATGGTTAAGACTGTTCCTGAAGAAACAGAGGTTTTTGCAAATGTAAACTCTGAGAATGTTGAAGCTGTTGCAGAGCAAGTTCTTGAAGAAGCTGCACAGATAAATACTGAAGCTACTGCAGATAATGCATTTGAAGAAGCTGCAGAGCCTATCCAAGACAATGTTGATGCAGATGATAATCAAAATTCTGAACATTCTCTTCATGCAAACTCTGGGATCAATGCTGCACTTTCAGACTCTGATGAGTCTATACCTTTTCTAAGAGATCCTACAGCAGAGTCTATCAAAGCAAATCACAATGCCACTGAAGATCATTTCAGGAAAATGCATTATGCTAATTGGTCAGGAGCAGACTGTATTTTCTCTACTCAAAGGGCTGCTGATTTTGTACATAAGACTGCTACAGAGATTACTAATCCTGAGTTATTATCACATTTTAAGGCGACCATTGTTCAAGTTAAATCATTGCACAACCGCTTTGATGAGACTCACAAGGTTGTTCTTGGATTGAGTAATGATATTGCTCTTAAGGAGTTAGCACTAAAGAAAGATAGAGCTCAATTTGCATCTATGGTAAAGGATCAAGAAGAGATTAAGCAGAGGCTAACAAGGGTTGAGAGCAATCAAGCTGACATATCTACTAAGATTGACTCTATTGCTGCATCACTTGAGTTGCTGACATCAGTTTTTATTCCTGATGATGTCAAAAAGGGGGAGAAGATACCTAAAGACAAATGCAGAAGGACTCCAACTTTGAGACTGAGGGATGATTCAAATGATGGTGGAAGCAGGGAAACAGAGAAAAGGTCAAAGTCTTCTCAAGAGCAAGGGCGACTTAGGTCAAACTCTGCTAGACAGACAAACTCTGAAAGGTTAAACTCTGGTAGTCAATCTTCTTCAAGACTTAAAAGTCTAGTGATTTCATCAAATCCAACTACTGATGAAGAGATTGCTGCTAAGATTTTCATGGAAGAACATGGTGGTGAAGCCACAGTTGAAGATATTGATGCTGAGATGAAGCTTCTTGCTAAAGAACACCAGAAAAAGATTGAAGCTGGTACTTATAAGAAGAAATCAGTAAAGGCTCCTAGAAAGAAAGAAATTGGAATTTCTATCAAAGAAAATACTCAACAGAGTATACAATACACAAAGAGGCATGTGATTGCAAACACTGACAAAGGAAAAGGCAAATTGATTGAAGAGCCTGAGTTATCAAAGAAAGCTTATTCAACCTCTGACATGGCTCATGTTGAATCAAGATCTAATAAATCAACCACTGACGTTGCTCAAGTTGATGATTCTGTTAAAGTTGTGACAACCTCTGACACTGCTCAAGTTGTACAAACTCAATTAATATCTCCACAACTCCAAGGTACTTTTCGAAGATCATCTAAAGATGAAACTCTGAAGCCAGGAAATGTGAACATTTTACAAAGCAGAACCGTAATGGGAAAAGAATCTTATGATAGATCTGGCTTGGGTTCACATAAAGAGAAAAGTGTGAATAACAGTCCTTTAGATGATACATCACTGACAGAATCTGGTGTTGGGGTAACTCAAGAAAACCTTGACAAGTTAGAGTATGTTCAGATGATTTATCACAGAGGAATCAAAAAGGAGTTTCTGTTATATTTTATGGCTGATGGAAGAGTTTATAGAGTTGGAGAAGCTGATATTCATCTAAAACTATGGGAAGAGCTGGAGTATGTTTTATATCTGCTAAGAGTGAAAAATCAAAGTACTCACAATGCTGCTCAAGTTTTAAGAGAGAGAATGATGAAGTCTAAAGTCTTGTGTGGAGCCAGAATTTCAAGTGCTTATGTTCCTAAGTACAGAGATGCTCATGGAAAGCTTGTAGAGATGAAAAGGAACAGTGCTAAATTCAATACAGCACTTGGAATTAAAGTGTTGGAATTTAACTTGGAGTCAGACAAGTCTTATTTTATCAGGCTAGGGAATGAGATGAGGAGAAATAGCATCTATTCTCTGAGAGCTGCTATCTATCAGACTGGAGAGAGTGATCAAGAATTGAAGGAATTGAAGAAAATCATGGTAGATGAGCTAGAAAAGGCTGAAAGAAGACTACTCATTGATTATCTCAGAACAGTGCCTGACATTGAAGAGATTAAGTAAAGTCTGACTGTAAGTTTTTAAAGTTTTCTGTTCTAAGTTAAAGTTAAACTCTGATTATATTTAAACACTGCATTTGTTATATGTTTTGACATCATCAATTATCTATTAACTTGTACATCTTTATTATGCACAAGTTGGGGGAGATTGTTAGATATAATTGCTAATGATTGTTTTATCAGTGTTTAAGAAACAGGTACTCATCAGAGTTTACTGGAAGCCAGTCAGAGTTTATTAAAGTCTGACGGGGAGAAAGTTTACCTTAGCTGTCGGTGCTGATATAAAGATTCTAGAAGCAATATATCTTGAAGATGGAAAGAAGCAAGATATATTGAGACAGTTAAGGAAACGGAACAGAAGATAGAAGCAATCCTAATTTGATATAAATTGTATAGCTAATTTATAGGAATATCAATTAGAGATTGATTCTATGTAGCTGTGTACTATATAAACACAGATAGGTTAACCCTAAAAGGGATGCGTATACTGAATACATAATTCTTGTAACCTAGCAGCTCTCTGTGATTCTTTAACATCACAAAGAGAAGAGTTATTTATATAATTTAGTTGTTGATTCAGAAACAGTGTTCTCAATTGTTATTATCATACTTATATTGATTATATATTGTGTATTCGGCCTAACATAATCACATAGCTCAAGAAGACAAGGAGGTTCTGTTAGGTCCTGATAAGTTTGTAGAAGGGGGGTTGAATACAAACTATACCGTTTTATCGAAATTTGTCCTTTAAATAATTTAACAATTAAGAACAAATTAATGCGGAATATAAATGAAACAAGATTCAAGTTAAATATAACATATATTAAACTTGAAGGGTGTTGCAAATACAATACGGATTACAAAGTATTTATCTCAGACTAATTAATACAAATTTAGAATAAATTCGATATGAACTATTCTAATATTTGTAATAAAAAGATCGAATGCTAAAAGCAAGTTCGAGAAAATTCTAGGGATATAAATCCGCTAGATAATCAAAGCAATACAAGTAATCAACTTCTAGTGGTTTGGATTTAACAATACAAACTAGAATTAATTGCTTGAGAAGAAATGAGATCGAAAGCTTTTGTTCTTCTTTTTCTGGAGAGAAAGTTCTGTAAGATTTGATAACTCTATCTTTTCTTTTTGTCCAGCCTCGGGTAACTACACTTGCATTTCTTCTGTATGACCTTTTAATTAGATCAAAATGACCTAATTAAATTGAGAAGAACTTGTTTTAAACTGTGCACAATACTTGTATGACCATTCAGTAGAACCATGGTTCACCAATAGAACCTGCAGAAAGTGTTCGGTATGACCTCAAGTGTTTCTAACAACTTTTCGGTAGAACCTCCAAAAGCACTTTGTATGACCTCAAGTATTGTCTCTGTATGACCTTAGATAAACAAACCTGTATGACCTGAAAGGAGTCGGTAGAACCTGGGATCTTTACAGACCAGGTCATACCGAGTTTTCTGAAGGTCATACAAGTTTAGTTAGAAAATCCTTTTAATTTATTTAGTTAGATTAAATTAAAGATTAAATTAATTCTTTTATAGAATTAAGTTAATAAATAATTTAGCCAACTAAATTAGTTAATCTAATAAATAAGTTAATTCTAATAGAATTAAATTATAAATTAAATTAACTTAACATGAAAGGAATTTAATCTAAAAACCAAGTTTCCTCTATCTCCTGAAAACCACTGAATGTAGATGATTTAATTCCACTGATTGACATCGTCATTCGATGCACTGTCTGGTTCATGAATAACTGACATCAAATGAAAGTTCTTCATCTTTAAAACATTTAAAGCTGTGGCTTCTTTTCTTTAGCTCTGATTAAACTCTGTATCCTGTACTTCTTCTGTCACCAACTGGAAATCTCTGTCACTGTAGTAAATCCACTTCCTTGAATACTTCACTGAGGCTTGAACAATAAATTGAACTTCTTTCAATGTAGAATAACTTCAAGTCTGTAGATGACTTTAATTCTCCATTCTCTTGACATATAAAACTCTCTGAGATTCATGTGACATATTAACTTATTATTTACTTATTACATACTTGTTTAAATTAAGTTGTTTCCTCGGAATATTAATAGGCCTAAACATATGCCTTTCAGGTTCTGATAAACTTATAGCTCACGGGAGTCGGAGGGCTGAGTTTGTGTAACTGGTAAGTGAAACAGATTTATTTATAAATACACAAATATGCAATCACTTAATACTGAAATCGGATTAATAGAAAAAAATTCAACTGGATTTTAAATCTTTTACTAAAAGAGAAAACTGAATATACAATTTTAATATTCTTAACTTTAATATTTTTAATAATTAAAGAAAAAATATATACAGTTTAAATTAAAATCTTTACTAATGGAGAAAAGTAAATATACAATTTAAATACCCAACTAAATCTTTAATTATAAATTATCTCAATTGTCTTTTAAATCTTTCTTAACGGAGAAATCTAAATATGCAATTTTAATATTTTTGTCTTTAAAATCGTTACTATTGCCGAAAACTAAATATATAATATAAAGCACCTCTATTTTAAATATAAAAAATTGAAAATTCCTTCTTTTTAATTCATAATTTGTAGAAAAGTTAATACTTATAAAATAACTCTAAAAATTATAAAAATAATCAAATTCTACAATCAATCGACTAAATCTATAATCATAATTATAAACTTAATTAAATTCTATATTTAAAGAAATTTTAAATATTAAGAATATCGTTTCCAAAAAAAATCAACAAGGTGTCAACTTTCTTTTATTAAGAATTCAGACGATTATGTAACTAAATTTTTGTAGTCCAAAAATTTTTGCTCTCTGTTTCGTCGAGGTCATATTTGTATTTAGTTTTAGAATATTTATATTCTCCTACTTGAATTTTTACTCACTTACTCATTTGTGATATCACATACAATTGTTAATATTTTCTAAAATAACATAGTTTTCTTCACTAGTAGATTCCACCAAATTATCCATTATTTATTCATTTTCTTCTAATATTTCTTAATCTCTGTGTATACTCCTGGATGGGACGAAATGAGTATCATTTTGAATTCTTTCTTATTTGATGAATGGTCGAATATCATATTTTTACCAGTGCGACAATATTTACATTTAAGTTTTAAGTCAGGTTCATGTTCGTAATATATAAACAAGTGAATTTTAAATTCATCAGAAATTATTGAAATGTAGGAAAATCGAAGATTTAATTTATTTTTCTGAAAAAGGATTTTATATCCCGTCATTCTCCTCGAATTGGTCGTATTTGTATATTGAAATGAGAAATGTTATATTTTTCGGACACTGTGAAAACAACCTCAATCTCCAGCTTCACTAAAACACTTTCTTACATAATTAAGTACAGAAATTTCAAACATCACCAAATCTTTAAGTTCCATTCATTAATCAACTGGAGAAAACAAAAACATGCACATTCCTTACTGCCCATCATACCCAATTTGTCTTTCGCAAAGGTTTCTTTTGTTTATTTACACTCATTTGCTTGTATTTCTAATGACCACCACGTGTTTGGTGAAATGCCTAAGAGAAGGGAGTGTTTTGAAATTAGACATTATTATGATGTTCTTGATCTCATTAAGCTTTCGACTACGAAACTCGATATCGTAGCTGCATTTGCAGTTCATTCTTTAGCGATCAAAGCTGGTGTTCTTGCTCATTTACCCAGTTCAACTTCTTTACTTATTAAGTATTCGAGAGCTGGGTATGTTGGGTATTCGATGACCCTTTCCGATGAAATTGTGTATAAAGATGTGGTTGTTTGGAATGCAATGCTTACAGCTACTGTTGAGAATCATTGTTATGTGGATTCGATGAAGTTGTTTGTGGAGATGATCAAGGGTAATGAGTTTGATTCTGCAAGTCTTGTAATTGGTGTTTCGGTGATTTCTAGAAGTAATAAGATAAGTCAGGGTCGGGAAGTTCACTGTTTAAGTGTGAAGGCAGGGATGATGTTGGATACTTTTTTTTGTAATGCTCTTATTAACATGTATGCAAAATGTGGTGATTTGGGATCCTCGGAGTCTCTATTTGAAAGATTGGAATGTAGAGACGCTGTTTCTTGGAATTCGATGATTTGTGGTTGTCTTTATAATGACGAACCTGTGAAGTCTCTGTTGTATTTTAAGGAGATGTCTTGTAGTGGTGTACTTGCGGATAATGTGAGTCTTTCTTCTGCAGTTGCAGCATGTACTCATTTGGGAGAATGGGACGCTGGCCAGGTTTTTCACGGTCTAGGAGTCAAATTGGGGTTTGATGGAAGTACGCACATTTCTGTTTCCAATTCCCTTATTCCATTTTACTCTGGGTGTGGAGAAATCAATGTCACGCACAATGTGTTTAGAAGATTGATGTGTAAGGATGTGGTTACATGGAATGCGATGATTGACGGGTTTGCTACAAATGGAATGATTATTGAAGCATTTGATTGTCTTTATGAAATGCAGTCAACTGGGCACGTTCATCCTGATACAGTCACTATACTTACCATCCTTCCCCTTTGTGCAGAGCTAAATTTATCTAGAGAAGGAAAAACAATTCATGCATTTACTTTAAAGAGAGCTATGGGATTGGACTTGTCCATTATGAACAGTTTAATAGATATGTACATGAAATGCAATAGAGTGAAGGATTCTGAACAATCTTTTCAAGCTATGCCAGAAACAGATTTGGTCACATGGAATACAATGATATCTGGGTATTCCCACAGTGGGCATTCTAGAGAAGCCCAGGCTTTATTTAAAAAACTGCTGCATTGGTGTTCTAGGTGCAGCATGTCCACTATGTTGGGTGTAACTCCTTCGTGTAATTCTCCTGCATCACTCGATTTTGGCAAATTACTCCATGGCTGGCTGATAAAACTGGGTTTCCTAAATAATATGCGTGTAGTTAGTTCCCTCATGTTCATGTATATAAACTGTGGAGACTTGAAAACGTGTTTTTCTTTGGTCTGGAGATACTATGCTATTATGGATACAGCTTGCTGGAACGCTGTCATTGTAGGCTGCACACAGAATGGCTACTACTTGGATTCTTTGAGAACTTTTAACCTAATGAGGAGAGAAACCCAAGTCTCTCATGATTCCATTACCTTGGTAAGCGTAATATCAGCTTGCGGGAATCTTGAGTTGTTGCTTGAGGGACAAAGGTCTCATGGGCTCGCTGTAAAAACTTTGGTAGATGCAGATATTCGTGTTCAGAATGCACTAATTACCATGTATGGAAAATTGGGTGAGGTCCACAGTGCACATTTAGTGTTCAACTTTTGCAACAATCGAAATTTATGTTCATGGAATTGCATGATCTCTGCTTTGTCTCAGAATAACGATGCTAAAGAAGCACTAGCATTGTTCCGTTCTCTTGATTTTGAACCTAATGAGATCACCATAGCTACCATTATATCAGTTTGTACCCAACTTGGAGTAGCAGGATTCGGGAAACAAATCCATGGATATGTTTTTAGGTTTCAATTCCACACAAATTCATTTGTAATAGCTGCTCTTGTGGATTCATACAGTAATAGTGGCAGGCTTGAGAGAGCTGCAACAGTTTTTCGACATTCATCAGAAAAGTCAGTTGCAGCATGGAATTCTATGATGTCTGCATATGGATTCCATAGTAAAGGTCAAGATGCAATCAAACTTTTTCATGAAATGATCCTATCAGGAAATAGACCAAACAAAAGCACGTTTATAAGCCTCTTATCATCTTGCAGTCATGTGGGGCTCGTCGATGAAGGTATATGGCATTATGACCGTATGGCAGTTGAATATGGAGTACAACCTACGATTGAACATCATGTATGCTTGGTTGATCTTCTTGGTAAATCCGGAAGGCTATGCAATGCTTATGAATTCATAAAACAGATACAATGTGAACGTGAACCAGGCTTGTGGGGCGCTCTGCTAAGTGCATGTAACTATCATGGAGATGTTGAGATGGGAAGAAAGGTTGCAGATATATTATTTGAATTGGATCCTGGAAATACTGGATATTACATTTCATTGTCGAATATGTATGTTGCTGCTGGGAGATGGGGCGAAGCTGTAGAGTTGAGAAGCCTAATTCAGGACAAGAGATTAAAGAAGCCAGCAGGTTACAGTCTTCTTGATGTTGGTCTGGGGTGAGAAAATGTTTGTAGTGACATTCTCTACCAGCTAGATTGTACATATTAGCCTGTCCACACCATTAGTTATGCTCCCTATAATTAATTATAGGAAAAAAATTTGTTTTATACAAAATAGATCACCTGACTGCAACTTTAAGAAGAGAGTTCACAGAAAGTCTATTAATTTTAAGATTGAGGAAAGTGTATATCACTTGTACATCTTTCCTGTTTACTCAGTGAAACGCAGGGGCTAATAATACTACACACGTCACGTAGGCCAAGGTTACATATTTACACAAAAACATATTCTATCTTTTTACTAAGACATAAAAAATCTGAAAAATTACAATAAAAATTAATATTATCTGGTCTTCACACAACATCTAATACTACTTGGGAGTAGCATCATAAGGCTACGGTCTCCACTCTCCACGCATTCTATTTTTGCTTTACCTTATTTTGGGAGGAACTGAGCCAACTGGATAGAACGCAACATTTCCGGTCCTTGGAGAAGGGAGTGAAGTCCTTGTACCTTTTACATTCCTTGCACAATTTTGTGAGCAGAGCTGAATAGCTTTTGTCTGCAATATATATCAACTAATCTGAATGTAGTTTTGTAAAAAAAATTATTTTAATCCAAGAGAAGATAGAATGGCATATTCGAAGGACCATACTCTCCAACACCAGTGCGAGGACTTGTGATCAGAAACTGGTTACAAAATGCCACCAAATGCTAAAATCAATCTGTGTAACCAGGATTACCAAGAAAAGCCTGTATAACTTTTGAGGTTAAAAAACCTACTGTTTACATATTGGGTTTCTTTAGCTGCCCATTCCTTTCCCTTACAAAGCTTAGGGCATCTCCAACAACAACTTCAAACTCTATATTACTTCATTTTTAACTTTATAAATGAAGTAATGCAGCTCCAATCATCCATTACTTTATCTTTATAAATAAAGCAAACCACTGTGCTGCTCTATATATGAAGATGCACCGTACATTTAAAGCAAAAGTTTTTTTTCACCAAAACACCATCTAAAAACTTACATTAGTACATATATATCCCAATGCCCTGTACTTCATACAAACAAAAAAGTGATGCTAGTGACAAATTAGGTTTGTCTAGTCTCCAAAAAATCACTGGTGTATTCAAGATGTTAGCGTATGGTGTACCAGCAAATTCTACAACAGATGAGTACATTTGTGGGTTTGAAATTTATTAAGAATGTAATCAAAATTTGAATATTTGAAGTAATATATAGAGTAACATTTAAAGTAATGGTTGGAGATGGAATTAAGATGTAACATGAAAAAGGTGAAAAATAAAGATGAAGTTGCTTGGCCTTTACAACTGGTTTATATCCAATGAATTGAGAAGGCAGTGACATGTACATGTTAATCGATAGTGCGAGCCAAAAAAGCAAACACCATTGCTGACATACAAAAAACAAACATGTAAAAACCATCCCAGGAAAGCAAACAAGTAGTAAGTCTGACTGTAGCTATTGTCAGAAATATATGTGCCAGAATGATAGAAATTAGAACATAAACTGAAACAACATTAAGACGTGGATAAATTAGCGAATAAACAAACTGAGAGCAGAAAAGTTACTAAATGATATAATCCATACTGTAACTCACATATTTTCTAAGAAAATTGAACAAAGACAATAACTTGGCAACTTCTTAAACGCTATAAGATATCATTACATCAAAAAGGTAAATTCAGATTCCCACTAGAGTGAGTATATGACCAACAATATTTCATTTTCTTTTCTTGATCGAGTAGAAAGTCATTTCAAAGCACATAAAATAACGGATTAGAAACAATACAGGGAATATGGCCAATGATCAATCATCTTCATCTTCAGCAGGCCTCCCACCAGCAAATGGATCATGAGAAGGGCCTGTATCTTCCCCAATATGGCGCTGCACCAGACGCTGCAAATCAGCCATAACCTTCTGCTCACGCTTTGCCTTCTCCTCATAGTTAAACATAGCCAACGCCCTTTTATCTTCAGCACTGTAAACTTGGTTTTCTTTTCTGATACGAATAGCATTCATCCTCTGATGCCTACTACCACTCATCACATACCCAAGATTCTCAAACTTAGAAATCTCATCAGCCGAAAGACCAACTTCTCCTCTACGTGGAATACGCTTCCCTTGCTGAACATACTGAGCAATAGCATCTCCTTCACCAGGCCTAAGTGCACCTCCATAACTAATATGTCCTTCTGCCTTTGGTAAAGGCATCGGTCCAACCACAGGCTCAGTTTCCAAGGTCAGCTTCTTATCTTTAAACGCAAACAACTCACCATTACTCTCGTTCTTCTCTACCTCATCCATTTTCAACTCAACTTTGTCATCAACCTTCTCCAACTTCTCACCTTCACTCTCACTCTCCGTTCCCGCCTCTTTCTTATCCTTCAACACCACAACTTTCTTTTTCCTCGATTTCGACTTCGACTTATCACTCCCCACACTAGCATCAGAATCCTCACTTCCACTCTCCTCACTACTCTCATCACTCGATAAATCTCTCCTCCTCTTCTTCCCTCCACCTCTCCCACTCCTACTACTCTTCTTCCGCCTCGAACTCTTCCTCTTCCTCCTGTACTCCTCCTCCAAATCACTACTCAACTCCTCACTCGACTCTGACTCACTCTCACTCAACTTCCTACTCCTCCGCTTCGAACTCCTCCTACTCTTACTCTTACTCTTACTCTTACTCTTCTTCCTACTTCTCGAATCATCCGACTCAGACTCATCCTCTTCCGAAGAAGAACCACTACTCTTCGATAAAACCTCCTTATCCTTGTCAACAAACTCCACCACATCATCCTCCTCCACCTCATCCTCCTCCACCTCATCCTCCTCATTTTTCGGAGGACTCGGAGTCGGATTCCAAATATAATTCCTCAAATCCTTCCTCATCTTCTGTCGTTTCAACCGCCTATACTCCTGAAAATTCAATCCCTTCAACTCCTCATCCGACTCCTCACCGATATTATCGCGTCCTCCACTTCGATAATCTCTATCTAAATACACATTATCTCTATCATTATAATAACTTTTCTTATTTTCAATCAAATTAGGGCTTTTTCTACGGTTTGAATAATCAGGAGATCCACGTAGATTACGACGATTATGATTAGAATTGTGATTATTATTGTACCTGCTGTGGTTAGGGCTAGGGCTCCGGCTACGACGGCGGGGAGAGTAGCGACGGTGGTCGTCGTATTCGCTGTAGTCCGGTGAGCGACGGTGGGTGGATCTGTCGTAGACCGGTGAGTAGCGGTTGGTTCTCCGGCGACGATCGTCGGAGACGGCGGATGAGAGTTTGGGCATGGTTATGGATTTCGGGCGGGTCGGGTTTTGAGAGTTTCTAATTGTTCAATTTGAAGATATTTTGTGTGTGTGTGTTTTTTGAGAAGAATGAAGATGTATATATAGACTACAGTGGATGGAGTTTAAATTCATATGTTTATTAATTATTATTATATTTAAATTGAAAAAATAACATCAAAAATTCAATCATCAATATCAATATACTTATATAAAGGAGAAGACGAGGGCGGTGAGGTGGTGAGGTGGCGCTCTCAAATCGCTTGAATGTATTTTTCTAATTTTCTCAAATTTTTAAATTAATAATACCAAAGATGAGATAAAGTCTCAATTGCCGTTTAAATCTCTACTAATATAGGAAACTAAATATACAATTTGCCTTTAAAATTTTCACTAATAATTAGAGCTGACAATTTGATACACGACACGTGAACACGGTACGAACACGACACGGATAATTAGTGTTTGGGTGCAAAAATTTGGTACACGAACACGAAAGTACACGAACACGAAAAAACACGAATATAATTAGTGTCGGGTTTGGGTTTTCACAATAGGTACACGACACGAAACGAAAGTACACGAATTAATGAAGTAAATAAATAATTTTAAAAAATATATATTATTATAGTATTGCATATTTAGAAAATATATAAGGAATTACATATGAACAATAAATAAAAGTTTCATGACTAATTAGAAGTAAGTTATACATTTATATATAAGAAGTATACATTTATATATATAAGTTATATTTACAATTTTTTGTAAAATTGTATGTATTACATATTTAATACACATTTCATAAAAATTTACATAATTAAAATAGTTTTATAATATATAAATTTTAATTTAATTAAATTTATATTTTTGTTTAATGTACACGAATACGACACGTAAAGTACACGACACGTTTTGAATTGGATATGTGTTTCAAATTTAGTACACGAATCCAAAACGGGTCGAATATGGGTTTTACATTAAGTACACGAAAACACGAAAGTACACGACACGAAAGTACACGACACGGTCCAATTGCCAGGTCTACTAATAATATACTTATATAAAGGAGAAGACGAGGGCGGTGAGGTGGCGCTCTCAAATCGCTTGAATGTATTTTTCTAATTTTCTCAAAATTTTAAATTAATAATACCAAAGATGAGATAAAGTCTCAATTGCCGTTTAAATCTCTACTAATATAGGAAACTAAATATACAATTTGCCTTTAAAATTTTCACTAATGGAGCAAAGTAAATTTACAATTTTAATATTGTTGCATTTAAAATTTTCACCAATGTAGGAAAGTAAATATACAATTTTAATTTCTATATAATTTTAATCTATTAATTTAATTTATTTTTGTAGAGCAGTTATATCTTAAATATTAAAAATTGAAATTTCTCTTTTAAATTCCTAATTTGTAGAAAATGTAGTACTTATAAAAGACAAGTATTCTAAAAATTATAAATCTACTTATATAAAGGAGAACACGGGAATTGAGGTGACGTCTCTTAAATCGCTTCGATCTATTTTTTAAAATTTCTCAAAATTTTGAATTAATAATACCAAAGATAAGAAATAAATCTCAATTGTTTTTTAAATTTTTATAAATAAAGGAAACTAAATGTACAATTTGCCTTTTAAATATTTACTACTACAATTTTAATTTTCTTGCATTTCAAATCGTTACTGACGCAGAAAAGTAAATATACAATTTAATCTATTTAAAATTGAAATTTCCTTTTTTAATTCCTAATTTTTAGAAAAGGTAGGACTTATGAAATACAAGTATTCTAAAAATAAAGATTAGAAAAAATCTCAATTGTCGTTTAAATCTCTACTAATAAAGGAAACTAAATATATAATTTGTCTTTAAAATCTTCACTAATGGAGGAAAGTAAAAATACAATTTTAATATTCTTGAATTTAAAATATTTACTGATGGAAGAAAGTAAATATAAAATTTAATCTATTTTTGTAGAGCACCTCTATCTTAAATATTAAAATTTTAAATTTTCCTTTTAAATTCCTAATTTGTAGAAAATGTAGTACTTATAAAAGACAAGTTCTAAAAATTATAAATCGGCTTATATAAGGGAGAAAACGGGGGTGAGGTGGCGCCTCTTAAATCGCTTTGATCTATTTTTCTAATTTTCTCAAAAATTTAAATTAATAATAACAAAGATTAGAAATAAATCTCAATTATTTTTTAAATCTTTACCAGTAAAGGAAACTAAATATACAATCTGCCTTTTAAATCTTTACTATTAAAAGAAACTAAATATAAAATTTTCATTTTCTTGCATTTAAAATCTTTATTGATGGAGAAAATTAAATATACAATTTAATCTATTTAAAATTGAAATTTTCCTTTTTAATTCCTAATTTGTAGAAAAAGTAGTACTTATGAAAAACAAGTATTCTAAAAATAATAAATCTAATCAAATTCTAGAATGAATTGATTATATCTATAATCCTATAATTATAAACTTAATTACATTCTATAATAAAATCAAGAAGATGTCAATTTTCTTTTATTATGAATTCAAACGATTTATATAAGCAAATTTTTAGTCCAAAAATTCTTATTTCCTGTTTCATCGACCTCATATTTGTGTTTACTTTTAGAATATTTACATTCTCATACCCAAACTTTTACTCAGTTACTCTTGATTTTGATTGTTTTTGTTCAAAAGAAGAATAATATAAGTTGGAATTTAAATTTTGAAAAAAAAAATATAAATGGTAATCAATATAATAATATTCGACATAATATTAAAATAATGAAAATATTAAACAATTACATTTTTCTATATTTATTCAGAATTTCCTTGAATGACCAAGACGACACGGAAAATCCAAAAGAAACCTTATGTTAGATATATAATTATTTATTTTATTTAAAAATAATTTTTGTAGAATGTTTTTTAAAAAAAAATTCGAGAAATTATTATATGGCCGCTGCGAAGCGCGGCTTAGTAAACTAGTTTATTGTGAAGCAGTAACTTATAAATTATTTATCGAGTTTCTACCGTAAAATGAGATACTCATATGAAATCCTAGACTACAGGGTCATTATATACGGCAGGGGTGTTCATGGGTTCGTCATCCCGGTCAAACCAAATCAACCCGATCCTCGATCCTCTTTTTGGCCGAACCAACCCGATAAAAAAAACCCGATACTTGATTGGTTTGAAAAATTTTAAAATCAACTTAAATAGGTTGGGTATGGGTTCTATATTTTTTCGGCCAAACCAACCCAACCCGATTTAAGTTACAATTTTATTCGATAATTTAAAAATATATGTATATATTATATATAACTATACATTAAACAATGTATTATACTTTCATTTATAGATATATAATTATATTTTGTATTTATATATATGATATAAGACATAATTTACTTTACTAAAGTTATAATGTTAATCAAAATAAAATATTAATACTATAAACTTAAGTTATACGTACTTTAATTTTATTTAGATTTTCAAAATGAGCGATATCGTATAATATTTAAATTTTTTAAAATATTATTTAACCCGTTCAAACCGAGTCAAACCAACCTAAATCGATATATAATGGGTAGGGTTGGGTTACAAAATTATTTTTTGCGGGTTGGGTTGAAAATTTTCAAACCGATTTAATTGGGTCGGGTTATAAAAATGTCTTCAACCCGGCCCGTTAACACCCCTAATATACAGTACATTCAAGATTCCCAAGTGATGATAATACAGAAAATAAATAAAGATATGAATTTAATTGAACTTTTGAATTTTTTAAATCAGGAAAATATTTATACATAAAACCTTTTTTATATCTCGTTAAAGATATATTGATTTGAGCTACATTAGGGATCACAAAATCAATGGGCAAAATGGTAGTATATTTTTATTTCTGTGTCTATAAAAGATCCATATAAAATTACGACGAAAAATCAATAAAAATCAAATTTTTTTAATGAATTTATAGAATATTAACCATCACTTGAAATTTAAATCTAATACATCTTAACACTTTACATCTGATTTTCCATGCTTACAAGAGAAAAAAATGAACTGGGGTTTTATGATAGCAAATGGATGATACTAGAAAAAGAAAATACCATGTTTCCCTCGATAATTTAAGTCCTATACACACTACAAACATTCAGCAATGGAAAATTATAAAAAACAGTAAATCAAACAGCTACTATTAGAAATGGCAGAACCCAGCAGTGTGCATCAGCAAAACTGCAGGCAAGCTTCTAACTCTTTCTCATCAGCACAATTATATCCCAAAGAATAAGCTCTTGCTGCAATATATAGATTATATGATATATTAATCTATCATCGCAAACCAAAAAACATAGTAAAGCGCAACATTGAAGCTAAAGAGATTAAAGTAAATACCATAAAGCCCGGATCCCATAAATGGCTCAGCTTCATCTGAAACAGCATCTTGTTGCTGGTCCTAGATTTGCAGGAAAAAAAACATTTCAGCTGATCATTTAGTGGTCGAATGGTCAATAAGAGGCTAAAAAGTAAGAAAAATCATCTTGGTATCTTCTGCTAAGCACTTAGCAACTTTTTTTTTATTGTCATAATCACCAAGTATAATAAGTAGATATATCATGGCAGTCCAGCCGCTAAACTAGATTGAGAAATTTATTAAGCACTACCTTAGTCTGACTTGTATTATTAGGCGACAAAAATGTAATATAACCGCTCTACTGTTATCATAATCTAAATGCACTCTTACTCACCAACGTATATTTAGCTCAAGGATATAGATCTACTACTACAACCATTCTGGAATCAGGCCTAATATAATTTCTTAAAGCCGGTTATTTTTCTCTGCAATTTTTATTGAGATGGGTACATTTCATATCAGGCATACTCTTGTATAGGGAACAGGAAATAAAACAAACTACTGAGACGAGTACTTAAAGAAATCACGTCTTCTTTATTGGTCCCCTTCTTATCCTATATAGTTACCCTAGCGGGCAAAAATATGTTGGACCTTTTGCATGCATATATTAGCTAATTCACCAATAGTAGATAAAATAAAAAGTTTTTTTCTCTTACAGTGTCTTGATCCACTTCGTCAGTGGGGGACATCAATCTTTCGAAACAGTGACCAGATATTGTACAAACCACTAGCCCATTTGTCAGGTCTGCGGAAGCATCTTTGCATGAATCATCACACACTACAAAATAAGAAAATGGAAATGAGAAGTCTCAAATAATTTGAGCATATTTTTTTGAGTTTTAAATTTTAATGACGATATTTCAAAAAAATTAGAAAATACCGTGAATATTTCCAGTTTTTTCGCACACAAAAACATCGCCTATCTGATGGTAAGAGCAATCTTTTCCTGAACAAGCATGATCAGTCACCACCTGATCAGTTAAACCTTTGCTGCTTTTCCATGTAGAGACTTCATCAGCAACAGTCTTGTCCAGAATCATCGAGTCATCCTTCATAAGTATAATGAAAAAAGGATAAGCAATCACATAGAAGTGTCACCTCTCATTGCATTGTATCATAGTTATGATGGCACTGTCATCCTTCATATGTACGTATGTCTACCTACTACATGCTTGATATGTAACTATATTGCCAAATATTATTGACCTGAATTATACAAGCAGTGAGTCCACATTACAAAAATTAAGTAGGCACGTGACAAAGAACATGTATACTTCAATATGTCAGGATCAGTGTAATATAAGTACAAGTAGTAGTATAAGTAGTAAAGGGGTATTCTGGTCTTTTCTGTGTTAGTTACAAGTCAGGAACTATTATAAATAGAGGAATCAGTTGTAACATTTCTGAGTTGTAACTAACACAGAAAAGACCAGAATACCCCTTTACTACTTATACTACTACTTGTACTTATATTACACTGATCCTGACACAATATAGGGGTGAAAGTATTTAGGTTTGGGTCAAAACAGGAACCGTTCCATGACTAACACTTCGGTTTTAGTTTTAAATTTTCGATTTCATTCATTATCGGTTAAGTTTTGGTCCAAAATTAATAAAATAGAACTCAAATAATTATATAAATGATGCAAGACAAATTTAACACTGTGATCAATACTTATATAGCTTTGATAAGAATATTGCAAAATTACAGACATTTCTTTCTCATGTTATATCGCAGGTACTTGCATGAGTCGTAGAAATCCCTTTTAACTAAACATAAAATAGTAGAACCAAAACAAAAATAGGAGCTATAGATACAGCCCAGGGTCCACAAATTGATACCAGTGCAGAAACATATAGTATACACAGACCCACTCACTTCTGGGAATATGAAAATGTTGACAAAGATGGAGTAGACTTAAGTTACCTGAGAAGGTATAGGAGCTTGGCATCTTTTTGCTGTCTGCATTTGGATGTAATACGCTTTGGATTCGGATGGACAATTCCTAACATAATGAACCATTTCTTCTTCATCGCGCTGTAGACCAAACATAATTATTTCAAAATAAATATTAATCAATTGTAAATATATAGTAAGCATTGAGTGTCAACTGGGATATGAAGGTCATCCAGAACTGTCGAGGAATGGTTGTTCCCGCATACATGACCTTCCTTTTCTGGAACTGGAATCTCAACATAGCAATGTTAACCAAAATTATTCTGGGCACAAGAATTTCTATTACTAGATCAGTGAAATTGAAAAGCACACAAAGAAATTCAATCAAAATTACCTGAAGATAAAGCTTCTTCCAAGCACAATCACAATACTTACTCTTTGGCCGTAGCAGACCCCATCGCATGCAATACCTACACAATAATATCAAACAGATTTAGTAAACAAGGAGCCAAATGTATTTTGAGCATTAAGAGAGCGGAGGACAGAAGACAAAGGAATAAACCAAAAGAGATCACCTATGCTGCAACCTGAACACCCAAGAGGCTAATGTCATGACGTAATAAACTCATTTTAACTGTAATATTTTTTTTCCCCATATTCAGTAGCAAAAGTGACATGTCTTATTAACTAGAGATAAAGAAGTTACTTTTAATTGCTAAACTAAGGATATAGAACTTGAAATTTTTGAATTAAATCCCTGAAGAAACTTGTCAAATACATGATTAAACATCGCAAGCTGTTCCAATGATCAATACTTTAACTGCATATTTCTAAGTTTAAGAAGTGAGAAAATCGAAATCAGGTTTGGAATTGGAGTAACAGAGGAAATAAGCTAAATAACTCTCTTGTGTTCCTGAGTTTTTTTAGGAGGAATAAGCAAAACAAACATATGCATTCTCAAGTTTTCTGTCAAAAACTACAGGACAAGTTAAAAGTGTGAAAAGTAAGTGTATGTTATTTGAAAGCCATCAAGATAACAGCTGCTTAGCTGGGGTAAAAACAAAACAAATTAAATCGATTACTTACAAGTGACGCCACAGGGTTTCATCAGAAGCAACAAAGCTGAGATATCTACAGACCTGTGAGCATGAAACAAGATCCTGCAATTTTTCCACCATAAATATGTTAACCTCAATTACAAGAGATAAGGACCTCAAATGCATGCACATTCATATTATAGGAGCTTCCTACCTCAGATGAAAGGAACTTTAGGATATCATGAAAGACTTCTGGAGGTACTTTGCTTAAAAAACTATTATCCGCCCTCTTTGGTTTCACTCCACTGTTGTGGATACCACCTTTAACATGATAGCCACTACTATTGCACCTGGCTCTTTTACTTCTTGAAGATGGACGATTTCGAACTTGAATTGAGGAATGGAATCTACTTAATTTCCTTTTCTTAGCCACATTGCTTTCAACCTCCATACATGGCCTCTTCTGTGACGGCCCTTCCTCTCCCTCATTCTTATCTATCTTTTCTGGTTCCTGCAATATATGTAAAAATATATAGAGAGTAAGAGAGATGTCGTCATTCACATTTAAGACAAAAACTTTCAATTTCCAAACATCTCAGAAAAAATCTCGAACGCTGAAGCATAAAACCTAAAGAGTGCAATAGATATCATCATTTTTCAAGCATATGCAAATCATCGTTTTTCGAGCATATGCAAATCATCGTTTTTCGAGCATATGCAAATCATCATTTTTTTGAGCATATGCAAATCATATAACAAACAAATCACTAATCTTAATTAAATACAATTCATAATGCATCTAACAACCAAAATAAAAATAACAAAACCCATAACATTATAATCAGACTTCACGAGTTTCAATTTCTTGCCCACTTCAACCCTAATAATCGTAATTTTCACAAATTTAACTCAATTCTTGTCATATTCTACACTAGATACACTTCTAGTAATCAAAACTTGTATATAATTCAATCTTCACAATCACAACTTTATACCCAAAAAAAATCATATTGTGCAAAAAACAAATACACCCCAAAATTTCTAATTTTTCTTTCTTGATAAATGATAAAGTCCTAAAGATCATATATTTTTGCTAAATACAATCATACCCAGAAAGCAATTTCATCAAATTGAGAATATAAACAAACAAACATACATATTTAAATGCATATCATAATTAAAAGTTAGCTATACATACAAACAGACATACATAAATAAATATCATAATAATTGAAATAAGAAAAAGGGGGAGAAATTTTACCTTATCGGAGAGATGGGCCTCGAGAAAGAGAGCAAGAGAATCATCTTCAACTTCCCAAGTAGACATCTTTACAGGTTGTATGAATGACACTGCTTCATGCATATATATAGACACGGAGATGGAGGCCGCAAGGTAAAAAAGGTTGTAAAGTTTGAGGATTTTGGGTATTGTTCGAAGGGATCCGATATTGGGTCGGGTTAGAACTTAATGATTTTTTTTTTAAATATATACATATATTAACAATTATTTCGTAAGATTATAAATCAATTTAATTTTAATATTATTATGGTTGCAATTAAAAAACATGATAAAGCATAAACAATTTATTGTCATTAGTGTCAGATTTGAATTAATGTTTTCCAAAATATTATGATAAATCATAATATTTATTGTCATCATGATGTTATTTCAAATAATAATTAAAGTTTTTCAAAATATGACAATTAATTTATTACTTGTTAATAATTAATAAAACTAAATAGAAACTTGAAATTAGAATATAATAAATTCAAAAATAAAGAGTAATATACAAACTTCAAAGAAATGTGATAAGTATACAAATATCGGTCGTTTTCTTCTTCTTTTCTTTTCGAGGGAACTACTGTACATGCGTCTTCTTTGGATAATTATTTACAATGCCTTTAAATCCGTACTATTATATCCTTATTAACTCCTTATATATAATAAGCGTAAGATTATTTACAATGCCTTTAAATCCGTACTATTATATTCTTATCCAAAACTTTGGTCGGTCGTACTACCAAAAGTATATAATCCGTTGGATTATAAAACTATAAATATTGAAATAGATGAGGACCGTTAGATATAATATTAAAAAATGTATTTGATTAATAATAGGATAGTATTTAAATACTAAAATGTGTATTTTGATAATTTAAACCAATTATAAATATATTTTCTATATTGAATAGAAATCTTTATGTAAAAAATCGTAATTACCTTTTCTCTTTAGTTTATGGATAGTTCCAGTTAGATAATAATTATTAAACCATCATTAAATTAAAAATAATTTTGTTAGCTTCGCGTGAGCTGTAAAATTGTTAAAATCTGTTGTCTAAAACTCAAGATAGAGCCCAAACAGTAAAGTGATTATCTAAATTTTAATAATTTTTTTTTAATTTAAACCAATTATAAATAGGTTTTTTATATTAAATAGAAATCTTTATGTAAAAAAATCGTAATTATCTTTTCTCTTTAGTTTATGGATAGTTCCGGTTAGATAATAATTATTAAACCATCATTAAATTAAAGATAATTTTGTTAGCTTCGCGTGGGCTATAAAATTGTTAAAATATGTTGTTTAAAACTCAAGATAGAGCCCAAACAGTAAAGTGATTATCTAAATTTTAATAATTTTTTTTTATTATTGTAGCACCAATTTAATTTTTTTCCTAATTATTTTAAATTTATAAATTATATGTTTATTTCAATAAAATATTAAAATCAATTTAAGAAAAAATTAAAATCGATCTGGTCCGTGTACGACCACTAGACTACCAAATTAATTATTACAGTTAGATCTTAAATAGATCGATGAGAATTGTTAGATCTAATATTAAAAAGTGTATCTGATTAATAATAGAATTATATTTAAATACTAAAAATTGTATTTTGATAATTTAAAATTTTTCTATGTAAAAATTCTTAAATATCTTTTCTCTTTAATTTATGTATAGTTCGAGTTAGATAATATTTGTTAAACCAAATATCAGATAACAATTCATATCGATTACAATATTAAAAATTATCAATATAATGCTCATGTATATCATATAACAATGATACATGTGGACCTGCGTTATAAGAGACTTAGGAGAACTCATGTACATGAATAAATTTAAACATTTTTTTTCTGAAGGAACATAACAATTTGATTAATCCAAATTATAATTATATTATTTTACATATAACAAACATAAAAGGATAATATCAAAATATTATTAAAATATTGAGGGTTTCATATTCATAAACAATAATTTTGAATATAATACTTAACCATCTTTTATTTTCGGTTTATGGGTAGGTCAACTGGTCAAGTTAGATAATAATTATTAAATCATCATTAAATTAAAGATAATTTCGTTAGTTTCACATGGGTTGTAAAATCGTCAAAATTCAATTTCTAAAACTGAGGATAGAACCCAAATAGTAAAGTGAGTATCTAAATTTTAATAAATATTTTTTTATAATTGTAGCACCAATTTATTTATTTGTCCACTAATTCTTTTAAATATAGAAATTTTATCTTTCTTTCAATAAAGTATTAAAATAAATTAAGAACAAATTCAAATCGATAAAGACTATAATAATATGAGAATAAAATTTTATATAATCATAACATAATTTTTATTCTGTTTAATAATTTTAAAGTAATAATGTATTTTAAAATTTTATATACACTATAAATAAAACCGAAACATTAAAAGTAAAAGCAGTTAGTAAGATACTTATATCAATATGTACTTGATATCCTTATTATATTAAACTCTTTTATATAATAACATTATAGCGATTTATCCAAAATTTTGATCGTGACAACCAAATTAATAAGGACTATTAGATCTTAACTAGATAAATGAAAATCGTTTGATCAAATATTAAAAAAGTGTATTTTATTTATAATAGGATTATATTTAAATTCTAAAAAGTGTATTTTGATAATTTAAACCAAATATACCAAATATAAATAAGTTTTCTATATTGAATAGAATTCTCCATGTAAAAAATTCGTGACTTTCTTCCGTAAACAATTACAGTTAGATAAAAATTGTTAAACCATCTTTTAATTAAAAATAATTTAATTATCTTCACGTGGGGTGTAAAATCGTCAAAATCTGATTTTTAAAACACAAGATAAAGCCCAAATCAGTAAAGTGAGTATTTAAATTCTAATAATGATTATATGTCATCATTATTTTAACGCCAATTTAATTACTTTTTTCTAACTATTTTAAATTTAGAAATCTATGTTCAAAAATTAAAATCAATCTAAGAAAAATTCAAATCAACAAAGAATATAATAATACGAGGATAAATTTTTATAAAATTATGCATATTTTTTATCCTATTTTATTAAGTTATAGATCATAACTAATCAAATATAATTTATTATTTAATAATTAATTATACGCAAATGGTGATTTTATTTTATAAGCACTCATAGAGACCTAATTTCATTGTTAGCAAGACTATATTCATATTTAAAAAAAACGTATTTTGAAATTGTAGACTCAGCTACATAACATACCTAACTTTTTTAACCTATATACATTGTAAATTATTAAATTCGAAACTTTAAAAGTTTGTTAATCAATTAGTATAGTACTTTTCTGAAAAATCGTACTTTACAAAAAATATTATCAAATAACCTATGTCTGAAAGAAAAAAAATGAAAAAAATTCTTTTTTTTCAAAAAAAACCCTGTAAATTTTAATATGTTGTTGGTAGATTCAAATCTTAGATCATTCTACATGATAATTTTACTGTTATATGTAATGATCCAACGATTATGGATTGAGTGATCAAACAAAACGACCACACTTATAAGAAAGCTTTCATTATTTAGTCTTTAATATAATAACATAGATATTTACAGGATATACTATAAAAAAATGAATTTTATACAAAATTTTGATCGTCACGGTGTACTACTTTAAAAGAAGAACTATTACAAAAAAATATATTTTAATTGATAATTTATTTTCTCAGAAGTTCAAAGTTCCTGCATCATTAACATATTACAAAAAAGAGTATATTATATTTTAGCAATAAATATTTAAAAAAATTAAAAATTAAAAAAATTATAAATATTAAGAAAAATTAATGATGTTATCCTGGTAGTTTGGTCCTAAATACCGCAAAAATATACTCAACCGTTAGATCCAATACTTTTAAAAATAGATGATCAAGATTATATCATATAAAAAGAAATTATTATCTAAAAATGATATAAGTTAAAAGATATTATATTAGGATTGGATTTTCCAAAAAGTTAAAACATAAAAATAGTTGTAATTAAATAAGGAAACCCATTTATAACCAAAATAATAAAAATCGTTTAATCTTAAATAGATAGGTGAAAACCGTTAGATTTAACATTAAAACCTGTATTTGGTTAATAAAGGTTATTCTAATAATCTAAACTACATATAAGTTAAGTAGATTTCCTAAATCGAATAGAATTCTCAACATTAAATTTCGTCACTTTATTCTCTTTTTAGTTTTAGAATAGTTTTTAATTGAAAAAAAACGATTAAACCACAACTAAATTAAAGATTATTTTGTGAATTTCATGTGAATCGTAAAATTGGCCAAATCTAACTTTTATAACTCAATATAAACAAATATTAAATTGAGCGTGTAAAATGTAATAAATATCAAATTTTTAACTATAATTTTTTTTGGCTAAATCTTTTTTAACAATAATTTAATCATGTAAACTAATAACTTTTAAATATTAAAATATTCATAAATAAATATAATTATAAATATTAAAAAAACAATCGTGTGTTGCATCGTAATAAAAATATAATTATAAACAGAATAATTATAAATAAAATTTAAGTAACCGTGCATCGCACGGGCTATAAGCTAGTATATAATAAACGTACGATGATCTCATCCAAAATTTTGGTAGTCAGTACATACCAAATTAATAAGGATCGACATATTTTAAATACATAAATGAGAACCGTTATATCTAATATTAAAAATTATATCATCAATATATTCTAAATAAGTGCTAGCAAAGAATTTTCCAAATTATTTCAAATGCCCTTCCTTTTTTTTCTATCTTCATATCTATTCACATCTTTTTTGGTCTTTTTACTTTAACTTGGATCACCCAAATAAAAATGGGTCAGACTCATTGATTTTCATGTGTTTTTCCTCTCAAATGGATCATCCATACATAAATGGATACTATCCATAGAATTCAAATTTTCTATACGTCAATTTTATAACTGATTTACTCATAATCTATTGATTTGATTTTGAATTCCTTATTTTGTGGATTTTCTAATCTATTGATTTGAATTTCAATTCCTTATTTTGTGGATTCATCCTTGACAACTACTGAATCATGATGATTTACAATTTTATAATTTTCATCGATCTACAAATGAAATTGTATATTGTTTGTTGATGAATACGTAGGTTTGTACTACGTTCTTACGTTTTCCAACTAATTATTCTACCCATGATGCAGGTGTAAATAGTTCTCCACTCTCACCTTGCTCTCCTTCCTCGGCCACTCATGGTAATGTTCTGTCCAATTCCTATATCTCACAACCATTGATTTAAGGTTGTTTAAGTTTTTTTTATATGTATTTTTAAGTTTCGAAGCGCCATGCTGGTTCTGAAGAAGATAATATTATACGTTATGTTAATAGCAGGGTGAATGAGAATTTCACGATATTAAATTTCTCTCAACACAGTTCTTTTATTTCTATTGTTACCAACGAGAATCAAAATCCGAACTTTTTGAGATTGACTAAAAGTGTTACAGGTAATTTCCATTGTCTTTTCTCTTAAATCATAATTTCATATTTTTATTGTATGATCTTCTTCATTATTTTTCAGACTCCGTGTGTGGAACAGGTTGTTCACGTAAGCTTTTTCAAAGTGGACAAACAATTAAAGGTATTGTACTCCTTTACTCTAATATGTGTTTAACATACGTGTTTATGGTCATTATGCGTTTTTCTTTCTTTCCAAAGGACATGTTAGTAAAAACGCATTAGGTTCCAAAATTGTTACCCCGAGACAACTGATTTTGAATAATATTAGCAATCCAGGTTTGTCTTTATCATTGTTTTTAGATAAGTTTTTTGATTGAAACTTCTTGGTTGATTTATTGTTTCAATAACTACTTTGTAGGACTGCATAGAAGCCTTGATACTCAATTTGTTGAACGTGATAACACATCTGTTAAGAATAAATTTTCAAGGACTGTATCCACTTCAGGTATGTCAACGTTAATTTGAAAGTGATTCATACGAATTTAACAATTTGTTTATGCCATCTTCCATAGAAAATCTAAATGTGGGATATGAAAGACGTGTGTCCTAAATCCAATCATGGATGATGAGTTAGGAGATACTTTGTTCAATCTGATTCAAGTTTGTTTAATTTAATAAAATGGTAATATGTTTTATAACGGGCTTTATCTATTTAAAGTGTTTAAATGAGATGATCCATAGTTTAGAGTAAAGCTTTAATGGATTACGATGAGATCATGATAATGAGACCTTAAAGATGATAACTCTAAACTTAAATAGTTCCTGGTCATAGAATAATTAATTGGTACCTAATTAATCCGCAAAGATCAGTACGTACTATGTTTGCTTCATTATGAAGGATGTCTGTTCTCATAGGCATTTGTGTGGTGACACTATAGCTAGTATGTGGGTGCTTATTATAGAATAAGTTCACTGAACATGACTCGAATAGTTAAACAACTAATGGAGTTCACTCATGTGTCAGTAGTTGTTCATATAGTGATGGTTGTACAAGTGTCCTTTGACTTGAGATCATCATAGTCATCTTGTGCACACTGAACTATACTTTGGTTTAGCTCTTAGTCTCGAGGGACAATAATTAGTGCTCTTCTGGTTATAGGAATTTGTGCACGAAGATAGTGAATGATCAATAAAGGATCTACCCCTTCCAGTGAAGGAAGAGAATGTCATATGCTAGTTCAGGAATCTCTGGCCAGAGTGAATGAAGTTAGAAAGAAGTTTCTAATTTGCATTAATCAGAACTAGGCATTGTGAATAAGAAAGTGTTAGGTCCTGATAAGTTTGTAGAAGGGGGGTTGAATACAAACTATACCGTTTAATCGAATTTGTCCGTTTTAGAATAAAACAATTTAGGAACAAATTATTGCGGAATAAAATGAAACAAGATTCAAGTTAAATAAAACTCTATTAAACTTGAAGGGTGTTACAAATATGGTACTGATTACAAGATTGGATCTCAAACTAATTAAAACAAATCTAGAATAAATTCGACATGAATTTATCTATTTTTGTAATAAAAAGATATAACAATAAATGATAACTTGAGATACGTTCTAGGGATAAAAATCCGCTAGATAGTTAAAGCAGTACAAACGAATGAATTCTAGTGGTTTAGATTTAACACTATGATTTTTAGAATTAATTCATTGAAGAAAAAGATCCGGCAGTGTTCTTGAGTTGTCTTGACATAAAGTTTTCTTGAAAGATATTATGTTTTTTTGTCTACTGTGTCTTCTGTCTTGATCTTAGCTTTAATAAAGCTAATCCACTTGATTAAAACAAACTGCACGTTTCTTTGTCTAGGAATGACTATGAAAATAGTAAAAAAAAAGAAGACTATTTTTAAGCCTGGAATGACTATGCTTTATACTGGAATGACTATCATAATTTAGGAGAATTAATTTAGAATAAACTAAAATGAACTTGGATGACTACCAGGATGACTACCGGTATGACTACCGGGATGACTATCCCTTGATAGTCATTCCAGTTCATTTTTAATTAAAATGACTTGGAATGACTACCGGGATGACTATCCTTGATAGTCATTCCAGTTCATTTTATTTAAGTAATTCTAATTTAATTCTAATTCTATTTTAAATTAATTCTAATAATTAATTTATTTCATAAATTAATTCTGATGAATTAATTTATTCAATAATTAATTACTTAATTTATTTGTTAAATTAATTCTGAAGAATTAATTTAATAAATAAATTAATAACTAATTTAAAAGAGAATTTAAATTCTTACAAGATAGCATAACCAATCCTTGAACCACTTGAACTGCTGAAGAATATCCATTGTCTGAGGTTGTCATTTGATGCACTGTCTGGTTCATAAATGAATAACTTCAATGTCTGTTCTTCATCTTGACTTTAAGCTGTGGTCCATTGTCTGCTTTTGACTGTTGTTCAACCTTTGTAACCTGTACATTTGTTGTCACAAATCTGAAACCTCTGTCACTTTAATAAATTCACTTCTTTGAAGACTTAACTGAGGCTTGATCAATTAATTGAACTTCTTTCAATGTAGTATTTCTTCAAGTCTGTAGGATGACTTTAATCTGTATTCTTCTGACAGATATGATCTTCTGAGATTCCTGTGACTGTGACAATTGAATTATTACTTACTTATTACAAACTTGTTTAAGTTGAGTTGAATCCTCGATGTTAACAAATAGGCCTATACATATGCCTTTCAATCTCCCCCTATTTGTTTGTAGAGAATAACAAGCAAATACCTAGAGGATAACTCAACTAACTAAACAAGTAAAAATAAGACTTTAAAAACTAAGTAAATAATAAAACAAAGTTCTGGATTTCATTAAACATTTTCCAGATTCAAACATTAAAGATAAATACAAGATATATGTTCCTCTAGACTGAACATTTGTATACATTGATCCTATCTTGATTTACCTAAGCTCTATACATATAACATTTACAAAACAGAGCTAATTTTCCTTTACTACCCTGAAACTCCTCCTTTTCCTTTTATATCTTTTGCAGCTCCCTCTTTCTAGCTTTTCCAAACTCCCCCCCCTAGTTGAGGAATTCTCTACAGATTTAACTTTATGAGTCTCTGAGATAGTTGATGAAGTTGATCTTGGGAAGTAAATTTGACTTCAAGATTTCCTTGAGTAGTCCCAGCTGATTGTTGACAGAGGTGGAAGAAGAAGACCGTTCAACCACTTGTGCTTGCAAAAGTTCTTTATCAGCCTGGGTTTTGAATAGATGTTCCTGTAGATCAGCTATGTGAGCTAACTACATTGCAGTGTATGTGTCTGTGTGTGCACTCACTTGAATTTCTCTTGTAAGTGTATCACTCATCTCACGTGCATATGTTTCACTCAGTGTTTGACTCGCATCACTCAATGTAAAGCATAATGTAACATAAGATGTAAAAGAGATAACTACAACTCAACAAAGGACAAGACAGACAATAGTATTAACAGAAGCACAGGAATCCAGAATCAAAGAAGAAAAGGTAAACTCAAAAAATCAAAATACGTTATGTATTCTTGAAGTCCGTAAACAGGTCACAGAAAGAAGTTCATGAAAATGTTCAGGCCTCAGTGACAGCAAAAGGAACAAGACTTTCAAGACGACAGAAGTATGTGAATGATTTAGGGTTAAGTACCACGGGATTCCAGTGATTTAAATGAAGCAACCAGAACGACAAAGGACTTATCAGCAGCATTGAATTGAAGACATAAAAGAAGAATTGATCAAGTGTTATTCATCTGTGAACCAGACCAGTTGCACTAGGTGACGGCACTAAGAAGATCAAGTTGTTTTATCGTCTCAGAAGAAATTGATACAGTCTATTACTTAAACACCCAGGAGCTCAGAGTAATCATTAAAAGTCAAAAGACAAGAAAATGATTCGATAGTTTTTCTATTTAGAAAACTATCGAATGGAATGAAAAGTGATTCAAAGTAAACCAAAATGAATCAATTTGGCATTCGATAGTTTTGTTTTAAAAACTATCGAATGGTAAAATGATTTATTTCATTCGATGGTTTTTCAAACCATTCGATGGTTTTTAAATTGTGGAGCAGGTGAAAAGTATTCTTTGTCTGACAGGTTGATGAAGATCCAACGGCCAAGATTGTTTGTTCAAGTTTGGTTTGATGGTTTTTCAATTGAAGACTACAATTAATACTGAGAGAAGAGTGTGTCTTCTTCAGTTAAGGCATTCAACACAGAAACATTACTGAGAGAGAGAACTGAGCCGGAGAAATTATCAGAGAATTAATAGTGCTCAGAATTTGATCATTGTTTTGTATTTGTGTAACCTTAAACTCATTGAAGCTAATCTACGGATTAGAAATTGTAGCACCCCTCGAGGTTTATATTTATAAAAAGATATATTCCCCGAAACTTGATTTGGTTTGGTGTGTTTGATTTCGTTATAGAACTGAAAGATTAATCCGCGAACGAAATTGAATTATTTGTGAGTATCGTATTCAACCCCCCCTTCTACGATACTTTGGACCTAACAATTGGTATCAGAGCTACTCGATTGATATACAAATCAGATCCAGTGAATGAGACCAAAATCAAACGTAGCATGAAAATTCGAAGCAAATTTTTTAACTTTCAATTTTTTTCATTTAATTGGAATTTCTTGAATTTTAAACAATTTGAAATTTTCAGAAACCATGAGTGCTCCAAAGACAACTGCTGGTATTAAAGTTCCCCCGTTTACTAGAGATGATTTCGGTTTGTGGAAGATGAAGATGCTGTTATTTATCAAGGCATCTAACCCGTTGTATATTGGCATATTAGAGAACGGACCGTTTGTACCAATGAAACCAGTTAGTGAATCTACAGCTCCTAATGGTAGCAGGATTCCTCAAGGCACCCAACCTAAGGATATTACTGAATATACAGATTCTGACAAAGAACTGATTCGATTGGACACCGGTTTAATGTTGATATTGGCGGACTCCGCAGACAAGGAAATGAGCTATCGGTTGATGAACTGTACAAGCGGGAAACATATGTGGGATACCATTAACTTGATAATGGAAGGAACTGAAGACGTTCAGGAAAACAGATTGGACATCCTGACTTCTCAATATGAAGCGTTTAGGTCCCTGCCAGGAGAAAGTATAACTCAGGTCTTTGAGAAATATACTAAGCTTCTCAATGAATTGGCAATGAAAGGAAAGACCTATCCACTGAGAGAATCAAACAGGAAGTTCATGATGACGCTGCCCCATCATGTAGAACACAAGTCATCATCCATTAGGGAAAGAATTGACTTCACAAAGATGTCATTAGAGATGATCTATGGCAAGTTGAAGACCTATGAGATGGAACAGGAACAAAGGGTGATAATCTACGGATCAGGGACAGTGGAGAACAAGCACAATGCACTTGTGAGATCCGCAGCACTTGTAGTGGATGAACCAATAACTTCTGAGATTCAGGTTCAAACCCCTAGAGCTGGAAAGGAGGTGATAACAGAAGCAGAAATGGATTTTGTGAATCTGGGTGTTGATGAAAGTGATTACTACACCCTAGAAGAGCTTGAGCAAATGGAAGACAAAACCATGGCGTACTTAGCTGCAAAGTTTAGTCACATTCGTTTCAAGAGAAACCCTAAGTACAAGTTCAAGGGTTCAACCAACAGATTCCAGAAGAGCAATTATACACCTAGTACAGGCTTTAAGGGAGGCTACACGACTGGAATGATTGATAGAAGCAAATCAAGATGCTACAACTGCAATGAGTTAGGGCATTTCGCCACTGAATGCCGGAAGCCTCGTCAAGCGAGAGACATGAAAGATGTCTATGGAAAGAAGGATTCTTATGATGAGTTGAAGAAAGAGAATGCCAAGCTTAAACAACAATTGGAGGCATTCTCTGGAAAGCAGAAAGGGAAAGCTTATATAGCAGAGGGAAAGCACTGGGATGATACTGATTCGGATGAAGAGGAGGAATATGTAAATGTTGCTCTAATGGCTGACTCTTCAGAGGAATCACCACAATCATCTCAGGTACCTATCTTAACTACAATTGATATGTCTAATTCTGAGTACAAGAAAACTGTGCAAGATCTTAGTGTAGAATTGTTTAATGTACACACAAGCATGCTAGCATCAAAAATGGAAAATGCTAAACTAGTTCTTAAGATTAAAAAATTAGAATCTAAAAATGAAGAACTAGAGCTTGTAGCTGTAACATTAGAAGATCTTAAGCAAAAGAATGCGTACTTAGAGAACAAGGTCAAGTGTAATGATGAGATAGAGACTATCCTCAGGAAGCAGATTTCAGATCTAGATTTGAAGCTGAATGCTTTTAAGAATTCCGCTCTAGTGGCTAAGGAAATCATTGATACTCGGGCCATAGAGAATAAAACTGCTATAGGATTTGACTATAACAAGAAAGCTGGTAAGAAGATTGTGGAATTCCCTGTGACATCTTCAGTTGTCAAAAGGAATACTCCACATGTTCTTAAGAATGTTGATTGTCCAGTTTTTGTTAAGCCGTTTCCACCACTCTTTCATGAGGATGACCTTTTCATAAGACAAGAATTGCTTGAGGAGGATTTGTTGAAGGAAAAAGAGGTAAAAACTAAGTTGCCTAGGAAATCAGTAAAAAATGAATTACCTAAACCTGACTTACCTAAAACTGAAGTAGGTGACGTAGTTAGTAATGTTAAAAAGAACAGGAATGGGAAGAAGAAGATTGTTAATCAGGAAATGGTTCCATTTTCTCCCATTGCATCTAGGAAGTTGTGCACTATTTGTAACTCTGCTGGACACCTTACACATGCATGTAAAAAGGTTAAAGTAGAAACTGCTAATGCTTCTGAAATGCATAACATGTCTGACATGCCTGATCTTCATGAACCCTGTGGAAAGAAAGATTGTTTGCTATGTAAGTACAACATCATGCATGCTTATTTTAAGTTGATGTCTGATTGTAGCAATAGCACTGATAATGTTAAATCCACAGATACTATGAATATCAAACAGGGTAAGACTAAATTGAATGTTACTCCTGTTAAATCATCTAAACCTTCAGGACCCAAACAATTTTGGGTACCAAAGTCCGCTTAATCAATCTGTGATTGCAGGGTAAGGCTAAAAGCTCAAAGGTTGTGTGGATTCTGGATAGTGGATGTTCTAGACACATGACAGGTGAAGAGTCCCTGCTTACAGAGGTGGTTAAGAAGACCGGCCCGATTGTAACCTTTGGAGATGACAGCAAAGGATACACTATAGGATATGGTAAATTGAAAGCTGGAAATGTCATCATTGAAAACATCTCTCTTGTTGAAGGATTAAAGCACAATCTTCTAAGTATCAGTCAGTTCTGTGATAAAGGCTACAATGTAGATTTCAGAAAGGACAAGTGCTTGATCACCAACAGGAAGGATGAGAAGCTTACTCTACTGGGAGTGAGAAAAGGAAATTTGTTTATAGCTGACTTAAGTTCTACCAGTAAAGGAGAAGTTACATGTTTTTATGCAAAGGCATCTTCAGAACAAAGTTGGCTATGGCACAAGAAGCTCTCACATCTGAACTTCAAAACTATGAACTCTTTGGTAAAGAGAGAGTTAGTGAGAGGGTTGCCCCTGATGGAATTCAATCAGGAGGGACTATGTGAAGCATGTGAAAAAGGGAAGTCGAAGAAAGCATCACATGGAAGCAAAGGAATGACAAGCATTACTGAACCATTACAGCTGATTCATATGGATTTATTTGGTCCAGTTAATGTTATGTCACTTTCAAGGAAAAGATATGCATTGGTGATGGTGGATGACTACTCCAAGTACACGTGGGTGTTGTTCATACAATCAAAGGATGAAGCAACACAACTAATCATTGATCACATCAAGAAGATAGAAGTGGAAGCTAAGCTACCTGTGCGGACAATCAGATCAGACAATGGAACTGAATTCAAGAATGCAGTTCTTAATGATTTCTGCTCAGAGAAAGGAATATCAAGACAGTTTTCAGCACCAAGAACTCCTCAACAGAATGGAGTAGTGGAAAGGAAGAACATGACCTTGGTTGAAGCAGCAAGGACCATGTTGAGTGAATCAAAACTTCCCACTTACTTTTGGGCTGAAGCAGTGAATACAGCTTGCTACACTCAGAATCGAACCCTGATCAACAAAGATCATGAAAAGACTCCGTATGAGTTAATGGCCAACAAGAAGCCAACACTGAAGTACTTTCATGTGTTTGGTGCAAAGTGCTTTGTACTTAAAGATGGAGAACATCTTGGCAAGTTTGATTCCAAAGCAGATGAAGGCATTTTTCTGGGCTATTCTCTGGAATCTAAGGCTTTCAGGGTATATGTGATTGAAGATAAGAAGGTGTTGGAAAGCTTTAATGTAACATTTGACGACACTAAAAGACCAGGCCTGCAAACTGGAGAGAACTCTGAATCCTTGGTATTTGAAAATCTATCAGGAGATCTCTCTGACAATGAAGAAGTACCTGAAGTTGTTACAGTCATTAATAATTATCATAATGATAATGATTCTGGACCAAGTGGTGACCAAAGTGGAAATCCTCAACATACAGGATCCACTAGTCAGTCTTCAGAATCAACAGATCAAACCGTCAACAACTCAGGGGGAGCAGGAGAAGGATCAACTAGTCACACTCCACAACATCTAGAACAAGGAGAATCATCAAGATCGCATCTACCAAGACAAAGGGTATGGAATAGAGATCATCCCTTTCACTTGATCATTGGTGATCCGGACACAGGAGTGAGAACTAGGAGAACATCACAAAATGAATGTCACTATTCTGGGTTTCTTTCAGAAACAGAACCTAAGAAAGTTGAAGATGCTCTAGATGATCCAGATTGGGTGATTGCTATGCAAGAAGAACTCAATCAGTTTGAAAGGCAGAAAGTTTGGAAGCTGGTACCCAGGCCTAAGGGAAAATCTGTTATTGGAACACGATGGGTATTCAGAAATAAGTTGGACGAAGATGGCATTGTAACGAGAAACAAAGCCAGACTGGTTGCTAAAGGTTACTCTCAAGAAGAGGGTATAGATTATGATGAAACCTATGCACCAGTTGCAAGACTTGAGGCCATCAGAATGTTTCTGGCATTTGCTGCACATTCCAATTACAAGGTATATCAAATGGATGTGAAGAGTGCTTTTCTGAACGGGGAGTTAGAAGAAGAAGTGTATGTGGAACAACCTCCAGGTTTTGAGGATTCAAAACTGGCAGACTTTGTGTACTTTCTATTCAAAGCTCTCTACGGACTCAAACAAGCTCCAAGGACATGGTATGACACTCTCTCTGAATTCTTACTTGAAAATGATTTTACAAGAGGTGTTGTAGACAAAACTCTCTTTGTCAAAAAGCATAAAAATGATTTGATATTGGTGCAAGTATATGTTGATGACATAATATTTGGTTCTACTAATGATGATCTATGCAAGAGATTTGCTAAGTTAATGCAGAGTCGTTATGAAATGAGCATGATGGGTGAATTGTCATTCTTCCTTGGACTGCAAGTATACCAAAAACAAGATGGTATATTCATTTGTCAGTCCAAGTACATCAAAGATCTTCTGAAGAAGTATCAAATGGAAGACTCATCTACAGCAAAGACTCCTATGCCAACTGCCACTAAGCTTGATAAGGATGAAACTGGTAAGAAGGTTGACATCACAGGCTATAGAGGTATGATAGGCTCATTACTTTATCTCACTGCAAGTAGACCAGATAAAATGTTTGCAACATGCTTGTGTGCTAGGTTTCAGTCTGATCCTAAAGAATCTCATCTAATAGCTGTTAAGCGAATATTTAGATATCTTAAGGGGACTCCAAATCTTGGAATTTGGTACCCTAAAGATACAGGATTTGATCTTATTGGATACACAGACTCTAATAGGTTGTAACATAAGATGTAAAAGAGATAACTACAACTCAACAAAGGACAAGACAGACAATAGTATTAACAGAAGCACAGGAATCCAGAATCAAAGAAGAAAAGGTAAACTCAAAAAATCAAAATACGTTATGTATTCTTGAAGTCCGTAAACAGGTCACGGAAAGAAGTTCATGAAAATGTTCAGGCCTCAGTGACAGCAAAAGGAACAAGACTTTCAAGACGACAGAAGTATGTGAATGATTTAGGGTTAAGTACCACGGGATTCCAGTGATTTAAATGAAGCAACCAGAACGACAAAGGACTTATCAGCAGCATTGAATTGAAGACATAAAAGAAGAATTGATCAAGTGTTATTCATCTGTGAACCAGACCAGTTGCACTAGGTGACGGCACTAAGAAGATCAAGTTGTTTTATCGTCTCAGAAGAAATTGATACAGTCTATTACTTAAACACCCAGGAGCTCAGAGTAATCATTAAAAGTCAAAAGACAAGAAAATGATTTGATAGTTTTTCTATTTAGAAAACTATCGAATGGAATGAAAAGTGATTCAAAGTAAACCAAAATGAATCAATTTGGCATTCGATAGTTTTGTTTTAAAAACTATAGAATGGTAAAATGATTTATTTCATTCGATGGTTTTTCAAACCATTCGATGGTTTTTAAATTGTGGAGCAGGTGAAAAGTATTCTTTGTCTGACAGGTTGATGAAGATCCAACGACCAAGATTGTTTGTTCAAGTTTGGTTCGATGGTTTTTCAATTGAAGACTACAATTAATACTGAGAGAAGAGTGTGTCTTCTTCAGTTAAGGCATTCAACACAGAAACATTACTGAGAGAGAGAACTGAGCCGGAGAAATTATCAGAGAATTAATAGTGCTCAGAATTTGATCATTGTTTTGTATTTGTGTAACCTTAAACTCATTGAAGCTAATCTACGGATTAGAAATTGTAGCACCCCTCGAGGTTTATATTTATAAAAAGATATATTCCCCGAAACTTGATTTGGTTTGGTGTGTTTGATTTCGTTATAGAACTGAAAGATTAATCCGTGAACGAAATTGAATTATTTGTGAGTATCGTATTCAACCCCCCCTTCTACGATACTTTGGACCTAACACTCAACATTAGTTGTCTGTTTGCTCCTTTGAGATCAGTACCTGCATTGAAAAACACCCTAGCCTCTTCAAGAGAGGTCAGTGGTGGTGCAATGGGAGTTCGCAAATCCCGATCCTCAATCATGTCTATCAAATCACTTGGAATTAAAATCTAAATTGCTTCAATGATAGACTGACCAAGTTGCCTTCCACTTTCTCCAGATAAATCTACGAGTGGAAAATCCCTTTAAGGGAGCCAGAGATGTTCCCTTTGGGAGGGGAGAAAATGATTCTATTTAAATTTGGCAAATAATCAAATTTTCCCTCAGATGCATGTGAATGCACTTCTACCGTAACAATGGTAGGCACTGTAACCAGTTGCAGGTGCTCTGCTTTCACTGTGTCCTGAGTTTCATCTAATGGAATTGTCTTCTCCCATTGTGAGTAATGAGAGTGTACTTGACTCAGTACAAAGTGTCATGGCCCTATGACGAATTTCAATAGATTCATTCTGTTGAGAGAATGTCTCTAGAAACAGTTCATTGGCCATTTCAAAGTCCATATCCTGTTGGGAGGATACAGATGGACTGACAGATGCCTCAGTATATGTTGAATTTCTTTAGAGGAGGCAGAGCTGTGGGATCACTCACTGTTTCAATCAAGATACTTCTTTGTTTAACAGTTGATTTATGTTCAGGCTGAGAGGTCAAGAAAGTTGAAGACTCATTGTTTGGCTCTAAGACCTGGGATAAAGATTGTGGATCTACAATCCCTTGGTCAACCCTAACAACCACTTGGGTTCAGCAACAGTAAAAGAAGTGGATTGAGAGATAGAAAGTAATACCTAAATTGGATTTGGCACTGAAGTTCCAGCTAAGCAAGAGCTAGAGCAGAAATAATATATACAAAATATTTACAAAAACAACTAAGACAAATAGAAAATAAAAGATAATAAATAATAAGCAATAAAAATAATATAATATAATATATATACAAAAACAATAATATATACAGAATAAAAATAAAGACTATTATCATTATAACTGGCATGACTATCGGGATGACTATGGAATAGTCATGCCGATAGTCATTCCAGTACAAATGACTAAAACAGAATAACTAAAACAGAAAAAAAATCTAATAAAACTAAAATCTAATAAACCGGAATGACTACTGGAATGACTATGTAAGATAGTCATGCTAGTACAAATTAGCACAAACTAAAAATTTAATTAAACAAAATGCAAAAACCTGTTAGCAAAACAAAGAAGAATAACAGAATTAAAATAAATAAAAAATCAAACTTGTTACAGAAAAATGCAACTAACAAATAAAATAAAAATAAAATTACACACCCTAATATTCACAGATTAAAAATTAAATGCAGAACAACAACTAAGCAACAATATTTTTACAGAAAATGCAATATAAAACATAAAATTATGCACAATCATAAGAAAATTGCAGAATATTATAGAAATGCAATAAAAATATATAAACCTGCAGAAAAATTCAAACAACAATATTTACAATCTGAAAATAACTTAAATGATTCTAAATAAATAAATTTTCAATAAAAATACATTTCTCCACTTAAAAAATATGAGAAAAATATTTTTAAAGAAAATAATTATTCAGAATATTTAAATTAACAAGCTTTACACAATAATCATGGATTGACAATATTTAACATCTAATATCAACAAGAGAAAATGATTTAGATAAGAACAAACCTAACAGAGACATTGTCAATCACTAAGACTGTTCAACATACCCAATTTACCAGTTAACCTGGTAAATGTGGATTCATCAAGAGATTTAGTGAATATATCTGCAGTCTGTTCTTCCGTGGGTACAAAATGTAACTCCACAGTTCCATTCATGACATGCTATCTGATAAAGTGATACCTTATATCAATGTGCTTCGTTCTCGAGTGCTGAACAGGGTTGTTGGAGATTGCTATGGCACTTGTATTATCACATAAAATAGGGATCTTGTCTAATGCAAAGCCATAGTCTTTTAATTGATTCCTTATCCATAAGATCTGAGCACAGTAGCTTCCAACAACAATATATTCAGCTTCTGCTGTTGAATTGGAAACTGTTTGTTGTTTCTTGCTATACCAGGAAATCAATCTACCTCCTAGGAATTGACAACTCCCAGAGGTACTCTTTCTATCAACAACACTACCTGCACAATCAGAAGCTGTATATCCAACAAGGTTAAAACCAGAATCTTTAGGGTACCAGATACCTAAATTAGGTGTACCCTTAAGATATCTCAAGATTCTTTAAACAGCAACGAGATGTAAATCTCTAGGGTCCGCTTGGAACCTTGCACATAAGCATGTAGCATACATAATATCTGGTCTACTTGCAGTAAGATAGAGTAAGGAGCCAATCATACATCTGTAGCTTGTAACATCTACCTTGATAGAGTTATCACAAGCTCCAAGTTTGACAGTTGTTGAAGATGGAGTCCTTGCTGATGCTGAATCCTCCATGTGATACTTTTTGAGGAGTTCTTTGAGATACTTGGATTGACAAATAAATATACCATTTGACCTTTGACTTACTTGTAATCCAAGAAAGAACTTCAGCTCACCCATCATACTCATTTCAAACTTACTCTGCATTAGCTTAGCAAATCTCTTACAGAGATCATCATTAGTAGACCCAAATATGATGTCATCCACATAGACTTAGACTAATATCATATCACTTTTGTGTTTCTTTGAAAAAAGAGTTTTGTCTATGATACCTCTAACAAAACCATTTTCTAAAAGAAAACCAGAGAGAGTGTCATGCCATTTTCTTGGGGCTTGTTTGAGACCATAGATAGCCTTGAAGAGAAAGTACACAAAGTCCAGCAGCTCCTGATTTTCAAAGCCAGGGGGCTGTTCCACATACACTTCTTCATCTAGCTCACCATTCAGGAATGCACTCTTAACATCCATTTGATAGACTTTAAAATTGGAGTAAGCTGCAAATGCTAAGAACATCCTGATGGCCTCAAGTCTAGCCACTGGTGCATAGGTTTCTTAATAATCAATGCCTTCAGCTTGTGAATACCCTTGAGCAACCAATCTTGCCTTGTTCCTTGTAACAATGCCATCCTCATCCAACTTGTTTCTGTATACCTATCTAGTACCAACTACTTTCTTGTTCTTTGGTCTGGGTACCAGCTTCCAGACTTGTTGTTGTTCAAATTGATTGAGTTCATCTTGCATAGCAATCACCCAATCAGGATCTGTCAGTGCTTCCTCAGTCTTCTTTGGCTCCATCTCGGATAGAAACCCTGAATAATGACATTCATTCTGAGTAGCACTTCTAGTTTTAACTACAACACCTGGATCACCAATGATCAGCTCAAAAGGATGAGCTTTATTCCATACAGTCTATCTTGGAAGATTTGATCTTGATGTTTCGCCTTGAAATTCATTGTGGTGTTGTGAATGACTAGTAGATCCTTCATTTCCTCCCCCTGAGTTGTTGCTTGATTGCCCTGATGATTTTTCTCCAGTGTTAGTGGTATCTCCATTGTTACCAATGTTTCCATCACCACCACCGGGATTATCATCATTGTTATTGTCATTACCAGCAACATTCTCAGGTGGGGCTTCATCATCTGAATATGAGTCTGGCAAGTTATCAAACTTCAGTTCTTCTGATGAATCTTCAGTTTGGATACTAGGGAGCTTAGTGTCATCAAATGTAACATTGACACTTTCCTTCACATGGTGACCATCAATCAAGTACACTTTGTATTCTATTCTTGAATAACCAATAAAAATAGCTTCTTGTGCCTTGGCCTCAAACTTGCCACGTTTCACATTGTCATCCTTAAGCACAAAGCATTTTGCACCAAATACATGAAAGTATTTGAGAGTTGGTTTCTTGTTGTTCATGATCTCATACGGAGTCTTCATTGAGTCCTTGTTGATTAAAGTTCGATTCTGAGTATAACAAGCTGTATTCACTGCTTCAGCCCAAAAGTACATTGGAAGTCTTGATTCACTTAACATAGTCCTAGCAGCTTCAATCAATGTACGATGCTTCCTTTCCACCACTCCATTCTGTTGAGGAGTTCTAGGGGCAGAATACTGTCTTGTTATTCCTTTATCTGCACAAAAGTCATTTAGGACTGCATTCTTGAATTCAGTTCCATTATCTGACCTTATAGCTCTAACAGGGAATCTTGAATCCAGCTCAATCAACTTTATATGATCAATCACCATCTGTGGGGTCTCATCCTTGGAATGTAGGAATAAAACCCAAGTATATTTGGAATAGTCATCAACAATCACAAGTGCATATTGTTTCTTTGACATGGACATCACATTAACTGGACCAAACAAATCCATGTGCAGTAGCTGATGTGGTTCAGTTATAGATGATGTGTCAGTGCCCTTGTGAGAAGTTTTCTTTGACTTTTGTTGGTCCTTGACTATTGCAGAAGGGGGGGGGGGGGTTGAATGCAATACTGATAAATCTCAATCTATGTTCCAACAACAAAAACTAAGATTTAGGATTATCAGTTTATCTAGTGCAAACACAAGTAGACACGCGAGTAATTCTCACAAAATAAATGTTTTATTTATTTTGCAATGGGTTGCTACAACCTCAAGAAAATGTTTGTTTTCTTGAGCTTCGGTTTCTCGAGTGATTACAGAAAATGGATTGAGCAATAGATTAAGTAAGCTAAACCTATCACTATCAACACGGGTCTTGTGAAGCTGCTGTCATTTTCATGTGGCAGCTTCTTACAAATTGCCTACCCGTGATTCTTTCCTAAATTGCTATACAAACAGCTTATTAGAACATAGCAAAGCAATCTAGAAACATTCTATTTTAAGCTAACACAATTCAGTAGATGTAGATTTGTCATACTCTAGATTTGGTGAGCTTTGTCATGTGATCTCTCAAGCTTCGGTCGTAGTCTTGCAGACTTGTTACAGTTTTGGGATACTGCAACACGCCTGTTTCTTAAACATCCAAACTGTCACAAGTTTGACTGGGTTGTTCCCCAATACAAATGTTATCCCTTCATGACAGTATCCTGATGGCTGAGCTTGCTGTCACAGGAATGCGCTTTTGGTGACAGTAAGAAATCCCCGCAGAAGGTGCTGTCAGGATTTCCAAGCTTGCTATCAGGCTAAGGTAAAGTTGTTGTCCAAGGGCTTCCGCCAATGTTGCTGTCAGAGTGAGTGTACTGTCGTGACTTGCAACATGTTGTCTTCAAGTAACCTTACTGTCAACGTTGTGACAGTAATATTTATTCTTGCTGTTCATCTTGAGCACTTCTTGAGGCTTGAACAAATAAATGAACTTCTACCAAGATGTACTAGAATCTTATTTGCAGCAAACAAAAACGGTTACATAGACATACTCTGGTTGTGACAATATGGAATTAAGTACATAAAATATCTAGTTAAGTTGTCTCATAGGTATCACCCATAAATCCTAACAATCTCCCCCAATTTGTTTTTATGGAAAATAACAACAAAATTATAATTAATATATGTTGACAACTTAACTAACAAGATCAGAATTGACAAAGGATTTTTACTTAGCTTCAGAATTCCTTTTCTGTCTTGCTTCATCCTCTCTGTTGAGAGCTTCCTTAAGAACTTCTCTGAGTCCTTCCACCAGTTCTATTTCATCAAGAGTGATAGCCTCATCTTCAATCTCATCAATGTGCTTCTGAACAGTCTTGGAGAGGCATACTCTAGCATCCTGAAGATCCATCCATAAGTCTTTGCCAAATGCATGAGTTTTGAACTTTAGTGTGCCATTAAAGTCTTTGAATCTACTTCCAGGGTATGCATTCAGAGTTTTTCTCCTTGACTTATCCAGCTTTGAGTCTTCACCCTTTCTCATTTGAAGAATGCCCTCAATATCAGAAGAGCATTGATGTTCCAATGGATGAATTGATCCAATCACCAAGTAGAGTAAGTCTTTCAGAGCACTGGTTTTATGTTTATGAAAGCTTCTCACTGGAATCTCTTCCCATATGAACTTGATTCTCAGAGGATTCTCAAGCATACAGGATTGGTAATTGGGTCCTTCACTCTCTACCTTGTTGGCTTCTCTGCTTTTGTTCAAGAATGCATCTTCCATATCTTCAGTGGTTTCTCTTCCTTTAGGGTTTGAAGATCCTTCATTACTTGGTTGGGATTACACCTCTTCTTCAGGAAGATCATCTTCATACTCAGCTATTTCTTCTTCAGAGTATTCGAGAAAGTGAGCAATATCAGCATCATCAAACATTGACCATTCCCCAAAATTCTGATAGAATTCTTCAACTCTCACAGCTTTGTATGCCAGAACATGGTTCATGACATTCTCAGGGACATTGTCATAACCTTGCATTAGATTGACCATCCTTACCAAAAAGAAGTAATCAATTCTCCTTGTTTCTATTCTCCTACTATATGAAAGAGTTTCTGATACATCATGTGATGTTACCTCCATGGCAAAATCCTTTTTAACTCTCACAAATCTTGATGCATCAAACCAAAGAACATATTCAGTTGCTTCTTTGTTGCTATCCAACTTCACCTCGACATTCCTGATTTGTGCAGCTTCCTTTTCCAAAAGATCCAGAGAGCTGTAAAGTTTTGATTGGATAGGCTTCCTCAGTTTTCTGCCAAGTCCAGTAGCTTTCTCCTTTCCTGAGTACTTGTGTTTTCCTTTCCTTGCTTTTGTAGTCTCCTCAGGTTCAGGTTCCTGTCTAGAGAACCAAGCCTTGGCTAGGGATTTTGTCCTCTTTGGCTTGACAATAGGCTTGAATCCATCCTTGACAGCATCTTTGTTGACAGTGTCCTCTATGATAGTATCTTTCTTGACAGTGTCTTCTGTGACAGCTTCTTTCATGACAGCTTCCTTGAGGACAGTATCTTCTGTGACAGTATCTTGTTCAGCATTTATACTGTCTATAACACATCTTAAAATATTTGCCTCCAAAGCTTCAATCAATACAGACTCCTCTTCTTCTGTAACTCCGGCATCTTTCTTTTCTTGCACAAGAGCTTATTCTTTATTTTCCTCCTGGGATTTAGATCCATCATTCCCAGAGGTGCTTCCACTAGCATTTCCTGCTTCCCCAGTTCCTCCACCACCATCCAACTCATCATCATCATCATAAGGAACATCATAGGAGCAGCTTTCTCCTTGTTCAGCTTTGTTGGAGTTTGCTTTGGAGATCATCTTCTTCATAGTAGAACTCAGTTCCTTGTCCCTTTTTACCAGCAAGTCATAGATTGCTTTGACAGCAAGAGCTCTTTCCTTGTTGGCTTTAGAGTTGAGAATCATGTTTAACACCTTCAAGATTGACCTTGACTCCATTGTAGAAGTGCCTCATAGACTCATGTATGCACATCTTCTGCTACCACTTTTAGTGGTACCTTCATAGTAGACACAGAATGGATTGGTGTAGACTTCTGGGAGTTTTTCTGCAATTAGATTCATCATTTGCAGATGTAAAATCTCATTGAAGGCTGTGTGGTTTGCTGTGATTTTGTTCTTCATTACTATTAGTACTCTTGCTGGAAGACTCTGCAACAGCTGTATAGTAATGAACATGGATATTGTAGTGTTTAAATACACATCAATAGCCCACCTCCTTTCATCATTGATCTTTACACATACACTGGTGATTTTCTCTTTAAGCAAGGTTGAACAGTTACTCAACTTTCTGCTTGGCTGCTTCATAGCTCCCTCAACTATTCTGTAGAAGTCCTCATCATGATTCTTCAAGGTACTTTCCCTGTAGTCAACCATTAGGGCATTTACATCTTCTTGGCTGAACTCTGTTCCTTCACTCCAAGTGTTTCCTGACAGGATGTATTCTGGCATCTTGCCTTTCCCTTTTCCTACCCTGTTATGCTCCTCCTTTTCTCTCCATTGCCTTTCAAGAGCACTCTCCTTTGGAATTGGAGTTGGCTCTCTTATTGTTACAGGAGGTAGAATTGGGTTCTTGGAAGGAACATTCCCTTGCATTGCTTCCAGGGCTTCTTTGGACATTAGAACAGTCTCTCCAGTAATCTCATATTCAAAGAGGTTTTCAGCCTCTTGCACTTGCTCCCCCTTACTTCCTGAATCTCATCTAGTTCCCCTTTTCTTCTTTGCAGACACTGATCTTCCTTTGGCTACAGACTCCCCCTCACTCCTTGAAGTCTTCTTAGTGACAGGCTCCCCCTGAGCAACAGCCTGCTTGGGGACACCTTCTGTTCCTGATCTTTCCCTTCCTGATTCTGCCCTTTGTGATTCTGATCTTGCCATTTTCTCCCCCTTAGGTAAGTTGGCAGCATCAAGACTGGCAGATAGAACTTGAATGGCTTCTTGAATGGTAGAGAATCTAGAGGCCACCATGGTAGACAAGCTGTCAAGTTTGGATTCCATGGACAGACACCTGTTCTCTAGAGCTTCCAGCCTGAAAGATGTAGAGGAGCCACCTGATCTTAACCTTCTTGGGGGTGAAGGAAAATATTGGGGCATGGAGACTGTGGGGGTTCTCACACTCTTAGTGTTTTTCTGAGTGATCTTATCACTCCTCACAAAAGAACTCTCAAGGCCTAGGGCCTGGATATGTGGGGCTCCCTCAAGTTCACTCTGGACATGCTCAAGTCCCTCACCTTTTGCCAGCTCATTTGGTTGCCTCTTATTTTTATGCTCACCTCTCTTTTCTTTTATCTCTCTTTTCTTTTGCACACCCTCACTCATCCTAGAATGTACCTTTAAGAACTGAGATAGTGGCACATCATCATCAGAGACATCCTCAACAATTACAGCATCAAGATCAGGCTGTGGAGAGATGACATGAGCTTTGCCAGGAATGTTACTGTCAGTTGAAAGATTGACAGTAGGTGCCACTTCAACTTGGACAGCAGGTTTGGGTTTGATAGCAACTTCAACTGAGTCCTTGACAGCAGGGTCACCTGTGACATCAACATTCACAGTGTCTTTGACAGCAACTTGGGCTGTGACAGCATCTTCCCAAAGGTAAGATACTCCTTGGAGATTGAACAAAGTACTGACTGTTTCACTTTCTAGCAGAGTTGTACCTTGTTCTTTCTCAGTGTTTGAAGGAGTGGTGTCCATCTCACTTTGAGAAATGGGTTCTTGTGTACTAGATGGGGGCTCATCCATGATGGGAGATGGATGATCAAAACCTGAAGGGTTGGGGTTGTCCCCCTCTTTAGGTTGTGGAGAAGAAACAAATGAATGTGTAGGGAAGGAAGAAGGTGAAAGTGGAGAAGAGAATGATGGCTACTTCTCAGATGGAACTTGAGAAGCATCAATAGGGGAAGTGAAGTCCTCACTGTGTCCTGACTCCATGTGTGTTTCTGCAAGTGGAGGCTCCTCATGAGTTGGAACATGAGTTTGTGCGGACTCTTTACAAGGTGCCTTGGGAGACAGACCAATTTCAATAGATATCCCTTGTTGAGAAGGAACACCTAGGGAGGAGTTTATTTCCCTATTTTCCTCTACAGTCTTTTGAGAGACTGCAGGGTGGCTGACAGTGGTTTTGGTCCTTTTAGCTCTCTTCTTCTTAGGCTCGGGAGGAACCACTGTGGGTTCTGTTTGACTACCTTCCTTATTTGCTGCACTAGGTGCAGGAACTCCCTCTTGACTCTCAGCACTACCACTAACATCAGTCTCTAAGGGTCTTTTTCTGGTTTCTTGTAAGGCTTGTCTCTGTACTTTGGGAAGTCTAGAGAACCTAGGCTGAATATATGGGGTAGAATGAGGGTTAGCTGAATTTGGGTCTAATCCAGCTTCATTCTCAATAGTGAAGGTGTCAAAACCAGAAGGTAATGGAAAATCAAGGTCAGTCACTTGATCAACCAGGTGTTTGGTGAAACATAGTGGAATATGTGCATTCAAGTTGAGTGAAGTGAGAGTTGTGTGAGTTTTTCTTTTTAGTACAGGGCACACCTCTAGACGAGGGGCATTCTCATCAAAATCACATAATGAATTAATGCACAACATTAGAAAGTGAGGATAGATGTGCACCTTCTTACATATGGAAGCCTTGAGGTGTGCCATGAGCAGCTTTCCAACATCCACTTTTTACCCATGAACAAGAGAGTGAGTGAGCTTCTTGATGTAGGTGGGAATTCCATTCCAGCCAGTGGTCTTGGTAGAGAACACTTTCACCATTATTGCATCAAACATCATGATCCACTCTTTGCGGAGATACTTCCTGTCCATTTCACCAGAGGGGTACCATTTTGTTGTTCCCTCTTCAAGAATAGGTCCTGAGTACCCAATCTTCAAGAAGAGCTTCTTCAGGGTCTCATCACTAGCAAGCTCGGTACAAGTCTTTCCTGGTTCCAGCACAATTCCCAAGGCTGCATTGATTCCCTGAACATATAGAGAGTAGATGTGCTCTTTAATTTTGAACTGAATGGAGGAGATGTCACCATCTTCTTGAGCCACGACTGTCTCCCAGAAATTTTCAATCATGTCTAGGTCAAGAACAGGAGTAGAGGTAATTGCATACCCAAGGTAGGACTTATTTAGGAAATAAACAAGCCCTTTGAAACCCTCACCAGCATCACCTGGAGAGTAGATGCCAGCAAAGTTGGTTTATGAAATTGATTGTTTGGGGGCCATTTTTGCTTGTTGAGAGAAGAGAGGGAGTAGAAGATGAATTGCTTGGAGAAAAGAGAAAGGAGAGTGTTGTGTTTGCTTTTTGAGAACAGTTGTATGTTTGATGAATTTAGAGGGAAGTTCAAGCGTTTAACTGACAAAGTGGAAAAGTGAAATCGTGTCTGAACCCAATTAGCAGTCACGCGGGTTACTGGCTGATTTCTCTCTCCTCGTGGAGAATGTGTGTCCAATTTTAACGGTTCACTACTTTGAGAGCAACCTGTGCGCTCAAAACATCTGTGTTAGTAACTTTGGTGTGATGACAATGTTAGGCTCAAGACATGCCTGAATACCACTATTAACAAGCCTACACTATGTGACTATGTCACACTACATGATGTAACAGCCCCAGATCCGGGGTCAGGGATCCGGTCGTTACGGTCTCAATTTCCCATCAATAATACTTGCACTTGAATCAAAACAATTAAAATACATGCTGTGACCCCACAATAACAACACCACTCACACAACCAGTTATAGTTCCAGAGATGAAATTGGAATAAGTATCTAGTCATATGATCCACAAGTTATAAGTTATTACAAACCCAAAAGATTACAGAGCATTTAAAAGTTCTTGCCGTTGATTACATTAATCATAAGATACATAAGTCTGATACACAAAAGCTGAAGCTTAGAACACTAGTGGTTACTACCTCAGCTATGGCGGCTACGACATCAACGGGTAAATCTCTGACGACTGCTACCCGCTTTCGCGGGGTGTGACTGTTGTGGGCCATCTGCTCTAGCTGTTGTTGTGATATAAATAAATAAAGCAAGGGTGAGCAATAGAGCCCACCAAAAATAACTTATAACAGATTACCAAAATATAACAATTCAAAGATATATTGCAGTCACATGTTATGCCTCCAACAGATAAGAAACTAGTATAGCGTAAAGGATGAAGTTACGAGGAAAATTAATGGGATATTTTCGTAACCCAAAGTCCACTTATGCATATATATCCTTAATCAGGTTTTACCAGAATCATAACTTATAGAATAAAAGATGAAGTTGCATGAATTTGTTGTCACTTCATTCCCAAACGCTTTTCGACCCCCTGCCAACAAGTTTGGTTCTACACCCCAATACATGTTGCAGGAATATCCAAATTGGATGATGAACCAATACCGGAGTTGCTACCGCGCCCGCTGTGCCTAACCTTGCTATGATCAGTAGCAGGTCGCACCGCTCAAATAGTTTTCTACATGTAGATGGAAGAATCACGACAGCCTGACATTGTCTACCGCCTTACAGTGACCTCCCGGCCAACGGTTGGGCCAATAAAAGTTGGATGGGTCCGCGCAACTAGACCACTTACACCACTCCTAGTTCAGATGAAATCCATGATTCTGAAACATAAGGATCGTCCTCCTTTCCCCAAGTGTAGCACTTGTTGATACGACTCCACTAAGTAGTTATATCTAGGTCGGAAAGGAAGATTCTCCAATATTTCCCAAGCTATTGCTTGTTAATGGACATCGATTTGTTCCATGAATTTACCCCTCGATCGTTGAGGTGGTAACACAATATTTAACTTGCAGCAACCAAATTGCTTTGAGAAAATATCTGTCCCTTGACAGTTTTTGAACTGAGAGTTTAAAAAGAGTAGTAGTCACTTAAATCAGGTTTCCCATATTTTTGATAGTTGAGCGAGCATTTGAATCTTCTTTAAAAGACAGATTCAAATGGAAAAACAGTGTTTTGGGAACCTCTTTTTGATTGGAAAACAATTAATAACCTTTATTAAACAAGTAAACCTCCAAATGAATATTCGAAAATAATATTCATCAAATAAACAAACCTAGAATGAATATTTAGAAATAATATTCATTAATAAATAATCCTCAAATGAATATTCAAAAGTAATACTCATTAATAAATAATCCTCAAATGAATATTCAAAAGTAATGCTCATTAATAAATAATCCTCAAATGAATATTCAAAAGTAATACTCATTAATAAATAATCCTCAAATGAATATTCAAAAATAATATTCATTAAATAAATAAATAATCCTCAAATGAATATTCAAAAATAATATTCATTAAATAAATAAATAATCCTCAAATGAATATTCAAAAATAATATTCATTGTATAAATAAATAATCCTCAAATGAATATTTGAAAATAATATTCATCATATAAATAAATAATCCTCAAATGAATATTTGAAAATAATATTCATCATATAAATAAATAATCCTCAAATGAATATTTGAAAATAATATTCATTAAATACTAAATCTCAAATGAATATACGGTAATAATATTATTAAAGTCAATAATCCTCGAATGAATATAAATGATATTTCTTAAGTCAATAATTAATCCTCGAATAACCGTTACCCGATATCTTATCGGAGATAACCTTTAACATATACCGAAATATAATTATTTCTGATCTTAGAGAAAATCACCTGCCCTTATCCTAGGGCATTATATACAAGACTGGCTTATAACTGATATCCCATTTCTAGCTTATAAGCCCCACATCAATCATATCCTCAAGTATTGCTATATATAGCAATTCGAAAACAAGTATGCAATTTATATATATCGCAATCGCATATCATAATTGAAAACAGTTATTATCACAACAACAGTAGTATAGGTTTAGAAAACTTGCCTGGTGGTGAGGTAGGGGTAGTGTGCCTCGAGTCAATCCGGCGATCTATACATAGTCAAAAGATCCAAGGTTAATCACTTGAATACTTGCACGAAACTAAGTATGTACTTTACTTAAACCAAGACATGATTTCTAGTTAACTCCTTAAGAATCCTCTTGCGCACGCTCGACTCGAACATTTTTATAAAATAGAGATTAAATCCTTTTAACACGAAATCTTTTCGAGAGTCCTCCTAAACATACCTAGCATGTTAACACAAAGTTTCGCATTCTGATTGGTCACTTAAGGGGTTTGATCATTGCCTCAAAGTTGGCTAAGTGGTATAGCTCGGTTTCTCGAAACATCCTTAACTAAAACACTCGTTTCTCCTAAACCGTAATTCGGAATCACATGATCTTTATATCAAAACGAACCTTGAAACAATACCTACACAATACTAGGCAGTGGTGACTCTGGACAGAAGTCCTTATGTCCGAACATCACAGACACAACAGAGCTAGGGAAAATCGGGCATTATAACGGCTATGTTTTAACGATTCCAAAGTTTAATCATAAACTTACAAGACCAATCCAAACCAAATCACCAAGTCAAATCCTCAACATTATTACTAATCCATAATCATCACAAATCAGTCAAAACCAACATCTACTTGCTTATCATCAAAACAACATCAAACTTTCATCAAACCTCCGTTAAAACCACTCAATCATCCTTATGATTATACTAACTAAAGTATACTCAAAACTAACCATATAAATCATATTATAACTAAGAGTTTCAAGAGATTATACCTTCCTTGGAGTGTATATGATCGTAATAAGCCTTGTATAGTCCTTATCTAACCTTAAGCTAGCTTGAATCATCCAAAGAAACCAAGAATCAAAAGTTAGTTCTTGAAATCACTATTCATTTCACTATTCATCCTCATCTTTAATCAAGGATTTGAACATGATAACCTTAATAGATGGTTCTAGGATTTAGAGAATACCTTAGTTGTGAAATATGGAAGCTTTTGAATCCAAGAACATGAATTATGGATGCTTGGAAGTTGATCTTTGAAAAATGTATACTTGTTTTTCTTAAAAGGGCCGAATGGTTTTCTTGAAGATGGGGGAGTTGTTCTTTCTTTTCTTGCCTTGGATAATGATAGAAATTCTGATATTTTGATGGCCAAATGGTGAGTCATCAAGTTTTGGCTTGTCACAGGGGCACGTGTCGCACATGCAGGAGTCCTGATAAAGTAGCTTTACTGGTTTGCTTTATTGGTTTGTTTCCTTTCACATGGATGATCCAAATGTTGCATTCCTCGACTTAATCTTGTTACATGTTACTTCCATGTCTGTATTTAATCTCGCAAGTGTTCCGTCTCCGTTTAATCGCGTAAAAAGTTCGCAGGGTTTCTTAAGTGTTCTATCGAAGTAGTTTATCGTAATCGTTCTTAATATCTCTAATTCTTTTATTAAATCCATATCCATGGAATTGATAATTTAAATTCTTAATTATTCTCAAATAATAATTAATCCGTCCGTTAATGGTGAAATTTCGGAGAAAACGGAAATGCTATTTTTCCGATTCTGACAGCTTTTGCATTCCTTTATTTTCATCGTAGATCACTAATACGGCTTTGAAAGTTCATCATATCGACCCGTATATAGGGTGGTCTGAAAAACTTTTAAACGACAAAATTTACTATTCATCAAAAGTTACTATTCATCAGTGGTTTTTCTATAATCCTTTGGATCAATATTCGTTCCAATACTCCTGGTTTACTTCTCTTTACTCTTTGCACTTAGAAAACGTTCTAGTGCTTTCTCGGGCATACGCTATCTTGTTTACGGAGTTGTCAGATGCATTCCAGATATTGATTTGGATGACATAAAAATACTTTTCTTCCCTGGAGTATTGTATTCTTACCTTCCAGATTGATTGTTCTTATTTACATGATCAGTCCCTTCTTATTATTCTCAAAATGTTTGAAAACTGACATCCATATTCATTTCATACTTAATTCTCCAAAAACCATTACCACCATCCACATATATATATATACATCATCATACAATAAAAGTTTTAATTCTACCCAAAAATCTGGGGTTTTACAGTCTCTCCTCCTTAAAAGGATTCCGTCCCGGAATCACTCTGAAAATAAATGGGGATGTCTTTCTAGCATCTCGCTCTCTAGCTCCCAAGTCGATTCTTCCACATTATGGTTCTGCCACAAAACTCTGACTAGCTTGATGACCTTGTTTCGGAGCACTTGTTCCTTTTGATCTATGATTTCCACTGGCTGCTCCACATAGGTTAGGTCTGGCTGCATGCCTACTTGTTCGTATTCCACTATGTGCTTAGCATCCGGGTTGTACTTCCTCAGCATTGAAACATGAAACACATTGTGCACTTGTTGCAGGTTTGGGGGTAATGCTAGCTCATATGCTAAGTTTCCAATACGTCTTAAGATCTCAAATGGTCCAATGTATCTAGGACTCAACTTTCCTTTCTTTCCAAACCTCATCAAACCTTTCCAAGGAGATACCTTTAAGAAAACTAGGTCTCCCACTTCATATTCCTTGTCCTTCCGGGCCAAATCAGCATACTTCTTTTGTCTATCTTGGGCTGCTACCAGCCGTCCTTTGATTAGTTCTACTATGTCCTTAGTCCGTTGGACCACTTCGGGTCCAAGCATCTTTCGCTCCCCAACTTCATCCCAATACAAGGGGGATCGACATCTTCTCCCATAAAGGGCCTCGTAAGGTGGCATTCCTATACTTGAATGAAAACTATTGTTGTAGGAAAACTCAATCAGTGGTAGGTGATCATCCCAATTTCCTTTAAAGTCTATAGCACAGACCCTTAACATATCCTCTAGTGTTTGGATGGTCCTTTCACTTTGTCCGTCTGTTTGGGGGTGATAGGCAGTACTCATGTTCAGCCGGGTTCCTACACATTCCTGGAAGCTCCTCCAGAATCTGGAGTTAAATCTGGGATCTCGGTCAGATACTATGGCGACTGGGACTCCGTGCCGCGCCACTATCTCTTTCAAGTAGATATCCACTAATCTGTCGACAGTGTACCTTTCGTTGATCGGAAGAAAGTGGGCTGACTTTGTTAATCGGTCTATGATTACCCATATGGCATCGTGATTGGCCTTGGTCCTTGGTAAACCCACTACGAAATCCATGGCTAGATGTTCCCATTTCCATTCGGGAATCTCTAAGGGTCGTAAAAGTCCACTGGGCCTTTGGTGTTCCGCTTTCACTCGTTGGCAGGTCAAGCATCTGCTTACCCACTCTGCTACGTCCTTTTTCATGTTAGGCCACCAGTAGTATTCTTTCAAATCTCCATACATCTTGGTGCTTCCTGGGTGGATTGAATACCTAGAACTGTGACTCTCGTGTAAAATTTCGTCTTTCAGCTCTCGAACATTCGGAACCCAAATTCGGTAAGTATACCTCCTTATTCCTTTATCATCCTCGACAGTGTGGATCTCTTCTCCGGTCATTGACTGCCTGTCTTCACTTATCATCCTTTCCTGACACCTTCTTATCTTTTCTAACAACTCTGGCTGCAAGGAAATCTCAAACAGCTTTTCGGTACCGCCTCCGGTCACCTTCACTTCTATTTCCATATTTTCAAATTCTCTGATCAGTTCTTCTGATGTCATTATCATCTTGAGTCTCTCTTTCCTACTAAGGGCGTCAGCCACCACATTGGCTTTCCCTGGGTGATACAGAATTTCACAGTCATAATCCTTGATCAGCTCTAACCATCTTCTCTGGCGCATGTTGAGCTCCTTCTGGGTAAAAATGTACTTGAGGCTCTTATGGTCAGTGTAAATCTCGCACTTCTCTCCATACAAGTAGTGCCTCCAAATCTTTAAAGCGAAAACTACTGCCGCTAGTTCTAGATCATGAGTAGGATATCGAATCTCATATTCCTTCAATTGCCTTGACGCATATGCGATTACCTTACCGTGCTGCATCAGCACGCACCCTAATCCCTTATGCGAAGCATCACTGTAAATCACAAAATCTCCTTTTCCATCTGGTAATGCCAACACAGGGGCAGTCACCAACCTCTTCTTTAACTCTTGGAAACTACTCTCGCACTTTTCCGTCCATTCAAACTTCTCAGTTTTTCGGGTAAGTCGGGTTAACGGGGCTGCGATCTTCGCAAAATCCTTAACGAATCTTCTGTAATACCCTGCTAACCCTATGAAACTTCTCACCTCTGTTGGTGTGGTTGGTCGTTCCCAATTTGAAACTGCCTCTATCTTGGAGGGGTCAACCAACACTCCCTCCTTATTGATCACATGTCCTAAAAACTGAACCTCATTTTGCCAGAATTCACACTTTGCGAATTTGGCATACAATTGTTCCTTCCTGAGTATTTCTAGAGTTATCCTCAAATGTTCTGCGTGTTCTGCCTCTGTCTTTGAGTAGATAAGAATATCATCTATGAAAACTATAACAAACTCGTCCAAATACTTCTTGAACACCCTATTCATTAAATCCATGAAAGCTGCTGGGGCATTGGTCAATCCAAACGACATCACTAAAAACTCATAATGTCCATATCTAGTACGGAACGCAGTCTTCGGAATATCTTCGGGTTTAATCTTTAATTGGTGATATCCGGTCCTCAGGTCAATCTTAGAGAAGTACACAGCATCCTTTAGCTGGTCAAACAAATCGTCTATTCTGGGTAATGGGTACTTATTCTTTATAGTTAGCTTGTTCAAATCTCGGTAGTCGATGCATAACCTCATGCTCCCATCTTTCTTCTTAACAAACAACACTGGTGCCCCCCACGGCGACACACTGGGTCTTATCATACCCTTATCCAACAGTTCCTTTAACTGGGTAGCTAACTCTTTCATTTCTACTGGAGCTAACCGGTACGGGGCCTTCGAAACTGGCGCCGTCCCCGGGGCTAATTCGATAGCAAACTCAATTACCCTATCGGGTGGTAGTCCTGGGAGATCCTGTGGAAACACCTCTTCGAACTCATTGACTACTGGAATGTCCTGTAACCTAGGTACCTCTCTCTGGGTGTCTACCACATAAGCTAAGTAAGCCTCGTTTCCTTTCCGTAATAATCTTTTGGTCTGCGCCATGGTTAGAAACTTTTGTGTCTGTTTCATCCCCCTAAACACTATTTCCTTCTTTCCTGGGGTATTCAATCTAACCTTCTTCCCTTTACAATCTATCTGCGCGTTATTGCGAGACAACCAATCCATCCCCAAAATGACATCAAATTCTCCTAGTTTAAAAGGAATCAAATCCACACAAAAAGACTGTTCCCCTATTTCCAATTTGCAGTTGGGGTGAATCTGATTAACTAGGACTATGTCGTGGTTAGCTATTTCTACTTGTAGGGAATCCTTTAATGGTTGGGCCTTAAGTTTCAATTTATGCGCAAAATCCCTCGATATAAACGATTTAGTCGCTCCAGAATCAAATAAAACATTTGCGCTAGCTGAATTTAGAGAAAAGGTACCTGCTATCACATCCGTGTTCCTCACGGCATCCTGCACTGTCATGTTGAAAGTCCTAGCAGTTGGTGGTTTGTTGGAGGCAGCTTTGCTCGCCCCCGAAGCTGCGGGTCGGTTCTTGGGGCAATCCTTCCTCATGTGACCTTGACGTCCACAGTGGAAACAAGTGAGGTTTGTGCTGACGAAAGGGTTAGTCGTGGTACAATTCTGAGCATAATGGCCCCCTCGTCCACACTTAAAACAGGTTATCTGTTTCTGGTTGCACACACCTAGATGTTTCCTTCCACAAGTTGTACATACTGGTAATGGAGGTCGAGATTGGTAGGAGCGGGACACTACTGATGGGTTGCCGCCCTGGTTCACACTTGAGTTTACGGTTCGCTTGAAACCCGTATTCCTCTCAGGTAGGGAGACTGCTCCGCGGTTAAACCTATTTTGGGGGTTTCCTCCTGAAAAACCTCCACCCATACTTGCATGTTTTCGTTTTATTCCCCCTTTCTCTCTTTCCTTAAGCATCTGATCACTCCCTGCTTCCACAATCGAAGCCTTTTGCACCAATGTGGCGTAGTCTGTAATCTCTAGGATCGCCACGCGATTCTGAATCCACTGCTTCAATCCCTGTTGAAACCTATTAGCTTTCTTCTCTTCGGTATCTACAAACTCTGGCACAAACCTTGATAGCTCGGTAAATTTTGCCTCATACTCAGCCACTGTCAGGTTATTCTGCTTTAGCTCCAGAAACTTAAGCTCCATCTGAGTCTTCATAAACCTTGGGAAATACTTTTCCAGAAACAATTGCTTGAACCTTTCCCAAGTCACGATAACATCCGTCTCCATGTTCTTTTTGGCCTCCCACCAATAGTTGGCCTCTCCTTTCAGTAGGTAAGTGGCAAAAACGGTCTTCTGCGCCTCTTCAATGCTTAAAATCTCAAAGGACTTTTCCATTTCCTTTATCCAGGCTCTTGCCTCTACTGGGTCAGCCGACCCTTGGAATTCTGGGGGCTTGAGTGACTTAAATGCCCTGAACGAGTTCGCTATGGTATTGTTGTTTCCTTGGAGTGGTTGGGGATAACGGTCCAAATTTTGCCTGAGTAGATTCATGAACTGACCCATGGGATCTCCACCCTGGTCCTCTATTCTTTGTTCCTCTTCAACTTCCTCTTCTTCATTCTCAACGTCTGCGGTGAAAAAGGATTCCTCAGCCTCCCCATACTGGGAGTCGTCCTGTTCATTATAATCCTCATCCATTTCTTCATTATACTCAAGGTCTTCCCTATTTTGATTATGGCTTTCTTGATCTTCAGATTCAGGGGGATTAGCCCTAGTTCCCACTCTTCGTGGAGGCATCCTACTGAAATTTGGAAAATTCACATTAGGCTCATCTTCTGGGTTACAAACACAGTCGTTACATAATTGGAAGTAGACTTCCGCAGTTCTATATTTTATCGCAATTCTATCATATGGTGCAGACAATAGTATAGTAAACTTGTGATCGAGTCATAACAGGACTGGATTCAACTGAAAGGAAACAAATATATACATAGTACTGAAGATACAAAGTCTGGGTCAACATCAACAGTTTGTAAGTACAACTGTTCTACCAACATCTAGTCAAAAGTGAAATACATGGTCTATCCTTCTAGTCAGAAAGGGATAACATATACAATGGAACAATCCCACCAAAAATCGGCACTACTATGTCCGTACGTGACTAGAAGACTAGACTACCATATCACTAACTCTGAAATCAGCCACTGGTGCGGCGCCATGCCCTCACCCTCGCCATGGCTATGCGAAAGATCTCCTCAGCATCAACCCTAGATATCCTGCCATTGCCATCAGTAGGCAAAGCTCGAATCCTCATCCGTGCCCTCAACTCAATGCGAGTCATCGCCCTCCGGGCAACCCGAGGGGGCACAGACCTCCCGCCGCCCTGGCGTACCATCCTGGCATCCCTCTCTACTGCTAGCTGCATCCGGGACTCTGCTAGTCTAGCCTCAGCTACCACCAAATCTGTCTGAACTCTGCTCACGGTCCAGTTGTGCACACACACTGGTATCCCCTCTAACGGAACATGGGGTGGGGTAACCGGCTCGGCTGGTGGTGCAGCCTCTGCCTGCTGTGGCTCAGGGGTAGGCTCCTCATGATCATCAGGGTAAGGGCTCAAGGGCAGTGGTGGAGGGGTAGGGGCTCTCTCAGTAGGAAGTGGAGGCTGGTCCTCAGCATCCCCTTCCACATCCTCAGTATCCGCTAGGGTCTGATCCTCCTCTGGATCCTCATCATCAGAATCCTCGATATCCTCGGTATCCGCATCTATCTGGACCTCCTCCGGGTCCTCCTCAATATCCTCATAGTATGGATCTGAAGTCCTAAGCAAGTCCTCGTCGTGCTGTCTCTCATAAGCCTCAGGGTCAGAGATATAGCTCACCTACACAATAACGAACTATGTTACTATCATGATATTAAAGTTCCCATAAGGGTTTTAGTCGAACTTGGCAAGAGTTCTTATTATCTTAGTGAATTTATTATTGTAACGCTGCCTCATCTCTGGGGTTTATAACTCTAACGCTCTGATACCATTTCTGTAACAGCCCCAGATCCGGGGTCAGGGATCCGGTCGTTACGGTCTCAATTTCCCATCAATAATACTTGCACTTGAATCAAAACAATTAAAATACATGCTGTGACCCCACAATAACAACACCACTCACACAACCAGTTATAGTTCCAGAGATGAAATTGGAATAAGTATCTAGTCATATGATCCACAAGTTATAAGTTATTACAAACCCAAAAGATTACAGAGCATTTAAAAGTTCTTGCCGTTGATTACATTAATCATAAGATACATAAGTCTGATACACAAAAGCTGAAGCTTAGAACACTAGTGGTTACTACCTCAGCTATGGCGGCTACGACATCAACGGGTAAATCTCTGACGACTGCTACCCGCTTTCGCGGGGTGTGACTGTTGCGGGCCATCTGCTCTAGCTGTTGTTGTGATATAAATAAATAAAGCAAGGGTGAGCAATAGAGCCCACCAAAAATAACTTATAACAGATTACCAAAATATAACAATTCAAAGATATATTGCAGTCACATGTTATGCCTCCAACAGATAAGAAACTAGTATAGCGTAAAGGATGAAGTTACGAGGAAAATTAATGGGATATTTTCGTAACCCAAAGTCCACTTATGCATATATATCCTTAATCAGGTTTTACCAGAATCATAACTTATAGAATAAAAGATGAAGTTGCATGAATTTGTTGTCACTTCATTCCCAAACGCTTTTCGACCCCCTGCCAACAAGTTTGGTTCTACACCCCAATACATGTTGCAGGAATATCCAAATTGGATGATGAACCAATACCGGAGTTGCTACCGCGCCCGCTGTGCCTAACCTTGCTATGATCAGTAGCAGGTCGCACCGCTCAAATAGTTTTCTACATGTAGATGGAAGAATCACGACAACCTGACATTGTCTACCGCCTTACAGTGACCTCCCGGCCAACGGTTGGGCCAATAAAAGTTGGATGGGTCCGCGCAACTAGACCACTTACACCACTCCTAGTTCAGATGAAATCCATGATTCTGAAACATAAGGATCGTCCTCCTTTCCCCAAGTGTAGCACTTGTTGATACGACTCCACTAAGTAGTTATATCTAGGTCGGAAAGGAAGATTCTCCAATATTTCCCAAGCTATTGCTTGTTAATGGACATCGATTTGTTCCATGAATTTACCCCTCGATCGTTGAGGTGGTAACACAATATTTAACTTGCAGCAACCAAATTGCTTTGAGAAAATATCTGTCCCTTGACAGTTTTTGAACTGAGAGTTTAAAAAGAGTAGTAGTCACTTAAATCAGGTTTCCCATATTTTTGATAGTTGAGCGAGCATTTGAATCTTCTTTAAAAGACAGATTCAAATGGAAAAACAGTGTTTTGGGAACCTCTTTTTGATTGGAAAACAATTAATAACCTTTATTAAACAAGTAAACCTCCAAATGAATATTCGAAAATAATATTCATCAAATAAACAAACCTAGAATGAATATTTAGAAATAATATTCATTAATAAATAATCCTCAAATGAATATTCAAAAGTAATACTCATTAATAAATAATCCTCAAATGAATATTCAAAAGTAATGCTCATTAATAAATAATCCTCAAATGAATATTCAAAAGTAATACTCATTAATAAATAATCCTCAAATGAATATTCAAAAATAATATTCATTAAATAAATAAATAATCCTCAAATGAATATTCAAAAATAATATTCATTAAATAAATAAATAATCCTCAAATGAATATTCAAAAATAATATTCATTGTATAAATAAATAATCCTCAAATGAATATTTGAAAATAATATTCATCATATAAATAAATAATCCTCAAATGAATATTTGAAAATAATATTCATCATATAAATAAATAATCCTCAAATGAATATTTGAAAATAATATTCATTAAATACTAAATCTCAAATGAATATACGGTAATAATATTATTAAAGTCAATAATCCTCGAATGAATATAAATGATATTTCTTAAGTCAATAATTAATCCTCGAATAACCGTTACCCGATATCTTATCGGAGATAACCTTTAACATATACCGAAATATAATTATTTCTGATCTTAGAGAAAATCACCTGCCCTTATCCTAGGGCATTATATACAAGACTGGCTTATAACTGATATCCCATTTCTAGCTTATAAGCCCCACATCAATCATATCCTCAAGTATTGCTATATATAGCAATTCGAAAACAAGTATGCAATTTATATATATCGCAATCGCATATCATAATTGAAAACAGTTATTATCACAACAACAGTAGTATAGGTTTAGAAAACTTGCCTGGTGGTGAGGTAGGGGTAGTGTGCCTCGAGTCAATCCGGCGATCTATACATAGTCAAAAGATCCAAGGTTAATCACTTGAATACTTGCACGAAACTAAGTATGTACTTTACTTAAACCAAGACATGATTTCTAGTTAACTCCTTAAGAATCCTCTTGCGCACGCTCGACTCGAACATTTTTATAAAATAGAGATTAAATCCTTTTAACACGAAATCTTTTCGAGAGTCCTCCTAAACATACCTAGCATGTTAACACAAAGTTTCGCATTCTGATTGGTCACTTAAGGGGTTTGATCATTGCCTCAAAGTTGGCTAAGTGGTATAGCTCGGTTTCTCGAAACATCCTTAACTAAAACACTCGTTTCTCCTAAACCGTAATTCGGAATCACATGATCTTTATATCAAAACGAACCTTGAAACAATACCTACACAATACTAGGCAGTGGTGACTCTGGACAGAAGTCCTTATGTCCGAACATCACAGACACAACAGAGCTAGGGAAAATCGGGCATTATAACGGCTATGTTTTAACGATTCCAAAGTTTAATCATAAACTTACAAGACCAATCCAAACCAAATCACCAAGTCAAATCCTCAACATTATTACTAATCCATAATCATCACAAATCAGTCAAAACCAACATCTACTTGCTTATCATCAAAACAACATCAAACTTTCATCAAACCTCCGTTAAAACCACTCAATCATCCTTATGATTATACTAACTAAAGTATACTCAAAACTAACCATATAAATCATATTATAACTAAGAGTTTCAAGAGATTATACCTTCCTTGGAGTGTATATGATCGTAATAAGCCTTGTATAGTCCTTATCTAACCTTAAGCTAGCTTGAATCATCCAAAGAAACCAAGAATCAAAAGTTAGTTCTTGAAATCACTATTCATTTCACTATTCATCCTCATCTTTAATCAAGGATTTGAACATGATAACCTTAATAGATGGTTCTAGGATTTAGAGAATACCTTAGTTGTGAAATATGGAAGCTTTTGAATCCAAGAACATGAATTATGGATGCTTGGAAGTTGATCTTTGAAAAATGTATACTTGTTTTTCTTAAAAGGGCCGAATGGTTTTCTTGAAGATGGGGGAGTTGTTCTTTCTTTTCTTGCCTTGGATAATGATAGAAATTCTGATATTTTGATGGCCAAATGGTGAGTCATCAAGTTTTGGCTTGTCACAGGGGCACGTGTCGCACATGCAGGAGTCCTGATAAAGTAGCTTTACTGGTTTGCTTTATTGGTTTGTTTCCTTTCACATGGATGATCCAAATGTTGCATTCCTCGACTTAATCTTGTTACATGTTACTTCCATGTCTGTATTTAATCTCGCAAGTGTTCCGTCTCCGTTTAATCGCGTAAAAAGTTCGCAGGGTTTCTTAAGTGTTCTATCGAAGTAGTTTATCGTAATCGTTCTTAATATCTCTAATTCTTTTATTAAATCCATATCCATGGAATTGATAATTTAAATTCTTAATTATTCTCAAATAATAATTAATCCGTCCGTTAATGGTGAAATTTCGGAGAAAACGGAAATGCTATTTTTCCGATTCTGACAGCTTTTGCATTCCTTTATTTTCATCGTAGATCACTAATACGGCTTTGAAAGTTCATCATATCGACCCGTATATAGGGTGGTCTGAAAAACTTTTAAACGACAAAATTTACTATTCATCAAAAGTTACTATTCATCAGTGGTTTTTCTATAATCCTTTGGATCAATATTCGTTCCAATACTCCTGGTTTACTTCTCTTTACTCTTTGCACTTAGAAAACGTTCTAGTGCTTTCTCGGGCATACGCTATCTTGTTTACGGAGTTGTCGGATGCATTCCAGATATTGATTTGGATGACATAAAAATACTTTTCTTCCCTGGAGTATTGTATTCTTACCTTCCAGATTGATTGTTCTTATTTACATGATCAGTCCCTTCTTATTATTCTCAAAATGTTTGAAAACTGACATCCATATTCATTTCATACTTAATTCTCCAAAAACCATTACCACCATCCACATATATATATATACATCATCATACAATAAAAGTTTTAATTCTACCCAAAAATCTGGGGTTTTACACATGACCTAGTGATTTCTATCACTGGGATATAGTATAGGTCTCTAAATGTACTTGTCTTGTTCTCATGAACATTAGCTTGATCATGTATGCTCAAAGGTATAATGAGCTTAGTAAAGTTTCTTGCATCTAGATTGTATATAGGCCATTGAATAATTATCCTGGAAGAAGTTCAGAAGTGTTCATGCAGCAGGATAGAGATAAATAAGGCTATGAAGAAATAAGTTGCAGAAATTTGTCTAAGGCATTATATAGCAAAGTCAGAAGAAAGCTATGTCGTGAAGTCACCAATATCCATGTCGTGAAGTACTATATCGCATAGTCCATTTTGTACTATGTCGAGAAGTCCTCAAGACACATGTCGTGAAGTGTTGAAGTCAGCAAAGTCAAATGACCTATGTCGCATAGTCTTCAAATGACCTATGTCGCATAGTCTTCAAATGACCTATGTCGCAAAGTCGTCAAAGGCTATATCGCGAAGTCCTCACAAGTGAGATCGCGAAGTCAGGAATGAAGTGGAGTTCACGATATCAACACTTGGCCGTTTATAACAAGACAAATCAAGGTACAGAACCAAGAATCAAAAGAGACAAATATGAAGCATTTGTTCTGGCAAGGTGGTCCAAAGAACAGATGGCAAATCTACAGCTAAACTTGGAGAGAAAGATAAGAGACAAGCAGCTACAGAAACGGGAAAGACTCCGAAAAGCAGGTGGTCCTTCCTGACACAGTTAACGTCTTATGGCAGAACAAGTTGGACTTTCAGCAAGGGGTAACTGTGTAAAAATAGGTGTGTGCACTAGTTTGTATAGGGCTTATATATATTATGCACATCGAATAGTCAGCTGTAGGAGAGATACATATAGTAATTGGCTAAGCTCTTTTCTCTGTAAGCAAGCAAGTTCATAACTGTTCTTGTTTAGAAGCCAGAAATTCGATTGTGAATTTCTTGGAAAGCTGTAGTATTTAATTTGCTTATACAAAGTAGATTAAAGTGATTGTGTGTGCTATTTACTTTCTGCATATTACATATCATAATCATATACAGTCTGTTACTTAGTTATCAAGAATCGAAAAATATATCAAACTATCCATTCACCCCCCCTCTGTCTAGTTTCTAGTAGTATTCATTTCTAACAAGTGGTATCAGAGCGAAGGCTGTTAACGTACAAACAGGAAAAGATCAAGAATGAGTTCACAGAAACTAAGCAGTATCAAGATTCCTCCCTTTAACAAGGAGCACTACAGTTTATGGAAGAAGAAGATGTTGCTTTTCATCAAAGCTTCTAACCCCATGTATTTAGATATTCTAAAGCATGGTCCCTTCATTCCAATGATCGAGATTGGTGAAACAACCATTGGCACTGAGATTGTACCAGCAAAACATGTGCCCAAAGATCCCTCAAAATACACTGATCCTGAAAAGGAAAAAGTTGCACTGGATGGACATCTTCAACTTATCATTTGTGAATCTATGGACTTCAACATGTATGGCACTGTTGCTCATTGTACTAGTGCCAAGAAGATGTGGGATCTTATAGAAGTGCTCTATGAAGGAACTACTGAAGTAAGAAAGAACAAGAAGCAGATTCTTGTTTCACAATATGAAGCCTTCATGGCTCAGCCAAAAGAGGGAATCACAGAAGTGTTTGAGAGATTCAACAAGCTGATAAACGAGCTCAAACTCTATGACAAACACTATGAAACAGAAGAGCTCAATATGAAGTTTTTACTAACTCTTCCAGATCACTTGGAACCAAGAATCTCTTCCCTTAAAGAAAGAGATCTAACAAAGATTGGTTTTGATGTGTTATATGGTGTTTTGAAGACATATGAGTTGGAGCTGTTTCAAAAGAGATCTATTCAAGCAAAGCAAGGATTAGTGGCTAATACCTCCTGTGCACTTATTGCTGACAACCTAAGTCAAAGAATGGACTCTCTTAAAGTCAGTCAAGTGAAGATTGAGGAACTGGAAGTTGAAGACACTGGTGATGAGGTCCAGGTCATCTATGATTTGCCTGAGGAAGATGAGTTTTACAGCATGGAGGAACTGGACAAAATGGAAAACAAATCTTTTGCTTATATGGCTAGGAGGTATCCTAACATAAGGTTTAAAAGAAAGCAGCCATTCAGGTCCAAGTTCAATACTGGAAACACTGGTGGATCTAGTGGCTCAAACACCTTCAATAAAGGAAAAGGGATTGCTGGTGCTGCTAAGGGTGGATACAAGACAGGAAGTGTGGATAGGACCAAAATAAGATGCTATAACTGCAATGAACTTGGGCATTTTGCCACTGAGTGCAAAAAGCCTAAACAAGTCAAGAAGGACAAAGCATACTTAGAGCTTGAAGCTAAGTATGAGGCTCTACTCAAGAAACAACAGGGCAAAGCTTTTATTGCTGAGGGAAAATGCTGGGATGACTCTGATGAAGAAGAAGATCAAGAGTACTCAAACTATGCCTTGATGGCATTTTCTGATGATGGTAATTCAAGTCAGGTACCCATTCTTACTTCTCTTGATAGGACTCCCCTTCAATATAAGCAAACTGTTGAAGATATGAGCACTGAGATGTTTAATATTCATACTAGCATGTTAGTAGCTAATGAAGAAATTGATAGACTAACTGCTAAGAATGTTGAGCTTACAGAAAAGAATGAGAAGCTTGAGTTAATGGTTGTGAACCTGGATGGTTTGAAAAAGGAGGTTGAGTATCTTAAAAACAAAGTGATTTGTGCTGAGCAAATAGAGAAAGCCCTTAGAGAACAAATTGCTGAAACTGAACTGAAACTAAGAAGCTTCAAAAACTCCTCTGAACTTATTCAAACCTACCACAAGGAACACACTGAAGACTGCAAGGTTGGAGTTGGTTTTGATTATGATAATGACAAGGGAAGGAAGAAGGTCAAGGGCAAAGGAAAGGAAACTTTTACAAACAAAAATGCCCCAACCATACTGTCAAGTGTTGAACAACCCATCTTCAGAAAGAGTGCTGTTGAGTTTGATGAGGAACTACTGATCATCAAGCAACAACTACTTGAAGAAGATGAGGCTGCTAAGAACACTTCTTCCTTTCCTGAACTTGTCAATCAGAAAGAGACCAAAGACAATCTTGTCAAGAGTCCTAAAGCAAAGAAAGAAGTTGTTAAGAAAAGGAAACAAAACAGAAATGGTAAAGTTGGTGTTAACAAAGGAAACAACTATGCTTATGTGCCAAATGCTCCCAGGAAACAATGTCAAAAATGCCTATCTGTTAATCATTTGACTCATAAGTGTAGTAAGCCTGATATTGTTGAAGTTGACAACCTGAGTAACCATTCTGCTAGCATAAATTCTAGTCATGATTCCTTCTGTGGTAAGCCAAACTGCATGACATGCTATGTGACTGTGATTGCTAACTGTTTATCTCTTAAACATAAACTTGACTCTGCACAATCTGGTGAATCACACACACATATGCATTCTCATAGGACAGGGTCCCCAATCAGGGTTGAGAGGGTGAAAACTTCATGTGAGCCTAAGAGTGTAAACTCCAAAGCCACAGAAAAAGTGAAGTCTCCTACTATGAGAAATGCAATTTATGACAGAAGAATTATTAATCAAAATGTTTCTAAATCAAATGGACCCTACCAAGTGTGGGTACCAAAAACAACTTAGTCATTTTGTGAATGCAGGGCAACAGGAATAAAATAGTCATATGGATCTTGGACAGTGGATGCTCAAGTCACATGACTGGTGATATAGCTCTGCTATCACATTTTGAGGAAAAGGCTGGCCCATCAGTAACCTTTGGAAATGACAACATTGGTTATACAATGGGATATGGCAATGTTAAATCTGGAAATGTCATAATTGAAGATGTAGCATTTGTTGAAGGACTGAAGCACAATCTCTTGAGTATTGGACAATTCACCAACAGAGGTTTCAAAGTGGAATTTGATGAAGACCTTTGTTCAATCTCAAAAAGGGAAAGTGGTGAAGTTGTTCTAACTGGTGTGAAGAAAGGAAGCTTGTTTGTAGCAAATCTCAAGGCTGCAGATAAGGGAGAAATCTGCTGTTTCTACACTAAAGCCACAAATGAGGAATTCTGGCTATGGCACAAGAAGCTGTCTCACTTGAATGTTCAGGCAATGAACTCTCTAACCAAGAGAGAACTTATCAGGGATTTGCCTGCCTTGGAGTTTGTGCAAGATGGAGCTTGTGAAGCTTGTCAGAAAGGAAAAATTAAAAGATCCAGTCACAAGAACAAATTGCTCAATACAAATTCAAAACCTCTGCAGCTAATTCACATGGACTTATTTGGCCCTGTGAATGTAATGTCCCTCTCCAAAAAGAAATATGCTCTAGTAATGGTAGATGACTATTCAAGATATACTTGGGTGGAATTCCTATTCTCCAAGGATGAAGCACCCCAAGTCATAATAGAGCATATCAAGAGAGTTGATAAAGAAGCACAAAGCACTGGCTCCTCTGTAGTTGCTTTGAGAAGTGATAATGGGACTGAGTTCAGAAATTCAACATTGTATGAGTTTTGCAAAGATAAAGGAATTTCTCAACAATTCTCAGCTCCTAGAACACCTCAACAAAATGGAGTAGTTGAGAGAAAGAATAGAACTCTCATTGAAGCTGCAAGGACAATGCTGCTGGATGCAAAGCTACCCACTAGTTTTTGGGCTGATGCTGTTAACACAGCATGCTATGTGCAAAATAGAACATTAATCAATAAGAAGTCTGGCAAAACTCCTTACTCATTAATGACTGGAAAAAGAGCATCCTTCAAGCACCTGCATGTGTTTGGAAGCAAGTGCTTTGTGATGAAAGATACCTCTGAGCATGTTGGAAAATTTGATGCTAAGGCATTTGAAGGTATCTTCATTGGATACTCTCTGGAAAGGACAACATACAGAGTGTTTGTACCTGAGCAACACAAAGTCATGGAAAGCATGGATGTTACCTTTGATGACAAGAAAACTCCTGGACTGAAAACAAGTGAACAAGACAGTGTGCCATTGAGATTTGAGAATCAAGGTTATCTTGAGGATTCTGAAAGTGAAGATGAACTCCCTGCTCAAACTGTTCTAGAGAATGAAATCCTTGGAGTTGACAATCTTCTTCAAACACCTGTGCAAGGGTTCACAAACACAGGGGGAGAAGAAGAGAATGCACCTTTCAACCAAAATGAGCTTGGAACAGTTCAAGGAAATGAACAGGGGCACACAAGGAAATGGGACAGAGCCCACACTAGGGATCAAATCATTGGAGATCCTAGTGAGGGAGTTAGAACAAGAAGGGCAACATTAAATACATGTCTGTATAGCTGCTTTCTGTCACAAGAGGAACCTAAATTGATTGAAGAAGCTTTGAAGAACTCTGATTGGATTGTTGCCATGCAAGAAGAGTTGAATCAATTTGAGAAAAACAAAGTATGGGAACTAGTACCTCCTCCAAAAGGAAAGAATGTTATTGACACCAAATGGGTGTTCAGAAACAAGATGGATGAAGAAGGAGTGGTAATAAGAAACAAAGCAAGGCTGGTTGCCAAAGGATATTGTCAACAAGAAGGCATTGACTATGATGAGACATTTGCACCTGTAGCTAGACTGGAAGCCATCAGAATCTTCCTGGCTTTTGCAGCTCACTCAGATTTTAAGGTGTATCAAATGGATGTGAAAAGTGCATTTCTCAATGGTGATCTTGCTGAAGAAGTCTATGTGTCTCAACCACCTGGCTTTGAAAATGAAGACTTCCCAAACTTTGTGTACAGACTGCTTAAGGCACTCTATGGACTCAAACAGGCACCAAGAGCCTGGTATGAGACTCTATCTCAATTCCTTCTTGAGCATCAATTCACCAGGGGTACAATTGACAAAACCCTATTCTTCAAGAAGCATGGAAATGATATCATTCTTGTTCAAATCTATGTGGATGATATCATCTTTGGCTCTTCAAATGAAAAACTCTGTGAAAGGTTCTCTAAGTTGATGCAAAGTAAATATGAGATGAGTATGATGGGAGAGTTAACCTACTTTCTAGGCCTGCAAGTACATCAAAGAGAGGATGGCATCTTTATAAACCAATCTAAGTATGTCAAGGATCTTTTAAAGAAATATGGTTTAGAAGAGTCATCCCCAGCCAAAACTCCTATGTCTACTGCAATCAAGCTGGATGAAGACAAGAAAGGCAAGAGAGTTGATATCAAGGTCTATAGAGGAATGGTTGGATCCTTACTCTATCTCACAGCTAGCAGGCCAGACATCATGTTTGCCACATGCCTCTGTGCAAGGTTCCAGTCTGATCCCAAGGAATCTCACATGATGGCTATCAAAAGAATCTTCAAGTATCTAAAGGGGACTCCTAATCTTGGGCTATGGTATCCAAAGGGCACTGGGTTTAACCTGGTTGGTTACACAGATTCTGATTATGCTGGATGCAGAATTGACAGGAAGAGCACCTCTGGAAGCTGTCAATTCATGGGTCAAAGGTTAGTGTCCTGGTTTAGTAAGAAACAACAGTCCACAGCAACATCCACAGCTGAGGCTGAATATATTGCTGCTGGAAGTTGCTGTGCTCAATTGCTTTGGATTAGAAATCAACTCATGGATTATGGGCTAGTGTTAGAACACATTCCTCTAATGTGTGACAATACTAGTGCAATATCCATAGTTGCCAATCCTGTTAATCATTCTACTACAAAGCACATTGAGATCAGGTACCATTTCATTAGGGAACATGCTGCAAATGGTACCATAGAAGTCTCTTATGTTCCCACTGAGAAACAATTAGCTGACATATTTACTAAACCTCTGAATGAAGCAGTCTTCAACAGACTTGTGAGTGAAATTGGAATGCTCAATCCTTCATTTAGTTGCTCTAAGTAAGTATGTCAGTAAATTGCTGCAGCAGTAAATTTTCACTGTATTTAAATGCTCTATTTGTTTGGAGTGAAAATTAGCTGAAATATGATTTATAAATATTTCAGTATTTTACTGCATATTTTTCAAAATCACATTTGTTGGTAACGTTGTGAGCTTTTAAGACATCTCTATATAGATGTTTTTCAGAGTTCACGACACAGTTCAAATCAAACAGACTTATATCGCAAACTGTTGAGATTGTGAGACTTCGCGACATAGTTCATTTCATGAGTTTGCGACATAGTTCATTTTATGACTTCGCGACTTAGAATAACTATATCGACAAGTCTCCACATTTGACAGAATTTTGATTTAAATTTATTTTATTTCAAAATTTGATAAAAGTCTGACAATTTGCTTAAAATTCCTAAAAGAGAGCTTTAGCAAGGGTATTTCTACTATGTCGCAAAGTCTCCCCAATCCTTTCATCTTGAGGACTCTGCGACATAGTTCATTTCCAAGACTTTGCGGTACAGGCCATTTTTGACTTCGCGACATACAAATAGACTGTACACATTCATAACTCCATATCGCAGTGTCTCTATCATATAAATACCTTTTCTAACCGTTCACAACTTTTCATCTTGTCTATTGCTCTCAATCTCTCAAACCTAAGCACAAATTCTCTACTTTCTTTTTCACTCCCACTCTCGAAATGGCACCCAAATCTCAAACAGTATCATCCCCAATCCCTTTAACCATTCCCAAAGAAACTAATCTTCTCACCATTCCCTCTGAGGCTGAGGCTAACCCAAGGTACAAGTGTTTTGTACGGTTCTTGAACACTTCCTACCTACGCCAAGCCCTAACCCTGAACCCTACCTTGTATGTCGATGTGTTGGAAGGATTCTGGAGAACGGCGTTGGTATCAACAATGGCTAGGGAAGATGGAACCTCATTCCAGGAGGTTAGTTGTTCAATTGGAGGCAAACACTTTCAATTTGGTGAAAGGGAAATCAATGAAGCTTTGGGGTTCAAGGTGGAGGGTCATGACCAAGAAGCTACAGATGCTCAAATCATAGAATTCATGACCTTCATTCAGTATGCTGATGAGATAGATACTGGAAAACTGAATAAGAAGTTTGTGAGAAGGGAGTGGTCATTTCTGTTTGACGCACTCCAGAAGGTGTTTCTCTGCAGGAAGACAGGATGGGACCATATCAGTCACATTGCTGTGAAGCTAGCCTACTCCTTGGCCAACAACCAGGAGATCAATGTGGGAGCCATAATTCTCAAAGAATTGACTCAGAGGCTAGGAAGGACCATTCGTGGTAGAGGTAATGAAATCTTTTACCCTCGTTTCCTTCAAGTTATTTTAAATTTTCTTGATGCAAATGTCCATCTATTGGAGGGTATAGATAACACTAAAATGGCTTATTCCAAGTCCATGTCCAAAGTACTATTTGGCTCATTGGACACAAGGAATCAAGTGGATGTGATTCTAAGTGTGACCAAGCATATGCAGGACACATTTGAGTCTTATCCACTTGATAAGCCAATATACCATGCTCTTTCCTGGACAGGGGAGGCTGAGACTGAAGGAGCTACACAGTCTAACCCCAACCTTCCCATCCCATCCAGCAACCCCACTGCAAACAGTCCCATAGAAGCTAGGCAGCCAAGTGCATCAATCTCTCAAAAGATTGGTGTTACTAAAAAGAAGTCAAAGAAGAGAGCCCTAGAAGTGATAAATGAATCTGTAGAGATAGATAGTGAGAATCCTGAGTCACCTCTCACCAGACAAAAGAAGAAATCCAAATCCAAACCTACCACTGGATCCTCCCAACAGGATTCAAATGTGGAAAAAGGGGTACACCTGTTACTGTCCATGGCCTCTCAACAGGTCATTGGCATTGAAAAGAGCAGCCTCCCCACTGCATCTTGTACAGAGTCTGCACAGGGTCAAGACCTCACTCTTGACCCTAGGAGTGATAAGGCTGATAATTCACAGAGTGGAGAGCACATCACTGTTGAAACTCCTCCTATCTCTCAGGGGGAGTTGCCACAATCAAATCTAAACCCCACTTCTCTCTCAGATTCTTCCATAAAAATTTCTTCTGAACAAGATAGTCATTCCAATGACAATCTTGCCTTTGATCAATCACAATTCTCTCCTGTGATTGAGCCAATTTCAAGTGACATGGTGCATGACACTATGCTCACCACCCAGGAACCACATCTAGTTGGTCAGGGAATGCATGCTGGGGCATATCCTAATGACACCAACACAAACATGGAGGATTCACCAGTTTTCACTGGAGACTCTGTGCCAAATTCTCCCATTCTTAGGGATGTGGAACTGTCTTCACAGACAAATAGGGCTAATGTTGTAACACATCCCATTTCAATGGAGACAACATTAGACCCTACAGCCATTCCAAGGCTGGAGGAGACTCAAAACCTTACATCTCATGAAGTGCCAAGCACTAGCTCTCACTTGGCTCAGGCCACAATCACTGAATGGCTGAAACCTGTGCAACATGACAGGGCTTCAGGATCATCCTCTGTGCTACCACAATTGACGGAAGAAGAATTACAAGATCTTCATGTGGCACAGATTGATGAGATCTCTAGGATTGCTCAACATCTCCTCACTGCAAATCTCCCAAATTCTGACTATGAGGCTATTCTTCTCACTCATAAGGAGGATGTTGAAGCACAACAGGATAAAATTGTGGATGAAGCCCAGCAAGCTGGAAATGTGGATGCTTGGCTGGATGGCACAAGGACAGTCAAGCTTAAGGAGGCTCTAGCTTTTCTCAGGGAGGACTATCTTACAGCCTTGGGGTCAAATGCCAAAGGTCTCTCTCCTGCTGAAATCTATGATGCAGTTAATGATGTCTACAAGAGCCAACTCAAGGCTATGCATTTTCTTGGGAAGGGTCTTCAGTCAGAAATCTCCACCATTCAGGAAGAAACAGCTCATTCTAATGCTCAACTCAAGAATTGTTTTCTTTCCAGCTTTCCCAAGGTAGATGGCATTCTTACGGAAGTCCAGAAAACTGCCTCAAATGTCACCACAATGGACTGCACCCTAGCTATGGTTTCAGATAATATGCAGAAGCTCTCTACCAAGCTAGACAATCAGGTGCAGGCCAACATCAACTCAAACTCCATGCTTACAGTACTCTGGAAGAATCAGTATGGGAACAAGCTTGTTGATGAGGTTCCTATTTCTGATATCTCCAAGTTTGAATTCTCCAAACTCAAGGATCAATCCCTTAACTCCTTCAAATCTCAACAACTTTTCTCAAAAGTGGACAGCTTGGAAAGAGAGGTAGCTGAACTGAAAGCAGAAAACAAAGGACTATCTCACTCCTTGGAGCAGCTTAATGCTAAGATGGATGATCAAACCAACTCCACTTCTAATATTTTGTTGGTGCAACAACAAATGATGACCTCAATGATGAGACATATGAACCTGCCTATCCCTGGGGAAGCTCAAGCCATCTTGTCTGATTCCAAGCCTAAGGGGGAGAAAGAAAAGGAGGTCATTCTGAAAAAGAAAGGGGAAGTACCTGCCAAGCAACAAAAGCTTAAGGGCAAAATTTCCGAAGAAACAATAAAGCCAATAATCCTTCCCCCTGTAGAGGTCATCAGTGCAGAAGGTCAAAAGAGCACTATTTCAACCACCTTCTATCCATCCACAATGCCTAAAGATATCTCAACTCCTCAACCTGCTCAACCTACTTCCAATGCTCAACCTGCCAAAGCTACAACAATCACAGAAGCCAAGCTACAGGAAGTTGCCAATTCTCACATCTATCATGATGAGGCCTTCCTGGAGTTTCTGAAAGCCACCTACAGAGATGCACAAGAAGATGCAAGGACTTACAGAAAGAAGCTCAAGGAAAACATCAAGTACTTCACAGTTGCAGTAAGGAAAATCAAGGATGTCCATCTAAGAGAGATAATCATGGTGTGCAAGGACAACTGCTTGTGGCACCTAGCTTTTCAAACTCTAGAGAAACTGAGATTCACTGAGCTGTCAACAATAATGGACTTAATAGAACAAGGTGGGGCTAACAACAAAAGACTGTTTGATTACTTGAAGATAGATCAAGATCAAAGACTGCCTGAGGTTATCTCAAAGCCAAAGACAATAATCTTCCAAAGTCTATCTCAAGACAGCAGCATTGACCAGTTGGTGATTCCTTCAGATTTGACAAGAAAGAATAATACAAAGATCAACCAGGTGCTGCAAATGCTAAGAGCCAAGAGGGGAGTCAGGACAGCTGAGGAACTAGAGATGATTCACACTCTACAATCTTTTCTGATTCATGGAGTCATTCCTGAATCTGTCAAAGAAAAGAGCAAAAAGAAGGATGGGGATGATGATGATGATGAGGAGAAAACCTATAAAAGGAGATCTCAGTCAAGGAGAGATAAAGATGGATCTACTGAAAGCAGCAGGAGCAAATATTCAAAGAAATCAAAGGATGCTGATGATAGCAAGAGGGATGGCAAGGGGGCAAAAGAATCAGTTAAGAAAACAAGAAGTGGAATTCAGCAAGTCAAGGACATTGCTAGTAGTACTTTAACCAAAACACAAGACTCTAAGTCTAGGGTGGGTACTATTAGTAATGATCCTCCAAAATCTTTATCTAAGACTTCTGAACCTGAATTGCCACAGAAGAAAGATGAAGTCACAAAAGGAACATCAAGAAAACACTTCCACAAAGTCACAGCCAATGGAGTGTTACAGTGGATAAAGGGGAAGGGAGTGAAGCTACTTCCAAGTGATGTGGCACTGAAGACTAATTCTCCCTGCTCCACAAAGCTACCTCAAGTGAAGCATATGAAGATCAAGAGGGCATCTAAGAGGACAAGGATAACAAAGAAGAATGGGGTAATCACTAATGTTGTAGGGATCAAAGTGCTTCCTCTTGATGAAGACTATGATGAAGATGCCCTAGCATTCTTGAGAGCTCAAAGGATCTTTGAAGTCAAGGTGAAGCTAGATCATCTAGAGATCAAGTACACTGATGGAAGAGAGAAGGTTATGAAGCAAGGAGGCTGGCAACATTTCTATAAATATGAGCTTGAAAGGATAAATGCCTTACTGAATTTTGAAGAAAAGGAAGAAAGGACATGGAAAATAGATGTTGCCAGGTTCTTGAAAATGCATGCTGATTATGAAGAAAACCTGAGGAAAGAGAATGAAGAAAAGAGGTGTCAGAAAGAGAAGGAGATGGCTGAGATGGATGAAAGAGCAAAGGAGCTGAGGAAGAAAGGGCTGTGCAGGGTAAAACAAAATCCTTATACTGTGGAGTACAAAAATCTTTATGGAGGAAAAAGCAAGATAAGGATGGAGTTTATACATTCTTATGTGGAAAGTGCCCTCAGAACAGCAGCTGAAGATCTAAAGGATTCTCCTCTCATTGAAGAAATGACTGCTAGAGATGAAATTCTAATGGCCATCTCTGAAATAAAGAAGAATGAAGAAATAAGGAAGAAGAAGGTCTATGATGATTTCTTAGAGAAACAACTGGAAACAGAAGCTATGTAGCTCAAGGAAAAATTCTGTAAGCCTAAAATTCCAAGTTGTTATCAAACTCTGTGCTTAACTGTATCTTCTTTATATCTGTTCTTTTTATGTTAGTTAGGCTTGTTATCAGACATGAAATTGTGCCTAAGGGTCTTACTCACAATTTGGGGGAGATTGTTAGGCTCAAGACATGCCTGAATACCACTATTAACAAGCCTACACTATGTGACTATGTCACACTACATGACCTAGTGATTTCTATCACTGGGATATAGTATAGGTCTCTAAATGTACTTGTCTTGTTCTCATGAACATTAGCTTGATCATGTATGCTCAAAGGTATAATGAGCTTAGTAAAGTTTCTTGCATCTAGATTGTATATAGGCCATTGAATAATTATCCTGGAAGAAGTTCAGAAGTGTTCATGCAGCAGGATAGAGATAAATAAGGCTATGAAGAAATAAGTTGCAGAAATTTGTCTAAGGCATTATATAGCAAAGTCAGAAGAAAGCTATGTCGTGAAGTCACCAATATCCATGTCGTGAAGTACTATATCGCATAGTCCATTTTGTACTATGTCGAGAAGTCCTCAAGACACATGTCGTGAAGTGTTGAAGTCAGCAAAGTCAAATGACCTATGTCGTATAGTCTTCAAATGACCTATGTCGCATAGTCTTCAAATGACCTATGTCGCAAAGTCGTCAAAGGCTATATCGCGAAGTCCTCACAAGTGAGATCGCGAAGTCAGGAATGAAGTGGAGTTCACGATATCAACACTTGGCCGTTTATAACAAGACAAATCAAGGTACAAAACCAAGAATCAAAAGAGACAAATACTGAAGCATTTGTTCTGGCAAGGTGGTCCAAAGAACAGATGGCAAATCTACAGCTAAACTTGGAGAGAAAGATAAGAGACAAGCAGCTACAGAAACGGGAAAGACTCCGAAAAGCAGGTGGTCCTTCCTGACACAGTTAACGTCTTATGGCAGAACAAGTTGGACTTTCAGCAAGGGGTAACTGTGTAAAAATAGGTGTGTGCACTAGTTTGTATAGGGCTTATATATATTATGCACATCGAATAGTCAGCTGTAGGAGAGATACATATAGTAATTGGCTAAGCTCTTTTCTCTGTAAGCAAGCAAGTTCATAACTGTTCTTGTTTAGAAGCCAGAAATTCGATTGTGAATTTCTTGGAAAGCTGTAGTATTTAATTTGCTTATACAAAGTAGATTAAAGTGATTGTGTGTGCTATTTACTTTCTGCATATTACATATCATAATCATATACAGTCTGTTACTTAGTTATCAAGAATCGAAAAATATATCAAACTATCCATTCACCCCCCCTCTGTCTAGTTTCTAGTAGTATTCATTTCTAACAGACAACATGTTTTGCGTGACAGAAACATTTCGCGCAAAACTTACTGTCATCGTTAAGTTCTCACATGATAGTATCTTTTACAAGTCATGACAGAAGATTATTTACTGTTGTCGAGAAGTTAACTGTCAAAGAACCGTGACAGCTACTTTTCTTGATGACAGAAACCTTTGCAGGAAAATAACAACTGTCAAGACTTTGTATTGAAACTGTTATGATTAATAACTTAATTGAAGAGACACCAGTTAAACATTTACAGTTTTTATTACTGATTCATCATTCATCCATATCAATATTCAACCAGTTAAGCAATTAACAACACATATATCAAGCAAGAAGAGAATATAGGAGAAAACTGATAAACTTTTGTTGGTCCTCGTGTATTGCAGAAGGGGGGGGGGATGAATGCAATACTGATAAAATTCAATCTCAGTTTCAACAACCAAAACTAAGATTTAATGTTATCAATAATATGTATGCATTCACAAATAGTATAATCGAGAAGACAGGATTCACAAAATAAATGTTTTATTTATTTTGCAAAGTGTTGGTACAACCACAAGAGAGAATTCTTGAGCTTCGGTTTTTCTTCAAGACACTTTCTTGTCTTCGTTACATACCTAGAATGAATTAATAGTCTAAGTATAAAACTAATCCTATCACTGTCAACACGGGTCTGTGAAGCTGCTGTCATTATCAAGTGGCAGCTTCTTACAAAGTGTCTACCCATGTGACTTTCCTAAATTGCTAACAATGTCAGATATACATTACAAAGAAAGCAACCTAGATTCATTCTATTTCTAGCTAAAACAATTCAGCAAATAGAGACTTGACCTTGCTCTTGAATTGATTCGCTTTTGTTTGTAGTGCTTGAAGCTTCTGTCGTAGTCTTGCAGACTTGGTGCAGCTTAGGGATACTGCAACACACCTGTTTCTTGAACATTGAAACTGTCACGGGATTTGACTGAGAAAGATACCTAGAACAAGGATCTTTCTCGAGACAGTTACTTTTGTCGCAAATCTTGCTGTCACAGGAATGTGCTTTTGGTGACAGTAGGAGTTCCCCGCATAGTGTGCTGTCGAGGTTTCCAAACTTGCTGTCGAGGGCTAAAGTTGCTGTCGCGTAGTCTTCCGCCAATGTTGCTGTCAGAGTGAATATGCTGTCTTGACTTGCACCATTCTGTCTTCTTGTAATCTTACTGTCAATGCTTATGACAGTAACCTTTATTCATGCTGTCATCTAATATGCGTTCTTTGAGGCTTGAACACAGAAAGTGAACTTCTTCCAAATTACACAATTAAAATAACATTGCATACTGATTACAAGAACATACTTTGTCTGTGACAGTATGTTCTACTTAATTAAAAATTTAAGTATATACAAAGTTAAGTTGTTCCTATGCTATCACCCATAAATCCCAACAATCTCCCCCAATTTGTTTTTATGGACAATAACAACAAATTTACAATATATGCTGACAACTTAACTAACAAGATCAGAATGGATTTAGAATGTTTACTTAGCTTGAGATTTTCTCTTATGTCTTGTTACTTCCTCTCTTCTGAGAGCTTCTACCAAGCTGCTTCTTAGACCTTCTACAAGAGAGATTTCAGCAGGTGTGACTGCAGCATCTTCTATTTCTTCAATGATCTTCTTGATAGTAGGAGAAATAAGAGAACTAGCATCCCTGAGATTCAACCATTGCTCTTGATCAAATGGATAGCTTCTGAAGTGGAGTTCATCATGAATGAGCTTGAATCTAGTTCCTCGATAAGCATTGAGAGACATCCTCCTTTGCTTGTCCAGCTTTGAATCTTCTCCTTTTCTCCTTTCCAATAATTCCTCTATCTTGTCAGAACAGATCTGCTCCAGGGGATGAATTGATCCAGCAACCATATACTGTAAATCCTTCAGAATAGTTGTTTTTAGCTTGTGCAAGCTGTAAACATAGATTTCTTCTTTTAGATGCTTGATTCTTAAGGGATTTTCCAGCATACATGTTTGATAATTTGGAGCTTCACTTTCTGCCTTGTTGGCAGTCTTGCATCTTTCCAGGAGTTCAGCTTCCTTCTTATCAAGTTCTGACTGATATTGAGCGTATTGAGAAGAGTCAGGTCTTTTGCTTGGCTTGGGTTGCCCTTCCTCTGTGGGTTGGGTTTGCCTTTCTTCTGTGGGTGAATCATCAAACTCATAGTACCAGTGATATGGTATAGGAGAAGCTGGCAAATCAGTTGAAATATCAGCATCATCAAAATCTGCAAAGTTGTAGCCAAATTTCTGATAGAATTCAACATCCCTATCAACTTGATATTTCAGAATATGTTCCATAACAGACTCTGGAACATTTTCATAGCTCTCCAGCAACCCTACCATTCTTTCCAGGTAGAAGAAGTCAATTCTTCTTTTATCTAAGGTTGATATCCTACCACTGGTTGATGTGGAGACCAGATTGAAATCCTTATCAACCTTGGTAGATCTTGATTCTTCCCACCACATAATGTACTCAGTGACCTCTTGATTTGCATCCATCTTGACCTCAACACTCTTGATTCCTCTAGATTGCATCTGTTGTATCTTAAGACTGTTGGGAGGTATTGATTGAATTGGCTTCTTAAGATTCCTGCCAAATCCAGTGGCCTTTTCCTTTCCTGAGTACTTGTGCTTTCCTTCAGGTTTCTGTCTGGAAAACCATGCTCTTGCTTTGGCTTTCAGTCTTATGGGCTTGACAGTAGCTTTGGCTTCATCCTTGACAGAACCTTTCTTGACAGTATCTTTGTCGACAATATCTTCCATGACAGCATCTTCTATGACAGTATCCTTGTCGACAGTACCTTTGGTGACAGCATCTTTTTCTGCATTTATGCAATCAATAGCACATCTAAAAATGCTTGCCTCCAAAGCTTCCAGTATTCTTGGCTCCTCTTCATCTGTTGCACCAGCATCTTTCTTTTCTTGACTAGGAGTTTCTTCATTGCCTTCATTCTGAGATTGAATACCAGTATTCCCAGAATTACTTCCACCAGCATTTCCAGCATTTCCAGAAGCTTCACCACCTCCAACCTCATCATCATCATCATCATGAGGAGGTATGTCATAGAGACAACTTCCACCTTGATCATTTCTTTTAGCATTGGCTCTAGAGATTAGTTCCTTCACTCTAGCTCCCAGTGCCTTGTCTCTCAACACCAGCATTTTGTAGATCTCTTGAACAACATAAACTCTTCCTGGATTGGCATTTGAACTGAGTATTCCATCTAACACTTTCAGAATTGACTTGGTTTCCATTCTGGATGGGCTAACCAAATTCATGAAGCTGTTCCTTCTTGTGCCATCCTTAGTTTTAGATCTGTAGAAAACACTTGGTGGATTTGTGTAGACTTCAGGTAGCTTTTGTGTGATCAGGTTCTGGATTTGCATATCCAATATTTCATTGAATGGTGTTTGAGTTGCCCTGATCTTTCCCTTCAAAGCACACAACACCTTTGCTGGCAGACTCTGCAATAATTGCACTGTGATGAAATAAGATATGCCAGAAATGAAATAAATACGTACAACCCATCTTTTCTCATCATTAACCATTACACTGACACTGGTGATTTGATCCTTTAACAGTTTTGTGGTGTTGGTTGGACGGTTGCTTGGAGCATTCATTGCTTCTTCCGCCAAACTGCTAAATTCACTGTCATGATTGTGTAATGTGCTCTCCCTGTAATCCACCATTAGAGTATTGGCTTCTTCTTGATCATACTCAGTACCATTGGACCAAGTATTTCCTTTATGGATGGATTCAGGCAGTTTCCCTTTACCTTTCCCAACCTTATTCTGTTCCTCCATTTCTCTCCATCTTCTTTGTAGAGCAGATTCTTGAGTTGCTGGAGTTGGCTCTCTGATTATCACATGAGGTAGAATTGGATGTCTAGATGCAGGTCTTCTTTGCATTGCATCTTGAGTTGCCTTAGACATCAACACTCTTTCTCCATCCAAGTCAACTTCAACAAGCTCTTCAGCTTTATCCTTTGGTTGTCCACTGCTTGGTTTGACTTGCTCCCCCTTAGACATTGCTTTCCGCTTAGCTCCCCCTTTGGTCTTCACAGCTACTGGCTCCCCCTGAGTTCCACCTGATTCCTGAATAGATATTGATTCTGATCTTGCTACCTTCTCCCCCTTAGTTGAGTTGGCAGCTACTAGGTCAGTGATGAACTGGATAGAGAGCTGAGTAGCAGCAAAACCATCAACCACCAGTTGAGAGAGAGAGTTCATCTTGGAGTTCAAAGTAGCACACTGTCCTTCCAGAGCTGCAATCCTGTTACCAAAAGTAGCAGAGGGGCCACCAGACCTTAACCTTTTTGGAGGGGAAGGAAAAGAAAGGGGCTTGGAGGCTATGGGGGTTCTCACACTCTCAGGGTGTTTTTGAGTGATCTCATCACCCCTCACAGATTGACTCTCAAGGCCTAATGCCTGAATAGTGTGGGCTCCCTCAAAGTCTCTCTGGACATGCTCAAGTCCCTCTCCTTTTGCCAGCACATTTGGCTGCCTCTCATTTTTATGCTCACCTCTATGTTCTTTTATCTCTCTTTTCTTTTGCACACCCTCACTCAACCTAGATGCATGGGTATGAGCAGTACTAACATGCATGGAAGGAGAAGATTTAGAATGTACCTTTAAGAGTTTGGCAAGAGGTAGATCATCATCAGAGGCATCCTCAATGAGTATAGCTTCAAAATCAGGCTGAGAGGACTGGACAGTATCTTTGGCATGAATGTTACTGTCAGTTGGAGTCTGAACCGCAGGTTCTGGCATGACAACAACTTTGGGAGGTGGAGTGACAGTAGGTTCTGTAGTGACAATATCTTTCTCTCCACCCATGACAGCAGCTGTGTCCAGGACAACAACATTGCCAGTGTCTTTGACAGCAACAGAGGCCGTGACAGCATCTTCCTGAAGGTAAGATGCTCCTTGGAGTTCAGATAAAGTGTTGGCTGTTTCATTTTCTGACAAACTACCACTTTGCCCTGGCTCAGTGTTTGGAGGAGTGGTGTCCATTTCACTTTGAGAAATGGGTTCTTGTGGACCACTAGATGGGGGCTCATCCATGATTGGAGATGGATGATCAAAACCTGAAGGGTTGGGACTGTCCCCTTCTCTAGGTTGTGGAGAAGAAACAAAAGAATGTGTAGGGAAGGAAGAAGGTGAAAGTGTAGCAGAGAGTGGGGGCTGATTCACAGGAGAAACATGTGGATCATCAAAAGGAATAGAGAAATCCTCACTGTGCCCTAACTCACTGTGTGTTTCTTCAAGTGGAGGTTCCTCAGGTTGTGAACCATGAGTTTGTGCAGACTCTGTACAGGGTGCCTTGGGAGACAGGCCAATTTCAATAGATGCACCTTGTTAAGAAGGCACATCTAGGGAGGTGTTTGAATCTCTTTCAATAACCACAGTTTGTTGAGAAACTGCAGCTTGGTTAACAGTGGTTTTAGTCCTCCTAGCTCTCTTTTTCTTAGGCTCAGGGGGAACCACTGGGGGTTCTGTTTGACTAGCCTCCTTATTTTTTGCACTAGGTACAGTGTCTCCCTCTTGACTCAGAGAGCTACCACCAACATCAGCTTCTAAAGGCCATTTTCTGGATTCTTGCAAGGCTTCTCTTTGGGCTTTGGAACGTCTAGAGGGCCTAGGCTGAGTGTATGGTGTTGAATGTGGGTTAACTGAATTTGGGTCTAATTCAGTTTCATTCGCAAGAGTGAAAGAGTCATAACCAGATGGTAATGGTAAATCAGGGTTGGACACTTGATCAACCATGTGCTGATTGAAACAAAGTGGAATATGTGCATTGAGATTCTGTGAAGATAACAGTGTGTGTGTGTTCTTTTTCAAAACTGAGCAAGCCTCTAAACGAGGGGCAGCATCATTAAAATCACAGAATGAATTAATGCACATCATAAGGAAGCGAGGGTAGATTGATACCTTCTTACCTATGGCAGCCCTGAGGTGTGCCATGAGGAGAGCTCCAACATTCACCTTGTATCCATGGACAAGAGAATGTGTCAGTTTTTTGATGTAGGAGGGTATTCCATTCCAGCCTGTGGACTTGGTAGAGAACACCTTGACCATCACATCAAGTATCATGCTCCACTCCTTTCTCAGATGCTTCCTATCCATTTCACCAGACGGATACCATTTGGTAGTCCCCTCTTCGAGAATAGGGCCTGCATACCCAATCTTCAAGAAGAGCTTCTTTAGAGTGTCATCATTGGCAAGTTCAGCAAATTGGTGTCCTGCTTCAAGTGTAATTCCAAGAGCAGTGTTGATGACCTCAGCTGTAAGAGTGTATTGTTGCCCAGAGATTGTGAATTGAATACCCGGGTTCTCACCCTCAGTTTGAGCAACAACAGTTCGCCAAAACGCCTCAATTCTGTCTAAGTCGAGAATGGGGGTTGAGGTGATGGCAGAACCGAGATAGGACTTGTTCAAGAACAACACGAGTCCTTTGAAACCTTCACCAGCATCATTTGGGGAAAAGATGCCAACAAAGTTTGTTTGAGAGAGAGTCTGTTTGGATGCCATGGAGATTTCAAGAAAAGAAGAAAGTAAGAAAGTGGCTTTTTGCTTGAAGAAAAGTATATTGCCTTGAGTTCGATGAGAGTGATATGTCTGAGTAACTGGGGAATAAATAGAGGTATCTCAAACGTTGTGCACAAAAAGTGGAATTAAAGAACGTGTCTTAACCCACTCTTATAACACGTCTGTTACTGCCCGTTATTCACTGACCAACGTGGGATAAATATCCAATTTCAACGGTCAACTATTGTTGACAGTAACCTGTGCGCTAGAAACAATCTGTCAGTAATAAGAGGTGGTGACAGTAGGTTTTGCGCGACAGCAACTATTGCGCAAAAACTTGCTGTCACCGTTAAGCATATGAATGACAGTATCCTTTACAAGTCTTGACAGAAAGTCTTTCCCTGCTGTCAAGAAGGTTGCTGTCAAGAAACACACGACAGTATTCTTCTTAACGACAGTAACTTCGATTGAGAATTGGTTCTGTCATGAACTTATTAGAATGCTTTATTCATACACTTAACTTAATATTGACAAATTATGGATTTAGCAATGTAATCTTTTGAACACAGATATTAAGCAATTAACACAGACAAATCATAAACACAAGAACAAGAACTTTTATTATTATTATTGATAAAATCATTAAAAATAGAACATTGAGTACATTATTCTATGATTTTATCAACTAGTTCTAAAAGCTCTTCCTTAATCTCTTCTTCAGAGCGACCTTCTTCTTCAAGAAGTGCCTGAAGCTCCTTCTCTTCTTCCTGAGCCTTGGCCTCCTCTTCCTGTTTCTTTTCCTCGTCTATCTCATCCATGGCGTCCAATAGCATCTCGAAGAGTTCATCAATCTCTTCACTGTCGGGTTCACTATCGCACCGTTTTAGCCCTACTTCAATTCCTACTTTGTTTTCCATTATTTACTTTAAAACTGAGAGCAGACTGGTGAAACCTAAGGTTAATTTATAGGCAAAACCGTCTAAGTATTAAAGTCTAATGGTCAACAGTTAGAGTACCCATACAACTACCACAAAAGTAATTAATGGTCGTGTCCTCCTTTAATCCTACAGATTAATGCAAAACGGTGTGAAAGTCCAATGGAACAGATTTTTATCTCTCAAACTTAACAAGTAACCACATTAATGTCATACACGATCTAAAAGTATGAGACTGGCACAAAATACTGACATGAAAAGTCAAATCAACACATGCTGTCACATATCAGACATAGACCAAGTAGACAGTAACTTCTCTTGACAGCAGGTTTGAAGTTGCTGTCATGAGCTTCAAAAGAGAATTTGGAAATATAGAAAACTGAGTAAATCAACATACCAGATTTAGCATTCCCAATTCACTTACCAACCTGTTGAAGGTTGCTTCATCCAATGGCTTAGTGAAGATGTCAGCAAGTTGCTTGTCAGTTGGGACATAGATCAGCTTCACAGTTCCTTGTTCAACATGCTCTCTGATAAAGTGATGTCTTATATCAATGTGCTTTGTCCTAGAGTGTTGAACTGGATTGTCTGAAATGGCTATGGCACTAGTGTTGTCACAGTAGATAGGAATGTCTCTTAACACTAGACCATAATCTAGAAGTTGATTCTTCATCCATAGAATTTGTGCACAGCAACTGCCTGCAGCAATATACTCAGCTTCTGCAGTTGAGGTAGAAACTGAATGCTGCTTCTTGCTAAACCATGAGACCAATCTTCCACCAATAAATTGACAGCTACCAGTAGTACTCTTTCTGTCAATCTTGCATCTAGCATAGTCTGAGTCTGAGTAACCAATCAGATCAAATCCAGTATTCTTAGGATACCAAAGACCTAGATTAGGAGTGCCTTTTAAGTATCTAAAGATTCTCTTGATGGCTACTAAGTGTGACTCTTTTGGATCACTTTGAAACCTTGCACAGAGACATGTAGCAAACATGATGTCAGGTCTGCTAGCAGTTAGATATAGGAGAGATCCTACCATGCCTCTATAGGTGCTTGAGTCAACTTTCTTTCCTTTAGAATCAAGATCCAGACTAGTTGACGTGGACATTGGTGTCTTTGCAGGTGATGAATCTTCCAAGTTGAACTTTCTGAGAAGTTCCTTGATGTATTTAGCTTGACATATAAAGATTCCATCAGGTTATTGAAGAATTTGTAATCCCAGAAAGAATGACAATTCTCCCATCATACTCATCTCATATTTGTTACTCATGAGAGAGGAAAACTTCTCACACAGCTTCTCATTTGTAGAACCAAAAATGATGTCATCCACATAGATTTGTACCAGAATGATGTCCTTGCCATGGTGTTTGTAGAAAAGTGTCTTGTCCACAACTCCTCTAGTAAACTGATTTTCCAAAAGAAAAGTGGAAAGTGTGTCATACCAAGCCCTGGGTGCTTGCTTTAGTCCATACAAAGCTTTGAAGAGTTTGTATACAAAATCATACATTTCAGCATCCTCAAACCCTGGTGGCTGTTCAACATACACTTCTTCTTCCAATTCTCCATTTAGAAAGGCACTTTTGACATCCATCTGAAATACTTTGAAGTTGCAGTGTGCAACATAGGCTAGAAAGATTCTTATAGCTTCAAGTCTTGCAACAGGTGCAAATGTCTCATCATTATCTATTCCTTCCTGTTGACAGTAACCTTTAGCCACTAGCCTTGCTTTGTTTCTTGTCACTGATCCATTTTCATCAAGCTTGTTTCTGAAAACCCATTTGGTCTCAATGACTGACTTTCCCTTAGGTCTTGGAACCAGCTTCCATACATTGTTCCTTTCAAACTGATTTAGCTCTTCTTGCATGGCTATCACCCAGTCAGAATCCAACAATGCTTCATCAGTTGTCTTGGGTTCCATTTGAGACAGGAAGCATGAAAAAATGCTGTCAGTAGAGACTTTGTTCCTTGTCCTCACACCAGAAGTAGGGTCACCAATGATAAGGTCATTTGTGTGATCCTTGTTCCACTTGGTGATTCTGGGAAAGCTACTTGATTGTACAGGAACAATTGCTTCAGTTTGTTGAGTTGAATGCTCACCAATCCCATTGTCTTCACCACGTTCTTCATTGTCTCCAGAGTCACCACTGTTATGAATGTTTGAGGTTATGGTCTGTGACTGAGCTGGAGTTTGGTTGACAGGAGTGGTATTGACAGTATCTTTATCAACTTCAACAATTTGAGTGAAGCTAGGTTCTTCATCAACAATTTCCTCAGCTTCCAAGTATCCTTGATTCTCAAATCTAAATGTCTGCATCTTTCCTTCTTCATGCAGTCCTGGAAACTTGGTTTCATCAAATGTGACATTTACACTTTCTTCAATAATCTTGTGTTCCATAACATAAACTCTGTAGGCAGTCCTTTCTGTACTGTAACCCATGAATAATCCTTCAAATGCCTTAGTGTCAAATTTTCCTTTCTTCTCATGGTTATCCTTCATCATGAAGCATTTGCTCCCAAACACATGAAAATATTTGACAGTAGGTTTCTTTCTAGTTAGCAGACAGTAAGGTGTACTTGCATGAGTTTTATTAATCATGGTTCTGTTTTGAGTATAACAAGCTGTGTTGATAGCTTCAACCCAGAAATATGTTGGCAGTTTGGCATCATGCAACATAGTTCTAGCTGCTTCAATGAGAGTCCTGTTCTTTCTTTCTACAACTCCATTCTGCTGTGGAGTCCTTGCAGCAGAGAATTGTTGTACAATTCCTTCATCTTTACAGAAATTTCCAAGTGTGGCATTTCTGAATTCAGTACCATTGTCACTCCTCAAGATTTGAACTTTTGAGTTTGGAGTTCTATCAAGAACTCTGACTTGATCAATAATCACTTGAGCAGCTTCATCTTTGGATTCAAGAAACTTCACCCAAGTGTAACTTGAGTAATCATCCACCATTACTAAGGCATATCTCTTTTTGGCCATAGATGGTACATTGACTGGTCCAAAAAGATCCATATGAATCAACTTGAGTGCTTCTATGTTGGTGTTCATCTGCTTGGACTTGTGCACAACTCTCCTTAGTTTGCCCATCTGACAATCTTCACACAGTCCTTCTTGACAGAATTCCTGTTGGGGCAAACCTCTCACTAACTCCTTCTTCATCAAAATATTCATTGTTTTGAAGTTGAGATGTGAAAGCTTCCTATGCCAAAGCATACTGTCACCAACAGTTGCTTTACTGTAGAAACAGTAAACTTTATCCTTCTTTGTTGAGTTTAAGTCAGCAACAAACAAGCTTCCTTTTCTAACCCTTTTAGAGAGAGGCTACTATCCTTCTTGTGATAGATGTTACACAGCATCATATCAAAATCAACCTTGAATCCCCTGTCACTGAATTGGCTGACACTGAGTAGATTGTGCTTCAATCCATCCACAAGAGCAATATCTTCAATGACAACATTTCCAATTTCCAGACAGCCATATCCCACTGTGTAGCCCTTGCTGTTGTCTCCAAAGGTTATGATTGGGCCAGCTTTCTCTACATAGTGTGATAGCAGGGCTTTATCACCTGTCATGTGTCTTGAGAAACCACTGTCAATGATCCACATGACTTGATCTTTCTTCTTGCCCTGCAAAACAGAATGTATTTAAGATGCATATGGTACCCAATCCTTGTTGGGTCCTGCAGTTTTAGTGTTTCCTGAGTTTTTTCCAGTCATAAAATCACAAGCATCATTAATGATCTCCTATTTGACTTCTCTTTTCACCCACTTAGGTTTAGAATTGGACTTGATCCTTTTCTTAGTGGATGAGGCCTTCTTGCTGTCGCCAGCAGGCTCAGAAGTCTCAACAGTGTGCATGTATGAACATTTTTCAGTAGTGAGAATAGGTAAGTTAAAGCATGTACTCATGGCAGTGATCTTGCATGGCATACATTCAATGTTATTACAGACACTCATAATTCTATGCATAAGGGGGGTTCTGTGTAAATTACCATTGAGTTCAGTAGCATTGATCTTATCCTCAATTGGCTTAATACAAACATGTGTTAAATGATGTGAAGATCCACAGTTATTGCATAGTTTCCTAGAAGCACCTCCAACATTAGTGTATCCATTTCCTTTATTGACACCTACCTTACCATTCCTATTCTTAGACTTGGGAGTTACTGGATTGACAGTGTGTTTAGAAGTTGCTGTCGAACTTTCCTTGACAGTACCTTTTATTCCAACTGTCTTGACAGAAGGTTTGGAAGCTACTGTCTTGGAACCATTCTTGACAGCATCTTTGGAAGATACTGTCTTGCCAACTGTGACAGCATCTTTTGAACTTGCTGTTTGATTGTTTGGTAAGTTTACTGTCTTGGGGATCGTGACAGTATCCTTTCCATCCTTGAATGTGCTGTCAACACCTTCATCCTCATCAAGAATTTCTTGTTTGATGAGCATGGCTTCTTCATCAAACTCAATTTCTGCAGCTTTGAAAATAGGAGTTTTAACCTTCTTGAGAATGGTGGGTTTGACAGCAGCATCTCCAGAACAATCTTGAATCACAGTTTCCTTTCCAGGTCTCCTACCATATGAAAAACCTATGCCAACAGTTTGATTTTCTGTATGCTTATCATTGTAATCCTGAACTATCTTAGATGAATTTTTATAAGCCTTAATCTTGAATTCATTTTCAGCAATCTCATTTCTCAGGAATTCCTCAACTTCTTTAGCACATTTTAATTCATTTTTAAGTTTTGCATTCTCCTGAGCTAAAGAGTCTAGTGAACTGGTTTTGAGAACAAGAGATTCATTTTCAGACTTTAGTGTTTCATTTAGCTTACTCAGCCTAGTGATTTCCTCATTAGCAGCAGATAAGCTAGTATAGACATTGAACATTTCAGCACTTAAGTCTTTAATGGTTTTCTTATACTCATCAATGGACATATCAAGTAAGACAAGTGAGGGTACCTGACTTGAAGATGTTGATGTTACTTCATCAGTGCTAGCCATGAGAGCTAGGTTGACATATTCTTCTTCATCTTCATCATCAGACTCATCCCAACACTTTCCTTCAGCCACATAGGCTCTACCTTGATTCTTCTTAGAGTATCCACCAGTTCCTTTCTCAAATCTCTGAACCTGTTTGGGTCTTTTGCATTCAGTAGCAAAATGACCAGGTTCACCATAGTTGTAACACTTGAATTTAGATCTATCCACAAATCCAGTCTTGTATCCTCCTTTGAATGAGCTTCCCACAGCAGCCTTTGATGAGCTTCCCTTGGCGAACTTGGATGCTTGGCCTTGGGGCCTGAATGACCTATCCTTCTTGAACCTAAAGTTCTTGAACTTTTTAGCCATGTAGGCCATAGTAGGATTGTCCATGCTTTCCAGTTCCTCCATTGTGTAGAAGTCTTCATCTTCCACATCCTTGAGCTGTAGTACTACTTTCTCATCATCTTCAACAACCTCTTCTATCTTCAAGGATTGTACAGGGGTTGGTTGTGTGATTTGTAGTACTTCACTTGGTTGTGTGATCCTTGGCACTTGTGCTACTAGGGCACTTGACATATTAGCCATCTTGTTCCTTGTTCCACTTTGTATGGCTCTCTTTTGAAAGAGTTCAAGTTCATAAGATTTCAGAATGCCATAAAGTGTCTCAAAGGTTATATTGTTGAGATCTCTTCCTTCTCGTATGGCTGTTGTCTTGTGTTCAAGGTGATCAGGCAGTGTAAGCAAGAACTTGACATTTAATTCTTTTCTGTCATAGTACTTGCCATGTATCTGTAGTTCAGTTAAGAGCTTACTGAACCTTTCAAACATGGAAGTTAAGTCTTCACCAGGCTTGGCCATGAATGCCTCATATTGTGATATCAGTATTTGCCTTTGATTGCCCTTAACTTCTTCACTTCCTTCACATAGTAAAGCTAACCTGATCCACATCTCCTTGGCAGATGTGCAGCTTATCACACTTCCACACATGGCTTTATCCAACGTGAGAGAATTGAGCAAGATGAGTTGTAAGTGATCATCTAGCACTATTTTCTCCTTCTCAGGTTCCAAAAATTCGGAGGGATCTTTGGGAACCCAATGTGCAGGAATGACTTCACCATTTACTGTTGTGGCTTCAATTTCCTTCCTTGGAATGAAAGGACCATTCTCGAGAATACCTGGGTATAGTGGATTCGCAGCTTTGATAAACAACAAGATCTTTCTTTTCCAAATGCTGTAGTTCTCTTTATCAAAAGCTGGGATCTTGATACTGTTTGATTTCTGCATTGTCGTCGTGATCACAGATATGTATGTTAATCTGATTGCTCTGATACCAGTTGTTGGTCCTCGTGTATTGCAGAAGGGGGGGGGGATGAATGCAATACTGATAAAATTCAATCTCAGTTTCAACAACCAAAACTAAGATTTAATGTTATCAATAATATGTATGCATTCACAAACAGTATAATCGAGAAGACAGGATTCACAAAATAAATGTTTTATTTATTTTGCAAAGTGTTGCTACAACCTCAAGAGAGAATTCTTGAGCTTCGGTTTTTCTTCAAGACACTTGCTTGTCTTCGTTACATACCTAGAATGAATTAATAGTCTAAGTATAAAACTAATTCTATCACTGTCAACACGGGTCTGTGAAGCTGCTGTCATTATCAAGTGGCAGCTTCTTACAAAGTGTCTACCCATGTGACTTTCCTAAATTGCTAACAATGTCAGATATACATTACAAAGAAAGCAACCTAGATTCATTCTATTTCTAGCTAAAACAATTCAGCAAATAGAGACTTGACCTTGCTCTTGAATTGATTCGCTTTTGTTTGCAGTGCTTGAAGCTTCTGTCGTAGTCTTGCAGACTTGGTGCAGCTTAGGGATACTGCAACACGCCTGTTTCTTGAACATTGAAACTGTCACGGGATTTGACTGAGAAAGATACCTGGAACAAGGATCTTTCTCGAGACAGTTACTTTTGCCGCAAAGCTTGCTGTCACAGGAATGTGCTTTTGGTGACAGTAGGAGTTCCCCGCATAGTGTGCTGTCGAGGTTTCCAAACTTGCTGTCGAGGGCTAAAGTTGCTGTCGCGTAGTCTTCCGCCAATGTTGCTGTCAGAGTGAATATGCTGTCTTGACTTGCAACATTCTGTCTTCTTGTAATCTTACTGTCAATGCTTATGACAGTAACCTTTATTCATGCTGTCATCTAATATGTGTTCTTTGAGGCTTGAACACAGAAAGTGAACTTCTTCCAAATTACACAATTAAAATAACATTGCATACTGATTACAAGAACATACTTTGGGTGTGACAGTATGTTCTACTTAATTAAAAAATTAAGTATATACAAAGTTAAGTTGTTCCTATGCTATCATCCATAAATCCCAACAACTTTATTAATTAAAGAGGGTTAAATTACTACAATTGGCGAGATTAACTATTTATTACAGTCTTTCTTAACCAATTCTAGAACTTCTGCCCTAACTTCCTCTTCAGAGGTTCCTTCTTCCTTGAGGAGTGTTTGAAACTCCTTTTCTTCTTCTTGCACCTTAGCTTCCTCAGCGGCCTTGGCCGCAAGTTCTTTTTCTTCTTCTTCATCGAGGGCATCCCACAACTCATCAAACAAAGCTTCTACTTCTTCATTGTAGGGCTCACTTCCACAAGGCTTAGGCCTGTATTCGATTCCTACTTTGTTTTCCATTTTACCCTTTTTCTAAATGATTCACTAATATGGCCTAAGATTCATTTTATAGGCATACTAGGTTAAGAGGGATGCAAACGGTCAACAGTTTGGAATACCCATACAACTACCACAAATTGCAATTAAGTGATGTCTACCACTAATTCAACAATCAAAGCAAAAGTGACCAATTAAGTAGAATCATTGACCAATTTCAGCAGTAAAAACTATGCAAGTTAATGTCATACAAGATCAAACTATCAAATGTGAGACTAGCACAAAATTCAATTTAACAAAGTCAAAGTAAACATGCTGTCGAAAACATATAGAGACTTAAGTAGACAGTAACTTTCTCATGACAGTAACTTCTGGAGATGTTACTGTCACAAGCTACATTTGAATAAAGGAATGAAAAACTAGTAAGTTAACATACCAGATTCAGCATTCCTAATTCACTTACCAACCTGTCAAAGGTTGCTTCATCCAGTGGTTTTGTGAAGATTTCTGCAAGTTGCTTTTCTATAGGGACATAGATCAACTTCACAGTTCCTCTTTCAACATGCTCTCTTATGAAATGATGTCTAATATCAATGTGCTTTGTTCTAGAGTGTTGAACAGGATTGTCTGAGATGGCTATGACACAAGTGTTGTCATAGTAGATAGGGATATTATTTAACACTAGACCATAATCCAACAGTTGATTCTTCATCCATAGAATTTGTGCACAGCAATTTCCAGCAGCAATGTATTCAGCTTCTGCTGTAGATGTAGAAACTGAATGTTGCTTCTTACTAAACCATGACACCAATCTTCCACCAAGAAATTGACAGCTTCCTATAGTGATCTTTATGTCAATCCTGCAACCAGCATAGTCTGAATCAGAATACCCCACTAGCTCAAATCCGGTATTTTTAGGATACCAAAGTCCTAGATTAGGAGTGCCCTTTAGATATCTAAAAATTCTCTTGATGGCTACTAGGTGTGACTCTTTTGGATCAGCCTGAAACCTTGCACAAAGACATGTAGCAAACATTATGTCAGGTCTGCTAGCAGTTAGATAGAGAAGTTATCCAACCATGCCCCTGTATGCACTAGAGTCCACTTTCTTCCCTTTGGAGTCTAGATCCAAACTTGTTGAAGTAGAGATGGGGGTCTTGGCAGGTGATGAATCTTCTAGGTTAAACTTCTTGAGAAGTTCCTTGACATACTTTGCTTGACAAATGAAGATTACATCATCCTTTTGAAGAACTTGTAACCCAAGGAAGAATGATAGCTCTCCCATCATACTCATCTCATACTTGTTTCTCATTAGAGATGAAAACTTCTCACACAGCTTCTCGTTTGATGAACCAAAGATGATATCATCAACATAGATTTGAACCAGAATGATGTCTTTGCCATGATGCTTGTAGAATAGAGTCTTATCTACTACACCTCTTGTAAACTGGTTTTCCAATAGAAAGGCAGAGAGAGTATCATACCATGCTCTAGGAGCTTGTTTCAAACCATAAAGTGCCTTGAACAGTTTGTACACAAAGTCATACATTTCAGCATCTTCAAAACCAGGTGGTTGTTCAACATACACTTCTTCCTCCAACTCTCCATTTAGAAAATCACTTTTGACATCCATTTGGAACACTTTGAAATTACAGTATGCAGCAAAAGCTAGAAAAATCCTGATAGCTTCAAGCCTGGCAACAGGTGCAAATGTCTCATCATAGTCTATCCCTTCCTGTTGACAATAACCTTTAGCTACTAGCCTTGCCTTGTTTCTAGTCACATTTCCATTTTCATCCAGTTTGTTTCTAAAAACCCACTTTGTCTCAATAACTGACTTTCCCTTTGGTCTTGGAACCAACTTCCATACATTGTTTCTTTCAAACTGGTTGAGTTCCTCTTGCATAGCAATCACCCAATCAGAATCCAACAATGCTTCACCAATTGCTTTAGGCTCCACTTGAGACAGGAAACAGGAAAACATAATGTCAGCAGAAACATTGTCCTGGTTCTCACCCCAGAAGAAGGATCTCCAATAATTAGGTCATTTGTGTGATCCTTGTTCCACCTTGTAGTTCTAGGCAAGCTTCTTGTTTGTTCTGAAACAGTAGCCTCAGTTAGAGGAACTGAGTCTTCACCAAGGCAATTGTCTTCACCATTTTCTTCAACATCTCCATAGTCACCATTATTTTGAGTATTTCCTGAAATAGTCTGTTACTGAGCTGGAGTTTGATTTGTATCACTTTCAATGACAACATCTTTTTCAGTTTCTACAGTTTGAGTAAAGGTAGGTTCTTCATCAACGATTTCTTCTTCTTCCAAGTATCCTTGATTCTCAAATCTAAGAATCTGCATTTGACCTTCTTCATGCAGTCCAGGAAACTTGGTTTCATCAAATGTGACATTCACACTTTCATCTATGACTCTGTGTTCCAAGAGATAGCCTCTGTAGGCAGTCCTTTCTAAAGCATATCCCATGAAAATACCTTCATAAGCTTTGGTGTCAAACTTCCCTTTCTTTTCGTGGTTATCTTTCATCATGAAACATTTGCTTCCAAACACATGAAAATACTTGACAGTAGGTTTCTTTCCATTGAGCAGATAGTAAGGGGTGTTGTGACGCCCCCAGATCCCGGGGTCAGTGGATTGGGTCGTCACCTAAAATCTCAATATAAAATCACCCGCCGAATATAAAACTAAACAAATATAATCTGCGACCCCAACTCTACCAAGAATATATTAGGTTATAGTGCTAGAAACAATAATCCAAACTTATAAAAACTTTAACTTACTTATACAACAATACTCTTTACATAAATCTATCACACTGGTATAACTTCGATGTGAAGTATACCAGGCAAAACTAAATTTATACAATATTATAATTACTAGAAATCAACTCTATACAATACCCTTACACTAGGTCCAATAGCTCTGCATCAACTCATCTTCCCAACGTCATCTTGAATCTTCTCGTTCCATAGTTATGCAATTAAATCTGTCGATCTACCTTTTCACTGGAGGGTTAAAAGGTAAAACAAGCAAGAGTGAGCAAAAGAAGCTCAGCAAGTATATAGTACTGCACAAGATATAATAATGATGCAATGATAGCAATATAGATGAACTCATTTGGCCAAGAAAATGGCAATATATGAGAGAATCAATTTAACTGGCAAAATGAACAACAATAATAATCAATATCAACTGTAAGTTAGAATTGGATTTTTACTGACGCAATGAGTTATAGTGGATGATCAGTCACACTAAAACTCTGGACCATACCCACGGTATGTCCAAATACTGAACTGGATCCAAGGCCACTTTGGCCTACATAATACTGATACTCTGACTGGCGTCTGCAGTCCTTAAAACATTTCATTTTAATTAAAAACTTCCAATTCAAACTTAATATTGGGAGTTAGGTGTCGGAACAATCGACTACCTCGATAATTTAAACTATTACTTTCAACTGGCTGCTTAACTATATCAACTGAATTAGGCTAAAACAAATACATAAGAATTAGATTTCCAATCACAAGGAAATCAAGGTAAAATATGACAATACAAGGTGCTGCGAGGTATAAGTTATGAAATGAAATAGAATTCGTCAAATAAAGAACAATGGGTTGTCTCAACCTCAGGATAATATAAGAATCTGGTTATGAAACAATAATTAAATTAAGAATTGAAAACATGAATCTTGATGCGATACTCTGAACAAGAGAGTACGAGTTAGTAAACTTGCCTTTGATCCTTAGCTATTACGTAAAACCGAAGTACTATGATTCTCATCTTCTTCTATCTTATGTCGTCACAATTTCTATTCTGGTAACTCTTGGTTCCATCACATATGCGGTTGCTACGAGTCTGCACTACCGAGATCGTGCCCGCCCAACTATTCACTAGTTAAATATAACATATACTTTAGCCTTCATACTATAACTTCTACATAATATAAATGTTTATAAACTTAAGCACATATATATTCTACAAAAAATTGGGCATGACCTATTCGTAAAGTGGACATTGCCCTGCTTTCAAAATACCAAAAGTACTAATCCAATCATCCACACACAATTCACAATTTATTTAATACTCAAATAATTTGCCTCGACTTGCAGTAAACATATAAGAAAATAATCCTGCATTGACTTGCAGTAAACATATAAGAAAATAATCCTGCATTGACTTGCAGTAAACATATAAGAAAATAATTTTGTTTCAAGTTGCAGAAACATATAAGAACATAATCCTGCCTTGACTTTCAATAGCTCTGTTTAGAAATAAGCAATCACATTCACATTTTTCACTTAGCACGTCCATCATCTAATTCACATAATTTCATATACTTCACGTAGCACATAGCACATGGATGGACTGACAACTCCTATACTCATACAAATTACTAGCTGCACATTTAACATATAACCACATTTCATTCACGTACGCATTTAAACTAGCTTATCATATCATATACATTTACCAATTAATGTTCATTTAATAGTTCTGCCGGGAATTCGGCAGCACTTCCTCTATTTATATACTAATCCACCTCTTTTAAAACTAATATCAATAATCAAGATCCAACTTACAAACTAACCTCATCCATATGATTTAACTTAATCAATCTAAACTCACAATTATAAAATAACATACTCAACTTGATGTATCATCTAAACACATAGCACTTCTCAGTTCATATACCACTATTCAATACCAAACTCATTATCAGAAAATAAACATTTACTCCTGGGACAATCATTAAAATCCAATTAAAATTCAACTCTAGGTATCAACCTTTTTATAGCATTTATAGACTCGATTAAACAAATAACATAACCCGAGTTCATCATCATACGTTCAAGACTCCACAACAAAATACATAAGTCACATAACACGTCATAAGTTAAAACTCTTTTTGGAAAATATATGGTCTTTCTTTTATAAAGATTTGAATATAACAATCTATGGATCGAAAAACAATCATTATACTTTAAATCTGATTATCACTCGATTAATTAAAATCAATCAAGTCAAACAGATAATGAATAAATAAATACTACAATAATAAAATAGTTTGAAAATAATAATCAAATTTGATTTATAAATAATCAAAATTAAATAATAACCAATTAATAAAATTCACCAATTAACTCTTTAACTTAATTGGTCAATTAAATTAATTTCATTATTATCTAAAATTGATTAAAGATAATCAAATTCAATCACTCTTTAACTCTAAGGGTTTTAAAACAATTTATAAAATAAATACTTAGATTTTACGAAATTTCGGCATGACACGTTCGTAAACAGGACTAGCCAGAAATTTTGCATGTACTATGCTGCGTCCCCAATCATAGGACGGATCACATAGTACAACACCACAATAACCTATATATTTAATAGTAAGTAAACAACATAAATATCTCAACCATTAACTATAATAATCCCCCAAGCTGGGAATTAATCCAGAATATCAAAATCACTGTCCCAGCTCACTTACAACTCAAAACTAAACTTCAAATTACAATTAAGCTTTAACTATCACAATTTACAATAGATGACGGCAATTACTCGAAATACTCACGAGCTAGGAAAACATAACTCAAATTCAGACTCGCCATACAAAATGAATTATTTAAAAAGAAATACACTACTAACAACCTAAATCCATTCAATAACCACTAAAATTATATAAAATATATAAACTCCGCATCACACTCTTCTTTAATAAAACAAAACCTACACAATCAATAAAATCAATTAATTACCAAAATAGTACATCCACTGGAATCTATATATATATATATATGTATATATATATATATATGTATATACATACCAACTAAAAGACTTTCTGTCAAAACATAATTTAACATACTTCAAATTCGGCATAACTATTTATCACAATTATAATGGAAAATAAATTAGTAAAGACTACATAATCAAACGAAACAATAAACCATACATATAGCATGAATTATACACTGAATTTACATATGCCACTAGATTACTCGAACTATTATAAGCAAGTTACAGAATCTGCCTAAACGTTCATTCTTTATAAAATTCACAATCATTTAATATTAACATAATAATAACAAGTCGAATTTATAACTAACCTCATACAAAACGGATTTACAATCCCTTTTACTATACAAAAACATATCATTTGATACCATCACTCATTAATCCAAAAACGAACTATTAAGTAAATAATTACTACAACAGATTTCCAAATAATAATTAACTCAGATACTACTAATTACTAAAAATTTCGAATAGTAATTATCATGAATTAACAATTAAAAACGAATTATTATTCATTTATACCAAAACGAATTTACATAATCAACATATAAATACTAAAACGAAATTGAATTCACATACACTTAATAAAAACGAATTAATACAGGGGATTTCGATTATTACCACTTAAAATCACGAAACGAAACTATTAACACCATAATTAATCTGAGAAACGAATTCACTTCATATATATATATATACATACATACATATATATATATATATATATATATATATATATATATATATATATATATATATATATATATATATATATATATAACAGAAAACATACTAATTCATCAACTGAGTTTTTGATTTATACCACTTAAACTGAAGGCAGAGATCGAGATGGCGGCCGAAACTGGAGCGGCTGCGCTCGCGGCGGTGGACGGCGGAGAACTGAACATGAGTCACGGCGGCGGGCACACGGTGGTTGCTGTGGCGCGGAGGAAACAGAAACGGAGGTGGCGCGGGAGGAAGAAATCGCCAGAGGCTGCTTGCTTACTTTTGGCTTTCGATTTTTGTTTTACAAAACGAAGAAATGGCCGGTGGTGTTTGTACTGGGTGTGGGTAAAACTAACGGAACTGGTGGAGGATTTGCTGGCAAAGAAAAGAACCGGGGGGGGGGGGGGATTTACTGATTTTTCTTTTTTCTGCTGTGTATATATTATATATATATATATATATATATATATATATATATATATATATATATATATATATATATATATATATATATATATATATATATATATATACGTGTATTGTGTGTGTTTAGATTAGAAGTAGGATATAGGTTAGGTAGATAAGGATAACTACTCAATACTTTAATGAGCCCACTGACCGCAATTAACGGAACCAATACGATATTGATTAAAAATAATTTTTAAATGAAATCAACTCTAAAATAATTAAATCAATTCATAAAATCATTTATATACTAAAATTATTCTAAAAATTATTTAAATGCACAAAATTCATAATTAAATGAATTTTGAACTAATTTACCTTAAACAATTATGTCGGGCTCAAATTTACTAATAATACTGGAAATCATTTTTAATCACATAATAGCACAGCACGTATCCACATAATATCATTTTAAACATTTAATCACATACTGCAGAAATTTTCAAATTAATCTGAATAGATAAATATTACTATTTTTATTACTTAAATAAATAGGAAATTCACACCTAAATTTCCCAAATAAAATAACCAGCTTTCACAAATATTTTAAATAAAAATTACACATAATACAATTTCTCCTTTTTGAGAAAAACAATAAATCATTCAAATAATAATATTAATAAACCCTGAAAATTCGGGTTACTACATGTGTTCCCATAAGTCTTGTTGATCAAGGTTCTGTTCTGTGTATAGAAGGCTGTGTTGATAGCTTCTGCCCAGAAGTATGTAGGTAACTTTGCATCATGGAGCATAGTTCTGGCAGCTTCAATGAGAGTCATGTTCTTCCTTTCTACAACTCCATTCTGCTGTGGTGTCCTTGCAGCAGAAAATTGTTGTACAATTCCTTCATCTTTACAGAAATTACCAAGAGTGGCATTTCTGAACTCAGTCCCATTGTCACTTCTCAATATTTGAACTTTGGCATTTGGGGCTCTTTCAAGAACTCTTAAGTGATCAATGATGACTTGAGCAGCTTCATCTTTTGATTCTAGATACTTCACCCAAGTATACCTAGAATAATCATCCACCATAACTAATGCATCTCTCTTCTTGGCTAATGATGGAACATTGACTGGTCCAAAGAGATCCATGTGGATTAGTTTAAGTGGTTCAGTGTTGGTGTTGACTTGCTTTGACCTGTGCACAACTTTCTTCAATTTTCCCATTTGACAATCCTCACACAGTCCTTCTTGACAGAATTCCTGTTGAGGTAGTCCTCTCACTAGTTCCTTCTTCATTAGCATATTCATTGTCTTGAAGTTGAGGTGTGAGAGTTTCCTATGCCAAAGCATACTGTCACCAACAGTAGCTTTACTGTAAAAACAATAAATCTTGTCCTTCTTTGTTGAGCTTAGGTCAGTAACAAACAAGATTCCTTTTATTACCCCTTTCAGAGAGAGGCTTCCATCTTTCTTGTGATAGATGTTGCACACACTACGCCATAAGTGCTCATATGCAACGCTTTTTTAATGTGGCTGTAGACCAAAAAAGCGTTGCATTCAGCTTCTTTTTCAAAAATGCAACACGAAATGGGCATTGCATCAGCGGGCGTGGCCTTTGATATATAATGCAACACTTTTGGTCATCTACTGCAACAGCGTGAAAGTATTGCATTATAAGTATAATGCAACACCAAAATCAAGGAAATGCAACACCAATGAGTGTTGCCTTAAACACAGGGCCACTTTGTATGCCACGTCAGCAATGGGGCCCACTCAATGGCCACGTCAGTACCTGGTCCCACTTGCATGCCACGTCAGCAGTGGGTCCCACGTGCCACGTCAGTAGGGGCCTCGTGCCACGTCAGCAGTGGGGTCCACATGCCTTCAGTAATGCAACGCTTTGCAGTAGCTTTTTAAACAGTAATTGTCATGTAATGCAACAGTATATTTACTAATGCAACACCATTTTTTTTAAAATTCAACATTAGGAAAAAACAAATGCAACGCTTTAATTAAAATTTTGGCCAGAACAGTTTCGTACATAAAAGAAATCCATCCAAAACCACGCAACCAAATATTCTACATGCCAACCGGAGGCACGTCCAAACAACAAAACAAAATACCTAAAATATTCATTACAAATTCTTCAAACGTAAGTGCCAACACCAAGCTCGTAGGATGAAGTAGATAACTTTTATGTGCAAACTGACCAAGTTCAGATATTAAGAACCTTTACATAATTATATTGCTAAAATTCAGTGCCGCCTTGAGTCGTAGGAGTATTATTGTCATCTTGACCACTTGTTGGGGTGGCACTCAAGGGTCCAATATCAAAATTAAGATCTGGATTAGCTTTACGCAGCTTTTTCAACATCAATGACATGTTCTCCACTACATCGAACAATATAATAATCTGCATAACGTGATAAAACATTTATGAATCTTTAATTTTAAGTAGAAGCAAACATAATATTATACTAACAAATTAATAATTGTGTTGAAATGAAACTAAAAGTCCTGCATGAATAGGAAGTTTCATATAACTTCAACACCTCCTAAAAGATCTCAAATTAAAAATTGATCAAACCTTTTCTTCTAATTCCAAATATTCTTCTTCTAGATGTTTCCTTTCTTTATCTGCTTTTAAATTTCCACCATCCATGCCAGTGACTATCTGTGATTTGGCACAATCCAAATTTTAAGAAATTTGCCATAGTTGAGGTGAACAATTCAAGGAAAGGATTAACTATACCCTTTTATGTTGTCTGCATGTTTCCTAATATCGGTGAGAACTGGTCTCAGTTTATCCTAACCAGGAAGAAATGCAAAACAAGAAAATGTTATAAAGTTAAGATTTGGAGGACAAGCAAGTGAAATTCATCAACGATGTGTCTGTATAACAGAGATAGAAGGGCCTGGCATCTATCATATTGTTTATGTCAAAAGATAATTCACAAGATAGCAAATAGAAGCTGTCTGCATGCAATCAGTAACCAAACGAGTGTAACAAGCAAATTTGTACCTGACCTGCTTCTCCTTTTCCTCTTTGTATGAGCAATTAAATTCCCAAGCAGCTTCCATGAAAGCAATAAATTAATGCATTACAGGCACTTGCTTCTGTTTTATATGAGGCAACAGATATGTGGAGTTCATCCTCCGAAAGTTGAATTTTTTTGGTAAATGAATATGTTACAAAGTCTTGCAAGACAATACACTAAGATAATACTAAAGCCCCAGCCACAAATTATTCTGATCAGAGAAGATAGATGTTACTGTTTGCTGCTGCTATGCTACTGCTTGGTGCTCCAAATCAGTAAACTTTCTTTTCATCTTACTGCTTGTTATATGTTTAATAGCCAAGGTAAAATTATTTTCCTGGCTGCACTCATATTACAGGTCAGGAATATCACCTGAGAAAATACAACTAAAATGATCAGCTCCGGCAATCCAATTTCAACACATTTAGCAACCTGATACACAAACTCAAAAGTTCAGTGGCACTGCTCTAAAAATGGCAAACAAAAGTGGGGTCCAGTGATTTTGGTTGTTTCGAAAAAAATTAAATTTTGTAACTAGTAAATGACAAAATTTAGAATTGTAATTGACTATTTATTAGTACATAATGTAGGTTCAGTGGTTCAAGTCGTTTGTACTAATACAATTATTCAATCACGTAGCCAATCATTTACATATTAATTTGCTTGTTAATAAAGAGTATAAATTTATGATAGCACATTATTTCTGTTGTCTCTACATAAATCTGGCCTTCCGCCTTGCACAAAGTATCAGAGTATGCAATAAAGAAAAGGTACATCGATCATATACAGAAACATAATGAAAAAGACTAAAATGAAAAAAAAGAATGTAAGTAATTATTTACATGATTATACTATTTATTATTTATAATGATAAACTAGAAAGAAATTAGAAAGTTATGGTAGGAAAAACCTGAGCACGCAAAAGAAGAGCATCAAATAATGCTGCGAATATAGAAAAAAAAACATCTTCAACACTTTTCCTTTTTTCACTATGCAAATCTAGCTCAAGTATACTGCTCGTAATACTGCTCCTGTGGTAAATTAAGACCAATTTTGAAGTTAAATAATTACCTACACAATTTTCCAAAGAACATTTAAGCATGTTAAAATCTACACCTGTTGATACTTAAATCCACATAAACACTCGAGGTACAGCTACAGGCATAGACAGAGACAAACATATACATAGTTCGACACATTGGCTGAAGTTAATACTTACACTTGGAATAAATTTGTGTTCAAACCATTAGCAAATGTTTCTTAGGAGCGCACCTATTATCTACCGTGCATCACTGATATTTTATTCCATAATCACTGAGAAAAAATTAAAAAGTATGACATGAGAAGGGCAATCGTACCAGAATGGCAAAGTGGAATCCGAGATATACCAGTCTTCACTTGGAAATGCCACACAGCTAATACAATTATACAATTAAAGTTTTAGGTCCTACTACTGTGAAAAATTCTTAACAGAATGCGTCATCCAATAAAAGTTAGAACATCTATACAATAATCAAAAGCTATCTGTGAAATTAAGAACAGATCTACAAACAAAGAAGTAGACAAATATTAAGAAGATAATTTATATAAGAAAATATTAAGAAGTAGGAAGACAAAGATACACAAGATACAACATGCACATTGCTCGGCACAAATTGTAGACCACTAAAGTAAAATCTGATTGCCAAAAACGATATATATGAATGGAAGGCAACAACATAAGTTAGCAATTAGATATTTCTCTACCAGTTCCAATGTTCAAATAATCAATTATGATCCTATGTACCATAGTTGTACACACCACAAATAACAGAGCCACCTAATACCTACATAACAACTCTTACAAAGGTAATCACTAATCACATGCAGCATCATTATATATATATATTTATTTATTTATTTACAGGAAGACCACTGTCTGCAGATGCATGTTCTCGATTCTAAGAGACTAAGACAATTGCATGAAAAAAGGAAATAATGAATTGTTCCAGAAAGAATACCAAGATTACTAAGATATCAACCTGAAGTCCTAAACTGGTCGGAAGTAGAGGGACTTGAACCGATAAAGGTAAAATATGAAATCTCAATCGTCCAGAAAAGAAGTGCAACACCCATTTTGCTTGTAACATATTACGATCTACAACTCTTCTACCAGAGGTTAACTACTTTAAATATCTCCAGCTACTTCCAACTCCCACTATAAAACAATTTTCTACTCTCTAACGTCTTATGCCGTCTGGTTGAAAGGAATATTGATTTTGAATGATTTTACATTTTCCATACCAGTCATATAAATTCATACAGCTCAATTTTGGGAAAAATTTCAACTTCTGCGTCAAATTATACCCTTCTCTTTCATATTCAATTTCCTCAATTTTATCATTCCTTTCAACCAACAGCTTTAGCAAATTCTCGTATAAAGTTCTAAAAATAGAAACTAAAACAAGCAACCTAGTCGTACATATCAACAAAACCAACTTGACATAAACAATTCCACTCTTTCTACCACATAAATCAAGCATAAATAAGTTGATATGAACCAATCAAGATTAAACAAGAACAAACACCCCAAATTACTAAACCTCAAGAAACACAAACATGTATACACACACACAAATAGACACAACAAGTATGGTTCAAACCTCAGTTTCAAGCTTCATCAATTTAGCCTTCAAACCCATATTTTCCCCTGTATTTTCAACCCGACCCATCAACCCATCTTCATCAAAAACAACATCTTTACCCTTAGAAACATCACCACCCCCTGAACCACTTTTCCGGGTCGGGTCGGTTCTTGGAGACCAACACGAAAAAATCTTCTTTGGTGGAGTAAACATCACAATTTCACTCCTATTCAACTTTCTTGAACCCTAATTTCACAGATCTTTAGAACATCGTTTGTAGAGAGAAAGATGGAGAGAAAGAGTAGTGAGAAGGCAGTTAAGAGAGAGAGAGAGTTTTTTGAGAGAGAATAGATAGAGAAATGAGAGAATAAAGAGTTAGGAGTCCGTCTGAATTTTGTCTAAGGGGGGAAAGTTTCCGCCCAAAATTTTCACCTCGGGACCAGTGCACTGTCTGTTATTTACGTGTATTTTTTATTTTTTATTTTTTCTTTAACTTATAAAATTTAGAAAAGAATAAGAAAATAATAGATACATATGAAAAAACATATCTAAAAATAGTTTAATTTTTAAAATAAATTATTTTAAAATAAATTATTTTAAAGTATTAAAAAAGTTGAAATTTAAATTAATTGTATATATTTTGATAATATATATATATATTTTTCATAATTATAAAAATTAAGTAGTATAATGCAACGCATGCATTCACATTGCAACGGTGCATTCACGTCGCAACACTAGAATTCTCATCGCAACGCTGCATTCACGTCTAATGCAATGCTTTTTTAGTTCTGTTGCAGAAGACCAAAACTAAGCATAGCTTCTGCAACGCTTTGCTTGCAACCCTCACAAAAAGCATTGCATATGAGCACTTATGGCGTAGTGACACCATCATGTCAAAGTCAACCTTGAATCCCTTGTCACTGAATTGGCTGACACTGAGCAGGTTGTGCTTCAATCCATCAACAAGTGCAATATCATTAATGACAACATTTCCAATTTCCAAACAGCCATATCCCACTGTGTAACCCTTGTTGTCTCCAAAGGTTATGATTGGGCCAACTTTCTCTACAAATTGTGATAGCAGGGCCTTATCACCAGTCATGTGTCTAGAGCAGCCACTGTCAATGATCCATATGAGTTGCTCTTTATTCTTACCCTGCAAAACAAATTGTATTTAAGAGGCATATGGTACCCAATCCTTGTTGGGTCCAGTTACTTCAGTATCACAAGCATAATCAACATTTTCAACTTTAATCATTACATCAGGAATCTTCTGTTGGACTCCTTTCTTCACCCACTTATTTTTAGAATTAGACATGGTCTTCTTCTTAGTGGATGAAGCCTTCTTACTGTTTCCAGTAGGCTCAGAAGTCTCAACAGTTTGCATATAGAGACATGGTTCAGTAGATGAAATAGGCAAGTTGAAACAAGTACTCATGGCAGTCACTTTACAAGGCATACAGTCAACATTATTGCAGACTACCATAGATCTATGCATAATGGGGGTTCTGTGTAAGTTACCATCTATCATGGTCACATTGTTCTTGACCTCCTTTGGTTTCTTACAAACATAAGTTAAGTGATATGAAGAGCCACAATTATTGCATAGTTTTCTAGGAGCATTAGCAATGCCATTTCCTAACTTACCAGTCCTGTTCCTAGACTTGTAGGTGATTGTGTCAACAGGATGTTCTGAAGTTGCTGTCGAGCCTTTCTTGACAGTACCTTTCACACCTTCTGTCAAGACAGTAGGTTTGGAAGTCACTGTCTTTGAGACTCTCTTGACAGTACCTTTGGAATCTACTGTCTTGCCATTATTGACAACATCTTTAGAACATTCTGTCAGATTGTTTGGAGAAGTTACTGTCTTGGGGATTGTGACAACATCTTTTCCATCAACTGTTGTACTGTCAATACCTTCATCCTCATCATCAAGTTGTTGCTTGATGAGCATGGCTTCCTCATCAAACTCAAGTTCAGAAGTTTTAAGAGCATGGCTTCCTCATCAAACTCAAGTTCAGAAGTTTTAAAAATAGGGTTGTTGATCTTCTTGAGGACATAAGGTTTGACAAAAGCATCAGTTGAACAATCCTGACTAACAACTTCCTTACCAGGTCTTTTACCATACTCAAAACCTATCCCTACTTTCTGATCCTCTGTGTGTTTCTCATGATAATCCTGAAGTTGTTTGGATGAGTTTCTGTAGGCTTTAATCTTGAATTCATTTTCACTAATTTCTTTCCTTAGAAACTCCTCAATTTCTTTAGCACAGACTAATTCATTTTTAAGTTTGGCATTCTCTTGTGTTAAAGATTCTAAACGACTGGTCTTCAACAAAAGCAAATCATTTTCAGAAGTGAGTGTTTCATTCAATTTAGTTAACCTAGCAATTTCTTCATTAGCTGCAGTTAGACTAGTGTGAACATTGAACATTTCTGCACTCAATTCCTCAACAGTTTGTTTGTATTCATCTTTAGACATATCAAGTAAGACAAGTGAGGGTACCTGACTTGGCGAGCTAGAGGTGGCCTCATCAGACTTTGACATGAGGGCTAGATTCACATATTCCTCTTCGTCTTCATCATCAGAATCATCCCATCACTTTCCTTCAACCACATAGGCCTTTCCCTGTCCTTTCTTGAAATGTCCACTTGACCCTTTATCCATCCTCTGATTTTGCTTTGGTCTTCTGCACTCAATGGCAAAATGACCAAGTTCATTGCAGTTGTAACACCCGAACTTGGATCTATCCACCATCCTTGTTTTGTAACCACCTCTTGTGGCACCACCTTCAACCTTGGAAGATTTCCCTCTGCTGAACCTTGATGTTTGACCTTGAGGCTTAAATGGCTTGTTTCTCTTGAATCTTATGTTCTTGAATTTCTTAGCCATGTAAGCCATAGTTGGATTATCCATCTTCTCCATTTCTTCTAGGGAGTAGAAATCTTCATCTTCAACATAAGTTATCTGTAGTACAACTTTCTCCTCATCATCCACAACCTCTTCAATCTTAAGAGTAGGTATTGGAGCAGGTTGTGTGATTTGAGTTTCTTCACTAGGTTGAGTGATTCTTGGCACATGAGCCACGAGAGCACCTGACATATTAGCCATCTTTCCTCTGGATCCAGCTAGAATAGCTCTTTTCTGGAAAAACTCTAGCTCATATGATTTAAGCACACCATATAAAGTTTCAAGAGAGATATTGTTTAGATTTCTTCCTTCTCTTATGGCAGTGACTTTGTGCTCAAGATGCTCAGGAAGTGTGAGTAAGAACTTGACATTTAGTTCCTTCCTATCATAGTACTTGCCATGAATCTGTAGCTCAGTCATCAGTTTACTAAACCTCTCAAACAATGTTGTTAGGTCTTCTCCTGACTTTTCCATGAAGGCTTCATACTGTGAGATGAGAATTTGTCTCTGATTGTCTTTCACTTCTTCACTTCCTTCACATAGCAGCTCAATCTTGTTCCATATATCCTTGGATGATGAGCACCCAATGACATTCCCACACATGGCTTTGTCCAAAGTGAGAGCATCCAGCATGATGAGTTGCAAGTAATCATCCAAGGCTACCTTCTCTTTTTCTGGCTCCAAAAACTCTGAAGGTAATTTGTTGACCCAGTATGTTGGAACAAGAACACCATCCACAGTTGAGGCTTCGATTTCTTTTCGTGGTACGAAGGGACCATTCTGGAGGATACCCAAGTATAATGGATTTGCAGCTTTGATAAACAACATGATTTTTCTTTTCCATACATTGTAGTTTTCTTTATCAAAAGCTGGAATCTTTATGCTACTTGACTTCTGCATACTTGTCATGATCTCAGATTTGTAGAACAATCGGTTCGCTCTGATACCAGTTGTTGGTCCTTGACTATTGCAGAAGGGGGGGGGGGGGTTGAATGCAATACTGATAAATCTCAATCTATGTTCCAACAACAAAAACTAAGATTTAGGATTATCAGTTTATCTAGTGCAAACACAAGTAGACACACGAGTAATTCTCACAAAATAAATGTTTTATTTATTTTGCAATGGGTTGCTACAACCTCAAGAAAATGTTTGTTTTCTTGAGCTTCGGTTTCTCGAGTGATTACAGAGAATGGATTGAGCAATAGATTAAGTAAGCTAAACCTATCACTATCAACACAGGTCTTGTGAAGCTGCTGTCATTTTCATGTGGCAGCTTCTTACAAATTGCCTACCCGTGATTCTTTCCTAAATTGCTATACAAACAGCTTATTAGAACATAGAAAAGCAATCTAGAAACATTCTATTTTAAGATAACACAATTCGGTAGATGTAGATTTGTCATACTCTGGAATTGGTGAGCTTTGTCATGTGATCTCTCAAGCTTCGGTCGTAGTCTTGCAGACCTGTTACAGTGTTGGGATACTACAACACGCCTGTTTCTTGAACATCCAAACTGTCACAAGTTTGACTGGGTTGTTCCCCAATACAAATGTTATCCCTTCATGACAGAATCCTGATGGCTGAGCTTGCTATCACAGGAATGCGCTTTTGGTGACAATAAGAAATCCCCGCAGAAGGTGCTGTCAGGATTTCCAAGCTTGTTGTCAGGCTAAAGTAAAGTTGCTGTCCAAGGGCTTCCGCCAATGTTGCTGTCAGAGTGAATGTACTGTCGTGACTTGCAATATGATGTCTTCAAGTAACCTTACTGTCAACGTTGTGACAGTAATATTTATTCTTGCTGTTCATCTTGAGCACTTCTTGAGGCTTGAACAAATAAATGAACTTCTACCAAGATGTACTAGAATCTTATTTGCAGCAAACAAAAACGGTTACATAGACATACTCTGGCTGTGACAGTATGTTCATACTTAATAGAATTAAGTACATAAAATATCGAGTTAAGTTGTCTCATAGCTATCACCCATAAATCCTAACAACTTTCCTTTCTGACATGCCTCACACAGTCCTTCCTGTGTAAATTCCATCTGAGGTAAACCTCTAACCAATTCCCTCTTGACTAAAGAGTTCATGGTTTTGAAGTTAAGGTGAGACATCTTCTTGTGCCATAGCCAACTCTCATCTGATGAAGCTTTAGCATAAAAACAAGTAACTTCATCTTTGGATCCGGAGTGCAGATCAGCTATGAACAAATCACCTTTCCTTACTCCTTGAAGAGCAGGCTTTCCATTCTTCTTGTGAAGGATCTGACATCTATCTTTCTCAAAGGAAACAACATATCCTCGATCACAGAAATGACTGATGCTGAGAAGATTGAACTTCAGACCTTCCACAATAGATACATCTTGAATGATGACATTTCCAAACTTCAAACAGCCATATCCTCTGGTAATACCCTTGTTGTTATCTCCAAAGGTAACTCCTGGGCCAGTTTTCTCAACCACATTTGATAGCAGGGCTCTATCTCCGGTCATATGCCTTGAACAACCACTGTCAAGAACCCACATAACACGGTTTACCTGTTCCACACCCTGCAGTATCAAATTGATTAGTCTTTCCTCGGAACGCAAACTTGATTGGGTCCGACATATTTAAAGAACTGGCCTTTGTCAGGCAAAAAAACATTTTTAACTTTAACTACATAGACCTCTTTCACAAAAGAGCGTTTCCATTTATAGCCAGCCTTAACACATTTCTGAGTAGGCTTAGGGATAAATGGATCCACTCTAGTCTTTGGAGGACTAGTAGTATTAGATCTAACATGCTTCTTATTATTAACATGTTGACGTGGAGCAGTCTTATTATCAGATACATGCTTACTATTAAAATAAGCATACATAACATTGAAAGCACAAGACATGCAATTAACCACACCACATGCTTTATGAGAAAGATTAATAGCAGGCATGTCAGTTTTGCAGTTGTTTTGATCCACTTTATGAATGTCTGACTTAGTCTTCGTTGCAGAAACAACTTTGACTGGTTTGTCAGACTTACACTTTTTGGACTGTTCAAGATCAAAAGCACGATCCTCTCTTAGTATCCCCTCTTCAATAATGATAGAGAATTCATTTAGAGGATCTGCTTGGGACTCTCTAAAGAAAGGCTTATCAATACCCTTAAGCACATCTGGTATACCCCTTTCTTCAGCACTAACTCTATTAGGGGTATTTATGCTTAATTCACCAATAGACTCATTATAGTCATACCCTATTCCTACAGTATGACCAATACTTTGTTTATTGATGATTTCTTTAGCAGTCTTACAAGAGTTATAGTAAGCATTAGCCTTGACTTTAAGTTCACTGATCTGACCCTTAGGAATGGTTTCCAGTTGAATATAACATTTAACCCTATTCTCAAGAAATGCTATTTTCTCTGTTAGTTCATCCTGATTAACATGCACAAGTTTTAATTCTTTTATCTCCTTTTCAAGGGCTGTGTTAAAAAGAATTATTCTATCATTTTCTCTACGTGCACAAGAAACAGTAGTACTAAGATGATAGATCATTTCAGTATCAGTAAACTTTACCTCTGACATGTAAGTTGATGAAGTGCTTGCCTCATTAGCCATTAAAGCAAGGTTTTCAATCTCATCTGCTTCTTCATCACTATCAGTATCATCCCAACTCTTTCCTTCAGCAACATAAGCTTTCCCAATCTTATTCTTCTTGCTAGAATCAAATGAGTTCCTTCTCACTTGCTTGGCTTTTTACATTCTGTAGCAAAGTGACCCAACTCATTACAATTGTAGCACCTGATTGTGCTTCTTTCCACAGTTCCAGTTTTGTAGCCACCCCTTGTGCTACTTGAAGAGGAAGATCCACCTCTCTGAAACCTGGGCTTGAACTTAAGATTGGGATTCCTTCTGAATCTGAACTTCCCAAACTTCCTGACTATCACTGCCAAATCACCATCTTCCAGCTGATCAAGTTCTTCCAAATAGTAGAAGTCACCACCAGATTGATCAATGGATGTTAAACCAAATTCAGCATCAATAAAATCCAAGTTAGAACTGAAAGGTTGAACAACCTTCACTTCCAGTTTCTGTGGGACTACTGTTGTCAATGCAGTAGAAGTACCAACTATCTTTCCAGTTCCATATAACTCATTCTGTTGAATCTGCTCCAGCTCATAGGTCTTCAGAACACCATACAGTCTTTCCAGAGAAATCTCTCCAAGATCTATTGCTTCTCTGATTGCAGATATTCTGTGCTCCGGATGAATTGGAAGTGTCAGGAGGAACTTCTTGTTAATCTCCTTGATAGTGTAGTGCTTCCCATTGAGGTTCAGATCATTGATTAATTTGTTGTATCTCTCAAAAACCTCAGAGATACCTTCACCAGGGTTTGATCTGAAATGCTCATATGAAGAGGTGAGAATTTCCAGCTTATTCTCTCTAACTTCCTCTGTCCCCTCATTGATTATCTCTATTGTGACCCAAATGTGTTTGGCAGTAGCACAGTTTAGGACATGATTATGCATGATAGATCCAGACAATCAACCAGTATCAACTGTAGATAGGCATCCAGTGTAGAGTCCTCTTTCTCATCAGGAGTGTAGTCCTTGGGGTACATCCTAGCAGCTCTAGTAACCACATCATTCTCTATCCGCTCTCCCTCAACAATCATAGGGATTTTAGGACCATTCTTCAGCACTCCCAGATATTTAACATTAGCAACTTGAAGAAACATGAGCATTTTCTTCTTCCACATAGGATAATGCTCCTTGCTGAACATGGGTATTTTGACAGTACCAACTTTCTGAGTTGTAGACATTTTTGAAGAATTAAAAATTTCAGAGTTTAAGAAAAAATCTCAAAACAATTGGATCTTTGATTTGTATATTAATCAAAAGGCTTTGATGCCAATTGTTAGGTCCTGATAATTTTGTAGAAGGGGGGTTGAATACAAACTATACCGTTTAATCGAATTTGTCCGTTTTAGAATAAAACAATTTAGGAACAAATTATTGCGGAATAAAATGAAACAAGATTCAAGTTAAATAAAACTCTATTAAACTTGAAGGGTGTTACAAATATGGTACTGATTACAAGATTGGATCTCAAACTAATTAAAACAAATCTAGAATAAATTCGACATGAATTTATCTATTTTTGTAATAAAAAGATATAACAATAAATGATAATTTGAGATACGTTCTAGGGATAAAAATCTGCTAGATAGTTAAAGCAGTACAAGTGAATGAATTCTAGTGGTTTAGATTTAACACTATGATTTTTAGAATTAATTCACTGAAGAAAAAGATCCGGCAGTGTTCTTGAGTTGTCTTGACAGAAAGTTTTCTTGAAAGATATTATGTTTTGTCTACTGTGTCTTCTGTCTTGATCTTAGCTTTAATAAAGCTAATCCACTTGATTAAAACAAAATGCACGTTTCTTTGTCTAGGAATGACTATGAAAATAGTAAAAAAAAAAGACTATTTTTAAGCCTGGAATGACTATCATAATTTAGGAGAATTAATTTAGAATAAACTAAAATGTACTTGGATGACTACCGGGATGACTACCGGTATGACTATCCCTTGATAGTCATTCCAGTTCATTTTTAATTAAAATGATTTGGAATGACTACCGGGATGACTATCCTTGATAGTCATTCCAGTTCATTTTATTTAAGTAATTCTAATTTAATTCTAATTCTATTTTAAATTAATTCTAATAATTAATTTATTTCATAAATTAATTCTGATGAATTAATTTATTCAATAAATTAATAACTAATTTAAAAGAGAATTTAAATTCTTACAAGATAGCATAACCAATCCTTGAACCACTTGAACTGCTGAAGAATATCCATTGTCTGAGGTTGTCATTTGATGCACTGTCTGGTTCAAAAATGACTAACTTCAATGTCTGTTCTTCATCTTGACTTTAAGCTGTGGTCCATTGTCTGCTTTTGACTGTTGTTCAACCTTTGTAACCTGTACATTTGTTGTCACAAATCTGAAACCTCTGTCACTTTAACAAATCCACTTCTTTGAAGACTTTACTGAGGCTTGATCAATTAATTGAACTTCTTTCAATGCAGTATTTATTCAAGTCTGTAGGATGACTTTAATCTGTATTCTTCTGACAGATATGATCTTCTGAGATTCCTGTGACTGTGACAATTGAATTATTACTTACTTATTACAAACTTGTTTAAGTTGAGTTGAATCCTCGATGTTAACAAATAGGCCTATACATATGCCTTTCAATCTCCCCCTATTTGTTTGTTAGAGAATAACAAGCAAATACCTAGAAGACAACTCAACTAACTAAACAAGTAAAAATAAGACTTTAAAAACTAAGTAAATAATAAGACAAAGTTCTGGATTTCATTAAACATTTTCCAGATTCAAACATTAAAGATAAATACAAGATAGATGTTCCTCTAGACTGAACATTTGTATACATTGATCCTATCTTGATTTACCTAAGCTCTATACATATAACATTTACAATTGTTGTAGATCAAAAGGATATTTTTGATCAAAATATTTTTGATCCCAGAATATGATTCTACAATTGTTGTAGATCAAAAGGATATTTTTTTTTCTGAATTTATTGATATGCAGATTATTTATTATTGATTTTTGAAAGTAATTAAAAAGTGTTTTTAAAACAATAAATACAATCTGTGTATAAAAATTATGTAATCATCAATGAATGATTGCACAGTTAACCGCGCTCAGAAAAGGAGGACATCGGTTGTCAATTTGTGTCAGCGACTGTCTGCTGGTCAGCAGCGTGTGCGACACCCGCGCGTGGGTCCACGCGCTGCAGTCGATCAGAATCTTGTTTTGGCTCGTTTAAACGCATCTGAACTCCAACTGAGGCGTGTAAGGTACCGTTGGATTCATTTTTTTGAAACGGACCTGCTGGGATTAATATTTATTTTTAATAAATTTATTTTAAACTGATTATAGCTCTTGGAATGCATTTTATGCTTTATTTGATAATATTAAATGCATGCAATAATTCGTACATTGTTTATAATTGTGATACATGTTATAACATGTCTACCTATGAGTTTATTGATGTTTATACATGTGATGTATGTTTAAATATGACATGTGATGATAGATTTAGGCGAACACAATGAACATAGGATTCACGTTAGACGTTTTAGGTTTAGTCAAAGTTGTTTAATAACCTAATTAAAAATATTATGAGCACAACCATGAGATTCTTATGTTTATGGAACATAGAGTGAAATACTCTTTTGATGTTGAAAATGGAAAATTTTGTCTAGACCGTTGGGTTTTAAGCAGGACCGATGTGACCCCTCCAACAAACTGGGAATTTTTCATTTAAATATCATAATTGTATTTTGTTCAAGAAAAAGAGAATCTCCTAGTAATATGATTATGGTTGTAACATAATATAATCCCTCTTAATTAAAATTTATATCAAGTAGTAAATGGCCAATGGCACAACGGGCTTGTGTCGGTCATAGACTTCCAACATAATAGCAAGTAGAGTTCTTATATTAAGACATTGTCATTTCGTGCTACAACCGAGGGTTTTGTTTTGAGATTAAGAGATGCTTGTCTATCACATGAGATGTGTATGATGAATTAGGGTCCAATGGTCGTTACATGTTACAACCGTGGGCTATTGGAAGTCTAATTTAATTATGCAAGATGTTGGGTTTGACTTGACTTAGAATATTGAGTGAGTCATGCCACAGCCGAGACTCAATAATTCAAGAGGCTAAAAGATAGTAAGGAATAACATGAGATGTAGTTGACAAGAGTTGTCTTCCTATGGAACATCACATTGCGTTTCGTGCCACAACCGAGGTGATGTGGTGGAAAATAGGATCCTTATTCTCACTAACATTATGAATGTTTAGTCATACATTTAGAGGGTTGTATAACTTAAATAAAATAGTTGGAGCCACCAATGAATAAAGACCCAATTTACATGGTGCTATAAGAATAAAATTGAATATTTACTTAGTAGTTATGTGTATTCACTTATAGAATTATATATACTATAACTTCTGCAATATCACACATCGTAGTAGAATAACACGTTGACTTATCCCAAATATGTTGATGAACTTTGAAACTTGAGAAATGTTTTCAAGAATGAAAAGTTAGACTTAATGCTTAACTCGCTAATACAAAATGTCTTATTTATGATGCACATGGAGATGTGTATGAGACTAGGTGCAAGAGGTCTAATAATGCAAATGTTGCAAAGTAAACCAAGTTGATGTTTATAAGCTTATGACTGTGCAAACAGTATGAGCATAAGGACACTCAGGGCTACCTTGTTGTTTCTATAAGAGTTGTAGAATGTGATAAATAAGACAATTCAATATAGGAAATTGAATGAGCTATTCCATAAAGTTATGCTGAGGGTTGATCTATGAATAATCATAGACTCAAGATAATCAATTTGATTGATCGTCTAGGGTAGGTTGATTTTGTCATAGATGAAAGCTAAGTCGAGATATGATCTTGAAGTAGCTTCCAGATACGAACTCGCAAAATGGTTGTGAACTCTTACATGAAAAGGTTGGATATCATATTGTCTAAAATCTACTTCATGTTAAAGATTGTTGAGACATATTTCCTTCTTAGAGAGCTATGTTCTTCAGACTAGTAACGGTTCTGAAATCAAGTAGTGGGAGATGAACCATACCATCAAGAAGAAGTTTGTTAGTGAGTGATAACATAATTAGTCAAAGGCTAAGTTTGACTCTAATAGCAAAAAGGTTTGCAGCCACTAAACTAAGGAGGTTATTGGAAGATCAACTACAAGAGTTGTCTTGTAGAGTTGAAGAATTGGAGAAGTTTAGGGGGACTGAAACTTCTCATTTTGAAATAAGGACTATGGAATAGAGGTAATGGAAATCCAAAGAACTGTAGGCTTGGTTGCACGAGTGAGAAGAGTATTCGCTTATTGCATGGTGATGGGTTACAAGAAACATATGATTATTGAATCACATTATGCATGCGAAACTCGTCTCACTAGAAAGACCACTATATCTCTATTTTCTTGAAATAGAGAGATAATGAGCTACAAAAGTGTTAAAATTAGTACACATAATTGTATGTGCACCAGTGACAACAAATGCCAGAAAAGGATTCACACGCTTCATTAGAATTCACGGATATGATCCGGATTCAGATATATGTATTTGGTATAATACAAATTCGAATCTTTTGGAGTGATTCAAAATGGATAATAATGAAATACAAAACAAAGCAACAAGTGTTGGGACTCTTTGATAAGATCAAAGAGATATACACTTGAGTGAGTGTTTTGAGGTTATCTCAAATCTTAAGTTTAAAGCTTCACGTTGGACAGATCCTGAGATTCTACAGGTAGATGGAATGTATGAAAGAGCGAACGAACTTTGTTAGACATCGTTCGGTTCATGTTAAGTTAAATTGATCTTCTAATATATGTTTAGAGTTGAATTTTGTAAATATCAGTATATCTGCTGAATATAGTATCTTCTTAATATGTTCCTAAGTTGTCATATGAGATATGCAGTGCATGGAACACAAGTCTTAAACTTGTTAAGATTTTGGAAGTCTAGCTTATGTCAAAATGTTTAATTTGATAAGCTAGATGGTAGATCCAAAATGTAAGTTTGTGAGATATCCTAATGATAGTCAAGGATGTCGGTTGAATATTCTACTGAATATAGTGTGTATGACATACTGTATGCTTAGAGGAATTGCTCATTCTAGAAGAGTTCAGTGGGAGGAAGGTTGAACTTAACTAAGTTCAAACACCACAAATTACAAAGGTTCTATAGGAAGAACATTTTCAGGCAGGATAATCTTTTGTAGGTTAGCTTAAGTATAGGTCTTGATATTTTATCACCAACCTGAGAGGTTGACTGCCTTGTCATTAAGAATAACAATGAGGTGTCAATTATACGATAATGACCTTATGACCTATACTAAAGCTATGAGTTATGACTCAGAGAAATGGCAGAAATGGCATAGTACCATGAAATCCGATATAGATTCCATGTACATCAACCAAGTAAGGACTATGATTGAGGACCTAAAGGTGTCATAATCGGAAGGGTACAAGTAAGTCTATAAAAGGGAGATTAGAGTGATTGGCTAGGTAAAGACCTATTAGTCCTTACTTGTTGTGAAATGATTCAATCAAAGCAAAGAGATTGGCTTTGATGAAAAAATTTCACATGAAGTAGTGCTCAAATCTATTCGGATTTTGTTTGCGCTTGCGGCTAATAATGACTATAATATCTGATAATGGTCGAACGGTCGACCCTCCTCGATAGGAAACTTGAAGAGGATGTGTAGTTGACACAATTAGAGGGATTTGTTTTTATGAGTAGCAAATCTATGGTTTAATAGCCACGACAATCCATTTATGGATTAAATCAAGCTTCTCAATGATCGAACATCTGTTTTGATGAGACAATCAAATAGTTTGATTTTATCAAAGACAATGATGGATTATGGATCTACAAGAAGGTTAGTGGGAGAGTGATGACATTCCTAATAATGTATGTGGATGACATATTTATGATAATGAGTGATGTATCGACACTAAAATTAGTCAAAGTGTGGCTATCTAGCATATTCTCTATAAAGGACTTGGGAATGGCTTCCTATGATATAGGAATGAGAATTTATAGGATAAACCAAGTGTTGGGCTAAACCCAAAGTGTGTACATCATTTATATGCTAAGATGTTTAGCATAAATAACTCCAAGAAGTTACTTGAATTGTCAAGTCACGGAGTTACTTTCTCCAAGATAGTGTCTTTCTACGACATCTGAGGAGAAATGACGTATGAGTAAGATTTATTATGCTTCGGCAAAAAGATCTATCAAAATACCGGATGTACTGTACAAGACTTGATGATCGTTAACTCACTAGGAGAGATAAGCAAACACTAGTCTAATCCTTGAGAAGCGAGATAGTAAGCTGGAAGAACGTACTTAAATACTTTGGAAGGGTTAAGGACATCTTTCTTGATTATGGTGGGTCCAAAATGAAAATCGAGCGTTATAAACACTATGATTTTCTTAGGAAAAAATGATAGGGAATCCATGTCAAGAATAAGTGTTAATTCTGAATGGATGAGCGGTTTGTTGGAAGAATTCCAAGCAGTTTAAGATAACTGTTTCCGTAGCGGAAGCACTAAATATATATAGTTAGAAGTGAAGTTGCAATAGAGGTTCTTTGGATAGCGAAACTTGTTTTTGCTGGTTAGACGTGGTTCCTAGAATATGATTTATATTGTTGTATCGGTACAACATATGGTAGTAGCGCAAGTTATGGAACCTAGGTTTAATCAGGGATTCAAGATCCAAGTTGCGGCACTTTCATATGATATATGAGATCGTTGAAAGTATAGATGTTTAAGTCAAGATAGACTTGACACCTATAACGACATAGTAAAGACCATTTACTAAACTATTATTTGAAAATCGCTTTGTTCTCTATTAGGAGAAGTTGTGTATGAGATACCAAGGTGATTGGTTTTAGTACAAGTGGGAGATTGAAAGACGTGTGTCCTAAATCCAATCATGGATGATGAGTTAGGAGATACTTTGTTCAATCTGATTCAAGTTTGTTTAATTTAATAAAATGGTAATATGTTTTATAACGGGCTTTATCTATTTAAAGTGTTTAAATTAGATGATCCATAGTTTAGAGTAAAGTTTTAATGGATTATGATGAGATCATGATAATGAGACCTTAAAGATGATAACTCTAAACTTAAATAGTTCATGGTCATAGGATAATTAATTGGTACTTAATTAATCCACAAAGATCAGTACATACTATGTTTGCTTCATTATGAAGGATGTCTGTTCTCATAGGCATTTGTGTGGTGACACTATAGCTAGTATGTGGGTGCTTATTATAGAATAAGTTCACTGAACATGACTCGAATAGTTGAACAACTAATGGAGTTCACTCATGTGTCAGTAGTTGTTCATATAGTGATGGTTGTACAAGTGTCCTTTGACTTGAGAACATCATAGTCATCTTGTGTACACTGAACTATACTTTGGTTTAGCTCTTAGTCTCGAGGGACAATAATTAGTGCTCTTCTGGGTATAGGAATTTGTGCACGAAGATAGTGAATGATCAATAAAGGATCTGCCCCTTCCAGTGAAGGAAGAGAATGTCCTATGCTATTCCATTTATGCTAGTTCAGGAATCTCTGGCCAGAGTGAATGAAATTAGAAAGAAGTTTCTAATTTGCATTAATCAGAACTAGGCATAGTGAATACGAAAGCATATGATTAAATTAGATAGGCTTGACACGAGATCCATGCCTTGTATTTAATCAGGACATTGCTGGGTAGAAGGAATTAATTGTACGGTAACTATTCACTGAATAGGTTCTTGGTATTCTAAGCAGTGAATTCATATTATCCGGATAGTCGCGATATGCTGAGAAGTATCCCTCACGATGTAGAATAAATATGATTAATTTATTAATCGTATTTAATGAATTAAAAGAATTCATATAAATAATAATAAAATGGTTTTATTATTATCTATTTCTACCATCGGCTTAATATTGAACCTACAAGGTCACACCATAAAAGAGAATGATTTAATGGTGAAGGAATTAGTTAATAATGGCTAGTCATTATTTATTTATGAAATAAATATTTTATAGTAATTTTATAATCAATTAAATATGATTTAATTAATTATAAAAATAATTAAGAAGAGTTCTTAATATTATTATTTAAGAATTTAATTTGAGAAATTAAATTTAGTGAGAGAATTATTTTCTAAAGAGTTTAGAAAAAGAATTAATGATTAAAATAGTTTTAATTATTAATTAATTGATTAATGTGATTAATTAATTATAGGGTTAGTAATAATAATATTTTATAGGAAAATATTCAGCTGATAATTTGCCTATAAATATATTGTTATAAACCCTATAGCCTCTAATCCTAATTTTATAAGAAAAGAAAAGAGAGGCAACCCTAATTCTCTCTCAAGCTTTCATCCTCTCTCCATTGATTCAAGCTCTTGGTGGATACCGGTGGAGTTATTCACATATTGAGGAGCAACTGCTAAGAGTCTCTATTCATCGTCTTTGGATCGCTTTTAAAGGTTAGTAATCGATTCTTTAATTTTATCCATGAATAATATGCTTTTTTATGGGTTTTATATATAAATAATTGTTATCCATGCTTCCGTGTATGCAATGAAACCCAACAGGATAGACGTTTACAACCTGTTTGAGCTGTTGGTTGTTTTTCAGATTCTTCCGCTCAATGCCTTCTTACTCCATCGCAAAGACGTTTCATCAATGTCAATTTATCTGGTTTTTCTCTTTTTTGCTCTCATATCTTAATACTTTCAAGTCAGATAGAAGGTTGTTTCTCATTTTTTATATAAATTCCAGGAACCACATTTCAGAGCCCTGTTTCAATACTTATAAATTAAACTCCTTAAGTAAAATATAAACAAAGCACTTTCCAGTTGGCTGCATCTAGGATCACACCACGGAATTGAAAAGCTGACATAAACAAACATCAAAGACTTTTGGACACTTATAATGCTCGTACATTGATTTATCATACACCAATATAGGCATTTATAATATTTTGTTGTACTCTTATATATCTTTTTCCACCCTGTGCAGATCGAGGGTTGCAGGTTCTTCCAAAATATAATTTAAAACATAATATGACTAAAATTGATTCACGCATTATTGAGACTTCCAAATCAGCCAAAGAGATATAAAACAAAAAAAAAATTAATGTCACTGTTCCACAACCTGAACAACTTGGTGTAAAGCGTCCATGTGATTTTTACTTTTTACGCTTTTTCATACTTTTTGGCCTGTCATTGTACTATACCTCACTTTTAGGGTTTTGTTTGTGCAGTTTGGTATCCTCAATCATCCACTGAGTATTTTAAAATATTGCTCTGCCTGTTGCATCTTCAGGGATCTGAACTTGCTGAATTAATGAAGCAAACCAGTTTAATGTATATGGCATGAAGCTCCTATGCAGTACCGCCATGCATTTGAGAGTGTTGATCGCAGTTTAAGAGATAGTATGTCTTATGTCTGCCCTTTAAGACCTGGATTGCCGTTTGGTGGTATATTTATATGTTTTGGTGGTGACTTCAGACAGATTTTTCCAGTCATTCCAAAACCATCAAGAGCACAGGTTGTTAATGCTTTGCTGAATAGTTCAAAGTTGTGGGAACATTTCCAGGTTTTCTTATTATTCCAAAACATGGTACTATCATCAGGAAGGACCTTTCAAGAAAATCAAGAAATATCATAATTCAGCAAATCGGTACTTGAAGTTGGAAATGGAACTCTACTTACTGTTATTCCTAATGATAGTATCAATGATCCAGATGTTGTTATTCCGGATAGTTTTTTGATTCATTCGTCAAGTCAGCCAATCAGGGACTTTGTTGATGTCATCTATCCAGACATTAAATCAAATTACAAATGGTGTTTTTTTAAAGCAGCGTTCCATTCTGACTCCAACTAATGTGATTGTCAACGATGTCAATTCCTACATTCTTGATCTTTTACCAGGTATGACACACACATAATACAGTCAAGATTCTCGTTGTGACAATGTTCATGAAAATAACGAATTTGGAGAAGGATTCTGAGTTTAATATTTGAATTCTATAAATACTGTAAAGCCCCAAATCCGGGGTCAACGGATTTGGTCGTCACGCTGCATTCTCAATTCAAACAACCTGTTCAATATAAAATCAACACAATAATAACATCTGCGACCCCAACTCTACCAAGAATCTTTAAAGGTTATAGTGCTAGAAACAAGAATCCAAAATTCCATTACATAAAATTTTCTTCTTTACAACCATTCTCTTTACATATAATCTAAAACACTAGTATAACTTCGATAAGAAGTATACCAGGTAACAATCTTATACAATATAATATTTAATAGAAATCAACTTTATACAAAACCTATCACTAACTCAAAATACTCTGGATCAAAACGTCTTTACGCTAATATCCTTTCCCATCTCTGACCAGCTACGCGGACAACTCTCGCCAATATACCTTCTTACTGAAAGGCTAAAATATATAAAGAAAGCAAGTATGAGCGAAAGAATTGCTCAGCAAGTGCATTATCAAGTATAATATGAAAAGTTTCCAAAATAAACTTTGGATTCTCAAATAAACAAGCCTTTGGTTTAAACATTTGTAATCTCTAAAATTCTCAAATCAAGTTTGGTAATTTGCCACAATTTCTCATTCAGCTTTTCGCAACTGAATAGTTTAAAACACAAAAAGATTTGTATTGGTCGTCACGGTTACCCGAACAACAATAACTACAATAGTATGTAGAAAATATGAAATGAATATAACTCATACGTCTTCAAGACCATAGTTTATACAAAATACTAGTTTTGAAGATAACAGATCTATTCACAACATCTTCTGAAACCAACAACTCTGGAAGGGTAGAATAATCAAGGAGTAAGAATGAGCTAACGCGCTCGGCCATGGAATAAAGAACGCACTTCAAGACTTCAATATGGTACCGACTGGATATGCGGTATGAATAAAACTCACCCAGATAGATATCTCACGATTGCCAATGGAATCAAGAAAGATGATTTCGACTATTTGGAATCCAATATATTAAGAGTAAGTGATTTAAGCAAGATTGAAACCATTACTTATTAATCAACGAACTAACAACTTCGAGCGAACGAATAAACTTGAGTATCAGGTTATAACTCACAAGTACAGAACATATGGATGTAATCCATCTCAGATATAAGAAGTGATATTAGAATTGGATTTTTCACATTTATCAAATCAAAGGTTGAGCTGCTGATCAGTCACGCATCAACCCCGGACTTGCTTATAGCAAAGTCCTCAACTGGATCCTTGGCCAATCTGGGCCTTAAGTTATTCCGACCATAAATATGGTCCGATCATTATTGGTCCCATTTTAAAAACATTCCAATTCTATATTATATACATCAGGTATCAGTACAATTGACAACCTTACTTCGATAATAAGGTGTCAGAAGAATCGACAACCTTAATACAACAATTACTGGAAAAACTCACGTTCCAGAAAACAATTTAACTATGAAGAATCAATAAGGGATAACAATACAATCTTGTGTCGACGAGATCGACACAACAATGGGGGTGCACATGAAAAGTAACAACATAATAAACATCGACGAGATCGATGCAATAACTGGGATGATAATGAAGAATAAACAATAACATGCTCAACAAGGTTAAGTCTGATATAAAACAGGTATTATGATATCAACAGAAATTACAACAGCTCAATATAGAGTAGGGTTCAAAGAACTGGCTCTAGATGGCCTCAACAGTATAAATTACCACATTTTGGAAGAATTAGTTAAGATTCACCAATTTGGTAAGTGACAATAAAGTCAAGTTCGAGTTTAAAGAAAGTTCAAGGTGAAGTTTATAAATAGGGAAAACAAGGTTTTACTGACTTCTGACAGAAATAGTTTAAGTCCTTCGAACATATACTTATAATAGATAAGCCTTGTATTTGAAGGAAGTAAACTAAATCATGCATAACATATATGAATTCGAATCAGGGAATGGATCAGATAATCGCATTAACAAGAAATGATAATAATACTTGCATAGGTGAAAGATGGAAAAAATAGAATACTTGTAGAACAAGTACCACAACTTCGGAATTTAAAATAACATTTTACCCTCAAAGGGTTCACAAGTTCCCACTCATCTAGGGTTGGCAATATTCCAACCTAATTTTTTTTTAAATCAAGATTTTTGAAAGAAAGCCTTAGTATACGGCCCATAACTATCTTTTAAATCGTTTCAATACAATAACTATATTTTTCCAATCAACATGGAAATATGAATCTAAACTCAAAAGGTATAAAAAAATACTCGTCAATTTATGAGATTAAATAACATACTTGCAATTCAATGCAAAGGAATCGACATTTGAAAATTCAGTGAAAAGTATTCAACTTTCATAATAATAATTCAAGATAATATCACTCAATAATATGTAAAAGGAATAGACACTTGCCTCTGGTCCTTAGCTATTTCGTAAGGCTGAGATAATACGATTCCCTCCTTATTCTGTCTTATCGCACGATTCTCTATTCCCGTCCTTCTTCGATCTAACGCTCTTGTGAATACCATTAATTTGATCCTACCGTTTCGAATCCACGCATATGCCTCGATAGTCAACATGTGACGGTACATTAGTCTTCAGAGTACGATTCTCACATTCCATAAACGATTGTAATTTAATTCCGACGCACCTATTAATCTTACTGATATCTCTGTTGGAATAAAATACTTGCAACTGTCCTCTACGGTGTTGACGTTCCCTTGGTGTTATTTCGCCTCACAATTAATCCAACCAGTCGTACACAATACCTCATCCTCCTCCGACGTCTTTCATTTAACATGCTTCGATAATCTGACTCGTCTCGTCCAATCGCCTTTGTTGCATAGACAACCATATTTCAATTGATAGAATAATCATGATCAATTAAATAAATAACCCACGTATCACGCTCGTCGAAAATCTCCATACTATAAAAGTCAACATCTAAGTCAACGGTCTTGTAAATCTCATTCTCTAACATTACTGACAAATTTCTATCCCAACTACCCCTCGTGATAATATTAGACACGACCAAAGTATTTAAACAAGTCTCAAAACAATAATTCGTATTTATGACTCACTAACCAGATAATTCACATAATTCACATACTTCACATAACACATTTTGTCATTTAATTGTGATAAATAAATCACATAAGTCTCGTAACATCTAAGAAATAATTTTAGAAAAAATATTCGACTCTCGTTTCAAAGAAATTAAACCTCAAAATATTTTTAGGTCAAAAATCAGATCATTTATCCCAATATAAAGATTTAAAAACAATTTAATCAATTAATATAAAAATTAATTGACTAATTCCAACACTCCAACTGTTTTTAAATAAATAAACCAAGCTAGAAAATAATTAAACTTAATTTTAATTAATTAAATCTAATTAATAATTAATTATTAAGAATTAACTGATCAAAAGAATTAATCAATTAATTAAATTAATTAATTATTAATCAAAAATAATTAAAATAATTAAATTTAATCAATTTTCGAATTTAAATAAATATTTATAAATTTATAAAATTTTCTGAATAATAAAATGTATTTTTAAATCAAAAATATGATTTTTTTTTCAGAATTTATATAAAAATACTCAAAACACTGTTCATAACATTGCCTTTCAACAAAAATGGATCAAACGGCGGCACCACCAAGAAACTCGCCGGAAAGGCTGAAGAACAGCTCGCCGGAAAACTGGGAAACCCATAATCCGGTCGGCCATCTCCGCCGCCGGCGAAGTTTCTTGCAAGCCTGCAACACCTCAAATACACACCAAAATGTACGGTTTTTATAGGGGAATTACAGGGATAGCATAACAACATCAATACCAGGCTTAAACAACTCGAAATCATGCGAAATCGGACGGAAATCATCGCCGGTGGCGGCGCGATTTTTCCGGCCATCACAATCGGACAACAACCTTCAATATCTTTACATGAATAGACTCTAAATTGAACGATCTATGCACTGGTGTAAGTATGAACACTAACCACTTCCCGGAAATGAAAATCCGGCCAAAAATATACAAAAATCCGGCGAGCTTCAATAACTCCGGTTAGCCATTATTAACCCTCTAAAAATCAATCTAAAAATACCATGATGATCCTGGAGTTATGGGTAATCTATTCTTATAACCAAATCAAGCAACCAATCAAAACTCATACTTGCCGCAAAATTAAATAATCCGAATTAAATATTAAAAATAAGAGAAATTGAGAAATTATACCAACTCAAAATCTGTTGATAGATTTAGATAGAGGATGTTGAGAGCTTCGATTCAACTACTAGAGCGTTGAAATCGGATTCCGATAACGCCTCCAAAAGTTGGTTTGATTCTCAAGAACACGAAGAACACGTTTCGGGGGTTTTTAGATTTTTAACGATAATTAAGCTTGATTATACGCAAATTAATGCACGATACGCCTTTTTATATTAAACGGAAAATAATACCCCAAACGGCATTTTTGGATCGATATTGATCCGATGGATCGCTTTAATACAATTCAATAGAATATACGCTTTAAATCTTTAATAAAGTAAAATACACGTTTTACGAGACGATAATCATCCAGAATATACGGATAACTACAAGAATCGTTTATTAATAGATATACGAACCAAAATACCTCTATCACGAATATTTCCGAATATTTCCCACTTTAACTAATGAAATATTGGTACGAACGATATACCAATTTCCCGAATAATTAGGGAACGAACTGAGTTTTCTTTTCGATAATTAAAATAAAACGAAATAAAAATAACACTCTCTTAGAAATGAATTCCCATCACCACAAATATTGACATAGCATCTCAATGTCACTTATTCGACCATTTAACAAATAACTTAACACATTTAAACACATAAAACATTTAAAAAGTTTTGATATGAAAATAAAATCTCATTTCACATCAAATATTTATACGTAATTTTCCCGGATCTTACATCCTTCCCCCCTTAAAAGGATTCTTTCCTCAGAATCAGCTTGTGCAAACATATGCGAATACTTCTCTAACATCTCGCTTTCTAACTCCCAGGTAGACTCTTCCACCTAAGGATTCCTCCACCAGACTCTTACTAATTTGAGTGTTTTATTACTTAACACTTTCTCATACTGACTCAATATCTTAATCGGTTGCTCAATATAGAACAAATTTAACTAAATATCTATAGGTTCATATTCTATGAAATACACTATGAATACACTGCATATGGAGTGGTAAACAAATTCGTACGCAACTTTCCCAACACGCAATAGATCGACGTAAGGTAGCATTTCAAAATCGTCCTAGTAACTATTGTTGTAAGGGAATCTAATCAATGGTAAATGATCCTTCCAATTACTCTCAAAATTTAGTGTACAACCATGGTCTGTTTTTAGTCGTCTGGATGGTCTCCTCATTCTGACCGTCTGTCTGAATTCTTGAATTAAGTCGCGGATCTCTGTCAGATACAATTGAACCCGTCATTCCATGTCGTACTACTATCTCATTCAAATAGAGATGAACCAACTCATCCAATGAATATCTCTCGTTAATCAGTCAATAATAACCCAAATAATATCATGATTAGCTCTAGGCCTTGATAACTCTACTACAAAGTCTATCTTAATACGTTTCCACTTCCATTCAGGAATCTCTTAGTCGTAATCGTCTACTATATCTCTGTTATTCTGTCTTCATTTTCTAACATCTCAAGTACTTAGATACTCACCAACATTAATATTCTTTTTAAATCTCTTATATATATTCTTGCATTTCCTTCTTATCCCTTATACTTTCTCGTTCTCTCCTGTAATTGAATCCATTTCTTTTTCCATAATTCTTTCCTTAATGCAACCCTTTCTCTCTGATCAATTCTGGTTGAATCCTAATTTCAGTCATTTCTTCTAGTTAATCTCTTGTTATTATAACCTTAAAGCTCCATCATTTCCAATTCTTGTACCGAAGATATTTACATCTCCAATCTCGCTTTACTACTTATAAGGTCAGCCTCCAATATAATCTCTTGGTTAATTCCATCTATTTCCAATATAGCTAACAACTGCTTTCAATGATCACATACTTTCTGTACCAATGTAAAATAAGTGTTCAGTTTAAAACAATCACTCATCGCTTTGTCCATCATCCTTAAATCCTTGTTAAAGCCTCTTCGTCTTCTTTTCTTAGTTATAATACGGTGAGAAATACACCTCATCAACTTGGTGACTTAGCTTCATACCTAAAAATTGTTCTACTTAGTTCCAAGAACTTAATTAATCTCCATCTGATTTCCCAAATAATTCAGAAGATACATTCGCAGTAACACTTAGGACACCTTTCCCAGTGTACCATCTCATCCCCCAATTAACTTGATCAAATCGACCTTATCTTGATTCGCATTCTATACATCCACATTGACTGGTAAGATCTACCTTAACTATAATGAGCAAAAGACTTGCAACCATATTATGAAATCCGGAAGCATTCAAAGATCATATCATTCTCCATTATTAGCCTAACATCGAATTTAGAAGTTCTTCTCATCGAGACAAAAATCTATTATGTCCAATTTTCCACAACCTGGAATAACATCAGCACAATTGCACATTTTTTCCAATTTCCAATCAACTCTTGAATTATCTAACTAACATAAATGGTTACTGAGGCTTCATAGCGCGTCGTTGTTTCTTCAAATATTATTTCATCTTCAAATACTGTCGTTTCTGTCAAATAAAAGTTGAGTCACCTTTCCACGTCGTAATTCTAATCGATAGAGAGAGAAAAACTGGCTCCGTTATATGTTACTAGTATTCTAATCGCATCGTAATCCGCTTTCACTCGTGGTAATTCAATCGCAAATTCTTCGTTCATTATGGTAAGGTAATTTCCTCCCAACCTGGTGGCATACCTTCTAGATTATTTGAAATAACAAACTTCATGATATTTTGAAGTGAAAAAGGTTCTGCATCATAGAAAATGTCCCACAATTGTGGTTACCAAATTTACATATTCTAAAGCGATCATCATCGGAAATAAAAGAATCACTGAGGGATCAATTTGATCACATGAACTCAATGTTGTGTGTCTTGATTAAGACAGTACTAAAGGTAATCAATCCTCTTGTGAAGCACAACACACAAGTGATGGCGTCCCAACAAACTTCTATCACACAGACAGATAGTCCTTGTGTCCCCTATAAATAGGGTTGTTCGTCTCAGTTAGAGTAGAGAAATATGAAAGAAATTTTTGAAATCAGATTAACAATCAAGGCCTTTTGACCAGAAATTCTCGGATATACACCTTGGATTGAAATTGAATAGATTCCAAAGGTGTTATTCCAGAAAAGAAGAACAACCAGAAAAGGAAGTATCAACAAACAGTGTTACATTACAATTTGAGTTATCCACCCCTGAAGAATGAAGGAGTTGGAATTCACATGATACATTTTCGACTGGCCTCAAAATATGAAATAGATATAACAACAACCTCTGATGTAATTGAAAACATGACTGATCAAAAGTTTCTAATACAAAGTCAAAAGGTGGAATATATTCACCAACACAGGTTTCACTTAAAGGAATATCAAATATTTCATTAGGATGTGAAGGTATTACCAAGGTCTCCACATATGCCTCCTCTGTCGACTCCTTCGATAGCTCGTTATTCGATTCTAAGCCCTTCTTTTCCGCGACGCAAAGTTATCAATATCGTACGTTATCGTCGACTCGTAATAGTCTTTAAAGATTCCGCCGTAGACATCTATAAACGTAAGAAGTTCTATCCAGCTCAGCACAACCATCTCAAGCGAGTACCCCTATCTTAACTTACTCATTGGTACTATATCCGATAGTTCAACATGAACTCTAAATGAACTCTGACGTTCCTTATATAACTATACACACTCCTACACACTCTTGTTTCTAGTTTTACTATAACCCTACTCTGATACCAACTGTAAAGCCCCAAATCCGGGGCCAAAGGATTTGGTCATCACGCTGCATTCTCAATTCAAACAACCTGTTCAATTTAAAATCAACACAATAATAATATCTGCGACCCCAACTCTACCAAGAATCTTTAAAGGTTATAGTGCTAGAAACAAGAATCCAAAATTCAATTACATAAAATTTTCTTCTTTACAACCATTCTCTTTACATATAATCTAAAACACTAGTATAACTTCGATAAGAAGTATACCAGGCAACAATCTTATACAATATAATATTTAATAGAAATCAACTTTATACAAAACCTATCACTAGCTCCAAATACTCTGGATCAAAACGTCTTTACGCTAATATCCTTTCCCATCTCTGACCAGCTACGCGGACAACTCTCGCCAATATACCTTCTTACTGAAAGGCTAAAATATATAAAGAAAGCAAGTATGAGCGAAAGAATTGCTCAGCAAGTGCATTATCAAGTATAATATGAAAAGTTTCCAAAATAAACTTTGGATTCTCAAATAAACAAGCCTTTGGTTTAAACATTTGTAATCTCTAAAATTCTCAAATCAAGTTTGGTAATTTGCCACAATTTCTCATTCAGCTTGTCGCAACTGAAAAGTTTAAAACACAAAAAGATTTATATTGGTCGTCACGGTTACCCGAACAACAATAACTACAATAGTATGTAGAAAATATGAAATGAATATAACTCATACGTCTTCAAGACCATAGTTTATACAAAATACTAGTTTTGAAGATAACAGATCTATTCACAACATCTTCTAAAACCAACAACTCTGGAAGGGTAGAATAATCAAGGAGTAAGAATGAGCCAACGCGCTCGGCCATGGAATAAAAACGCACTTCAAGACTTCAATATGGTACCGACTGGATATGCGGTATGAATAAAACTCACCCAGATAGATATCTCACGATTGCCAATGGAATCAAGGAAGAGGATTTCGACTATTTAGAATCCAATATATTAAGAGTAAGTGATTTCAGCAAGATTGAAACCATTACTTATTAATCAACGAACTAACAACTTCGAGCGAACGAATAAACTTGAGTATCAGGTTATAACTCACAAGTACAGAACATATGGATGTAATCCATCTCAGATATAAGAAGTGATATTAGAATTGGATTTTTCACATTTATCAAATCAAAGGTTGAGCTGGTGATCAGTCACGCATCAACCCCGGACTTGCTTATAGCAAAGTCCTCTACTGGATCCTTGGCCAATCTGGGCCTTCAGTTATTCCGACCATAAATATGGTCTGACCATTATTGGTCCCATTTTAAAAACATTCCAATTCTATACTGTATACATCAGGTATCAGTACAACTGACAACCTTACTTCGACAATCAGGTGTCGGAATAATCGACAACCTTAATACAACAATTACTGGAAAAACTCAAGTTCCAGGAAATAATTTAACTATGAAGAATCAATAAGGGATAACAATACAATCTAGTGTCGACGAGATCGACACAACAATGGGGGTGCACATGAAAAGTAACAACATAATAAACATCGACGAGATCGATGCAATAACTGGGATGATAATGAAGAATAAACAATAACATGCTCAACAAGGTTAAGTCTGATATAAAACAGGTATTATGATATCAACAAAAATTACAACAGCTCAATATAGAGTAGGGTTCAAAGAACTGGCTCTAGATGGCCTCAACAGTATAAATTACCACATTTTGGAAGAATTAGTTAAGATTCACCAATTTGGTAATTGACAATAAAGTCAAGTTCGAGTTTAAAGAAAGTTCAAGGTGAAGTTTATAAATAGGGAAAACAAGGTTTTACTGACTTCTGACAGAAATAGTTTAAGTCCTTCGAACATATACTTATAATAGATAAGCCTTGTATTTGAAGGAAGTAAACTAAATCATGCATAACATATATGAATTCGAATCAGGGAATGGATCAGATAATCGCATTAACAAGAAATGATAATAATACTTGCATAGGTGAAAGATGGAAAAAATAGAATACTTGTAGAACAAGTACCACAACTTCGGAATTTAAAATAACATTTTACCCTCAAAGGGTTCACAAGTTCCCACTCATCTAGGGTTGGCAATATTCCAACCTAATTTTTTTTTTAAATCAAGATTTTTGAAAGAAAGCCTTAGTATACGGCCCATAACTATCTTTTAAATCGTTTCAATACAATAACTATATTTTTCCAATCAACATGGAAATATGAATCTAAACTCAAAAGGTATAAAAGAATACTCGTCAATTTACGAGATTAAATAACATACTTGCAATTCAATGCAAAGGAATCGACATTTGGAAAATCAGTGAAAAGTATTCAACTTTCATAATAATAATTCAAGATAATATCACTCAATAATATGTGAAAGGAATAGACACTTGCCTCTGGTCCTTAGCTATTTCGTAAGGCTGAGATAATACGATTCCCTCCTTATTATGTCTTATCGCACGATTCTCTATTCCCGTCCTTCGATCTAACGCTCTTGTGAATAACATTAATTTGATCCTACCGTTTCGAATCCACGCATATGCCTCGATAGTCAACATGTGACGGTACATTAGTCTTCAGAGTACGATTCTCACATTCCATAAACGATTGTAATTTAATTCCGACGCACCTATTAATCTTACTGATATCTCTGTTGGAATAAAATACTTGCAACTGTCCTCTACGGTGTTGACGTTCCCTTGGTGTTATTTCGCCTCACAATTAATCCAACCAGTCGTACACAATACCTCATCCTCCTCCGACGTCTTTCATTTAACATGCTTCGATAATCTGACTCGTCTCGTCCAATCGCCTTTGTTGCATAGACAACCATATTTCAATTGATAGAATAATCATGATCAATTATATAAATAACCCACGTATCACGCTCGTCGAAAATCTCCATACTATAAAAGTCAACATCTAAGTCAACGGTCTTGTAAATCTCATTCTCTAACATTACTGACAAATTTCTATCCCAACTACCCCTCGTGATAATATTCGACACGACCAAAGTATTTAAACAAGTCTCAAAACAATAATTCGTATTTATGACTCACTAACCAGATAATTCACATAATTCACATACTTCACATAACACATTTTGTCATTTAATTGTGATAAATAAATCACATAAGTCTCGTAACATCTAAGAAATAATTTTAGAAAAAATATTCGACTCTCGTTTCAAAGAAATTAAACCTCAAAATATTTTTAGGTCAAAAATCGGATCATTTATCCCAATATAAAGATTTAAAAACAATTTAATCAATTAATATAAAAATTAATTGACTAATTCCAACACTCCAACTGTTTTTAAATAAATAAACCAAGCTAGAAAATAATTAAACTTAATTTTAATTAATTAAATCTAATTAATAATTAATTAAATCTAATTAATAATTAATTATTAAGAATTAACTGATTAAAAGAATTAATCAATTAATTAAATTAATTAATTATTAATCAAAAATAATTAAAATAATTAAATTTAATCAATTTTCGAATTTAAATAAATATTTATAAATTTATAAAATTTTCTGAATAATAAAATGTATTTTTAAATCAAAAATATGATTTTTTTTTCAGAATTTATATAAAAATACTCAAAACACTGTTCATAACATTGCCTTTCAACAAAAATGGATCGAACGGCGGCACCACCAAGAAACTCGCCGGAAAGGCTGAAGAACAGCTCGCCGGAAAACTGGGAAACCCATAATCCGGCAGGCCATCTCCGCCGCCGGCGAAGTTTCTGGCAAGCCTGCAACACCTTAAATACACACCAAAATGTACGGTTTTTATAGGGGAATTACAGGGATAGCATAACAACATCAATACCAGGCTTAAACAACTCAAAATCATGCGAAATCGAACGGAAATCGTCGCCGGTGGCGGCGCGATTTTTCCGGCCATCACAATCGGACACCAACCTTCAATATCTTTACATGAATAGACTCTAAATTGAACGATCTATGCACTGGTGTAAGTATAAACACTAACCACTTCCCGGAAATGAAAATTCGGCCAAAAATATACAAAAATCCGACGAGCTTCAATAACTCCGGTTAGCCATTATTAACCCTCTAAAAATCAATCTAAAAATACCATGATGATCCTTGTTAGGAATATGTTGTTCTTGATGATAATTATAAAACACTTAGTAGATTTTGTGTTAAGTCAATATTGTAACTGTCAACGGAATGGCATGTTTTGCAGCATCCGTTGACAGGTAGCTCATCAACGGAATGAGTCTCATCAACGAAATGAGTAATGTAGCAATTGCACTGTACAATACTTCACTAGTTGATATGCATTTGTTGTAGGTATTAGATAGGTTTTCCAAGTCATGTTGACTAAGTACTAGATAGGCAAAATAGGTTGGTTAATTGTAAATATAATGTGCCTTGTAATTTTGCCTAAGTGAAGACATGTCAACGGAATGAAGATAACATTATCAACGGAATGAAGAATGTACCATCAACGGAATGAAGAATAAAGCTATCAACGAAACACATCTCACTGCTATCAACGAATCATTATCACTTTTCTGAATAGTTGACAAAGTGATAGTGACAGTTTAGTGACAGATCAAAAGGCGATGTAGAAGTGTACTTTGCATTGGGAGCCATTAAAATGGACACTGGGAATGAGGAAACATTCCAATTTCCAATTAGGTTCTTGAGTGTGATCATAATAAGCTTGAAGACAAAAGACAAGATCTCCAAGGACCATTGGACAAAGGAATGAAAAGCAAGCTACTGGCGGTTACACTTTGTACATTTTAGAGTAGCCAAAATAGCATTGTAAACTTGGGATATATAACCAAGTGTAGCAGTTCATTTTATAGAGAGTGAGTGAGATAGAATAACTTTGTATTAGCTTCTTTCAAGAGCACTCTCACTCTACATTAGGAACTGAGTAGCTGTGCTACATTTGTAACACAGATTATTCCCACAATAAAAACATCTCAGTTGGATCCTCAAAACATCCAACTGAAATTTTTACATTTGCTTGTGTTTTTATTTTTTGTGTTAATTTATTTTAAAGTTGTTTTAAGTTTAAAAATATCTAGAATTGTATTCAACCCCCCCCCCCCTTCTACAATTCTGTTAGGTCATTTGGGATTAACAATTGGTATCAGAGCAAGCTTCTAACATACAAGGAGTTTAAAGATCAAGGCCAAAACAGAAACCATGGTGAAGAAGGATGCATGTGTAAAGATACCAGTTCTAGATAAGGACAATTACTTTCACTGGAAAATAAAAATGCATCTAGAGTTGGACACGTTCCCATGAAGTTTGCATCTAGAGTTGGACTGTCAGATGATGCTGAAGATGTGGAAATTCCAAAACCTGTCTCAGAATGGACTATTGAAGATGTTGCAGAAGTCCATAAAGATAAAAGAACCATGAACATTCTGTTTAATGGTTTGGAGCAAGAGATGTTTGACAATGTTATAAACTGTACAACTTCTAAAGAAGTATGGGACACTGTTAGAACACTCCGTGAAGGAACTGAGCAAGTTAGGGAGAACAAAATGCAACTCCTCATACAACAATATGAGCACTTTCATTTTAAAGCTGGTGAAACCCTAAATGACACGTTTAGTAGGTTTCAAAAGCTTTTGAATGGATTAAAGTTGTATGGTAGGGTCTACCAAACCAAGGATTCAAACCTCAAATTTCTTAGAGCTCTTCCAAAAGAGTGGAAACCTATGACTGTTTCTCTGAGAAACACTCAAGAGTACAAAGACTATACTCTTGAAAGGCTTTATGGAACCTTAAAGACATATGAGCTGGAAATGGAGCAAGATGAAGAAATTGAGAAGGTACAAAAGAAAGGTGGATTTATTGCATTGATTGCATCTGTGAACCAATTGGAAGATGACAATGAAGAAGCTGCAAAAGCCACAACTAGTTGAGCTAGTTGTAGGAGTGATGTTAGCAAGGGTAAAGGCAAGATGACAGAAGAAGAAGAAGAACCAGCCAACTTGGATGACTTAGATGAGATTGATGAACACATTGCTTTTCTTTCAAGAAAATTTTCTAAGTTCAAATTCAAGAGAAACTCAGAAGCAAGGCCACCAAGGAGAGACTTCCAACCTAGCAAAAATAATTGGGTTGAAAAGTCTAAATCTAAATGTTTCAACTGTGGAATGATTGGTCACTTTGCTGGAGATTGCAGAAAGCCCAAAGTTGAGAAGGGTAACAGGAAATTTGAGCCTGTTGATTATAAAAAGAAATACTTTGAACTTCTCAAGCAAAAAGAAAAGGCTTTCATGTCTCAGGAGTATGATTGGGCTGGTAATGGTGAAGATTCAGATGATGATGTTGAGTATGTCAACTTGGCTCTAATGGCTAACAATCATGAGCAGGAAGCAAGTTCCTCTAGCAACCAGGTAACAATTACTAATCTTTCTGAGCTTTCTAAAGAGGAATGCGATAGTGCAGTTAATGAAATGGCTACTGTACTGTATAATTTGCGTGGTACTCTTAAATCACTTACCAAAGAGAACTCAAGAATTAAATAGAACAATTTGCTCTTAAGTGATAGAAATGCCATGTTAGAAGCACAGCTCATTGAGTTTGAAAAAATGAGGTGTGTTAGTAGGGATGCTAAGCTGGAACTTGAGAAAGTGTTAAAAAGGGAAGAGATTCTTAAAACACAACTAGAAATAGAACAGAGAGTGATTGCAAAATGGAAAGATTCAAGGAATGTTGCTAGCAACATCATTAATGTTCAAGGTGTGGAATCTTTCTGTGAACAATCATGGAAAAAGAACAAAGAGAAGCTAGGGTATGCTGTTGAAACCTTAGAATCAGAAACAGAGTCAACAAACAACAATGGTCATTCGTTGAAGGTTGATACGTCAACGGAATGCATCATTCCGTTGACAGATGAACCATCAACCGATCAGGCTGTTTCGTTGACAGAGGAAAAGAAAGAAGAACTCACTAGACTTAATAACAAGTATGGTCCTGTCACCAAGAACTTTGTTCAAGGTGAGTCTAGTAAATCAAAGAAAGTTGAGAAGCCTGTTGAGAGAGCTAATGTAGGTCACTTGTCTAACAAGCAATTGAAAGACAAGTTAGAGAAAATTCAAGTTGAGGTTAAGGGCAATAAAAAGAATAACAGAAATGGCAAAGTAGGGATTAACAAACATAACAATTACACACCTGATAAGTATGCTCCTAGAAAAACATGTGTTAATTGTGGAAGTGTTAGTCATTTATCTGCTAATTGCAAATCTGTTAAGAAGCATACTAATGTGAAAATGCCTAAGCCTGCAATGAATACCTCTATGCCTGCAATGCCTGTTATGCCTAATATGTTTGATCCATATGCACAATTTCAAAATCCATATGCTAGCATGCCATTTGTGCCTAATCCATACATGAATATGTTTAATGTGCCACAAATGCCATGGAATGTGAATAACATGTTTGTTCCTCCAAATATGCATGCCATGAATGAAAATGTGAGCAACCCTCAGAAGTCAACACCAAAGGTAAAGGTTGATTTAACTCAATCTGAGCCCAAGGTGAAATATGATGTGAAGAGTAAATCAAAGGCTAACAAAACAGGACCCAAGGAAACTTGGGTACCAAAATCAACTTGATTTGGTTTTATTGTGTGGAGGGAGACAAAAGGAATCTTTGGTACTTGGATAGTGGTTGTTCAAGACACATGACTGGTGATTCTACCCTACTCACAGAGTTCCAAGAAAGAGCTGGCCCTTGTATTGCTTTTGGAGATGACAACAAAGGTTACACTAAGGGATATGGCTTGATTTCAAGAGAAAATGTCATCATTGATGAGGTTGCATTGGTGGATGGTCTAAAACACAATTTGCTTAGTATCAGCCAACTTTGTGACAACGGATTTTTAGTTACTTTTTCAAAAGAAGCCTGGGTTGTTTCTAAAGGTGGAAACAACAATGTGGTAATGACTGGATTCAGAAGAGGAAATGTGTACATTGTTGACTTTAGTAGCACAAGTCCAGACACCATCACTTGTCTTTTCAGCAAGGCAAGCAAGGATGAAAGTTGGCTATGGCACACGAAATTGTCTCATTTGAATTTTAAGGTTATGAATGACTTGGTGAGGAAAGATCTTGCTAGAGGAATTCCACAGCTGGAATTCTCCAAGGATGGTTTGTGTGATGCCTGTCAAAAAGGGAAACAAAAAAAGGCATCATTCAAAAGCAAGACAGAGTCATCAATTGTCCAACAGCTTGAGTTGCTTCATATGGATCTATTTGGCCCTGTAAATGTCATGTCCATTTCAAAGAAGAAATATTGTCTTGTGATTGTTGATGATTTTTCTAGATTTACATGGACTTTCTTTTTGCACTCCAAAGATGAGGCAAGTGAAATCATTATCAATCACATCAAGATGGTAAACAATCATCCTGATTTCAAAGTAAGAAGGATTAGGAGTGACAATGGGACAGAGTTCAAGAATTCAACTATGAAGATGTTCTGTGAGGAAAATGGTATTTTGCATGAATTTTCAGCTGCAAGGACACCACAGCAAAATGGTGTAGTTGAACGGAAAAACAGAACACTTATTGAAGCTGCAAGGACAATGCTAGATGAATCAAAGTTACCAACTTATTTTTGGGCTGAGGTAGTTAACACAACTTGCTTCACTCAAAATATTTCTTTGATTAATCAAGCCAAGGGAATGACCCCTTATCAACTACTCAAAAGAAAGAAGCCACTATTGGATTTTCTTCATGTCTTTGGATGCAAGTGCTTTGTTCTGAGAAATCAAGCTGAGCATTTGGGGAAATTTGAAGCAAAGGCAGATGAAGCAATATTTGTGGGATATGCAGCAGGGAAAGCTTACAGAGTCTATAATCTCATAACTAACATTGTTATGGAATCTGTACATGTTGTTTTTGATGATCTCAAAATTCAAGGTCTCTGTGATGAAGGTTTCCATGAAAGTCTTTCTTTTGTGAATGAGGAAGGAGATCAAGTGAATCATGTTAAGGCTATTGAGAAACAGCCTAAAGTTGTTGTGTCTAGCATGGATGAAAGCAGTAGTGAAGATGAAATTGTTGCACTAAGATTGAAAAGAATAGCTGCTAGCAGACCAAATGGTCATTCCGTTGACAGTCATGGTGGAGGATTCGTTGACATACAAAATGAGCATTTCGTTGACAGTCAAAATGGGCTTTCCGTTGACAGTCATAGAAATGCTTCTAGGAATGATCACTCTGGGACAACAAACTCAGGGGGAGTTTCTCAAGGACAAATATCTATTCAAGGCAATCATGATCATGAAGCTACATCTTCTAGAGCTAATCTACCTCCCTCAAGGAAATGGACTAAAGATCATCCCTTCGAACTCATCATAGGTGATGTTTCTTCAAAAGTCCAAACTAGAAGAGCAACTCAAGAGGAATGTCTATATAGTAGCTTTCTATCTCAAGATGAGCCAAAGAAAGTTGAGGATGCACTTCTAGATCCAGATTGGGTTTTAGCTATGCAAGTGGAGCTAAACCAATTTGAGAGAAACAAAGTTTGGAAGCTGGTGCCCAATCCTAAGGACGGGAGTGTTATAGGCACAAAATGGGTGTTCAAAAACAAGATGGATTAAAATGGCATAGTCACAAGGAACAAAGCTAGATTGGTTGCTAAAGGCTACTCACAGGAAGAGGGAATTGATTTTGATGAAACATTTGCTCCTGTTGCAAGACTAGAAGCAATAAGGATTTTCCTAGTCTATGCAGCCCATGCCAATTTCAAGGTCTATCAAATGGATGTGAAGAGTGCTTTTCTGAATGGGGAATTGGAAGAGGAGGTATATGTAAGTCAACCTCCTGGTTTTGAAGATGATGATTTTCCAGAGTATGTGTACTTTCTCCTCAAAGCACTCTATGGTTTGAAACAAGCACCTAGAGCCTGGTATGACACACTTTCACAGTTCCTTCTTGAGAGTCACTTCACTAGAGGTACTATAGATAAAACTCTTTTTCATAGGATTGTGAATGGCTCTACTATACTTGTTCAAATTTATGTAGATGACATAATTTTTGGGTCTACAGATGAAAAACTTTGTCAAAAGTTTGCCAAGCTTATGCAAAGTAAATATGAAATGAGCATGATGGGAGAATTAACTTATTTCCTTGGTCTCCAAGTGAAACAAGTTAATGAAGGCATTTTCATTAGTCAAACAAAATATATTCATGATTTGTTAAAGAAATTTAACTTAATGGAATGCTCTCCTGCCAAAACTCCCATGCCTACTGCCACCAAACTTGAATTGAATACTAAGGAAAAATTTGTGGACATTTCAAGTTACAGAGGCATGGTTGGCTCACTTTTATATTTAACAGCTAGTAGACCTGATATTATGTTTGCTACATGTCTATGTGCTAGATTTCAGGCTGATCCTAGGGAATCCCATTTAGTTGCTATTAAAAGAATTTTCAGATATCTCAAAGGAACACCAAACCTTGGCATTTGGTATCCTAGAGAATCTGGCTTTGAACTAATTGGTTCTTCAGATGCAGATTATGCAGGATGTAAAATTGACAGGAAAAGCACAACTGGCACCTGTCAATTCCTAGGAAACAAGCTTGTGTCATGGTTCAGCAAGAAACAAAACTCAGTTTCTACCTCCACAGCTGAGACTGAGTACATTGCAGCTGGAAGTTGTTGTGCACAGATTTTATGGATGAAAAATCAACTACTTGATTATGGATTAAGAGTTGAGAAAATTCCTAGCTTCTGTGACAACACTAGTGCCATTGTCATTACTGAGAATCCAGTGCAGCATTCAAGGACCAACCACATTGACATCAAGTATCATTTCATTAGAGAACATGTTATGAATGGTACTGTGGAGTTACATTTTGTTCCAAGTGAACAACAACTTGCAGACATCTTTACCAAGCCACTTGATGAATCAACATTCTCAAGATTAGTAAGTGAGCTAGGTATGCTGAATTTCTCTTAATCATTTATGAGATTTTTGCAAGTTTAATTTGCAGCCAGAAATTTGCTATGATTTTCTGTGAATTAATTTTCTCAGGAAAAAGTGAAATTTTGTCTAAGTCAAAATTACTATGTCAACGAATGTCTCATTCCGTTGACAGTCTTAGCATTTTTCTGGGTATTCCGTTGACAGCATTATTATGTCAACGAAATACAGCTTTATCAACGAAATAGATGGGTCCTTAAACGCCCAATTCTAATGATCCGTTGATATAGCGCTGTTAATCTGAACCGTTGAAATTTGCATGTCACGTCTTTTCACCACGATCTATGCATACACCCTATAAGTATAAATCATGGTAATATCTTAATTGTAACGGTTAGATTTTTAAGCCAATCCAGTAATTTATAATTATTATTGGACTTAATTTTTGAGAAATTTTGGGGGAGTATTTAAGAAATTTTATTTTCTTTAATTCTTTTCTACCTTACTCTCAAAGATTTCCAAAGGCTTTCTTACTTCTTCTCTCTCAAAGCAAAACACAGTTCAAGCTTTTCTTTACTCAACAATGGCACCCATAGTTAAACTCATGTCAGCTGGAGGGTTCATTTATGAGAAGAACAACTCCATCCCGTTTGTTGTCAAGGAAAGCCCGAACAAAATCTTTCACAAGATGATGGATTTCTTGGTGAACTGCAAGCTCGGTTATGCGATGTTTCACTCCACTCCACTTTAAAATGAAATCATAGAGGAGATTTGGATCTCCTGCGAGTACAGTGGGACTAACTGCACTTTGCAATTCACCATTCAAGGTAAAGAGTATATTGTCAATTCAGATGTATTGCAAGCATGCCTTCACATTCCTGAGAATAATTGCTTAGCTTTACCAACAAATGATGAAATTGTTAACATGCTTAATTCAATAAATTACTCTTTGCCAACTGAGAATTTAGGTAAAATTATTAGGAGAGGCTTGGTAAGGGAGTGGAGTTATTTTGGGATTTTTCTCAAGTTTAATGACTTTGAATTCTTCTGAACTGACATAAACTCAAATTCTAATTGTTTCACTTTTATAATAAATATTGTAATAAGTTGTTTTTAAGTGAACACGATTTCCAAGAATTGTCAAAAAAAAATTATCTACATCAATTATTTAAAAAGTCAATAACTAATAATACTATAATGTGCATCATTATATCTGTTATGTACAACTCATGATGTGTTATGTACAGATGTGCTATGTACAACTCAAATGGTTCAAATCCTGTAAACGATTGATGCATTGTGTACAACTTACATGTTTCACGTCATTTAAACGATTAATGCGCTATGTACAACTTACTTTTTTCAAATTTGACTACATTTCAACAATCATGTTATAATCTCTTTAAATATTAGATATTTATTATTTTAGAATAAAGGTTTCAAATATGAAAAAGTTAAACCCGTCTTCTCATTTTATTTATGTGGTGCATTTTTAATGGTGTAAGGTTAACTTTTAGAAATGGTGTAAGTCTAATTGATTGACGTAGTTAGCATAAGACTACGATGAATTATAGAACATTGCCTATAATAATATTCCTAAATGTTTGCGAACAACTGATATTTTCACTTACGAATAATTCACGATCATAAATATTACTTAAACATCTTTTAAAATTTTAGTAAATTCACTATATGTTATAAAATATTGAATTTTTATAAAAATAATTAGACTTTATAATTTTAAAATTTTAGTTCTTTTAAAAAAATATTGAATACTACAAAATTAATAACAACAAAAAGTCGTATAAAATAGTGTAGTTCATTTTTTGTTGCATACACATTATTAAAAAACTACCTTAATATAATTGTAAAAATGATAAAATTAAATCATATTATTAAAACAATTAATTATATTTGAATATAAAAAAATTTAAAAAATGTGTGTTAGTGTAATTTAGGGCGAATAATTTATACGAGATCGTAACTAATGAAGATTCTCTATCAATAAAATTATTAATATTATGTTAGAGGATATTTTGCTATTATGTTAGGATGATTGACTAATTAACGCCTTTATTACCAATTTACTTTCTTGATATCCTTAAAAGAGGTAAAAATTTGAAATCAATTTAAAGAAGATATGATCACAAATAACTAACTAATAGCCTATATATCCACAATCCCATATTAATCGTATCCCACTATCATCTCACGAGATTATCTTTTACAAGTCTAGGTTAACCATAGGTAATTTCTAAGGCTTCTCTTCTTTCATTGTTTAAGTCCTTCTCCTACAGGTTTTTGTGTCTTATCTCATGAATGTTTTAACAGTTTATAGTTAGTGATTTATTTTAAAACATCAATTCATACAACATTTTTACTATTAAAACCATATGATTCTTTTGCAGATCATTGTCATTATGTTCGATCAACTATCTTCTCTTGACACTTCAAGAACCACATGGAAAATAAAAGTCAGAGTCGCAAGAATGTGGCCTTCCATGTCAAATTCATCGAATGGAAACCAAGGTCTGAAAGGATACAATCTCATTTTGCTGGATGATGATGTAAGTGTAAATATATTTTAAGACCCGCACAATTCATTTTTCATATAACATTTTTATTTTTTCTTTATTCATTCATGTTAAATATTGAAAGTTTATGTTAAACAGGATTGTCATGTTCATGCATTCATTTATGCGGATAACTGGAAAAACCATGCCAGCAAAATTCAGGAGGGATCGGTTTATGTTGTGTCAAATTTTTATACAAAAGAATCCACCGGATCACTCAAACCAGTTTCATCATCTATTCTTATAAATTTTTCACCTTCTACAATTGTTCAGAAAGTAGATGAGGATGACTTTATGATTCCCTTGCATAAGTTTGAGTTTGTTGATTTGAGTGACTTATTCAGTTTTGCAAGTGCTAATGCAAATATCGAATTCCCTGAATTTTCAACATGTAACTTTTAAAATTTCAACATGTTATTAAATTCATATTTTTTAATCTCTCTATTACGTTTACATTTTTCTTAATTTCGGATTTATTTTTGTCCTATGAAAGATGTAATTGGCGTCCTTGAGGATTTCGAATACATATCAAATATCAAGACTGTTTATGGTGAAAAGAAGATAGTCAAGTTTAGAATTACGGATGGGAGGTAAAATTACATCATTTATCCATTTTATAAATTTATTTTTTTGGGAAGAGGATTTGTTTTACAATCTATATCTTGCATATATTTTTTACATGTAGGCATTCACACAAGGTTACTGTATGGGAAGATCTTGCCGCTACAACTGATGTTGCATATAGATCAATCGAGGAGCAATCTAATTCTATTGAACCTATTATTGTCATAATATCCAGTACGAAGATTAGAACTTTTCGTAGTAAGTTCTCTATAAATTTAGTCATAATGTTTTAGTTGGCATTGTCTAAATTTGTTTTCCTATTTTTCTTAATTGTCAATAGTGATGTACATACTCATATTTGGTTAATTTTACGTATTTCAGATTCAGTACAGATAAACACCTTACCTTCGTCAAAAATCTACCTCGGCCTGGATAATGAGGTTGTGTTAGGAATATGTTGTTCTTGATGATAAACATAAGACACTTAGTAGAATTTGTGTAAAGTCATTTTTGTAACTGTCAACGAAATGGCATGCTTTGCAGCATTCCGTTGACAGGAAGCTCATCAACGAAATGAGTGTTGTAGCAATTGCATTGTACAATACTTCTCAGTATGATAGGCATTCTGTTATATGTTTTAGATAGGTTTTCTAAGTCATGTTGACTAAGTACTAGATAGACAAAATAGGTTGGTTAATTGTAAATATGTTATGCCTTGTAATTTTGACTAAGTGAAGACATGTCAACGGTATGAAGATTACTCTGTCAACGGTATGGAGTTTACCCGTCAACGAAACGAGGGAAACACCATCAACGGAATGAAGAATGAAGCTATCAACGAAACACATCTCCTTGCTATCAACGAATCAATGTTGCTTTTTGAACAGTTGACAAAGTGATAGTGACAGTTTACTGAACAGATCTAAAAGGAGATATGGAAGTGTACTTTGCATTGGAAGCCATCAAAGTGGATACTGGAAATAAGGAAACCTTCCAATTTCCAATAAGGCTCTTGGAAATGATTATAATGAGCATGAAGACAAAAGCAAAGATCTCCAAGGACCATTGGACAAAAGGAATGAAAAGCAAGCTACTGATGGTTACTACATTTATTCTTTAGTTTAACCAAACGTAGAATTGTAAACTTGGGATATATAACCAAGTGTAGCAGTTACTTTAGAAATAAGAGAAGAAACACAAATAGATTGTATTAGCTATTTTTGAGAGCAATTCTTCTCTACAACCTTGTAACTGAGCAGCTGTGTACTTCTGTATCACAGATTATTTCCGCAATAAAAACACTTCAGTTGGATCATCAAACAATCCAACTGAATTATTTATATCTTGTGTTTTTATTTATTCAGTTCAGTTTTATTTTATAAAGTGTTTAGTTTCAAGAAAATATCAAGAATTGTATTCAACCCCCCCTTCTACAATTCTGTTAGGTCATTTGGGAATAACAATTGGTATCAGAGCGAGCTTCTAACATACAAGAAGTTTAAAGATCAAGACCAAAAACAGAAACCATGGTGAAGAAGGATGCAGGTGTGAAGATACCAGTTCTTGATAAAGACAATTACTTTCACTGGAAAGTAAAGATGCATTTACATCTCATGTCTATGGATGAGAGGTATGTAGACTGCATTGAGAAAGGTCCACACGTTCCCATGAAGCTTGATTCTAGAGTTGGACTGCCAGATGATGCACCTGATGTAGAGATTCCAAAAACTGTCTCAGAATGGACTGTTGAAGATATTGCAGAAGTCCATAAAGACAAAAGGACCATGAACATTCTGTTTAATGGTTTGGAGCAAGAGATGTTTGACAATGTTATCAACTGTACAACCTCTAAGGAAGTATGGGATACTGTTAGAACTCTCTGTGAAGGAACTGAGCAAGTCAGGGAAAATAAAATGCAACTCCTTATACAACAATATGAGCATTTTCATTTTAAAGCTGGTGAAACCCTAAATGACACGTTTAGTAGGTTTCAAAAGCTTTTGAATGAATTAAAGTTGTATGGGAGGATCTATCAAACCAAGGATTCAAACCTTAAATTTCTTAGAGCTCTTCCAAAAGAATGGAAGCCTATGACTGTTTCTCTCAGAAACACTCAAGAGTACAAAGACTACACTCTTGAAAGGCTTTATGGAACCTTGAAGACTTATGAGCTGGAAATGGAGCAAGATGAGGAAATTGAAAAGGTACAAAAGAAGGGTGGATCTATTGCATTGATTGCATCTGTGAACCAACTTGAAGATGACAATAAAGAAGCTGCAAAGGCCACAACTAGTCGAACTAGTTGTAGGAGTGATGTTAGCAAGGGTAAAGACAAGATGACAGAAGAAGAAGAATCAGAACCAGCCAATTTGGAGGACTTAGATGAGATTGATGAACACATTGCTTTTCTGTCTAGAAAATTTTCTAAGTTCAAGTTCAAAAGAAACTCAGAAGCAAGGCCACCAAGAAGAGACTTTCAACCTAGCAAAACAAACTGGATTGAAAAGTCTAAGTCAAAATGTTTCAATTGTGGAATGCTTGGTCACTTTGCTGGAGACTGCAGAAAGCCCAAGGTTGAGAAGGGCAACAGGAAATTTGAGCCTGTTGATTATAAAAAGAAATACTTTGAACTTCTCAAACAAAAAGAAAAGGCTTTCATGTCTCAGGAGTATGATTGGGCTGGTAATGGTGAAGATTCTGATGATGATGTTGAGTATGTCAACTTGGCTCTTATGGCTGACAATCATGAGCAGGAAGCAAGTTCCTCAAGCAACCAGGGAGACAAAAGGAATCTTTGGTACTTGGATAGTGGTTGTTCAAGACACATGACTGGTGATTCTACCCTGCTCACAGAGTTTCAGGAAAGAGCTGGCCCTTGTATTGCTTTTGGAGATGACAGCAAAGGCTACACAAAGGGATATGGCTTGATTTCAAAAGAGAATGTCATCATAGATGAGGTTGCATTGGTGGATGGTCTTAAGCACAACTTGCTTAGTATCAGCCAACTTTGTGACAAAGGATTTTTAGTTACTTTTTCGAAAGAAGCCTGTGTTGTTTCTAAAGGAGGAAACAACAATGTGGTAATGACTGGATTCAGAAGAGGGAATGTGTACATTGCTGACTTTAGTAGCACAAGTTCAGAAACCATCACCTGTCTTTTCAGCAAGGCAAGCAAAGATGAAAGTTGGTTATGGCACAAGAAATTATCCCATCTGAATTTCAAAGTTATGAATGATTTGGTGAGAAAGGATCTTGCTAGAGGAATTCCACAAGTGGAATTTTCCAAGGATGGTTTGTGTGATGCCTGTCAAAAAGGGAAACAGAAGAAGGCATCATTCAAAAGCAAGACAGAGTCATCAATTGTCCAGCAGCTTGAATTACTTCATATGGACCTATTTGGCCCTGTAAATGTTATGTCCATCTCAAAGAAGAAATACTGTCTTGTGATTGTTGATGATTTTTCTAGATTTACATGGACTTTCTTTTTGCACTCTAAAGATGAGGCAAGTGAAATCATTATCAATCACATCAAGATGGTAAGCAATCATCCTGATTTCAAAGTAAGAAGGATTAGGAGTGACAATGGGACAGAATTCAAGAATTCGAGCATGAAGGTGTTCTGTGAAGAAAATGGTATTTTGCATGAGTTTTCAGCAGCAAGAACACCACAGCAAAATGGTGTAGTTGAAAGGAAAAACAGAACACTTATTGAAGCTGCAAGGACAATGCTAGATGAATCAAAGTTACCTACATATTTTTGGGCTGAGGCAGTTAACACAGCTTGCTTTACTCAAAATATTTCTTTGATTAATCAGGCCAAGGGAATGACCCCTTATCATCTACTCAAAAGAAAGAAGCCACTATTAGATTTTCTTCATGTCTTTGGATGCAAGTGCTTTGTTCTGAGAAATCAAGCTGAGCATTTGGGGAAATTTGAAGCAAAGGCAGATGAAGCAATATTTGTGGGATATGCAGCAGGGAAAGCTTACAGAGTCTATAATCTCAGAATCAACATTGTTATGGAATCTGTACATGTTGTTTTTGATGATCTCAAAATACAAGGTCTCTGTGATGAAGGTTTCCATGAAAGTCTCTCTTTTGAGAATGAGGAAGGAGAACAAGTGAATCATGATAAGGCTACTGAGAAACAGCCTAAAGTTGTTGTATCTAGCACAGATGAAAGCAGCAGTGAAGATGAAATTGCTGCATTAAGGTTAAAAAGGATAGCAGCTAGCAGACCAAATGGTCATTTCGTTGACAGTCATGATGGTGGATTCGTTGACAGTCAGAATGAGCGTTTCGTTGACAGCCAAAACGGTCATACCGTTGATAGTCATAGGAATGCTTCTAGAAGTGATCAATTAGGGACAACAAACTCAGGGGGAGTTTCTCAAGGACAAATATCCAATCAAGGCAATCATGATCATGAAGCTACGTCTTCAAGAGCAAATCTACCTCCCTCAAGGAAATGGACTAAAGATCATCCCTTTGAACTTATTATAGGGGATGTTTCTTCAAAAGTCCAAACTAGAAGAGCAACTCAAGAAGAATGTCTATATAGTAGCTTTCTGTCTCAAGATGAGCCAAAGAAAGTTGAGGATGCACTTCTAGATCCAGATTGGGTTTTAGCTATGCAAGAAGAGCTAAACCAATTTGAGAGAAACAATGTTTGGAAGCTGGTGCCCAGGCCTAATGACAGGAGTGTTATAGGCACAAAGTGGGTGTTCAGAAACAAGATGGATGAAAATGGCATAGTCACAAGGAACAAAGCTAGACTGGTTGCAAAAGGCTACTCACAGGAAGAGGGAATTGATTTTGATGAAACCTTTGCTCCTGTTGCAAGACTAGAAGCAATAAGGATTTTCCTAGCCTATGCAGCCCATGCCAATTTCAAAGTCTATCAAATGGATGTGAAGAGTGCTTTTCTGAATGGGGAATTGGAAGAGGAGGTGTATGTAAGTCAACCTCCTGGTTTTGAAGATGATGATTTTCCAGACTATGTGTACTTCCTTCTCAAAGCACTCTATGGTTTAAAACAAGCACCTAGAGCCTGGTATGACACTCTCTCACAGTTCCTCCTTGAGAATCATTTCACTAGAGGTACTGTAGATAAAACTCTTTTTCACAGGGTTGTAAATGGCTCTACTTTACTTGTTCAAATTTATGTAGATGATATAATCTTTGGGTCTACAGATGTGAAACTTTGTCAAAAGTTTGCCAAGCTTATGCAAAGTAAATATGAAATGAGCATGATGGGAGAATTAACTTACTTTCTTGGTCTTCAAGTAAAGCAAGTTAATGAAGGCATTTTCATTAGTCAAACAAAATACATTCATGATTTATTAAAGAAATTTAACCTAATGGAATGCTCTACTGCCAAAACTCCCATGCCTACTGCCACCAAACTTGAATTGAATACTAAGGAAAAATCTGTGGACATTTCAAGTTACAGAGGCATGGTAGGCTCACTTTTATATTTAACAGCTAGTAGACCTGATATTATGTTTGCTACATGTCTATGTGCTAGATTTCAGGCTGATCCTAGAGAATCCCATTTAGTTGCTATTAAAAGAATTTTCAGATATCTCAAAGGAACACCAAACCTTGGCATTTGGTATCCTAGAGAATCTGGTTTTGAACTAATTGGTTATTCAGATGCAGATTTTGCAGGATGTAAAATTGACAGGAAAAGTACAACTGGAACCTGTCAATTCCTAGGAAACAAGCTTGTGTCATGGTTCAGCAAGAAACAAAACTCAGTTTCTACCTCCACAGCTGAGGCTGAGTATATTGCAGCTGGAAGTTGTTGTGCACAGATTTTATGGATGAAGAATCAACTTCTTGATTATGGATTAAGAGTTGAGAAAATTCCTATTTTCTGTGACAACACTAGTGCCATTGCCATTACTGAAAATCCAGTGCAGCATTCAAGGACCAAGCACATTGACATCAAGTACCATTTCATTAGAGAACATGTTATGAATGGTACTGTGGAGTTACATTTTGTTCCAAGTGAACAACAACTTGCAGACATCTTTACCAAGCCACTTGATGAATCAACATTCTCAAGATTAGTAAGTGAGCTAGGTATGCTAAATTTCTCTTAATTATTTTTGAGATATTTGCAAGTTAAAATGCAGCCAGAAACTTGCTATGTTTTTCTGTGAATTAATTTTCTTAGGAAAAAGTGAAATTTTGTCTAAGTCAAAATTACTATGTCAACGAAACGAACCATTTCGTTGACAGTCTTAGCAGTTTTCTGGGTGTTTCGTTGATAGCTCTTTTATATCAATGAAACGCAGCTTTATCAACGAAATAAGACGGGACTTTAACCGCCCAATCCTGATTCGTTGATTTAGCGCTTTTATTCTGAACCGTTGAAATTTGACACGTCTTTTACCACGATCTATGCATACACCCCTGTAAGTATAAATCATGGTAATACTTTAAAAGTAACGGTTATATTTTTAAGCCAATCCAGTAATTTACATTTATTATTGGATTCTTTTTCTGAGATTTTTTGGGGGAGTATTTAAGAAATTTTATTTTCATTATTTCTTTTTTACCTGTTCTCAAAAATTCCAAAGGCTTTTTCTCTCTTCTTCTCTCTAACAAGCAATTCAGTTCGAAGCTTTCCTTTAATCAACAATGGCACCTATAGTCAAGCTTATGTCTGCTGGAGGGTTCATCTATGAGAAGAACAACTCCATCCCTTTTGTTGTCAAGGAAAACCCGAACAGACTGTTCTTCAAAATGATGGATTTCATGAAGAATTGCAAGTTGAGCTATGCAATGTTTCACTCTACACCACTCTACAATGAGATAATCGAGGAAATTTGGACCTCATGTGAGTATAGTGGAACAAACTGCACACTACAATTCACCCTTCAAGGTAATGAGTACATAGTTAATTCTGATGTTTTGCAAGCATGTTTACATATTCCTGATAATAACTGTGATGCTTTGCCTACTAACACTGAAATAACTACCATGCTAAATTCTATAAACTACTCCTTGCCTACTGATAATCTGGGTAGAATTATTAGGAGAGGTTTGGTTAGGGAATACAGTTATTTAGCTGATGCATTCATTAAGGTCTTTTCTGGAAAGATTAGTAATTTTGATGCATTAACTAACTCTATGTTAATTCTCCTAACCATGCTTCTAAATGATAGATATCACAACTTTAGCACCCAACTTATGTATGAAATTGGTGCTAAGTTGGGTGACAAAGCAAATAGGAAGAAAAATATCTATTATGCTAGGTTTCTGATGATGTTGGCTAACCATGTTAGTCCAGCACCATTAGTTATCTCTAACCCTAATGCCAGGTTTGAGTGCTTTGTGCAAGAAAAGAGAGTATTGACAGACATACTGAGGCTGAACCACAATGGTGATGTTCCAGTGGTGTATCTGCCAATCATTGAGGTAACTACTACTATCCCTGTTAGTGTAGCTAACACCTCTACTGTTTTACCTTCCAATGTTGCTATGGAGTCTGTAGCTGTGACCCAACAGGCTCCTGCCCTAGCAACAAAACCAAAATCAAAGAAATCCTCCAAGCCAACCTCAGGTGCTTCTCAAAAGGCACCTGTTGTAAAAACTACCACACAACCTAAGGGGAGTGAGTCTGGAGTTGTGAGAGGTGAGGGAAGGGGTGAACATCAAAGAAACCCCAAGGATAAGGAAGGACAGGTTAGTGTGTACCAGCCAAGCCCCATTGTGTCTTCCCAACAAGGCACAATGAGTAACATGGATTTAAACACAAGTCTAATTGCATCCTCCCAAAAGGATGTGATTATTGAAACAAGCTCTCCTCCTAGAGCACAGTCCAAAAGGGTAAGGGACACTTCAAGCCCACAGTCTACATTTTCCCAATACCAAAGGAGAGTGAAGCAAAAGTCCAAGGGTACACAGGGTGCACACACACTGGAAGCAACACTTCCAGTTTCTCAAATTCAGTTTGATGTAACCCCTATCATTTCTCTGGGGTTACAGTCCCATTCTCTAAACATCAATCTTGAATTATCTCCATCAAATTCACCAACTCAATCTTTAGATGTGGACATGATCCATACATCTATTCCTGATTCTCCAACTCTAATCTTGGAGAAGCCCCACTCTGAAGCTGGTGGCCATCACTTGTTAAGTGATTTGTTGGGCCATCAACCAATTTTTCCTGAAGTTGCAAGGGGATCTGTGGACCAATCTTTAAAATTAATCACCACAGACTCTACTGTAATTTCTCATTCTCAAAGTGCTTTCTTGACTTCATCAACGAAACAGTCTATTTCGTTGACAAGTGTTTCTCCATCAACGGTATCCATACCGTTGACAGTTCAAACTACCATTCCGTTGATAGTTCACTCTGCACCTTTAATTGAAAATCAAGTTGTTCCCACAACTAGTGCAGATGATCTAGTGGTAGTTGAGACACTTCTAGGACTGAGAGGGAGTGAAACTGAGAGGCTGGCTTGCAGCCAGGCAAAAGGAGAGAATGTGAGTGAGAGGCTGGCTATTTCTTCCAGCCAGGCAAAAGGAGAGATTGAGAGTTCCACCTTAGAAGGTGAAGGTGAGGGTGTGAGAGGTGTGAGCCATGGGGAGCCCATGATGCAAGAACAGAGTGGAGAGAGAGAAGGGACTACAGGAGTAATAAGGATGGAAGCAGTCATTGCTAGTGAGTTAATGGAGGTCAGTGAGGGAGAAAGGGAACTTACTTTCCAAGAGGTTTATCAACAAACTCTGGATAGTATTTCCCTGGATCCTGAGACCTTTACTCATCCTGTGTCAGCCTATCAAGTTTTGGCTCAACAGGGCAATGTGGAGGCAGAGAGGTCACTACAACTAATTCACACAACTGCATCAATGCAAAGAGCAAAGGATGCCTTGACCAATCTACCTCCAGGGGCTGAAGCAAGTGGAGAATTTGATTTTTCTGATAATGAGGATAGCTTTGGTGACATTCTACAGGTGGCCACTACTGCACAGACTGGGACTTCTGTGGTGCCTCCTACACCAAACTGGCTTTCTCAAGATATGCATGGTAGATGCAATTTGGATGCTGCCATCACAAGGCAGTACAATGAAGCATATCTAGCTCATGAGTCTGCAGGAGCAAGGGACAAGAAATTCTACAAAGCCATCATGGATTCTCTGGAAATTCAAAGGCTACAAATGTTGCAGACAAGGATTGAGGCTACAGAAATCAAGGACTCAATTAGCAACCTTAGGGCTGCTACTGACAGGAGGCTAGATGAAAAGCTTCCTCTTCACACTGTCTCCAGGATGACAAGGTTTTTCACCAAGGAACCTGAAGTGTCTTCATCTTTGAAAACTCTTTCCTCTAGAGTGGACAAAGTTGAGGCTACACTTAGTCACATGCAAAAGGAGCAGGAGAAGCAAACTCAGCTACTCACCCAGCTTCTGGCAGCTCAAGGGCTCCCTATCATCTCACTTGATGCTAACAAAAAGGGGGAGAAATCTAAGGAGCTAGACATTCAGATTACAAAGGTTATGGTCCCAGCCATCTCCTTACCAGACGAGCCATTAGCAATGGGGGAGTTTCCAAAGAAGAAAAAGGACAGTATTGACCTGATCCAGGAAGCCTCTTTGAGGATGAAACTTGAAGAACAAATCAAGGATCACTGGTCAAATATTGAAGCAAAGGTCAAGAAGCTAGCTGACACTAAAAAGGTATCATCTGTACAAGCTACTTCAATACCACCATCAACAAATGAAATGGTGATAGTGCAAATGGAGCCACAATTCAGGAGTTCCTATGTCATGGAACCCCTTCAGCATGGAGTCCTTCAAGATTCAAGGAATGAGAAAGGACAAGCTTCATGTTTGAGGAATGTGGATGCAAGAGGGATATCTCCAGTATCTCCCATAAAACCCAAAGGCAAGAACATAGAAAGGATAGCTTATCCTCCACCAAAGCCAGATGAGTTCAAAGTCTTAGGGAAGCTGATCAAGGAGAGCAAAGAAAGCAATCATCCAAGCATAAGGAACAAGAGGGCACTCATCTACAGGGATAACAAGGAAATCTACATTTGGGTTGGTCACCCAAATTTTGCTAAGGCCAAAGCTGAAGAAAGTGAAAGGGCAGCAATGCAAGCTCTTGCAGTTGCTCAATCACTTGAAGATGAAGAAGCCCTACAGGAAGAAAAGGCCAAGGATAAAGCTAAGGAAGCTGGAAAGAAGAAGAGAACAAGTCAGCCAAAGGCTAGAGCTAAGAGGAATCTGAACTTTGATGAAGATGATTCTCAAGAAACTGCTCAAGACTCTTCCACAACAAGTGCACATCAAATTCCTGGTGATCTACCTATTGAGGGAAAGTTGGCTTGTGATCCTGCACATCCTGTCAATTTTCATGATCAACCAATCATGCCAAAAGAGGAACCTTTTGAATTTGATGAAGCCTACTTTCCAAAGTTCCTGTTAGAGAAGGACCAACCAATGAAGACAAAGAAGAGGTCTGTCAAAGCAAAGCCTGTTCTTGTGAGAAAGCCACAATCTCAAAAACCCCCTGCAAACCCAGAGGACTGCATGTACATTGCTGACATCAGGGAAGAATCCAGTCTACATCTTGACTTAGACAACCTGGTGGAAGTAAGGGGAATTGCAGCTTCTCAAAAGTTGCCTGAAAGACTAGTGTTCATATTCAAGGGAGGTAGAGAGCAAGTGTGGCCTCTCTACAGAATTTTAGGAGAAGACTATCAAACACTACTCTCAGTGTTTAGATGCTTGAAAAAGGACTTTGGTTTCACCAAAACAGCCAAGTCTGATGTGGTCTCCAAAATCTGTCAGATAAAGGCTAGCTGGAACAAGCCTGAGGCTCTTCCCAGGATACTTAGAGTTCCCTCAACAGGAAAGAAAATCCATCTTCAACCTTATTGGATGATGGAGTTTAAGGACAAGGACAATTGCAGAAGATTCTTCAGAATGGAAGACCAGCTGGAGAAGGCATCTAATCAAACTCTAAAGCTGATGCAATCCAAGCTTGGTGATCAAGATGAAGAGGAGAAAATCTTCTACAGAAGGCTACAGGTCCAGATTGAGGAAAACAACTCCAAGAGAGGGAAGAAGACTATGCCACAAAGAAGTCACAGATGAAACATTTGCTCAGACTAGAGGAGCACTTGTGGGCATTAGTCTTGTAAGTCTTGTATTTTGTCTATAAAGTTTTGAAGCTTAATACATTTTCTACTTTTGTAATTTATGATGTATCTGAGTGTTTTTGTTATCATCAAGTCTCTTGATTTATGGTTGTTATTCTATCAGTCATAAATTGGGGGAGATTGTTAGGAATATGTTGTTCTTGATGATAAACATAAGACACTTAGTAGAATTTGTGTAAAGTCATTTTTGTAACTGTCAACGAAATGGCATGCTTTGCAGCATTCCGTTGACAGGAAGCTCATCAACGAAATGAGTGTTGTAGCAATTGCATTGTACAATACTTCTCAGTATGATAGGCATTCTGTTATATGTTTTAGATAGGTTTTCTAAGTCATGTTGACTAAGTACTAGATAGGCAAAATAGGTTGGTTAATTGTAAATATGTTATGCCTTGTAATTTTGACTAAGTGAAGACATGTCAACGGTATGAAGATTACTCTGTCAACGGTATGGAGTTTACCCGTCAACGAAACGAGGGAAACACCATCAACGGAATGAAGAATGAAGCTATCAACGAAACACATCTCCTTGCTATCAACGAATCAATGTTGCTTTTTGAACAGTTGACAAAGTGATAGTGACAGTTTACTGAACAGATCTAAAAGGAGATATGGAAGTGTACTTTGCATTGGAAGCCATCAAAGTGGATACTGGAAATAAGGAAACATTCCAATTTCCAATAAGGCTCTTGGAAATGATTATAATGAGCATGAAGACAAAAGCAAAGATCTCCAAGGACCATTGGACAAAAGGAATGAAAAGCAAGCTACTGATGGTTACTACATTTATTCTTTAGTTTAACCAAACGTAGAATTGTAAACTTGGGATATATAACCAAGTGTAGCAGTTACTTTAGAAATAAGAGAAGAAACACAAATAGATTGTATTAGCTATTTTTGAGAGCAATTCTTCTCTACAACCTTGTAACTGAGCAGCTGTGTACTTCTGTATCACAGATTATTTCCGCAATAAAAACACTTCAGTTGGATCATCAAACAATCCAACTGAATTATTTATATCTTGTGTTTTTATTTATTCAGTTCAGTTTTATTTTATAAAGTGTTTAGTTTCAAGAAAATATCAAGAATTGTATTCAACCCCCCCCCCCCCCTTCTACAATTCTGTTAGGTCATTTGGGAATAACAGGTTGTCACTGCAATGAGGCAGAGGTATTTTATATATTGTTTTATAAATTATGATTTCATTTATGTCATATATACTTGATATTTAATTCCTCTCCAAGTACAATCACATAATGAATCAATTAATCATGATAGACTCTATGAAGAAGGTTATGTTCAACCGGAGAGGACCATGTCTCTTCCGACACCAACAGAGAATGTATCTGCTCCTGTTATTGAATCACTGAGTTTGAAGGAACTAAGCGAAAAAATAAGCTCTGATTATCTTAAGGTATGAATTCATAAAGTTTTTACATATAACCATTGCATAATTCAATCGCTGACTTTGCAATGTTCTACAAAACTAATTTTTAAAATCTGAATAGTTACCATAATCCGTGAATATTAATGTAAATATTTAATTGTAATTCCAACTTTATTGTTCTGCATTTCTAAATGCATGATCTTTTTTTTGTTTGTAGAGGAATTTTATGTGTAAGGTCAAAGTTAAGAATGTTGAGCAAAGCGATAGTTGGTGGTATAATGGATGTCACAAAAGCAAATGCAATAAAGAAGTTTCTAAATTGGAAGGGAAGTACATGTGTTTCAAATGCACCAGAAACTACCCACTACCGCAGAAAAAGTCAGTTGTTTCATTAGCAAGCAAATGAAATATAAGAATTTTTTGAAACTTCTAACTTTTGTAACCTTTGATTATTATCAGGTATCGAATTATTGTTCTAGCTGAAGATGAAACTGAAGCTTTCAACATCGTCTTATTAGATCGTGCAGCTAGACGATTGATTGGGAAAACAGCAACAAAGTTGATTGCGGAGGGAATAAGTGTATGCCATATAGTTTAAATTTTTCTTATTACACTATTTATTTTTTAAATCCTATTTAATCATGCTAATACTATCTTATACATTGTTAGGATGAGATAGAGAAAGCATATCCTACAGTTGTTAAGGAAATATCTGGTAAAGATATAATTGTACAAATTGAACTCAACGACGATAACATTTTGCTGAACAGTACTGTCTATCATGCTACTGATGCATACCATTCTATCATTCATACTTCATCAAAATCTGAGACTACTATGTCAGGTTTTGGCGCTTCTGGGTTCGGAGATGTTAGTACTGAAAACATTCATTCAGTCTTTATATGGTCTACTCCTTATTTTAAAATACAATTAGGTTATTAATAGAGTGTTAATTTATTTTTGTTTATTTGTATAATTGCAGAATAATGTAATTGAGGTTTCTGACTCTGGCAATACTCCAGGTTCTGCAAAATCCTGCACCAAGAAAATGAAAATGGTTACTTATAATTTTAATTATTAAACTTGCAATTTATTTTATATTTAAAAAAGAAATAGCCTGATTTTCCTTCATGTTTTTGTAGGAAATCTGAAGAGGAAGATTGCATTAAGCAGTTCTGCAGTTCTTCATTCTGTTAAAAAGAATTTGGCAAGGATTTCATTTTGAGCATATGTTGATATTTCGTCCAATAAAAATTTGAATGTACTTTCAAACGGTTGTTATTTTCTGTTTAATTCTTAACATTTCACATTTGTTTTGAATGGTTGTTTGATTATGTTCGTTGGTGATAAACTATGTTTGGTGTTTAAACGTATGGATTGGTGTCAAACTTATGGTAACACTTCATATTATATTATGTTTCTTATCAATGTCTTTAACCAGTGTATTGGAACTACAGTCACTTTGTTTTTAGTTGAAGTCCATCCTTAAACTTTAATGTTCTCATTCTACTACAAAAGGTTCATCTCATCCAAGAGGTTCATTCAATCGTTTTGGTTTATGACAGATTTTTAATGACGCCAATTCTAAACACCATAACTATGATTGGCCAGAAGATAACGCATTCCACGCTTCACAGCATTCCAGTTATCTTTTTGTGGATGTTTTAAATAAAATTTATTTGAAAGATTTTTTAAAAAAGTTTTCACAACGTATATTAAATTTCAATTTGCAAGAGTACATGTCATTTAAAATGTCATTGCACATGTATAGTTGTACATTTAATCATTTTAATATTAAAAAAGAATTTTTAAATGATTAATATTTATTTAATAGAAATCCAAGCATTATCATATCAGTTCAAAAAATATATATTAGTTTACGAATTAGAGGAGATATTTTTTGTATTTTAAGTAAAGCATGTCGTTAATAGTTGATAAGAGATTTTATAATGATTACGTTTATTATAAAAAAATCTTAACAAAAGATTTCATTATGTCAGATTGCTTTTAGCAACACTTTCAATTGACATTATTACCACCACTTTAATTATACTCGAATGTTGGAAGTTGTAAAGTTTTAGCTTAAAAGTTGTGATAATGCATTGTCAAATCTATAACTATAAAAACGGTTTGTTAAAAGATAACTACTAACAGCTTTCAATCCCTTTACGTTATTTTAAAACATGATAAGATATGACAATCACCAATTAGACTGTTTAGCATATACTAAATCAATGATAATAATTCAAAAAACTTGATTTAATATACTAACCTCCATTTGATACCAAGTTGCCTGAGTATCTTGATTGATCGTCAACAGAAACACCCGATTTTTAAAAGATTTAGACACAATCAGCGAAATAGACTGGTTTTTGTATTTTTTTTATGTAATACACAATACTCGGAATTTGTTCTTTTGTCTCCTTTACAATCAATCTATTAAACCATGTAAATTTTATTTATTTTAATTATATGAATTAAACGTGGGTAAAAAATTAATTTTATAAAAAACGATATTATAGAGATAAATATTTTGTACAATGATCAAAAATTGTTTATTTTTAAATTCTTTATAAGTTAACTACCCCATACTTACTTTATTATTTTTATTTTTTACTTTTTTATGTTTTATGTTATTTATTTTATTATAAGTTATAAATTGGTAAACAAGATGTTTTAAATAAAATTTATTTGAAAGATTTTTTAAAAAAGTTTTCACAACGTATATTAAATTTCAATTTGCAAGAGTACATATCATTTAAAATGTCATTGCACATGTGTAGTTGTACATTTAATCATTTTAATATTTAAAATGAATTTTTAAATGATTAATATTTATTGAATAGAAATTTAAGCGTTATCATATCAGTTCAAAAAATATATATTAGTTTACGAATTAGAGGAGATATTTTTTGTATTTTAAGTAAAGCATGTCGTTAATAGTTGATAAGAGATTTTATAATGATTACGTTTATTATAAAAAAATCTTAACAAAAGATTTCATTACGTCAGATTCCTTTTAGCGGCACTTTCAATTGACATTATTACCACCACTTTAATTAAACTTGCATGTTGGAAGTTGTAAAGTTTTAGCTTAAAAGTTGTGCTAATGCATTGCCAAATCTATAACTATAAAAACATACATCTAAACAAGATTGAAACAACGTCTTTCCATATTCCAACAACACTGTTAGGCTCAAGACATGTCTGAATACCACCATTAACAAGCCTACACTATGTGACTATGTCACACTACATGACCTAGTGAATTCTATCACTGGGATATAATATAGGTCTCTCTATGTACTTGTCTTGTTCTCATGAACATTAGCTTGATCATGTATGCTCAAAATTATAATGAGCTTAGTAGGTTTCTTGCAAACTAGAATGTATATAGGCCATTGAATAATTGTCATGGTAGAAGTTCAGAACTGTTCATGCAGCAGGATAGAGATGAATAAGGCCCTGAAGAAATAAGTTGCAGAAATTTGACTAAGGCATTATATAGCAAAGTCAGAATAAAGCTATGTCGTGAAGTCACCAATATCCATGTCGAGAAGTTCTGGATCGCATAGTCCATTTTGTTCTATGTCGTGAAGTCCTCAAGACTCATGTCGTGAAGTGTTGAAGTCAGCAAAGTCAAGATGTGCTAGATCGTGAAGTCCTCAATCAGCCTATGTCGCATAGTCATCAAATAGTCTATGTCGCATAGTCCTCAAAAAGGCTAGATCGCGAAGTACTCAAATGGCCTATGTCGCAAAGTCCTCAAAGGCCATATCGCGTAGTCTTTACAAGTGACATCGCGTAGTCTGGAATGAAGTGGAGTTCACGATATCAATACTTAGCCGTTTACAACAAGACAAATCAAGGTACAGAACCAAGAATCAAGAGAGACAAATACTGAAGCATTTGTTCTGGCAAGGTGGTCCAAAGAACAGATGGCAAACCTACAGCTAAACTTGGAGAGAAAGATAAGAGACAAGCAGCTACAGAAACGGGAAAGACTCTGAAAAACAGGTGGTCCTTCCTGACACAGTTAACTTCTAATGGCAGGACAAGTTGGACTTTCAGCTAGGGGTAACTGTGTAAACAGGGGTGTGCCTAGTTTGTATAGGTGAATATATATCGTGCACACACCACTTTTAGCTATAAGAGAGATACACATAGTTTTATCTTAAGCACTCTTTTCTCTGTAAGCAAAAACAAGGTACAAACTGTTCTTGTTTAGAAGCCAGAAATTCTGTTGTGAATTTACGGAAAGCTGTAGTATTTAATTTACTTAATACAAAGTAGATTAAAGTGATTCTGTGTGTTGTTCATTTTCTGCATATTACATAGCATAATCATATACAGTTTATTTTAAGCTTCAAGAATCGAAAAAAATATCAAAACTATCCATTCACCCCCCCCCTCTGTCTAGTTTCTAGTGGTATTCATTTCTAACAAGTGGTATCAGAGCAAGACTGTTAACGTACAAACAGGAAAAGATCAACAATGAGTTCACAGAAACTGAGCAGTATAAAGATTCCTCCCTTCAACAAGGAGCACTACAGCTTATGGAAGAAGAAGATGTTACTTTTCATCAAAGCTTCCAATCCCATGTATTTAGATATTCTAAAGCATGGTCCCTTTATTCCAATGATTGAGATTGGTGAAACAACTGTAGGCACTGAGATAATACCAACAAAGCATGTTCCTAAAGACCCCTCAAAATACACTGATCCTGAAAAGGAGAAAATAGCACTGGATGGACATCTCCAACTTATCATCTGTGAATCTATGGATTTCAACATGTATGGCACTGTTGCTCACTGCAGTAGTGCAAAGAAAATGTGGGATATTATAGAGGTGCTATGTGAAGGAACTCCAGAAGTAAGAAAGAACAAAAAGCAGATTCTAGTTTCCCAGTATGAAGCTTTCATGGCTCAGCCAAAGGAGGGAATCACAGAAGTGTTTGAGAGGTTCAATAAGCTGATAACTGAACTCAAACTCTATGACAAACACTATGAGACAGAAGAGCTCAACATGAAGTTCTTGCTAACTCTACCAGATCACTTGGAACCAAGAATCTCTTCCCTTAAAGAAAGAGATCTAACAAAGATTGGTTTTGATGTGTTGTATGGTGTTTTGAAGACATATGAGCTAGAGTTGTTTCAGAAGAGATCTATTCAAGCAAAGCAAGGATTAATGGCCAATACCTCTTGTGCCCTTATTGTTGACAATCTAGGTCAAAGAATGGAATCTCTAAAAGTCAGTCAAGTCAAGATTGAGGAACAGGAAAGTGATGACACTGGTGATGAAACTCAGGTTGTTTATGATTTGCCTGAGGAGGATGAGTTCTACAACATAGATGAGCTGGACAAGATGGAAAACAAATCTTTTGCCTATATGGCTAGGAGATATCCTAACATTAGGTTTAAGAGGAAGCAGCCATTCAAGTCCAAATTTAATAGTGGAAATGCTGGTGGTTCAAGTAGCTCAAACTCCTTCAATAAAGGAAAAGGGATTGTTGGTGCTGCTAAAGGAGGATACAAATCAGGGAGTGTGGATAGGTCCAAAATTAGATGCTATAACTGTAATGAACTTGGGCACTTTGTCACAGAATGCAAGAAGCCCAAACAAGTCAAAAAGGACAAAGTATACTTAGAGCTTGAAGCTAAGCATGAAGCTCTACTCAAGAAACAACAGGGGTAAAGCTTTTATTGCTGAGGGAAAGTGCTGGGATGACTCTGATGAAGAAGAAGAACATGAGTATTCAAACTATGCCTTGATGGCATTTTCTGATGATGGTGATTCCTCAAGTCAGGTACCTATTCTTACTTCTCTTGATATGACTCCCTTTCAATATAAGCAAACTGTTGAAGATATGAGTACTGAGATGTTCAATATTCACACTAGCATGTTAGCTGCCAATGAAAAAATTGATAGGCTAACTGCTAAAAATCTTGAGCTTACATAAAAGAATGAAAAACTTGAGCTAATGGTTGTGAGCCTTGATGGTTCGAAAAAGGAGATTGAGTATCTCAAAAACAAAGTGATTTGTGCTGAACAAATAGAAAAAGCTCTTAGAGAACAAATTGCTGAAAATGAATTAAAGCTAAGAAGTTTCAAGAACTCCTCTGAACTCATTCAAACCTATCATAAGGAACACACTGAAGATTTCAAGGTTGGAGTTGGTTTTGACTATGAGAATAATAAAGGAAGGAAGAAGGCAAAGGGCAAAGGAAAAGAATCTTTTACAAACAAAAATGCCCCAACCATTTTGTCTAGTGTTGAAAAGCCCATCTTCAAAAAGAGTGTTGTTGAGTTTGATGAAGAACTATTGATCATCAAACAACAACTTCTTGAAGAAGATGAGGCTGCTAAAGACACTTCTTCCTCTCCTAAATCTGTGAATCGGAAAGAAACCAAAGACAACCTTGTCAAGAGTCCTAAAATCAAGAAAGAAGTTGTTAAGAAAAAGAAACAAAACAGAAATGGTAAGGTAGGTGTCAACAAGAGTAACAATTATGCTTATGTGTCAAATGCTCCTAGGAAACAATGTCAGAAATGCCTATATGTGAATCATTTGACTTATAAGTGCAGTAAACCTGAAATTGCTGAAGTTGATAACCTGAGTAACCATTCTGTAGGCATGAACTCTATAAATGATTCCTTCTGTGGTAATTCTAACTGCATGACATGCTATGTGACTGTGATTGCTAATTGCTTATCTCTTAAGCATAAACTTGACTCTGCACAATCTTGTGAATCACACACACATTTGCACAATCACAGGACAGGATCCCCAATCATGGTTGAGAGGGTGAAAACTTCATGTGAGCCTAAGAGTGTAAACTCCAAAGCCACAACCAAAGTGAAGTCTCCTACTGTGAAGAATGTTATTTATGACAGAGGAATTGTTAACAAAACTGTTTCTAAATCAACTGGACCCTACCAAGTGTGGTACCAAAAACAACTTAGTCATTTTGTGATTGCAGGGCAACATGAATAAAAGAGTCATTTGGATCTTGGACAGTGGATGCTCAAGTCACATGACTGGTGATATAGCCCTACTATCACAATTTGAGGAGAAGGCTGGCCCATCAGTAGCCTTTGGAAATGACAACATTGGTTATACAATGGGATATGGCAGTGTTAAATCTGGGAATGTCATTATTGAAGATGTAGCATTTTTTGAAGGACTAAAGCACAACCTCTTGAGTATTGGACAATTCACCAACGGGGGTTTCAAAGTGGAATTTGATGAAGATCATTGTCTAATCTCAAAAAGAGGAAGTGGTGAAGTTGTTTTAACTGGTGTGAAGAAAGGAAGCTTGTTTGTAGCTGACCTCAAGGCTGCAGACAAGGGAGAAATTTGTTGTTTCTACACCAAGGCCACAAATGAAGAATTCTGGCTATGGCACAAGAAACTGTCTCACTTGAATGTTCAGGCAATGAACTCTCTATCAAAGAGAGAACTCATCAGAGATATGCCTGCTTTGGAATTTGTGCAAGATGGAGCATGTGAAGCATGCCGAAAGGGAAAGATTAAGAGATCAAGTCACAAGAACAAGTTGCTCAATTCAAACTCCAAGCCTCTGCAGCTAATTCACATGGATCTATTTGGCCCTGTGAATGTTATGTCCCTTTCCAAGAAGAAATATGCTCTAGTCATGGTTGATGATTATTCAAGATACACTTGGGTGGAATTTCTATTCTCCAAGGATGAAGCACCTCAAGTAATCATAGAGCATATTAAGAGAGTTGATAGAGAAGCACAAAGAACTGGTTCCTCTGTAGTTGCATTGAGAAGTGATAATGGAACTGAGTTTAGAAATTCAACATTGTATGAGTTTTGCAAAGATAAAGGAATTTCTCAACAATTTTCAGCTCCTAGAACTCCTCAGCAAAATGGAGTAGTTGAGAGAAAGAATAGAACTCTCATTGAAGCTGCAAGAACAATGTTGTTGGATGCAAAGCTACCTACTAGCTTTTGGGTTGATGCTGTTAACACAGCATGCTATGTGCAAAATAGAACATTGATCAATAAGAAGTCTGGAAAAACTCCTTACTCATTAATGACTGGCAAAAGAGCATCCTTCAAGCATCTTCATGTGTTTGGAAGCAAGTGCTTTGTGATGAAAGATACCTCTGAACATGTTGGAAAATTTGATGCTAAAGCATTTGAAGGTATTTTCATTGGATACTCTCTGGAAAGGACAGCATACAGGATGTTTGTACCTGAGCAACACAAAGTCATGGAAAGCATGGATGTTACCTTTGATGACAAGAATACTCCTGGACTTAAAACAAGTGAACAAGACAGTGTGCCATTAAGATTTGAAAATCAAGGTTACCTTGAGGATTCTGAAAGTGAGGATGAACCTCCTGCTCAAACTATTCCAGAAAATGAAACTCCTGAAGTTGATGATCTTCTTCAAACACCTGTGCAAGGATTCACAAACACAGGGGGAGAAGAAGAGAATGCAACTGACACTCAAAATGATCCTGGATCAAGTCAAGGAAATGAACAGGGTCACACAAGGAAATGGGACAGAGCCCACACTAGGGATCAAATCATTGGAGATCCTGGTGAGGGAGTTATAACAAGAAGGGCAACAATGAATACATGTCTTTATAGCTGCTTTCTGTCACAAGAGGAACCAAAAGTAATTGAAGAAGCTTTGAAGAACTCTGATTGGATTGTTGCCATGCAAGAAGAATTGAATCAATTTGAGAAAAACAAAGTATGGGAACTAGTGCCACCTCCAGAAGGAAAGAATGTTATTGACACTAAATGGGTGTTCAGAAACAAGATGGATGAAGAAGGAGTGGTAGTAAGAAACAAAACAAGGTTGGTTGCCAAAGGATACTGTCAACAAGAGGGCATTGATTATGATGAGACATTTGCACCTGTAGCAAGACTGGAAGCCATCAGAATCTTCTTGGCTTTTGAAGCTCACTCAGATTTCAAGGTGTATCAAATGGATGTGAAAAGTGCATTTCTCAATGGTGATCTTGCTGAAGAAGTTTATGTGTCCCAACCACCTGGCTTTGAAAATGAAAATTTCCCAGACTTTGTGTATAGACTGCTCAAAGCACTCTATGGACTCAAACATGCACCTAGAGCATGGTATGAAACTCTATCTCAATTCCTTCTTGAGCACCAATTTACCAGGGTTACAATTGATAAAACCTTATTCTTCAAGAAGCATGGAAATGATATTATTCTGGTTCAAATCTATGTGGATGATATCATCTTTGGCTCTTCAAATGAAAAACTCTGTGAAAGGTTCTCTAAGTTGATGCAAAGCAAATATGAGATGAGTATGATGGGAGAGTTGACCTACTTCCTAGGTCTACAAGTACATCAAAGGGAGGATGGCATCTTCATAAATCAATCAAAGTATGTCAAAAATCTTTTGAAGAAATATGGTTTAGAAGACTCATCCCCTGCAAAAACTCCCATGTCCACTGCTATCAAACTTGATGAAGACAAGAAAGGCAAGAAAGTTGACATCAAGGTTTACAGAGGCATGGTTGGATCATTACTCTATCTCACAGCTAGCAGGCCTGATATCATGTTTGCCACATGCCTTTGTGCAAGGTTTCAATCTGATCCCAAGGAATCTCACATGATGGCTATCAAAAGAATCTTCAGGTATCTGAAAGGGACTCCTAATCTTGGGCTATGGTATCCAAAAGGCACTGGGTTCAACCTGGTTGGTTACACAGATTCTGATTATGCTGGATGCAGAATTGACAGGAAGAGCACCTCTGGAAGCTGCCAATTCTTAGGTCAAAGGTTAGTGTCCTGGTTCAGTAAGAAACAACAATCCACAGCAACATCCACAGCTGAGGCCAAATATATTGTTGCTGGAAGTTGTTGTGCTCAATTGCTTTGGATTAGAAATCAACTTATGGATCATGGACTGGTGTTGGAACACATACCTCTGATGTGTGACAATACTAGTGCAATATCCATAGTTGCCAATCCTGTTAATCATTCTACTACAAAGCACATTGAGATCAGGTACCATTTCATTAGGGAACATGCTACAAATGGTACCATAGAAGTCTCTTATGTTCAAACTGAGAAACAATTAGCTGACATATTTACTAAACCTCTAAATGAAGCTGTCTTCAACAGATTTGTGAGTGAAATTGGAATGCTTAATCCTTCATTTAGTTGTTCCAAGTAAGTATGCTAGTTAATTGTTGCAGCAGTAAATTTTCACTGTATTTAGATGCTCTATTCATTTAGAGTGAAAATTAGCTGAGATCTGATTTATAAATATTTCAGTATTTTACTGCATATTTTTCAAATCATACTTTTCTGAGAAGTTATGAGTTTTTAAGACATCTCTACATAGGTGATCTTGAGAGTTCACGACTTAGTTCAAATCAAACAGACTTATATCGCAAACTGTTGAAACTGTGAGACTTCGTGATATAGTTCATTTCATGAGTTTGCGACATAGTTCATTTTATGACTTCGCAACTTAGAATAACTATATCGACAAGTCTCCATATTTGACAGAATTTTGAATTAAATTAATTTTATTTCAGAATTTTGATACAAGTCTGACAAAATTCTTGAAATTCCAATACGAGAGTTTTAGACAGGGTATTTATACTGTATCGCAAAGTCCCCCCAATCTTTCGATCTCTAAGACTTTGCGACATAGTTCATTTTTAGACTCTGTGATATACTTTGTAAGACTTTGCGGTACAGGCCATTTTGAGACTTCGCGACATACAAATAACCTGTACATATTCATAACTCCATATCGCAGTGTCTCTATCATATAAATACTTTTTGCCGACCGTTCACAACTTTTCATTCTGTCTATTGCTCTCAATTTCTAAAACCTAAACTCAAACTCTCTTCTCTCTTCTTCAATCTCAATTTCAAATGGCACCCAAATCTCAAACAGCTTCTTCTTCAAACCCTTTAACCATTCCCAAATAAACCAATCTTCTCACCATTCCATCTGAAACCGAGGCCAGTCCAAGGTATAAGTGCTTTGTACGCTTTCTGAACACCTCATATCTTCGTCATGCGTTGATGATGAATCCACCCATGTATGTTGATATTCTTGAGGCGTTTTGGAGGACGGCCAATTGCACTTTACTGGCAAGGGAGGATGGCACTTCATTCTATGAAGTAACCTGCAGTATTGGAGGAAAGGAGTTGGTGTTTGGGGAGAAAGAAGTAAATGAAACATTTGGTTTTAAGACGGAGGGGCATGATGTTGAAGCCAGTGACCAGGAAATGGTGGATTTCCTGACGCTGATAAAGTATGCTGATGAGATAGATATGGGGAAGCTAACCAAGAAGCATGTAAGGAGGGAGTGGTCGTTCTTGTTTGATGCTCTGCAGAAGGTGTTTCTGTGCAGAAAGACTGGGTGGGATCAAATCAGCCACATTTCAGTGAGGCTTGCTCATTCCCTGGCATACAACCAGGAAATCAATGTAGGAGCAATCATTGTAAGGGAGTTGGCTCAAAGGTTAGGTAAGTCTCCACGCCACAGAGGTACTGAAATCTTCTATCCTCGTTTTCTTCAATGCATTTTAAATCATTTAGATTCTCATTTGCATGAATTAGAAGGGATAGACACAACAAAATTGGCTTATCCTAAGTCCATGTCCAAAGTTCTATTTGGTACATTGGACACTAGGAATCAAGTTGATGTAATTTTGAGTGTGACTGAGCATATGCAAAACACATTCAAAACTTACACACTTGATCAGCCCATATATCATGAACTTTCTTGGAAAGGAAAGGCTAAGGCTGATGAAGCTACAGAGTCTAACCCAAGCCTTCCTAACCCATCCAATGACCCCTCTGCAAACAGTACAGTAGTAATTAGGGAGCCAAGTGCACCAGTCTCTCAAAAGATTGGTGTTACTAAAAAGAAGACAAAGAAGAGACCCTTAGCTATTATCAATGAGTCTGTAGAAATAGGATGTGAGGAATCTGAGTCTCAACTCACCAGACCAAAGAAGAAGTCTAAAGAAATAGCCACCACTGAATCCTCCCAACAGGATTCAGATGTGCAAAAAGGGGTACACCTGTTACTGTCAATGGCCTCTCAACAGGACATTGGCATTGATAAGAGTAGTCTCCCCACTACATTCTGTACAGAGTCTGCACAGGGTCAAGAACTCACTCTTGACCCAAGTGGAAATAAGGGTGGTCCTACACAGAGTGGAGAGCACATCACAATTGAGACTCCTCCTATTTCTCAGGGGGAGTTTCCAAAATCTGTTCTACACCACACTTCTCTTCCAGAATCTACATCTAATATTTCTTCTCAACAGAACAGTCATTCTCATGACATTTCTGCAATTGATCAATCACAATCCAAATCTGTGATTGAGCCAACCTCAAGTGACATGGTGCATGACACTGTGCTCACCACCCAGGAACCACATCCAGTTGGTCAGGTAATGCATGTTGGGGCATATCCTAATGACACCAACACAAACATAGAGGATTCACCAGTTCTCACTGGAGACTCTATGCCAAACTCTCCATTCCTTATGGGCATGGACCTGCCTTCACAGGCAGATGGAGATGATGTTGTCACTCATCCCATTTCAATGGAGACAACATCAGACTCCACAGTCATTCCAAGACTGGAGGAAACTCTTACATCTATCCCCCCCCCTGAGGTGCCTAGCACTAGCACTAACTTGGCCCAGGCCACAATTTCAAAATGGCTGAAACCTGTGCAACATGACAGGGCTTCAGGATCATCCTCTGTGCCACCAAAATTGACAGAAGAAGAATTGAAAAATCTTCATGTGGCACAGATAGATGAGTTCTAAAAGATTGCCCAACATCTCCTCACAGCTGGACTCCCAAATCAAGACTATGAAGCTATTTTGCTCTGTCACAAGGAGGATGTTGAGGCTCAATCAGAAAAGATTGTGGATGATGTAAGATCCGGGAATTTAGGTACGAATTTCCTATTTATTTAAGTAATAAAAATAGTAATATTTATTTATGTAGATTAATTTGAAAATTTTGCTGCAATATGTGATTAAATGTTTAAATATTATTATGTGAATATGTGAAAGTGGTAGTATGTGTGAAATAATTTTTTTTATATTTATTAGTTAATTTGAGCCCGACCTAATTTGATTTAATAAAAATAGTTGAAATTTTGTTTTATTATAAATTTTGAGCATTTAAATATTTTTGAGTAATTACAGTATTTAAATTATTTTTATGAGTCAGAATTTATTTTAGTAAGTACTGAATAATATTTTTCGAATTATGAGTTTAAAATATATTTTTGTAATTATTAGTAAATTTGAGCCCGCCATATTTGTTCTAAGTAAATTAGTTTAAAATTCATTTAATTATGAATGTTGTGCATTTAAATGTTTTTTTAGAATAATTTTAGTATATAAATAATTTTATTAGTTAAATTAATTATTTTAGAGTTTATTTTATTAAAAAAGAATTATTTTCAGTACCGTATTAATCCCGTAAATTACAGTTAGTGGGCTAATTAAAGTGCTAGAGCCTTCATACTTATCTTTAATCATCCTAATCTATGTTCATCGGTAAAAGCATATACACACGCACTCACATAACTTCCGTATACACCACCAAAATACTCAGCCCCCATTTCGATCTCTTCTCTCCACGCGCCATTTTTGTTGGTCCTCGTGTATTGCAGAAGGGGGGGGATGAATGCAATACTGATAAAATTCAATCTCAGTTTCAACAACCAAAACTAAGATTTAATGTTATCAATAATATGTATGCATTCACAAACAGTATAATCGAGAAGACAGGATTCACAAAATAAATGTTTTATTTATTTTGCAAAGTGTTGCTACAACCTCAAGAGATAATTCTTGAGCTTCGGTTTCTCTTCAAGACACTTGCTTGTCTTCGTTACATTTCCTAGAATGAATTAATAGTCTAAGTATAAAACTAATCCTATCACTGTCAACACGGGTCTGTGAAGCTGCTGTCATTATCAAGTGGCAGCTTCTTACAAAGTGTCTGCCCATGTGACTTTCCTAAATTGCTAACAATGTCAGATATACATTACAAAGAAAGCAACCTAGATTCATTCTATTTCTAGCTAAAACAATTCAGCAAATAGAGACTTGACCTTGCTCTTGAATTGATTCGCTTTTGTTTGCAGTGCTTGAAGCTTCTGTCGTAGTCTTGCAGACTTGGTGCAGCTTAGGGATACTGCAACACGCCTGTTTCTTGAACATTGAAACTGTCACGGGATTTGACTGAGAAAGATACCTAGAACAAGGATCTTTCTCGAGACAGTTACTTTTGCCGCAAAGCTTGCTGTCACAGGAATGTGCTTTTGGTGACAGTAGGAGTTCCCCGCATAGTGTGCTGTCGAGGTTTCCAAACTTGCTGTCTAGGGCTAAAGTTGCTGTCGCGTAGTCTTCCGCCAATGTTGCTGTCAGAGTGAATATGCTGTCTTGACTTGCAACATTTTGTCTTCTTGTAATCTTACTGTCAATGCTTATGACAGTAACCTTTATTCATGCTGTCATCTAATATGCATTCTTTGAGGCTTGAACACAGAAGGTGAACTTCTTCCAAATTACACAATTAAAATAACATTGCATACTGATTACAAGAACATACTTTGGCTGTGACAGTATGTTCTACTTAATTAAAAAATTAAGTATATACAAAGTTAAGTTGTTCCTATGCTATCACCCATAAATCCCAACAATTTTTCTGTTTTCTGTTCACCCCGCAACTCCATCCCACCCCGTGCTTCTTTCGGCCGCTAGTCTCCACCGCCCTTCTTGTGCGTTTCCGGCCGCTAAACACCACCAACCACCACTGCTCCGATTTCAAATTCTCTGGGGTATAATTCAAAACCCCTGTTAATCCATTCGTTTCTGTTCTTGTGGTTTATGTAAACTGAATCTCATGGTTGAATTATTAGTTAATTTTGGTTTTTTTTCATGTATTATCGATGATTAAATCCGTTTTTTTTTCTGTTTATGTGTGATTGTATAAATTCGTTTTTCTGTTGAATTAGGATATATATGTATAAATTCGTTTTAGTAAATATGGATAATATAGATTCGTTTTGTTTTAGTTATTAGGTGATAATTTCGAAATTGTTTGTTTATTTCATTTGTGTATAAATATATATATGATTTTATTATTTCGTTTTATTAATGATATATGATGTAAATTCGTTTGTATTACTTAAGTGTCGCTACTACGAACGGATTTGGTAGTAATTAACTAGTAATTAGTTTTTGTGTAGTATGTGAGTATAAAATTCGTTTTATGAATTTGTTTCCTCTATCTTGTCAGAACAGATCGGCTCCAGGGGATGAATTGATCCAGCTACCATATACTGTAAATCCTTCAGAATAGTTGTTTTTAGCTTGTGCAAGCCGCAAACATAGATTTCTTCTTTTAGATGCTTGATTCTTAATGGATTTTCCAGCATACATGTTTGATAATTTGGAGCTTCACTTTCTGCCTTGTTGGCAGTCTTGCATCTTTCCAGGAGTTCAGCTTCCTTCTTATCAAGTTCTGACTGATATTGAGAATATTGAGAAGAGTCAGGTCTTTTGCTTGGCTTGGGTTGCCCTTCCTCTGTGGGTTGGGTTTGCCTTTCTTCTGTGGGTGAATCATCAAACTCATAGTACCAGTGATATGGTATAGGAGAAGCTGGTAAACCAGTTGAAATATCAGCATCATCAAAATCTGCAATGTTAGGCCGAATACACAATATATAATCAAGTATGTATGAGAATAACAATCAAGAACACAGGTTTGTAAATCAACAAACTGAATTATATTAAATAATTCTCTCTTAGTGATGTTAATGAATCACAAAGAGCTACTAGGTTACAAGAATAATATATTCAATGTTCGCGTGTCCCTTCTAGGGATAACCTATCTGTGTTTATATAGTACACATCTACTTACAATCCATCTCTAATTGATATTCCTATAAGTTAGCTATACAATTGATATCAATTAAGGATTGCTTCTTATCTTCTATTCCGTTTCCTTAGCTGTATCAATATATTCTGCTTCTTTCCATCTTCAGAATATATTGCTTCTAGAATCTTTATCTTTGCACCGACAGCTAAGTCAACTATCACCCTGTCAGACTTTAACAAACTCTGACCGGCTTCCATGTAAACTCTTCACCCAGTCAGACTTTATCAAACTCTGACTGGCTTCTATATAAACTCTGATATGTACCTGGTACTTAAACACTGATGAACAAACGTCAGCAATTATATCTAACAATCTCCCCCAACTTGTTCATAATAAAAATGTACAAGTTAAAAAGATAATTGATGATGTCAAAACATATAACAAATGCAGTGTTTAAAATATGTCAGAGTTTAATTTTAAAACAGAGTTTAAATTTAACTTAGAACAGAAAATATAAAAACTTACAGTCAGACTTTACTGAATTTCTTGGATATCAGGTACAGTCCTGATATAATCTGACAGTAACTTTCTCTCAGCTCGATCTAGTTCAGCAATCATATCCTCCTTCAGCTCCTTCAATTCTGGTTCATCTTCACCAATTTGATAAATGGCAGCCCTTAAAGAATAGATGCTGTTCTTGTTCATTTCATTGCCAAGTCTGATATAAAAAGCCTTATCAGACTCTAGATTGAACTCTAGAACTTTCTTATTTAGTGCAGTCCTGAATCTAGCACTATTTTTCTTCATTTCCACCAACTTTCCAGTATGATCCCTATACTTTGGAATGTAGACACTTGATACTCCTCCTCCAAGCATAGCTTTAGATCTCAGCATCTTTTCTCTCAAAACTTGAGCAACATCATGAGTATGTCTATTTTTGACTTTTAGAAGATAAAGCACATATTCCAGTTCTTCCCATGATTTGAGATTAACATCAGATTCTCCAACTTTATAAACTCTTCCATCACTCATGAAGTATAACAAAAACTGCTTCTTCAATATTCTGTGAAAAATCAACTGAACAGATTCTAACTTATCAAGGTTTTCTTGTGTAACCCCAATACCAGATTCTGCCAGTGAAATGTTATCTTGAGATCTGTTATTTATTCTTCTCTCTCTGTGTGATCCTAGTCCAGATTTATCAAAAGCTTCTTTTCCCAATACAGTTCTGGTTTCTGAGAATTTCACAGCTTCAAGCTTTAAGTCTTCAAGAATTTTAGGTTTGGTGAATCCTGAAAGTTGTGTAGATTTCTGTACAACTTGAGCAACGTCAGAGGTTGTCATAACTTTAGTAGAAACATCAACTTGAGCAGCGTCAGAGGTTGATTTAGCTAATCTTGTTTCAACTTGAGCAATGTCAGAGGTTGAATAAATCTTCTTAGGTAACTGTTCTTCTTCTACCAGTTTACCTTTTCCTTTGTCAGCATTATTAATCACAGGCCTCCTTGAGTAATGTAAACTCTGATCAGAGTTTACATTCTCTTTGATAACAATTCCTTTTTCTTTCTTTCTAGGAGCCTTGATTTCCTTCTTCTTGTAGATTCCAGCTTCAATATTCTTCTTGTGTTCTTCAGCAAGCATTCGCTCTTCAGCTTGGATATCTTCAATTGTAATACCTTTTCCATGTTCTTCCATAAACATCTTAGCAGCAATTTCCTCATCAGTAGATGGCTTATCAGAGATTATCAAACTTTTATACCTTGAACCACTGGCAGAGTTTACATGTCCCTTTCCAGAGTTTGATCTTTTATCAGAATTTGATCTTCTTGAAAGTAATCTTCTATCATCATTTGATCTTAAGCTCTTTACCATCATCCCTCCGTCTCAGAGTTTGAGTGTCTTTGCATTTGTCACTTGGTACACTCTCCCCTTTTTTGACATCATCAGAAAGTAGTACTGATGTCAACAACTCAATTGCATTAGAAATTGATGTCAGTTGGGCAGACATAGCAGTCTGGTTGTCTTCAACTTTCCCAAGCCTCTTCTGAATGTCATCAGAGTCCTTAGCTTGCTTCTTAAACATGGAATTGTAGTAAGTCCTATCATTCTTCAGATTGAGATCTCTCAGACCAACTTCATTCCTCAAAGCAGTGACTTCCTTATGAGACTCATCAAATCTGTTGTGAAGAGATTTAATTTGAATCACAGTAGCCTTCAGACTTGTAAGAATATCAGGACTTGAAATTGTCTTCACAGAATCTCCAAGAAAATCAGCAGCCCTCTGTGCTGAAAAGATACAATCTGCAGCAGCCCATCTATTGTAATACATATCTTGAAAATGCTCAGCTGTAGCTCGATTGACCTCTCTTAACTCATCAGAGTTTGCTTGACTCTCAAATAACCCCTCTTGAGAATGATTAGAACTATCATTATCATTATCAGTATCATTCTGTGCTGTATTCTCTGCAGGAATATTCTCAGCATCAGGTTCTGGAATCTCAGAGTTTGTAGTATGCAGGAACTCTGCTTCTTTAGTAGGAGCAATATTCTCAGGAGCATCAGTATTTAAGGTCTGATCAACTTCCTCACCCTTTTCAATTACCTGGTGAGTAACAGAGAGGATCTCTGTATGAGTAGCCATAGATTCTTCAAGAACAACCGTGGCATGATCAGCTTCCACACCCTCTGTTTCATCAAAATCTTCAAGATGGTCAGAATGTACAGAGTTGTGTGCTTCAACATCCATATCAAATCCCCGTTCAGCCTCAACATGTATTGTAGCCTCCTGAACAAGAATTTCAGGAGCTTCATCTGCAGCTTCAGTTGCAGCTTCCTCAACTACATCATCAGTGTTTGATGTAGGAGCTTCATTATCAGCATTTGCATTTTCCTCAAAAAATCTGTCCAAATTGACAGCTTCAGTATGTACATTTGATGCACCAAAAAGATGTGCAGCCACCAATCTACGTTTTCTCTGATGAAGAGTTTCTTCATCAGTTTCACACTCTTCATCTGCAGCATCAGACTTTGCCCTGTTGGCCCTTCTTTTCTTTATTCGTTTCTTCTGAGGCATATCAGCAGTATGTGATGCCCCAGCTTCAGCAGCTTGCTTAGCAATCCTTGGAGGTTTAGTACCAACATGCTTAGTCCTACCACCAGTCCGTGGTTGTTGAGATGCAGATGGAATAGATTCAGAGTTTACAAATGGAGGTTGAGTTGAAGATGGAGAGGCCTCAGAATTTATTTGTTCTTGTTGTTGTTGAGGTTCAGGATTTAAAAACTGAAGAACTCTCTCAGGTAACAACAACTCACCAACATTTACCTTCTTTAAATCCTTATTCGTAAGATCAGAGAATACCCTTTTGTGCAATTTGAATGAGGGAATTACGTCCTCCTCATTAATCTCAACATTATGAACACATGCAGAGAATAACATTTGACAAAATCTAGAAAAATAGACTACATGCCTATTCTCTGTTAATTTTTCTCCTATGTTCATTAAGACAAGTCTAGCAAAATCATAATTACTGTTAAATAGAAGTGAATACCCGATTTGCAGACTGTCTATTGGAATGGGGTCCCAATTTGTGCATTTCTTCCCGAACACTCTAGTTATGCAATCGAAAAAGAAACTCCATTCTTTTCGTAAGAGCGGTCGCTTCAGTTGGCCAATCTTTGCCAAAGACCCAGTATATCCAATAGCTTGCATCATTCTCTGAAGATCAGTATCACCAACAGCAATGGTGTACGCGTCAGAATTTTCAAAGCCCATTGCTTCACGAACAGTTCCTGGAGTTATGACAAACTCTGTCTCCTGGAACTCAAAAACTATGGATGGGGTACCAGAATCACCACCATCATCATAGACACCAGTCTCCCAGAAAGCTTTGATCTGAGATCCATAAAGCTTTGCAGGCTCCACTAAAGCACGCCCAATTTCTGACTGAGCAAGAAAGTTTTGTATGATATGAAACGCCTCTGGTGCAATGACAGTGTTTAATGGGGCTGAATAGTTATTAGGGACAAACTCAAGTCCAGAAGCAGTGAAAGCAGTTGAAGCCATTAGTAATGTCAAGAAATAAGCAGAAAATAGCTTCAAAAACACGAGAGAGTTTAAGAAAAGAAAGTGTTTGTGAATATGTGTGAGTGAAACTAGAATACAATTGGAGTAAGTCGTGAAAAACTGTAACGGTTGTGTGTATAATGTATAAATATAAAATTAAAAATTAAAAACTGAACAGTTTTTAAACATTAAAACACAACTGTCTTACCCCGTATTTTGTGTAAATGAGACACGTGTCACATATACAATGGCTGACAGCAGTAATTGGCAATTTCCAATGCGCATGCGCAGTAAAAACAGCAATAATTACCGCCGATTACACTTTCCTATGTATGCAATCTCTCTCCACTCTTTAACACTTTTCTAGACCAATGCCCAAACATACTCTTTTGAAATACCAAAACAAATGTTTTTCCTCAAAATTATAAAATGTCTGAAACAAAGAAATTATTTTAACCATCAGAGATTAAAACAAAGTTACCTCGGCGTATTTCACACAATACTTCAGTGTTTATCATTTATCCTTCTTTGTCAATAAACTCTTTACGCAAACAGTACAGGTGTGCATAATTGTGTGTGTAGTAGCAGAGTTTACCGAAATCAGATATTTAGACCATCTCAAAGTGCATAAAATCCACAAACTTAAGTAGTAAAAACTGGTTGCCTAAACTCTCATGTATAAAATAAAATCTGATTTTATATCTAAACTCTGTAATAATGATATCCTTTCATTTGGATATATCTTTTATTTTTCACCCCCTTTATAGATATTTTATTTTTTATTTTTTTTATTTTTTTTTATTTTTCCAGTAATCAGTGGTTGGCACTAGTCACCAAAAATCAAAGATTTTAGCCCTTATTTCATACAATAAGTTCCTGGATCTTCCTAGGCACAACATGATCTCAAAGGAATTTGTGCTCTGTTTGGCATCTTTTGATTTGAGGGTGAATTATTTGCAATTAATAATCAGAGTTTAGACTTTTCATCAGTTAATACAATTAATTTATGAGAGAAAATGCAAACAGCTAATACAGACTCAGTGTATAGGATCAATAAACTAAGAGATGCTATAAATATAGAGACAGTATCATGCTGTGTTAACTTACTGCACATATTTGAGATCAGAATCTATACAACTCTTAAGGATTCATAATTACTTACTGAGAATTATGCTTCATACAATTTTCTTCATCGGTCCATATGTTTCAGACAAAATTACAATCAGAGTATAGCATTAGACTGTAACTATCAGAGTATGACCAACACTTTATGACTAACAGAGTTTAGCATCAGAGTTTACTTTCAGAGTTTATGACACTGGTACTCATAACAGTTAATACATGCAAGGAATCATGAGCATAAAAATCAAACATGTATAGTTTTTTAGTCTAACCCGTATCTCTAGTCAAAACCAGAGATCATTCTAAGTTCATTTACCAATCTTGTAAAAGTAGCTTCACTCAAAGGTTTGGTGAAGATATCTGCAAGTTGTTGGTCTGTAGACACAAAATGAAGCTCAATGTTTCCTTCTTCCACATGTTCTCTGATAAAATGATACCTTATGCTGATGTGCTTTGTCATTGAGTGCTGTACTGGATTACCTGTCATAGCAATAGCACTTTGGTTATCATAGAAAATAGGTATTTTAGAGTACCTCAAACCATAATCCAGCAACTGATTCTTCATCCACAGAATCTGTGCACAACAGCTACCAGCAGCTATATACTCTGCTTCTGCAGTGGATGTGGAAATTGACTTCTGTTTCTTGCTATACCAAGAAACCAATCTGTCACCTAAGAATTGACAGCTTCCACTTGTACTTTTTATGTCTATCTTACAGCCTGCAAAATCTGCATCAGAGTAACCAATTAGCTTAAACTCTGATTCTCTAGGATACCACAAACCCAAGGTTATGGTTCCTTTGAGATATTTGAAAATCCTTTTTACAGCTGTTAGATGAGGCTCTCTGGGATCTGCTTGAAATCTTGCACAAAGACATGTTGCATACATGATATCAGGTCTACTTGCAGTAAGATACAGTAAAGACCCTATCATTCCTCTGTAGTTTGTCATATCTACTGAGGCTCCTGTGTCTTTGTCTAGCTTTGTTGCTGTAGCCATGGGAGTTGGAGCAGATGAACTATCAAGCATACCAAATTTCTTGAGAAGATTTCTGGTATATTTTGCTTGATTGATAAAAATACCATCATCTGTTTGCTTGACCTGTAAGCCTAGAAAATAACTAAGCTCTCCCATCATGCTCATTTGATACATGGATTGCATAAGCTTTGCAAACTTCTTACAAAGTTTGTCATTAGTAGATCCAAAGATAATATCATCTACATAAATTTGAACTAAAAGCAAATCATCACCAGAATTGAAATAAAACAAGGTTTTATCAATTGTACCTCTTGTGAACCCACTTTCTAAAAGAAATTGAGCAAGAGTTTCATACCATGCTCTTGGTGCTTGCTTTAGTCCATATAATGCCTTGTCAAGCCTGTAGACATAATCTGGATGCTTGGGATCTACAAATCCTGGTGGTTGTTCAACAAACACTTCTTCTTCAAGCTTCCCATTGAGAAAAGCACTTTTTACATCCATCTGAAAGACTTTAAACTTCTTGTGTGCAGCATAGGCCAGAAAAATTCTTATGGCCTCCAATCTTGCAACTGGAGCAAAGGTTTCATCATAGTCAATTCCTTCCTGTTGTGAATAACCTTTAGCCACAAGTCTAGCCTTGTTTCTTGTAATCACACCTTCACTGTCAGTCTTGTTTCTGAAAACCCACTTTGTACCTACAATTGATCTATTCTTTGGTCTAGGTACAAGTGTCCAGACTTCATTTCTTTCAAATTCATTTAACTCTTCTTGCATTGCTGTAATCCAATTAGCATCTTGAAGAGCTTCCTCCACTTTCTTTGGTTCTGTTTGAGACAAGAAAGCATGATACAGACACTCATTATTTGTTGCACTTCTAGTTCTCACACTAGCATCAGGATCTCCAATTATGAGATCAGGTGTGTGTGCCTGTGTCCACTTTCTTGCTGTTGGTAAGTGGTTTCTTGCATCATTATTGGATCCTCCCCCTTGATCCATGCTCTCCTGATTCATATGTTGACTTTCTGCAGTATCTGAGGCTCCCCCTGAATTGGATGGCTCAGAGTTTGAACTGTCAGAGTTTGAATCAGTTTCCTCAACTGACTCACTTGCTGTGTCTTGTTGAGCTTCTTCACGCTCCCCCTCAACTGGTTCTCTATTTTGTTCAATTTGAGAATTTCCAGTTTCTCCAGTATTTATCAGTAGAGGTTCAGAGTATGCTTCGTCAGAGTTTGTCAGAACCGCTTCATCAGAGTTTGTCGGTACTGCTTCATCAGAGTTTACATCATCAGAGAATAAATCTTCATTTTCAAAACGCAGTTGATCATATCCATCTAAGTCATCAAGTCCAGTTATTTTCTTGTCATCAAATGACACATGTATGGATTCCATGATCACTTTAGTTCTCAGATTGTAGACTCTGAATGCTTTTGTTGACAATGGATAACCAACAAAGATTCCTTCATCAGCTTTTAACTCGAACTTGGTCAACTGTTCAGGATGAGTCTTCAACACAAAGCATTTGCATCCAAATATATGAAAATATTTCAAATTTGGCTTCTTATTTTTCACCATCTCATATGGTGTTTTCCCATGCTTGTTGATCAATGTTGCATTTTGAGTAAAACAAGCAGTTTGAACAGCTTCTGCCCAGAAATAAGTTGGTAATTTTGCTTCTTCAAGCATAGTTCTGGCTGCTTCAATTAAAGTTCTGTTCTTTCTTTCAACTACACCATTTTGCTGTGGAGTTCCAGGTGCAGAAAATTCTTGTTTCACTCCTCTTTCCTTGCAGAAAGCTTCCATGATTGAGTTTCTGAATTCAGTTCCATTATCACTCCTTATAATTTTGACTTTGTGCTGTGATCCTTTGTCCAGTAGATTTACATGATCCATCAGAGTTTGAGCAGTTTCATCCTTCTTTGATAAGAAATACACCCATGTATATCTAGTATATTCATCAACAATTACTAGAGCATATTTCTTTCTGCCCATAGACATCACATTCACTGGTCCAAAGAGATCAACATGTAGAAGATGATAAGGTTCCACTACTGAAGATTCAGATTTGCTCTTGAAAGATGACTTCCTTTGCTTGGCCTTTTGACAAGAATCACATAGGCCATCTAGACTGAGTATTGATTTTGGGAGTCCCCTTACAAGATCCTTTCTTATTAGCTCATTGATGTTGTTCAAATTGAGATGAGAGAGCTTCTTATGCCAATTCCAACTCTCTTCATTTGACATTCTTGCAGTCAGACACACTGTTTTTCCATCAGAGTTTGTTACCAAACTTGCTTCATAAATGTTGTTGCGCCTGTGTCCAACTAGAACAACTTTTCCAGTAGATTTACTGATAACTTCACAGTGTTCAGTATGAAAATCTACATGGTTTCCTGTCACAGATTTGACTCACAGATAGCAGATTATGCTTGAGTCCTGAGACTAGAGCTACATTTGTGATGATGACACTTCCAAGATTAATATCGCCATATCCCAGAGTGTGTCCTATGTTGCCATATCCATAGGAAACCTTTGGGCCAGCCTTCTCCTTAAAGTCTGATAGCAGGGCTTTATTTCCAGTCATATGTCCTGAGCATCCACTGTCCAAGATAAGTGTGCTCTCTTTTATACCCTGCAATCACAAACAAACACTAAGTGTTAGTTTTAAGGACCCAGACTTGCTTGGATCCTTTGGCTCTTAACAGTGTTAGCTTTTGCAGCGGAATGACTATCAACAGAGTTTAAACTAACATTGTCAGACTTTACACTTGCAGAGTTTGCTCTAACCCACTTCAGATTGGGTTTTAGCTCATAATAATTGTGATAAATAGCATGATAACTCTTACAAGTATAAATAGAATGCCAAGTGCTCCCACAGTGTGTGCATAAAGTCTGTGGTCTAACCCTAACATAATCATTCTTTACTCCTGATGTAGAAGGTAAAGAATTGATATTTTTATTCTTTGTGCAGTAATTAGCAAGATGATTAGAACTACCACAATTATAACATGTTTTCCTTGGAGCAGCACCAGTAGGCAAATGATTATTTCTTTTATTTATGCCTATCTTTCCATTCCTATTCTTCTTGGACCCTTTTGGTTTCATGGCAGATTTTACCTCTTTCAGCTTATGATTGAACTGTTTTCCTGTCATCAAACCAACATTAACCTGTTTTTCACAAGTTTTTACTGGCTTTCTAACAGCTTCTCTTTCCATAAGTTTTTCTGTTATAATATTTTCATGTCTTTCACAGGCTTCATCTGATTCCATATCAGCTTCTCTTATTACAACAGATTTTAACTTATTGGCTTCTGGAACAAATTTCACAGGTTTAAGTTGTGGTTTTACCTTAACTTTGTCTTTAAACCTAAGTTCATCATTTTCACAATAGCCTAAACCTACAGAATCTGTCTGAAACACTTGATGAGTGTCTCTTCCAGAGTCTGTCCAAGTCTTGATTATTTTTCTTTCCTTTTCTAGATCAGATTCTAATTGCTTATATCTTTTGAGCAACTCCTGTTCTACATAAACAGCATCATCTCTTTCTTTTTGAATCTGCTTCATCTTTTCAAGTTCTCCTTCAAGAAACTTGTTTCTATCTTTAAGACTAAGATTTTCAGCTTTAATTCTCTCATTCTCTAAAGTCTGATCCCTATAACTAACATGTACGCTTTTCAGATATACTCTCAATTCAGATATATTATCAGTATCATAAGCATAAGTAGTTAGGGGTACCTTATTTTCAGATGATTCAGTCTCATCTCTGACAGTTGCCATAAGAGCATAATTTTCTCCATCATCAGAGTCTGAAGTATCTGCCCAGTCTTTGCCTTTAGAGATGAGTGCTTTCTCAGATTTGCCTTTCTTGCACTCTGGGGCATAATGACCCATCTCTTTACACTTGTAGCATTGGATCTCAGACTTGTCTTTCTTTCCAGACTTGGTATATCCTCCATCAGACTTTCTGAAATTTCTCTTATCAGAGTTTGAATCTTTCCTTGAGAATCTCTTTCCTTTCTTGAAGTTCTTGAATCCCATCTTCTTGAAAGTCTTTACCATCAAAGTAGCCATTTGCATCATCTGTTCTTCATCATCCTCAGAGTCAGAAGCTTCATCAGAGTTTGAGTCATCATCAGAGTTTGATGACTCACTTTCAGATTTGATGACTAAAGCCTTTCCCTTGGCTTTCTTCCTTGATGATTCCTTCTTGATGGGCTTCTCCTCAACTTTGAGAGCAACAGATTTTGTCTTTTTGCTCAATCTTCTATTCCTTTGTTCTATCTCCAGTTCATGAGTTTTCAACAACCCATAGATTTCATCAAGATCTGTATCAGCAAGCTCATAATTATCTCTTATTGTGGTTGTCTTTAAATCCCACTTTTCAGGTAGAGATAACAAAAACTTGAGATTAGACTCTTCAAGCTCATATTCTTTATCAACCAGAGACAGATCATTCAATAGTTTGCAAAATCTGTCATAAGTCTCAGTCAAGGTTTCATTAGTTCTTGAATCAAAGTGCTCATACTCCTGTGTGAGTATTGTCTTTCTGTTCTTCTTAATAGCACCTGTTCCCTGGCATCTGACTTCTAAAGCATCCCATATCTCTTTGGCAGTCTTGCAGCCAATTACTCTGTTAGACATAACATTATCTAAGGCACTGTGGAGAAGATGTCTAACCTTTGCATCTTTTGCAATTGATGAGATGTCCTCAGGAGTCATATCTTTCTTTTCCTTTGGAACAGTCTTTTGTTCTTGACCATCAACAACAGGGGCTAATTTGGTTGGATTATGAGGACCATCATAAATTCTGTCAAGATATTCTGGATCTGTAGCCTCCAGAAACATGGTCATCTTCACCTTCCAAATCGGATACTCTACTGGCCTGAGAATTGGAACCCTGATTGTTTCATATCGACTCACAGAATTAGGCTTAACCTGTTCAGCCTTGGGAGCAGTTTGATTTTCTTCAGACATGATTATTACTGTGTTTGAATCGTAAAACTGTATATATTAAACAGCCTTGGCTCTGATACCAATTGTTAGGCCGAATACACAATATATAATCAAGTATGTATGAGAATAACAATCAAGAACACAGGTTTGTAAATCAACAAACTGAATTATATTAAATAATTCTCTCTTAGTGATGTTAATGAATCACAAAGAGCTACTAGGTTACAAGAATAATATATTCAATGTTCGCGTGTCCCTTCTAGGGATAACCTATCTGTGTTTATATAGTACACAGCTACTTACAATCCATCTCTAATTGATATTCCTATAAGTTAGCTATACAATTGATATCAATTAAGGATTGCTTCTTATCTTCTATTCCGTTTCCTTAGCTGTATCAATATATTCTGCTTCTTTCCATCTTCAGAATATATTGCTTCTAGAATCTTTATCTTTGCACCGACAGCTAAGTCAACTATCACCCTGTCAGACTTTAACAAACTCTGACCGGCTTCCATTTAAACTCTTCACCCAGTCAGACTTTATCAAACTCTGACTGGCTTCTATATAAACTCTGATATGTACCTGGTACTTAAACACTGATGAACAAACGTCAGCAATTATATCTAACATGCAAAGTTGTAGCCAAATTTCTGATAGAATTCAGCATCCCTATCAGCTTGATATTTCAGAATATGTTCCATAACAGACTCTGGAACATTATCATAGCTCTCCAGCAACTCTACCATTCTTTCCAGGTAGAAAAAGTCAATTCTTCTTTTATCTAAGGTTGATATCCTACCACTGGTTGACGTGGATACCAGATTGAAATCCTTATCAACCTTGGTAGATCTTGATTCTTCCCACCACAGAATGTACTCAGTGACCTCTTGATTTGCATCCATCTTAACCTCAACACTCTTGATTTCTCTAGATTGCATATGTTGTATCTTAAGACTGTTGGGAGGTATTGATTGAATTGGCTTCTTAAGATTCCTGCCAAATCCAGTGGCCTTTTCCTTTCCTGAGTACTTGTGCTTTCCTTCAGGTTTCTGTCTAGACAACCATGCTTTTGCTTTAGCTTTCAGTCTTATGGGCTTGACAGTAGCTTTGGTTTCATCCTTGACAGAACCTTTCTTGACAGTACCTTTGTCGACAGTATCTTCCATGACAACATCTTCTATGACAGTATCCTTGTCGACAGTACCTTTGGTGACAGCATCTTTTTCTGCATTTATGCAATCAATAGCACATCTAAGAATGCTTGCCTCCAAAGCTTCCAGTATTCTTGGCTCCTCTTCATCTGTTGCACCAGCATCTTTCTTTTTTTGACTAGGAGTTTCTTCATTGCCTTCATTCTGAGATTGAATACCAGTATTCCCAGAATTACTTCCACCAGCATTTCCAGCATTTCCAGAAGCTTCACCACCTCCAACCTCATCATCATCATCATCATCATCATCATCATCCTGAGGAGGAATGTCATAGAGACAGCTTCCACCTTGATCATTTCTTTTGGCATTGGCTCTAGAGATTAGTTCCTTCACTCTAGCTCCCAGTGCCTTGTCTCTCAACACCAGCATTTTGTAGATCTCTTGAACAGCATAAACTCTTCCTGGATTGGCATTTGAACTGAGTATTCCATCTAACACTTTCAGAATTGACTTGGTTTCCATTCTGGATGGGCTAACCAAATTCATGAAGTTGTTCCTTCTTGTGCCATCCTTAGTTTTAGATCTGTAGAAAACACTTGGTGGATTTGTATAGACTTCAGGTAGATTTTGTGTGATCAGGTTCTGGATTTGCATATCCAATATTTCATTGAATGGTGTTTGAGTTGCCCTGATCTTTCCCTTCAAAACACACAACACCTTTGCTGGCAGACTCTGCAATAACTGCATTGTGATGAAATAAGATATGCCAGAAGTGAAATAGATACTCACAGCCCATCTTTTCTCATCATTCACCATTACACTGACACTGGTGATTTGATCCTTTAACAGTTTTGTGGTGTTGGTTGGACGGTTGCTTAGAGCATTCATTATTTCTTCCACCAAACTGCTAAATTCACTGTCATGATTGTGTAATGTGCTCTCCCTGTAATCCACCATTAAAGTATTGACTTCTTCTTGATCATACTCAGTACCATTGGACCAAGTATTTCCTTTATGGATGGATTCAGGCAGTTTCCCTTTACCTTTCCCAACCTTATTCTGTTCCTCCATTTCTCTCCATCTTCTTTGTAGAGCAGATTCTTGAGTTGCTGAAGTTGGCTCTTTGATTGTCACAGGAGGTAGAATTGGATGTCTAGATGCAGGTCTTCTTTGCATTGCATCTTGAGTTGCCTTAGACATCAACACTCTTTCTCCATCCAAGTCAACTTCAACAAGTTCTTCAGCTTTATCCTTTGGTTGTCCACTGCTTGGTTTGACTTTCTCCCCTTTAGACATTGCTTTTCCCTTAGCTCCCCCTTTGGTCTTCACAGTTATTGGCTCCCCCTGAGTTCCACCTGATTCCTGAATAGACAATGATTCTGATCTTGCTACCTTCTCCCCCTTAGTTGAGTTGGCAGCTACTAGGTCAGAAAGGAACTGGATAGAGAGCTGAGTAGCATCAAAACCATCAACCACCAGTTGAGAGAGAAAGTCCATCTTGGAGTGCAAAGTAGCACACTGTCCTTCCAGAGCTGCAATCCTGTTACCAAAAGTAGCAGAGGGGCCACCAGACCTTAACCTTCTTGGAGGGGAAGGAAAAGAAAGGGGCTTGGAGGCTATGGGGGTTCTCATACTCTCAGGGTGTTTTTGAGTGATCTCATCACCCCTCACAGAATGACTCTCAAGGCCTAATTCCTGAACAGTGTGGGCTCCCTCAAAGTCTCTCTGGACATGCTCAAGTCCCTCTCCTTTTGCCAGCACATTTGGCTGCCTCTCATTTTTATGCTCACCTCTCTTTTCTTTTATCTCTCTTTTCTTTTGCACACCCTCACTCAACCTAGATGCATGGGTATGAGCAATACTAACATGCATGGAAGGAGAAGATTTAGAATGTACCTTTAAGAGTTTGGCAAGAGGTAGATCATCATCAGAGGCATCCTCAATGAGTACAACATCAAAATCAGGCTGAGAGGACTGGACAGTATCTTTGGCATGAAAGTTACTGTCAGTTGGAGTCTGGACAACAGGTTCTGGCATGACAGCATCTTTGGGAAGTGGAGTGACAGTAGGTTCTGTAGTGACAGTATCTTTCTCTCCACCCATGACAGCAGCTGTGTCCAGGACAACAACATTGCCAGTGTCTTTGACAGAAACAGAGGCTGTGACAGCATCTTCCTGAAGGTAAGATGCTCCTTGGAGTTCAGACAAAGTGTTGGCTGTTTCATTTTCTGACAAACTACCACTTTGCCCTGGCTCAGTGTTTGGAGGAGTGGTGTCCATTTCACTTTGAGAAATGGGTTCTTGTGGACCACTAGATGGGGGCTCATCCATGATTGGAGATGGATGATCAAAACCTGAAGGGTTGGGATTGTCCCCTTCTCTAGGTTGTGGAGAAGAAACAAAAGAATGGGTAGGGAAGGAAGAAGGTGAAAGTGTAGCAGAGAGTTGGCTAACAGTGGTTTTAGTCCTCCTAGCTCCTTGTTGAGAAGGCACATCCAGGGAGGTGTTTGAATCCCTTTCAGTAACCACAGTTTGTTGAGAAATTGCAGCTTGGCTAACAGTGGTTTTAGTCCTCCTAGCTCTCTTCTTCTTAGGCTCAGGGGGAACCACTGGGGGTTCTGTTTGACTAGCCTCCTTATTTGCTGCACTAGGTGCAGTGTCTCCCTCTTGACTAACAGAGCTACCACCAACATCAGCTTCTAAGGGCCTTTTCCTGGATTCTTGCAAGGCTTCTCTTTGGGATTTGGAAAGTCTAGAGGGCCTAGGCTGAGTGTATGGTGTTGAATGTGGGTTAACTGAATTTGGGTCTAATTCAGTTTCATTCTCAAGAGTGAAAGAGTCATAACCAGAGGGTAATGGTAAATCAGGGTTGGACACTTGATCAACCATGTGCTGAGTGAAACAAAGTGGAATATGTGCATTGAGATTCTGTGAGGATAACAGTGTGTGTGTGTGTGTTCTTTTTCAAAACTGAGCAAGCCTCTAAACGAGGGGCATCATTATTAAAATCACAGAATGAATTAATGCACATCATAAGAAAGCGAGGGTAGATTGATACCTTCTTGCCTATGGCAGCCCTGAGGTGTGCCATGAGGAGAGCTCCAACATTCACCTTGTATCCATGGACAAGAGAATGTGTCAGTTTCTTGATGTAGGAGGGTATTCTATTCCAGCCTGTGGACTTGGTAGAGAACACCTTGACCATCACATCAAGTATTATGCTCCACTCCTTTCTCAGATGCTTCCTATCCATTTCACCAGACGGATACCATTTGGTAGTCCCCTCTTCGAGAATAGGGCCTGCATACCCAATCTTCAAGAAGAGCTTCTTAAGAGTGTCATCATTGGCAAGTTCAGCAAATTGTTGTCCTGCTTCAAGTGTAATTCCAAGAGCAGTGTTGATGACCTCAGCTGTAAGAGTGTATTGTTGCCCAGAGATTGTGAATTGAATACCCGGGTTCTCACCCTCAGTTTGAGCAACATCAGTTCTCCAAAAAGCCTCAATTCTGTCTAAGTCGAGAATGGGGGTTGAGGTGATGGCAGAACCGAGATAGGACTTGTTCAAGAACAACACGAGTCCTTTGAAACCTTCACCAACATCATTTGGGGAAAAGATGCCAGCAAAGTTTGTTTGAGAGAGAGTCTGTTTGGGTGCCATGGAGATTTCAAGAAAAGAAGAAAGTAAGAAAGTGGCTTTTTGCTTGAAGAAAAGTATATTGCCTTGAGTTCGATGAGAGTGATATGTCTGAGTAACTGGGGAATAAATAGAGGTATCTCAAATGTTGTGCACAAAAAGTGGAATTAAAGAACGTGTTTTAACCCACTCTTATAACACGTCAGTTACTGCCCGTTATTCACTGACCAACGTGGGATAAATATCCAATTTCAACGGTCCACTATTGTTGACAGTAACATGTGCGCTAGAAACAATCTGTCAGTAATAAGAGGTGGTGACAGTAGGTTTTGCGCGACAGCAACTATTGTGCAAAAACTTGCTGTCACCGTTAAGCATATGAATGACAGTATCCTTTACAAGTCTTGACAGAAAGTCTTTCCCTGCTGTCAAGAAACACACGATAGTATCCTTCTTAATGACAGTAACTTCGATTGGGAATTGGTTCTGTCATGAACTTATTAGAATTCTTTATTCATAAACTTAACCTAATATTGACAAATTATGGATTTAGCAATGTAATCTTTTGAACACATATATTATGCAATTAACACAGACAAATCATAAACTCAATAACCACAAAAACAAGAACTTTTATTATTATTAATAAAATCACTTAAATAAAGCATTGAATACATTATTCTATGATTTTATCAACTAGTTTTAAAAGCTCTTCCTTAATCTCTTCTTCAGTGCGACCTTCTTCCTTGAGAAGTGCCTGAAGCTCCTTCTCCTCTTCCTGCGCCTTGGCCTCCTCTTCCTTTTTCTTTTCCTCGTCTATCTCATCGATGGCATCCAACAGCACCTCGAAGAGCTCCTCAATCTCTTCATTATCGGGTTCACTATCGCACCGTTTTAGCCCTACTTCAATTCCTACTTTGTTTTCCATTATTTACTTTAAAACTGAGAGCAGATTGGTGAAACCTAAGGTTAATTTATAGGCAAAACCGTCTAAGGATTAAAGTCTAATGGTCAACAGTTAGAGTACCCATACAACTACCACAAAAGTAATTAATGGTCGTGTCCTCCTTTAATCCTACAGATTAATGCAAAACGGTGTGAAAGTCCAATGGAACAGATTTTTATCTCTCAAACTAAACAAGTAACCACATTAATATCATACACGGTCTAAAAGTATGAGACTGGCACAAAATACTGACATGAAAAGTCAAATCAACACATGCTGTCAAATAACAGACATAGACCAAGTAGACAGTAACTTCTCTTGACAACAGGTTTGAAGTTGCTGTCATGAGCTTCAAAAGAGAATTTGGAAATATAGAAAACTGAGTAAATCAACATACCAGATTCAGCATTCCCAATTCATTTACCAACCTATTGAAGGTTGCTTCATCCAATGGCTTAGTGAAGATGTCAGCAAGTTGCTTGTCAGTTGGGACATAGATCAGCTTCACAGTTCCTTGTTCAACATGCTCTCTGATAAAGTGATGTCTTATATCAATATGCTTTGTCCTAGAGTGTTGGACTGGATTATCTGAAATGGCTATGGCACTAGTGTTGTCACAGTAAATAGGAATGTCTCTTAGCACTAGACCATAATCCAGAAGTTGATTCTTCATCCATAGAATTTGTGCACAGCAACTGCCTGCAGCAATATACTCAGCTTCTGCAGTTGAGGTAGAAACTGAATGCTGCTTCTTGCTAAACCATGAGACTAATCTTCCACCAAGAAATTGACAGCTACCAGTAGTACTCTTTCTGTCAATCTTGCATCCAGCATAGTCTGAGTCTGAGTAACCAATTAGATCAAATCTAGTATTCTTAGGATACCAAAGGCCTAGATTAGGAGTGCCTTTTAAGTATCTAAAGATTCTCTTGATGGCTACTAAGTGTGACTCATTTGGATCACTTTGAAACCTTGCACAGAGACATGTAGCAAACATGATGTCAGGTCTGCTAGCAGTTAGATATAGGAGAGATCCTACCATGCCTCTATAGGTGCTTGAGTCAACTTTCTTTCCTTTAGAATCAAGGTCCAGACTAGTTGATGTGGACATTGGTGTCTTTGCAGGTGATGAATCTTCCAAGTTGAACTTTTTGAGAAGTTCCTTGATGTATTTAGCTTGACATATGAAGATTCCATCAGGTTGTTGAAGAATTTGTAATCCCAGAAAGAGTGACAATTCTCCCATCATACTCATCTCATATTTGTTACTCATGAGAGAGGAAAACTTCTCACACAGCTTCTCATTTGTAGAACCAAAAATGATGTCATCCACATAGATTTGTACCAGAATGATGTCCTTGCCATGGTGTTTGTAGAAAAGTGTCTTGTCCACAACTCCTCTAGTAAACTGATTTTCCAAAAGAAAAGTGGAAAGTGTGTCATACCAAGCCATGGGTGCTTGCTTTAGTCCATACAAAGCTTTGAAGAGTTTGTATACAAAATCATACATTTCAGCATCCTCAAACCCTGGTGGTTGTTCAACATACACTTCTTCTTCCAATTCTCCATTTAGGAAGGCACTTTTGACATCCATCTGAAATACTTTGAAGTTGCAGTGTGCAACATAGGCTAGAAAGATTCTTATAGCTTCAAGTCTTGCAACAGGTGCAAATGTCTCATCATAATCTATTCCTTCCTGTTGACAGTAACCTTTAGCCACTAGCCTTGTTTTGTTTCTTGTCACTAATCCATTTTCATCAAGCTTGTTTCTGAAAACCCATTTGGTCTCAATGACTGACTTTCCCTTAGGTCTTGGAACCAACTTCCATACATTGTTTCTTTCAAACTGATTTAGCTCTTCTTGCATGGCTATCACCCAGTCAGAATCCAACAATGCTTCATCAGTTGTCTTGGGTTCCATTTGAGACAGGAAGCATGAAAACATGCTGTCAGCAGAGACTTTGTTCCTTGTCCTCACTCCAGAAGTAGGGTCACCAATGATAAGGTCATTTGTGTGATCCTTGTTCCACTTGGTGATTCTGGGCAAGCTACTTGATTGTACAGGAACAGTTGCTTCAGTTTGTTGAGTTGAATGCTCACCAATCCCATTGTCTTCACCATGTTCTTCATTGTCTCCAGAGTCACCACTGTTATGAATGTTAGAGGTTATGGTATGTGACTGAGCTGGAGTTTGGTTGACAGTAGTGGCATTGACAGTATCTTTATCAACTTCAACAATTTGAGTGAAGCTAGGTTCTTCATCAACAATTTCCTCAGCTTCCAAGTATCCTTGATTCTCAAATCTGAATGTCTGCATCTTTCCTTCTTCATGCAGTCCTGGAAACTTGGTTTCATCAAATGTGACATTTACACTCTCTTCAATAATCCTGTGTTCCATAACATAAACTCTGTAGGCAGTCCTTTCTGTACTGTAACCCATGAATAGTCCTTCAATTGCCTTAGTGTCAAATTTTCCTTTCTTCTCATGGTTATCCTTCATCATAAAGCATTTGCTCCCAAACACATGAAAATATTTGACAGTAGGTTTCTTTCCAGTTAACAGACAGTAAGGTGTACTTGCATGAGTTTTGTTAATCATGGTTCTGTTTTGAGTATAACAAGCTGTGTTAATAGCTTCAGCCCAGAAATATGTTGGCAGTTTGGCATCATGCAACATAGTTCTAGCTGCTTCAATGAGAGTCCTGTTCTTTCTTTCTACAACTCCATTCTGCTGTGGACTCCTTGCAACAGAGAATTGTTGTACAATTCCTTCATCTTTACAGAAATTTCCAAGTGTGGCATTTCTGAATTCTGTACCATTGTCACTCCCCAAGATTTGAACTTTTGAGTTTGGAGTTCTATCAAGAACTCTGACTTGATCAATAATCACTTAAGCAGCTTCATCTTTGGATTCAAGAAACTTCACCCAAGTATACCTTGAGTAATCATCCACCATTACTAAGGCATATCTCTTTTTGGCCATAGATGGTACATTGACTGGTCCAAAAAGATCCATATGAATCAACTTGAGTGCTTCTATGTTGGTGTTGATTTGCTTGGACTTGTGCACAGCTCTCCTTAGTTTGCCCATTTGACAATCTTCACACAGTCCTTTTTGACAGAATTCATGTTGGGGAAAACCTCTCACTAACTCCTTCTTCATCAAAATATTCATTGTTTTGAAGTTGAGATGTGAGAGCTTCCTATGCCAAAGCATACTGTCACCAACAGTTGCTTTACTGTAGAAACAGTAAACTTTATCCTTCTTTGTTAAGTTTAAGTCAGCAACAAACAAGCTTCCTTTTCTAACCCCTTTTAGAGAGAGGCTACCATTCTTCTTGTGATAGATGTTACACAGCATCATATCAAAATCAACCTTGAATCCCCTGTCACTGAATTGGCTGACACTGAGTAGATTGTGCTTCAATCCATCCAAAAGAGCAATATCTTCAATGACAACATTTCCAATTTCCAGACAGCCATATCCCACTGTGTAACCCTTGTTGTTGTCTCCAAAGGTTATGATTGGGCCAGCTTTCTCTACATAGTGTGATAACAGGGCTTTATCACCTGTCATGTGTCTTGAGCAACCACTGTCAATGATCCACGTGACTTAATCTTTCTTCTTGCCCTGCAAAACAGAATGTATTTAAGATGCATATGGTACCCAATCCTTGTTGGGTCCTGCGGTTTTAGTGTCTCCTGAGTTTCTTCCAGTCATAAAATCACAAGCATCAACAATGATCTCCTATTTGACTTCTCTTTTCACCCACTTAGGTTTAGAATTGGACTTGATCCTTTTCTTAGTGGATGAGGCCTTTTTGCTGTTGCCGGCAGGCTCAGAAGTCTCAACAGTGTGCATGTATGAACATTTTTCAGTAGTGAGAATAGGTAAGTTAAAGCATGTACTCATGGCAGTGATCTTGCATGGCATACATTCAATGTTATTACAGGCACTCATAGTTCTATGCATAAGGGGGGGTTCTGTGTAAATTACCATTGAGTTCAGTAGCATTGATCTTATCCTCAATTGGCTTATTACAAACATGTGTTAAATGATGTGAAGATCCACAGTTATTGCATAGTTTCCTAGAAGCACCTCCAACATTAGTGTATCCATTTCCTTTATTGATACCTACCTTACCATTCCTATTCTTAGACTTGGGAGTTACTGGATTGACAGTGTGTTCGGAAGTTGCTGTCGAACTTTCCTTGACAATACCTTTTATTCCAACTGTCTTGACAGAAGGTTTGGAAGCTACTGTCTTGGAACCATTCTTGACAGCATCTTTGGAAGATAATGTCTTGCCAACTGTGACAGCATCTTTTGAACTTACTGTCTAATTGCTTGGTAAGTTTACTGTCTTGGGGATTGTGACAGTATCCTTTCCATCCTTGAATGTGTTGTCAACACCTTCATCCTCATCAAGAATTTCTTGTTTGATGAGCATGGCTTCTTCATCAAACTCAATTTCTGCAGCTTTGAAAATAGGAGTTTTAACCTTCTTGAGAATGGTGGGTTTGACAGCAGCATCTTCAGAACAATCTTGAATCACAGTTTCCTTTCCAGGTCTCCTACCATATGAAAAACCTATGCCAACAGTTTGATTTTCTGTATGCTTATCATTGTAATCCTGAACTATCTTAAATGAGTTTTTATAGGCCTTAATCTTGAATTCATTTTCAGCAATCTCATTCCTCAGGAATTCCTCAACTTCTTTAGCACATTTTAATTCATTTTTAAATTTTGCATTCTCCTGAGCTAAAGAGTCTAGTGAATTGGTTTTGAGAACAAGAGATTCATTTTCAGACTTTAGTGTTTCATTTAGCTTACTCAGCCTAGTGATTTCCTCATTAGCAGCAGATAAGCTAGTATAGACATTGAACATTTCAGCACTTAAGTCTTTAATGGTTTTCTTATACTCATCAATGGACATATCAAGTAAGACAAGTGAAGGTACCTGACTTGAAGATGTTGATGTTACTTCATCAGTGCTAGCCATGAGAGCTAGGTTGACATATTCTTCTTCATCTTCATCATCAGACTCATCCCAACACTTTCCTTCAGCCACATAGGCTCTACCGTGATTCTTCTTAGAGTATCCACCAGTTCCTTTCTCAAATCTCTGAACCTGTTTGGGTCTTTTGCATTCAGTAGCAAAATGACCAGGTTCACCACAGTTGTAACACTTGAATTTAGATCTATCCACAAATCCAGTCTTGTATCCTCCTTTGGATGAGCTTCCCACAGCAGCCTTTGATGAGCTTCCCTTGGTGAACTTGGATGCTTGGCCTTGGGGCCTGAATGACCTATCCTTCTTGAACCTAAAGTTCTTGAACTTTTTAGCCATGTAGGCCATAGTAGGATTGTCCATGCTTTCCAGTTCCTCCATTGTGTAGAAGTCTTCATCTTCCACATCCTTGAGTTGTAGTACTACTTTCTCATCATCTTCAACAACCTCTTCTATCTTCAAGGATTGTACCGGGGTTGGTTGTGTGATTTGTAGTACTTCACTTGGTTGTGTGATCCTTGGCACATGTGCTACTAGGGCACTTGACATATTAGCCATCTTGTTCCTTGTTCCACTTTGTATGGCTCTCTTTTGAAAGAGTTCAAGTTCATAAGATTTCAGAATGCCATAAAGTGTCTCAAAGGTTATATTGTTGAGATCTCTTCCTTCTCGTATGGCTGTTGTCTTGTGTTCAAGGTGATCAGGCAGTGTAAGCAAGAACTTGACATTTAATTCTTTTCTGTCATAGTACTTGCCATGTATCTGTAGTTCAGTTAAGAGCTTACTGAACCTTTCAAACATAGAAGTTAAGTCTTCACCAGGCTTGGCCATGAATGCCTCATATTGTGATATCAGTATTTGCCTTTGATTGCCCTTAACTTCTTCACTTCCTTCACATAGTAAAGCTAACCTGATCCACATCTCCTTGGCAGATGTGCAGCTTATCACACTTCCACACATGGCTTTATCCAACGTGAGAGAATCGAGCAAGATGAGTTGCAAGTGATCATCTAGCACCATTTTCTCCTTCTCAGGTTCCGAAAATTCAGAGGGATCTTTGGGAACACAATGTGCAGGAATGACTTCACCATTTACTGTTGTGGCTTCAATTTCCTTCCTTGGAATGAAAGGACCATTCTCGAGAATACCTGGGTATAGTGGATTCGCAGCTTTGATAAACAACAAGATCTTTCTTTTCCAAATGATGTAGTTCTCTTTATCAAAATCTGGGATCTTGATACTGTTTGATTTCTGCATTGTCGTCATGATCTCAGATATGTATGTTAATCTGATCGCTCTGATATTGTTGGTCCTCGTGTATTGCAGAAGGGGGGGATGAATGCAATACTGATAAAATTCAATCTCAGTTTCAACAACCAAAACTAAGATTTAATGTTATCAATAATATGTATGCATTCACAAACAGTATAATCGAGAAGACAGGATTCACAAAATAAATGTTTTATTTATTTTGCAAAGTGTTGCTACAACCTCAAGAGAGAATTCTTGAGCTTCGGTTTCTCTTCAAGACACTTGCTTGTCTTCGTTACATTTCCTAGAATGAATTAATAGTCTAAGTATAAAACTAATCCTATCACTGTCAACACGGGTCTGTGAAGCTGCTGTCATTATCAAGTGGCAGCTTCTTACAAAGTGTCTGCCCATGTGACTTTCCTAAATTGCTAACAATGTCAGATATACATTACAAAGAAAGCAACCTAGATTCATTCTATTTCTAGCTAAAACAATTCAGCAAATAGAGACTTGACCTTGCTCTTGAATTGATTCGCTTTTGTTTGCAGTGCTTGAAGCTTCTGTCGTAGTCTTGCAGACTTGGTGCAGCTTAGGGATACTGCAACACGCCTGTTTCTTGAACATTGAAACTGTCACGGGATTTGACTGAGAAAGATACCTAGAACAAGGATCTTTCTCGAGACAGTTACTTTTACCGTAAAGCTTGCTGTCACAGGAATGTGCTTTTGGTGACAGTAGGAGTTCCCCGCATAGTGTGCTGTCGAGGTTTCCAAACTTGTTGTCGAGGGCTAAAGTTGATGTCGCGTAGTCTTCCGCCAATGTTGCTGTCAGAGTGAATATGATGTCTTGACTTGCAACATTTTGTCTTCTTGTAATCTTACTGTCAATGCTTATGACAGTAACCTTTATTCATGCTGTCATCTAATATGCATTCTTTGAGGCTTGAACACAGAAGGTGAACTTCTTCCAAATTACACAATTAAAATAACATTGCATACTGATTACAAGAACATACTTTGGCTGTGACAGTATGTTCTACTTAATTAAAAAATTAAGTATATACAAAGTTAAGTTGTTCCTATGCTATCACCCATAAATCCCAACAATTTTTCTGTTTTCTGTTCACCCCGCAACTCCATCCCACCCCGTGCTTCTTTCGGCCGCTAGTCTCCACCGCCCTCCTTGTGCGTTTCCGGCCGCTAAACACCACCAACCACCACTGCTCCGATTTCAAATTCTCTGGGGTATAATTCAAAACCCCTGTTAATCCATTCGTTTCTGTTCTTGTGGTTTATGTAATCTGAATCTCATGGTTGAATTATGAGTAGTTAATTTTCGTTTTTTTTCATGTATTATCGATGATTAAATCCGTTTTTTTTTCTGTTTATGTGTGATTGTATAAATTCGTTTTTCTGTTGAATTAGGATATATATGTATAAATTCGTTTTAGTAAATATGGATAATATAGATTCGTTTTGTTTTAGTTATTAGGTGATAATTTCGAAATTGTTTGTTTATTTCATTTGTGTATAAATATATATATGATTTTATTATTTCGTTTTATTAATGATATATGATGTAAATTCGTTTGTATTACTTAAGTGTCGCTACTATGAACGGATTTGGTAGTAATTAACTAGTAATTAGTTTTTGTGTAGTATGTGAGTATAAAATTCGTTTTATGAATTTGTTTCCTTTTAGTAAGTAATTACAAGTTCGTTTTTTTGTTTCTCTTTTCTTTTTAGTGTTAACTGCTTTTGGTATTATCTAATATTCTATTTCCTATTGTGCAGGTTCTTGAAGTGTATTAATTAGTAGTGTGGTGCGGAATTATAAATTATTTATAATTCTTAGTTGTTTTCAAATAAATTTAGATCGTTAGTCGTGTATCGAAATTTGATGTATTAAGGTTAGAATTAAATTTGAGTTGTAAATTAGTAGTGATAGTGATTAGTATTGTGGATTGCAGAGATTGATATACAGGTTATTATTGTGGGTTGTACTATGTGATCCGTCCTATGATTGGGGGCGCAACATAGTACATGCGAAATTTCTGGCGAGTCCTGTTTACGAACGGGTCATGACGAAATTTCGAGAAATATATTTTATTTGATGTACTTGTTATTTATTTTAAAATCATTAGAGTCTATAGAGTAATTAAATTTGATTATTCTTAATCAATTTTAAATAATAATGAGATTGATTTAATTGACCAATTAAATTAATAGTTAATTGGTGAATTTTATTAATCGATTATTAATTAATCTTGATTATCTATAAATCGAATTTAATTATTATTTTCAAGTGGTTTTACAATTTTAGTGTTTTATTATTTTGATTAATTGAGTTGATTAAATGAGTTGTTGGTTTTACTTAATTATATTTAATCTTGTGTTTATATATGTTTATTAAAATGCGATTAAATACTACGTAATATTCGATGGTAATAAGTTAAGTGTTTAACTATTATTATGTTAGTGTCGAGTCAATGCATGCTTATAGGCTAACTACAATGTGTAGTTATTTGTTTAAATTAGTTATAATGGATTAGATTGCGCTGGGTAGTTAGTAATAGAAATGAGTTTAAATTATTGATTAGTAAGTAAAATAGATTTTTATATTATAGAGACGAGCACCGGTAAAGGAAAGGAGAAAGCTCACATTCAGTAGTACCAGTATCTAGCATCAAGGCAAGTTACTCAACTTGTATTTTTTTGTAGCAAAATTCTTGGTTGCTATTTACTTATTATTTCATAATCAGATTCTTTCATAATCTTGAAATTGAGACAACCTATTGTTCTTACCTTGACAAATTCTATTTCATTCTATAATTCATACCTTGCAGCATTTTGTGATTGCCAGATTTGATTCCTAGTTCTTATTACTGAAATTGTGGTACCTTGTATTTTTCAGATTTACCTTGACTCCCTATGATTGAAATTGAACCCTTATGCATTTGTTTTACCTTAATTCAGTTCATAAAGTTAATTAGACGGTTGAAAGTAATAGTTTGAAGTAATGAGGTGGTCGATTGTTCCGACACCTAACTCCCAGTATTAAGTTGGAATTGGAAGTTTTTAATTAAAAATGAATTGTTTTTAAGGACTGCCGACGCCAGTCAGAGTATCAGTATTATGTAGGCCAAAAGTGGCCTTGGATCCAGTTCAGTATTTGGACATACCGTGGGTATGGTCCGGGGTTTTGGTGTGACTGATCATCCACCTTAACTCGTTGCGTCACAGTAAAAATCCAATTCTAAATTATAGTTTGAAGTTGATTTTCAGTATTGTTCATTTTTGCCAGTTAAGTTAATTCTCTCATTTATTGCCATTTCTTGGCCAACTGAGTTATTGTTAAACATATTGCTATTGTTGCATCATTAATTCTCATTGTGCAGTTATATATATACTTGATGAGCCTTTTGCTCACTCTTGTTGTTAACCTTGACATTTCAGTTAAGCGAGAGGATGTCGAACCCCGAGACAGTTCGCATTAGGTTTTCGGATTCCACTGAGATCTTGGAGTGCACTTTTACTCAGGAGGTTGTTATTTATAGTTGTTTATGGACCTTAGAAGACCAGTGATGTATTAAATTTTATTATATTGGAAGTTGTAACCTTATGTAGTTTTGGGTTGTTAGTGATGGCTCCTTATCGGGGCGTCCTAATGACATGCAGTAGTTTGATTTGGCTTATCTTTTGTAGTATCTGTTTCAGACTGTAACCTGATGTGATCTTGGTGTTTAGTTCAGGGGTTGTTGTATTTATATTATTGTATAGCAGGTTTATGTTGTTCGTTAGAATGTGTGATGCCCAAAAACCGTAACCCCGGGTTTTTGAGGGCGTCACAGGTTGGTATCAGAGAGTACAAGAGAGTACAGGTTATCAGTCACTGAAACAGATATAGGTTAGAGTCCTAGGAGATATGGAGTATTTTTGAGCAAACTCATATCGAGTTTGAATTGCAGATCATCAGATGTGATCTTGACCTTGAGATAGGATGACCTTCAGATTATTATATATTGTCTATTAACATTGTTGTTGTGGCAGTCTTCTAGCACTCAGGGTATCGACCCAGATTCAGTAAAGGTTCAGGTAGTCCAGGATTCAGAGGGCACTTCCGGGGCAGGGCAGACCCCACCGGTCATTGAGCTACCTGATGATGTGTTTTCTAGGCCTTCGCACCTTAGGCCCGCTCTATTCCCTGTCATCACCCCACCTCGTTCATCCGTTCAGGATTTGCAGACTAAGGCATCGGTGACCAGGATGCTTGGTTCAGCCCGACTGTATGGTATGACCTCGGAGGGTAGGGAACCTTCTGTGGCAGAGCTACTTGAGTTAGTGAACTACTTGTTGGAGAAGCTCGATGGTATTGAGCATTGTGACTAGAGTTGCTGGGGGCAGTTGGGGATGAGGTCTTGTACATAGTGGCAGCAGATCTCATCAGTACTTATGCCTATATATATATATGACTTAGTGTGTAGATCATCAACAGCGTAGTGGGTGTATAGTAGGACCCAGTTTTGTTAGTGGTACTTAACTGCACTACTGAGTAGCGGATAGCTTGTCTTTCTGTTGTCTCATACTTTTGATGTATCCGAGCGTTTTATACGCTTAACCTGACACCTATATATGTCACTTTTGACGGCTCGCTATATTTCTGTCTCATATACCTGTCATTACCTTATGCATTTTAAATTGATTCTATCAATGCAACTCATATTTTGCTAACCTTGCTCAATTGTTTGATTTTACCATATTTTGTGATCTATCTTTCTTTATCCCTACAGGTTGTCACCTTCGAAGCCAACCTACCTTTCGATGCAGTATACATGCATCTGATATTATTGTTGATAGCTATTTCATACCCTGTGAAAACCTTATTGTATACCTTAGTATATTGCACAAAACCGTGAACCGCTTCTATCTATTGATGATTGAACCATTTTCATACCCTGTCATTATCATATTATAAATGTTGAACTAAATGAATTGCTTGTTTTATTTCAGAACCATGCCTCCCCGAAGAGCCACCCGTTCTAACAACCAGAACCCAGAGAATGATGAAAATCCTGTAAATACAAGGGGTCAAATGGACCCAGCTCTTGCTCAGATTCTTCAAGTCTTAACTCAGCAGACAGCTAGTCTGGCTCAACAGCAGTAGCAGTTAATGCACCAACAGCAACAATTTCAGCAACAGTTACTGCATCAGCAGCATCAATTTCAGCAGCAACAGCTACATCAACAACAGCAGCAGCATCAGGAACAAGTTGTGGCCACGGTAACATTTAAATCTTTCCAGGGTGTGAAACCACCTGAATTTAAGGGATCAGCAGATCCAGTGGAAGCTAGTTCATGGTTAAAAGAAATTGAGAAAGCATTTGCATTAGTCAAAGTTGGGAATGATCAGAAAACTGAGTTTGCGAGTTATCTTCTAAAGAATGAGGCTAATTTCTGGTGGGAAACTATGAGGGCAATGCAGCCAGCGGGAATTATTACTTGGGAGAGATTCAAGGAATTGTTTATGGAAAAGTATTTCCCAGGATACATGCATGATCAGATGGAGCTGAAGTTCTTGGAGCTCAAACAAGGTAACATGACTATCTCAGAGTACGAGGCCAAGTTCACAGAGTTGGCCAGATTTGTGCCAGCTTATGTTGATATAGAAAGAAAAAAGCGAAAAAGTTTCAGCAAGGACTAAAAGCGTGGATTCGAGGCAAGTTGGCTATTTTGGAGCTAGATACTTATGCGGCAGTGGTACAGAAAGCGATAATTGCAGAGACTGAAAGTGATATGTCCCAGAAAGAGAGGGAGGCAAGGAAAAGGAAAGCTGACAGTACTGAAGGAGGTCACCAACCAGGTAATTCTCAAAACCGTTTCAATAAGAAACCAGGATTCCAACCAGGAAGGGGCGGAAACTTTAAGAAGCCAGAAAATGCAAGTGTGGAGCAGGGCAACCGCCAACAAATTGTCAATCAGCAGAGGCAGCAGAGACCACCTATACTAGAGTGCAAGACTTGTGGGAAAAATCATTCAGGAATATGTCAGAAGCCTAACTCAGTTTGTTTCAAGTGCAACCAGAAAGGCCATTTCGCCAACGAATGTCGGAATCAGACTCCAGTTCCAGTTTCTAAGCCTCCGATCGTATGTTACAACTGTGGAAAGCCAGGACACATAGCAAAGAATTGTAAGGAACCAATGCCAGTCAACAAGATGCTAAGGATAGCAGGACGACCAGTTCCAGCACAACCTAGGGCAAGGACTTTTAACATGACTATGAAAGATGCAGTGCAGGATGCGGATGTAGTTGCAGGTATGCTTGTTGTGAACTCAGTACGTGCTAAGGTGTTAATTGATTCTGGAGATTCTAAGTCATTTATATCTAAAGGGTTTGCTAGTAAGTTGAATTGTGCCAGTAAAGTGTTATACAAAGTGTTACATGTCGAAATTGCTAATTGTGAACGAGTTCCTGTAAATCAAATATATCCTCAGTGTGAGATCGAAATAGTAAGGCACCGTTTCTATGTTGATTTGATACCTTTCAACTTGGGAGAGTTTGATGTGATATTGGGAATGGATTGGTTATCGGAGTACGATGCGCACATAGACTATAAGAACAAGAAGGTGACATTGAGATATCCAGACGGGAATGAAGTAGTGTTCAAGGGCCAAAAGCAAAAGAATGAATTTCTGACGATGATGCAAACAAAGAAGTTACTACGCCAAGGGTGTGAAGCTTATCTTGCCTATGTCGTGGACGTTAGCAAAGAAGCGCCGAGAATAGAAGAGATTCCAGTGGTGAGCGAATTTCCAGATGTCTTTCCCGACGAGTTACCAGGGTTACCCCCAAACAGAGAAATAGAGTTCACGATCGACTTAGCACCAGGGGCAGAACCTGTTTCCAAAGCTCCGTACAGAATGGCACCAGTTGAAATGAAGGAATTAGCTACGCAGCTGCAGGAACTACTAGAGAAATGAGTGATTCGGCCCAGTGTGTCCCCTTGGGGAGCGCTAGTGTTGTTTGTGAAGAAGAAAGACGGTAGCATGAGATTGTGTATCGACTATCGGGAGTTGAACAAGTTGACCATCAAGAACAGATATCTGTTGCCAAGAATAGACGATTTGTTCGACCAATTAAAAGGCGCCGTGTTTTTCTCTAAGATCGACTTGAGGTCAGGTTATCATCAACTGAAGATTAAGCCGGAGGACATACCGAAGACAGCTTTTCGAACCAGGTATGGGCACTATGAATTTTTGGTTATGGCTTTCGGATTGACAAACGCACCAGCGGCATTCATGGATTTGATGAACAGAGTCTTTAAGAAATACTTGGATAAATTCGTGATCGTGTTCATAGATGATATCTTGATATATTCCAAGACAGAAGAAGAGCATGCACAGCATTTGAGAATAACATTAGAGACTTTGAGACGGGAGAAATTGTATGCGAAATTTTCGAAATGCAAGTTTTGGTTACAAGAAGTTCAATTCTTAGGACATGTGGTCAGCAGTGGTGGAATTAAAGTGGATCCATCTAAGATTGAAGCCGTTATGAATTGGGGTAGACCAAAGACACCGACCGAAGTCAGAAGTTTTATGGGTTTAGCGGGGTATTATCGAAGATTTGTTCCAGATTTTGCCAAGATAGCAACGCCATTGACCAGGCTTATAAGGAAGAATGAGAAATTTGTATGGACGGATAAGTGTGAATAAAGCTTTCAAGAATTGAAGAGAAGGTTAGTGACCGCTCCAGTGTTAACGCTACCAGATGATCGAGGAAATTTTGTGATTTTTAGTGATGCTTCTGATAAGGGTTTGGGTTGTGTGCTTATGCAACATGGTGCAGTGATTGCGTATGCTTCTAGGCAACTAAAACCTCATGAGCAGAAGTATCCTACCCATGACCTAGAATTAGCAGCCATAGTTTTTGCCTTAAAGATTTAGAGGCATTACCTATATGGAGAGAAGTGTGAAATTTACACGGACCACAAGAGCTTGAAGTATATCTTTACGCAGAAGGAATTGAATATGAGACAGCGAAGATGGTTGGAGTTGATTAAAGATTATGATTGTTCGATAAACTACCATCCAGGGAAAGCAAACGTGGTGGCAGATGCCTTGAGCAGAAAGGAGAGACTAAACATGTTGACAACGACAGCAGAACTATGCAAGGAATTAGAGAAGTTGGAAATAGAGATTCGTATTCCTGAGTCTGATACTGGAATGATGTATGCGATGACTTTTCAACCTGAATTATTGGAAAAGATTAGAAGATGCCAAGAGGAAGTGATGAGTAGTAATGTGATTGAGTTGACAGGAGAAGAGATATGCAGTCAAAAGGATGATAAAGGAGTTCTACGTTTTTCTTCTAGAATCTGGGTACCTAATGTTGCAGAACTTAAGCAGGAAATTCTTCAGGAAGCGCATAATTCGAGGTATTCTATTCATCCAGGAAGCACTAAGATGTATCGAGATTTAAAACAGAATTTTTGGTGGCCAAACATGAAGCGAGAGATTGCGGAATGGGTTAGTAAGTGTTATACTTGTCAGAGAGTCAAAGCTGAGCACCAGAGACCTAGTGGGCTACTACAGCCGTTAGAGATTCCAGAATGGAAGTGGGAGCACATTGCTATGGATTTCCTGGTAGGTTTACCGAGGACAAAAGCTAATCATGATGCTATTTGGGTCATTATTGATAGATTGACGAAGTCAGCGCATTTCTTACCAATCAACGAAAGATTTTCAATGGACAAGCTGGTTCACCTGTATTTGAAAGAAATAGTGGTACGTCACGGAGTTCCAGTATCAATTGTATCCGACAGAGATCCTAGGTTCAATTCGAGATTTTAGAGGCAGTTTCAAGAATGCTTAGGCACTAAACTTAACATGAGTACGACGTATCATCCTCAAACTGACGGTCAGAGTGAGAGGACGATTCAGACAATTGAAGACATGCTTCGAGTTTGTGCATTAGATTTCAAAGGTACGTGGGACGATCATTTGCCATTAGTGGAATTCTCCTACAACAACAGTTATCATGCAAGCATTGGAATGCCACCCTATGAAGCACTGTATGGACGGAAATGTCGATCTCCTGTATGTTGGGAAGAGGTTGGTGAACGTAAAATATTGGGTCCAGAGCTGGTTCAGCAAACTAAAGAAGTGATCGAGCTTATTCAGAAGAGATTAGTAGCTGCTCAGAATCGACAGAAAAAGTATGCGGATCAATCCAGGAAAGATATGGAATTCGAGGAAGGAGAGCAAGTTTTATTGAAGATATCACCGTGGAAAGGACTCTTGAGATTTGGTAATAAGGGAAAACTTAGCCCGAGATATGTTGGTCCATTCGAAGTCCTCAAGCGAGTTGGAAAAGTTGCTTATGAGTTAGCCTTACCACCCCATATGCAGCACATTCATAATGTATTCCATGTGTCTATGCTTAAGAGGTATCACCCCGACTCTAACCATGTCATAGAGTATGAGCCTATAGAGATTCAACCAGACCTGTCCTTTGTGGAGCAGCCGATTCAGATATTAGATCGGCAGGAGAAAGTATTAAGAAACAAGACAGTGAATCTAGTAAAAGTTTTGTGGAGGAACCCCAAGGTTGAGGAATCGACTTGGGAACTTGAGGGTGAGATGTTAGCAAAGTATCCTCATCTATTTGCTTAGGCTGATTCTGAGGACAGAATCCTTTTAAGGGGGGAAGGATGTAAGATCCGGGAATTTAGGTACGAATTTCCTATTTATTTAAGTAATAAAAATAGTAATATATATTTATGTAGATTAATTTGAAAATTTTGCTACAATATGTGATTAAATGTTTAAATATTATTATGTGAATATGTGAAAGTGGTAGTATGTGTGAAATAATTGTTTTTATATTTATTAGTTAATTTGAGCCCGACCTAATTTGATTTAATAAAAATAGTTGAAATTTTGTTTTAATATAAATTTTGAGCATTTAAATATTTTTGAGTAATTACAGTATTTAAATTATTTTTATGAGTCAGAATTTATTTTAGTAAGTACTGAATAATATTTTTCGAATTATGAGTTTAAAATATATTTTTGTAATTATTAGTAAATTTGAGTCCGGCATATTTGTTCTAAGTAAATTAGTTTAAAATTCATTTAATTATGAATGTTGTGCATTTAAATGTTTTTTTTAGAATAATTTTAGTATATAAATAATTTTATTAGTTAAATTAATTATTTTAGAGTTTATTTTATTTAAAAAGAATTATTTTCAGTACCGTATTAATCCCGTAAATTACAGTCAGTGGGCTAATTAAAGTACTAGAGCCTTCATCCTTATCTTTAATCATCCTAATCTATGTTCATCGGTAAAAGCATATACACACGCACTCACATAACTTCCGTATACACCACCAAAATACTCAGCCCCCATTTCGATCTCTTCTCTCCACGCGCCATTTTTCTGTTTTCTGTTCACCCCGAAACTCCATCCCACCTCGTGCTTCTTTCGGCCGCTAGTCTCCACCGCAGTTCTGCAGTTCCGCGCGCCACCGTTGCCTTCTGTTCAAACTTCGGTCGCCGCCCTTCTTGTGCGTTTCCGACCGCTAAACACCACCAACCACCACTGCTCCGATTTCAAATTCTCTGGGGTATAATTCAAAACCCCTGTTAATCCATTCGTTTCTGTTCTTGTGGTTTATGTAAACTGAATCTCGTGGTTGAATTATGAGTAGTTAATTTTTGTTTTTTTCATTTATTATCGATGATTAAATCCGTTTTTTTTTCTGTTTATGTGTGATTGTATAAATTCGTTTTTCTGTTGAATTAGGATATATATGTATAAATTCGTTTTAGTAAATATGGATAATATAGATTCGTTTTGTTTTAGTTATTAGGTGATAATTTCGAAATTGTTTGTTTATTTCATTTGTTTATAAATATATAAATGATTTTATTATTTCGTTTTATTAATGATATATGAAGTAAATTCGTTTGTATTACTTAAGTGTCGCTACTACGAACGAATTTGGTAGTAATTAACTAGTAATTAGTTTTTGTGTAGTATGTGAGTATAAAATTCGTTTTATGAATTTGTTTCCTTTTAGTAAGTAATTACAAGTTCGTTTTTTTGTTTCTCTTTTCTTTTTAGTGTTAACTGCTTTTGGTATTATCTAATATTCTATTTCCTATTGTGCAGGTTCTTGAAGTGTATTAATTAGTAGTGTGGTGCGGAATTATAAATTATTTATAATTCTTAGTTGTTTTCAAATAAATTTAGATCGTTAGTCGTGTATCGAAATTTGATGTATTAAGGTTAGAATTAAATTTAAGTTGTCAATTAGTAGTGATAGTGATTAGTATTGTGGATTGCAGAGATTGATATACAGGTTATTATTGTGGGTTGTACTATGTGATCCGTCCTATGATTGGGGGCGCAGCATAGTACATGCGAAATTTCTGGCGAGTCCTGTTTACGAACGGGTCATGCCGAAATTTCGAGAAATATATTTTATTTTATGTACTTGTTATTTATTTTAAAATCATTAGAGTCTATAGAGTAATTAAATTTGATTATTCTTAATCAATTTTAAATAATAATAAGATTGATTTAATTGACCAATTAAATTAATAGTTAATTGGTGAATTTTATTAATCGATTATTAATTAATCTTGATTATCTATAAATCGAATTTAATTATTATTTTCAAGTGGTTTTACAATTTTAGTGTTTTATTATTTTGATTAATTGAGTTGATTAAATGAGTTGTTGGTTTTACTTAATTATATTTAATCCTGTGTTTATATATGTTTATTAAAATGTGATTAAATGCTACGTGATATTCGATGGTAATAAGTTAAGTGTTTAACTATTATTATGTTAGTGTCGAGTCAATGCATGCTTATATGCTAACTGCAATGTGTAGTTATTTGTTTAAATTAGTTATAATCGATTAGATTGCGCTGGGTAGTTAGTAATAGAATTGAGTTTAGATTATTGATTAGTAACTAAAATAGAATTTTATATTATAGAGACGAGCACCGGTAAAGGAAAGGAGAAAGCTCACATTCAGTAGTACCAGTATCTAGCATCAAGGCAAGTTACTCAACTTGTATTTTTTTGAAGCAAAATTCTTGGTTGCTATTTACTTATTGTTTCATAATCAGATTCTTTCATAATCTTGAAATTGAGACAGCCTATTGTTCTTACCTTGACAAATTCTATTTCATTCTATAATTCATACCTTGCAGCATCTTGTGATTGCCAGATTTGATTCCTAGTTCTTATTACTGAAATTGCGGTACCTTGTATTTGTCAGATTTACCTTGACTCCCTATGATTGAAATTGAACTCTTATGCATTTGTTTTACCTTAATTCAGTTCATAAAGTTAATCAGACGTTTGAAAGTAATTGTTTGAAGTAATGAGGTGGTCGATTGTTCCGACACCTAACTCCTAGTATTAAGTTGGAATTGGAAGTTTTTAATTAAAAATGAATTGTTTTTAAGGACTGCCGACGCCAGTCAGAGTACCAGTATTATGTAGGCCAAAAGCGTCCTTGGATCCAGTTCAGTATTTCGACATACCGTGGGTATGGTCCGAGGTTTTGGTGTGACTGATCATCCACCTTAACTCGTTGCGTCACAGTAAAAATCCAATTTTAACTTATAGTTTGAAGTTGATTTTCAGTATTGTTCATTTTTGCCAGTTAAGTTAATTCTCTCATTTATTGCCATTTCTTGGCCAATTGAGTTATTGTTAAACATATTGCTATTGTTGCATCATTAATTCTCATTGTGCAGTTATATATATACTTGTTGAGCCTTTTGCTCACTCTTGTTGTTAACCTTGACATTTCAGTTAAGCGAGAGGATGTCGAACCCCGAGACAGTTCGCATTAGGTTTTCGGATTCCACTGAGATCTTGGAGTGCACTTTTACTTAGGAGGTTGTTATTTATAGTTGTTTATGGACCTTAGAAGACCAGTGATGTATTAAATTTTATTATATTGGAAGTTGTAACCTTATGTAGTTTTGGGTTGTTAGTGATGGCTCCTTATCGGGGCGTCCTAATGACATGCAATAGTTTGATTTGGATTATCTTTTGTAGTATCTGTTTCAGACTGTAACCTGATGTGATCTTGGTGTTTAGTTCAGGGGTTGTTGTATTTATATTATTGTATAACAGGTTTATGTTGTTCGTTAGAATGCGTGATGCCCAAAAACCGTAACCCCGGGTTTTTGAGGGCGTCACAGATGAAGCCCAACAGGATGGTAATGTGGATGCCTGGTTGGATGCTAAGAGGTCAGTGAAGCTGAAGGATGCACTAGACTATCTCAGGGAAGACTATCTCACAGCTCTAGGATCAAATGCCAAGGGTCTTTCTCCTGCAGATATCTATGAGGCAGTGAATGAGGTATATAAAAGTCAATTGAAGGCTCTGCACTATATTGGGAAAGGTCTTCAATCAGAGGTCTACACTATCAAAGAGGAAACTGACCAATCCATGGCTCAGCTAAGGAATGCCTATCTCTCTGATTTTCCCAAGGTGGATGGCATCATCAAAGAAGTCAGGAAGACCACTCAGCAAGTGTCTACAATGGATCTCTCTCTAGATATGGTGGCTGAAAATTTGAAGAGAATGTCCACCAAGTTAGACAACCAACTGCAGTCTAACATCAATATCAACTCTATGCTCTCAGTGCTGTGGAAAAACCAGTATGGTGACAAACTGGTGGATGAGGAATCTGACGTAATGTCAATGGATCCTCAAACCAGTATGTTTTATGTATTTTAAGTAAAGCATGTCGTTAATAGTTAATAAGAGATTTTATAATGATTACGTTTATTATAAAAAAATCTTAACAAAAGATTTCATTACGTCAGATTCCTTTTAGCAGCACTTTCAATTGACATTATTACCACCACTTTAATTAAACTTGCATGTTGGAAGTTGTAAAGTTTTAGCTTAAAAGTTGTGCTACTGCATTGTCAAATCTATAACTATAAAAACATACATCTAAACAAGATTGAAACAACGTCTTTCCATATTCCAACAACACTGTTAGGCTCAAGACATGTCTGAATACCACCATTAACAAGCCTACACTATGTGACTATATCACACTACATGACCTAGTGAATTCTATCACTGGGATATAGTATAGGTCTCTCTATGTACTTGTCTTGTTCTCATGAACATTAGCTTGATCATGTATGCTCAGAATTATAATGAGCTTAGTAGGTTTCTTGCAAACTAGAATGTATATAGGCCATTGAATAATTGTCCAGGTAGAAGTTCAGAACTGTTCATGCAGCAGGATAGAGATGAATAAGGCCCTGAAGAAATAAGTTACAGAAATTTGACTAAGGCATTATATAGCAAAGTCAGAATAAAGCTATGTCATGAAGTCACCAATATCCATGTCGAGAAGTGCTGGATCGCATAGTCCATTTTGTTCAATGTCGTGAAGTCCTCAAGACTCATGTCGTGAAGTGTTGAAGTCAGCAAAGTCAAGATGTGCTAGATCGTGAAGTCCTCAATCAGCCTATGTCGCATAGTCATCAAATAGTCTATGTCGCATAGTCCTAAAAAAGGCTAGATCGCGAAGTACTCAAATGGCCTATGTCGCAAAGTCCTTGTTAATCCCAAATGACCTAACAGAATTGTAGAAGGGGGGGGGGGGGGGGTTGAATACAATTCTTGATATTTCTTAAACTTAAAAACAACTTACAAATAAAAACTGAACTTAATGTAAAAATCACAAGCACATAAATAATTTCAGTTGGATTGTTTGATGATCCAACTGAAGTGATTTTTATTGCGGAAATAATCTGTGATACAAAATGTACACAGCTACTCAGTTACAAGAGTGTAGAGAAGTATGCTCTCAAAGATAGCTAATACAATCTATTTGTTTTTCTTCTCTTTTTTCTATTTTAACTGCTACACTTGGTTATATACATTCCCAAGTTTACAATACTATTTTGGTTACACTAAAGTACACTAGTAATAACCATCAGTAGTTTGCTTTTCATTCCTTTTGTCCAATGGTCCTTGGAGATCCTTGCTTTTGTCTTCACGCTTATTATGATCATTCCCAAGAGCCTTATTGTAAATTGGAATGTTTCCTTATTTCCAGTAACCATTTTGATGGCTTCCAATGCACAGTACACTTCCATATCTCCTTTAGATCTGTTCAGTAAACTGTCACTATCACTTTGTCAACTATTCAAAAAGTAATAGTGATTCGTTGATGGCATGGAGATGTGTTTCGTTGATAGCTTTATTCTTCATTTCGTTGATGGTGTATTCCTCGTTTCGTTGATAGAGTAATCTTCATTCCGTTGACAGACTAATCTTCATACCGTTGATAGAGTAATCTTCATACCGTTGATAGAGTAATCTTCATACCGTTGACATGTCTTCACTTAGGCAAAATTACATGGCATAATATATTTACAATTCACCAACCTATTTTGCCTATCTAGTACTTAGTCAACATGACTTAGAAAAACCTATCTAATACATACAACAAATTGCATATCAAACTGTGAAGTATTGTACAGTGCAATTGCTACATCACTCATTTCGTTGATGAGCTTCCTGTCAACGAAACACTGCAAAGCATGCCATTTCGTTGACAGTTACAAAATGACTTAATACAAAATCTACTAAGTGTTTTTATAATTATCATCAAGAACAACATATTCCTAACAATCTCCCCCAATTTATGACTGATAGAATAACAGCCATAAATCAAGAGCCTTGATGATAACAAAAACACTCAGACATATTACACATGATAAAAGTAGAAATTGCATTGAGCTTCATTGAATTTAATTGAAATGCAAAGTAGAAAATCTTACACAACAAGTGCACAGAGTTGCTCCTCTAGACTGAGCAGATTTTTCATCTTTGCCTCTGTGGTCTTGTTTTCTTCCCTTTTCTTGCATTGTTCTCCTCAATTTGAGCTTGAAGTCTTCTGTAGAAAATCTTCTCTTCTTCATCTTGATTCCCCAACTTGGATTGCATTAATCTTAGAGTTTCATTGGATGCCTTCTCCAGTTGGTCTTCTATTCTGAAGAATCTTCTACAGTTGTCCTTATCTCTGAATTCCATCATCCAAAAAGGTTGGAGATGAATTATCTTTCCTATTTGAGGTGTTGGGTTTTATACTAAACTATTCATTAGTAGTATATAAACATTGTCCATTTTATTGAGAATCTTGATTGCATATTTTTACATTGTCTATTTATTATATATTGTGGATAATTTAGTATCAAATGGGATAATAGAAGATTAAATTATCAGTGTCTATATATAATATAAAGGGTTCACAGTTTAAGTGGAATTAGACAAACCACTGGAATAACTGAAGTATTATTTGGGAATAGTTTATCTTGACTATTAAATAATACTTGTATACTTTGTGTATATTGAACAAGATCAAATTTAGAATTGTTCCCTTAAACTGATTAAGAAGGTGAACTAAGATTCTATGTTATTATTAATGCTTAGGTTCTTAATCCGGATATAGTAATTGACACGTGTATATTATTTACATGCTTTGATTTATATATGAAATAATTCTTTTGAATTATATCATTATATTTTGGGTGATGGAATAATATATATGGTGAATATTATTCATTGAAGGAATCCGTGTCCTGATAATATTCGGGTTAATGATGTCCCCTTGAAAGCTCAAAAGGATTTAATTATGTGAAACCCTGCAGATGAATTTATTCCGGCATAATTAAATAAAGGTAGAGTGGATGATCAAGGATATAATATGTTAATTAAATGAATTATCAGTAATTTATTTAATTAATGGGCATGCGCTATTTTAAACATGGGGAATTTAATAAGCAAATAATATTGGAACCGAATTAATTAATTAAGTTGCGGTATTAGGAAAGGTAGTGCAAATATTAATTCTTTAGTGGATTGAATTAATATTTAATTACATTGGGCTAGGCCCAGGATGTAATTAAAAGGCCCAACCTAATTATCCATGATCCCTATTGTAGCCCTATATATATTCTTATTCTCTTCTTGCTAGGGTTGGTTAAGAAAAATATTGTAGCCACCTAGGAGCAAGAAGAGAGGTTAACTTGAGAAGACGGAGGCCACACTTCGCTCAAGGGAATTTGGGAATACAATAGAAGAGCGTGGAATCAACCGTTAACAAGGTGATTTTCTTTTCGCACTCATTAATTGTGTATCATAAAATGTAGTAGAACCCCAAGTCCGTGGTTCCCAACATGAGGGACCTTCAATACTCTGGGAAGTACACCAGGCTTGTTCCAGCTAGCTTTGATTTGGCAAATCTTGGAGACAACCTCAGACTTGGCTGTTTTGGTAAAACCAAAATCTTTCTTCAAACATTTAAACACAGATAGCAGTGTCTGATAGTCTTCTCCCAGAATTCTGTGTAGAGGCCAAACCTGTTCTCTCCCACCCTTGTAGACAAATACCAATCTCTCTGGTAGTTTGTAAGAAGCTTCTATTCCTCTCACTTCAACCAGGTCATCAAGATTGATATGAATGTCAGACTCCTCCCTGATATCAGTAATGTAGATGAAGTCTTCTGGGTTGGTAGGGGGTTTCTCAGCTTGTGGTCTCCTTACCAGAATTGGCTTAGCCTTGGTAGCCCTTTGCTTAGATTTCTTCTTTGGATCCATTTCAAAGAGGAATTTTGGAAAGTTGGCCTCATCAAACTCAATTGGCTCTCCCTTTGGATCAATTGGCTGATCATGGAAATTGACAGGATGATTAGGATCACAGGCTAACTTTACCTCTGAAACTGGATCAGGAATTGTTGGAGGTGCAATTGGTACAGAAGAGTCTAATGCAATGCTCTGAGAGTCATCATTCTCAAAGGCTATGTTTCTCCTAGCTCTTGCCTTTGGTTGCCTTGTGCTCTTCTTTGCACTCCTTTCCTCTCTTGCTTTTTCTTCTAGCTGTATTTCTTCTTCATCAAGAGATTGAGCAACTGCAAGGGCTTGCATTGCTGCTCTTTCTGACTCTTCAGCTTTAGCTTCAGCAAAGTTTGGGTGACCAGCCCAAACACAGATTTCTTGTCCATTCCTGTAGACAATTGCCATTTGCTTCCTTATCTCATAATCATTGCTTTCCTTGTTTTTTGTGATAAGTAGACCAAGAAGCTTGAGCTCATCTGGATAAGGTGTAGGATAGAAAATCCTTGCTATATTTTTGCCCTTCGGTTTAGCAGGGGACTTGGGAGATAAGCTTCTTTGGAGTGTAGCTTGTTCCACATCCCTAATGCATGAAGTTTGTCCTTTTTCCTTCCTTGGACCTTGAGTGACTCCATGTAGAAGGGGCTCTACCTGATAGAAAGAATTGGTATGTGGCTCCCATTCCGTTGACACTAGAACCATGGCATCCGTTGATGGTTGATCTGTTGATGGATTTGAGTCCTTTGTAGTTTCAGCAATTTTCTTGACCCTTGCTTCTATGTTGGACCAATGGTCTTTAATTTGTTCTGCAAGTCTCATCCTCATAGAAGCTTCCTGTATTAGGTCAATACCATCATTTTGCTTCTTTCCAAGCTCCCCCATTGCTAGTGGCTCATTTGGTAAGGAAATGGCTGGGACCATAACCTTTGTGATTTGAATGTCTAGCTCCTTAGATTTCTCCCCCTTTTTGTTATCATCAAAAGAGATGACTGGGAGTCCTTGAGCTGCCACTAGTTGGGCCAATAGTTGTGTTTGCTTCTCCTGTTCCTTTTGCATCTGAGATAAAGTAGCTTCCACCTTGTCCACTCTAGAAGAGAGAGTCTTCAAGGAGGTAGCCACTTCAGGTTCCTTAGAGAAAAACCTGGTCATCTTGGACACAGTGAGAAGAGGAAGCTTTTCATCTAGTGTTAGGTCCTAAAGTATCGTAGAAGGGGGGGTTGAATACGATACTCACTAATTCATCAAAAAATTCTTTCGAATCTTTTGCGGATAAATAAATTAGTATACTCTCAGTGGGTACGTGTTCAAGTGAAACGAATAGCAATTTGATTTCTTCGGATAGATCTATGTAGGTTCTCGAAATCAAATCAACCAAGCCAAACACAAGCAATTCGGGGAATATATTGTTTTATAAATATAAACCTCGAAGGGTGCTACAAATTCTAATCCGTAGGATTAGCGGCAAATAGTTCAAGCTCACTTAATACAAACACGGATTAGAGTTTAAGGCTGTCTACGAATTTATAAATATTCCAGCTCTTAAACTCTTCTCCGGCTATCTCTCTCTGTCAAAACTATGAACTCTAAAATGAACTACTGAAGAAGATGAACTTCTTCTGTCTATTTGTAGACTTTTCAAAACCAATCTTCCGATAGATTTTGCTTCGACCAATCAGAATGCAGCAGGTGTCCAATCTACTTTTTAGAATAATTAAAAACTATCGAAGGCTTTGTTTTAAAACAAAAACCATCGAAAGTTTTGTTTTAAAACAAAAACTATCGAAAGTTTTGTTTTAAAACAAAAACTATCGAAGGAGTATTCACCTGGCCAATTTGAAAAACCAAAGGGGCTTATTTCGTCCTTTTGTGTAATTCGTCCTGTAGTCTGACAGCTCCTTAAAAATGCTTTTCGACCCGCACAGCTTCTAATCTTAATAAATAAATAATTAATTTAATCCAGAAAATATATAAATAAATATCTAATAATATGTAGATATTTATAAATATAATTTTCTAATTAAATAAAATATTTAATTATTTATTTAAATCCTTATAGTCCAAGCTGCGGTCTGTGAGTGTCTGGAACTGGACTCCTTTTGCTTAGCAAACCATATATCAATTCCAACCGGGGTTCCATCTTTCCAAATATCTCAACCTGCATTTCTTTCGGGTTTATTATTTTCATAACTTTGGCTCAGTGGGTTCCTGTAGCTGTTTGGACGTATCCTGTTCTGACCTGTTTTCTCCTATAAATTCCTTAGAACTTTCAGGGAGAACCAAGTCTGACTGTATCAATTTCTTCTATAGAATAGATATGTAGATCATCCTCGTATGTGTTGACGCCTCGTGCAACGGTCTGGTTCACAGACGACTAACAGTGATTCAAACCTTCACATCTTCATTTCAATACAATTGACAAGTCGCTGCATTCTTGATTGCTTCAAACACTAACTGTCAATAAACACGTGTACCTTCACTGGAATCCTTACTGGTATTCAGACAACGTCTTCATATTTTCTTTTAAACCTATGTCCTTTACCCCGTATACATTGCTTTCGGATTCCTATGCTTCCTACACTGTCTATGTCACAATCAATGCTAATACACTGAAATCTTCTAGTGGCACTGTATACTGAATCTTCAATACTTTTGAAACCCTGAATGTCTTCAACCCTTATTCTTCACTGAGGCATGAACATGATAATGAACTTCTTTCAGTGACCCTTAACTAGACTTCAGAATTACTTCTTGTATCTTGATTCCTTGTATTTGCCCTATCTTCATTTCTTCCTGATTTCTGTGTAGTCGTAGTATTATTTACATGTCATGTTCTAGTGTTGAGTTATCATCGATACATTGAGTTCCTGTACACACTGCCTTGGAATCTCACCAACAATCTCCCCCTATTTGATTGTTAAACTAACAAACAAATAAATAGAGAGGATAACTCAACTAACAACTAGAAAAAGTACCTTTCCTGGACTTGTAAATAATGCTACTGGTTTTTTGGATCAAATTCTTCACTTCCAGATTTCTTGTTCAAACTGAAATGATAGATGATTGTTCTTTTAGGACTGAACTGATATTCATGTAGTAACTCATCTTCAATTCTTTGGTTCTTTAAATCTCTGCCAAATAATCCTTCTCAGTCTTGAAGTAATCATCAGCAGCTTCTCGAGATTCTTCAGTGGTAATGAATATGTCTTTGTCTACCACTTACTGAAGTATATCTCTCCACTTCTCTCCATTCGGAGTTCAGCGGCTTCTGTTGTACAACCATATTTCCTTTCTGAAAAGCACATATCTCCCTTGCTTCTCCTCCTTTGGAATACAGCTTCTCCCCCTATGGAATACAGCTGCTCCCCTTAGAACAGTGGTGAACCAATACCACTTCTCTGTCTTCTAGGAAATCTACCACTTCTCCCCTTAGTCTCTCCCCAATAGTGGAAAGATCAATAGAATTGTGGTGTGGTGTACCTCTACTTTTTCTTACCACTTCTCCCCCTTAGTTGAGGAATCCTCCAATAATCTGATTATAACTCATTTCTCCCCCTTAGTTAAGAAAATAAGTTTTCCTGGGTCTTGAAGGAATTCTCATGTAGCATCTGTTAGAAAAGAAGTAGTAATATGTAGTCTGATCAATGATGCCCTTTAAATACTGCAAGATGGCTTCACCGTCGATCGTCCTACGAACCAAATTTCCTGACATCTTCCTTATACCTCCCAACTGTTAGATCACACTTTTAGGGCCCTAAAACAACCAAATGTTAGGTCCCGAAATGAGGTCTCAACTATTAGGTCTTTAAAGGTAAAACATTACGAACCAAGTTCAAGGGATAGGGAATGGGATTTGGTGTTTCTCTTTCTTCCTCACTGTGAGTGTGTGATTCTGTTTCGTGTACCTCACTAGTGTTTCACTCTTATCTCTCAGAGCTTCAGCATCCAAATGTACCTGCAAGGAAAATCACCATAGCCATCCTTAAGGAGGTCACTGGTGGTGTAATGGGATTTCGCAAATCCCCGTCCTTGGTTAAACCAAGTTGTTGATCATCTTGCGATGATCTTTCCTTAATAGGATCCGGAGTTTGAATCTCTGGGGGGTTGGAATCAGGCTCTATTGAGAACAGAGGCCCTGAAACTCCCTCTGAAGTCTGTGAAGAGTTTTTCTCAGGTAACTCCTCAAATGAAATTGAGTCATTGTCACCGAGTTGCCGATCTGCACCTACGTCAGACCCTGTACCCGCAGGATCCAGATATGTTCCATCTGGGGAGTTAGGCAATGACCCTTTAGATTTTGCATTGGGGTCAGAACCTTCTCTCGACGTCTGTGAAGACTCTTGGTTCATTAAAGAACCTTCAACCAGTGAACCTGACCGTAAAATGGTCGGAACACCAGTTGCTTCCGTCAATTTTCCTTTTTCTGTTTGGGATAGGGGTTCAGATATAGCTTTAGTAAGAGCTGCCCAATCAGCTTCAGAAAAATCAATAAAGGGCGCTTTGGATGAGAGAAATGAACTATCAACAGTTGCCTCGGTTTTTGTTCTTCTCCTTTTAGATGTAGGCAGAGCTGTTGTTGAAAGGTGTGTCTCCTTATGTGGTGCTGCTTTGGCACTATCTCCCTCTACACTCATGGATGTCTGAATATTGGGTATAGGAGGGTAAGGAGGTTCGTTTGTGGTTTCATTTGGCTCTTCCAAAGGCTCTTCGACCGTGGTTAGAGATTGTGGGTTGCAATCTCATGGTCTGGATGGCCACTGAGGGCTCTGGATCAACATCCATTGTTGTGGTTCAGGAGCCAGTTCAGGTTGAGGAATGTTACCTTCATTTACCTGTTCCCCTGGGGGTAGAAGTGGTAGGGGCACCGTTCTTAGATATTCAGTGAGAACAGTGGGTACCCCTGGAAGATGATTCTTTCTTATCAGAGCGGTTATTGCATTGCTCTTCATCTTCATGCACTCCATGGTCTCCTCTTTGGCGAATGTCTCACGCTCATCATCTGTTAAGATATCATTGAGAATTAGCTGTAGGAACCTAGGATAGAAACAAAGCACATCATCTATGCATGTTCTTTCATCCAGTGGTCCCATGTCAGGTAATGCTTAAGGAACTCTCCCACAAAGAAGTTAGGTTGTTGACTTCTTCTGAGAGTGAAGAAAGCATGTATCTCCTCAGTTGTGGGATCCGGAACATGGTTTTCTATAGAAAAATGTAGTATTCTGTTAAAGTCATGTTCCGTCACCCTTATTGTTCTGCCCCCTGGCACAACAAAACTGAAGGATCTTACGTTATTCTCACTTGTATCCGTGGCGGTTGTGTACAACGCAGTCAATTGATCGATGCAAAGGACTACGGGAGTACTCAAGGCATATGCCACTAATGAACGTGTGTTCAGAAACTCTGCCCATGCACGAAACTGTAAATTCGCAATGGCTTGCAAGTTTTGAAACGAGACATGATTAGTCTTGGTTACTTTTAAACCAAAACTAAAACCAATTAAATTTAATTAATTATTACTAATTAATCAAACTTGACACAAAATACCCTTAAAACAAAATTACCCCTTTTCCTAAAAAAAAAACACAACTTCGAATCACTATTATCAAGAACCCTACTTTTGGTAACACAAATAATCAGAATTATCTGAAGAAATCAATTGAAAACAATAAACTTCTAAAGAACAATAGTGAAAATAGTTTTCTTATAAACAAGTTCTTGAGGCAGTGATGTTCTTGGTTATATGTATTCTAGTAAGTATAAACAAAAGCCCTTAGATCTGATAATAAGAAAACAAACGTAAGGGGTTGTTAAATACTTATTGAATTGACAGGGGCAATATTGTCTTTACAGTGTTCGATGTTTTTAATAGTATGTTCGATGGTTTTCAGTTGGGGATAAAACTGTCAACTTTACTCCGATAAATTTTGAAAAATAACGAAGAGTTTGAAAATCAGAATTTAAAAAGTTTTTCTGAAAAACTATCGAACTTGTTACCTTTTAAAGCCTGAAAAACTATCGAGGGATCCTTTGTGGAAAAACTATCGAGAATTAAAATAAAGGAAAAATTAATTCTCTCAGATAGATTTTCATTTTAATTCAAAAACCATCGAGAATTTAGATAAAGAATAATGAAATTCAATTCGATGCTTTTTCAAATTTTCCTCAAAAAGTATCGAGAAATGTTTTCAATAGTTTTTCTTTTTCCTTTTCAAAAACTATCGAAAATTTATTTCGATAGATTTATCTATGTACTTGAAAAACTATCGAATTTCCTAAATTCGATATTTTTTGCTTCTGTCTTCATTTTAAAACCTGTTCTTGTTTTAAAATTTAGACTGTTTTATTTCCTGTTAAGTTTTAATTCTAATAAATCTTTTCAAATTTACCAAAATCAATTGTCAACAGAAAATTCACATTTTTCTCAGAATAAAATCGACTAAATATCATTGAATGATATTAACCAATAAATTATGCTGCATATTTATTTTATGTATTTTAAATTATGGAGCAAATAAGATATTGAACTGCTTCAATTTCCATAATTCAAATTTCATTAAATAAATAATAATAAATTAGTACTAAATATCTATGAGTTAGATATTAGCACTAAATTATTAAGATGAGGACTGGATGTTAAATAAATTCACAAGTCCTTAAAATATGAACAATTTTATACTTGTGAACTTATTCAAGAGTTTCTTGCAGATGAGATTTTCAAATAAGGTGTGTGTCTGCAAGTTACTCTATGAATTGAAGACATGCTCTCGAAAGAAATGATACCTATTGTCAAGGTGCATTGTCGTGGATTGTTCCACAGAGTTGTTGGAGATAAAGTTATTTCCTGAAATAATAACAAGAAATCAATCTTCCTCCACGAAGTTGACAGCTTCTAGAGATGCTCCTCCTGTCATTCAGAGATGCTTCTCCTGTCTTTCTTACAACCTGCGTATTTTATATCTAAATAGCTAAACATGTTAACAAGTATCTTTAGGGTACCATATACTGAGATTTGGTATTCCCTTAAGATATCTCAAAATCATGTTGATAACTATAAGACTAGATTTTTGAAATCCACTTGGAACCTTGCACATTGGCAACTTGAGAATAAAATATGTGTTGTCAATTTGCAGCTAATAACTTAATGAGACGCATACCTCTCTAGCTTGTCATTTCTGTCTTTTACCTGATTTGTCCTGATCAAGCTTTAGTGGCTGCTGTTGGTAGGGAGTCTTGGCATGTCTAGAATCTTCTCAATTGTGCACATTCAAAAGATTCTTGACTTACTTTTATTGCCATCACTCTTTTGGCTTACTTGTGCTCCTAAAAGAATTAATCTTCTGGTTTGCTCAAAGTAAATCCAAAAAGAATTGCAACTTTCCCAACATACTCATCTTGTACATTCTCTGCAATGACTTGGCAAATTTCTTGCACAAGTTTTCGTTAGTAGACCAACATATAATATAATCATGATATCACTGCACATATATGACATTATGTTTGTGCCTTATGACAACTCTAATAAATTCATATTCTGTAAAAGTTCAGTTAGAGTGTCATACCATGTCTTTGACGATTGCTTGAGTATTGATACCGGTTCATACCAATCTGTAGTGATCTTGTGAAGAGAAGTTATACAACGTCCAATTGATCTGCAACAGCAAATGCCAGGATCTGTTGTACATTGACTTCTTCTACTATCACACCAATCAGGAGTGCACTTGATCATATTCACCATACAGATATATCCTGATATCCTCAAGTCTCGTCACTGGTGCTTCTTGTTAGATACTGCTTCCTAATAGTAACCTAGCATCCAGTTTGGCCTTGTCCCTTATAACAATGCCAATTTCATCCAGTATTCTGGATACCCATCTTGTTCCAATAATAGATTTTCCCTTAGGCCAGCTTCCAAACTTTCTGCCTTTCAGATTGATTGAGTTCATTTTGCTTTGCAATCACCCAATCTGGATCCATCAGAGCTTCTTTACCTTTCTTTGTTTCTTCTTCAGAAAGAAAACCAAGAAAATAATCATTCATACTCTATAGCTCCAGTCTTTACTCCACCACTAGGATCACTAAGAACTAGACATCAGGAATGATATTGAATCTAAACCCTTTGTCTTGACAGATACGTTCTTGAAGTGTCCTCTAGATATTCATTGTGGTGTTGATCTGACTAATTGATCCTTCTTTTGCTCCCCCTAAGCTGTTACTGGGATTTCCTGAGAATCCTCATCCTCGCTGAGTGGTTCTGTTGAAGTACTGAGCTGTGTAGTTAAACTACCATTACCACTGCTTGGATTTGAATCATCATTACCATTAATTTCACACATAACAGCTGAGAGCTTGGAGTTGTTGAACACCATATTCAGACTTTCAATCACCTCTTGTTGATTAATCAAATTTACCTCGTAGGCTTTAGATTCCACTGATTAGCCGAGGAAAATATCCTTAAGAGCCTTAGCTGCCAATCTTGCCAAGATGCTTACTTGTAAAACATTTTCCTCCAAACCCCTGAAAGAAATTCAGAGTTTGCTTCTATTGGCCATTACAGGGTCTTCCTGTATTTGTTACTGATCATGGAAATGTGATTAATCTCATCTGTGATGTCCTGTCCTTCAGATTGAATAAACAACACCAGTTTGTATTAAGAGTAGTCATCAACCATCACTGAAGTATATCTTTACTTTGTTGTAGATAAGACATTAACTAGTCTGTAGAGTTCCATACGTATCATCTGAAGCGGCTCAGTAATGCTTATCACATTATAGCTTTTCTGTGATGTTTCTTTGACTTCCCTTAATGACATGCCTCATATATTTCATCTAGCTTGAATCCCAGATGAGGCAGTCCTCTCACCAATACCATCTTTAGAAAAGAGTTCCTTGTATTGTCATGCAAGGGTGAGAGCTTCTCAACCTTCCTGCTTGAGATAAAACACTGCTCCTTCATTGAATAAAAAGATTTGTGCTTTGAATCTTCAGCAAGAGAGTTGCTTCTAATTGTTATCCTTGACTCCAATTATTAGTTGTTATCAATGATACCAATTATTGTAAACATGATGACATTCCATTTCAAACGTAGCCATGTCCCGTGATGAAAACCTTTGCTGTCATCTCCAAAGATTATTAACGGAACAGCTTTCTCAATCACATTTGATGGCAAGATCTTTCTTCGATCATATGTCTTCAGTAGTAAAGACCAAGAAAGCATATAAATCGATTAACCTGATTTGCCTGCACTCACAAATGGATTGACAGTTCTTGGTACCCAACTTATTTGCTTGGGTCCAGATGGATTAGAGATTTTGCTTTTAAAAGTGGTAACAACAGCTTCAACCTATACATGCTTATTCTTATCTCTGACTGACCTTGCAGTCGTTGCTCTAATGTAATTCTTAAACATGCTTTTTCTATGATTAATGCAAGTTCTAAGATATGCATTCATAATATTTAAATAAGCAAACATGTTAATAAGAATAAATGGCATACATTGAGCATTTTGACATTGCAGATAAGAGATGTGCAAATTAGGCATGTTCTGCATTTTAGAAAATTCAGTACTTTCTACTTTAACCAATATACACAAGTGTAACAGGTAGCAAGTAGATTTACAGATATTCAATAATTTTCTAAGCACACATGGAATAAAAGAATTAACAATTAAATCACTAATTCTATCTAATCCATTCTGTTGTTGTATGGCATCTAACTTTCTCTATTACCTAAGTCAGTTTTAGATACAGCTTGGTGTTCTACAAATTCTACTGACTCTAAAGGTAATTCCTCCATCCTTCAAACTGATTATCCCTTAACAAACAATTCAGAATAAATGAGCAAATCTTGTTCTACTAGGGATACTGAAACTTAGCTTTACTAAGGTCTTATGTGCCAGAAACTTAACCCCTAAAACTAAGAGTTGTTTCTTAAGAAAGCTTCTATCTCACTTGCAAATATTATTCTACAAATATTCATACACACATATATAAGTTCTCCTATGTACATGCTTTGAATATTGAGAATTAAATACTGCATTGGTTCAAGGAAAAGATACCTGAGATATGTGAGGTGAATCATCTTCAGAGATTGCTATGAAAGCAAGATATCCATGATCTTCTCGTCATCTGATCCATCCCAACTCTTTCCTTAAGCAACATAAGTTTTGTGCTGATGCTTCTTCAACAAAGCATTCCACTTCTGTTTCAGCTATTAACTGAGTCCCTATTCTTCTTTGTTTGTTAGGCTTCTTCATTGTGTAGCACACCCTGATAGTTTCTCGTTACATAGTTCTTATCATAGTTGAAACTATCACTCTTGTTTTTGTTACCATCTCAGTCTGTAACTACCTCTTTGAACTGAATCCTGAAGAATCTTTGCTTCGTAATAAATAAGCCTGATCCATGGATGTGGCTTTTGTACTCCTTCTGAATCTGATGTGACTAAACTTCCTTGACAAGTGAAACACTGATCTTTAGTCTAGTCTCTCGAGGTTTTCTACCTGAGCTTCTTCTGATTCAGCTACTAGTAATTCTTCTATTCTGTTCTGAGGTTCCAACAATAATGCTCGTTACTGAGATGTTGGTTTGTCCGTTCAATTCTCTAACACCCTTTATTTCTCCCTTCATAATCTCTTTTGATTTGATTAAATCTCCTTAGAAAAAAAATTATATCCGTAGAAACTTCTTCCTGAAATCAGCTTCATGGTCATCTTTTTCTTCGAAAGATAAAAATCAGTTTAACACCCGGAGGAATCTTCTTCTACAAGCCCTTGAGCACCCTCAATTTAATACTTAAGAAAAATTTAAATATTCAGAATTTTTAAATTTCCTTAAAAATAAATTAACCAAAAATAAATATTTACAAAACATTTAATTTTCAAGAATTTCGAATTTTCTTAAAAATTAAATCATGTAAATTAATATTTAAGAAAAATTAGAATTTAAGAAAATTTTTTTAAAAAAAAATTCGAAATAAATAAATAACTCAGAAATATATTAATTTGGGGTGCTTTTGTAAAGCTGGCCAATTCAAGCACTTCGATTGTTTTTAAAACAAAAACTATCGAAGAAACTATCATCCATTTCGATAGTTTCTCAAAACTAAACAAATGGTTAATGGCTAACCATTTTTGAAAAAAGCATTACCACTTCGATAGTTTAAAAAAAAACTATCGAAGTCACCATACTACTCAGACTCAAAATTGGCCACCTAAATTGACTACAATTCACAAATTCTAAGGGGTCTCTTTAGCACACTACAAATTGCTCTGTGCCGCACCTCTAAAATAAATTCATAACATAAATTAAATTTACTTAAGTTTAAAATATAAATTTATTTAACTTGAATTTATAAAATAAATTTATTTAAATTAAGTTAATCAAATAAACTTATTCAAGTTTAAATAATGAACTCATTTAAATTAAATTTATAAGATAAATTCATTTTAACTTAAATTTATAAAATAAACTTATTAAAATATAAATTCATAAAATAAATTTATTTAGAAGTTGGCCTCCTCAGAATTCTTGTCTGACTGGTCTAAAATACCCGGATCTAATCTGTATGTCGATTAACAAGCTCTGATACCAATTGTTAGGTCCTAAAGTATCGTAGAAGGGGGGGTTGAATACGATACTCACTAATTCATCAAAAAATTCTTTCGAATCTTTTGCGGATAAATAAATTAGTATACTCTCAGTGGGTACGTGTTCAAGTGAAACGAATAGCAATTTGATTTCTTCGGATAGATCTATGTAGGTTCTCGAAATCAAATCAACCAAGCCAAACACAAGCAATTCGGGGAATATATTGTTTTATAAATATAAACCTCGAAGGGTGCTACAAATTCTAATCCGTAGGATTAGCGGCAAATAGTTCAAGCTCACTTAATACAAACACGGATTAGAGTTTAAGGCTGTCTACGAATTTATAAATATTCCAGCTCTTAAACTCTTCTCCGGCCATCTCTCTCTGTCAAAACTATGAACTCTAAAATGAACTACTGAAGAAGATGAACTTCTTCTGTCTATTTGTAGACTTTTCAAAACCAATCTTCCGATAGATTTTGCTTCGACCAATCAGAATGCAGCAGGTGTCCAATCTACTTTTTAGAATAATTAAAAACTATCGAAGGCTTTGTTTTAAAACAAAAACCATCGAAAGTTTTGTTTTAAAACAAAAACTATCGAAAGTTTTGTTTTAAAACAAAAACTATCGAAGGAGTATTCACCTGGCCAATTTGAAAAACCAAAGGGGCTTATTTCGTCCTTTTGTGTAATTCGTCCTGTAGTCTGACAGCTCCTTAAAAATGCTTTTCGACCCGCACAGCTTCTAATCTTAATAAATAAATAATTAATTTAATCCAGAAAATATATAAATAAATATCTAATAATATGTAGATATTTATAAATATAATTTTCTAATTAAATAAAATATTTAATTATTTATTTAAATCCTTATAGTCCAAGCTGCGGTCTGTGAGTGTCTGGAACTGGACTCCTTTTGCTTAGCAAACCATATATCAATTCCAACCGGGATTCCATCTTTCCAAATATCTCAACCTGCATTTCTTTCGGGTTTATTATTTTCATAACTTTGGCTCAGTGGGTTCCTGTAGCTGTTTGGACGTATCCTGTTCTGACCTGTTTTCTCCTATAAATTCCTTAGAACTTTCAGGGAGAACCAAGTCTGACTGTATCAATTTCTTCTATAGAATAGATATGTAGATCATCCTCGTATGTGTTGACGCCTCGTGCAACGGTCTGGTTCACAGACTCTAACAGTGATTCAAACCTTCACATCTTCATTTCAATACAATTGACAAGTCGCTGCATTCTTGATTGCTTCAAACACTAACTGTCAATAAACACGTGTACCTTCACTGGAATCCTTACTGGTATTCAGACAACGTCTTCATATTTTCTTTTAAACCTATGTCCTTTACCCCGTATACATTGCTTTCGGATTCCTATGCTTTCTACACTGTCTATGTCACAATCAATGCTAATACACTGAAATCTTCTAGTGGCACTGTATACTGAATCTTCAATACTTTTGAAACCCTGAATGTCTTCAACCCTTATTCTTCACTGAGGCATGAACATGATAATGAACTTCTTTCAGTGACCCTTAACTAGACTTCAGAATTACTTCTTGTATCTTGATTCCTTGTATTTGCCCTATCTTCATTTCTTCCTGATTTCTGTGTAGTCGTAGTATTATTTACCTGTCTTGTTCTAGTGTTGAGTTATCATCGATACATTGAGTTCCTGTACACACTGCCTTGGAATCTCACCAACATCTAGCCTCCTGTCATTAGCATCCTTGAGGTTGCTAATGGAATCCTTGATTTCTGTAGCTTCAATCCTTGTCTGTAGCATCTGTAGCCTTTGGATTTCCAGAGAATCCATGATGGCCTTGTAGAATTTCTTGTCCCTTGCATTTGCAGACTCATGAGCTAGATATGCCTCATTGTACTGCCTTGAGATAGCAGAATCTAGAGTGAATCTACCATGCATATCCTGAGAAAGCCAGTCTGGTCTAGGAGGCACCACAGAAGTCCCAGTCTGTGAAGTAGTGGCCACCTGTAGATTGTCACCATAGCTGTCCTCATCATCAGAAAAGTCAAAGTCTCCACTTGCTGCAGCTCCTGGAGGTAGATTGGTCAAGGCATCCTTTGCTCTTTGCATTGATGCAGTTGTATGAATTAGGTTTAGTGACCTTTCTGCCTCCACATTGCCCTGCTGAGCCATAATTTGATAGGCTGGCACGGGATGAGTAAAGGTCTCAGGATCCAGGGAAATACTATCCAGAGTTTGTTGATAATGCTCTTGGAAAGTAGGTTCCCTTTCTCCCTCACTGACCTCCATTAACTCACTTGCAATGGCTGCTTCATCCCTTATTGCTCCTGTAGTCCCTTCTCTCTCTCCTCTATTTTCTTGCATCATGGGCTCCCCATGGCTCACACCTCTCACACCCTCACCTTCACCTACTAAGGTGGAACCCTCAGCCTCTCCTTTTGCCTGACTGGAAGAAATAGTCAGCCTCTCACTCTCAACCTCTCCTTTTGCATGGCTGCAAGCCAGCCTCTCAGTTTCACTCCCTCTCAATCCTAGAAGTGTCTCAACTACCACTAGATCATCTGTACTAGTTGTGGAAACAACTTGATTTTCAATTAAAGGTGCAGAATGAACTATCAACGGTATGGTAGTTTGAACTGTCAACGGTATGGATACCGTTGATGGAGAAACACTTGTCAACGAAAGAGACTGTTTCGTTGATGAAGTCAAGAAAGCACTTTGAGAAAGTGAAATTACAGTAGAATCTGTGGTGATTGATTTAAGAGATTGTTCCACAGATCCTCTTGTAACTTCAGAAAAGGATGATTGGTGGCCCAACAAATCACTTAACAAGTGATGGTCACCAATGTCAGAGTGGGGCTTCTCCAAGAAAAGAGTTGGAGAATCAGGGATAGATGAATGGATCATATCCACATATAATGATTGAGTTGGTGAATTTTGAGGAGTTGGTTCAAGATTTATATTTAAAGAATGGGACTGTAACCCCAGAGTAATGATAGGGGTTACATCAAACTGAATTTGAGAAACTGGAAGTGTTGCTTCCAGTGTGTGTGCACCCTGTGAAACCTGGGATTTTTGCTTCACTCTCCTTTGGTATTGGGAAATAGTAGACTGTGGGCTTGAAGTGTCCCTTACCCTCTTGGAGTGTGCTCTTGGAGGAGAGCTTGTTTCAATAATTACATCCTTTTGGGAGGATGCAATTAGACTTGTGATTAAATCCATATTACTCATTGTGCCTTGTTGGGAAGACACAATGGGGCTTGGCTGGATCTCACTCATCTTTCCTTCCTTATCCTTAGGGTTTCTTTTATGTTCACCCCTTACCTCACCTCTCACAGCACCTACAACACTCCCCTTAGGTTGTGTAGTGGATTTTACAACAGGTGCCTTTTGGGAAGCACCTGAGGTTGGCTTGGAGGATTTCTTTGATTTTGGTTTTGTTGCTGGGGCAGGAGCCTGTTGGGTCACAACTACAGACTCCACAGCAATAGGACTGGGTGATACAGTTGAAGTAACAACTATACTAGAAGGGATAGCAGTAGTTACCTCAATTATTGGCAGATACACCACTGGAACATCACCATTGTGGTTCAGCCTCAGTATGTCTGTCAATACTCTCTTTTCTTGCACAAATCAATCAAACCTAGACACGGGGTTAGAGATAACCAATGGTGCTGGACTAACATGGTTAGCCAACATCATCAGAAATCTAGCATAATAGATATTTTTCTTCCTATTTGCCTTATCAGCCAACTTAGCACCAATTTCATACATAAGTTGGGTGCTAAAGTTGTAATATCTATCAGTTAGGAGCATGGTAAATAGAATCAACATGGAATTAGTTAATGCATCAAAATTACTAATTTTACCAGAAAAGACTTTAATGAATGCATCAGCTAAATAACTGTATTCCCTAACCAAACCTCTCCTAATTATCTTACCCAAATTATCAGTAGGCAATGAGTAGTTTATGGAATTTAGCATGTTAACCATTTCAGTGAATGTGGGCAAAGCAGAGCAATTATTTTCAGGAAGGTGTAAGCATGCTTGCAACACATCAGAATTAACTATATACTCATTACCTTGGATGGTGAATTGCAGAGTGCAATTTGTCCCACTGTACTCACATGAGGTCCACATTTCTTCGATTATCTCATTGTAGAGTGGTGTAGAGTGAAACATTGCGTAGCTCAACTTGCAATTTTTCATGAAGTCCATCATTTTGAAAAACAGACTGTTCGGGCTTCTTTGACAACAAAGGGGATGGAGTTGTTTTTCTCATAGATAAACCCTCCAGCAGACATGAGCTTGACTATGGGTGCCATTGTTGAGTGAGAAAAAGCTTCGAACTGAATTGCTTGTTAGAGAGAAGAAGAGAGAAAAGCCTTTGGAATTTTTGAGAACAGGTAAAAAGGAAATTAAGGTAAATAGAATTTCTTAAATACTCCCCTAAAAATTCTCAGAAAATGAGTCCAATAATAAATGTAAATTACTGGATTGGCTTAAAAATATAACCGTTACTCTTAAAGTATTACCATGATTTATACTTACAGGGGTGTATGCATATATCGTGGTAAAAGACGTGTCAAATCTCAACGGTTCAGATTAAAAGCGCTATATCAACGAATCAGAATTGGGCGTTTAAGGACCCGTCTATTTCGTTGATAAAGCTGCGTTTCGTTGATATAAAAGAGCTATCAACGAAACACCCAGAAAAATGCTAAGACTGTCAATGAAATGATGCGTTTCGTTGACATAGTAATTTTGACTTAGACAAAATTTCACTTTTTCCTGAGAGAATTAATTCACAGAAAAACATAGCAAATTTCTGGCTACATTTTAACTTGAAAATATCTCAAAAATAATTAAGAGAAATTTAGCATACCTAGCTCACTTACTAATCTTGAGAATGTTGATTCATCAAGTGGCTTGGTAAAGATGTCTGCAAGTTGTTGTTCACTTGGAACAAAATGTAACTCCACAGTACCATTCATAACATGTTCTCTAATGAAATGGTACTTGATGTCAATGTGCTTGGTCCTTGAATGCTGCACTGGATTCTCAGTAATGGCAATGGCACTAATGTTGTCACAGAAAATAGGGATTTTCTCAACTCTTAATCCATAATCAAGTAGTTGATTTTTCATCCATAAAATCTGTGCACAACAACTTCCAGCTGCAATATACTCAGCCTCAGCTGTGGAGGTGGAAACTGAGTTTTGTTTCTTGCTGAACCATGACACAAGCTTGTTTCCTAAGAATTGACAGGTGCCAGTTGTGCTTTTCCTGTCAATTTTACATCTTGCATAATCTGCATCTGAATAACCAATTAGTTCAAAACCAGATTCTCTAGGATACCAAATGCCAAGATTTGGTGTTCCTTTGAGATATCTGAAAATCCTTTTAATAGCAACTAAATGGGATTCCCTAGGATCAGCCTGAAATCTAGCACATAAACATGTAGCAAACATAATATCAGGTCTACTAGCTGTTAAATACAAAAGTGAGCCTACCATGCCTCTGTAACTTGAGATGTCCACAGATTTGTCCTTAGTATTCAACTCAAGTTTGGTAGCAGTAGGCATGGGAGTTTTGGCAGGAGAGCATTCCATTAAGTTAAACTTCTTTAATAAATCATGAATATATTTTGTTTGACTAATGAAAATGCCTTCATTAACTTGCTTCACTTGTAGACCAAGAAAGTAAGTTAATTCTCCCATCATGCTCATTTCATATTTACTTTGCATAAGCTTGGCAAACTTTTGACAAAGTTTCACATCTCTAGTGAAGTGATTCTCAAGGAGGAATTGTGAAAGTGTGTCATACCAGGCTCTAGGTGCTTGTTTCAAACCATAGAGTGCTTTGAGGAGGAAGTATACATATTCTGGAAAATCATCATCTTCAAAACCAGGAGGTTGACTTACATACACCTCCTCTTCCAATTCCCCATTCAGAAAAGCACTCTTCACATCCATTTGATAGACTTTGAAATTGGCATGGGCTGCATAGGCTAGGAAAATCCTTATTGCTTCTAGTCTAGCAACAGGATCAAAGGTTTCATCAAAATCAATTCCTTCTTCCTGTGAATAGCCTTTTGCAACCAATCTAGCTTTGTTCCTTGTGACTATGCCATTTTCATCCATCTTGTTTCTGAACACCATTTTGTGCCTATGACACTCCTGTCCTTAGGCTTGGGCACCAGCTTCCAAACATTGTTCCTCTCAAATTGGTTTAGCTCCTCTTGCATAGCTAAAACCCAATCTGGATCTAGAAGTGCATCCTCAACTTTCTTTGGCTCATCTTGAGACAGAAAGCTGCTATATAGACATTCTTCTTGAGTTGCTCTTCTAGTTTGGACTTTTGAAGTAACATCACCTATAATAAGTTGAAAGGGATGATCTTTAGTCCATTTCCTTGAGGGAGGTAGATTTGCTCTTGAAGAGGTAGCTTCATGATCATGATTGCCTTGATTGGATATTTGTCCTTGAGAAACTCCCCCTGAGTTTGTTGTCCCTAAATGATCACTTCTAGAAGCATTTCTATGACTGTCAACGGTATGACCATTTTGGCTGTCAACGAAACGCTCATTTTGACTGTCAACGAATCCACCATCATGATTGTCAACGAAATGACCATTTGGTCTGCTAGCAGCTATTCTTTTCAACCTTAATGCAGCAATTTCATCTTCACTGCTACTTTCATCTGTGCTAGATACAACAACTTTAGGCTGTTTCTCAGTAGCCTTAACATGATTCACTTGATCTCCTTCCTCATTCTCAAAAGAAAGACTTTCATGGAAACCTTCATCACAGAGACCTTGAATTTTGAGATCATCAAAAACAACATGTACAGATTCCATAACAATGTTGGTTCTGAGATTATGAACTCTGTAAGCTTTCCCTGCTGCATATCCCACAAATATTGCTTCATCTGCCTTTGCTTCAAATTTCCCCAAATGCTCAGCTTGATTTCTCAGAACAAAGCACTTGCATCCAAAGACATGAAGAAAATCGAATAGTGGCTTCTTTCTTTTGAGTAGTTGATAAGGGGTCATACCTTTGGCCTGATTAATCAAAGAAATATTTTGAGTGAAGCAGGTTGTGTTAACTGCCTCAGCCCAAAAATAAGTTGGTAACTTTGATTCATCTAGCATTGTCCTTGCAGCTTCAATAAGTGTTCTGTTTTTCCTTTCAACTACACCATTTTGCTGTGGTGTCCTTGCTACTGAAAACTCATGTAAAATACCATTTTCTTCACAGAACACCTTCATGCTTGAATTCTTGAATTCTGTCCCATTGTCACTCCTAATCCTTCTTACTTTCAAGTCAGGATGATTGTTTACCATCTTGATGTGATTGATAATGATTTCACTTGCCTCATCTTTGGAGTGCAAAAAGAAGGTCCATGTAAATCTAGAAGAATCATCAACAATCACAAGACAATATTTCTTCTTTGAAATAGACATGACATTCACAGGGCCAAATAGATCCATATGAAGCAACTCAAGCTGATGGACAATTGATGACTCTGTCTTGCTTTTGAATGATGCCTTCTTTTGTTTCCCTTTTTGACAGGCATCACACAAACCATCCTTGGAAAACTCCACTTGTGGAATTCCTCTAGCAAGATCTTTCCTCACCAAATCATTCATAACTTTGAAATTCAGATGAGACAGTTTCTTGTGCCATAGCCAACTTTCATCCTTGCTTGCCTTGCTGAAAAGACAAGTGATGGTGTCTGGACTTGTGCTACTAAAGTCAGCAATGTACACATTCCCTCTTCTGAATCCAGTCAGTACCACATTGTTGTTTCCTCCTTTAGAAACAACACAGGCTTCTTTAGAAAAAGTAACTAAAAATCCTTTGTCACAAAGTTGGTTGATACTAAGCAAATTGTGCTTAAGACCATCCACCAATGCAACCTCATCTATGATGACATTCTCTTTTGAAATCAAGCCATATCCCTTAGTGTAGCCTTTGTTGTCATCTCCAAAAGCAATACAAGGGCCAGCTCTTTCCTGAAACTCTGTGAGCAGGGTAGAATCACCAGTCATGTGTCTTGAACAACCACTATCCAAGTACCAAAGATTCCTTTTGTCTCCCTGCACACAATAAAACCAAATCAAGTTGATTTTGGTACCCAAGTTTCCTTGGGTCCTGTTTTGTTAGCCTTTGCTTTTCCTTTAATATCATTTTTCACCTTGGGCTCAGATTGATTTAAATCAATCTTTACCCTTGGTGTTGATTTCTGAGAGTTGCTCACATTTTCATTCATAGCATGCATAGTTGGTGGAACAAGCATGTTATTCACATTCCATGGCATTTGTGGCACATTAAACATATTCATGTATGGATTAGGCACAAACAACATGCTAGCATATGGATTCTGAAATTGTGCATATGGAGCAAACATGTTAGGCATAACAGGCATTGTAGGCATAGAACTGTTCATTGCAGGCTTGGGAATTTTCACATTAGTAGACTTCTTAACGGATTTGCAGTTAGTAGATAAATGACTAACACTTCCACAATTGACACATGTCTTTCTAGGAGCATATTTATCAGGTGTGTAATTGTTGTGTTTGTTAATCCCTACTTTGCCATTCCTGTTATTCTTTTTATTTCCCTTAGCCTCAACATGAACTTTCTCTAACTTGTCCTTCAATTGCTTGTTAGACAAGTGACCTACATTAGCTCTCTCAACAGGCTTCTCAACTTTCTTTGATTTACTAGACTCACCTTGAACAAAGTTCTTGGTGACAGGACCATACTTGTTATTAAGTCTAGTGAGTTTATCTTTTCTTTTCTCTGTCAACGAAACAGCCTGATCGGTTGATGGTTCATCTGTCAACGAAACATTGCATTCCGTTGACATATCAACCTTCAACAAATGATCATTGTTGTTTGTTGACTCTGTTTCTGATTCTAAGGTTTCACCAACATACCCTAGTTTCTCTTTGTTCTTTTTCCATGATTGCTCACAGAAAGATTCCATACCTTGAACATTAATGATGTTGGTAGCAACATTCCTGGCATCTTTCCATTTTGTAATCACACTTTGTTCTATCTCAAGTTGTGTTTTAAGAATTTCTTCCCTTTGTAACACGTTCTCAAGTTCCTTCTTAGCATCCCTACAAACACATCTCATTTTCTCAAATTCAATGAGTTGTGCTTCTAACATTGCATTCCTATCACTTAAGAGCAAATTAGTCTCTTTTATTCTTGAATTCTCTTTGGTAAGTGATTTAAGAGTAACACGCAAATTATATAGTATAGTAGACATTTCATTTACTGCACTATCGCATTCCTCTTTAGAAAGCTCGGAAAGATTAGTAATTGTTACCTGGTTGCTTGAGGAGCTTGCTTCCTGCTCATGATTGTTAGCCATAAGAGCCAAGTTGACATACTCAACATCATCATCAGAATCTTCACCATTACCAGCCCAATCATACTCCTGAGACATGAAAGCCTTTTCTTTTTGCTTGAGAAGTTCAAAGTATTTCTTTTTATAATCAACAGGCTCAAATTTCCTGTTGCCCTTCTCAACCTTGGGCTTTCTGCAGTCTCCAGCAAAGTGGCCAAGCATTCCACAATTGAAACATTTAGATTTAGACTTTTCAATCCAGTTAGTTTTGCTGGGTTGAAAGTCTCTTCTTGGTGGCCTTGCTTCTGAGTTTCTCTTAAACTTGAACTTAGAGAATTTTCTTGACAGAAAAGCCATGTGTTCATCAATCTCATCTAAGTCATCCAAGTTGGCTGGTTCTGATTCTTCTTCTTTTGTCATCTTGCCTTTACCCTTGCTAACATCACTCCTACAACTAGCTCGACTAGTTGTGGCCTTTGCAGCTTCTTCATTGTCATCTTCCAGTTGGTTCACAGATGCAATCAATGCAATAGATCCACCTTTCTTTTGTACCTTTTCAATTTCTTCATCTTGCTCCATTTCCAACTCATATGTCTTCAAGGTTCCATAAAGCCTTTCAAGAGTGTAGTCTTTGTACTCTTGAGTGTTTCTGAGAGAAACAGTCATAGGCTTCCATTCTTTTGGAAGAGCTCTAAGAAATTTAAGGTTTGAATCCTTGGTTTGATAGATCCTCCCATACAACTTTAATCCATTCAAAAGCTTTTGAAATCTACTAAACGTGTCATTTAGGGTTTCACCAGCTTTAAAATGAAAATGCTCATATTGTTGTATAAGGAGCTGCATTTTGTTTTCCCTAACTTGCTCAGTTCCTTCACAGAGAGTTCTAACAGTGTCCCATACTTCTTTGGAGGTTGTACAGTTTATGACATTGTCAAACATCTCTTTCTCCAAACCATTAAACAGAATGTTCATGGTTCTTTTATCTTTATGGACTTCTGCAACATCTTCAATAGTCCATTCTGAGACAAGTTTTGGAATTTCCACATCAGGAGCATCATCTGGCACTCCAACTCTAGATGCAAACTTCATGGGAACGTGTGGACCTTTCTCAATGCAGTCTACATATCTCTCATCCATAGACATGAGATGTAAATGCATCTTTACTTTCCAGTGAAAGTAATTATCCTTATCAAGAACGGGTATCTTTACTCCTGCATCCTTCTTCACCATGGTTACTGTTTTGGTCTTGATCTTTAAACTTCTTGTATGTTAGAAGCTTGCTTTGATACCAATTGTTAATCCCAAATGACCTAACAGAATTGTAGAAGGGGGGGGGGGGTTGAATACAATTCTTGATATTTCTTAAACTTAAAAACAACTTACAAATAAAAACTGAACTTAATGTAAAAATCACAAGCACATAAATAATTTCAGTTGGATTGTTTGATGATCCAACTGAAGTGATTTTTATTGCGGAAATAATTTGTGATACAAAATGTACACAGCTGCTCAGTTACAAGAGTGTAGAGAAGTATGCTCTCAAAGATAGCTAATACAATCTATTTGTTTTTCTTCTCTTTTTTCTATTTTAACTGCTACACTTGGTTATATACATTCCCAAGTTTACAATACTATTTTGGTTACACTAAAGTACACTAGTAATAACCATCAGTAGTTTGCTTTTCATTCCTTTTGTCCAATGGTCCTTGGAGATCCTTGCTTTTGTCTTCACGCTTATTATGATCATTCCCAAGAGCCTTATTGGAAATTGGAATGTTTCCTTATTTCCAGTAACCATTTTGATGGCTTCCAATGCACAGTACACTTCCATATCTCCTTTAGATCTGTTCAGTAAACTGTCACTATCACTTTGTCAACTATTCAAAAAGTAATAGTGATTCGTTGATGGCATGGAGATGTGTTTCGTTGATAGCTTTATTCTTCATTTCGTTGATGGTGTATTCCTCGTTTCGTTGATAGAGTAATCTTCATTCCGTTGACAGACTAATCTTCATACCGTTGATAGAGTAATCTTCATACCGTTGATAGAGTAATCTTCATACCGTTGACATGTCTTCACTTAGGCAAAATTACATGGCATAATATATTTACAATTCACCAACCTATTTTGCCTATCTAGTACTTAGTCAACATGACTTAGAAAAACCTATCTAATACATACAACAAATTGCATATCAAACTGTGAAGTATTGTACAGTGCAATTGCTACATCACTCATTTCGTTGATGAGCTTCCTGTCAACGAAACACTGCAAATCATGTCATTTCGTTGACAGTTACAAAATGACTTAATACAAAATCTACTAAGTGTTTTTATAATTATCATCAAGAACAACATATTCCTAACAGTCCTCAAAGGCCATATCGTGTAGTCTTTACAAGTGACATCGCGTAGTCTGGAATGAAGTGGAGTTCACGATATCAATACTTAGCCGTTTACAACAAGACAAATCAAGGTACAGAACCAAGAATCAAGAGAGACAAATACTGAAGCATTTGTTCTGGCAAGGTGGTCCAAAGAACAGATCAGCTACAGAAACGGGAAAGACTCCGAAAAGCAGGTGGTCCTTGCTGACACAGTTAACTTCTAATGGCAAGACAAGTTGGACTTTCAGCTAGGGGTAACTGTGTAAACAGGGGTGTGCCTAGTTTGTATAGGTGAATATATATCGTGCACACACCACTGTTAGCTGTAAGAGAGATACACATAGTTTTATCTTAATCACTCTTTTCTTTGTAAGCAAAAACAAGGTACAAACTGTTCTTGTTTAGAAGCCAGAAATTCTGTTGTGAATTTCCGGAAAGCTGCTGTATTTAATTTACTTAATACAAAGTAGATTAAAGTGATTCTGTGTGTTGTTCATTTTCTGCATATTACATAGCATAATCATATACAGTTTATTTTAAGCTTCAAGAATCGAAAAAAATATCAAAACTATCCATTCACCCCCCCCCCCTTCTGTCTAGTTTCTAGTGGTATTCATTTCTAACAAACACCAAAAGTTATATCCTAGTATACATCTCAGTAACCAAATTTTCTACTGTAGCAATAAGCATGGCAAACGTCAATATTATGAATGTGCAACCAGAGGTCATTAGTCTGGTTTTTTCTAATCTGATTTTTGATGCTGAAATTTTTCCTCTTTCTCAAAGCTTTTACTTATTTGGGCTCGAGATAAGCATACCGATCATATCAGATTTGCTCTTGAAACTCTGAATTGGGACAATCTCTATCACTATCATCATCATTCTATTGAGGTAACAAGAGACCAGTTCCATGGATTTGTAAAATATTGTGTTGGACACAATGTACACCAAGCCATGTTTCTCAACTCAGTTCATAATCTTTTATCAAGATCAAATGTTGAAGGACATCTCCAGGTTTTGACGGCTCTTTCAGTTAACCATTTTCCATATAAATTCTCCTTCATATTTTTTAAAGCTTTGTTCAGGCGGACTGAAATTGATCACTGTGCGGAAGAAATGTTCACCATGATACACAATACAGTCATGAGAGGAAGAATTGAAGAGTTGATGACTTTGATATGCTACATGTATTGATATCTTTTTTTAATGATTATATATTGCCTGTTTTTAAATTTTGTCCTGAAGCGAGGGATACTAAACCTTTTAATATGATTGATGGTCCTCCGCTTGAAGAAGACATGTGGAATTCTCTTTGTAATAATGATGTTCAAGGAAATTACAAGGAAGATGGTGACTTCTGGAGCAACAGACTTAGCATTTCACACATTTGGAACTCAAAATGTCAAAAATGCTCTCTTCAACTTATTGTGTTTACAATCCTGTTTTGTGCTATGGAACATTGAAATATATGATAATGGCATATTTTTAAACCTATATTTTCTATATGTTTTTTCCTGAATCATGTTCTTATCTTAAATTCAATGTCGTGGTATGCTTTTGGTTGATGTTTTTAGTTAGAAACCATGTACAATCTGAAAGTTTTTTATTTTCATATTCTTTCCTTCCACTTTCAACTATAATTATGTCTTATATTTTTATCACTGTTTCTTTCAAGTGCAGTACATTGATTTAATAATAAAGTACATGATATCAAACAACAATATGGTAGTATATTACCAGAAAATAGAACACAAACTCTACCATGATTTTAAAAGTACTAACGTACCCATAAGATGACAGTATAAGTTTGGATGAAAGACAAAAATGACTTAACATGATTTAATACTAATATGGCCAAAAATCTTTTAATACTTATGGAGATTTTCTAATTAGAGTTAAATTATGTCAACATTGTTCAAAATTTCTATCACATTTGTTGTTTATTCTACTTGTATTCATTCATGGCATCATTGTTTGCATCTTAAATGTCACCTTCAAGCATTTTTTGAGAATGATTTCAAATTTGGCCAGTTCCATTTCATTATACAATAAGTAAAGAACTATCTCAGACAATGCTCTTCCAGAAACCATAGAGGTCCAGTTATGAGCTCTGTGCTCCTCCAAATACATAGCAACTATGTTGCTTTTGTAATCGATTAGGTTACATGCACATCAATATATTCTGTGAGGAATCTGTGAGGAAGAATCTTGCCAAGTTTTCGTTATAATCATATATTTTTATAAATCTTTGTTTTATAAATCAGAATATTGATGCATACTTTCAGACGTTTGAATTGTAAACAAGCATCATAACAAATTTATAAATAAAATATAGTAGATAAATTCTTAAGCTTACAATATTAGGAACAAACACTTCCATATTACTAAATAACATACTTCGAATGAGTAAAATGCATAATTCTAAGTTCTACTAAACATACTAAGTTTTCTTTACTTGAACAAAACATCTAATAGAACCACATGTTTGAATTACAACTTAAAGTAAAATAAAAAAATTCGCCTTAGATCATCGACTCGAGCACAGATTGTTTTGCTCTGATCCTCAATTTCACCAGCCTTGATTATCCAGTCCTGTATTTTTTTCACCCATTCTGTTTCAAAGTTTTTAAAACCTGTCAACATCTCTTCCAAATGTTCTTTGAGTAGCCTCACGTGTCCACGAATAGAACTCGATGTATCTTCCAAGAATCTGCATTCTATGCCCACATAGTCCCTGGCAATTTGGACATTTGCCGTAGATGATTCACCAACTGCTGCATCAGGATTTCCCTTCAATACTTCATTAATGTTCCTACAATTTATTACCAACACAATATATCAAGAGAAAAAGAAACAAACATGAAGAAAAATAGAGATTTCAATTAAACCTAAGGTTGTTAAACGTTATGTATACAAGTATTTTTCCTCTACGCCAAGCGTGCGAGCAAAAAGATCGCTCTGCCTATCGTCCATGCTTTTGAAGAACAAACCAAAATCTTCATTTGCTATACGGATATTTTCGTTTAAGTCTGGAGATGAAACGTTGATGTTATTCAAGTCATTCACCACCAAGTCTTTCATGTTTGAATACCTTCTTCTTTTTGAAGTTCTTGAAGCCATTTCTGCAAATAAGATATGATATCAGTGATCACTGTTTTAGAAATCTAAAAGACAAGTATCAGTATTTATAACAAGTTTTAGATTGTAATCCAGAAGGCGTTGGTTAAAAAACTGCTAAACCACGAATGAGTAAATGCACATCAGTTAATATTAAGATGTAACTGCTTAGCAGTTAATGTTATTTGTAAGTTATGTTAATATTATTCATCAAAATGATTCAAAATTATTATTGCACAATAATTTGGACAATTTAATTTTTTTTAATCAGTCGAAATTTTATAAATATCAATTACGATTAAAATCTTTAATTATATATAAAGTTTATACTATTTGATTCCATTAAGATTATTGAAAAATCAAATAAAAATAAAATTAATTCATTTTTAAATGAACTATAATATTTGTTTTGTGTGGTTTATTTTTTTATATAAATTATTATATTTTATATCTATTGGTATATCATGTAGATATATATTTGCTAAGATGATTCGTAAATCACCTCTTTCAGTATATACAATAGATATACAATAGATATACAATAGAATAATCTTATTTTTCTTTTAATCTAATATCATCTGTAAACAATGTTCAAAATTTAATTATTAAGTCTATATATCATGATTATACTTTACTCCTACAAGCAACATATTTCAATTAAAAATCCACAATGTGTACTTTAAATATCAATATCAATCTCAACAACACTCGAGATGTTGCCTCTTACTGTCTAAACTGTTTCGGTCTCACTTTATTAGACCTTCAAATATCATCAAATCATATGCCGTATGGAAGTTTATCTCAAAAATGAATTCAATCATACGTACGAGAAAATATAACTTATATTGTTCTCAATGTTATTAGAAAATGTTGATACAATCCAAATATTTCATACGTACGAGAATTAGGCTATAAAATTTCAAAGGTTAATGGACAAGAAAGAATTGCAGTGTGCGAAACACGGGCAAGATAACTAGTTTGATCAATAATAGGATTATATTTAAATACTAAAATGTATATTTTGATAATTTAAACCAAATATAATTGAGTTTTCAATATTAAATAGATTTCTCTATGTAAAAATTCGTAACTCTACTCCAATTAAATAATAATTGTTAAACCAAAGTTCGGGATATCGATTCGTCTGTATGACCAAATTAATAAGGACCGTCGGATTTTAAATAGATAGATGAGAACCGTTAAATCTAATCTTAAAAACTATATTTGATTAATAATAGTATTATATTTAAATACTAAAAATATATTTGATAATTTAAATCAAATATAATTGGGTTTTCAATATTAAATAGAATTCTCAATGAAATTCGTAACTTACTTTCTCTTCAATTTATGGATAATTTTAGTTAAATAATAATTATTAAACCAAAGATCGAGATATCGATTCATATCAATTACAATATTAAAAAATTATTAATATAATGCTCATGTATACCATGGATAACAATAACACACGTGGTCTTTTATGTTATAACAGATGTATGAGAAGTCATCACATGAATTTATGTTTCAAATTTTATTATACAAATTACAAGTAAAAACGACTTAGTTAATTAGTATTAACATGACACTTTTGATTTATCCAAATCATATTGTATTATTTAACATATAACAAACGTATAAGGATAACATCGAAATATTATTAAAAATTGAGAGTTTTATATTTATTAATGATAATTTTGAATATTATACTTATAGATTTTTCTTAAGATTACAACTAATACATGTAAATAAATAAATTTAATCATCTATCGTTAAATATTTACTTACCATATATTTTGATTTGTTTATAAATTAGAAAAGTGAGTAATTACATAGTTAATATAATACACTTAAATGATCAATTACTACGAGATCTTTATTCCGATACTTATAACATATTAATAAATATTTAAGTTTTGAATCACCTCAATAACATATTAACATTACCTATTATTAAAATTAGCAAAATATTTAAATTTTGAATCATTTAAATTTGAAAAAATATACATAAAATATATGTGTTTTGCATAGGGTAACCGCAATATGAAATAATTTATCCAAAAACATATTTTTATATATTTCATCTATAATTTTGGTCGTCATGGTATAATATCATTAAAACAATGATTAAACTTTAAAATAAATAGATGAGAACCGTGAGATGTTCGAACTCCATGAACAACGTATCAAATATAAAAATTAATATTTTTATCTCTAAATATATTTTAAAATAAGGTCCTGAGTTTTGGTCATTAAGGAACGACAGTACTATAAAAAAATAAGAATTATTGGATTTTAAAATAAATAGACGAGAATCGTTGAATATAATGTCAAGTAATATTTTATATCTTAACAGATAAATTATTTTTTAAAAATTCAAGGTTCGAAATTCGTTGACAATATATTAAAAAATTATATTTTACAATTATATATATTAATAAAATTAAAAAGTTAAAACAAATATGAACACTAAGAATAAAAATGTGAAAAATGTAATATAAAATATTTTAAAAAATCCATACATTGCACGAGCTACAAGATACTATTATTAAAATCGAAATATTAAAAGTTTGGTAGTCGGCTGGTAGTCAGTATTTTGGGTTGGATTTTATGTACTTTTATAACTTGGGTTTAATACTTTTAATTTTTATAGACCTTTTTTTATTAAAAACTTATTATACGTTTTTATATAATTTAATAATTTGGGTGTACTCCTTTTAAATATGAGCTTTCATATTGAAAAGTTATTATACTATATTATTAAAACTTAAATATTAAAATTTTGGTAGTCGGATGATAAATTTCTTTTTTTTCTAAAATTATTACGAATCACATATATAATTATTATTAAGTCCATTTAAAATTTTAGTCGATATTTTAGATCGAGTTTTGTATACTTTAATATCTTGGGCCTATTCCTTTTAATTTTTATAAGTTTTCTTATTTTAACTTTAAATGAGGAAATCCTCTTGTTAGGACCTAAGCGCTTACCACTACACCAAAAGCAACTAATTATGGAGAAGGCGCAACTCTTAACCTTTATAGTGTAGCAGCCAACACCACGTTTCTATTTAACGTCAACAACCCCCCCCCCCCCCCAGCATCTGCCAGTATTAACAAGTCCTTGTTAGGAGACAATGGCTGCACAGAATGTCTTTTGCATAAATATGCATGGCATGGGATTCGAACTCGTGACCTGCTCTGATACCACGTGTTGGGACCTAAGCGCTTACCACTACACCAAAAACAGCTACTTGTGGAGAAGGCGCAACTCTTAACCTTTATAGCGTAGCAGTGAGCGCCACGTTTGGATTTAGGGAGATGCTGGACACCCAACACTTCTTCTATCTATTTATTTGAAAAAGTAATTTTACTTCTCACTCTAGAACACGACTCCAACCCCTTTTAATGTGTTTTAGTGACTTTAATTTGTAATGTGCACCAACTTGATGGCTGCAATTTCAAAAATACAATATAATGATCATACTTTTTACGTGTTTTTCATTTTGGTGAATTTAACTATTATTATCACTAAGAATGTAACCAAAAATCTCAAATAAAATCAAAATTTTCAACAAAAAATCCTAATAATAGCGATAACATGTTTGAACTTACATAAGTAATTTGGGCATTTTTTTTTACATCAGCCATCAAGATGAAAAGCGCATGAAAAATACAGCAACTGTATTGTGTTTTTTTAAATTGCAGCCACTAAGTTATTGCATAGTGCATAATACAGCCACCTAAATGTATTAAAGTCAAAAATTTATGAGAACTGGTCAAACATTTTACATACATATTCTAATTAAAACACATAGCTAAAAATATATCATTTATTTTACACTTTCATATTAATATCTTTTTTTCTAAACTTATTACTAGCAGCATAGGCAAAACTATTATTAAGTCATATCATTTAAAAATTTCAGCCTATCAAATTCATGTCTTAAAAATTTCATATATAATATCAAAATAATCCATATATCGCAAGAGTTTTAAACTAATTTTATATATAAAAAAAAAGTTTTGCCAAAAAAACACATGCCTCAAAATTAATTTAATTATGTGATCATATCACGAAGACATGATCAATCTAGTGACCAATTTACAAACATCAAACAAAGCAAATTCATTGAGTATTTACTTGTCGCCTTGTTGGTGATACTTTTGTTAAATGCAATCCATGCTTCTAAGTTCAAAGACCCAACATGCATGTTCAAGGGTTTACCCATTCATATGTACAGAACTCCAGATCACAAGTTTATTGATAATCTCGTGGAGATTATATATGTAAAATATTTATTACTCCACAAAAACATCCACTTTTTAGGAGCCTGTGTATAAATTATAAGTATACTTTGTTGGAAATAGCAAGTACTACAGCAACATGGAGGCAGTTATATAAAAGATATAGCATTGACAGGCCAAGACCAAAGTTAACAAAACAAAGCATGAAGGTCGAAAGCATGCATATCAGAAACTGATAAATAACCAGGGAGACAGAAACAGTACCTGTAGCCATAGCTTAACAGTGTATATAAGAACAGAAATAACGAAGCAACAGCTGAGTCGTCAGGAATTCGAGAAACCCTGACTGTTCTTGAAGAGTTATTTGCCCCCACTTACTGTGTCAGGTTGTCGGCGAGATACTTACTTACTGTGTGTGTGCGCGTGAAGCACACACTAACACCATGCACCATCACACACCTTAGTAGTTGTATACTACTCATGTGTGTAATGCTATATAAAGCCACCAAGTCCCTTTATTCTTTTCTATGTGGGACAAATGAAACATCATTATCACAAGCTTTTTCAAGCTACTACCTTCATCTCAATTTCTCTTATGGATTTAAACAAGAAAATTATTAAACCCATACATGAAAGTTTAAGTTCCCATAGCAAGGAACAACTTCCAATCATTTAGAAATTTGAATTAACATCAAGAATATAGTTAATTATATCCTTAAACTATCAATTTTCTAACAATCCCCCACAAATCCATATAGAAATGTAGACAGGTTCTTTAACATGACTTGGTTTTTCAGAGTCGGTACCCTTCCGGGTTTGAACCCTCCTAAGTCCCCTACTTCGATGGCTACCGGATTCAGATGGAATTTTTTTTTCACCTTGAATCTTAATCCGTTAATTGTAACCATTCTCCATAGACGACGACAAGTCAAAGACTATGGTGCCAATCTACGGCTTTGAGACATTAATGGTCTTGTCTCGATCATGTTCGTCGAATGCTTCAAGGAATAACCCTTTCCTCTAATTGCGACCTCACAATCACATTCGCTTAGCTGGGCATCTCCAGAGATGTACTGCAACCATCTCGTCAAATGACTTGACCCCATTCAGAGTTTTTAAACTCTTACTATTCAGCAGTTTCAGTACCTTATAGGTTTACAGGGGATAGACTCAGATACTAAGTATCATCTATGTATCAAGGTACTCCTAACTCATCCTTACAGCTTGTTATTACCACATTGAATAAACTTCGAGGGATCTCCTCTCATGTGTATTGGGTTCCCACTGTTGATGAGTCGTGATGGGTTGTCAGTCCCATCCCCAACCTCGACTTAAGGACCACTGCAGGTTCCAGTCCTTTAGTCAAAGGATCAGCTATATTTTCCTGAGTTCCAATGAACTCTACAGCTATAATCATATCAGACACTAATCCCCTTATAGACTTAAGTCTAACTTGGACGTGTCTCTTTGTTTTAGCATTGTACTTTTTACTGCTAATCTTGTCGATAGTTGTTCGACTATCACAATAAATAGCAATAGCAGGAAGCGGTCTGCTTACTACAGGTATCACGGACATCAGTCCGTGTAACCATTCAGCCTCCGTCCCAGTGGCATCAAGTGCACACAACTCAGCCTCAAAAGTAGACTGAGTTACTATAGTCTGTTTTGTCGACTTCCAGGATATTGCTCCACCCCCTAGGGTGAACACGTATCCAGTCACTCCATTGGAACCAGACTTCTTAGCTATCCAACTTGCATCACTGTACCCTTCAAGTATACCAGGAAATCTCCTATAGTGTAATCCAAGGTACATTGTGCCTTTCAGATATCTAAGCACTCTATCAAGAGCATCCCAATGAGTTCTGTTCAGACAGCTTGTATATCTAGCTAGCTTAGACACAAAATATGATATATCTGGTCTAGTACAGTTAGCAAGATACTGCAAGCTTCCAATAATCTGAGAATACCTTAACTGAGACACAGGGACTCCTGAACTATTCTTGACAAGGGCAACTTTAGGATCATAGGGTGTACTAGCGATTCTACATTGTGAATAACCATATTTCTCAAGTATAGATTTCTCTATATAATGAGATTGCGATAGGGTTATTCCATCAGCTGACTGAGTCAGCTTGATACCAAGAATCACGCTAGCTTCACCCATATCCTTCATCTCAAAGTGCCTTTTCAAGAAATCCTTTGTCTCGTTAATAATCTCAATATTGGTTCCAAACAGTAGTATGTCATCCACATATAAGCATAATACGACACATTCACTACCTTTAACTTTTGAGTAGACACACTTATCGCTATCATTACTAACAAAACTGAATGTCACAATCGTTTCATCGAACTTCTTGTGCCAGTCCCTGGGACCTTGTCTTAAGCCATAAATAGATTTGATTAACTTACATACTTTCCTTTCGTTGCCAGATGCAACAAACCCCTCAGGCTGATCCATATAAATCTCTTCTTCAAGTTCACCATGAAGAAAAGTTGTCTTTACATCCATTTGATGGATGATCAGACCATGTACGGAAGCCAATGCTACAAGCATTCGGATTGTTATCATTTTGGCAACAGGAGAGTATGTATCAAAGAAATCAATTCCTTCCATTTGCTTAAAACCCTTAGCCACCAGTCTAGCCTTGTACTTCTCTATTGAGCCATCAGGGTTCAACTTCCTTTTAAAGATCCACTTGCACCCAATAGTAGAACACCCAGGAGGGAGATCAACTAACTCCCATGTTCCGTTAGAAACAATAGAGTCAATTTCACTCTTTACAGCGCCCTTCCAGTGCCTAGACTCCGAGGAGTCCATAGCCTGTCGGAAAGTTAAAGGTTCATCCTCGACATTGTAAGTGATGAAATCACTTCCAAAGTCCTTGACTACCTTTGCACGCTTACTCCTCCTAGGTTCCTCTTCCTCCATAGGAGTAGAGCTACTACCAGGTTCCGCCCCCGCATTTGTCATCTTTTCCACATGATCAGGAATAGAACTTGATGTGTGAGTGAGATCTTCCTCAGAAGTACCTTGAGGTATACCAGTCTTCATAGGGTAGACATCCTCAAAGAATGTAGCATCACGAAATTCAACTATCGTGTTAGCCACTATACCATCTATGTCAGATTTTATTACCAAAAATCTCATAGCTGTAGTGGTTTCAAGATAGCCCAGAAAGATACAATCAACCGTCTTCGGACCTAGTTTCTTCCTCTTGTGTTCAGGGACAAGTACCTTTGCAAGGCACCCCCACACTCGAAGATACATGAGACTAGTCCTCTTGCCTTTCAATAACTCATAAGGTGTCTTATCCATGTGTTTCAGAGGGACTCTGTTCAGAATATGGCAAGCCGTATTCAGAGCCTCTCCCCACATGTATTTAGGCAACCCAGAGTTAATAAGCATACTGTTAATCATATCTTTGATCGTTCTGTTCTTTCGCTCAGCGACCCCATTAGACTCAGGTGTGTATGGTGGAGTAACTTCATGAACTATTCCATTGCTTGCGCAAAATTCATTAAAGGAGTTACTCGTATACTCACCACCTCTATCTGATCTCAACCTTTTAAGTACCTTACCAGTTTGTTTCTCAACTTCAGTTTTATAAATCATGAATTTGCTAAGTGCTTCATCCTTATGTCTAAGTAAATAAACATAACAGTATTGTTAGTCCTTGTGTATTGCAGAAGGGGGGGGATGAATGCAATACTGATAAAATTCAATCTAAATTTTAACAACTAAAATCAAGATTAAACGTTATCAGCAATATATGCAATCACGAACAGTATTCAGTAAGAACAAGATTCACAAAATAAATGTTTTATTTATTTTGCAAAGTGTTGCTACAACCTCAAGAAAGAATTCTCGAGCTTCAGGTTTTCTTCAAAAACACTTACCTATCTTCGTTACTCTTCTAGAATGAATTGATAGTAGGTATAAGACTAACCCTATCACTATCAGTCACGGGTTTGTGAAGCTGCTGTCACTGTCAAGTGGCAGCTTCTTATAGATTGTCTTACCCATGTGACTTTCCTAAATTGCTAACATGTCAGATATACATTACAAAGAAAGCAACCTAGATTCATTCCATTTCCAGCTGAACCAATTCAGCAGATAAAGACTTGATCTTGCTCTTGAATTGATTCGCTTTTGTTTTGCAGTGCTTGAAGCTTCTGTCATAGTCTTGCAGACTTGGTGCAGCTTAGGGATACTGCATCACGCTTGTTTCTTGAACATTTAAACTGTCACGGGATTTGACTGAGAAAGATACCTAGCATAAGGATCTTTATTGAGACAGTTACTTTTGCCGCAAAGCTTGTTGTCACAGGAATGATCTTTTGGTGACAGTATGAGTTCCCCGCATAGAGTGCTGTCGAGGATCCCAAACTTGTTGTCGAGGGCAATAGTTGATGTCACGTAGTCTTCCGCCAATGTTGCTGTCAGAGTGAATATGCTGTCGTGACTTGCAACATTCTGTCTTCTTGTAATCTTACTGTCACAACTTTAGGACAGTAACCTTTATTCATGTTGTCATCCAAAAAGCATTCTTTGAGGCTTGAACACATAAGTGAACTTCTTTCAAACAATACAACTAGAATAACATTACATACTGATTACAAGAACATACTTTGGCTATGACAGTATGTTCTACTTAATTTGAAAAATTAAGTACAATCAAAGTTAAGTTGTTTCAATGCTATCACCCATAAATCCCAACAATCTCCCCCAATTTGTTTTTATGGAAAATAACAACAAATTTACAATGTGTTCTGACAACTTAACTAACAAGATCAGAATGGGTTAAGAATTTTCACTTAGCTTGAGATCTCCTCTTCTGTCTTGCTGCATCCTCTCTTTTGAGAGCTTCTGCCAAGCAGCTTCTTAGACTTTCTACAAGAGAAATTTCAGCAGCAGACACTGCATCATCCTCTACTTCATCAATGATCTTCTTTATGGAAGGAGATATGAGAGAACTAACATCCCTGAGATTCAGCCATTGCTCTATATCATATGGATAGGTTCTGAAATGAAGTTCTTCATTAATGAGCTTGAATCTACTTCCAGGATAAGCATTGAGAGACTTCCTTCTTTGCTTGTCCAGTTTTGAGTCTTCTCCTTTTCTCCCTTCCAATAACTTCTCTATCTCATCAGAACAAATCTGTTCCAAGGGATGAATTGAACCAGCTACCATATACTGTAAATCCTTCAGAGTGGATGTTTTAAGCTTATGCAAGCTGCAAACATAGATTTCTTGTTTTAGGAACTTGACTCTTAGGGGATTTTCCAGCATATATGGTTGATAATTTGGAGCTTCACTTTCTGCCTTGTTAGAGGCCTTGTGTTTTTCCAGCAATTCAGCTTCCTTCTTATCAAGTTCTGACTGAGTTTGAGAATATTCAGAAGATTCAGGTTGTTTGCTTGGCTTGGGTTCCCCTTCCTGAGTTGGTTGGGTTTGCCCTTCTTCTGTGGGTAAGTCATCAAACTCATAGTACCAGTGGTATGGTATAGGAGAGGCTGGGAGATCAGTAAGAATATCAGCATCATCAAAATCTGCAAAGTTATAGCCAAATTTCTGATAAAATTCAGCATCCCTATCTGCCTGATATTTTAGAACATGTTCCATGACAGCCTTTGAAACATCATCATAGCTCTCCAGCAACTCTACCATTCTTTCCAGGTAGAAGAAATCAATTCTTCTTTTATCTATGGTTGATTCACTTTTCTTGGTTGATATGGCTACCAGATTGAAGTCCTTGTCAATCTTGGCTGACCTTGATTCTGCCCACCACAGAATGTACTCAGTGGCCTCTTGATTTGCATCCAGCTTAACCTCAACGCTCTTGATTTCTCTTGATTGCATTTGTTGAATCTTAAGACTGTTGGGAGGAATTGATTGAATTGGCTTTTTGAGATTCCTGCCAAATCCAGTGGCCTTTTCCTTTCCTGAGTACTTGTGCTTCCCTGTTGGTTTCTGTCTAGTAAACCATGCCTTAGCTTTAGCTTTCAGTCTTTTGGACTTGACAGTAGCCTTGGTTTCATCCTTGACAGAACCTTCCTTGACAGTATCCTTGTCGACAGCATCTTTCAAGACAGCATCTTCTATGACAGTATCCTTGTCGACAGTACCTTTGGTGACAGCATCTTTTTCAGCATTTATGCAGTCAATAGCACATCTAAGAATGCTTGCCTCCAAAGCTTCCAGTATTCTTGACTCCTCTTCATCTGTTGCACCAGCATCTTTCTTTTCCTGGCTAGGAGTTTCTTCATTGCCTTCATTCTGAGATTGAATACCAGTATTCCCAGAATTACTTCCACCAGCATTTCCAGAAGCTTCACCGCCTCCATCCTCACCATCTTCATCATCATCATGGGGAGGAATGTTATAGAAGCAACTTCCACCTTGATCATTTCTTTTGGCATTGGCTCTAGTGATTAACTCCTTCATTCTAGCTCCCAGTGCCTTGTCTCTCAACACCAGCATTTTGTAGATTTCTTGAACAACATGAACTCTTCCTGGATTGGCATTTGAACTGAGTATTCAATCTAGTACCTTCAGAATTGACTTGGTTTCCATTGTGGATGGGCTCCCAATATTCATAAAGCTGTTCCTTCTTGTGCCATCCTTAGTTTTAGATCTGTAGAAAACACATGGTGGATTTGAGTAGACTTCAGGTAGCTTCTGCATGATCAGGTTCTGGATTTGCATATCCAATATTTCATTGAATGGTGTTTGAGTTGCCCTGATCTTTCCCTTCAAAACACACAACACCTTTGCTGGCAGACTCTGCAATAGCTGCATTGTGATGAAATAAGATATGCCAGAAGTGAGATAAATACTTACAGCCCATCTTTTCTCATCATTCACCATTACACTGACACTAGTAATTTGTTCCTTTAACAGTTTTGTGGTGTTGGTTGGACGGTTGCTAGGAGCATTCATTGCTTCTTCCACCAAACTGCTAAACTTACTGTCATGGTTGTGTAATGTGCTCTCCCTGTAATCCACCATCATGACATTGGCTTCCTCTTGATCAAATTCAGTGCCATTTGTCCAAATAATTCCACCATGAATGGATTCAGGCAGTTTCCCTTTACCTTTCCCAAGTTTGTTTTGTTCCTCCATTTCTCTCCATTTCTTATGTAGAGCAGTTTCTTGAGAAGGTTCTCTAATCACCACAGGAGGCAAGATTGGATGTCTAGATGCAGGTCTTCTTTGCAATGCATCTTGAGTTTCCTTTGACATTAACACCCTTTCTCCATCCATTTCCACTTCAACAGGCTTTTCAGCTTTATCCTGTGGTTTTGCACTGCTTGGTTTGACTTGCTCCCCCTTAGACATTGCGTTCCTTTTAGCTCCCCCTCTGGTCTCCACAGCTACAGGCTCCCCCTGAGGTCCACCTGATTCTTGAATAGGCAATGATTCTGATCTTGCTACCTTCTCCCCCTTAGTTGAGTTGGCAGCTACCAGGTCAGTAAGGAACTGAATAGAGAGTTGAGTAGCAGCAAAACCATCAACCACCAGTTGAGAGAGAGAGTCCAGTTTGGAGTCCAAAGTAGCACACTGTCCTTCAAGAGCTGCAATCCTGTAACCAAAAGTAGCAGAGGGGCCACCAGACCTTAACCTTCTTGGAGGGGAAGGAAAAGACAGGGGCTTGGAGGCTATGGGGGTTCTCACACTCTCAGGGTGTTTTTGAGTGATCTCATCACCCCTCACAGTTTGACTCTCAAGGCCTAGTGCCTGAATAGTGTGGGCTCCCTCAATTTCTCTCTGGACATGCTCAAGTCCCTCTCCTTTTGCCAGCGCATTTGGCTGCCTCTCATTTTTATGCTCACCTCTCTTTTCTTTTATCTCTCTTTTCTTTTGCACACCCTCACTCAACCTAGATGCATGGGTATGAGCAGTACTAACATGCATGGAAGGAGAAGATTTAGAATGTACCTTTAGGAGTTTGGCAAGAGGTTGGTCATCATCAGAGGCATCCTCAACAAGTACAGCATCAAAATTAGGCTGGGAGGGCTGGACAGCAGCTTGAGTAGGAATGGTACTGTCAGTTGGAGTCTGGACAGCAGGTTCTGGCATGACAGCATCTTTGGGAGGTGGAGTGACAGTAGGTTCTGTAGTGACAGTATCTTTCTCTCCACCTTTGACAGTAGCTGTGTCCAGGACAGTAGCATCCCCAGTGTCTTTGACAGCAACAGAGGCTGTGACAGCATCTTCCTGAAGGTAAGATGCTCCTTGGAGATCAAACAAAGTGTTGGCTGTTTCATTTTCTGACAAAATACCACTTTGCCCTAGCTCAGTGTTTGGAGGAGTGGTGTCCATCTCACTTTGAGAAATGGGTTCTTGTGGACCACTAGATGGGGGCTCATCCATGATTGGAGATGGATGATCAAAACCTGAAGGGTTGGGACTGTCCCCTTCTCTAGGTTGTGGAGAAGAAACAAAAGAATGTGTAGGGAAGGAAGAAGGTGAAAGTGTAGCAGAGAGTGGGGGTTGATTCATAGATGAAACATGTGAACCATCAATAGGAGCAGAGAAATCCTCACTGTGCCCTAACTCACTGTGTGTTTCTTCAAGTGGGGGTATCTCAGGTTGGGAACCATGAGTTTGTGCAGACTCTGTACAGGGTGCCTTGGGAGACAGGCCAATTTCAATAGATGTCCCTTGTTGAGAAGGCACATCTAGGGAGGAGTATATTTCCCTGGTTTCCTCTACAGTCTTTTGGGAGACTGCAGGGTGGCTGACAGTGGTTTTGGTCCTCCTAGCTCTCTTCTTCTTAGGCTCAGGGGGAACCACTGAGGGTTCGGTTTGACTACCTTCCTTATTTGCTGCACTAGGTGCAGTGTCTCCCTCATGACTAACAGAGCTACCACCAACATCAGCATCTAAGGATCTTTTTCTGGATTCTTGCAAGGCTTCTCTTTGGGCTTTGGGAAGTCTAGAGGGCCTAGGCTGAGTGTATGGTGTTGAATGGGGGTTAACTGAATTTGGGTCTAATTCAGTTTCATCCTCAAGAGAAAAAGAATCATAACCAGAAGGTAATGGATAATCAAGGTTGGACACTTGATCAACCATGTGCTGAGTGAAACAAATTGGAATATGTGCATTGAGATTTTGTGATGATAATAGTGTGTGTGTGTGTGTTCTTTTTCAAAACTGAGCAAGCCTCTAAACGAGGAGCGGCATCATTAAAATCACAGAATGAATTAATGCACAACATAAGAAAGCGAGAGTAGTGTGATACCTTCTTACCTATGGCAGCTTTGAGTTGTACCATGAGGAGAGCTCCAACATTCACCTTGTATCCATGGACAAGAGAATGTGTCAGTTTCTTGATGTAGGAGGGTATCCCATTCCAGCCTGTGGACTTGGTAGAGAACACCTTGACCATTGCATCAAATATCATGCTCCACTCCTTCCTCAGATATTTCCTGTCCATTTCACCAGACGGGTACCACTTGGTTGTTCCCTCTTCGAGAATAGGGTCGGCATACCCAATCTTCAAGAAGAGCTTCTTCAGAGTGTCATCATTAGCAAGTGGAGCAAAGTTTTGGCCTGCTTCCAGTGTAATTCCAAGAGCAGTATTGATGACCTCAGCTGTGAGAATGTATTGTTGCCCAGAGATTGTGAATTGAATACCAGGGTTCTCACCCTCAGTTTGAGCAACAGCAGTTTGCCAAAACGCCTCAAGTCTGTCTAAGTCGAGAATGGGGGTTGAGGTTATGGCATAACCGAGATAGGACTTGTTCAAGAAAAACACTAGTCCTTTGAAACCTTCACCAGCATCATTTGGGGAAAAGATGCCAGCAAAGTTTGTTTGAGAGAGAGTCTGTTTGGGGGCCATTGAGATTTCAAGAAAAGAAGAAAGTGAGAAAGTAGCTTTTTGCTTGAAGAAAAGTATTTTGCCTTGAGTTTTGTGAGAGTGATATGTCTGAGTAACTGGAGAATAAATATGGGTATCTCAAACGTTTGCTCAAAAAGTGGAGTTAAAGGACGTGTCTTAACCCACTCTCTTAACACGTGAGTTACTGCCCGTTATTCACTGTCAATCGTGGGGTGAATATCCAATTACAACGGTCCACTATTGTTGACAGTAACCTGTGCGCTAGAAACAATCTGTCAGTAAGAAGTGGTGGTGACAGTAGGTTTTGCGCGACAGCAACTATTGCGCAAAAACATGCTGTCACCGTTAAGCATTTGAGTGACAGTATCCTTTAAAGGTCGTGACAGAAAGTCTTTCCCTGCTGTCAAGAAGGTTGCTGTCAAGAGACACGGGACAGTATCCTTCTTTGTGACAGTAATTTAAATGGGAAATTGTTTCTGTCAGGAACTAATTAGAATGCGTTGCTCATATACTTAACCTAAAATTAACAGAATATGAATTTAGCAATGTAATCTTTCAAGCACAGATATTAAACAAGTTACACAGACAAGTCATAAACTCAGTAACCACATAAGCAGGAACTTTTATTATTGTTAATAAAATCATTAATATTGAACATTGAGTACATCATTCTAAGATTTTATCAACTAGTTCTAAGACTTCTTCCTTAATCTCTTCTTCAGAGCGGCCTTCTTTTTCAAGAAGTGCCTGAAGCTCCTTCTCTTCTTCCATAGCCTTGGCCTCCTCTTCCTTAACCTTGGCCTCCTTTTCCTCGTCTATCTCATCCATGGCGTCCAACAGCATTTCAAAGAGCTCATCGATCTCTTCATTGTCGGGTTCACTATCACACTTCTTTAGACCAACTTCGATTCCTACTTTGTTTTCCATTATTTACTTTAAAACTGAGAGCAGACTGGTGAAACCTAAGGTTAATTTATAGGCAAAACCGTCTAAGGATTAAAGTCCAATGGTCAAAAGTTAGAGTACCCATACAACTACCACAAAAGTAATTAATGGTCGTGTCCTCCTTTAATCCTACAGATTAATGCAAAAGAGTGTGAAAGTCCAATGGAACAGATTTTTAACTCTCAAACTTAACGGATAACCACATTAAAGTCATACACGGTTTAAAAGTATGAGACTGGCACAAAATACTGACATGAAAAGTCAAATCAACACATGCTGTCACATAACAGACATAAACCAAGTAGACAGTAACTTCTCTTGACAGCAGGTTTGAAGTTGTTGTCATGAGCTTCAATAAGAATTGAAAATTTAGAAACCTTAGTAAATTAACATACCAGATTCAGCATTCCCAATTCACTTACCAACCTGTTGAAGGTTGCTTCATCCAATGGCTTAGTGAAGATGTCAGCAAGTTGCTTGTCAGTTGGGACATAAATCAGCTTCACAATTCCTTGTTCAACATGCTCTCTGATAAAGTGATGTCTTATATCAATGTGCTTTGTCCTAGAGTGTTGAACTGGATTGTCTGAGATGGCTATGGCACTAGTGTTGTCACAGTAAATAGGAATTTCTCTTAACACTAGACCATAATCTAGAAGTTGACTTTTCATCCATAGAATTTGTGCACAGCAACTGCCTGCAGCAATGTACTCAGCTTCTGCAGTTGAGGTAGAAACTGAATGCTGCTTCTTGCTAAACCATGAGACCAATCTTCCACCAAGAAATTGACAGCTACCAGTAGTACTCTTTCTGTCAATCTTGCATCCAGCATAGTCTGAGTCTGAGTAACCAATTAGATCAAATCCAGTATTCTTAGGATACCAAAGGCCTAGGTTAGGAGTGCCTTTTAAGTATCTAAAGATATCTTGATGGCTACCAAGTGTGACTCCTTTGGATCACTTTGAAACCTTGAACAGAGACATGTAGCAAACATGATGTCAGGTCTGCTAGCAGTTAGGTATAGGAGGGATCCTACCATGCCTCTATAGGTGCTTGAGTCAACTTTCTTTCCTTTAGGGTCAAGATCCAGACTAGTTGCTGTGGACATTGGTGTCTTTGCAGGAGATGAATCTTCCAAGTTGAACTTTTTGAGAAGTTCCTTGATATACTTAGCTTGACTTATGAAGATTCCATCAGTTTGTTGAAGAATTTATAACCCCAGAAAGAATGACAATTCTCCCATCATGCTCATCTCATATTTGTTACTCATGAGATGGGAAAACTTCTCACACAGCTTCTCAGTTGTAGAACCAAAAATGATGTCATCCACATAGATTTGTACCAGAATGATGTCCTTGCCATGATGCTTGTAGAAAAGTGTCTTGTCCACAACTCCTCTGGTAAACTGGTTTTCCAGAAGAAAGGTGGAAAGTGTGTCATACCATGCCCTGGGTGCTTGCTTTAGACCATACAAAGCTTTGAAGAGTTTGTACACAAAATTATGCATTTCAGCATCCTCAAACCCTGGTGGCTGTTCCACATACACTTCTTCTTCCAGCTCTCCATTTAGAAAGGCACTTTTGACATCCATCTGAAATACTTTGAAGTTGCAGTGTGCAGCATAAGCTAGAAAGATTCTTATAGCTTCAAGTCTTGCAACAGGAGAAAATGTCTCATCATAATCTATTCCCTCCTGTTGACAGTAACCTTTAGCCACTAGCCTTGCTTTGTTCCTTGTCACCAATCCATTTTCATCAAGTTTGTTTCTGAAAACCCACTTGGTCTCAATAACTGACTTTCCCTTAGGTCTTGGAACCAATCTCCATACATTGTTTCTTTCAAACTGATTTAGCTCTTCTTGCATGGCTATCACCCAGTCAGAATCCAACAATGCTTCATCAATTGTCTTGGGTTCCATTTGTGACAGGAAGCATGAAAACATGCTGTCAGCAGAGACTTTGTTCCTTGTCCTCACTCCAGAATTAGGATCACCAATGATAAGGTCACTTGAGTGATCTTTGTTCCACTTGGTGATTCTGGGCAAGCTACTTGACTGCACAGGAATACTTCCTTCAGTTTGTTGAGTTGAGTGATCACCAATCCCATTGTCTTCACCATGTTCTTCATTGTCTCCAGAGTCACCATTGTCATGAATGTTAGAGGATATGGTCTGTGACTGAGCTGGAGTTTGGTTGACAGTAGTGGCATTGACAGTATCTTTATCAACTTCAACAACCTGAGTGAAGCTAGGTTCTTCATCCACAATCTCCTCAGCTTCCAAGTATCCTTGATTCTCAAATCTGAATGTCTGCATCTTTCCTTCTTCATGCAGTCCTGGAAACTTGGTTTCATCAAATGTGACATTAACACTTTCTTCAATAATCCTGTGTTCCATAACATAAACTCTGTAGGCAGTCCTTTCTGTGCTGTAACCCATGAATAGTCCTTCAAAAGCCTTGGTGTCAAATTTTCCTTTCTTCTCATGATTGTCTTTCATCATAAAGCATTTGCTCCCAAACACATGAAAATATTTGACAGTAGGTTTCTTTCCAGTTAACAGACAGTAAGGAGTACTTGCATGAGTTTTGTTGATCATGGTTCTGTTCTGAGTATAACAGGCTGTGTTGATAGCTTCAGCCCAGAAATATGTTGGCAGCTTAGCATCATGCAACATCGTTCTAGATGCTTCAATGAGAGTCCTGTTCTTTCTTTCTACAACTCCATTCTGCTGTGGAGTTCTTGCAGCAGAGAATTGTTGTACAATTCCTTCATCTTTGCAGAAATTTCCAAGTGTGGCATTTCTGAATTCTGTACCATTGTCACTCCTCAAGATTTGAACTTTTGAGTTTGGGGTTCTATCAAGAACTCTGACTTGATCAATAATCACTTGAGCAGCTTCATCTTTGGATTCAAGAAATTTCACCCAAGTGTATCTTGAGTAATCATCCACCATTACTAAGGCATACCTCTTTCTGGCCATAGATGGTACATTGACTGGTCCAAAGAGATCCATGTGTATTAACTTGAGTGCTTCTGTGTTGGTGTTTACTTGCTTGGACTTGTGCACAGCTCTTCTCAGTTTGCCCATTTGACAATCTTCACACAATCCTTCTTGACAGAATTCCTGTTGGGGCAAACCTCTCACTAACTCTTTCTTCATTAGAATGTTCATTGTTTTGAAGTTGAGATGTGAGAGCTTCCTGTGCCAAAGCATACTGTCACCAACAGTACCTTTGCTGTAAAAACAGTAAACTTTATCCTTCTTTGTTGAGCCTAGATCAGCAACAAACAGGCTTCCTTTTCTGACCCCTTTTAGAGAGAGGCTTCCATCCTTCTTGTGATAGATGTTGCACACCATCATATCAAAATCAACCTTAAATCCTCTGTCACTGAATTGGCTGACACTGAGTAGGTTGTGCATCAATCCATCCACAAGAGCAATATCTTCAATGACAACATTTCCAATTTCCAGACAGCCATATCCCACTGTGTAACCCTTGCTGTTGTCTCCAAAGGTTATGATTGGGCCAGCTTTCTCTACATAATGTGATAGCAGGGCTTTATCACCTGTCATGTGTCTTGAGCAGCCACTGTCAATAATCCACATGACCTGATTTTTCTTCTTACCCTGCAAAACAGAATGTTTCTAAGTTGCATATGGTACCCAATCTTTGTTGGGTCCTGCAGTTTCAGTGTTTCCTGAGTTTCTTTCAGTCACAACATCACAAGCATTATCAAAGACTTCCTGTTTGACTTCTCTTTTCACCCACTTAGGTTTAGAATTGGACTTGGTCCTTTTCTTAGTGGATGAAGCCTTTTTGCTGTTGCCAGCAGGCTCAGAAGTCTCAACAGTGTTTAGGTATGAGCATTTTTCAGTCGAGAGAACAGGTAAGTTAAAGCATGTACTCATGGCAGTGATTTTGCATGGCATACAATCAATGTTATTACAGACACTCATAGTTCTATGCATAAGGGGGGTTCTGTGTAAGTTACCATTGAGTTCAGTAGCATTGATCTTATCCTCAATTGGTTTCTTACAAACATGTGTTAAATGATGAGTAGATCCACAGTTATTGCACAGTTTCCTAGAAGCACCTCCAACATTAGTGTATCCATTTCCTTTATTGACACCTACCTTACCATTTCTGTTTTTAGACTTGGGAGTTACTGGATTGACAGTATGTTCAGAAGTTGCTGTCGAACTTTCCTTGACAGTATCTTTTATTCCTACTGTCTTGACAGAAGGTTTGAAAGTTGCTGTCTTGGAATTATTCTTGACAGTATCTTTGAAAGATTCTGTCTTGCCAACTGTGACAACATCTTTTGGACTTACTGTCTGATTGCTTGGTAAGTTTACTGTCTTGGGGATTGTGACAGTATCCTTTCCATCCTTGAATGTGCTGTCAACACCTTCATCCTCATCAAGAATTTCTTGTTTGATGAGCATGGCTTCTTCATCAAACTCAATTTCAGCAGCTTTGAAAATAGGAGTTTTAACTTTCTTGAGAATGGTGGGTTTGACAGCAGCATTTCCAGGACAATCTTGAATCACAGTTTCCTTTCCAGGTCTTTTACCATAAGAAAAACCTATACCAACAGACTGATTTTCTGTATGCTTATCATTGTAATCCTGAACTATCTTTGATGAGTTTCTATAGGCCTTAATCTTAAATTCATTTTCAGCAATCTCATTCCTCAGGAATTCCTCAACCTCCTTAGCATATTTTAATTCATTTTTAAGTTTAGCATTCTCTTGAGCTAAAGAGCCTAGTGAACTGGTTTTGAGAACAAGAGAATCATTGTCAGACTGAAGTGTTTCATTTAGCTTACTTAGTCTAGAGATTTCCTCATTAGCAGCAGATAAGCTAGTATAGACATTGAACATTTCAGCACTTAAGTTTTTAATGGTTTTCTTATACTCATCAGTAGACATATCAAGTAAGACAAGTGAAGGTACCTGACTTGAAGGAGTTGATGCTACCTCATCAGTGCTAGCCATGAGAGCTAGATTGACATATTCTTCATCTTCTTCATCATCAGAATCATCCCAACACTTTCCTTCAGCCACATAGGCTTTACCTTGATTTTTCTTGGAGTATCCACCAGTTCCTTTCTCATATCTTTGAACCTGTTTGGGTCTTTTGCATTCAGTAGCAAAATGACCAGGTTCTCCACAGTTGTAACATTTGAACTTTGATCTATCCACAAATCCAGTTTTGTATCCTCCTTTGGTTGAACTTCCCACAGCAGCCTTTGATGAGCTTCCTTTGCTGAACTTGGATGCTTGGCCTTGAGGCTTGTATGACCTATCCTTCTTGAACCTGAAGTTCTTGAACTTTTTGGCCATGTAAGCCATAGTAGGGTTGTCCATGCTTTCCAGTTCCTCCATTGTGTAGAAGTCTTCATCTTCCACATCTTTGAGCTGTAGTACCACTTTCTCATCATCTTCAACCACCTCTTCTATCTTCAAGGTCTGTTTTGGGGTTGATTGTGTGATCTGTAGTACTTCACTTGGCTGTGTGATCCTTGGCACATGTGCTACTAGGGCACTTGACATATTAGCCATCTTGTTCCTTGTTCCACTTTGTATGGCTCTCTTTTGAAAGAGTTCGAGTTCATAAGATTTCAGAATACCATAAAGTGTCTCAAAGGTTATATTGTTGAGATCTCTTCCTTCTCGTATGGCTGTTGTCTTGTGTTCAAGGTGATCAGGCAGTGTGAGCAGGAACTTGACATTTAATTCTTTTTTGTCATAGTACTTGCCATGTATCTGTAATTCAGTTAAGAGCTTACTGAACCTTTCAAACATGGAGGTTAAGTCTTCACCAGGCTTGGCCATGAATGCCTCATATTGAGATATTAGAATTTGCCTTTGGTTGCCCTTAACCTCTTCACTTCCTTCACAGAGTAAGGCTAACCTGATCCACATCTCCTTGGCTGATGTGCAGCTTATCACACTTCCACACATGGCTTTATCCAGCGTGAGAGAATCGAGCAAGATAAGTTGCAAATGATCATCTAGCACCATTTTCTCCTTTTCAGGTTCCAAGATTTCTGAGGGATCTTTGGGAACCCAATGTGCAGGAACAATCTCACCATTCACTGTTGTGGCTTCAATTTCCTTTCTTGGTATGAAAGGACCATTCTCGAGTATACCTGGGTATAGTGGATTTGCAGCTTTGATAAACAACAAGATTTTTCTTTTCCAAATGCTGTAGTTCTCTTTATCAAATGCTGGGATCTTGATACTGTTTGATTTCTGCATTTTCTTCGGGATCTCAGATATGTATGTTAATCTGAAAGCTCTGATACCAGTTGTTAGTCCTTGTGTATTGCAGAAGGGGGGGGGATGAATGCAATACTGATAAAATTCAATCTAAATTTTAACAACTAAAATCAAGATTAAACGTTATCAGCAATATATGCAATCACGAACAGTATTCAGTAAGAACAAGATTCACAAAATAAATGTTTTATTTATTTTGCTACAACCTCAAGAAAGAATTCTCGAGCTTCAGGTTTTCTTCAAAAACACTTACCTATCTTCGTTACTCTTCTAGAATGAATTGATAGTAGGTATAAGACTAACCCTATCACTATCAGTCACGGGTTTGTGAAGCTGCTGTCACTGTCAAGTGGCAGCTTCTTACAGATTGTCTTACCCATGTGACTTTCCTAAATTGCTAACATGTCAAATATACATTACAAAGAAAGCAACCTAGATTCATTCCATTTCCAGCTGAACCAATTCAGCAGATAAAGACTTGATCTTGCTCTTGAATTGATTCGCTTTTGTTTTGCAGTGCTTGAAGCTTCTGTCGTAGTCTTGCAGACTTGGTGCAGCTTAGGGATACTGCATCACGCCTGTTTCTTGAACATTTAAACTGTCACGGGATTTGACTGAGAAAGATACCTAGCATAAGGATCTTTATTGAGACAGTTACTTTTGCCGCAAAGCTTGCTGTCACAGGAATGATCTTTTGGTGACAGTATGAGTTCCCCGCATAGAGTGCTGTCGAGGATCCCAAACTTGCTGTCGAGGGCAATAGTTGCTGTCGCGTAGTCTTCCGCCAATGTTGTTGTCAGAGTGAATATGCTGTCGTGACTTGCAACATTCTGTCTTCTTGTAATCTTACTGTCACAGCTTTAGGACAGTAACCTTTATTCATGTTGTCATCCAAAAAGCATTCTTTGAGGCTTGAACACATAAGTGAACTTCTTTCAAACAATACAACTAGAATAACATTACATACTGATTACAAGAACATACTTTGGCTACGATAGTATGTTCTACTTAATTTGAAAAATTAAGTACAATCAAAGTTAAGTTGTTTCAATGCTATCACCCATAAATCCCAACAAGTATCTACTACTATCATCTATAAAAGTAATGAAGTATCTAAAATGGTCTTTAGTTAACATACCACCAAATTCACAAATATCAGTGTGTACTAAATCTAACAAGTCTGAATCCCTAACAACATTATGAAAAGGTTTCCTTATTTGTTTAGCAGACACACATACTTGACATTTAGAATTCTTTTCTATAGTATGTTTTGGAATCAACTCTAAGTTCATCATATTTTTAAGAGCACCAAAATTTAAGTGACCAAGTCTAGCATGCCATAAGTTGGATGATTCTACACAGTTAACAGAAGGAGTAATTTCATTAAAGGAAGTGCCCAAAATAGGCTCAGCATTTATAACAAATAAACCATTTGACAAGTAACCCTTGCCAAAGAAAGTACCAGTGTGAATAAGAACTACTTTATTACACCTTAAGGAAATTTCAAAACCATTCGTAACTAAACGGCTTCCACTTATTATATTTCTACGCATGTCGGGAACATGATGCACTCTTGTCAGGGATAGAATACGCCCCGAAGGAAACTTCAGGTCCACGTCTCCCACTCCATGAACTTGAGCGGCACTCGCATTCCCCATCGTCACTGTCATGCTATTACTCTGTTGATAAGATACAAACAAACTAATATCAGCACAAATATGCACATTAGCTCCAGTATCAATCAACCATTCATTTGACAGATAAGTGGAAAATAGTACAGGGTTGTAGGTCACATACCGGTTTTCGTTGGTTTCAGAAGCCGAAGCCTCACCAACAACCATGTTCACTACAGGCCCACTTGTGGTTCCGAGTACAGCATTCGCTTGCGCTACCACCTCGGTTTTCTTCGCTTTCTTTGTAGGACAGTCCTTACTCCAGTGCCCAACCTGCCCACAAGACCAACATGGTTTGTTTGCCTTTGGTTTCTTGGCCTTATCCTTGTCTATCTTAGGTTTATTAACATTACCCTTCCTAGCAACAGCCTTCCTTTTCTGTCCTACGGTTACTACATTCACCTTCGAGCTACCGTGTTCAGATGGCATCACATGTCCCTGTTTGGACTTGTGTTGTTCTTGCACCGAGATGTCCAGCATAAGGTTGGTCCAGGTGATCTCTCCTTTCTGTCTTTTCAGGGAGAGAGCGAACTCTTCCCAAGACTTCGAAAGCTTTTCAATCACGCTCATAACCTTGAACTTATCAGGGAGATCCATGCCGGATTCCTTCAAAGCATGCACTATCATCTCGAACTCATGCACCTGCTCAGTCATGGATTTGTTGTCTACCAGCTTAAATTCAAGGAACCTCGCTACAGAATACTTTTCCAGACCTTGAGAGTCAGTATTGTGAGTGAGGTCCAGCTTCTCCCATAAGAGCTTAGCACTATAGGCATCAGATGAATAAACATCAAACAGAGTGTTCGTTAAGGCTGCCAGAATGGCTGCCCTAGCCACCCCATCCTTCTCAGCCCACATTGCATAAGCCTTAACTGTTTCAGCTTTTTCTTGAACCACCACCGGTTTCTCATACTCCACAACAGGCCACAGACCCTTTACAGTTAACCACAATTTCATTCTTTTCTGCCAGCGTGAAAAGCTGACACCACCGTTGAATTTCTCAGGTAAGCCCGTTAGTTCAACGGGTTGTGGGAAACGGTAAGTGGTCCAATCAATGACCCCAGCAGACACATTAGACGTACTACCATCTATAGTAACTTCAGTTTCATTAACCATAATGCTAAATACTATATAACAGAATAACTCTTCAAGAATGTTGGAAATAGCAAGTACTACAGCAACATGGAGGCAGTTATATAAAAGATATAGCATTGACAGGCCAAGACCAAAGTTAACAAAACAAAGCATGAAGGTCGAAAGCATGCATATCAGAAACTGATAAATAACCAGGGAGACAGAAACAGTACCTGTAGCCATAGCTTAACAGTGTATATAAGAACAGAAATAACGAAGCAACAGCTGAGTCGTCAGGAATTCGAGAAACCCTGACTGTTCTTGAAGAGTTATTCGCCCCCACTTACTGTGTCAGGTTGTCGGCGAGATACTACTTCCAGGATAAAACAGATCCGAGCAAGGTGTTCACAGCAACAGCAGCGCTCAACTACGACCAGCACCTCAGTCGCCGGAGAACCAGAAAACTACAGAGAATACTGTATGGAGAGGGAGGGCAGAGAGAGTTTTGAGAGAAGGTGTTTGCAAAATACTGTCTCTTTCAACTGAGCTACAAGAGCCACTATTTATAGTGGTTCCTTTCTGTAACTGAAGCACATGAGCAATTAATTTCGTAACTGCAGCACAGACTTTAATTTTCGTAACAGTTGATCATAAAAAAAAATCAAAACTGACCATTAAAGAATAAGACGTTTTGATTGAATTTAATAACCTGTAGCTGTTACATATTTTTCATGTTTATCCACATATCAGTTTTAATATTTATTTTAAACATATCCATCAAAATCATGTCCAGGTTCATATCAGTTTCTATTGCCCATCAGAGTTTAACTTGTTGTCCATCAGAGTTTACTGATAAACCAATTCCATCAGAGTTTACTAGTTAAATACTGATAAACCAACTCCATCAGAGTTTACTAGTTAAATACTGATAACCCAAAACCGATAACCCAGCTCAATTTGATAAATTAATTCTAATAAAAAATATTAAATCACAAAGATAAAAACTCTCGCCCAGGTCGCCTCGCGTACGCGAGACGCCGAGACATTCGCCCAAATCGCCCTTCGACCCGACCCGGTGCGGTGCGGTGCGGTGCGTGGCGAGGCGGGCGGCGGCGCGCGCATGTGTGTGTGTGTGTGTGCGCGTGAAGCACACACTAACACCATGCACCATCACACACCTTAGTAGTTGTATACTACTCATGTGTGTAATGCTATATAAAGTCACCAAGTCCCTTTATTCTTTTCTATGTGGGACAAATGAAACATCATTATCACAAGCTTTTTCAAGCTACTACCTTCATCTCAATTTCTCTTATGGATTTAAACAAGAAAATTATTAAACCCATACATGAAAGTTTAAGTTCCCATAGCAAGGAACAACTTCCAATCATTTAGAAATTTGAATTAACATCAAGAATATAGTTAATTATATCCTTAAACTATCAATTTTCTAACATACTTTTGATTACAGTGCATAGAACTGCAGAGGTGTGTCTATACGTGATACGTGTCAGCTTGAGCGTCTTCTGAAAGTAAACGTGGCAGCTAGTACTGTGATAAAATAATGTCTCTGTAATTTGTAAACGTGTATCTATTAATCATTATATTCTATCTCATTTGTCATGTACATCACTGAGTTCAATTTCTTAACTTACTTTATCAATCTTGTCTCTGTAATTAGTATGGTAGCTTAAGTTTGCGATGAAAGTATGGTGTACCTTTACCAATAATTATGTTACGCTAATTTGTTTGATATTTTTTGAGTTTTGATACATAAATCAAATGATCGGTATGTAGGATGTACGACGGCTTAAAATTAAAAGCGAAAGTGATGGATGCTGGAGCAGCTGCAGAGGAAGCAGAGGAAGAAGCAGAATTGGCAGATGTGGTGTCGAAAGTGGCGGTGGAAGCTATGAGGGAAGAAATTGCAACAGCTAGGTTGGTACCTTTGGACTTGGTAGCAATGCTGGAAGTGGATTTGGCAGTTGATGTAGCGAAAGCGGTAATGGAAACTTTGGTTACGAAAACAGCGGAAGCTTATGCTGCTACAATAGCAGCTGCTGAGTCTGCTAAAGATGCAACAATAGCTACAAAAGTGGAGATGAAGAGATTATCAGGAGAAAATTAAGGTTGGGACTTGGGAGTATCAGAATAAAGGAGTTTGGAAGATGTAATACGTGTGAAATGTTTGCGTATTCAAATGTTCATAAATAAATTGTTTAGGCTACTGTCAAAGCTTGTTAGTCGTAATATACAAACTAAGAATAAATTTGATAAATATCAGGTTCAGGTCGTTTTTTAGGGAACTAAATGCGTCTTCTTTGAATAACTGTACCAAATTTTTTATTAAAAAAATATATTTGTTGTAGACAATGTCTCTTTTTAAATTTTAAAAAGAAAGTTTAGCAAAAAAAAACAAGAAAAGACACTTTCAAGTTGCATTTTAAATGGATCTTCAATTCTTCATAAGTTCAAAGACCCCATGCATGTTCATATGTACCCATTCATATATTATGTTCGGGGCGAAACTAGGTAAAAGCTAACATAGACTTAAGCAAGTGCGGGTTAAGCCGAAAATTTTAGTATAATATTTTTTTAAAAAAATTTTGATTTATAGTTGAAATTCAGTAAAAAAATTAATAAAACCCCTACTAAGATTCAAAAATTAATTATATTATATTTTAGCCCCCGGTGAATCTAGATCCTCGTTCCGCCCCTGACTTATATACATGCTGATACTTTTTATATTTTGAAACGATCATTTTGGAATGTAGACATGTAATTGATAGCACTACATGATTAAAACGACCATTTAATTTCCTCTAATGCTCATAATTATTTTGTCAATTTACATTTGTAATGTCTTAGTTATTTTCTCTCTTTGTTTTGTGCCTTGCATTAAATTTGGTAAGCCTATAAGCAGAGTTGTAAATTTCGCAGTATGATGTATATCTTTACCAGAGTCTTTTGCACTCAAACTATATCACAAGTTTACATCTCTTTTGATAATCTCGCCGAGATTTTGCAATATATTTTTCTTATATCATTTCCCCACACAAACACATCCACTGTTTAGGAACCTGATTTTTTTGGCCCTAATTAGTTTGTTTTGTCTTTCCCCACTACAAACATCTCAAAAATCAAAATATCTATGCACTCTCTCATTTCTCAGGTTTGTTGCTATGTACTACACTTTACCAATCTTGTGTATGTAATTAATATGGTAGCTTTAAGTTTGTGATGAAAGTATACGGTATAAATAATTATGTTATGGTAATCTGTTTGATATTTTTTCGAGTTTGTGACACAAATGAAATGATCGGTATGTAGCATGTACGATTGCTTAAAATTAAAAGCAAAAGTGATGGCGGCTGGAGCAGCTGCAGAGGCAGCGGAGGAAGAAGCAGAAATAACAGATGTGGTGTCAAAAGCCGCGGTGGAAGTTGTGATGGCAAAAATTGCAGCAACTAGGGTTGCACCTTGGGACATAGTAGCAATACTGGAAGCAGATTTGGCAATTGATGTTGCGAAAGCTGCAATGGAAGATTTGACGACGAAAAGAGCGGAAGATTATTTTGCTGCAATTAATAGCAGTTGCTGAGGCTGCAGAAGATGCAGCAATAGCTACAGAAGTGAAGATCATGAGGAGGAGATTATGAGGAGAAAAGTAAGGTGGGAAGTATCAGGAAATAGTTTGGAAGATGTAAATACGTGTGAAATGCTCGCGTATTCAGATGTTCATAAATAACATGTTTACGCTGCTGACGAAATCAGTTCTCTTACTTTGTTTAGCTTAACATTTCAAAGATGACCACCTTAAAATTACTAAATTGTTTTTACAAAATTCGAAATCACAAGTTTAAGACAGCACTAAAATGCTGAGTCTCAATTTACACATTGTCTGTGTTGATTAATAGCAACGAACTAAAATTTTCAAAAAAACTGGAACCAATCCGAAATTCCAAAAATTGGAAATTTGACACAATATGTCGATTATTCGAGAGTCTGAGCCTTGAACAACAAAGGGGGTCACTGAGTAGTAACTTGAACTCTTCGTTGTTGGTCATATGATCACTAGAGTCACCATACCATTTATGTTATGTAGCAAAAAGATTATAAAGAGAAAAGTAATTCAACCAGGACTTACGATAAAAAAATAACTTGAATTTTCATGTCATTACATTTCGATTTCATATGTATTTCATCTTTATCACAAAACCGAATTGGAGCTTCACAAATATTTCTGTATTTTCCCAGGAATACACTTAATTAAGTTATTGCTTCTTTTAAATTGTTTTGCATCTGTGATTAGAGTTATATAGTTTAGTGTTCTAGGCCTATGTCTAACTTACACATTAAAAATGAATTACTACAATAAGCATATTGTATGATCATGTCTTATGCATATTGTGGTGTGTAATAATCTTATATATAATCTAGCAACTCATATTCATGCTAATTATTTGATTCCAAGAGACTTGAATTCGAAATCTAGCCTCTTAGTTACAAAGTGCGAGGCCAAGTTTTTTATTTAATCTTCTTCAAAACAAATGTTAATTTTTTTTAAGACAATGTTGAAAAACAGTGTAAAAGATGTTCAACTTGTTCGTAAATACAATATATGTTTTTCTACTTTCTACGTACTAAATTCAGATGTTCGTACAATTTTTTTATTTACTGAGGACGAATTATATTTTGGAGGAAAGAGCTCGTGTATTTTAATTACTGAAGGAACATTTTTAATTTCAAATTTTCTTTAGGGAAAATAAGTGTACCTGTTTGTTCTTTACTCCCCTGCATACACACAATTATAAAATGCACCAAGTCCCCTCTCCACCATAAAAAAAAATGAACCAAGTTCGTGAAATCAAAACCTTAATCCATAATGACAAATTTTTTAAGTCCAAATATATTTTTGTTGATAAATATGCTATAGAAGAGAAATTTAATATCAAAACACACTACAAAAGACATAAAAAAATGGTATACAATCCAAAAAATCTTCAAAAATTTATACAAAATGCTACGTTAGGTGTGTGATAGATAATTTTACTAAAAAAATAATGGATATGTCAATGTACATATATGTCCACAAATTAAATAAAATGATAGGTACCTAACAATTTTTTCCCAAAAAATCTCGTAAATGCTTATGTGTCCTTGTTTAATTGGTAGCATTCTTGATAAAAAAAAAAATATAAGACCCGCGGCGCTTCGCAGCGGCCTTTTAATAATTTTTCTATTTTATTTTAAAATATTTTGCAAAAAAATATTTTTAAATGGAATAAATAATTATAAATATTTTAAATATTGATTTATTTTATAAATAAATAAATATTTTTAAATAAATGGAAGATGTAATATACTATCGTAATTATAAATGGATAAGCTAAAATGTTGTTTCAAACATGTCATGGCCGTGTTTTCATTTTATTTTTTTATAACTCAGAATTTCATTAATAAAAAAAATGACAAAACAACATACAATCCAGACCACTGAACAATCAAAGGACTCGAACCAGACTTAGGCTACTAGAGAGAAAACACCACTTAAAATACAAGATATAGAACAAAAATTAAGGCTACACGCCTACACCTGCTACAAACCAAAGACGCTAACAACCCCAACAACCAACACGAAACTCAACCCTGACCTACATGCTTACTTAGCAGAACTACCAAAATCTTTAGCATTAGACTCCACTCCTCGTATTTGAATAACTCCACCAGAAATCTTACCACTGTTCTTACGCCCATCTTCAGAGTTAGGAGAGGTTGCACCAACCCCGCTGCCACCTAACTCCACAGTTATACTCGAAGCTATATTCGATAAAATCCCAGATTTCTCAAACCCACCACCCATCGCAGATTCTTCCCTCTTGATTGGAGAACCAATTTTAATACATTTTCCTTTCATGCTTTGATGATTTTGCAAAGGTCCTGATCAGTACCAAATAATTAATTAAAAAGATCTAAGGCCGAATCAATACCTATCAACATTAAAATTGAAAAAGATAAATAAAAGAAAAACCTTATGTGATAATCAAGCTTACAAAATTCTGTCTTGAAAAAATTTTAAACATCCAAAAAAAAGGTAACAAATAATCAAAATAATGAATGAATTAAGATTATAAGTCGAAACCATTATTACAAGTATAATTATTCATACCTTCGACTCATCTTTATAGCCTCAGATCCACCTACAAACACATCGGCATCACATCAAGTTAACGAAAGCAAAAGTTATTAATATTAAAAACGCAAAAATTTTAAAAAAAATAAAAAATTAGAGTGAGGTAAGAGGCGCACTTCACAATCCCTTCTCTCCTTATTGATCCATGCTTTCGTTATTGATCCATGTCTTCACTCAATCAACACTAATTGTGGATAACTTCGTCTATATCATTAGAATACAAACTAAAGTTATAAGATAGAAAACAAAATTGATATGTAGCATGCTCATGCAAATTTACACACTTCTAAGACAAATAAATGAAAAGCAAAGCGTACAAGAAAAAGTGTAGAACACAATTAACATAGTTTACATGTATATTTATACTATTAATTTGTATGAAAGTATTAAAGGTAATTAATTATTTACCTAGTGATTTCTTTATTTGGTATGCAAGACCGATATAAGTATAGAAATATCATATATACGAAAGTTTTGTATAAAAATGGCAAGAGTTATCTCATTTGTATAAGTATAATTGATTGTATATTTAGTTTCCACCATCAGTAAAGATTTTAAAGACAATAATATTAAAATTGTATATTTAATTTTCTTCATCAGTAAAGATTTTAAAGACAATAATATTAAAAATTTATATTTAATTTCCTTCATTAATAAAGATTTAAAAGACAATAAAGATATTTTCTAATAAAAAAATTAGGAGAATATAAAAAGTGTATATTTAGTTTACTCCATTTGTAAAGATTTTAAATGCAAAAATATTAACATTGTATATTTAGTTTCCTCAATTAGTAAAGATTTTAAAGGCAATTGAGATACAATTAATTATTTACCAAGTAATTTCTTTATTTGGTATGCAAGACCGATATAAGTATGAAAATATCAAATATACGAAAGTTTTCTATAAGAACGGCAAGAGTTATCTCTTTTATATAAGTATAATTGATTGTATATTTAGTTTCCACTATCAGTAAAAAATTTAAAGACAATAATATTAAAATTATATATTTAATTTTCTTCATTAGTAAAGATTTTAAATGCAAAAATATTAACATTGTATATTTAGTTTCCTCAATTAGTAAAGATTTTAAAAGCAATTGAGATATAATTAATTAGTCACCAAGTAATTTCTTTATTTGGTATGCAAGACCGATCTAAGTATGGAAATATCAGATCAAAAATTTTGTATAAAAACGGCAAGAGTTATCTCTTTTGTATAAGTATAATTGATTGGATATTTAGTTACCTCAATCAGTAAAAATTCTAAAGACAATAATATTAAAATAGTATATTTAATTTCCTTTGTTAGTAAAGATTTGAAAGACAATAGAGATATTTTGTAATTAAAAATTTAGGAAAATATTAAAAGTGTATATTTAGTTTCCTCCATTTGTAAAGATTTTAAATGCAAAAAATATTAAAATTGTATATTTAGTTTCCTCCATTAGTAAAGATTTGAAAGACAGTAGAGATATTTTGTAATTAAAAATTTAGGAAAATATAAAAAGTGTATTTTTAATTTCCTCACTTTGTAAATATTTTAAATGCAAAAATATTAACATTGTATATTTAGTTTCCTCAAATAGTAAAGATTTTAAAGATAATTGAGAAATTTTCGAATTTTTAATATTAATAATTCAAAAATTCGAGAAAATTAGAAAAACAGAGCAAAATAATTTTAGAGAATATTAACATTGTATATTTAGTTTCTTCCATTAGTGATATTTAGTTTCCTCCATTAGTAAAGATCTATTGTATTTTTACTTTCTCCATTAGTAGAGATTTTAAATGCAAAAATATTATAGGTTTCCTCTATTAGTAAGCATTTAAAAGGTAATTGAGTTTTTTTTTTTGAATTTTTAATATTATTAATTCAAAAAATTGAGAAAATTAGAAAATTAGAACGAAGCGATCTGAGAGCGCTTAATTCAAAAAATTGAGAAAATTAGAAAAATAGAATGAAGCGATCTGAGAGCGGCAACTCAACGCCTCCGTCTTCTCCTTTATATAATAGTATTGATTTGTAACATTTTTTGCGTTTTTTTTTGGGTTGTCTAGTGACACATATACCCACGAAAATATTACTGTAAAATTCAATTCACACGGCTTTCATTACAGTAGGCAATTTCGGGTAATAGGTCGAGTTTGCTGTACTCGATCCTATTTTTGAGTCAACCCGAACATGATCCGAACCCGAAACGGGTTAAATTTTCTCAATCCAAACCCAACCTGTTAGTACCCGATTAACCCGAAAATGACCCGTTTAACCCGAAAATAATTTTAAAAAATGATTTATATATAAAAAAGTAAATTTTATTTATAAAATATTATAATATATATAATAAAAAAATTATTATATGAAACATGAATTAAAATTATTTAAATAATATTGTTGTGGATTAAAAAACGTGCTTGTGTAATTAATGCTAAGGTTTAATGAGCTTCGAGCTTTAATGGCTGCACTCGTGTTTCCGGACTAAATTGGTCCTCACAAGATACCTACGTATCTCAATTAATGTTGAGAATCAAGCCAAAGACGTAGTTCTGATTGTAGGATCAGGGACATTATATAGGCGTCTGGAGCCTAGTATTTATGGTATGTTTAGGAGTCTTAGCGAATAAGTCTCCTTTTTGATATTGGATAAGCATTGTATTGCTTGCAGGATAAGTCTTTTCCTTGTCGATAAAGGCTATGACTCATTAATTGCCTTTAATTGGGATTCTGGATCCTTTTTTGACCAATTTGCCATAATTTGGACTCTTTTTATGAGCTGTATATTTTCCCTATTCATTAATTACGAAATTAATGAATAATCAGGGTTTCGGGCCTTGAATATTGGGTCGTGTTCTTGGACCAATTCGGGTCTAATTAATATGTCATTAATTATATTTTTAGGGTTATTTTTAGCCCATATCATTTGCCCCCCAATTTCTAGGAAAACTTTTCAAGCTTTCGTAGAAATTATATTGACCTTTTTCGAGATTCGGGGTCTTTTTTATCCTTTACCTAGGACTTCATTTACACCAGTGTTTCACAAATATCGCCTTATTGCAAAGTGTGGAGCGACCTACACATTTACGACGATTTCTGCCTTATTCGAGGCTAATTTGACATTTATATGAAATATTCCTAATATTTAAGGAATTTCCATGTACCCACGGGTATTTTAATAATTATTCCTAATATTTTAGGAATTTTCACGTACCCACAGGTATTTTTAATAATTATTCCTAATATTTTAGGAATTTTCATGTACCCACAGATATTTTTAATAATTATTCCTAATATTTTAGGAATTTTCATGTACCCACATGTATTTTTAATAATTATTCCTAATATTTTAGGAATTTTCATAGCTCAGGGGTGAATTTGTCAATTTCTAAACTTCAAGTAAGAAATTGTGAACCACTCGGAACTTGGGGTACTAAACTGCACTTTGGCAGTTTAGTCTCAATTTGCAACCAGGTCGAAGCATTCGACCTCATTTGAGGGGTCTCACTTTCGACCTCATTTGAGGTCGACTGAAATGTAATTTTTTTCTTTTTTATAAATATTATTGAATAATAATATTTATTTTACCCAATTTTTTAAGGGTAGTTTCGACCTCATTTTGAGATACTTTAGACCTCATTTTGAGGTTTTCTAGACCTCATTTTGAGGTATTTTAGACCTCATTTTGAGCTATTTTCTACCTCAATTTTTTGAGGTATTGTCGACCTCATTTTCGACCTCGAACCTAGTCTTTTTAGACCTCATTTTCGACCTCGAAAGGTCCCAGGTCGAAGTCTTCGACCTCGTTTTTCCGTGCTTTTTCGACCTCGGTCGTTCGATCTCAAACCCAGTCTCTTTCGACCTCATTTTTGAGGTATTGTAGACCTCAATTTGAGGTATTTTAGACCTCATTTTTGAGGTATTTTAGACCTCATTTTTGAGGTATTTTAGACCTCAATTTGGTCCCAGGTCGAGAAATTTGACCTCATTTTTCCGTGTTTTTTCGACCTCGGTCGTTCGATCTCAAACCCAGTCTCCTTCGACCTCATTTTTGAGGTATTGTAGACCTCATTTTTGAGGTATTTTAGACCTCAATTTGGTCCCAGGTCGAGCAATTTGACCTCATTTTTCCGTGTTTTTTCGACCTCAGCCTTTCGACTTCAGTGTAGAGTTTCTTCGACCTCGGTTGGCTCCAACAACGCCAAACGTGGCTTATAGATACAAGAACTAACTTGAGTTCTAACACCTTAGACCTCATTTGAGGTTTCAACAATGCCAAACGTGGCTTATAGATACAAGAATTAACTTGAGTTCTAACACATTAGACCTCATTTGAGGTTTCAACAACGCCAAACGTGGCTTATAGATACAAGAATTAACTTGAGTTCTAACACCATAGACCTCATTTGAGGTTTCAACAACGCCAAACGTGGCTTACAGATACAAGAACTAACTTGAGTTCTGACACCTTAGACCTCATTTGAGGTTTCAACAACGCCAAACGTGGCTTACAGATACAAGAACTAACTTGAGTTCTGACACCTTAGACCTCATTTGAGGTTTCAACAACACCAAACGTGGCTTACAGATACAAGAACTAACTTGAGTTCTAACACCTTAGACCTCATTTGAGGTTTCAACAACGCCAAACGTGGCTTATAGGTAGAGGACCTGATTTTGAGGTTCAACATCTTAATTTTCACATCGAGAGGTCTTCATGAACGAAGACAGACATAATGTTTCACTTGTTTCTTTAATTTGAGCTTCCAGTATATCGAATCGAAGCTCGTTCTGAGCTCTACTTCCTCGAATTTTCAGGGGTTTCAACCCTTATATTAACCTTCTTCCAATAGGCCTCTTTAGGCTTTTAGTTGAGCTTGTAACATAACTCTTTGATCCTTTGGGATCTTCTATCCATGCATGTTACTTATGCATATTATGTTTCTTCGTTCTTGCATTCACTTATATTTATTTAGCTTTTCTTTTGTAAGGCAATTCCTAGTACTTGGCCTCTTGAATGGGCTGGCACTTTGATCAAGTGTTATTGGTACAACTTGTTCTTTAGTAGAACAATAAGGAAATACTCAAACAAAGATAAGTAATAAAATAGTGAATGAGAACTTGAAATATTTCCTTTGAAAAAGAGGGTTCGACCCTTACATAGTGCTTTACTTCCTACTAAGAGCTTAAGAGCTCAGAATGGTTTCGTCGACCTTATTGCTACTTGTACTATTAGTGGATCCCTTAAGGAAACACTTAAACATAATAAACTTTTTAAATTTGAGGCATGCCAAGTTTTTGGCACCTCAGCCCTTCAAGGGTTCAGGAAACAATGCTCCAATGTAAGTGACTTTGTCTGGTTCTCTCGGGATTAGGGGAATAGGATTTAGATCCTCGGCTGGCTTTCCCCTTCTTTCTTCATCGTCTTTTGAATTCATAACCTCAATTGGGAGAACCTGCCCCCGACTCTATCAGGCCTTAACGCGGCTACATAGCAATTCCTAGCCATCTTTTGATCTCCTTGTTCTTCACCAACCCCGTTCCTTGTTGGGAACTTGATTTTCAAATGGTAAGTTGAGGCAACATCCTTGAATGCATGAAGGCCTGTCCTACCAAGGATTGCATTATAAGTCGAGGTTGCCTTTATCACCACGAAGTTCAGCATTTGAGTTGTTGTTTGTGAACCTTGCCCTATTGTCATAGGGAGCTGAATAGTTCCCTCTACTTTAGATTCAACCCCATTGAACCCGTATATGGGCATGTTTGAAGGAGTCAGTTGCGAATCGGTATATCCCATCTTGATGAAGGCATCATGGAACAAGATGTCCACGGAAGCTCTGTTATCAACCAGAACCATCTTGGTTTTAGAGTTGCCTATTACAGGTATAATGACCAACGGGTCGTCATGGGGGAACTTCACCCCTTCAAGATCAGAATCATCAAAGGTAATAGCCACTTCTGTCTTGGCACGTTTCGGTGCTTCTCCTACAACAGTCATTACCTCTCGGGCATAAGCTTTCCTTGAGTTTCGGGAGGACCCAACAGCAGTCGGTCCTCCAAATATCATGTTGATGACAGGCCCTCGGGGCTTAGGAGTACGATCTTGGTCGTTGTCCCTCCTATCATAGTCTTTCCTTTCATAATTTCCTTGTTGATTTCCTCGATTCCCATCCTTGGTGAACTTATCGAGTTTTCCTCTTCGGATTAAGAACTCGATCTCATCTTTCAGTTGTCTACAATCGTCGGTGTCATGACCAACTTCTTTATGGAAACGGCAGAATTGATTCTTGTTCCGTTTCTCCAAGTCGGATCTTAGCGGCTTTGGCCATCGAAGATCTTCTTCCTTCTCAATTTCCATCAGAATTTGACTTCTTGAGGTGTTCAACCTTGCATATTCATTGAACCTGGGTCCGAAGTTGTTCCTTTTAGGTGGAGAGTCAGAATCTTTCGCTGTCCTGGGATATTTGTCCCTAGCGTCATACTCTTGAGTCTCCTTTCTCTTTTTTCCGTTTTCACTTCCCTCAACAGTGGGTTCATATTTCTTCATACTTTCCTCGGCCATGATATACTTTCCGGCTCTATCTTGGAGCTTCAACATGTTTTCGGTGGATGCTTTGCTAACGACCTTTTGAAGTGATCATCAGTAGTTCCTTGTTGTAGGGCTATCATAGCTACTTTGTCCTCCAAGTCCGGGACTTTCAGAGCCTCCTTAGTGAATCGATTTATGTATTCCCTCAAGGATTCATTCTCACCTTGCCTGATTCCCATGAGGGATGCAGAACTTTTCTCATGCACCCTCCCACTTACAAATTGGTTGATGAACGCCTTACTCAACTCTTTGAAGGATCCAATAGAATTGGGAGGCAAACGGTTGTACCAACGTTGTGCCATGCCCGCAAGGGTTTGCGGAAACGCTCGGCACTTAACCGCATCATTGGTTGGCTGCAAAAGCAGTGCGTTGGAGAAGGTTCTCACATGGTTAGCGGGATCTCCCGTTCCATCATAAGCCTTGATCGTTGGCATCTTGAATTTTTTGGATATAGCCGTTTTCATGATGTCTTGAGTAAACGGTGGTGTAGGATCATCAGGATCTCCTAGGGGCAACAGAATACTAGGATCACCCCTTGGGGCTTCGGCCCTCTTTGTCCTTCTTACCGGTGGATCCAAGTTGATTATTGGGATCCCTTCAGTTGTTCGGCCTCGAGATTGAGCGGCCTCCTCCTCAGCAAGGAGTTTTTTGAGCCTTGCAGTCTCTGCCTCATGGGCTGCAAGTTTCTCCCTAGTAGTTTGGGGTTGTTCCCGATTGGTCTGGGAAGAACGTCTCCTTCTTGGGGCCACATCCTCCCTAGTTGTTTAACCCTCATCCTCGGTGTATGGGCCCGAGTAATCTTGAATGAAAGGGGTCTGACGAGTTTGGGGTCCCAGACCTTGAATACAATGGGGTACATATGCCTCATGGTATATTGGATTAGTTCCACTACCGCCCGCCATGGGTCGAGGGGGCATGCCATAGCTTGTCATCCCCAAAGTCTGATTCGCGTATTGAGGGAGATCAGTAGTATGGAGTTGAAGGCTCCTTGGTGCACTCATGAGCAGCTGGGAGGTCGTGATTGGTTGCTGGTGAACGGTCTCTTGTGGATTAGATCCATGAATGACCATCTGCAGGGGATTCGTCCCTTCAACCGAAATCGGGATTTCCGGTCCTTGAGTGTTGGTGGGGATATTCGCCCCTTGTGTGCCAGTAGTCGGCGGTGGCTGATCAGCCTCATAGGTGATAGGGCGATCATCAGGAGTTTGAGTATCCCGAGCTGTTCTTCGTGTGTTTGCCATGGTTGATGTCGTCTTCCCACAGACGGTGCCAAATGTTGTGGATTAAAAAACGTGCTTGTGTAATTAATGCTAAGGTTTAATGAGCTTCGAGCTTTAATGGTTGCACTCGTGTTTCCGGACTAAATTGGTCCTCACAAGATACCTACGTATCTCAATTAATGTTGAGAATCAAGCCAAAGACGTAGTTCTGATTGTAGGATCAGGGACCTTATATAGGCGTCTGGAGCCTAGTATTTATGGTATGTTTAGGAGTCTTAGCGAATAAGTCTCCTTTTTTATATTGGATAAGCATTGTATTGCTTGCAGGATAAGTCTTTTCCTTGTCGATAAAGGCTATGACTCATTAATTGCCTTTAATTGGGATTCTGGATCCTTCTTTGACCAATTTGCCATAATTTGGACTCTTTTTATGAGCTGTATATTTTCTCTATTCATTAATTACGAAATTAATGAATAATCAGGGTTTCGGGCCTTGAATATTGGGTCGTGTTCTTGGACCAATTCGGGTCTAATTAATATGTCATTAATTATATTTTTAGGGTTATTTTTAGCCCATATCAAATATGAAGATATATCACATATGTTTATAATAATATAATATAAATTTATATATTTTAAATAATTTATTATATATATTAAATTTTCGGATGTATTTTGGTGTCAAAGGCTTTCAAAATAGGTAATTCCAAAGGCCCAATAAACATCAACAATAAGCCCAGTTAAAATACTCAAACCAGCCTGCTTATTTATTTCCCCTTATGTTTTAAACATCCCACACTCTGTTAACTTCTCAAAACCCTAGAGCCGCAGCAGCCACCACTCAACAAAATGGTAACTCTTTTTCTCATAATCTCTAATTCTCCAATTCAACAATTTGTATCTAATTGTATGTATATGTGTATGTAATTGCAGACGTTCAAGCGTAGGAATGGAGGTCGCAACAAGCACGGTCGTGGTCATGTCAATCCTATTCGCTGCTCTAACTGCGGCAAATGCTGCCCTAAGGTCTGTATCTATAGCCTATACTTACATTTTTATCTATATTTATGCGATTAATTGAATTTAAATTTATTTATTTTTGTTATTATTAAAATGAAAGATCTGTTAATTAAGTGATTGTGTCAGTATTATACTTAATTTGTTTGTTTATAGATAGATGTGTTTTACGGTGATTGCGAGTTTTGATGATTTTGTAGTTTGTTTGTTCGATAAATGTTTCATTTCATTTTACGATTAATTTGAATGTGTGATAGAGTTTAGTTGTTATGGTGTTGGTGGATTTGTTTATGTGTTTTGGCAATTTGAAGGTAGTGTTGGAACGAGAACAGATTACGGTTAAAAATTTTAAAGCTGAGGTGATTACTGATTAGATTACCTAGTATAGTCTAGGAATATTTTCTTTTTGGAATGTGTAGACTGGGATGATAGTTTGATGAAGATATGTAGCTCATAGCATTTATGTCTGTATTTGTATCTTTTTCGTTAGTTTTAGTGATAGTTCTTGAATTGAACATACATTTATTTGCTTTGTTTATAATCTATGTTATGTTTCCTTCACGGACTTTTTGATGAGTATTAGAAGTCATAGATAAGTTAAGTCTGTTTGTTCTGTTGCATAAGATCGGATTGTGGTGATCACTGATCAGAATAATGTGGGAAGATTGTTGCTCGAGCATTATGTAATGTACTGTAATGTTATGATAATTTGATAATAACATATAACTTGTATATTCATTTAGTTTTTTTCTTACTTATTTTTGTTAATTTTAGCTCTAGTTCTGAAATTGAACATACCTTTATTCTATTTGTTTATAATCAATGTTTGTTATTGTCATGTACTTCTTTATTAGCATTAAAAATTCGAGCTAAGCTATGTCTTTTGTCCGCATAATCGGTATTACTTTTTGTTCAGTGTAGATACTTCTTTTATCTATCCACTCTCAATTGGTTCATTCAACAGTTGTAACATTTTCTCATTTCTATATAGGACAAGGCAATCAAGAGGTTTCTTGTGAGGAACATAGTGGAGCAAGCTGCTGTCAGGGATGTGCAAGAGGCCTGTGCTTTTGAGAGTATGTGTTTGTAAATCTTTTAGTATTTACCTTTTCTCTTTACGTGTCATACTATGTCTGATTGTTAAGTAGTTTTCATATTGATAAATATGCTTGCTTGTAATTGTTTTTCAGCTTATACACTTCCCAAGTTGTATCTGAAGATGCAGTACTGTGTTTCATGTGCAATTCACTCCAAGGTTGTCAGGGTCCGCTCCCGTACTGATAGGAGGAACCGTGAGCCTCCAAAGAGATTTACTCGCCCAAGGGTAAGATATTTTTATCAAGATTACTGTCACTTTCAGCTGTTTACAGTTTGGATGTGTTTAAAGTAAAGCACCCTATAGCGTTCATATGTGAATGGTTTCCAAGACCTGATAGTGTCGGAATAATTTTAGCAGGTTAATGATATATGTTTCTTTTTGGTTTCAGGATGATCTTCCCAAACCAGGCCAGCCACAACAAAGGGCTCCTGGAGCACCTGCGCCTCCTAGAGTTTAAATACTCCTACAAGCTTGTAGTTTTTGGAGTTCATTTTGTTGGATTTCTGTTGTCCTTCCTATGCTAAATTTTAGACCTTTCTAAATTTTATTTTAAATTTCCTATCAAACTGGAGCATTCAAGAAACATTGAGTTCTGATTTCTGGATTATATTTGAAAGTTAATGTCAGCAACAATTTTTGTGCAGGCACAAAATTTATTGTCCATATTCTCATTCTTTTTAGAAACTTTTTGAAATTCTATAATTTCTGCCTTTATTGGAGCATCTCCGATAGATGTTGCATAGAGAGTTGCCCACCATTGATAGATCATCCTATGTACTAACAAGAAGAGAAGATTAAAAAATTGGTGGAGTTGAGTATATTTTTTAGGGGTTGTATGTGTTTTAAATATATCGGGAAGTTGTCAACTTTTGACAACCTTGGGTTGACAACTTCTTAGCAATCATAGTACTCCAATAGGGTTGGCAATCCAAGGTGCTACAAGCATTGGCCTATTGGAGTCTGGAGATGCTACGAAGAGACCTTGCATGTATTTTAATTTCCTTGTTTCCTCTGCTACGGCCTACGGGCTCACAAAATTAAAATTGAATGCATGAAGGATCTTTGCAGGAGTTTTAACAAAGCTAGCAAATTCATTGATATTCATTTCTTTTTGTCACACCTTTATTTGTTTACACGTCAATTTTAAGCCGCTCCTAAGCAAACGAGTAGTTCATTTTCTTTTAATACGTTTTGAATTTGCTTAAATAATTCGATAAGATTGACCTCTCTTTTTTTTTTTAAATTTTGTTTTATTTCAGCAACTTTTGAATATAATTTATTTTGAGCTGTTTTAACATATAACCATACTGCTGGCTAGTGTATTTATTAAGAATAACTAGCTTATAACCCGTGCAAAGCACAATATCTTTTAAATATTTTAATTTTAAATATAAGTTTTTTGTTTATAAAATAAAATGTAATAATTGATGTAATTTTAACTTTATTTATATTTTTAGAATAAAATTTAATATGTTGTTGATCGGATATATTGCAATTTATCTATTATTATTTTTTTATGTACAAAACTACAAATTATATCCTATTTTGCTTATTATCATTTAGTATAGATTGGTTGGAATATATCGCAATTTATCTATTTTTAATTTTTTTATTTTGAATTAACTAATATTAAAAAAAATCACAAAAGAAATGTGTGACTAAAAAGGAAGTTGCTAACCAGACTATCAATTATCATATGGTTTGACTATTATAGTTTAGTATTTATCTATTTTTAATTTTTTTTTTATTTTGAATTAACTAATATTAAAAAAAATCACAAAGGGAAGGGGTGACTAAAAATGAAGGTGCTAACCAAGCTACCAATTATCCTATGATTTGGCTATTATAGTTTAATATAGATATAGATTTCCCATTACACCTTAAAAATACAAACCAATAAAGGTTGTTTGGTTGGAACAATTCTGGTATCAAGTATGAGTTTCGTTCATTTTAACCTCATACATGATGTTTGGTTGACAAAAAGTTAATTTAAAACCCATTCCTTAAACTCTCGAAGTATGAGTTTTCGATACCTAAGGGGAAGATGGGTATGAGTGAACGGTATGAGAAATCATTTTATTTTTATTGTTTTTGTAAGTCGTTAAATGTAAATTTTTAACACAAAATAAATCAATAATGCAAAAATATAATAAATTAATAATTAAATTAATATTTGAGCTCTTTTTATTGTTTGATACTGTCCTAGTAAACTCTTTTTAGCTGGGTCTTCTAAACTGTGGCATGATAATGTATTTAGTTTACTCTGAACTTCACAAAATTGTTAACTATCGGAGGTGACATTAAGATACTGATAAATATGGACAGAAAAGTAATTATAGAAATATAATTGACTATTCAATGGAAAGACCGTTATTTAAGGCCCGACACCCTAATTATTCATTAATTTCGTAATTAATGAATAGGGAAAATATACAGCTCATTAAAAGAGCCCTAATTATGGAAATCTTATCAAAGAAGGATCCAGAATCCCAATTAAAGGCAATTAATGAGTCATAGCCTTTATCAACAAGGAAAAGACTTCTCCAGCAAAAAATACGATGTTTATCCAATATCAAAAAGGAGACTTAATCGCTAAGACTCCTAAACATAGCATAAATACTAGGCTACAGACGCCTATATAATGTCCCTGATCCTACAATCAGAACTACGTCTTTGGCTTGATTCTCAATAACGATTTGAGATACGTAGGCATCTTGTGAGGACCGATTTAGTCTGGAAACACGAGTGCAGCCATTAAAGCTCGAAACTCATTAAACCTTAGCATTAAATACAAAAGTACGTTTTTTAATCCATAACATTTGGCGCCGTCTGTGGGAAGACAACATCAACCATGACAAACACACGAAGAACAGCTCGGGATACTCAAACTCCTGAGGATCACCCTATCAACTCTGAGGCTGATCAACCACCGCCGACTACTGGCACACAAGGGGCGAATATCCCCACCAACACTCAAGGACCGGAAATCCCGATTTCGGTTGAAGGGACGAATCCCCTGCAGATGGTCATTCATGGATCTAATCCACAAGAGACCGTTCATCAACAACCGATCACGACCTCCCCGCTGCTCATGAATGCACCGAGGAGCCTTCAACTCCATACTACTGATCTCCCTCAATACGAGAATCAGACTTTGGGGATGCCAAGCTATGGCATGCCCCCTCGACCCATGGCGGGCGGTAGTGGAACTAATCCAATCTACCATGAGGCATATGTGCCCCCTTATATTCAAGGTCTGGGACCCCAAACTCGCCAGACCCCTTTCGTTCAAGATTACTCGGGCCCATACACCGAGGATGAGGGTTATACAACTAGGGAGGATGTCGCCCCAAGAAGGAGACGTTCTTCCCAGACCAATCGGGAACAACCCCAAACTACTAGGGAGAAACTTGCAGCCCATGAGGCAGAGACTGCAAGGCTCAAAAAACTCCTTGCTGAGGAAGATGCCGCTCAATCTCGGGGCCGAACGACTGAAGGGATCCCGATAATCAACTTGGATCCACCGGCAAGGAGAACCAAGAGGGCCGAAGCCCCAAGGGGTGATCCTAGTATTCTGTTGCCCCTAGGAGATCCTGATGATCCTACACCACCGTTTACTCAAGACATCATGAAAACAGCTATATCCAGAAAATTCAAGATGCCTTCGATCAAAGCATATGATGGAACGGGAGATCCCGCAAATCATGTAAGGACCTTCTCCAATGCACTGCTGTTGCAGCCAACCAACAATGCAGTCAAGTGTAGGGCGTTTCCACAAACCTTGGCAGGCATGGCCCAACGTTGGTATAGCCGTCTTCCTCCCAACTCAATTGGGTCTTTCAAAGAACTAAGAAAAGCTTTTATCAATCAGTTCATTAGTGGAAGGGTGCATGAGAAAAGCTCTGCATCACTCATGGCAATCCAGCAAGGAAAGAATGAAGCCCTAAGGGACTACATCAATCGATTCACTCGAGAGGTTTTGAAAGTCCCAGACTTAGAGGACAGGGTGGCTATAATAGCCCTGCAACAAGGAACTACTGATGACCACTTCAAAAGGTCGTTAGCTAAACATCCACCTGAGAGCATGCTGAAGCTCCAAGATAGAGCCGGAAAGTATATCAAGGCTGAAGAAAGCATGAGAAAGTATGAACCCACTGCTGGCGGTAGTGGAAACTCAAAGAAAAGAAAAGAAACTCAGGAGTACGACGTCAAGGAAAAGTTCCCCAGAACATCAAAGAACTCCGATTCTCCCCCCAAGAGAAACACTTTTGGGCCAAAATTCACAGAATATGCAAGATTGAATACTCCAAGGAGTCAAATTCTGATGGAGATAGCCAAGGAAGAAGATCTCAAATGGCCGAAGCCAATGAGGGCTGATTTGTCCAAACGGAACCAAAATCAGTTTTGTCGGTTCCACAAAAAAGTCGGTCATGACACCGACGATTGTAGGCAATTGAAAGATGAGATTGAGTTTCTGATACGAAGAGGAAAACTCAGCAAATTCACCAAGGATGGAAATCAAGGGAGTCAAAGAGGAAACTATGAAAGGAAGGATTACGACAGAAGGGACAACGACCAAGATCGTAACCCTAAGCCCCGAGGGCCAGTTATCAACATGATATTCGGAGAACCAACTGCTGCTGGGTCCTCCCGAAACTCAAGAAAGGCTTATGCCCGAGAGGTAATGACTCTGGTTGGAGAAGCACCGAAGCGTGCCAGAACAGAAGTGTCAATAGGTTTTGACGATTCAAACTTGGAAGGGGTGAAGTTCCCCCATGATGATCCTCTTGTCATAGTACCTGTGATAGGCAACTCCGAAACAAAAAGAGTCTTGGTTGACAATGGAGCTTCAGTGGATATCTTGTTCCACGATGCCTTTATCAAGATGGGTTACACAGACTCTCAGTTGACCCCCTCGAATATGCCCATATACAGGTTCAATGGAGTAGAATCAAAGGTGGAAGGCACTATCCAACTCCCAATGACCATGGGACAAAGGATGAATACATCTACTCAAATGCTGAACTTCGTGGTTATAAAGGCAACTTCAACCTACAATGTGATCCTTGGAAGGACTGGTCTTCATGCGTTTAAGGCTGTTGCCTCATCTTATCATTTGAAAGTTAAGTTCCCAACGAGGAATGGAATTGGAGAAAGAAAAGGGAGACCAAAAGATGGCTAGAAGTTGTTATGGAGCCGCGCTAAGGCCTGATGGAATCGGGGGGCAGGTTCTCCCCATTGAAGACATGAATACAAACGACAACGAGGACAGAAGGGGGAAACCAGCTGAGGACTTGGTCCCAATTCCCCTAGTCCCAGGAGAACCAGAGAAGGTGACCTATATTGGGGCACTACTGCCCGAACCATTGAAGAGCAAACTCACGTCTTTTCTTCAAGAAAACAATGACGTTTTTGCTTGGACAGCGGCCGACATGCCATGGATTGATCCCCAATTGATAACTCACAAACTGAATGTGGATCCTGAAAGGAAGACAGTGAAACAGAAAAAGAGGAATTTTGCTCCAGAGAGGCTTGAAGCCATTAAACAGGAAGTTAATAAACTTTTGAAAGCTGGGTTCATTGAGGAAATTCAATTCCCAGAATGGTTGGCTAACCCCGTGATGGTCAAAAAGGCTAACAGAAAATGGAGGATGTGCGTCGACTTCACTGACTTGAATGATGCATGTCCTAAGGATTGTTTTCCCTTACCAAGGATTGATGCACTAATAGATGCTACAGCTGGACACGAGATGCTCAGCTTCATGGATGGCTTCAGTGGATACAATCAAATCAAGATGCATGAGGATGACATCGCCAAAGTATCATTCATCACTGACTTTGGTGTTTTCTGCTTCTTAGTCATGGCATTTGGACTTAAGAATGCAGGGGCAACATACCAAAGATTGGTGAACAAAATTTTTGGACACCTAATTGGGAAAACCATGGAGGTCTACGTAGATGACATGTTAGTCAAGAGCCTCGATAAGGCCGATCACATTAAGCACCTCCGAGAGGCATTTGAAGTGCTAAGGCACCATAAGATGATGTTGAATCCAGCTAAGTGTGCCTTTGGTGTAGGCTCGGGAAAGTTTTTAGGCCTGATGGTTTCCAAGAGAGGAATCGAGGCCAATCCCGACAAAATCAAAGCAATTATAGACATGGAGCCACCACGGACTGTCAAAGATGTCCAGAAATTAACGGGAAGAGTGACAACATTGGGAAGATTCATCTCCAAGTCAGGAGAGAAGTGTTTACCCTTCTTTAAAGCACTTAAGAAAGTGAAATTTTTTGAATGGACAACTGAAAGCCAAGAGGCCTTTGAGGCCCTAAAGAAATACATGGCTGAGCCACCACTATTGGCCAAACCAAAACCAGGAGAGGTTCTTTATCTATACTTGGCAGTATCCAACACTGCCCTGGGAGCTGTATTGATACAAGAAGAATTGAAAGTGCAGAAGCCCGTCTACTATGTGAGTAAGATTCTTCATGGGGCAGAAATAAACTACTCTACCATAGAGAAGTTTGGCTTAGCCTTGATAATGGCCTCAAGAAAGCTACGCCCGTACTTCCAGGCTCACAAGATAGAGGTCTTGACTGATCAACCTCTAAGAAACATCTTGCATAGCCCTCAAGTTAGTGGAAGATTGATTAAATGGGCCATTGAATTGGGCGAATTCGACATCAAGTATAAGCCTCGAACGGCCATAAAAGCTCAAGCACTCGCTGACTTCATGGTTGAATGTACCATTGACAACCAAGAAGTCGGGAGGCAGGAAGCAATAATGGAAGACAAGGAAGTTGAAGACATAATCTCCAAAGAATGTTGGGTGCTCTATTTTGATGGAGCATCAAAAACAAAATCAAGTGGAGCCGGTTTAGTGCTACAAAGTCCTGATGGATTCCTCATAGAGTATGCGCTAAAACTTGACTTCCCAACGACAAACAATGAGGCTGAGTATGAAGCTCTGATAGCTGGTTTAGGGCTGGCTGGAGCCTTGAGGGTCAAAACTCTGAAAGTATGTGGAGATTCGAGGCTAGTGGTTTCCCAAGTGAATGGGGAATTTGAGGCCAGAGATGAAGTCATGGCCAAGTACTTGAAACTTGTCAAGGCCATCATGACTCAGTTCGACGAATGCTATGTAGAGCACATTCCAAGGGAAGAAAACGTGAAGGCTGATGCCTTGTCTAAATTTGCTTCTTCCGAAATTGAAAACTATGCAGGAAGTGTCTACTTCCAAGTCCTGGGGACCCCAAGCATCAACGGAAAGTTGGTAGCACCCATTAATGTTAGCAGTTGTTGGATGGATCCCATCAAATCTCATCTAGAAACTGGGTGGTTACCCAACGACACTTCAAAAGCACGAAAGCTGTACGCCAGAGCACTAAGGTATACCCTGATTGAGGGAATCCTATACAAGAATTCTTTCATCATTCCATATCTGAAATGTTTAAGACCTCAAGAGGCAGAATTGGCCCTAAAGGAAGTACATGAAGGAATTTGTGGGCAGCACTTGGGGGGCAGAGCCCTTGCCCATAAAATCACTCGTCTAGGTTTCTATTGGCCAAGCATACTTGCTGATGCTAAAAGCTATGTAAAGAAATGTGAACGGTGCCAGAAACATGCACCAGTGGTTAGGCAACCACCAGAGATGATGACATCCATTAACTCACCCATCCCCTTTGCTATGTGGGGAATGGATATACTCGGGCCATTTCCAATGGCAAGTGCTCAAAGAAAGTTCTTGATAGTAGCAATCGACTACTTCACCAAGTGGATTGAGGCTAAGCCATTAGCCAAGATAACCACCAAGCAAGTGATGCATTTCTTCTGGGAAAATGTGATATGCAGATACGGGATTCCACGTATCTTGGTCACAGACAATGGAACTCAGTTTAACAACGATGAGTTTAAGAAATATTGTGATGAGAACGATATCAAGTTGCGCTTCACTTCTGCCGCCCATCCTCAAGCAAATGGGCAAGCTGAGGTTGCAAATCGAATAATCCTGGATGGACTAAAGAAAAGAGTTGAACGCTCCAGAAACACTTGGGTAGACGAATTGCTCCCCATACTTTGGGCATATCGTACTACCTGCAAAGTCACCACTGGAGCTACCCCCTTTCTGTTGGCATATGGGGCAGAGGCAGTGGTTCCAGTGGAGATTACTCACACGTCTCCAAGAGTTGAGGCTTATGAACCAGAAATGAATGAAGAAGGCTTGAGGCTGTCTCTAGATCTAATTGATGAAGTTAGAGATGAGGCAAATGCCAAGATAGTTCAGCATCAGAAACGAGCATCTTTCTCTTACAACCTAAGGGTTAAAGAGAGATTCTTTCAACATGGAGATTTAGTCCTCCGAAAGATTGAGGCATCCGGAGTTGGACAAAAAGGCAAGTTGGCCCCAAATTGGGAAGGACCATATCGCGTCAAGAGCGTATTTGGTCGAGGCTCATACAAGCTAGAAACCCTTGAAGGGTATAAGGTGCCAAGGACTTGGCATGCCTCCAATTTGAAAGTTTATTATGTTTAAAGTGTTTCTCGAATGGACTCACTACTATGAATAAGGTTTGATAAAACCAACCCAAGTTCTTAAACTTGGATACTATGTAAGGGTTGATCCCATTTTCAAGTTATGAATAAATTCAGCATTTTCATGTTTTAAAGCTTATATACTATGAGTGTTGACAAACATTCAAGAAGCAAGAAAACAACACAAGCCATGAATGGCCACAAGATATAAATAAAAACTTAAATAAGAGTTAAGTTAAGCCCGTAGGCCAAAAGTACATCAATACTGGTACAAGCCAAGAAAGGCCATAAACAAGAACTACAAAAGAAACTACATCTAATCTGCCTTGTCCACGTCCTCCTCCTCATCTTCCCCTAAAGCGGAACCGGAGTGAGTGGCAGCATAATCATCCCCGGCAGTCTGACCGGGTGGAGAGGTATGATCTAGGTCGAAGATCCTGTCATCCTCCTCCATGTCGTCCTCTCCAGCCAAAGCCAACTCCGGAGGAGTAGGAAGGTAAGGGCTTGGAAAATCAGAAATGGTGAGAGATCCAGGCATCTTCTCCAACACAGCAGCAAGAGCGCCATCCCATCCCTTAGTATACTGAACTGGGAAGAGGAGCTCGTCATGCTTATCAATCAAGTCCTCGTACTCCTTGGAGTCAAGGTACTCGTCGATAAAGTCATCCTTGCCTTTCCTCAAAGACACCAGCTCAGCCTAGGAGTCGGCTAACTCCTTCTCCTTCCTAGCCAGTGTGGCCTTCAGCGAGCCCACCTCCTCCTGGGACTTCTCAAACTTTCCTTGGTTGGCCTAAGAAGATGAGCGCCAAGCCTTGGATTGAAAGATAGCCCCCTGGAAGTTGGCATTAGCCTACACAGAAGTCACAAGTCAATACAAGATAGAAACTTGAAACATGTTAAAAACTACAAAGAAAAGAAGGAGAAAAATAACTTACAGCAGCAATCGCCTGAGAGCCTGCATGCTCCACACCCTCCAAAGTGGAGTTAGAAACGAAGTCCTTGTAATCACAAAGAGTCAGAGAGTGATAAGACCACTCCACAGCATGCTTGGACACTCCCACCACAGTGTCCTTCTTCCTAAGACCCCAGTTGGGGCGCCAAACTACACTCTTGGCCGAGGAAGGCCCCTTGGCCTCATCAGTAAGGTCCACATGGGGCCTTATAAAAGCTGGAACACTGGAAGAACGAGAATCCTTCCCTCCCAAACGTGCCATCTTCATCCTTGCTGTCTCCCCATCTTCGGGCTCGTTGGTCTTATTAATAAAGACCGCAGCTGTAAAAAACACAAGGAAAGAAACAGTTGGTATAAGTCAATCTTAAATAAATAAAGGAAGATATGAGGTGAGAATTACCCTTATCAGAAACGTTTGAAAGTCCCAAGGACTTAAGCTGGAACTCGTCCAAGAGCACCCAAGCCAATGTGGCATAATCATCCTTTGTGAGCTCAGCATATGCATGGGCCTCCTCATCATTCAGGATGATATTACTAGGGCTACCATCTGAAACCCTACTAAAGGAGCTACGGAAAAGGGTTCCCCAATCCCCTCATTCCCAAATCAAATACATAAACTCTTCTTTCCATTTGGGGTTATTATCTGGAATTGATTCGGGGTGAAATATGGGGGGAGTGGAAGGACGGTGGTTGATATAAACCCAACCCAAAGTAACGGCCGAACTATTCTTAAACTGGAAAATTTTCCTAAACAAAGCTACAGATAAAGGAAAATTGTTCTTCAAACAAAGAACAATGAAACATATAATGATTCTCCAGGCGTTTGGAGGAAGTTGGCAAGGGTTAATCCCAACATCAGCCAAAAGCCTGGGAATAAACTCGTGGAAAGGGAACCTGAGTCCCGCGACAATGGCATCCTTATAAATGCATAAAGTATCAGGACGCCAATGGCAAGAACGGTCCCCTGGTCCGGCTGGAACTAACCTATAGGGGGACTTAATCCTATACATCTTGTTATAGTCCCTAATTAAGTCGATTTTGTGAAATTTGTTACTACAATCGAATGAATCTAAGTGGGACACAGAAGGATATTCATCACTACGTTCTAAAATCATATCTTGAAGTGACATATGAGAAGAACGAATGATGATACCTCTCTTAGAAGCTTTGTTCATTTTCTGAAGGCGTTGAGCAGCTTTGTTAGACATCTTCAAATCTTCAAACCTTCAAGAGAAATCCCAGAAAAATCTTTAAATCTTCAAATCTTCAAAGAAATTTCCAGAAAAACTTCAAAGAAACCCAGAAATCTTCAAGGGATGAAGATGAAAACCCAGAAATCTTCAAGGGATGAAGGTTAAAACCCAGAAATCTTCAAGGGATGAAGATTGATCCCAGAAAAACAAGAACACCACCGAACAAAAACTCGCCGGGAATCGCCTTACCACGGAATAAAAGAGAGAAAAGCTAAGAAGACTAGAGAGAAATTTTAGAAAGTTGAAAATGAGAAGTGAGAAATGAAATAGAAATCTCACTCTTTTATAAACAAAGTGGCTGGAAACCCTACCGGTTAAGGAAGGGCAACCGTCTATAGCCAGTAAGGCCCATAAAATCCATTTGTGGATTACAAAGGCAAAAGCCCAAATAAATTAAGTCTCAGGCAAAATCGAAGCCCAAATCAAATAAGGCCCATTAAGGCCCAAGGCTGGAAAGATTTAAGTCCAAATTAAAATGGACTAGTTAAGGCCCAAGAAAAAGAATGAATCTTGGAATAAAACCAAGGCAAAAACAAAAATCTGAGGTCGAAAAGAACTTGGATTGAGATCGTCCGACCAAGGTCGAAAATATATGAAAAAACGAGGTCGTATTCAACAACCTCACTCCCAAATAAAGCGAAAAAATTAAAGATTTAAGGTCAAAAAACCTTAAATCGAGGTCGTAAGACCCAAGTCGAAAATACACGCAAAATCGAGGTCGTATTCGTCGATCTCGCACCAAAATAAGGCACGAAAATTATAAAAATGAGGTCGAAAAGACCCTTGATTGAGCTCGAAGGTTCGAAGTCGAAAAAGACTTTGAAAATGAGGACAAAGCATTCGACTTCACGCCAAAAACGAGGTCGAAAAGATACGGGGTTGAGATCGAACAAACGAGATCGAAAATACATTGGAAATTGAGGTCGTATTGTTCGACCTCGCACCAAAATAAAATCCAAGGGAATCATAAAATCCTGGTCGAAAATGACCTAGGAAATCCTGGTCGAAAATGTATAAAATCGAGGTCGAGAAGACCCATGATCGAGGTCGAACGATCCTGGTCGAAAATGACCTAGGAAATCCTGGTCGAAAATATATGAAATCAAGGTCGTCACATCGAGGTCGAAAATGGCTTGTGGATCGAAGTTGACAACTTCGACCTCACAACCAATCGAGGTCGAGAAGACCCATGATCCTGGTCGAACGATCCTGGTCGAAAATGACCAGGAAATTGAGGTCGAAACAGACGACCTGGGACCAAAATCGAGGTCGAAAAAGGGAAATCCTGGTTGAACGATCCTGGTCAAAAATGACCAGGAAATTGAGGTCGAAACAGACGACCTGGGACCATTCCTAGTCGAATTTGAGGTCGAAAAAAGGCTAAATCCTGGTCGAATGATCCTAGTCGAAAATGACTAGGAAATCCTGGTCGAATGATCCTAGTCGAAAATGACTAGGAATTCCTGGTCGAAACCTTCGACCTGGGACCATTCCTGGTCGAATTTCTGGTCGAAAAATACTTGATTCCTGGTCGAAATCCTGGTCGAAAATGACCTAATTCGAGGCCAAAAAATGCCCTTAAAATGGAAAATTTTGGGAAAAAACACGTCGTAACTTCTACAAAAACCCCGAGGAGATTTTCCCAGAAGTTGGGGGGCAAATGATATGGACAGAAAAGTAATTATAGAAATATAATTGACTATTCAATGGAAAGGCCGCTATTTAAGGCCCGACACCCTAATTATTCATTAATTTCGTAATTAATGAATAGGGAAAATATACAGCTTATTAAAAGAGCCCAAATTATGGAAATCTTATCAAAGAAGGATCCGGAATTCCAATTAAAGGCAATTAATGAGTCATAGCCTTTATCAACAAGGAAAAGACTTCTCCAGCAAGAAATACGATGTTTATCCAATATCAAAAAGGAGACTTAATCGCTAAGACTCCTAAACATACCATAAATACTAGGCTCCAGACGCCTATATAAGGTCCTTGATCCTACAATCAGAACTACGTCTTTGGCTTGATTCTCAATAACGATTTGAGATACGTAGGCATCTTGTGAGGACCGATTTAGTCTGGAAACACGAGTGCAACCATTAAAGCTCGAAGCTCATTAAACCTTAACATTAAATACACAAGTACGTTTTTTAATCCACAACAATCTCAAAATCATTCTTGTGTCATTTAATAGTATCACGAAATAAATATGATAAATAATTTTGGGAGTGTTTGATTTTTCACATATTTGAAAGGGTGTTTTAAAAATAATTATTAATGAAATGAAACAAATCTTCACTTATAATTTGTTTCTGTCAATTGAATGACATGTTTTCAACACTACGCCATAAGTGCTCATATGCAATGCTTTTTGTGAGGGTTGCAAGCAAAGCGTTGCAAAAGCTATGCTTAGTTTTGGTCTTCTGCAACACTACTCAATAAGCATTGCATTAGATGTGAATGTACCGTTGCAGAGTGAATGCTAGTGGTGTGACGTGCAACACCATTTGAAAGCGTTGCATTCGACTATATTAATTTCATAATTATGAAAATTAAACATTTTGTCAAAATTATATAATGCTATTTAATTTTTTTTATCTATTTCTTACTTTAAATTTATTATATAATATATTATTAATTAAAAATAATATGAGAACTATTATATAAATATATATCTCTCATTTATTTATTTTATTTAACGTTTTAAAGTTTTAAATTTTTAAATTTGAAAAAAGTTACACTTTTCAAAAAAAGAAAAGAAAATCGCACACAACAAAGTTCATATTGAGAGGTGAAAATTTTGGGAATTAAAAATAATATCAGAACTATTATATAAATATATATCTATCATTTATTTATTTTATTTAAAGTTTTAAAATTGATAAAAGTTACACTTTTCAAAAAAAGAAAAGAAAATCGCACACAACAAAAATACAAAATTCATATTGAGAGGTGAAAATTTTGGGCGGATAGTTTTGAGGGGAAAATTTTGGGTGGATAGATTTTCCCCCCTCAAAGGAAATAATTCCCCCTCCCCCCAAAAGCACTCCCTCGGTTTCAAATGGAAGAAAAACACTCCTCATCTTCTCATTCTCTCTCTCTTTTTCGATATCTCTCTCACAGACAAACACGCTCCGCCCTGTCAACAAAATCGAAGTAGAATTACCAGCTTCGATTGGTAATTAAAAACTCATTTTCTTTCCTATGATTTTCTACTCTAGATTCATTTTTAATTTTTTGATTTTACAGCTGATTGAATTAGGGGATTTCATTTTAAGGCTTTCACTGTTGGGCTTTCAATTAGGTATTCAATATCTAACTGAATTGGGTTTTAATTTAGGGATTTCGATTTAGGGTTTTGTATTTGGCTGATTAGGGTATACATTAGAGTTTTGTATTTGATTGATATGGGATTTGGTTGATATGTTCTTTTTCACTTTAGTGATATATATTACAGCGACCACCTCTTGCTCCCTTCCTTTCCTGTTCAAGGTTACTTACATATTTTTACAGCGACCACTCGCAGAAATGCTTTGAGAGCACTCCGTGCTATGCAACTTTCGAAACCAGGTATTGTTTATTTAATGCCTGTGACACCTGATATTGTTTTATAATGCTTGTCAAAAGTGTTAGTATTTTTTATAATGCTTGTGAAACCTGTTTTAGTCTTCCAATTGAAAATTTGAATAAGTGCAGTCTTATTGAAAGTTTACTGTTAATTCAATGTTTTTCTTTCTAGTTCTACTGGAAGGTAGTCCTGGTGTTGGCAAGACCAGTTTAATAATGGCCCTGGGCAAATTTTCGGGGCACACTGTTGTACGGATAAACTTATCTGAGCAGGTTAATCTTTATCATTTTCTAAATTGAAAAAATGATTTTTACTTCATCATATCTGAAGCTAATTTGTTATATGATTTCTACTTTATCATACCTGTGCAGACTGATATAATGGATCTACTTGGGTCTGATTTGCCTGTTGAGGCTGATGATGGAATTCAGTTTGCTTGGTCTGATGGAATTTTGCTGCAGGTCAGCTTCTTCAATCTGTTCTATTTAGTTTTGAAGTTGAGCTTGACATTTATTTGACCTTCGCGCATGTTGGATTTTTAGGCTATAAAACAGGGTTCTTGGGTTCTGCTGGATGAACTTAATCTTTCTCCACAATCTGTTTTGGAGGTATTATGAAATATCATTGTTCTTCCTATATATGCTTAAAAGAGTTAAGGCGATGTTGTATATGTATTATGTTCTTATGTTGCTTATGTCTATTTTCTTACAGTCCGTATCTACATACATTTTGGGTAATTAAAGGTTTTGTATTAGAATGTTGAGGCATACCAAAGATTTATGGATATTTATGCTGATGATTTGCTTGCACCAGTTCTAAAGGTCTTTTAATTGTCTCGCTGAAGTTGTCGATAATTTGTTTAGGTATGAGATGACTTGTAAGAAACTGTGTTGCGGAAGGTAATCACCTGGTCAATCTATTTCACCTAAGCTGAAATATGTTTAGGTCAATTTAAAACAAATTTATTATATATATGTAATACTGCGACATCAAGTTCTGGGGAAACATTTTATTCTAACATGAAAAGATTTTGTTACCCTGCTGTATTTTCATTTACATATATATCCTTCGTAACTCTTCCAGTTCACTACTGCTACTTTCTTGCCTGCAGCGCTTGAAATGGAGATCGAGCACCGCGAGCTATCCAATCATACAAAGTTTGTTTGTTTCCGCTCCTCGATAATTCATTTCCTTGATGTTTTCGTCAATGAATTCCTTCTGGTTCTTTAAACACTGGCTTGATGATGGGCTTATGTTTGCTATCGCACTTAATTCCCGGAATTTTATTACTTTTGGCTGCAATTACAATTTTCGCTTTGGTCTTTGGTATGAATCCCGGCTCCTCCTCTGATTTATGTTACTTTTTATTAAAATGTAAATGATGTGCAAATTTTTAAATTTCTTATCAAGACATAATCACTTGTGTTGAAACAGCTTCTGATCTATGGTTTTTTATGGTTTCCAGGATTTTTTGTTGACCCGGTTTTCTTCAAAGCAACTAAGGATCGAAGGTTCTCTCAAATCGCTAAAGCTGCGTTGATCTGACTAACAATATCAATGTAATAATGAATCTGGAAAAGGCAGATTATCTGATGAAGATGCAAAGCTTATTAATGAAAATACTAGTGCACAAATTAGATCTTTTTAATCATAATTTGTAAATGTAGTTTAGTATGTTTTTGGATGCCTTGTTATTTTTGATGGGATGAAGGATATTTGGATGAAATTCATACATGTAACAAATAATACAAAATATTTATTTAAAGCTTTGCATTTGACTTTTTGTTAATATTGAATTAAAAAATATTAGTGTTTTACAAGCCACTTCAAAGTGTTGCATTATGGTATGTGGGTCTCACTGTTGATGTGGCACGTGGGTCCCATTGCTGATATGACCTGGAAATAGGGCTCTTGCTCATGTGTGTCAAATATGAGGCAACGCTTTTTGATGTTGCATTTACTTGCTTGTGGTGTTGCACTATGTGTATAATGCAATACTTTCTTTGTGTTGCAGAAGATGGCAAAAAGCGTTGCGTTACATAGCAAAGGCCACGCCCGCGAATGCAACGCCTGTTTGGTGTTGCATTACTGGAAAACGGGCTTAAGGCAACGCTTTTTTGGTCTACAGCAACATTAGAAAAGCATTGCATATGAGCACTTATGGCGCAGTGCAATAACATTTATAGAGTTATTTTTGTATAAAGTATGGATAAAGATATATTAGTTTTTAAATTTAAAAGAGTACAAAAGATGATTATATAGATCAATTATTTGATAGATGGTTAAATAATTTAATTGAAATGTAGGAAATAAATGGATAACAAACTGTTAAGACTTGATTAAATTATACTAAATTATATTTGTTAAACTTCAATTAGTTAAATAATTTATATTTATATTAAACCAGACGAGTTGGTTCACATCACTCACCGGAAATGCAAAGGATTAGAACAATCATGTCCACTCACCTTGTCACCGCCACCACTTTCTTAAACCCTAACCCCTCTTTCTTTCAAAACCCTAACCCTCACTTGTCAAAACTACGTCGTTTGAATCTCTCCACTTCATCAGCAACAACACTACTCTCTTCGAATGTTGAAATTGATCCAATTTACTTATCGTGTTGTATGCCTAATAGGCGACTCAATGTTGCTGTGCTTATAAGTGGTGGTGTTGATAGTAGTGTTGCTCTTAGGCTTTTACATGCTGCTGGCCATTCTTGTACTGCTTTTTATCTTAAGATTTGGTTTCAGGTATATGTTATTACTTGACAATTTTATTCATTAAAAATAGATTCTGCTGAATGTATAATAGACTGTGTCTGTGTTTAACTTATACTTGTTTAGTGGTTAACTTTTTATTATGCGATTCAATTTCGATATGTTTGTGTAGTGTGTATCTATAGTCATTACTTGTTATGATGCTAAAGATGTAATCTTTTTGTTTCCACAATTAAATGTGGATATGATATCTATTGGTAGTGAATTTATGATATCTGGAGTGTTGTACTGAGGGACTTTCTGATATTGCTTTTTTAAATTTTCCTTCTTTTTTTGTTGCAGGAGGACTTTGAGAACTTTTGGTCTGAATGTCCTTGGGAAGATGATCTCAAGTATGCCAAGGCTGTTTGCAATCAGGTCCCTTTTCCCCCCTAATTTTCGTTACCTTTACAGCTCATATTGAAGATAATGAAAACTTTGATTAGGGTATGGAACAATTCATTTTTTTCCAAATGATTCTGATGATCGTTTTTGTATTGTAGTACAAATTGTACAAGTGGGAAGCCACAGTTTCGACTTCATATTCTTTGTGGCAACAACTTTGATATTTTCTAATTAGTCTGAATTTTATTGTTTAACATTTTCCATTTGTGCAAGACAGTGAAGGGAACATGTTTACTAATTGTGAATTAACATTCATTTTAGGTTGACGTACCCCTGGAAGTAGTTCACTTGACAGATGAGTACTGGAGTAATGTGGTAAGAATCGCATGATTATATAGTCTATTAAAAGGTTCTGTTGCCCCGTCATTTCTTCAATAGTAAATACTCTACTCTGTATCATGGCACGAGCATCACATCATGCCATCGTCTTTCGCCTGATAGATTGTTAATTTTGATTATTAGGGCGAAAGGGAGTAGGCGCTTTGTAGTTGTTTGGCTTAATACAGTTTAGAGTAAAAATAAATAATGGGAAAGTATATTTAAAGGGTCAGTTGCAGTTGTTTTGTAAAAATAGTTGTAGTTGAAACCCTACCGGTCCATGACCAGGTATCATATATTATTGAAGAGTATCGATGCGGCCGAACTCCTAATCCAGATGTTCTTTGCAATACGAGAATAAAGTTTGGTATGGTCTTTTGGTCTGTAAAGAATTTTCTTATTTTACCTCTTACATCTAATTTGTATTTGTATATTTCATTCCTTTGTTTTACATTTTTAGGTGCCTTTATGGATGCGATAAGTAATATGGGCTTTGACTTTGTTGCTTCTGGACATTATGCAAAAGTCATACACGAATTTACGGAGCAAACAAGTGGACTTTCTGTTCTACAACTCTCAGAAGATATGGTACATCTGAAAAATTGTCAATATAAACTTGATAATATTTGAAGTATTATTTGTTGCTATAAATAATTCTGGAAATTTTAAGTTTTAATTTGTTTTTCACATTGGATTGAATGTCACAAACATGAACAAGGATGCACACATCAACTAGGATGCATTGTCTAATTACTTGTAGCTGCACGAGATCTCGTAAATAGTTGCATTAACTTGTAACAAATAGCTTTTACAAGACCAGGCTGTCAGTTTAATGCTTTATATTAGATATTTCGATTGTTATGACACGCTCATTAGATGTTCTTGGGATTTCGTATTTGTAATATTTATGTAACTTTGTCCATCTATTGTGACCGTATCTCTGAATCCTTTTCATTTTCAGGTCAAGGATCAAACCTACTTTCTTTCACATCTTTCTCAGTCTCAGCTTAGAAGATTGATTTTTCCTCTAGGATGTATTCCAAAGGTTAGGTGAGGTTTAAATTGTCCTCGTCGTATTGTGAAATTTTCAGCTGTCAAAGAAATTCTCAATTTTTAGTGGTCAAATGTTTGAGTTCTAAAGTAACACATTGTTTATAAATATTGGAGCTCAATCAGTATTTATGATTGGATGAGTGATATTTCATAAGCCTTCTTAGTTCTTACTGAACTTTTAGGTGTTTCGTTTTACTAAATATAATGTGTACAATTAATTTGAAAATCAATACACAGACCAATATTTTGCAGGACTAGCCCCCCAATCCTATAGCTACAACTTCTTACATTGGAGCACATTTCATTTTTTTTCTTATTTTTTTCTGTCACTGTTTTGCAGGATGTGGTCCGCAAAATTGCCACAAGTTTTGATTTGCCAAACAAGGATAGAAAGGATTCACAAGGAATATGCTTCCTTGGTAAGGTATGGCTTGGACAAATACCATGACAATCTGATGATATTTTGTTTTGTCTTGGGAAAAACATTCCTGGTAATAGGTCAGATAAATGTGCTGCTGTTTTTTTAATGTTTATGTGACTTTCTATACGTGCGTATGTCAGGTTCAGACACTAAGATATAGTCGAACTGATCCACAAGTTCAATTACCAGTAATTATGTGAATGTATTTGGTTTTATTTCCAGATAAAGTTCAGTGAATTTGTAGCGAGACATATTGGGGAGAGAGAAGGTATAATATTGGAAGCAGAGACAGGAGACTTTTTGGGTAAACACAGGGGATTTTGGTTCTACACAATTGGTCAACGTCAAGGCTTACGGCTTCCTGGGGGACCTTGGTAAGCCATTATTTAACTATTACTTTTCAAATTAGTTGTTTAGCCATGGTTAAAATTTTGGTATGTTAATAGAGGTTAGAGGCTGATTTCCTTTGACGCGTATATCATATATTAATTTTGCGAAGTAATGAATATCATATGTTGGTGGAAGTTAACAATGTAATTCATCATTCTTGTCAGAATGAGTATGATTTTTATTTTACTTGGCACAGTATACAAACTACTGTACTCTAAGCAGGCAACTGAGCTTCTCAGTTTCCTTTGTTAAAGAGCAGAGGATACAATTTTAATTCCTTAATATCGTATGCAGGTATGTCGTGGAGAAAGACACCAAAAATAATGTAGTCTTCGTATCAAGGAGCTACTACTCTGTTGATAAAAGAAGGCGATCTTTTCGTGTTGGATCCTTCAAATGGCTTTGTGGGGAGTATCCAAATGAAAGCAGCAATCTGCGGTGCAAGGTATGTAGAACCTATGTTTAAATTTACTTGTATGGCTCTTCTAGACAACCTTAGGCATGTTCAAATGATCAATTTAAATAGTATTAGAATGGAGGAGATGTGGTTAAATATCAAATACATCATTCATTATGTTCGAATGTATCAAATTAGTCATTCATTGCAAAAATGACTCAATTTAGTCACTAATTTAAAATTTTGTATCAACTTAGTCATTAAAATGTTGAAATTTTGCATCAATTTAGCCATTCCCAGGTGATGTACTTGGCACGAAATCTTAAATTAGTGACTAAATTGAGTCATTTTTGCAATGAGTAACTAATTTGATACATTTGGACCCAACGAGTGATGTATTTGATATTTAACCCGATGTTAAAAGAAGCATAACTTAATCAAAATCTAACTTTTCCAATTCGTTAAGGTACGGGTACGGCCCAGGGTTCTATCTGTGCAGCACTTTGAATGTCTAATTGCATTATGAAACCCGTTGCAGCCATTGTAACAAACCAGTTGATACCACCAAATCTCTTAGTTATGTGTTTTTTGTGACGGTAATTCTTTAGATAAGATTATAGTTTGACTAAATCTCTCTGGAAGCAAGGAAGAACGATATCGTTGTCACTTGGTATGTGGAGGAATCCTGTACTTATTTACCCAACTGCACAAGAAAAATAAGAGATTTTTTATGTCATTCAAGTTTGCTAGATAATTCCCAGTTGCAGACTAGCATGTCGCATTATATATGTAAGTAGCCTTTTAGTTTGTGGCTTAAATGTGGGGGGTACAGTGCCTTTGCAGTAGTTTGATCTACAGTACATAATTCATTGTTATTGTCTGCTTAATATCTGACAGTTGCTATTCTGAGTACATCTTATGCCATTTTAGGTTCGACATGGCCCTGGTTTCTATGATTGCAGCTTGATAATGGAAACTGGTGAAAATAGTCATGATAAAGTAGCGGTTGTACAGTTATCTGAAGATGATCAAGGTATTGCAGCTGGGCAATTTGCAGCCTTCTACTATGAAAGAACCTGTCTTGGGTCTGGTGTGATATTGGAATCCTGGGACGATTCTGGGTTCCCTATATGTTCGAGGGCACTTGAAATTGCTGGAATGGAAGATAAGTCAAAGCTTGGGAAACCAGTAAAGATCAAAGTACAACCTTGTCTTTCAAACTCGGTAACTACCGAAGATGCCAGAGAGGCCCATCAAGAGGTGGCTGATTCTAAGTCTTCTATTAGGGCTACTAGAAGGCGGGGATCGTATCAGAAAACCATTCCAGCTTCCCCGTATAGTTGGCTGCAACGGTTTACAAAGAAGTGTATGAGATTCTTTTTGTGATCTAATCCATAACTGCGAAATAAGTTGGACCACATGTGCACAATCATACAAAAGCAAAGTTTTGTGTATTTGTTTAGTGGAATTTCACTATTTGTAGAAGCCTAATTTTGTGTTACAACAGCTGCTGCTTCCGGGAACTGTTTCTAGTCATTTGAATGTGGCATTTATTAATGCTTTTATTATCATCCAATGTATAGTTAGGCAACGAAAAAAGAAAAAAGTAGTTATGTTGGAACAGACTGATTGTATTGGGATGATTACATGATCATGGAGGAAGTTCCATGGGTCAATCAAATCGTGTTCTTCATTTTTATCTGTTCCCAAGTGTATCCAAGTATTTGATGTTGAAGGATTTGGTACTACCCAATGCACAATGGGATAGGTATAAAATAGGAATTTAAGGCGAGATACAGATTTAACTACTAAACCCAGTCTAGTAAAGTTTTCAGATGTTTACATGATGTAATAACAGGTCAAGGTCTACTTTACATCTCAAGCATACTGCATATTTCTCTCTCCATATATACATACAGTGCATCACACACATACAGTGCCTTTTTCGAAACACCAGCAATACCTTGGTTTAAATTGGAGGGGTTTGTTTGTGTTGGGTTTTCTGGAGAATTTGTTGTTATAAGGATTGATACAGTGGTAACTGAGAGATTCCTAAAAAATCTATAATAGCAACTGCGCATGAAGAAGAAACATGTCTTTTAGTGCAACTGGGTACACATCTAAATGAGTTATAAAATCTTTGCACGACTCGCAACACACTAAAAGAGAGGCAATATACTTGCCAAACTGAAATATGGAAGGTACCTTGGCTTCCATGTGCAGAAAATGGGTTTATGACTACGGAAATGCCTATACAATTGGGAGGAAGTAAAGTGTGTAGTTTGATAGAAGAAGTGAGATGAAGATGTGTTTAACGATATCTGTAACGAAAGGGATAGAAATCTTATAAAGAAAATTCCTCTAACAGCAAGAGAAGATAGGGATGCTTGGTACTGGCTCCCAGATGAGAAGGGATGTTTTACGGTGAAGAGCTGCTATAGATTAGTGCAAGGTGAGATTGAGGCGACATATGCTCAATTCTGGAGAAAGATGTGGAATTTAAAACTTCCAGGTAAGATCATTCATTTTCTGTGGCGCGTGTGTTCTTTGTGTTTGCCTACTACGGTACGATTAGCTTCAAAAAGGGTACAGGTAGACACGATATGTCAATGGTGTCGCATGTACCAGGAAACAGATTTACATACTTTGTTTGAATGTCAAATAGCAGCTGCAGTATGGGTTGAGGTTGGTGTGCAAGGGAGCATTAACATATTACCAAATGACAGTGTTTTTGATATCTTTTGCAGGGCTTTTGATCGATGTAGCAGAGAACAATGTACCCTATTAGCGTTGGTGTCTTGGAGCATATGGAACAGAAGAAACAAGTGGATATGGGAGAAAGTTAATATGTCTACTTTTGGTATAAAAGCAGCTGCGCTTAATTTACTTGCTGAATGGAAAAAAGCTCAAGAACAGCAATACATTCCTCTGACTGCTAGAGGGGTATCAGTTGTAGTGCGAAGATGGGAGAAACCACAGCCTTCGTGGGTGAAAGTAAACATCGATGCTGCATTATTTGAAGATATTAACTGCATTGGGCTTGGTAGTGTTGTTCGAGGAGCTGATGGTCAGTTCATCATGGCTAGGAGTAGGAGACAAGATGTGTTGATACCGCCAAAAGAAGCCGAAGCATTGTGTTTGAAGGAGGCTCTGCTATGGTTGAAAGATAAGGGGTTCCAGCGGTGTGTTTTTGAAATTGATTCACAAGTTCTGGTTCGAGTATGCAAAGGAGGAGATGTGAGATCTTTTTTTCATACAATTGTCAGAGATCGTATTGATTTATTTCAACACTTTGATGAAGTGTGAGTGTGTTTTTCAAGTAGGTCTGCGAATAGGGTTTGTTAGAATTTTATAATTGATAAAAGTAAAATAAATATAATCAAAAAGTATTTAAAAAGTAACAAAACAAAAGTGTTTATTCATATTACTTTCATAAAGTAGATTACATCTGTTAAACCTTTATATAGGCTGCATATCAAACAAATACACCTATAAAACAGGTAACCCTAATAATCAGGTTAACTAAACACCACCTAAATCTCAACTAAAATCATTAACTATTTCCTAAACATCAGGATTTATTAAAATCTAAAACATAACTAATTTTATTTTAAATTTTGAATCACAAATATCCAACATCCTCCCTTGATTCAAATTTACTAAAATTAAAAACTAAATAAAATTAAGCCTTTCTTTTCAATTTTCATTTTCTTTCTCGTGATTGTAACACCCCCATCTATAAATAAATGAGGGGCTACTTATTAAACTATAAACCTGTATACAGAGCACTAAAATCTCTTAAATAATAATTAAACAGTCTAAATAATTCTAGAAGTCCATAATCTTAATCAATGAAATAGAGGGTAGCTCTCCTTCACACAGTCCCAGATCCCCCTAAGCACCTGCCAGAAAAAGAATACGGCATGAGCCAAACGCCCAGTACGGATTTGGAATACAGATTATAAAACAGATATAAATATTTAACAGTTTATAATAAAATAGTTATTTTAAAAATAAACATGGCTGAAACAACGAAAGGGGTAAGATATTTCATACCGAGATCAGAACAGAACATATACAGACACATACATCATAGGGTACCATAATGTATGCAACAAACCGGATAACGTGTACGGCATATACATCGTCACCGCCAAATCAAATCACAAATCAAATAAAACTCTGGGTGCACCCACGTATCCTGAAACAAATATCAAATGCGCAAAAGCTCGCCTCCTGAGCTATCAGAAGGATACGCCGTGACCAATCACACTGTCACGGAAGTGTCATGTCACTGGTGCCGCAATGACATGGTTGTAGTACCCCTACAACTGGTTAACTCGGTATACCCTATATCACTAACGGTTCAAATAAAATATCTCACAATTTTCAAAATCACTAGATGCAGAAATCTCAAATATTACAAACAGATACGTCCAATGAATAATTTTCAAAATCACTGAAACATTTATTCAAATATTCTAAAACAGAGTCGAGACAAATATTTAAATATTTTGAAACAAAATGAAAACATTTGGAACTGAAGAGAGAGAGAGAGAGAAAGAGAGAGAGATACTCAAATATTTTAAAAGGGGTATTTAAGATGTTCCTTTTTTTTTTAAATCACAAATAATAGATTTTTAACCGAAACAGTTCTTGAATAAATTTTCAAGAGTTAAAACGGATAATAATGGAATGAACAAATTTGAGAACCTGAACAAAACAAATTAATATAGGTAATCGTAGCATGAGTAGCGCTGAATAAAAAGGAAGAGAAATCCGTACCTCGAAAAATAGCAATCATGAACTCTAATAATATTCGCATATACAGCTCCGGATCTAATATCACAAATATATAATTTATTATTAATACACATTATATATCAATAACTATTAATACTTGGTACACCTTTTTGTGTAATATAATTACCCATAGATTTGTTTAATCAAATTAGGTACCTGTGATGCTAACCTTTCTAATTGTCAGAAGCTCCTTACTTACATGTCATGTATATACCACCGATTATAACTTCTGTCTTGTTTTAAGCTAAGAAACATAATCACTTTTTAAAAACTTGGCCTCCTATTTACTAATTCATGCGGCTCCTTTGTGTTAAGAGAAAATCTATACTATGTTAATAAACATATGGCTACCATTAGTACGGGTATCTATATTAACTATTTTAGCTTTCAAAAACAAATTCCTTTCAATATAACTCTTAAACGAATTAAGAAGAGATGATTTACCGGGTATTACTTATTAGTTGTTTGCCTCCAATAGTTTGCCTATAGACTTCTTTTTACTGCCGCAGCTTTGCTTCTCCGTTCTCTAACTTCATTATAATTTAGGGTTTTTTTAATAAAATCGCTCAACTTGTGTTGGTATATATTAAGTTTCGGTTACTGTTCATTTGTTTTAATTTAATTACTATTTTATTAGATAATTGTTTTATAATCCAAATTTTATATTAACAAAACTTATTATTATCATTATTATTTATTTCTATTTTAAAATTCACATGTATTACATATATACCCCCTTAAAAGGGATTCCGTCCCCGGAATCAAACAAAATTAAAACAAACCCGTACATTAAACAAATGAGTGTAGACATTTTTCAGAGATAGATTTCTTTGAATATATATGTAGCCGCTATCTTCCAATAATTTCATTTTCCACAAAACTTTAGGATGGTTTCCTTCCTCATAACTAGCCCTTCTTAAACCAAGATAGATTATGTTTCCTCATCATGAAGATGAGAATGATTATTATCTTTAATATTACACAATCAACACTTAATTATTTAATTACAATGTCAAATGGTGGCATGTCAATACTTAATTAATAACGCAATTCTTGTTAGATACAGTTAAACACTTATTTCAATAACCGGGCTACTCCAAAACACAAGTTCTAACATCTGAACCGTCCTCTCTAACTAAGCATCGATCTAGTGGATGAAAACTATAATAATTAAGTCTCATATTCCAAGCTCCTTGAAACTCCATCCAAAAATACGATATGAACTTCGTAGTCCTATCAGAAACTATCAACGCTTTTATACACTAATCATAAACATGTAATTCTATTGGCTCACAATTAAACACATTCAACTTACTATCACCCAATGCTTGATCATTCTCTTAAGCTTCTATAATTTTTATAATTAATTTCACATTTAAACATGCTATAATTGCACCTGATCTTCTATCATGTAACTCCACCAAGCTCTCCAATCCTTAAATATGCAAGTCACCTCCTATGAGTGATCTTAAGCTCTCCAATCCTTAAATATGCAAGTCACCTCTCCAATCCTTAAATATACAAATGTATCACGAGTCTCTCCATAAATAATGTCTCAAAATTTTTAAAACAAAGGCCACTGATACCTGCTACCTCTAAGTCATAAGTTAGATAAGTATATAAAGAGTACAAAATAATTACAATTTTAGAAAATGCGTCGACAATAATTTTAAAAAATATTTACTATATATATGGAGAAATGGAGAGAGAACAAAGAATCCGCACTTGATATAATTATTTAGTTAACTTTAAAATATCCGGGATCAGGCGTACCGTTAAAAGCACTTATCTAAATCTAAAATTGAATATTATAATCATACATTAGTATTAACTCACTTATATATTGATAGTTTTGGTATATATATACACACCAAGCTAAAATATAATAATATTTTTTTTTAAAACTTTAAAAACTTTATGAGCATATAACAATAACTGTATGACCATGATAACTAATATATCAAGTAATGCCCATAGAATATTAATAAAATAATATAATTAAAATGAATCATATCTTACTGAATAAAGCACACTCAACCAGTAACACAAACAATCACTTTGATCACTATAACTAATAAAATAATTATACAAACATACAATTGTTAGCTAACTAATATAGATAATCACAAATTTAATTAATTAATACAATGTGAGCTACCCGAGAGTAAATCAAGAATCAAACGAAACAGACTTGCAATAAAATGTACCCTTAAAAAGTAACACACTAATTTTAGTTTTTAAAAAAAAAAAAAAAATCTTAATAATAATATGAAAGTATATATAAAATACATTGTGATACTGACTTTTGGGTTTGTACAAAAAAAATAAAGAAATATGTTATACATATTTCATTCTTACATTTTGTGAAAGATTTCAAATAATTCTCCTGCTACAAATATACCAGTTTAATTAAATTAGCCACAATCTAACCTCATACTATTCAATTTAATCAAGGCACATTACACACATTAATAATATAACTTTTTTTTTATAATATTCTATGAAATATCAAATAACTTGACTCAACATAAAAAGAAAGAGCGAAGAACTTAATATGCGTACATAAACAACTAATATACCGTAAGCTAGAAAATAATTAAGCATAGAACAAATGACCGAAATTATAGAACATTTACGGTCTCTTTTTTTTATTCTCCTCCTGGTTCTTTCGTTATGAAGCTAAATACACATTACGACCCCTAATTCTAGAGTTCACTAATGATGACATATATTTATTAATTTATAAAGCTTTATTTTATTTATTTTAATTACGAAGTTCACCATCTATGAGTACTAATTGACAGACCCAACCCTAACAAAATATATACACTATATATATATTGAAACTAAACCAAACTTAATTATAATATATTGTAAATAAAATATAAAATTATACTTAACTCAACATAAGACAATCAACACGTGTTTATAATTCTAAAATTATTTAGGTAAAATAAATTAAAATTCTAGGATTATACATTTTATCCCACTTATAAAGATTTCGTTCTCGAAATTAAAGATTTGATGATATACCAATAACTCGAACAAACAGACTCATTTATTTTTCAAATTGCTTACCAAATATTGAAATTCTTTAGTAGTAATTTCCCGACTAAGATTGTTTTACCATGCACAAGTTGTTTTAAAGAAATCAAATAAAAATCGAAACAAAGATTTTTTTTTCCTGTGTCACTAAAATATCAAATATCACGTGGAGATTATATGGATCAGATACACAAGTGTCTAACATGAAACAACCATACAAAAAAAAACACAAAGCTGTAGTCTCAAACAAAATAATATCCTAAAATGCAAAATTCAATATTTAACGACGTGCATATAACATATAGACTATAGTATAAAAAATAACTTATTCATCCAAGTCTCATTGAACTTGTTAAATTTTAAGACTTCAACATAGATACATCACACTAGAATATTAAAGAAAATAATTGTCCAATTGCACAACAAGAAATGAATTCGATAGTTAAGACACATTAAGCTAAGTTATTAGTCTTTGATAATAATTCTTGACACTAATCAACTAAAAATAAAAATAAATCAAAATTATGAGTATATATATGATTTTTAAAAACTTTATGGGATACCAAATGATGACCGTAAAATAGCGTACAATATAATAGAATACTATAGAGATAATTCCAACAACCTTGAAACTTGTAAAAAAAAAAAAAAAAAAAAAATCTTAGAATATATAGCACTTATATTCCTTTACTGAATTATTAATTTCAGGCGTCCCTAAAATTAATAATGTCATATCATTTAATTATTTATCTTGAGCGTCCCCAAAATAAAATAATTAAATTATAAAATTTTGGAACATGAGTGCTTTAGACATAATTTGTGTAAAAGTAAGGAAAAAAATAATATTATATATTTGAATATCAATATTTAAAAAAAAAAAAAAATTGAGGCGACCTGTATCGAAATAGGGTGAATATCCTATAATTTTACAAGTAAACTACTAAAACATATACGAACATATACGAGTTTGGAAAATTAAAATAAATATATATATTAAGGACTCAGAATATATCCAGAAGACTTGAAGTTTGTTTAATTCGGATGAGCAAACAAATGTGCGTAATAAAACTATCATATAATTCAAAATGAAAGAATGACCCAAAGACACGAAACAAATAAAATTGTTATTAAAAAATTTAAGATAATATACAAAAATAAATAAGAAGATTGATCAAATTAGTATTTAAGAGATAATTTATTATCAGACGTATCATAAAATACATGAGCATATCACAAATTCAAAATCAGAATGCTTAAAACTACGCATACGAAGTCAACCCGCAACTCATATGTCAAGACTAGAGACAGTCTACAAAATCACATCCTAAGCTCATGTCATCTTATCATTGCGTAAAATCTAAAAATCTAAATTTTTCTCTCTTGTGAAGATAACAAAAGTTTCAAGACTCTTATATGTTATTGATCTTATTAAATATATTCTTATATATTCGCATCTTTAAAAAAAATCATTCACTCTTCTTATCGATTAACTCATCAGAATATTAACTTAACTCTTATACTTAAATAATCCATGCCTATGATAATGTCAATTAAGGGAATGTACTAAACAAACATATAACTTAATTTCGTTAAGAGTACAAAGACACACAAAAAGGTTTGATCACGAAGATAGAAATCCAAAATTCTGAACAGATAATAATGAAATCACAAACTGAGTCGAATGATACACAATATCAGACACATGTTCGAATGAAGTTCACAAGAAAGAGATCAGTCAAAGTAGTTTTAAAAAAAAATGTCATAAAAGCATAATAGATGTCAAATAAACATGAGTAAATGGAATTCTAAAGCATGATACCCATCCTAACACCTACCCACTCTCACAGGTCAACCTAAATAGGTTTTCTACAAGAAAGAACCTATAGCTCTGATACCATCTTTGTAACACCCCCATCTATAAATAAATGAGGGGCTACTTATTAAACTATAAACCTGTATACAGAGCACTAAAATCTCTTAAATAATAATTAAACAGTCTAAATAATTCTAGAAGTCCATAATCTTAATCAATGAAATAGAGGGTAGCTCTCCTTCACACAGTCCCAGATCCCCCTAAGCACCTGTCAGAAAAAGAATACGGCATGAGCCAAACGCCCAGTACGGATTTGGAATACAGATTATAAAACAGATATAAATATTTAACAGTTTATAATAAAATAGTTATTTTAAAAATAAACATGGCTGAAACAACGAAAGGGGTAAGATATTTCATACCGAGATCAGAACAGAACATATACAGACACATACATCATAGGGTACCATAATGTATGCAACAAACCGGATAACGTGTACGGCATATACATCGTCACCGCCAAATCAAATCACAAATCAAATAAAACTCTGGGTGCACCCACGTATCCTGAAACAAATATCAAATGCGCAAAAGCTCGCCTCCTGAGCTATCAGAAGGATACGCCGTGACCAATCACACTGTCACGGAAGTGTCATGTCACTGGTGCCGCAATGACATGGTTGTAGTACCCCTACAACTGGTTAACTCGGTATACCCTATATCACTAACGGTTCAAATAAAATATCTCACAATTTTCAAAATCACTAGATGCAGAAATCTCAAATATTACAAACAGATACGTCCAATGAATAATTTTCAAAATCACTGAAACATTTATTCAAATATTCTAAAACAGAGTCGAGACAAATATTTAAATATTTTGAAACAAAATGAAAACATTTGGAACTGAAGAGAGAGAGAGAGAAAGAGAGAGAGATACTCAAATATTTTAAAAGGGGTATTTAAGATGTTCCTTTTTTTTTAAATCACAAATAATAGATTTTTAACCGAAACAGTTCTTGAATAAATTTTCAAGAGTCAAAACGGATAATAATGGAATGAACAAATTTGAGAACCTGAACAAAACAAATTAATATAGGTAATCGTAGCATGAGTAGCGCTGAATAAAAAGGAAGAGAAATCCGTACCTCGAAAAATAGCAATCATGAACTCTAATAATATTCGCATATACAGCTCCGGATCTAATATCACAAATATATAATTTATTATTAATACACATTATATATCAATAACTATTAATACTTGGTACACCTTTTTGTGTAATATAATTACCCATAGATTTGTTTAATCAAATTAGGTACCTGTGATGCTAACCTTTCTAATTGTCATAAGCTCCTTACTTACATGTCATGTATATACCACCGATTATAAATTATGTCTTGTTTTAAGCTAAGAAACATAATCACTTTTTAAAAACTTGGCCTCGTATTTACTAATTCATGCGGCTCCTTTGTGTTAAGAGAAAATCTATACTATGTTAATAAACATATGGCTACCATTAGTACGGGTATCTATATTAACTATTTTAGCTTTCAAAAACAAATTCCTTTCAATATAACTCTTAAACGAATTAAGAAGAGATGATTTACCGGGTATTACTTATTAGTTGTTTGCCTCCAATAGTTTGCCTATAGACTTCTTTTTACTGCCGCAGCTTTGCTTCTCCGTTCTCTAACTTCATTATAATTTAGGGTTTTTTTAATAAAATCGCTCAACTTGTGTTGGTATATATTAAGTTTCGGTTACTGTTCATTTGTTTTAATTTAATTACTATTTTATTAGATAATTGTTTTATAATCCAAATTTTATATTAACAAAACTTATTATTATCATTATTATTTATTTCTATTTTAAAATTCACATGTATTACAGTGATGCACTTCTCATCACCAAACAAGTTGATGCACTTCTCACCAACACCATAAGTTGATGCACTTCTCACCAAAATCATGGATCACTTTTTTTCCACAAACTTTTTTTAAGGTGCACTTCTCACCCATTTCAAATTACTGGAGCACTTCTCTCCATAGACTTTGTGCAATGATTTCCTTGACACAATTTTTCTTGACATTTTTGTATTTTTCTTCTTGATCTTCTTTCGTGACCATGAGAACCTCCCGTGACAACATTGTGTCTTCCATTTTTGCAGATGATTTTGGACGCCCAGTTATTCAAACGAACATAGCTCTGATACCATGTTAGAATTTTATAATTGATAAAAGTAAAATAAATATAATCAAAAAGTATTTAAAAAGTAACAAAACAAAAGTGTTTATTCATATTACTTCCATAAAGTAGATTACATCTGTTAAACCTTTATATACGCTGCATATCAAACAAATACACCTATAAAATAGGTAACCCTAATAATCACGTTAACTAAAAACCACCTAAATCTCAACTAAAATCATTAACTATTTCCTAAACATCAGGATTTATTAAAATCTAAAACATAACTAATTTTATTTTAAATTTTGAATCACAAATATCCAACAGGGTTGCTCATGAATTAGCGAGAGCGGCCTATTCTATGTCAGATTTTCGGGAGTGGCATGTTAATGCTCCTGATTTTATTCATCATGTAATCTGTTCTGAAGCTTTATAAGTAATGTGAAAGGCATATGTATAGGCCTATTTGTAAACACCGAGGATTCTACTCAACTTTAATTAAGATGTAATAAGTAAATAATAAAAATCAAATGTCACATGAATCTCAGAAGATTATATCTGTCAAAGAATGAAGATTAAAGTCATCTACAGACTTGAAGTGATTCTACATTGAAAGAAGTTCAATTTATTGATCAAGCCTCAGTGAAGTATTCAATCTTAGTGGATTTATTAAAGTGACAGAGATTTCAAGTGGTGACAGCAAAGATACTGGTTACAGAGTTCTTGAATGAAAAGGAAAGTGAATCACTGCTTAAAGTCAAACAGATAAAGAACAGACATTGTCGTTAGTCACTCATGAACCAGACTGTACATTGAGTGTCAACGTACTAATATGTTTATTCTTTATCTAAGTTTTAGTGATTCAGAAATTAATTGAGAAGTCAACTAATTCTATTTATTCTCTTATAAATAATTATTACTATTAAGTAAATTATTTATTAAATTAATTCTGTTAAGAATTAATTTAATACATAATTTATTTAGATAATTATTTAAATTAGAATAAAAATGAACTAGGAAAACTTAGGTTTGAACTAGGAAGACTCAGTTTTTTAAACTAGGAACCCGATTGTCTTCCTAGGCTAAACCCTAGTCTTCCCGATTGTCTTCCCTTTGTATTTCTTAGTCTTCCTGATTGTCTTCTAAGGCAAAATGACAGTTTTTCTCTAAGTCTTCCTAATGCAATTCTTTTAAATGCATTGCACGTGGGTTTGATTAAAAGTAGAAGGTTGTGGTTTAAATATAAAAGACAGAAGACATGAAGACATCACATTATTACAACAACAACAGAAGTAAAGACACAGCAGATAGAATACCATCAAATTCAATAGCTCTCTGTCTTCTTCAACTTCCAACTGTAAAAGCATTTCATTTTCTCAAGTGATTTAATTCTTGACAAGATCTTATCATTAAATTCATAAGGATCATTTCACTTGTACTGCTTTGACATTCTAGCGGATCATAATCCCTAGAAATTATATCGAACTACTTTTTAGTATTCGATCCTTTTTATTACAAAAATAGATAAATTCATGTCGAATTTATTCTAAATTTGTTTTATCAAGAACCCTTGTAATCAATGATCAAATTGTAACTGTAAGATCCGGGAAAATTACGTGTTAATATTTGATGTGAAATGAAATTTTAATTTCATATTAAGAGTTATTAAATGATTTATCTGTTTAAACGTGCTAAGTTATTTGTTAAATGATTGAAAATGTGATATTGTGATGCTATGTGAAATGTGTGGGGAATTAGAAACTATTTTGAAAAGGATGTCATACTAATTTATTCTATTTTAAATTATCAAAGAGAAAATTTGGATCGTTCCCAAATTATTCGGGAGATTGGTATATCGTTCGTACCAATATTTCATTCGTTAAAGTAGGAAGTATTCGAAAATATTCGCAATAAAGGTATTTTGGTTCGTATATTTTGAATTAAACGATACTTGTAGTTATCCGTACTTTATGGATGCTTATCGTCTCGTGAAACGTGTATTCTGCTTTATTAAAGGTTTAAAGCATATATTCTGTTAAATTGTATTTAAAGCGATCTATCGGATCAGTATCGATCCAAAAATGTCGTTTGGGGTATTATTTTCCGTTTAATATAAAAAGGCAAATCGTACTTTGTTTTGCGTATAATAAAGCTTAATTACAGTTAAAAATCTAAAAACCCCTGAAACGTGTTCTTGAAAATCAAACTCAATTTTGAAGGCGTTATCGGAATCCGATTTCGATGTTCTTGTAACCAAATTGAATCTCTCATCATCCTCTACCTAAATCCACCATCAAAATTCATGTGGGTATGATTTTCTGATCTTTCTGATTTTTAATTATTTATTTATTTTCGAATTTTTATATTTAAATTGGGGGTTTCTTTATTATTGATTGTTCTTGATGATTGATAGCTTAATCGTGTTTGTTGTGTGATTTAGAGTGTAAGTATGATTTTTAATTTAAGTTTTGAGCCGGTAATCGAGTAGATCGGAAAATTGTATATGACCGGAGTTTGGTCGGGATTTTGATCGGCTAAGTGAACGTTGATAACGTTTGTACCATTGAATAGATCGTCGAATAAGGAATCTGTTGGTATAAGAATCTTTGAGTTTGGTGTTAGTTTTGACCTCGCCGGAAAATCGCCACCACCGCCGGTGACTTTCGTTTCTGGCGATTCTATACTGTTTTTGCATGTGTTTTATTGGGTTAAATGAAGTTGTGATGTTGCTACTGATTTCCTGAACAAATCCGTGTGTTTGGGTCGAGTTCGGGCATGGCCGGAGAAGTTTCCGGTGGCCGGACGCCGGCCGGAAATTGGGAAACCCAGTTTTCCGGTGGTGTTCTTCGCCAACCCGGAAACATTCTTCGTGACCCGTTTACCCGATTTTCCCGACCCGGTTTCGATTCCTAAAAACCCTAATTTCATTTTAGAAAACTGTTTCTGGAGTTAATTATTTTAAAATAATTCAAAAATAGTTTTATAATTCTAAAAATCATATCTTTGATTTAAAAATACATTTTATTATTCCGAAAATTTTATATATTCATAAATATTTATTTAAATTCGAAAATTGATTAAATTTAATTATTTTAATTATTTTTGATTAATAATTAATTTATTTAATTAATTGATTAATTCTTTTAATCAGTTAATTCTTAATAATTAATTATTAATTAGATTTAATTAATTAAAATTAAGTTTAATTATTTTCTAGCTTGGTTCATTTATTTAAAAATAGTTTGAGCATTTAAAGAGTGTCAATTAATTTTATTAATTGATTTAATTGCATTTAAAATACTTATATTGGATTTAAAAATCCGATTTTTGATTTAAAAATTGTTTGTGGCTTATTTAAATTCAAATAAGCTTCGTGTGATGTTTTAAAAATGGTTATAAGTGCTATATGGTTTGTATGAGTTGTGTAATGTGTTTTATAGTCCGTATATCCCCGTACTAGGGCTAGTGTCTGAGTTTTAAATATCGTAAATTAGACCGGGCGTCCGATACGTAACCGGTTACTTGTTTAAATATGTTATGTGAATGATGTGAATTATCTGTTGTTGAGTCATGCATGCGAATAAATTGTGTTGAGACTTGTTTGAGTATTTGGTCGTGTCTAATATCATCACGAGGGGTAGTTGGGATAGAAATTTGTCGGTTATGTTAGAAAGTGAGATTTACGAGGCCGTTGACTTAGATGTTGACTTTTATAGTATGGGGAGTTTCGTCAAGCGAGTTACGAGGATTACTTGTATAGTTAGTTGTGATCATTCTATCAATTGAAATGTGGTTGTCTGTGCAACAGAGGCTATTGGACGAGACGAGTCAGATTATCGAAGTTAAGTTACAATCGTTTATGGAATGTGAAATCATACGTTGAAGACTAAGTACCGTCTCATGTTTGACTATCGAGGCTGGCACATGGATTCGAAATGGTAGAAGAAAACTAGTGGTATTCGCAAGAGCATTAAAGCAAAGAAGGACGGAAGTAGAGAATCGTGCGACAAGACAGAATAAGGAGGAAATCGTATTGTTTCAGCGTTACGAAATAGCTAAGGACCAGAGGCAAGTGTTTATACCCTTGCTTATTAATTAAGGGATATTATCTTGAATTTTATTAGTATGCATGTTGAATGCTTATTACTGAATTTTCAAATGTTGATTTCTTTGCATTGAATTGCAAGTATGTTATTTAATCTCGTAAATTGACGAGTACTCTTTTATACCTTTTGAGTTTAGATTCATATTTTCATATTGATTGGAAAGATATACTTATTATATTGAAAAGTTTGAAGAGATAATTATGGGCCGTATACTAAGGCTTTCTTTTAAAAGACATGATTTTAAAACATTAGGTTGGAATATTGCCAACCCTAGATGAGTGGGAACTTGTGAACCCTATGTTGAAAATGTTATTCTAAATTCCGAAGTTGTGGTACTTGTTCTACAAGTATTCCATTTTTTCCATCCTGCACCCTTGCAAGTATTATTATCATTTCTTGTTAATGCGATCATCTGATCCATTCCCTGATTCGAATTCATTTATGCTGTGCATGATTTAGTTTACTTCCTTCAAATACGAGGCTTATCTATTATAAGTATATGTTCGAAGGACTTGAACTATTTCTGTCAGAAGTTAATAAACCCTTGTTTTCTTCATTTATAAACTTCACCCTGAATTTTTCTTAAACTTAAACTTGACTTTCTTGTCACTTACCAGATTGTTGAATCTTAACTAATTCTTCCATGATGTGATAATTTGAACTGTTGAGGCCATCTAGAGCCTGTTCTTTGAACCCTATTCTATATTGAGTTGTTACAAATTCTGTTGATATCATAATGCCTGTTTCATATCAGACTAAATCTTGTTGAGCATGTCATTGTTTATTCTTCATTATATCCCAGTTGTTACATCGAACTCGTCGATGCTTATTATATTGTCACTTTTCATATGCACCTCCCCATATTGTGTCGATCTCGTCGATACTAGATTATATTGTTATTCCTTAATGGATTCTTCATAATTGAACTGTTTCCTGGAACGTGAGTTTTCCAGCAATTGTTGTATTAGGTTGTCGATTCTTCCGACACCTGATTGTCGAAGTAAGGTTGTCAATTGTTCTGACACCTGACGTATATAATATAGGATTGGAATGTTTTTAAATGGGACCAGTAATTGGTCGGGCCATATTTATGGTCGGAATAAATTAAGGCCCAGATTGGCCTAGGATCCAGTAGAGAACTTTGCTATAAGCAAGTCCGGGGTTGATGCGTGGCTGGCCAGCAGCACAACCTTTGATTTGATAAATGTTAAAAATCCAATTCTAATATTAATTCTTATTTCTGGGATGAGTTACATCCATATGTTTTGTACTCGTGAGTTATGACCTGATATTCAGGTTTATTCGTTGCGTAAAATTGTTGGTTGTTGATTAATAAATGGTGGTTTCAATCTTGCTGAAATCACTTACTCTTAATTCATTTGGATTCCAAATAGTCGAAATCCACTTCCTTGATTCCATTGGCAGTCGTGAGATATCTATCTTGATGAGTTTTATTCATACTGTTGGGAACCACGGACTTGGGGTTCTACTACATTTTATGATACACAATTAAGGAGTGCGAAAAGAAAATCACCTTGTTAACGGTTGATTCCACGCTCTTCTATTGTATTCCCAAATTCCCTTGAGCGAAGTGTGGCCTCCGTCTTCTCAAGTTAACCTCTCTTCTTGCTCCTAGGTGGCTACAATATTTTTCTTAACCAACCCTAGCAAGAAGAGAATAAGAATATATATAGGGCTACAATAGGGATCATGGATAATTAGGTTGGGCCTTTTAATTACATCCTGGGCCTAGCCCAATGTAATTAAATATTAATTCAATCCACTAAAGAATTAATATTTGCACTACCTTTCCTAATACCGCAACTTAATTAATTAATTCGGTTCCAATATTATTTGCTTATTAAATTCCCCATGTTTAAAATAGCGCATGCCCATTAATTAAATAAATTACTGATAATTCATTTAATTAACATCTTATATCCATGATCATCCACTCTACCTTTATTTAATTATGCCGGAATAAATCCACCTGCAGGGTTTCACATAATTAAATCCTTTTGAGCTTTCAAGGGGACATCATTAACCCGAATATTATCAGGACACAGATTCCTTCAATAAATAATATTCACCATATATATTATTCCATCACCCAAAATATAATGATATAATTCAAAAGAATTATTTCATATATAAATCAAAGCATGTAAATAATATACACGTGTCAATTACTATATCCGGATTAAGAAACTAAGCATTAATAATAACATAGAATCTTAGTTCACCTTCTTAATCAGTTTAAGGGAACAATTCTAAATTTGATCCTGTTCAATATACACAAAGTATACAAGTATTATTTAATAGTCAAGATAAACTATTCCCAAATAATACTTCAGTTATTCCAGTGGTTTGTCTAATTCCACTTAAACTGTGAACCCTTTATATTATATATAGACACTGATAATTTAATCTTCTGTTATCCCATTTGATACTAAATTATCCACAATATATAATAAATAGACAATGTAAAAATATGCAATCAAGATTCTCAATAAAATGGACAATGTTTATATACTACTAATGAATAGTTTAGTATAAAACCCAACAATCTCCCACTTATACTCAAGCTATTCTTTGAGTATATCAGTGTTTATTAATATAATCCGCTACCAGTTTAAATAACTATTCCGTGACCAGACATCTGACTCCTATCTCCTCCACGTGTTCTTCAAAAACCTTAGCTGGTAAACTCTTCGTGAAAGGATCAGCCCGGTTGTCCTTTGATGCTATATCAGTCACAATAATATCTCCTCGCTTAACGAACTGTCGTATGAGGTGATACTTACGCTCAATGTGTTTTGCTGCTTTATGTTCTCGTGGTTCCTTTGTATTTGCAACAACACCAGTATTATCACAATAAATTGTGATTTGCCGTGGCAAATTAAGAACTACATTCAAATCCAGCAGGAAATTCCGGAACCATATAGCCTCCTTGGCTGCCTCAGAGGCTGCCACATATTCAGCTTCCATGGTTGAGTCTGCGATGCATTTCTGTTTCACACTCCTCCATATTACAGCTCCACCTCCTAAAGTAAAAACACACCCCGAGGTTGACTTCCTCTTATCCCTATCTGTCTGGAAATCTGAATCGGTATAACCCATAGGAAACAAGTCTGAAGCCTTGTAAATTAACATATACTTCTTAGTCCTTCGCAAGTACTTAAGTATCGTTTTTACTGCACTCCAATGTTCCTGACCTGGATTGGACTGATATCTACTGACCATGCCTACGGCAAAGCAAATACCAGGTCTCGTGCATAACATGACATACATTAAGCTTCCACATGCTGAAGCATAAGGAACTGCTTTCATGTTCTCTATCTCCTTAGGTGTCTTAGGACACTGCTCCTTTAATAGAGAGACTCCATGTCTAAAAGGTAAATTACCCTTCTTAGAGTCCTGCATGTTAAAACGAGCCAATACCTCATCAATGTACGGTTCTTGAGATAAAGCCAACGTTCTTTTCTTGCGATCTCTTATAACTTTGATCCCAAGAATGTATGCGGCTTCACCTAAGTCTTTCATTTCAAATTGTTTGAACAACCATGCCTTAATAGATGACAACATCTCTACATTGTTTCCAATGAGCAAAATGTCATCTACATATAGTACTAGAAAAACCACTGCATTTCCTTCACTTTTCCTATACACACATGCTTCGCTTGGACTCTGATCATAACCATTTGTCTGGACGGCCTGATCAAAACGAATGTTCCACTCCCTGGAAGCTTGTTTCAGTCCATAAATGGACTTCTTAAGCTTACACACTAGATGCTCTTGGCCCTCTTTGATGAATCCCTCTGGTTGCTGCATATGGATGTTTTCATCAAGACTTCCATTTAGGAAAGCTGTCTTGACATCCATTTGCCAAATCTCATAATCGAGATGAGCTGCTATAGATAAAAGAATCCGGATTGACTTAAGCATGACTACCAGAGAAAAGGTTTCCTCATAATCAATTCCTTGTTTCTGAGTATACCCTTTCGCAACAAGTCTTGCTTTCCAGGCTTTCACCTTTTTGTCAGATCCTCTTTTTCTTTTGTAGATCCACTTGCATCCAATGGGTTTTACACCACTGGGTGGTTCCACGAGATCCCAGACTTTATTGGAATACATAGATTCCATCTCAGATTGCATAGCCTTTTGCCAAAGATCTGCATCCTTATCTTGCATTGCTTCTTCGTATGTCCTGGGATCCTCATCATGTTCACCAGAGACTAAGTCCGAAGACTCTCCCAAAAACATGAACCTCTCAGGTTGTTTAACAACCCTCCCACTACGACGAAGCATTGGAGTGGTATTAGTGATAGGTTGTTCATTTACTTGTGGTTGTTCTACTTGTACCGGTGGCATATTAGAATTATCTTGTCCTCCCACTAGTTCCTCTAAAACAACAGTACTCATGGGTTTGTGATTCATTATATAGTCTTCCTCTAAGAATCTAGCATTGGTGCTTACAATGATATCCCGATCCTTAGGACTATAAAACAAATACCCTTTTGTTCCCTTGGGATAACCCACAAACAGCCTCACTTCTGTACGAGAATCTAACTTAGTCACGTTCTTGTTCAGCACATGTGCTGGACAACCCCAAATCCGAATGTGTTTCAAACTAGGTTTGGTACTAGTCCACAATTCTTTTGGAGTTTTTGGAACTGACTTAGAAGGTACCAAGTTTAGAAGATAAGCCGCTGTTTCTAGAGCATGCCCCCAAAACGACTTGGGTAAATTTGAATAACTCATCATCGATCTAACACTCTCTAAAAGAGTCCGGTTCCTTCTTTCTGCTACACCATTCTGCTGAGGTGTGCCAGGTGCAGTCAACTGGGATGAAATCCCATGTTCTGATAAATATTCTCTAAATTCTCCAAGCAGGTATTCGCCCCCACGATCTGATCGTAGTGACTTGATACATTTTCCTGGATGTCGCTTTTCCGCACTTGCTTTGTACTCTTTGAATTTTTCAAAGCACTCAGACTTGCGGTGCAACAGATAAATGTATCCATATCTCGAATAATCATCAATGAAAGTGACAAAATATTCATACCCACCTCTCGCTTGGATATTCATAGGTCCACATAAATCAGTATGAACCAATTCTAACACATCTTTGGCTCTATTTCCTTTTGCCTTAAAAGGTCTACTGGTCATTTTTCCTTCCAAGCAAGATTCACAGACTGGAAATGGCTCCACTGCCAACGAGCCTAAAGGCCCATCTACTACCAATCTTTGAATCCTCCTTAAGTTAATATGACCTAATCTCAAGTGCCAAAGATATGTTTGGTTCAATCCAGAAGGTTCCTTTCTTTTACTAGAGGTAGAAAGTGTATTATTAATTTCACTTGGTTGCATCATTGGTTCTATAGGATTAATAATATATAAATTGTCTTGCAATGTACCAGAACATATAACTCGTTTATTCATCATAATGGAAACATTACGATCCAAACAAACATTATAACCATCCATAGCAAGTTTAGAAACCGAAATTAAATTCCTTCTAAATGAAGGTACATAAAGACAATTATTCAAAACCAAAATCCTATCATAACCAAAAGATAAAGAAATAACTCCAACTGCAACCACTGCTACTTTCGTAGCATCTCCCATGAACACATATATCTCGCCATCTCTAAGCAGCCTGGTTTTCTGGAACCCCTGCATGGAATTACAAACATGATCAGTGGCTCCTGTGTCTACACACCAAGTGATCGTAGACATAGCCGCTATATATGTTTCCGTAACAAGAGAAAGAGACATACCAGCATTGTTCTTCTTAGACAGAGGACAATCCTTTTTCCAGTGACCCGACTGCTTGCACTTGAAGCACTTGCCCTTAGGCTTCTTCACTGAATTCTGAACTCCCAATGGTTTCACAACTTTCCGTGTCTGAACCTTCTTCTTCTTCTTTCCTTTCGGCTTTGAAGAAGAAACTTTCTCAGCCACATTTACCTGAACATGCTGCTGAAATAATGATTCCGCTGCCTGAAGCTCTGTCAGAAGTTCTGCAAGACTATACAACTTCTTGTTCATGTTGTAATTCAAGCGAAACGGCTCAAAGCTTTTTGGCAAACTCATAAGTATGATATCGACCTGCGTTTCCGCATCAATATCAGCACCAAGGACCTCTAGTTCATTTATATGAGACATCATCAGAAGAACATGGTCCCTTACAGGTGTTTTTTCAGCCATCTGAGTGTTCATTAGAGACTTCATTGCTACTTGCCTAGCAGCCCTATTCTGATCTCCGAAAAGCTCCTTGAGATTATAGAGCATATCTGCAGCAGTGGTCATGGCCTGATGCTGATGTTGCAAAACACCCGACATTGCTGCCAGAATGTAACATCGCGACATCTCATCTGCCTTAGTCCACTTCTTAAAATACTCTTTATCCTCATCCGGAGCATCGGCAGCAGTCTGGTCCGGTTTGGGTTCAACAGTACAAAATTTAAACTCTTCAGCAGTCAACACTATGTCCAAATTGCGTTTCCATTCAATATAGTTAGGTCCGGTAAGTTTGTTATCCTTAAGTATGGTGAAAAGTGGATTAAAGCCCATTCTATCATGAGAATCATGCATATAACACTTAATCAGAAAATTGCATATATCTTAAAACCTATTTGTTTCCTCTAACAATTAATTAAAATTAATGCACTAATATTTAAATTCCATAAATATCTGGTACGCCATGATGGATGACATATATACCATTTAAATTTAAATATTACTTCGGTCCTACTACTAAATAATACGCCACGTTAGGGTGGACTATATATTATCTTTCATAGCTAAGTGTATACCATTATTTAGATCTTAAGTTGCCTTTAGTCAGACCCATCCGTTCGATGTATCAATGGATAAATCCCAGGTGTTTTCGGTGAAGTCACAGACGGACTCGCTTAAAAACACAACCCCTAAGACAGAAATATCCATTATCAACATCAATCAAGGAATGTCCAACTTTTTTCTCGAATTCTATGAAACTTGGTATGTCACGATGGGGTGAGCTTACCTTTCATTATTCGTGATTAACTTAAGAAGATTGTCCTAGTAATATCCTTAACACTACCCAGACGTCATAAATCATACGCCACGATGGGTGACATATTTCCAATTCATAATCGTCCTAGTGTTAAATTACATACAACCAATAATGGATGACCATGGGATCTAATATCAAATTAATTCCCTCTCCCACTTAGTATTTTAACATGAGTAATTTTATCTAGATGCATCGCCCTATGTTATTTCTTCGAGGTCCACATGTTATCAAAATAACAATACAAAGAACACATAACATAGCATAGCATGCATCTCTACATAATTAAATGGGGCATATGTCATTATAATTATGTCTAACATGCATTCCAAATACACACATAATTTAATAACATAAACCATTTAATTAAAGCAATAAATGAAAATTTATGTCCATGTCGTCCTATTTATGTTAACCATGCAATTAAAATTACACACATAATTAACAACACACATAATAATTATTTAATGCAATAATTAAAATTAAATAGCAGAAAAATTAAAATAAAAAATAAATCCACTATTATGGCCAAAAAAAAATTTCATCCGAAAAACCTGCGAAAACTTCAACTCGCTGTTTGAGGGTCTAAACGAGATCAGACGCACATGAAACTTTGACAAAGTCACTTTTCAATCGTGTAGAACATCGAAATACCTTTCCGAAAAGGTATTACTCATCGAAATCCGACACCGTATGCAAAAGTTACAACAGTTCGAAGTTGCATAGGCGAAATCTTGTAGCATCAGCGGAAGAACTTTGTTTTCTTGCAACTCCGTCGATCAAATAGTTACATACAACATAACATACCTATTCTATTACATCAGATCATAATCTAACATGAATACAAATCATGATTACAAGATTACAAAATCATAATAGAAAACAAAACTAGCACGATCAACCCTCGTGATTTACAACCACGATAAACCACGTGGAAACCAAAACAAAAAATAACCACGATTAAACCACGTGGGATCCAAACACATAATTAAAATAAAACGAGGCCATAATAGTGGATACTAAACAACCTGCAAAAGATTATTATCCAAGCATACCACTTGTATATACATAACCAATTTTAATTACGACATGGACATCATATCATAAAACATAGAACCCATAACCAGGCTCTTGATACCAATTGTTGGGAACCACGGACTTGGGGTTCTACTACATTTTATGATACACAATTAAGGAGTGCGAAAAGAAAATCACCTTGTTAACGGTTGATTCCACGCTCTTCTATTGTATTCCCAAATTCCCTTGAGCGAAGTGTGGCCTCCGTCTTCTCAAGTTAACCTCTCTTCTTGCTCCTAGGTGGCTACAATATTTTTCTTAACCAACCCTAGCAAGAAGAGAATAAGAATATATATAGGGCTACAATAGGGATCATGGATAATTAGGTTGGGCCTTTTAATTACATCCTGGGCCTAGCCCAATGTAATTAAATATTAATTCAATCCACTAAAGAATTAATATTTGCACTACCTTTCCTAATACCGCAACTTAATTAATTAATTCGGTTCCAATATTATTTGCTTATTAAATTCCCCATGTTTAAAATAGCGCATGCCCATTAATTAAATAAATTACTGATAATTCATTTAATTAACATCTTATATCCATGATCATCCACTCTACCTTTATTTAATTATGCCGGAATAAATCCACCTGCAGGGTTTCACATAATTAAATCCTTTTGAGCTTTCAAGGGGACATCATTAACCCGAATATTATCAGGACACGGATTCCTTCAATAAATAATATTCACCATATATATTATTCCATCACCCAAAATATAATGATATAATTCAAAAGAATTATTTCATATATAAATCAAAGCATGTAAATAATATACACGTGTCAATTACTATATCCGGATTAAGAACCTAAGCATTAATAATAACATAGAATCTTAGTTCACCTTCTTAATCAGTTTAAGGGAACAATTCTAAATTTGATCCTGTTCAATATACACAAAGTATACAAGTATTATTTAATAGTCAAGATAAACTATTCCCAAATAATACTTCAGTTATTCTAGTGGTTTGTCTAATTCCACTTAAACTGTGAACCCTTTATATTATATATAGACACTGATAATTTAATCTTCTGTTATCCCATTTGATACTAAATTATCCACAATATATAATAAATAGACAATGTAAAAATATGCAATCAAGATTCTCAATAAAATGGACAATGTTTATATACTACTAATGAATAGTTTAGTATAAAACCCAACACATACCGCATATCTAGTCGGTACCATGTTGAAGCCTTGAAGTGCGTTCCTTATTCCTTGACCGAGCGTGTTGGCTCATTCTTACCCCTTGATTATTCTAACCTTCCAGAGTTGTTGGTTTCAGAAAATGTTGTGAATAGATTTGTTATCTTCAAAACTAGTATTTTTATACAAACTATGGTCTTGAAGACGTATGAGTTATATTTATTTCATATTTTCTACTTACTATTGTAGTTATTGTTGATTCGGTCGCCGTAACGACCAATATAAATCTTTTTGTGTTTTAAACTATTCAATTGCGAGAAGAAGAATGAGAAATTGTGGTAAATTACCAAACTTGATTTGAAAATATTAGAGATTACAAATGTTTAAGCCAAAGGCTTGTTTATTTGAAAATCCAAAGTTTATTTTGGAAACCTTTCGTATTATATTTAATAATACGCTTGCTGAGCAATTCATTCGCTCATACTTGTTTTATTTATATATATTTTAGCCTGCCAGAAAGAAGGTGTATTGGCGAGAGTTGTCCGCGTAGCTGATCAGAGATGGTGAAAGATATTAGCGTAAAGACGTTTTGATCCAGAGCATTGGAGCTAGTGAGAGGTTTTGTATATAGATGTTTTCTATTGAATAATATATTTTATAAGATTAGTTGCCGGTATACTTCTTATCGAAGTTATACTAGTGTATTAGAATTTGTGTAAAGAGAATGGTTGTAAAGAAGAAAGATTGTTTGTAATGAAATTTTGGATTCTTGTTTCTAGCACTATAACCTTTAAAGATTCTTGGTAGAGTTGGGGTCACAGATATTATTATTATTGTGTTGATTTTATATTGAACAGGTTGTTTGGATTAAGAGTGCAGTGTGATGACCAAATCCTTTGACCCCGGATTTGGGGGCGTTACAGTAACACTCCTCAAGTTTAATATAAGTTATATTTAACTTGAATATTGTTTCAGTTTTATTCCGCATTAATTTGTTCTTATTTGTTAAATCTTTTAAAGGACAAATTCGATTAAACGATATAGTTTGTATTCAACCCCCCTTCTACAAACTTATCAGGACCTAACAATTGGTATCATAGTCTTTTGATTGATATACAAATCAAAGATCAAATTGTTTTGAGATTTTTTCTTAAACTCTGAAATTTTTATTATTCTTTAAAAATCTCAAAAATGTCTACAACTCAAAAAGTGGGTACAGTCAAAATCCCCATGTTCAGTAATGAGCATTATCCTATGTGGAAGAAGAAGATGCTCCTGTTTCTTCAAGTTGCAAATGTTAAATATCTAGGAGTACTGAAGAACGGTCCTAAACTTCCTATGATTGTGGAGGAAGAGAAGTTAGAGAATGATGTTGTTACTAGAGCTGCTAGGATGTACCCTAAGGATCTCAAGGACTACACAGCTGATGAGAAAGAGGATGCTACCCTGGATGCCTGTCTATAGTTGATACTGGTTGATTGTCTTGATCCTGTCATGCATAATCATGTTCTAAACTGTGCTACTGCCAAACACATTTGGGACACTATAGAGATAATCAATGAGGGGACAGAGGAAGTAAGAGAGAATAAGCTGGAAATTCTCACCTCTTCTTATGAGCATTTCAGATCAAACCCTGGTGAAGGTATCTCTGAGGTTTTTGAGAGATACAACAAATTGATCAATGATCTGAATCTCAATGGGAAGCACTATACTATCAAGGAGAAACAAGAAGTTTCTACTGACCTTTCCAATTCATTTGGAGCACAGAATATCTGCTATCAGAGAAGCAAGAGATCTTGGAGAGATTTCTCTGGAAAGACTGTATGGTGTTCTGAAGACCTATGAGTTGGAGCAGATTCAACAAAAGGAGTTATATGGAACTGGAAAGATAGTTGGTACTTCTACTGCATTGACTACTGAAGTCCCACATAAACTGGAAGTGAAGGTTGTTCAACCTTCCAGTTCTAACTTGGATGTTATTGATGTTGAATATGGCTTAACATCCATTGATCAATCTGGTGGTGACTTCTATTCTTTGGAAGAACTTGATCAACTGGAGGATGGTGATTTGGCAATGATAGTAAGGAAATTTGGCAAATTCATATTCAGAAGAAATTCCAATCTTAAGTTCAAGCCAAGGTTTCAGAGAGGTTGTTCCTCATCTACATATAGCACAAGGGGTGGCTATAAAACTGGAACTGTGGAAAGAAGCACAATCAGGTGCTACAATTGTAATGAGTTGGGTCACTTTGCTACATAATGTAAAAAGCCAAAGCAAGTGAGAAGGAACTCATTTGATTCTAGCAAGAAGAATAAGATTGGGAAAGCTTATGTTGCCGAAGGAAAGAGTTGGGATGATACTGATAGTGATGAAGAAGCAGGTGAAATTGGAAACCTAGCTTTAATGGCTAATGAGGCAAGCACTTCATCAACATTCATGTCAGAGGTAAAGTTTAATGATACTGAAATGATCTATCATCTTAGTACTAATGTTTCATGTGCTCGTAGAGAAAATGATAGAATAATTCTTTTGAACACAGCTCTTAAAAAGGAGGTAAAAGAATTAAAACTTGTGCATGTTAATCAGGATGAACTTACTAAGAAAATAGAATTTCTTGAGAATAGGGTTATGTTGCCCAGTAATAAACAATTGTAGAAGGGGGTTGAATACAATTGTGTAAGATTCTCGACTTAATAAGATATGAATCACAAATATGAAAGAATAATAACAGCTTTATTAAATCTGATATAAAACTGTTACAAAACTCTCTCAAGAAATTCTGATGTTCTTGAGAGCCGCTAGCTTACAAAAACCTCTCTCAAGAAATTCTATGTTCTTGAGAGCTTCTATGCGTTTGATTCTCTCTCTCACTCTTTTTTTTTCTTTTTTCGAACCAAAACCTAAAACTGTGTTTATATACTACACAATTTCTCTATCAATGATAAGTCCTAATCAATTACAAAGATTGAAACCTATCCATAATCGATAGCTTCATTACTACAAACCAGGAACCGACAGAATAATCTTCCTTATTTAACTAGACTCCAAATATAACTCGAAGTAGGAATCCTGATCAGCTTCCAGTCCTGATGATCAAACCTGATCCCAGTCCTGATATTCATTCTGATCCCGATGACCATGCAATCCTGATGACGTCAGCAATCCTGATCAGTTGAAGTCTAGATCCTGACGATCATTGAATCCTGATCTAACAATCTCCCCCAATCTTATACCTTGTGAAATAAAGTATAGATTCCTAAGATTCAATGATGTCAAAAACATATTTACAAAATGTACAAGTATCTTCAGTAGCAACTTATCTGTTTAAATTCTTTGATAAAACAGATTCATCTTCAAGAAGTTGGATAACAAATTTTCTTCTTTTTCTTCAATAATTTGAATCAGTCTTTCCTTACGATTTCTGAGTTCTTCATCTTCCTCATTAATCTGGTAAATAGCTGCTCTGAGATTCTGTATGGAGCTTCTTTGTAGACTGTGTTCTTCAAGCAAAAGATAAGCAATTTCCTTCCCATCAGGATTGAGAGTAAGTTGAGTCATGCCAAAAGTCACTTCTTTAACAGCAGAGCTCCTTTGCAATTCCACATCCTGTCCCCTTTGATTTAAGTACATGGGAGTATAATTACCATTGAAATTTCTATTTCCATCCAGTCTTCTTCTTATAGTTAACAAGATCATGTCACTCCATTCTTTGCATACTTTATTCTTCCATCTTAACAGATAATGAACATATTTCAGTTCCTGTGTAGTTTTCATCAGCAGATCTTGAATGGACAGAATCTTCACACTACCATCTTTCATGAAGTACAGAAGCTTTTCTTTCTTTTCAATACCATCATGACAATCTATAACTATATCAACAGCTAATAAATTGTTCAGGTTTTCAGAAGTTAAAGTACCTCCAATTTCAGTCAAGGAGTAAGGATCAACATATGACATATTCAGATATTCAGCATCCCTGTGTCCAATACCTCCTCTTGAATTACTTGTCAATTGCTTTAGATTTGAAAACATTCGTAGCCAGAGTGCTTTTGATCTAACCATGTCAGATAAATCATCTACACTTGAAGCACTTGTTATAATTCCTCCATTCTGAAAATTGATAGGTGTATTACACCTCAGTGTACTTATGTGATTCCACTTCTTATCCTTTTCTTTTTCAAAAGTATAGCTTCTTTCTAATAAAGATTCACGTCTGCTTGAATTTATCCACAATCTTATATTTGAGAGTTTAAGCCTTTGTACATAGAGATTGAAATCTCTATTTGTTGATCTTGTGATTTCTCTTCTTCTGGCTTCTTCTTCTTCATCCACTTCCTTGTTGTGAGAATCAACCACAGTAGATAAGATTAACAAATCAATCTCTTGCAGAATTTCAGATTCATCAGGATCTTGAACATTATCAGGAACCATGTCAGGATTAGAATCTTTAATTTGATTTGTTTTGCAGAGAATTAATTGTCTTGGCTTTCTTCTCAATTCAGGTTCTTCTTCAACATTTCCATCATCACCAAAAGTAGACCTGTCAGGAACTACTAGATTTTGAGTAGGTTCAGGAATTTCTTCTATTAATAAACCTCTAGACCTTGTCTGTCTAGGCACTGTTTGAGTTGAAGAACCTCTTCTAGCTCCTGTCCTACCTCTGCTTCCTCTACCTCTAGCAGGAGCAGGGTTATTAAAACTTTCCATCATTTCTCTCTGTTGTCTTAAGAATTCTTCATGTGAGAGATCAGGATATTCTTCACTTGCTGTAGAGAGTGCTTTCCTTGCAAACAATTGTTGAACTCTTTTATCAGTGTGATATAGAGTAACAATTCTACCATCTTTTGTAGAGAACTTCTGGAATAGATTTGATGCATCTTCAGGATTATCAATAATCACATCTTCATCACCTTCAGGAATTGTAGCAAGAGTCTGTTCATGACCAGGTATCAGGATTTGATCACCTGTCAGGATTTGTTCTTCCGTCAGGATCTGAGATTGCACCAATGTTCTTACTGTCCTTACTCCAGAATCAGAAACATGAGTTGACTGCGTTGTTTGACTTTGAGAAGTTTGAATTGTCTTCATAACAGCAGCATCAGAGGTTTCTCTTTGTAGAATTTTGTCACCACCGTCATTTCCAGTATTATCATCATCATCATTATTTCTCAATACTAGATCAGGTGTAAATTTTGTCTGACTTACCTTCTCCCCCTTTTTGACATCAGCATTTGACAATATATTCAAAATTAAGGCAAGAGAGGTTTGAATGTCAGTTACCTTTGTATCAAGAGAATCAATTCTTCTGTTGATGTAGGTTTGTTCAGAAATAATAGATTTCACTTGAGATTCCACTATCCTTAGTTGAAGAACAGTAGGCACCTTTGTAAAACTCATAGAAATATTGTCCCTCACCAACTCAGTTGCAGCTTTGACAGAATCAATTTAATGTTTCAGGCTTTTAGATAAAAGAGTTGTAGCCTTCAGATGATTCTTCAAATCTGGATTCTCTATCATCTTCACTGGATCATAAGCATGATCCAAGGCATATGGATAGTTGACAGATTCATCAGACCTATACCATTCATTTTCCCATTGATGCCTTTTCAATTGCTCAGCAGGATTGATCTCAGAAGGAATAGAAAAGTCTTGTCTGAAGTCTTTTCCAGTAGAAACCTTGCCATCCATAAATGTGCTTGATGAACCAAAATTAGTTCCAAGACTAGATTTTAGAACTCTGGCAAGTTGTTCCTTCTCGTCATTATTATCATCATCACTATCATCAGAATCATCATCATCATGAGTAACATCAGGATCAGGAATAGCTATACCTTTCAGTTTATCCTGTGAATCTGTGATATGATGGTCCATTGGTCTTGATCGTAGTGGTTGAATCAAAATTGCTTCAACATCAGGAGCACCACTATCATCAGGATGAACACCGTCAGGATTTGATAAGCTTGCATCAGTATCTGTTACCAATGGTTCTTGTGTAGCATGAGGTTCTGAAGCTTCTTCAACACTTTGAGTTGGAGGTTCTTGTGTGCTTCCCTCATTGACAGTGTCCTTGACCAATCTTTCACTAGAAGTTGTAGCTGTGCCTGCATCTTCACTTTGAGAAGATGGTTCTTGTGTGACTGGAATGTTGATGTCTTCACTCTCCCTTTGAGAAAGTGGTTCTTGTGGAACCATTCCAATAGCTAAGCCTTCACCCAAACTTTGATTGAGTGGTTCTTGTGTGGCAGGATCTTTAATCTGAGCTGCTGAATCACTTTGAGATTCAGGTTCTTGTGGGCTAGATCCTTTCAGCTTCTTTTGTCTGTTGTAAACTATCTCTGCTGCTTTCCTTTTCTTCTCCAAGGGATGTGAAAATCCAAGCTTTAAAGCAGTCTCAGTAACCTTCTCCCATGAAATTTCAACAATCTTTGTAGATGGAGAAGCCTTTGCTGGAGAGTCTGAGATAGAGACAACTTTCATTTTTGCATCAGGAATACCAACATCAGGATTTGCTAGAGCATTAGGAGATGACTCATCAGGATTTGATGTCTGAATATTGGTATCCTTCATTTGCACTTTCAAAGGAATATGATACCTGCTTTTCGATAATGTCCTTTTCTTCTGTGGTTTTGATGATGGTACCACAACTTCAATAGCAGAATCAGCAACTTCCTTATTCACATTCATTATAGAGGATATAGGTAAATCATCCTCTGAATCAGTCTCATCCCTGAGCACTAACTTTCTTTAAACAGAAACAGCCTCAACACCCTTAGCAGCTTTCTTCACCAGGACCCCTTGTACACCCCCTTGTGTCTTATTTTTAGTGAGTGGTGTAGAGGAAAAATCCTTCAAACCTGATTGCCTTCCAGACACATCAGTTCTAGCTTATTTCTTTGATTTTATAACTAAAGTCTTTTGAGAGACATTAGAGGTGGTTGTTGACTGTTTGGACTGTTTAAGTGGTATGCTGAGGTCAGGAACAAGGTGTGATTGGCCTTGCCCTATAGCATGAGAAAGCAATCCATAACAAGTAGGCATTTTCTGATGTAAGAAAAACCTAACCTCATCAGGAATGAAAGCATTACCAATAAAACCATTTGCCTTATCAGGATTAAAAAATATGTTCTACTTGAAGTAAAAATAAAATTCTATTTAAGAAAATAAAATTTTATTTTACTAATCCTGAAAAAAAATGTTTTTGATTTATTTTAAAATCACCAAATTAATGATGTAGAACCCACTAAAACATTCTTACCATTTATCAAAGCGAAATAGTCATGAAAAACTGAACCGTCGCCTCGAGAATACGCAAATGACCTGCAGATGATCAAATAGTCTCTATAAAAGAGAGTGTTAAACAGTATTATTATTTACTAAATACACAAACCCTCTCCACAGAAAGAAAAACTTACGAAAACCTTTCACCTCCTTCTTTTCTCCATGGCTGCCAACAATCAAAATAACCTACCTGATGCAGAGCTTGATTTAATTTGGCAAGAGATGGAGGAGGCTCTTGCTGAAAACAGAGAGCCACAACCAATTCCTGACCCTCAGGAACATGAGGCGTTTGTGAATGCTATGGTTGATGTTCTCTTACATAACTTCCATCAGGCAAATCCTGATTGGAATCCTCTTGAAAACCTCATCTACGAAGATGAAGAGGATGATAAAGAGGATGAGGAGCTTGTACAAGAGCTTGAGAGAAGAAAGAAGAGAATCCGTGATGCTTGTATGTCATGCAAGTTGGAGGCACGGAAGAGTCCCGGTGGACATGGTGACGATCCGCCTTCAAGTGAATCAGCTCCTCTTCTCGTCCTTTAAGGATGGAACAAAAGACCTTCCATTCCTGATGGACTGTGAAGCTGCTCAGGAGCATTCATGCTAATCTGCAGGGCACGTGTTCCTGAGTAGGAAAGTAGACTAGAACAAAAATTGTAATTTCCTTTTCAATTGTAAAAATCTTCAAGTATTAATGAAAAGAATTTGATTTCTCAATTGATCTGTTCTTTACTTTCCTGCACAAGTTGTTAGTAACACTACAAATGATATTGAAGATAATGAATAATAAAAACTGAAAAAAAAATTGAATAGAAATTTAAAAACAAAACTTAATACTTAATCAAGGACTAAGTATAAATTTTATTTTTCAGAGAATACCAGTAGTGTTGTTGTCCAATTTGTCTCGAAAACATCTGGTTCTCACACCAGCTTCAGTATCTGAGCATCAGGATTGACCAGTTGACTTCCTGTCAGGATTTTGTCCTATCAGGATTTGATCAAAAATACATACCTCTCTCTGAATGACCATCAGAATTTGACAGTCATCAGGATTTCTTCTCTGTAGCTTTTCTCAGAAATTCTCAAAGTTCATCATTCCAAGTTCATTCACCAACTTATTGAATGTAGCTTCAGGTAGTGGCTTGGTGAATATATCAGCTAGTTGTTGATCAGTAGGAACAAAGTGAAGTTCAATTGTTCCCTCCAGAACCTGTTCTCTTATGAAATGATATCTAATACTGATGTGTTTAGTAAGAGAATGCTGAACTGGATTTCCTGTCATTGCAATAGCACTTTGGTTATCACAATAAATAGGGATTTTTGAGTATGACAGGCCATAATCTAACAACTGATTTCTCATCCACATTATCTGAGCACAACAGCTTCCTGCAGCAATGTACTCAACTTCTGCTGTTGAAGTAGAGATAGACTTTTGCTTTTTGCTGAACCATGAAACTAGTCTACCACCTAAAAACTGACAGCTTCCTGAAGTACTTTTCCTGTCTATTTTGCATCCTGCAAAATCAGCATCTGAATAACCACACAAACCAAAATCTGATTCCCTTGCATACCAAAGGCCAAGTGAAGGAGTGCCTTTGAGATATCTGAAAATTCTTTTAACTGCAATCAGACGAGGTTCCCTAGGTTTTGCTTGAAATCTTGCACACAGACATGTTGCAAACATGATATCTGGTCTATTGGTAGTGAGATACAATAAAGAGCCAATCATTCCTCTTTAGTGAGTTACATCTACCTCAGTACCTTGATCAGGATCAAGTTTGGTAGCTGTAGCAATGGGAGTACTTGCAGTAGCAGAGTCTTCCATGTTAAACCTTTTCAACAAATTCCTTGTATACTTGGACTGATTGATAAAAATGCCATCATCAGTCTGTTTAACTTGAAGACCAAGAAAATCACTCATTTCTCCCATCATGCTCATTTGATATCTTGACTGCATAAGCTTGGAAAACTTTTCACACAGCTTATTGTTTGTTGACCCAAAAATGATATCATCCACATAAATATGAACTAAAAGCAAATCCTTTCCATGATTCAAATAGAATAGAGTTTTATCAATAGTACCTCTTTTGAATCTACTTTCCAATAAGAATTGAGCTAAGGTTTCATACCATGCTCTTGGAGCTTGCTTTAGTCCATAAAGTGCCTTAGCCAATCTGTAAACGTGATTTGGATATTTTGGATCAATGAAACCAGGAGGTTCAACATATACTTCTTCCTCCAGTTCACCATTTAAGAAAGCACTTTTCACATCCATCTGGAAAACCTTGAATTTCTTATGAGCTGCATATGCCAGAAAGATCCTGATGGCCTCTAGTCTTGCAACAGGAGCAAAAGTTTCATCATAGTCAATTCCTTCTTGTTGAGAATACCCCTTTGCAACTAGTCTTGCTTTGTTTCTGATAATTACACCATCTGAATCAGTCTTATTCTTGAAAATCCATTTTGTACCAACAATTGACCTGTTCTTTGGTCTTGGTACTAGTTTCCAGACTTCATTCCTTTCAAATTCATTAAATTCTTCTTGCATTGCAGTAACCCAATCAGCATCTTTGAGTGCATCTTCAACTTTCTTTGGCTCCTCCTTTGACATAAAGTTATTATATAGACATTCATTTTGAGTTGCACTTCTTGTCTGAACACCTGCATCAGGATCTCCAATAATTAAATCAGGAGTATGACTTGCAATCCATTTCCTTGCTGATGGTAAGTCATTCCTTGATGTAGATGCTCCCCTTGGATTGGTGTTATTCTGAATTAATGAACTTGCTTCAGATGAAGCTCCTCCTGACGAATTATCAGGATCATCACTTGAATCAGTATCTGAAGAATTCTGTCCTGATAATTGAGTTGACTCTGAACTTGTAGTCGAATGATGTTGCTCCCCCTCAACATTTGCACTACTAGATGAATTTCCATTATTTGTATCATTAGAGTTAGCATCATCAGTATTTGGTGTGCCATCAGGATTTGGAGTGTCATCAATGTTTGATGAACTGATAGGATCTGATTCAGTTTCTTCAGTTTCCTTGGTAGCTTCATTTTCAAAAATCAGTCTGTCATGCGAGTCTTCATTCAATCCTATTATCTTTTTATCATCAAAAGATACATGTATTGACTCCATGACATTCCTTGTCCTCAAGTTAAAAACTCTAAAGGCTCTTGATGCAGGATAGCCTATGAAAATTCCTTCATCAACCTTTGTTTCAAACTTTCCTAGATGTTCAGGATGAGTTCTGAGAACAAAACATTTACCGCCAAACACATGCAGATGCTTCAAACTTGGTTTCTTCTCCTTGAGAGAGTGATAAGGAGTAACACCATGTTTGTTTATCAATGTGAGATTTTGAGTATAACATGCTGTGTTGACAGCTTCTGCCCAAAAATATGTAGGTAACTTAGCTTCTTCCAACATAGTTCTGCCAGCTTCAATAAGAGTTCTATTTTTCCTTTCAACTACTCCATTTTGCTGAGGTGTGCCAGGAGCAGAGAATTGTTGAATAATTCCTTTGTATTTGTAGAACTCTTCCATCTTTGAATTCTTAACTTCAGTGCCATTATCACTCCTCAGTATCTTGACTTTGAACTTTGTGGTTGTCTCAATCATCCTCACATGATCCAACAGTATTTCAGAAGTTTCATCTTTTCTGTGCAGAAAATACACCTAGGTGAATCTAGAATATTCATCAACAATTATTGGAGTGTACCTTTTCTTACTGATGGACATAATGTTGACTGGACCAAATAGATCAAGATGCAGCATGTGATATGGTTCTTCAATAGAGGATTCTGATTTACTCTAGAATGATGTCCTTCTCTGTTTAGCTTTTTGACATGCATCACAGAGTCCATCAGGAGTATACAAAACTTTAGGCAATCCTCTCACTAAATCTTTCTTAACCAACTCAGTGATATTGCTGAAGTTGAGATGAGAAAGCTTTTTGTGCCAATTCCAACTTTCATCTACTGATGCTTTACTGATGAGACATGTAGGGGAGTCATCAGTATTTGAGAGAATTTTGGCTTCATAAATGTTACCATGCCTGTAGCCAGTCAATGCTATCTTTCCTGTTTCTTTGCTGACTACTTCACAATGTGTGGAATAGAAGTTGACATGATAACCTCTGTCAGTGATTTGACTAATACTCAACAAGTTGTGTTTTAGTCCCTTCACTAGAGCTACTTTCTCAATGATGACATTTCCAATGATTATATTGCCATATCCCAAAGTTTGTCCAATGTTGCCATCTTCATAAGACACAGTTGGGCCAGCTTTTTCCTCATATTCTGATAACAGGGCTTTGTTTCCAGTCATGTGCACAAAACATCCACTATCCATGACTAACACATTTTTCCTTTTTCCCTGCAATCAGAATAGAAACACACTAGTTAGAACATTTAGGAACCCATACTTGTTGGGTTCCTTTTCCATGCAATTTATTAATTTTAGCAGCAGAAGACTTTAAGACTTTAGCAGTCCTGACTGGATTCACTCCATCAGGATTTGCTTTGTCAGTTTCATTATTAACAAAAGCATGCTTCACTAGGCCATTCTCAATTCTATCAGACTTTGTACTATGATCAAACTTAGGCAATGGATCATAAAAGTTATAGTACAAATCATGATAATCTTTACAAGTATAAATAGAATGCCATATACTACCACAATGAAAACAGGACTTCTGTGGTTTATAAAATACTGATCTACTCCTAACATCAGAAATAGGAATTTCAGTACTTTTCTTTAAACTCTTTTTACATTCAATGGCAAGATGATTAGAGTTACCACAGTTAAAACAACATTTTCTAGGTGCATTTGGGATATACTTATAACCATTCTCTTTATTGATCCCAATTTTACCATTCCTATTTCTCTTAACAGTAGCTTCCTTTTTCCTATCTGTTACCTCACAGATTTTATCCTTAAGTTATTTCTGAGACAGTAAACCTACATTCTAAATGACTTTACTCAAGACAGGTTTAGACTTAATAACTTTAATATTTTGAACAGAAGTAGATCCCTTTTCAAAAGTTGAATTGGAATCTTTACCAAAAACAAAATTAACAGGAGTAATCTTAGATTTGGTTTTGTCTATAACATGTCTATAGGTTTTTGGACTAACTGTCTCATCAATAACAATTTTCTCCTTAAGTTGCTTATCCTCATCTGACTTATACCCTAGACACTCTTTCCAATTCTTAGAGGTATTAATCTCATGAAATTTTCTACCAGAATCTGTCCAGGTTCTGATTTTCTCATTAGCATGCTCAAGTTCCTTTTCAAGAGCAGTACATTTAAGTTTCATCTCTAAATACATGTGTTTAGCATTATCACATTCTATCTGTACTTTTTGCATAAGAGAAAATTCAGCTTCTACATGCTCATTCCTTTTCCTAAGTTCAGACATCTCAGATAAGATTCTAGTATTCTCAGTAGTTTGACTTCTAAAGCTAATATGCAATGACTTTAGAAAACGTCTTAACTCAGAAGCATTATCAGTGTCAAAATCAAAGACAGTATTAAGTACCTTATCATCTGGAATAGCAGTATCATCAGTATTGGCCATCAGTGCATAGTTGACCACCTCAGTATCAGATTCAGAGGAAGAGTCCATCCAGTCCTTGCTTGATGTGATGAGTGCCTTTGTCTTCTTGCACTCACTGGCAAAGTGACCCATACCATTACACTTGTAGCATCTAACCTTTGACTTGTCAAATTTGTTACCTTTGCTATCCTTTTTGATGTTCTTGTCTTTATCTGCATTGAAGGTCCTTTTCTGGTAGTTGCCTTGTCTCCTAGCTTTCCTGAACTTCATCCTTTTGAAGTTTCTGACAATCATAGCAACCATCTCTTCAATGTCTGAGTCAGAAGAGTCATCATCAGTATTGGCATCAGGATTGCCATCAGTATCTGATGAAGAGTCATCAGGATCTGACTCAGCTACTCTAGTTTTCCTTTTTGAGACTTCCACAACTTTTCCTTTTGATTTAGCCTCTGCCTTCAAAGCAATAGATTTTGCCTTGCTGCCTTTCTTATTCTTTCTCTGTTGAACTTCAAGATCATGAGTTCTTAGCATTCCATAGACTTCATCAAGAGACACAGTGTTGAGATCATACTGATGTCTAATGATTGATGTCTGTGTATCCCATTCTTCTGGTAAAGCCCTTAGAAACTTGGTGTTTGAATCTTCAGTTTCATATTCCTTGCCAACTAAAGATAGGTCGTTAAGGAGTGTCAGAAATCTATCATATAAATCAGTTAGGCTCTCATCAGGTCTAGCATCGAATTGTTCATATTCTTGAATCAAGAGAGCCCTTCTGTTCTTCTTGACAGATACAGATCCCTGACACTGAGTTTCCAATGTATCCCAGATTTCTTTTGCAGACTTGCATGCAATCACTCTGTTTGACATGACATCATCAAGACTATTGTGCAATATATTCTTTATCTTTGGTTCCCTGAGTACATGAGCTTTTTCTTCTGGAGTCCATTCACTTTTAGCCTTGACCACATAATGTTCAGGTACAATATCTGTTCTTTCTACGAATCTGGTAGGAACATATGGCCCATCATGAATCCTGTCCAGATAATCAGGATCCATAGCCTCCAGGTACATCAGCATCTTAACCTTCCATGTTGAATATTTTGATTTCTTCAGGATGGGAATTTTCATGCTTTCATACTTTGTTGTCGACATCTTAGATCGTATCTGATTCAAAATTAAATCAGTTTGCTCTGATACCAATTGTTGCCCAGTAATAAGCAATTGTAGAAGGGGGGTTGAATACAATTGTGTAAGATTCTCGACTTAATAAGATATGAATCACAAATATGAAAGAATAATAACAGCTTTATTAAATATGATATAAAACTGTTACAAAACTCTCTCAAGAAATTCCGATGTTTTTGAGAGCTGCTAGCTTACAAAAACCTCTCTCAAGAAATTCTATGTTCTTGAGAGCTTCTATGCGTTTGATTCTCTCTCTCACTTTTTTTTTCGAACCAAAACCTAAAACTGTGTTTATATACTACATAGCTTCTCTATCAATGATAAGTCCTAATCAATTACAAAGATTGAAACCTATCCATAATCGATGGCTTCATTACTACAAACCAGGAACCGACAGAATAATCTTCCTTATTTAACTAGACTCCAAATATAACTCGAAGTAGGAATCCTGATCAGCTTCCAGTCCTGATGATCAAACCTGATCCCAGTCCTGATATTCATTCTCCTGACGACCATGCAATCCTGATGACGTCAGCAATCCTGATCAGTTGAAGTCTAGATCCTGACGATCTTTGAATCCTGATCTAACAGGTTAAATGCTATATTCAACTGGAAACCATTCTTAAGGATCAGATTAATGAACTTAAGGTCAAGGCTAATGCTTACTGTAACTCCTGTAAGACTGCTAAAGAAATCATCAATAAACAAGTTATTGGTCATACTGTAGGAATAGAGTATGACTATAATGAGTCTATTGGAGAGTTAAGCATAAATACCCCTAATAGAGTCAGTGCTGAAGAAAGGGGTATACCAGATGCGCTTAAGGGTATTGATAAACCTTTCTTTAGAGAGTCCCAAGGAGAACCTCTGAATGAATACTCTATCATTATTGAAGAGGAGATATGTATGGAGGATCGTGCTTTTGATCTTGAACAGTCCAAAAAGTGTAAGTCTGACAAATCAGTCAAAGTTGTTTCAGCAACGAAGACTAAGTCAGACATTCATAAAGTGGATCAAAACAACTGTAAAACTGACATGCCTACTATTAATCTTTCTCATAAAGCATTTGGTGTGGTTAATTGCATGTCTTGTGCTTTCAATGTTATGTATGCTTATTTTAATAGTAAGAATGTATCTGATAATAAGACTGCTCCACGTCAACATGTTAATAATAAGAAGCATGTTAGATCTAATACTACTAGTCCTCCAAAGACTAGAGTGGATCCATTTATCCCTAAGCCTACTCAGAAATGTGTTAAGGCTAACTATAAATGGAAACGCTCTTTTGTGAAAGAGGTTTATGTAGTTAAGGTTAAAAATGTTGTTTTGCCTGACAAATGCCAGTTCTTTAAATATGCCGGACCCAATCAAGTTTGGGTTCTGAGGAAAGACTAATCAATTTGATACTGTAGGGTGTGGAACAGGTAAACCGTGTTATGTGGGTTCTTGACAGTGGTTGTTCAAGGCATATGACCGGAGATAGAGCCCTGCTATCAAATGTGGTTGAGAAAGCCGGCCCAGGAGTTACCTTTGGAGATAACAACAAGGGTATTATCAGAGGATATGGCTGTCTGAAGTTTGGAAATGTTATCATTCAAGATGTATCTATTGTGGAAGGTCTGAAGTTCAATCTTCTCAGCATCAGTCATTTCTGTGACCGAGGATAAGCTATTTCCTTTGAGAAAGATAGATGTCAGATCCTTCACAAGAAGAATGGAAAGCCTGCTCTTCAAGGAGTAAGGAAAGGTGATTTGTTCATAGCTGATCTGCACTCTGGATCCAAAGATGAAGTTACTTGTTTTTATGCTAAAGCTTCATCAGATGAAAGTTGGCTATGGCACAAGAAGATGTCTGACCTTAACTTCAAAACCATGAACTCTTTAGTCAAGAGGGAATTGGTTAGAGGTTTGCCTCAGATGGAATTTACAAAGGAAGGACTGTGTGAGGCATGTCAGAAAGGAAAGTCAAAGAAAGCTTCTCACAAGGGCACTGCCACATCATCAATAACTGAACCACTTCAGCTACTGCACATGGATTTGTTTGGTCCAGTTAGTGTGATGTCCATGTCAAAGAAACAGTATGCACTTGTGATTGTTGATGACTATTCCAAATATACTTGGGTTTTATTCCTACATTCCAAGGATGAGACCCCACAGATGGTGATTGATCATATAAAGTTGATTGAGCTGGATTCTAGATTCCCTGTTAGAGCTATAAGGTCAGATAATGGAACTGAATTAAAAAATACAGTCCTAAATGACTTTTGTGCAAATAAATGAGTAACAAGACAGTATTCTGCCCCTAGAACTCCTCAACAGAATGGAGTGGTGGAAAGGAAGAATCGTACATTGATTGAAGCTGCTAGGACTATGTTAAGTGAATCAAGACTTCCAATGTACTTTTGGGCTGAAGCTGTGAACACTGCTTGTTATACTCAGAATCGAACTTTAATCAACAAGGATTTAATGAAGACTCCTTATGAGATCATGAACAACAAGAAACCAACTCTCAAATACTTTCATGTATTTGGAGCAAAATGCTTTGTGCTTAAGGATGACAATGTGAAACGTGGCAAGTTTGAGGCCAAGGCACAAAAAGCTATTTTTATTGGTTATTCAAGAAGATCTTATAGGGTGTACTTGATTGATGACCACCGTGTGAAGGAAAGTGTCAATGTTACATTTGATGACACTAAGCTCCCTAGTATCCAAACTGAAGATTCATCTGAACAACTGAAGTTTGATAACTTGCCAGACTCAGAATCAGATGATGAAGCCCCACCTGAGAATGTTGCTGGTAATGACAATAACAATGATGATAATCCCGGTGGTGGTGATGGAAACATTGGTAACAATGGAGATACCACTAACACTGGAGAAGAATCATCAGGGCAATCAAGCAACAACTCAGGGGGAGGAAATGAAGGATCTACTAGTCATTAACAACACCACAATGAATTTCAAGGCGAATCATCAAGATCAAATCTTCCAAGATAGACTGTATGGAATAAATCTCATCCTTTTGAGTTGATCATTGGTGATCCAGGTGTTGTAGTTAAAACTAGAAGTGCTACTCAGAATGAATGTCATTATTCAGGGTTTCTATCCGAGATGGAGCCAAAGAAGACTGAGGAAGCACTGACAGATCCTGATTGGGTGATTGCTATGCAAGATGAACTCAATCAATTTGAACAACAGCAAGTCTGGAAGCTGGTACCCAGACCAAAGAACAAGAAAGTAGTTGGTACTAGATGGGTATACAGAAACAAGTTGGATGAGGATGGCATTGTTACAAGGAACAAGGCAAGATTGGTTGCTCAAGGGTATTCACAAGCTGAAGGCATTGATTATTATGAAACCTATGCACTAGTGGCTAGACTTGAGGCCATCAGGATGTTCTTAGCATTTGCAGCTTACTCCAATTTTAAAGTCTATCAAATGGATGTTAAGAGTGCATTCCTAAATGGTGAGATAGATGAAGAAGTGTATGTGGAACAACCCCTTGGCTTTTAAAATCAGGAGTTGCTGGACTTTGTGTACTTTCTCTTCAAGGCTATCTATGGTCTCAAACAAGCCCCAAGAAAATGGTATGACACTCTCTCTGGTTTTCTTTTTGAAAATGGTTTTGTTAGAGGTATCATAGACAAAACTCTTTTTTCAAAGAAACACAAAAGTGATATGATATTAGTCCAAGTCTATGTGGATGACATCATATTTGGGTCTACTAATGATGATCTCTGTAAGAGATTTGATAAGCTAATGCAGAGTAAGTTTGAAATGAGTATGATGGGTGAGATGAAGTTCTTTCTTGGATTACAAGTAAGTCAAAGGTCAAATGGAATATTTATTTGTCAATCCAAGTATCTCAAAGAACTCCTCAAGAAGTATCACATGGAGGATTCAGCATCAGCAAGGACTCCATCTTCAACAACAGTCAAACTTGGAACTTGTGATAACTCTATCATGGTAGATGTTACAAGCTACAGAGGTATGATTGGCTCCTTACTCTATCTTACTGCTAGTAGACCAGATATTATGTATGCTACATGCTTGTGTGCAAGGTTCCAAGCAGACCCTAGAGATTTACATCTCGTTGCTGTTAAAAGAATCTTGAGATATCTTAAGGGTACACCTAATTTAGGTATCTGGTACCCTAAAGATTCTGGTTTAACCTTGTTGGATATACAGATTCTGATTATGCAAGTAGTGTTGTTGATAGAAAGAGTACCTCTGGGAGTTGTCAATTCCTTGGAGGTAGATTGATTTCCTGGTATAGCAAGAAACAACAAACAATTTCCAATTCAACAGCAGAAGCTGAATATATTGCTGCTAGAAGCTGCTGTGATCAGATCTTATGGATAAGGAATCAATTGAAAGACTATGGCTTTGCATTAGACAAAATTCCCATTTTGTGTGATAATACAAGTGCCATAGCAATCTCCAACAACCCTGTTCAGCACTCGAGAACGAAGCACATTGATATCAGGTATCATTTTATCAGAGAGCATGTCATGAATGGAACCGTGGAGTTATACTTTGTACCCACAGAAGAACAAACTGCAGATATATTCACTAAATCTGTTGACGAATCCACATTTACCAGGTTAGTTGGTAAATTGGGTATGTTTAACAGTCTTAGTGATTAACAATATCTCTGTCATGTTTGTTCTTTCCAAAGATTCATTTTCTCTTGTCATTTTAAATGATATTTTTTGCCAATTCTCATTTGATATTACATGCTTGTTAATTTAAATACTTCTGAACAATATATTTTCTCTAAAAAATATTTTTCTCATATTTTTTAAGTGGAAAAATGTATTTTTATTGAAAATGTAAGTATTTAGAATCATTTAGAAGTTTTTCAGATTGTAAATATTGTTGTTTAAATTTTTCTGCTGGTTTATATTAGTTTAATGCACTTCTATATTTTTCTGCATTTTTTTCTAGAATTTATCGAATTTTCTGTGAATATTTCTAGATTTGTATATATTTTTCATGCGTTTTTATTAGTTTTCTGCAATTTTTCTGTAAAAATATTAATTATTCTAAGTTTTTCCTAAGTCTTCCCAGTTTTATACTAGGAAGACTACCGGGAAGACTCAAAATATTTCCTTTTTGTTTTTTGTTTTTTCTATTTTATTTTAAGTCTTTTCCTAAGTCTTCCTAGTTTTTGAACTAGGAAGACTATCGGGAAGACTCTCTATTATTTATTTTATTTTCTGTTTTTATTTTATTGTTTTTTTCAAAGACTTCCTAATTTGTTCTAGGAAGACTACCGGGAAGACTTCCTAATTTGTTCTAGGAAGACTACCGGGAAGACTATCCTAAGTCTTCCCGATTGTCTTCCCAGTACAAATTAAAAAAAACGGTTCATTTCATTTGTTTTCTTTTAACAGTTATATTTTTATCTTATATATATATATACACACAGTACATACGCACATTTCTTTTACAATAGCCTTAGCAGTTTTTATTTCTTCACAAAACCCCTTTCGAATTCTCTTATTTCTGGAGAATCATTGATCATTGTTCATACTTGCTCAAGTTTTTACTTAGAAAAACTCTTTATTCTTTCTAAATCAAGCTTTTAAGTCGAAGTGCTATCAAAATTTCCATTTTTCTTAAAAATCATTCGACTTGATTGTTCTTGATTTGCTAAGTGATTTTCTTGAGTTTTAGTGATCAAAGTGATTACTGTGTGTGTTAAACTGTTTGTGTGCTTTAGAAATCATTTGCCCATTCATTTTGTATTTCAAAATTGTAAGTTCGAAATTTTTAGGATTAAAAATTAAAAATTGGTTAATTTTGATAGAATTGTGATTTTGTGGATTTTAAGTAATTTTAATTAATTGTAAAAATCCCTAAAATTCTAATTTTATTTTAAGTTAATTAAAATTTCTTGTTTTATAAAAAATGGATCCTAATTTTGAACTTGTGTTAAATAATTATGTTGGGTATTTTGATCCGTCCAAGTGTAAGGTGGAACGTTTTAAACCTTGGATTCAATTTTTAAATAGTCAGACGTGCGTTAGTCATGCTATTTGTGCCTCTGCACTTTTGAGAATTGATCCATTGAGGTTTCTGTGTTCAAGTGTTGTTATTGCTGAAGATTCAAAATAATTTACGTTCAATATTTTAAACCAGCAATATACAGTCACTTTAGATTTATTTTGTGATGTGTTACAGTTTCCAAAGGACAGGTTTGATCCCTTACCCTCTGATGATGAATTATCTCAGTTCTTTGTAAATATTCATTATCAGGGTCCCTTACAAATGGTTAAGTTGTCAAAAAGTTTTCTTGTAAGGGAATGAGATCTGTTCTTTGATACAATAGCAAGAGTCTTTGGTAATTGCACAAAAACCAATTTTCATGGCATTACCAGTCTAAATCATTATATTGCTTATGCTATTGTATTTGGTAGTAGACTTAACTTTGCTGAAATTCTGTGGAACTTAATGATCAACAGACTTGCTCACTCTAGGAGAGATTGTGATAATCATGTGAAAGTGAAGTGTTGGTATCCTCGCTTTCTCACTCTTATCATAAATCATCTACTTACTGCTGAGCAGGTAGAACTGTTTAGGAATTCAAGATTTGAAACCTCTCAAACCACATATTCTAAATTCTACACCAGGCTGGACTGCTCACTCAATTTCCTCAACACACCAATTCTTGTTTCACCATTGATGAGTCAATTCATTCATCTTCCTATCTTTGGTGAACAAGTTCCTTAGCCACATCCGGTTCCACTACATGTAGTTATTCCTAACCCTGGATCTTCTTCATCTGGTACTATGATTGAAACCCAAGTGGTTGTTAGGGCTGACCAAGAGGTTGTAGAACCACAATCTCTAACACAGGTCATAGAGCCAAACAGAGAGTCAAACACTTCTGACCAACAACATGAGCCAAATGTTCAATCCAGTTCAAGAAGATTTAGTGATGTAAATACAATGAGTGTTCCCACAGCTCTGTCTCCACCTTTAAAGAAAAGAAAAACCTATAGGGAGGCATCTGTAAGCCCATATGTATCCTCTCAACAGGATATGGACATTGATATGGCCACTGAACAGTCTCTGGAGACATCCTCTCAATAGGATGAATCTATTGAAATTCGCCATCGGGCCATGGCATCTTGTACTGAGTCAAGCACTCTCCCATTACTCACAATGGGAGAAGATATCCAAATAGATGATACTCAGGACACTATGCAAGGAGAGCACTTTGATTTTGACTTTGAAACAGTGCCTACCATAGTTACGGTAGAAGTGCCTTCACATGCATCAGAGGGAAAATCTGATTCTTCGCCACCTTTAATAGAATCATTTTCTCCCCTCCCAGAGTGAACATCTCTGGCTCCCTTAAGGGATTTTTCACTCGCAGTTTATACTAGAGAAAGTGAAAGGCAACCAGGTGAGTCTGTCACTGAAGCAATTCAGTTTACAATGTCAAATATTTTGACAGACTCAACCAGGGATTGGGATTTACGAACTCCCATTGCACCACCACTGACCTCTCTTGAAGGGACTAGGGTGATTTCTTTTGCAGGTACTGAAAATCTAGACAGACAGTTAGTTGTGAGAGACGAGAGTCAAACACAGAGTGATACACAAGCACGTGAGTTGAGTGAAACACCACTGAGAGAAATTGAAGTGAGTGCACACACTGACACAAACACTGCTTTGTTATTGAACCAGCTAGCTGCTCTGCAGAAACAGTTACAAGAAACCCAGGCTGAAAACAATCTTCTCAAAGCACAAGTGGTTGCACAATCTTCCACCTCTGTATCTAATCAACTGGGTACTGTCAAGGATGATCTGCAAGGATTGAAGAATACTCTCCTCCCGAAGCTGAATGCCATCCAACAATATCAAGTACTAGTGGCTTCAGACATTTCTGATTTAACAACGTCAAATGCTCAGATTTTAGAAAGTGTCAAGGAGATTGCTTCCATTTCTACCAAGGTGGACTTTATTCTGCAAACAACTGATGAAAATCAAACGTTTAATGAAGATAGAATTTCAAGGATAGAAGGAGGAATAGAGCATCTAAATGAAGGAATGAAGCACTTGTACAATATGATAAAGAACTCACATCAACCTACAGCACAACAAAGGACATTCTTTGAAGGAGGTGATGATGGTGATGAGGATGATGCTAATGAAGGAGGAGATGGAGGAGAGATAAGGAGAACATCTGAGGTGAATCCTAGGGCTTCCAAAGCTCAAACTGTAGAGGATTCCTCAACTAAGGGGGAGAAGAAAGGAAGAAGTAGAGAAGCTGGAGGAGCTTCTGGAGGAGGAAAAGATAAAGGGAAGGGTAAACAATCATTGGAGGAGACTGTCTTTGATGATGCCTACTACTATCATGGTGAACATGATGATTTTCAATTTGACACATCTGGTGATCTGGAGAAGACCATACCTGAAGAACCTATTGGTGAGGAGGAGGTGGAAGAGGCAGCCAACTTTGATGATTGGGAGGATGAAGCTGATTTATATACACCTGACCCATTGTTTCAAAAGGAGATGAAGAAGCAGCAAGCAGAACTAAGGAGAAAGGAGGATGAGAATGCAAAGGTCTCAGACATCATATCTCAAAGGCTAAAGATTCAAAAGGTTGAACATGAAGACAAACAACGTCTTCATAGTATTCATGTCAAAGAAAGGAGATTGGATGTGAGGATGAAGCAGGGAAGCACATGGGATAAAACAAGGGAGATGTCTGATATCCCTCAGAGAAGCACAAACAATGATGGTACTTTTCTGAAGTTACTTGAGAAGATCAGAACTGTTAATCCAGACAATTCTTTATACATGAAGGCATTGAAGGAAGATATCCTGAGGATTACATCTGCATTTGATCAAGTGAGGCAAGAACTGTATATCTATTGTTAGATATAATTGCTGATGCTTGTTTATCAGTGTTTAAAGTACCAGGAAACTATCAGAGTTTAGCTGGAGGACTAGTCAGAGTTTAGCTGGAGGACCAGTCAGAGTTTGTTAACGTTTGATGGTCAGAGTTTGCTTAGCAGTCGGTGCAATTCAATGAAGATTCTAGAAGCGATATTCTTTGAAGATGGAAAGAAGCAAAGAGATATCGAGATGGCTAAGGAAACGGAACAGAAGACAGAAGCAATTCTTAATTGATTCTGATTGTATAGCTAATTTATAGGAATATCAATTAATGATTGTATGTGGCTGTGTACTATATAAACACAGATAGGTTAACCCTAAAAGGGATGCGAATACGTGAATTATCATTCTTGTAACCAAGCAGCTCTCTGTGATATTTTACATCACTGAGATAGGAGTTTTTAATTCCATTCAGTTTATTATTCATAAACAGTGTTCTTATTGTTATTCTCATACATATACTTGATTATATATTGTGTATTCGGCCTAACAATTGGTATCAGAGCCAAGGCTGTTTAATATATACAGTTTTTGATCCAAACACAAGTTATAATCATGGCTGAAAATACCCAGGCAGGTTCTAATGCTCAGAAGGTTCAACCAACTTCTGTAAGTCGATATGAGACAATTAGGGTTCCAATTCTAAGACCAGTGGAATATCCAATATGGAAGGTGAAGATGACCATGTTTCTGGAAGCCACGGATCCAGAATATCTTGATAGAATCAATGATGGTCCTCATATGCCAACAAAACTGTCTCCAGTTGTTGCTGGTCAAGAACAAAAGAGCGTTGCAAAAGAAAAGAAAGATTTGACTCCTGAAGACATCTCATCAATTGCAAAGGATGCAAAGGTTAGACATCTTCTCCATAGTGCTTTAGATAATGTTATGTCTAACAGAGTTATTGGCTGCAAAACTGCCAAAGAGATTTGGGATGCTTTAGAAGTCAGATGTCAAGGAACAAGTGCTATAAAGAAGAACAGGAAGACTATTCTTACACAGGAGTATGAACACTTTGATTCGAGACCTGATGAAACTTTGACTGAGACATATGACAGATTCTGCAAACTGTTGAGTGATTTATCTCTTGTTGATAAAGAATATGAACTTGAAGAGTCGAATCTCAAATTCCTTCTATCTCTACCTGAAAGATGGGATTTGAAGGCAACGACAATAAGAGATAATTATGATCTTGCAGAAACAGATCTCGATGAAATCTATGGTTTGCTTAAAACTCATGAACTTGAGATAGAGCAAAGAAACAAAAGATCTGGAAAGAAGACAAAATCTGTTGCTCTCAAAGTTGAAGAAAAACTTCTTAAGAAAGAGACATCAAAGAAGAAAGCTAAAGGAAAGGCTTTGGTCATAAACTCTGAAAGTGAGTCATCAAACTCTGATGATGACTCAAACAATTATGAATCATCTGAAACCGAGGATGATGAAGAAAAGATGATGCAAATGGCTGCTTTGATGGTGAAGACTTTCAAGAAGATGGGTTTCACGAACTTCAAGAAAGGAAAGAGATTCTCAAGGAGAGATTCAAACTCTGAAAGGAAGAATTTCAGAAAGTCTGACAGAAGGGATATCAAATCTGGGAAGAAAGACAAGTCTGAAATCCAGTGCTACAAGTGTAAAGAGATAGGTCACTATGCTCCAGAGTGCAAGAAAGGAAAATCTGAAAAAGCACTCATCACTAAAGGAAAAGACTGGGCAGACACTTCAGATTCAGATGAGGATGTCAACTATGCTCTCATGGCAACTGTTCAAGATGAAGCTGATTCATCTGAAAACAAGGTACCTCTAACAACTTATGCTTATGATATTGATAATATATCTGAATTGAGAATTTATCTTAAAAGCATACATGTTAGTTATAGGGATCAGACTTTAGAAAATGAGAGAATTAAATCTGAGAATCTTAAGCTTAAAGAGAGAAATAAATTTCTTGAAAAAGAACTTGTTAACATGCAACAAGTTCAAAAGGAAAGAGATGATGCTGTTTATGTTGAACAGGAGTTGCTTAAGAAATTTAGGCAATTAGAATCTGATTTGGAAAAAGAAAGAAAGGTAATTAAAACCTGGACAAACTCTGGTAAGGACACACATCAGGTGTTTCAAACAGACTCAGTAGGGTTAGGTTACTGTGAGAAAGATGAACTTATGTTTAAAGATAAGGTTAAAGTTAGAACACATCTTCCACCTATGAAATTTGTTCCTGAATCCAGTAAACTAAACTCTGTACTTGAAAAAGAAACAGTTAAGGAAGAATCAGTAAAAACTTGTGTTAAACAGGTTAATGTTGGTTTAATGACATAGAAACAAATCAAGTACAAGCTCAAAGAGGTAAAGTCTGTTGAAAAACAGAAAGTGTTCAGGAAAAATAGAAATGGAAAGGTACGCATTAATAAAAGCAATAATCATTTGCCTATCACTGATGCTCCTAGAAAAACATGTCATAATTGTGGTAGTTCTAACCATCTTGCAAGTTTTTGCAAGAAAAACAAAGATATTAATTCTTTACCCTTCATGTCTGGAGTTAAGAATGATTATGTTAGGGTTAGACCACAGACTTTATGCACTCACTGTGGGAGTACTTGGCATTCTATTTATACTTGTAAGAATTATCATGCCATTTATCACAACTATTATAAGTTGAAGCCAAATTTGAAATGGGTTAAAGTTGATTCTGCAAGTGTAAACTCTGATACTGTTAGCTTAAACTCTGTTGATAAGAATTCCGCTGCAAAAGCTAACAATGTTAAGAAAGCCAAAGGATCCAAGCAAGTCTGGATCCTTAGATCTAACTCTTTGTAATTGTTTGTGATTGCAGGGAATAAGGGAAAGCACCCTAGTCTTGGACAGTGGATGTTCAGGGCACATGACTGGAAATAAAGCCCTACTATCAGATTATGAGGAAAAAGCTGGCCCAAAAGTTTCCTATGGAGATGGCAACATAGGACGTACTATGGGATATGACAACATCAATCTTGGAAGCGTCATCATCACTAATGTAGCTCTAGTTCCAGGACTCAAGCATGACTTGCTATCTGTGAGTCAAATCTGTGACAGAGGTTACCATGTAGATTTTCAACCTGAATACTGTGAGGTTATCAGCAAATCTACAGGGAAAGTTGTTCTAGTTGGACACAGACGGAATAATATCTATGAAGCAAGTTTGGTAACAAACTCTGAAGGAAAAGCTGTGTGTCTGTCTGCAAAAATGTCTAATGAAGAGAGTTGGAAATGGCATAAGAAGCTCTCTCATCTAAACTTGAACAACATCAATGAGCTAATTCGAAAAGATCTTGTAAGGGGACTTCCAAAGTCTATACTCAGCTTAGATGGTCTGTGTGATTCTTGTCAAAAGGCCAAGCAAAGGAAGTCATCTTTCAAGAGTAAATCTGAATCTTCAGTTGTGGATCCTTATCATCTTCTTCATGTTGATCTATTTGGCCCAGTAAATGTAATGTCACTAGGCAGAAAGAAATATGCTCTAGTCATTGTTGATGAGTATACTAGATACACTTGGGTGTACTTGGCCTTAATTCTGATGGATCATGTGAAGCTACTGGACAAAGGATCACAGTTTAAAGTGAAAATTATCAGGAGTGATAATGGTACTGGATTCAGAAATGCAACAATGGAAGAATTTTGCAAAGAAAGAGGAGTGAAGCAAGAATTTTCTGCACCAGGGAATCCACAGCAAAATGGTGTAGTGGAAAGGAAGAACAGAACTCTAATCGAAGCTGCCAGAACAATGCTTGATGAAGCAAAATTGCCAACTTATTTCTGGGCAGAAGCTGTTCAAACTGCTTATTTTACTCAAAATGCAACACTGATCAACAGGCATGGGAAAACACCATATGAGATGGTGAAGAATAAGAAACCAAACCTAAAATATTTTCATATTTTTGGGTGCAAATGCTTTGTGTTGAAAACTCATCCTGAATAGTTGACCAAGTTTGATTTAAAAGCTGATGAAGGAATCTTTGTTGGATATCCACTATCAACTAAAGCATTCAGAGTTTATAATCTCAGAACTAAAGTGATCATGAAATCTATACATGTGTCATTTGATGACAAGAAAATAACTGGCATTGAAGATAATGAAAATCATGATCAGCTACGCTTTGAAAATGAAGATCTAAACTCTGATGATGTAAACGCTGACGAAGCAAATCCAACAAACTCTGATGTAGCATACTCTGATCCTCTACTGGTAAACACTGAGGAAATTTCTCAGACAGAAGAAAATAGAGAACCAGTTGAGGGGGAGCATGAAGATACTTCAGCAACATCTAAAAATGATGACTCACATTCAGAAAGTGAGTCAGCTGAAGAGTCTAACACAAACTCTGAAAGTTCAAACACAGAGCAGTCAAATTCAGGAGGAGCCTCAGAGAATGCAGATGGTCAACAAGAAAATCAGGAAAGCATGGATCAAGGGGGAGAATCCAATAATGATGAAAGAAGCCACTTACCTACAACAAGAAAGTGGACTCAGACTCATACACCTGATCTGATAATTGGAGATCCAGATGCAAGTGTGAAAACAAGAAGTGCCACAGCAAATGAATGTTTGTTTCATGCATTCATATCTCAAACAGAGCCTAAGAAAGTGGATGCAGCTCTTCAAGATGCTAACTGGATAACAGCAATGCAGGAAGAATTGAATGAGTTTGAAAGAAATGAAGTATGGACACTTGTACCAAGACCCAAGAATAGGTCTGTTGTTGGTACAAAGTGGGTTTTCAGAAACAAGACTGATAGTGAGGGAGTAATTACAAGGAATAAAGCTAGACAAAGATACAAGTGCTTCAGTAGATATGACAAACTACAGAGGCATGATAGGGTCTCTTCTTTATCTTACTGCAAGTAGACCAGACATTATGTATGCAACCTGTCTTTGTGCAAGATTTCAATCAGATCCCAGAGAGTCTCATCTAACAGCTGTAAAGAGGATTTTCAAATATCTCAAAGGAACCATAACCTTGGGTTTGTGGTATCCTAGAGAATCAGAGTTTAAGTTAATTGGTTACTCTGATGCAGATTTTGCAGGCTGTAAGATTGACAGAAAGAGTACTAGTGGAAGCTGTCAATTTCTAGGTGACAGGCTAGTTTCTTGGTACAGCAAGAAACAGAAATCAATTTCCACATCCACAGCAGAAGCAGAGTATATTGCTGCTGGTAGCTGTTGTGCACAGATTCTGTGGATGAAGAATTAATTGCTGGATTATGGGTTAAGGTACTCTAAAATACCTATTTTCTGTGATAATCAAAGTGCTATTGCTATGACAGGTAACCCAGTACAACATTCCATGACCAAGCACATCAGCATAAGGTATCACTTTATCAGGGAACATGTGGAGGAAGGAGATATTGAGCTTCACTTTGTGTCTACAGAACAACAGCTTGCAGATATCTTCACCAAGCCTTTGAGTGAAGCTACATTTACAAGACTGGTAAATGAACTTGGAATGATCTCTGGTTTCGACTAGAGATACTGGTTAGACTCAAACTTTACTCATCTGTGATAATTTGCTCATGTTTCTATGCATATGTTAACTGTCATGCAAATCATGTTGTTAAACTCTGGAAGCATACTCTGATGATAAACTCTGATGTTATACTCTGATTGTGGTATTGTCTGAAACATAAAAACCGATGAAGAAAATAGTATGAAGCATGATTCTCAGTAAGTAATCATGAATTCTTCCGAGTTATATATGATCTAATCTCAAATGTGTGCAGAAACTTTAGACAGCATGATACTGTCTCTATATTTATAGCATCTCTTAGTTTATTGATCCTATACACTGAGTCTGTATTAGATGTTTGCACTTTCTCTCATAAATCATAAACATTAAATGATGTAAGTCTAAACTCTGATAAATAGTTACTGCTAATTCACCCTTAAGCAAAAGATGCAAAACATGCACAAATTCCTTTGAGATCATGTTGTGCCTAGGAAGACCCATGAACTTATTGTATGAAATAAGGGCTAAAATTTTCAAATTTTTGGTGACTAGTGCCAACCACTGATTACTGGAAAAGATTAAATTAAAAAAAAATATTTAAAGGGGGTGAAAACAAATGAATACAAATAAATACAGAGTTTAGATGAAATCAGAATATGTTTTACATATGAGAGTTTGGGCAACCAGTTTTTACTGATTTATTTTGTGGATTTTATGCACTTTGAGATGCTCTCAATATTTATATTCAGTAAACTCTGCTATTCACACACAAATATTCACAACTGTGCATGTTGAGAAAAGAGATTATTAAGGAAGGAGGAGAATTGATAAAAACTGATGAACTGTGTACTCTACGCAGAGGTAATTTATTTTTAACCTCTGATGGTTAAAATAAATAAAAATGTTTCAGAAATTTCATAATTATTGAGGAACATTATTTTTGGAAAATAGAGAGTATGATTGATAACAGTTTGTTGAAGTTCTGAAAATGATGAAAGGTGTCTAGAAAGTAGCAATAATTAGTGCCTTTTACTGCGTATGCGTGTTGGAAACTACCATGATTAAGTGTTGTCAGTTAATGCATATGTGACAACTGTCCCACTCACACATTTTTTTCCGAGTAAGCATGATGTGTGTATTAATGGTTAAAACTCTTCAGTTTTAATTCATATTTAATCATTATACACTTGACGTTTGAAATTTTTACAGACTTACTCTATTCACAGGACATACATAAGCATATTCACAAACACTTTTCTGCATCACTTTCTCAAACACTTTCTCTAAGTCTAAACTCTGATTTCTTTCAAAGCTTTCTAATGGCAAATACCATGTTTCAGTCTTTTGGTCTCGATTTTGTTCCTAATAATTATGCAGCACCCCTATCTACTGAGAACGCACCAGAGGCGTTTCACCTGTTTCAGAATTTCCTCGCTCAATCAGATATTGGGCAAGCTCTAGTGGAACCAACAAGGTTATCTGGTACTCAAATCAAAGCCTTCTGGGAAACAGGCGTATATGATGATGGAGGTGAATCAGGCACTCCTTCAATTATCTTTGAATTTGCTGAACAAGAGTATGTAGTCACTCCAACCACTATTAGAGATGCTCTTGGGTGTGAAGATTTCAATGCGTTCACCATTTCTGTTGGTGATTCTGAACTTCAGCGTATGATGAGAGAGATCGGTTATTCTGGGTCTTTGGCAAGAACAGGCAACCTGAAGCGACCGTTCTTGAGGAAGGAGTGGAGTTTCTTCTTCGATTGCATTACAAGAGCGTTTGGGAAGAAGTGTACCAATTGGGATGCAATTCCAATTGATAGTCTGCAAATCGGGTATTCTCTGCTTTATGGCAATAACTTTGATTTTGCTAGACTAGTTCTTACTAATATATGCGAAAAGATGACAGAGAATAGGAATGTAGTTTACTTTGCTCGATTCTGTCAATTAATCTTTTCTCTGTGTGTTGATGGGGTTGAGATAGCTGAGGAGGATGTCATTCCCTCATTTAGATTGCATAAGAGAATATTTTCTGATCTCACAAATAAGGATATCAAGAAAGGGAATGTTGGTGACTTGATGCTTCCTGCTTCAGTCCAACAGTTTTTAAATCCTCAACCACAACCACAAGCACAACCAGAACCTCCATCTACATCTCAAAAACCAAGGGCTGGGGTTAGGATTAAGCAAAGAGCGTTTAAGGCTGTCCAGGCTGCTAAACCTCTAAATACTGATAATGTTCCAGTATCTGTTGGTACTTCAAGGAGAAAGAAGAGGGCAAATAGACCTGTTTCTGATGCAAATATGCCTTCTGATGAAACTGAATCTGCTAATGCTAAGAAAAGGAAGCTTGTTGCTGCGTATCTTTTTGGTGGATTAGTTCCAGAAACTACTACTGCAGCAGCTTCAGAAGTTGATCTTGAAGATGTTATTGAAAATGATACTGAGCCTGAGGAAGCCAGAGCAAATACTGCTGAAAATGTTGAAGTTAATGATGTTTTTCTTGAACCAATTATGGAAATGGATTTTGAAGATAATGTTGAAGCACATCCCTCTGCTACTCTAGAAGAGTATGGTAGTATTAATGAAACAGAGGATGTGGCAGCTGATCAACCCACAGTCATACTTGATGAGTCCTTGGCTACTCAAACAGAGATTCTCTCTGTCAATCACCAGGTACTTAAAAAAGGTGAAGAGGTTGATGAGACAGCAAAGGCTGTAGCTGCAGAAACTGTTCTTGAAGAAACTGCAGAAAATTTTGTTGAAGCCACTGCAGAGCCTGTTGTTGAGGCTGTAGAAGAAGAGAATGTTCAAGAGAATATAAACTCTGAGAATCTTGCACATGAAGGTGCTCAAGAAACATTTGCTGAAAATATTCCACATTCTCCAAGTGTTGAGTCTTCTGCAAAGTCTGATGATCAAGCTGATTCATCTTCTCAAAGACTTTCTGCTCAACCAAATCCAAAGGACATTCAGCATGCCACTGAACTTCACTTTCAGAATATGTACTTTTCCAAGTGGTCAAACAAGGATTGCATATTTACTGATCAAAGGGCTGCTGACTTTGTAACAAAATCTGCTGAGTCAATTACAAATCCAGAACTTCTTACACATCTAAAGGCAACAATTGTTCAAGTCAAGTCTCTTCACAATCGTTTTGATGAAACTCAGAAGTCAGTTACTGGGTTGAGAAATGATGTGGTTGCTAGAGATATGTCTCTAAAGCAAGATAAATCTATGCTGCTTACTCTGGTTAAAGATCAAGAAGTTCTCAAGAACAGATTAATCAAAGTTGAAGAAAATCAGAATGTAATGTCTGAGAAGATTGATTCCATAGCTGCTTCTATAGAATCGCTCACCTCAGTATTGCTACAAGATGATGTCAAAAAGGGGGAGAGAGTACTTAAAGACAAATGCAAAAAGTCTCAAACTCTGAGTAGACAGGATGATTCTACTGATGGTGGTGCAAGAGGGAAAGAATTCAAATCTAAATCTACTCTACAGCAAGGAAAGCTAAGATCAAACTCTGATGCTACAAACTCTTCAAGGATATACACTGGTGTTCAATCTACTTCAAGAGCTAGAAGTTTTTTGCTTACTTCTCATCCAGTTACTGATGAAGAGATTGCTGCTCAGCTGTTTCTAGAAGAACATGGTGCTGATGCAACCATAGAAGATATCCAAGTTGAAGAATTGATGCTAGCTGAAGAGCATGAAAAGAAATTAAAGTCTGGGAAGTTCAAGAAAGTCAAGAAGGTTTTAAGGCCAAAGGAGAAAGGAATTGTAATCAAGGAAAATGTAAACTCTCAACAGAGTTTACAATACTCAAGAAGGTCAGTTGAAGCCAGCTTAGATAAAGGCAAAGGAAAGCTTGTGGAAGAAAATCAGTTATTGAAGAAAGCTCAAACAACCTCTGACAGTGCTCAAGTTGTTCAAACATTGGAAGCTGTGACAACCTCTGATACTACTCAAGTTGTACAGACTAAACTCTCTTCTGAACTTCAAAGAACTTTTGCTAAACCAGTCATGGCTCAACAAACTCTGATTCCTGGATATGTCAATGTTCTTCAAAGCAAAACCATCATGGGTAAAGAATCAAGAGATAGATCTGGTTTAGGATCTCATAGAGAAAAGAGAGTAAACAATAGTCCTATGGATCAAACTTCATTAGTTGAACCAGGTGTTGGTGTGACTCAAGAAAATCTTGATGCTTTAGAGTCGGTTCAGTTAATACATCATAAAGGATTGAAGAAGGACTTTCTGTTATACTTCAAGGCTGATGGCATAGTATACAGAGTTGGTGAAGCTGATATAGGATTAAAGATGAAAGAAGAACTAGAGTATGTACTGTATATACTGAAAGTAAAGAATCAAAGAACTCATCAAGCATCTGAGGTATTAAGAAGCAGAATGGTGAAAGCTAGAGCTCTTTGTGGCCTAAAGACTGCTGGTGCTTACATACCGAAGTACAGAGATTATAATGGAAAGCTTGTTGAGATGCAAAGGAACAGTGCAAGACTCAGAACAGATCTTGGAATAAAAGTGTTGGAATTTAATCTGGAATCAGATAAATCCTTCATAATAAAGCTAGGAAATGATATGAGGAATAACATCATTTATGCTCTAAGGGCAGCTATCTACCAAACTGGAGAGAGTGATCCAGAGTTGAAAGAGCTAAAGAAGATAATGGTAGCTGAGCTAGAGAGAGCTGAGAGAAGACTACTTATGGACTACATCAGGACTGTACCTGATATTGAAGAGATTAAGTAACTGAAGTCTGTAAGTTTTTAAAGTTTTTTGTTCTAAGTAAAAGTATAAACTCTGTGATTTTATAAACACTGCATTTGTTATATGTTTTGACATCATAAATTATCTGTTAACTTGTACATTTTAGTATGAACAAGTTGGGGGAGATTGTTAGATATAATTGCTGATGTTTGTTTATCAGTGTTTGAAGTACCAGGAAACTATCAGAGTTTAGCTGGAGGACCAGTCAGAGTTTAGCTGGAGGACCAGTCAGAGTTTGTTAAAGTCTGATGGTCAGAGTTTGCTTAGCAGTCGGTGCAATTCAATGAAGATTCTAGAAGCGATATTCTTTGAAGATGAAAAGAAGCAAAGAGATATCGAGATGGCTAAGGAAACGGAACAGAAGACAGAAGCAATTCTTAATTGATTCTGATTGTATAGCTAATTTATAGGAATATCAATTAATGATTGTATGTAGCTGTGTACTATATAAACACAGATAGGTTAACCCTAAAAGGGATGCGAATACGTGAATTATCATTCTTGTAACCTAGCAGCTCTCTGTGATATTTTACATCACTGAGAGAGGAGTTTTTAATTCCATTCAGTTTATTATTCATAAATAGTGTTCTTATTGTTATTCTCATACATATACTTGATTATATATTGTGTATTCGGCCTAACATCTATGTGTCAAGTGCTCTTGAAGGGTCATTCATTGTTTCTCTTGAACTACTCCAAAGAAGATCTCTCTCTGAATTGTGGATTCTAATGAGTAAGGTAAAGAGATCTTCATGCTTGAATGAGCTTCTATATGACAGACTGAGAGACTCTGCAATGAAGGCCAGCCCTCAAGTTGTACACTTTCCTTATGAAGTCAAAATCTACAGAGGTACAACTTTGGAGACTGTAAGGCTGGATCCTGATTCTTTGAAGCTACAGACTGCTATGCAACTGGTGAAGTTGGAGAATCTTCTTAGAACTTCTGGGTTTACCACTATAGAGAAGTCTGAGGTTGCTGATATGATTTCAGACTACTGCACGGAGAAAGTTCCAAGGTATGCTCAGTTGAAGAACAGATTGAAGGAGATCACCACTCAACCAGTAATGCCAAGTAGAGTGGTTTCTGAAAGTGATCGTGTCCTTGACAAAGATCTTCTAGACACCTTACAAGAAGCTGAAGAAGGTGAAATTAGAGATTAAGGCATGATGTAGTTAGCTCAATTTGTAAATGTTATATGTTTAGAGCTAGGTAAATCAAGATAGGAAAATGTATCATTTGTTCAGACTAGAGGAACATCTATCTTGTATTTATCTTTATTGTTTGAATCTGGAAATCGTTATATTTATTCCAGAACTTTTTATTATTTGCTTGGCTCTTAAAAGTCTTATCTTTTCTTGTTTTAGTTGAGTTATCCTCTAGAGATATTTGGTTGTTATTGTCTAACAAACAAATAGGGGGAGATTGAAAGGCATATGTATAGGCCTATTTGTAAACACCGAGGATTCTACTAAACTTTAATTAAGATGTAATAAGTAAATAATATAAATCAAATGTCACAGGAATCTCAGAAGATTATATCTGTCAAAGAATGAAGATTAATTGATTAGGTCAGTAACTACAAGACAGTCCTAGTAAATACATGAGTTTAACAATTTCTATATCCTTAGGACTCGTGAATTTATTTTCAGGAGCAATTCTAGTAGGTTAGGGTTAGTGTACTAATTTTATGTCATATTTATAGATGATATATCTTCTGGCATTTAACTAGTTAATAATTCTAAAATTATTTAGGTGCTAATATTTGTTCTAAATATTTAAGCATCTATTTAATTCGAATTGATTTACTTTGTTTTAAACATTGTAGATTAATGCAGCATAATTTATTGGTTTTTCATTGGTTAATATCATTTAATGATATTTAGTCGATTTTATTCTAAGAAAATTGTGAATTTTCTGGTAACTTTGAATTTTTGGTAAAATTTTGATCTAAAATAAATTCATAGTTCACAGAAAATAAAAAGAAAGTTTGATTTTTTAAAACAAGAACATGTTTTAAAATTAAACAGGAAGCAAAAAATATCGAATTAGGAAATTCAATAGTTTTTCTAAGTACTTGAAGAAATCTATCGAAAGCAATTTTCGATAGTTTTTGGAAAAGGAAAAGAAATCTATCGAAGGTATTTCTCGATAGATTTTGAAATTCAAGTGAAAATGTATCGAAAGGATTTAATTTTTTTCAATAATTAAAATTCTCGATAGTTTTCATAAAATAGGACTCGATAGTTTTTGGTTTAAACATCAAAAAGCTTTCGATGGTTTTTCAAAAAGTCTGTTTGCATTCTTATTTTAAAAACTTCGATAGTTTTTCAAAAACTATCGAATGAAAATTGACCTTTTTGCCCCTAAAATAAAACCATCGACAGTTCATTTTAAAAACTATCGAACGTGAAATGACGAAAATACCCCTACAGTTCACATTGTATATAACACTCCCTTAGTCATTTTTTCTTCATTATTTTCAGATCTAAGAGTGTTTTATATATACTTACATATACACAAACGGCCAAAACAAGTTCTAATCGATATGTTAGGCCGAATACACAATATATAATCAATATATGTATGAGAATAACAATCAAGAACTCTGTTTATGAACAATAAACTGAATTATATTAAATAACTCTTCTCTCAGTGATGTAAAATATCACAGAGAGCTGCTAGGTTACAAGAATAATGTATTCAGTATTCGCATCCCTTTTAGGGTTAACCTATCTGTGTTTTTATATAGAACACAGTTACATAATCAATCTCTAATTAATATTCCTATAAATCAGCTATACAATGTATATCAATTTAGGATTGCTTCTGTCTTCTATTCCGTTTCCTTAGCCATCTCGATATCTCTTTGCTTCTTTCCATCTTCAAAGAATATCGCTTCTAGAATCTTCATTGGCTTTGCACCGACAACTAAGCAAACTCTTATCCCGTCAGACTTTATCAAACTCTGACTGGCTTCTAGTGTAAACTCTGATAAGTACCTGTTTCTTAAACACTGATTAAACAATCATCAGCAATTATATCTAACAATCTCCCCCAACTTGTGCATAACAAAATGTACAAGTTAAAAGATAATTGATGATGTCAAAACATATAACAAATGCAGTGTTTATAACATAACAGAGTTTAACTTTTACTTAGAACAGAAAACTTTAAAAACTTACAGTCAGCCTTTACTTAATTTCTTCAATGTCAGGCACTGTTCTGAGATAATCTGTAAGTAGTCTTCTTTCAGCTCTTTCTAGCTCAGCAATCATAATCTCTTTCAGCTCCTTAAGTTCTGGTTCTCTTTCACCAGTCTGATATATGGCAGCCCTCAGAGAATAAATGTTGTTTTTATTCATCTCATTTCCAAGTCTTATAAAGAAAGACTTATCAGATTCTAGATTGAACTCTAAGACTTTTATTCCCAGTGCAGTTCTGAACTTAGCACTATTCCTCTTCATCTCTACCAGCTTTCCATGAGCATCTCTATATTTAGGAATATAAGCACTTGAAATTCGAGCTCCGAGCAAAACTTTAGACTTCATCATCCTATCTCTCAAAACTTGAGAAGCATTATGAGTACTTTGATTTTTCACTTTCAGCAAATACAAAACATACTCCAACTCTTCCCATAACTTCAGATGTATATCAGATTCTCCAACTCGATAAACTCTTCCATCAGCCATGAAGTATAAGAGAAAATCCTTCTTCAAACCTCTGTGATAGATCATTTGAACTGACTCCAGCTTGTCAAGCTTTTCTTGAGTTACCCCAAAGCCTGGTTCTGCTAGTGAAGTATGATCTAAAGGACTGTTATTCACTTTTTTCTCTCTGTGTGTACCCAAGCCAGATCTATAATAGGATTCTTTTCCCAACACAGTTCTGCTTTGTAGAATGTTTACAGTTCCTTGACTTAGAGTTTCAGGTAATACATATCTTGAAAAAGTACCTTGAAGTTGTGCAGACAACAACTGAGTTTGTACAACTTGAGCAGTGTCAGAGGTTGCAACAATTTCCATTGACTTATCAACTTGAGCCTTGTCAGAGGTTGATTGATTTAGAACAGTTCCAACTTGAGCAATGTCAGAGGTTGAATAGTATTTCTTGGTCACTGTATCTTCTATCAGCTTTCCTTTGCCCTTACCAGAAACAGTATTTGTTGGCCTCCTTGAGTATTGTATACTCTGTTGAGAATTTTCCTTGATAGAGATACCCAGTTCTTTCTTCCTTGGAGCTTTTACAGCTTTCTTCTTGTATTTACCAGAAGCAATTTTCTTTCTGTGCTCTTCAGATAGCATCTTCATTTCAGCTTCCAAATCCTCAACTATAGCTTCACCATCATGCTCTTCTAAAAACAGCTGAGCTGCAATCTCTTCATCTGTAGTTGGTTGAGAAGAAACCAATAAACTTTTAGCTTTTGAAGTAGATTGAGCTTCAGTGTTTGCTCTTCCAGAGTTTGTGAGATTTCTAGCAGAGTTTGACCTAAGTCTCCCTTGCTCTTGAATAATTTGTGACCTTTTCTCAGCTTCCTTACTTCCACCATCAGTTGCATCATCCCTCTGTCTCAGAATTTGAGTTCTCTTGCATTTGTCCTTAGAAACTCTCTCCCCCTTTTTGACATCATCAAGAATCAGCACTGATGTCAGCAATTCCAAAGAAGTAGCAATTGAATCAATCTTTGCAGACATCACAGTTTGATTCTCTTCAATCTTACTTAATCTGGTCTTCATGGCATCTTGTTCTCTTGATAAGGAAATTTTCTCATGTTTTAAAGTTATCTCCCTTGCAGTCACATCATTCCTCAACCCAGTAACTTCTTTCTGAATTTCATCAAAACGATTGTGTAGAGATTTAACTTGAACAATAGTTGCCTTGAGATGTGTAAGAAGCTCAGGATTTGCAATTGACTCAGCAGATTTTGTGACAAAATCAGCAGCCCTTTGATCAGTAAATATGCAATCCTTGTCTGACCACTTGGAAAAATACATATTCTGAAAGTGAAGTTCTGTGGCATGCTGAATATCCTTTTGATTTTGTTGAGCAGAAAGTCTTTGAGAAGATGAATCAGCATGATCATCAGACTTTGCAGAAGATTCAGCATTTGAAGAAACAGGAATATTCTCAGCAAATGTTTCTGGAACATCAGTATTTGCGAGTTTCTCAGAGTTTATATTGTCTTGAGCATCTACTTCATTTTCAGCATTAACATCAATAGTTTCAACAACAATCTCTGCAGTTACTTCAAGATGCAGTTTCTTCATCAATATTTGCTGCAGCTTCTTCAGCAATATTCTCTGCAGTTACAGCCCTTGCTGTCTGATCAACCTCATCACCTTTTTCAAGTACCTGGTGATTGACAGAGAGAATCTCTGTATGAGTAGCTAATGACTCATCAATTATGAGTGTAGGTCGATCAGCTGCCACATCCTCTGTTTCATTTAAACTGCCAAACTCTTCTAGAGTTGCAGAGGGATGTGCTTCAAACTCATTCTCTTCAATATCCATTTCCAAGATGGGTTCAAGAAAATCATCATTAACTGCAGCATTATCATCAGCATCTGCTCTGGCTTCTTCAGGCACAGTAGCTTCATCAACATTTGCAGAATAATCTTCAATCACAACCTCAGGAGCTTCAACATTTGTAGAATCATGAACCAATCCACCAAACAGATACTCAGCTACTAGCTTCCTCTTCTTAGCATTAGTAGATTCATGTTCATCAGAAACCACATTATCATCAGAAACAGGTCTGTTTGCCCTCTTCTTTCTTCTTGAAGTACCAACAGATACTGGAACATCATCAATATTTAGAGTTTTTGTAGCCTGGACAGCCTTTAACGCTCTATGCTTAATTCTACCCCCAGCCCTTGGCTTTTGAGATGTAGATGGAAGAGGTTCAGAGTTTATAGGCTGGTCAGTTTCTTGTTGTGCTTGTGGTTGTGGTTGAGGGTTTAAAAACTGTTGGATTGAAGCAGGAAGCATCAAGTCACCAACATTCCCTTTCTTGATATCTTTATTTGTGAGATCAGAAAATATTCTCTTATGCAATTTAAATGAAGGAATTACATCCTCCTCATCTATCTCAACCCCATCAACACACAGAGAAAAGATTAATTGACAGAAACGAGCAAAGTAAACTACATTCCTATTCTCTGTCATCTTTGCACCCATATTAATAAGAACTAGTCTACCAAAATCAAAATGAGTACCATAGAGAAGAGAATACCCAATTTGTAGACTATCGATTGGAATAGCATCCCAATTCGTACACTTCTTTCCAAACGCCCTTGTAATACAGTCGAAAAAGAAACTCCACTCCTTCCTCAAGAACGGTCGCTTCAGATTACCTGTCCTTGCCAAAGACCCAGAGTAACCAATCTCCCTCATCATACGCTGAAGATCAGAGTCACCAACAGAAATGGTGAACGCATTGAAGTCTTCACACCCAAGAGCATCTCTAACAGTGGTTGGAGTGACCACATACTCTTGTTCAGCGAATTCAAAGATAATTGAAGGAGTGCCTGATTCACCTCCATCATCATATACACCTGTTTCCCAGAAAGCTTTGATTTGAGGACCAGATAACCTTGTTGGTTCCACTAAAGCTTGGCCAATATCAGATTTAGCAAGAAAATTTTGAAACAGGTGAAACGCCTCTGGGACGTTTTCAGTAGATAGTGGTGCTGCATAGTTTTTAGGAACAAAATCGAGACCAAAAGACTGAAACATGGTTGTTTCCATTAGAATATTTCAAAGAAATCAGAGTTTATGCTTCAAGAAAGTGTGTGAGAGATTTAAGCAGAAAAGTGTTTGTGAATATGCTTGTGTGAGAATGTCCTGTGAATTGAGTAAGGCTGTAAAATTTTGAAACGTTATGTGTATAATGATTAAATAAAAATTAAAACTGAAGAGTTTAATCATTAATAATCATTAAGATACACAGCAGGCTTACTCGTGAAGTGTGTGAGTGGGACAGTTGGCATACATGTATTAACTGACAGCAGTAAATCGTGGTTGTTTCCAACACGCATGCGTAGTAAAGGGCACTAATTACTGCTACTATCTAGACACCTTTCATCATTTTCAAAAAAAAAACAACAAACAGTATCAATCATACTCTCTATTTTCAAAAAAAAAATAATGTTCCTCAATAATTAAGAAATGTCTGAAACAAAAAAATTTATTTTAATCATCAGAGATTAAAATTAAATTACCTCGGCGTAGAGTACAGAGTTCATCAGTTTTTATCAATTCTCCTCCTTTATTAATAATCTCTTTTCTCAAAATGCACAGTTGTGAATATTTGTGTGTGTATAGCAGAGTTTACTGAATATAAATATTGAGAGCATCTCAAAGTGCATAAAATCCACAAATTAAATCAGTAAAAACTGGTTGCCCAAACTCTCATGTATAGTACAAAATCTGATATCATCTAAACTCTGTACTTATAAATTTATTATTTTCACCCCCTTCGATTTTTTTTTTATTAATTTTCCAGTAATCAGTGGTAGGCACTAGTCACCAAAAATCAAAAAATTTAGCCCTTATTTCATACAATAAGTTCATGGGTCTTCCTAGGCACAACTTGATCTCAAAGGAATTTGTGCATATATTTGCATCTTTTGATATGAGGGTGAAATATGAGAAACTAATTATCAGAGTTTAGACTTTCATCAGTTAACACTATTAATTTATGAGAGAAAGTGCAAACAGCTAATACAGACTCAGTGTATAGGATCAATAAACTAAGAGATGCTATAAATATAGAGACAATATCACGCTGTGTAAAATTTCTGCACACATTTGAGATCAGATCATATATCACTCAGAAGGATTCGTGATTACTTACTGAGAATCATGCTTCATACAATTTTCTTCATCGGTCCATATGTTTCAGACAAAATCACAATCAGAGTTTAACATCAGAGTTTAGCATCAGAGTATAACTGACAAAGTATGACTGACAGAGTTTAACATTATGACAGTGTATGACTTCAGAATTTTGACAAACTGGTATGTATGACAGTTAACATGTGCAAAGAATCATGAGCAACAAATCACAGAAGGAGAAATTTTGAGTCTAACCAATATCTCTAGTAAAAACCAGAGACCATTCCAAGTTCATTTACCAGTCTTGTAAAGGTAACTTCACTCAAAGGCTTGGTGAAGATATCTGCAAGATGTTGGTCTGTAGACACAAAATGAAGCTCAATATTTCCTTCTTCCACATGTTCCCTGATAAAATGATACCTTATGCTGATGTGCTTGGTCATGGAGTGCTGTACTGGATTACCTGTCATAGCAATAGCACTTTGATTATCACAGAAAATAGGTATTTTAGAGTACCTTAATCCATAATCCAGCAACTGATTTTTCATCCACAAAATCTGTGCACAACAGCTACCAGCAACAATATACTCTACTTCTGCTGTGGATGTGGAAATTGATTTCTGTTTCTTGCTGTACCAAGAAACTAATCTGTCACCTAGAAATTGACAGCTTCCACTTGTGCTTTTTCTATCTATCTTATAGCCTGCAAAATCTGCATCAGAGTAACCAATTAACTTAAACTCTGATTCTCTAGGATACCACAAACCAAGAGTTATGGTTCCTTTGAGATATTTGAAAATTCTCTTCACAACTGTTAGATGAAGCTCTCTGGGGTCTGCTTGAAATCTTGCACAAAGACATGTTGCATACATGATATCTGGTCTACTTGCAGTGAGATAAAGAAGAGACCCTATCATTCCTCTGTAGTTTGTCATATCTATTGAGGCTCCTGTGTCTTTGTCTAGTTTTGTTGCAGTAGCCATGGGAGTTGTGGCAGATGAACTATCAAGCATACCAAATTTCTTAAGAAGATTTCTGGTATATTTTGCTTGATTGATAAAAATCCCATCATCTGTTTGCTTTACTTGCAAGCCTAGAAAATAACTAAGCTCTCCCATCATGCTCATTTGGTATCTTGACTGCATAAGCTTTGCAAACTTCTTACAGAGTTTGTCATTAGTAGACCCAAAAATTATATCATCCACATAGATTTGAACTAAAAGCAGATCATTACCAGTGTTGAAATAGAACAAGGTTTTATCAATTGTACCTCTAGTGAACCCACTTTCTAAAAGAAATTGAGCCAGAGTTTCATACCATGCTCTAGGTGCTTGCTTTAGTCCATAAAGTGCTTTGTCCAACCTGTAGACATAGTCTGGATGCTTAGGGTCCACAAACCCTGGTGGTTGTTCAACAAACACTTCTTCTTCAAGTTTCCCATTGAGAAAAGCACTTTTCACATCCATCTGAAAGACTTTAAACTTCTTGTGAGCAGCATAGGCCAGAAAAATTCTTATTGCCTTCAATCTTGCAACTGGAGCAAAGGTTTCATCATAGTCAATTCCTTCCTGCTGTGAATAGCCTTTAGCCACAAGTCTAGCCTTATTCCTTGTAATCACTCCATCACTGTCTGGTTTGTTTCTAAAAACCCACTTTGTACCAACAATAGATCTGTTTTTAGGTCTTGGTACAAGAGTCCATACTTCATTCCTTTCAAATTCATTTAACTCTTCCTGCATAGCTGTTATCCAGTTATCATCTTGAAGAGCTTCTTCCACTTTCTTGGGCTCAGTTTGAGACAAGAATGCATGAAACAGACATTCATTAGTTTTAGCACTTTGTTAGGAATATGTTGTTCTTGATGATAAACATAAAACCCTTAGTAGAATTTGTGTAAAGTTATTTTGTAGCTGTCAACGAAATGGCATGCTTTGCAGCATTCCGTTGACAGGAAGCTCATCAACGAAATGAGTGATGTAGCAATTGCACTGTACAATACTTCACAGTTTGATATGCATTTTGTTGTATGTACTAGATAGGTTTTCTAAGTCATGTTGACTAAATGATAGATAGGCAAAATAGGTTGGTTAATTGTAAATATCTTGTGCCTTTGTAATTTTGCCTAAGTGAAGACATGTCAATGGATTGAAGATTACCCATCAACGAAATGAAGTTCACTCATCAACGAAATGGAGAATAAAGCTATCAACGAAACACATCTCTCTGCCATCAACGAATCATTATTGCTTTTCTGAATAGTTGACAAAGTGATAGTGACAGGTTACTGAACAGATCTAAAGGTGATGTGGAAGTGTACTTTGCATTGGAAACCATTAAAATGGACATGGGGAATAAGGAAACATCCCAGTTTCCAATTGGGCTCTTGGGAGTGATCATAATAAGCATGAAGACAAAAGCAAGGATCTCCAAGGACCACTGGACAAAGGGATGAAAAGCAAATTATTGGAGGTTACCTTTAGTGTACTTTAGTGTAGCCAAAAATAGATTTGTAAACTTGGGAATATATAACCAAGTGTAGCAGTTAAAATAAGAAAGAGAGAAGAAAAACAAATAAAGTGTATTAGCTATCTTTGAGAGCATTTTTTCTTCTCTACATTCTTGTAACTGAGCAGCTGTGTACATTTTGTATCACAGATTATTTCCGCAATAAAAATCACTTCAGTTGGATCATCAAACAATCCAACTAAAATTATTTATGTGCTTGTGATTTTTACTTTAAGTTCAGTTTTTATTTGTAAGTTGTTTTAAGTTTAAGAAATATCAAGAATTGTATTCAACCCCCCCCCCCCCTTCTACAATTCTGTTAGGTCATTTGGGATTAACAATTGGTATCAGAGCAAGCTTCTAACATACAAGAAGTTTAAAGATCAAGACCAAAACAGTAACCATGGTGAAGAAGGATGCAGGTGTAAAGATACCAGTTCTTGATAAGGACAATTACTTTCACTGGAAAGTAAAGATGCACTTACATCTCATGTCTATGGATGAGAGATATGTAGACTGCATTGAGAAAGGTCCACACGTTCCCATGAAGTTTGCATCTAGAATTGGAGTGCCAGATGATGCTCCTGATGTAGAAATTCCAAAACTTGTCTCAGAATGGACTATTGAAGATCTTGCAGAAATCCATAAAGATAAGAGAACCATGAACATTCTGTTTAATGGTTTGGAGCAAGAGATGTTTGACAATGTCATCAACTGTACAACCTCCAAAGAAGTATGGGACACTGTTAGAACTCTCTGTGAAGGTACTGAGCAAGTTAGGGAAAACAAAATGCAACTCCTTATACAACAATATGAGCATTTTCATTTTAAAGCTGGTGAAACCCTAAATGACACGTTTAGTAGGTTTCAGAAGCTTTTGAATGGATTAAAGCTGTATGGGAGGATCTATCAAACCAAGGATTCAAACCTTAAATTTTTAGAGCTCTTCCAAAAGAATGGAAGCCTATGACTGTTTCTCTCAGAAACACTCAAGAGTACAAAGACTACACTCTTGAAAGGCTTTATGGAACCTTGAAGACATATGAGTTGGAAATGGAGCAAGATGAAGAAATTGAAAAGGTACAGAAGAAGGGTGGATCTATTGCATTGATTGCATCTGTGAACCAACTGGAAGATGACACTGAAGAAGCTGCAAAGGCAACAACTAGTCGAGCTAGTTGTAGAAGTGATGTTAGCAAGGGTAAAGGCAAGATGACAGAAGAAGAAGAACCAGAACCAGCCAACTTGGATGACGTAGATGAGATTGATGAACACATTGCTTTTCTGTTAAGAAAATTCTCTAAGTTCAAGTTCAAGAGAAACTCAGAAGCAAGGCCACCAAGGAGAGACTTTCAACCTAACAAAAGTAACTGGATTGAAAAGTCTAAATCTAAATGTTTCAATTGTGGAATGCTTGGTCACTTTGCTGGAGACTGCAGAAAGCCCAAGATTGAGAAGGGCAACATGAAATTTGAGCCTGTTGATTATAAAAAGAAATACTTTGAACTTCTCAAGCAAAAAGAAAAGGCTTTCATGTCTCAGGAGTATGATTGGGCTGGTAATGGTGAAGATTCTGATGATGATGTTGAATATGTCAACTTGGCTCTTATGGCTAACAATCATGAGCAGGAAGCAAGCTCCTCAAGCAACCAGGTAACAATTACTAATCTTTCTGAGCTTTCTAAAGAGGAATGCGATAGTGCAGTAAATGAAATGTCTACTGTATTATATAATTTACGTGTTACTCTTAAATCACTTACCAAAGAGAATTCAAGAATAAAAGAGACTAATTTGCTCTTAAGTGATAGGAATGCAATGTTAGAAGCACAGCTCATTGAATTTGAGAAAATGAGATGTGTTAGTAGGGATGCTAAGAAGGAACTTGAGAACGTGTTACAAAGGGAAGAAATTCTTAAGACACAACTTGAAATAGAACAAAGTGTGATTGCTAAATGGAAAGATGCCAGGAATGTTGCTACCAACATCATTAATGTTCAAGGTATGGAATCTTTCTGTGAACAATCATGGAAAAAGAACAAAGAGAAACTAGGGTATGTTTGTGAAACCTTAGAATCAGAAACAGAGTCAACAAACAACAATGATCATTTGTTGAAGGTTGATATGTCAACGGAATGCAATGTTTCGTTGACAGATGAACCATCAACTGATCAGGGTGTTTCGTTGACAGAGAAAAGAAAAGATGAACTCACTAGACTTAATAATAAGTATGGTCCTGTCACCAAGAACTTTGTTCAAGGTGAGTCTAGTAAATCAAAGAAAGTTGAGAAGCCTGTTGAGAGAGCTAATGTAGGTCACTTGTCCAACAAGCAATTGAAAAATAAGTTAGAGAATGTTCAAGTTGAGGCTAAGGGAAATAAAAAGAATAACAGGAATGGCAAAGTAGGAATTAACAAACACAACAATTACACACCTGATAAATATGCTCCTAGAAAGACATGTGTTAATTGTGGAAGTGTTAGTCATTTATCTACTAACTGCAAATTTGTTAAGAAGACTGTTAAAGTGAAAATTCCCAAGCCTGCAATGAATAGTTCTATGCCTACAATGCCTGTTATGCCTAACATGTTTGCTCCATATGCACAATTTCAAAATCCATATGCCAGCATGCCATTTGTGTCTAATCCATACATGAATATGTTTAATGTGCCACAAATTCCATGGAATATGAATAACATGTTTGTTCCTCCAACTATGCATGCTGTGAATGAAAATGTGAGCAATCCTCAGAAATCAACACCAAGGATAAAGATTGATTTAAATCAATCTGAGCCCAAGGTGAAAAATGATATAAAAGGAAAAGCAAAGGCTAACAAAACAGGACCCAAGGAAACTTGGGTACCAAAATCGACTTGATTTGGTTTTATTGTGTGCAGGGAGACAAAAGGAATCTTTGGTACTTGGATAGTGGTTGTTCAAGACACATGACTGGTGATTCTACCCTGCTCACAGAGTTTCAGGAAAGAGCTGGCCCTTGTATTGCTTTTGGAGATGACAGCAAAGGCTACACTAAGGGATATGGCTTGATTTCAAAAGAGAATGTCATCATAGATGAAGTTGCATTGGTGGATGGTCTTAAGCACAATTTGCTTAGTATCAGCCAACTTTGTGACAAAGGATTTTTAGTTACTTTTTCTAAAGAAGCCTGTGTTGTTTCTAAAGGAGGAAACAACAATGTGGTAATGACTGGATTCAGAAGAGGGAATGTGTACATTGCTGACTTTAGTAGCACAAGTCCAGAAACCATCACTTGTCTTTTCAGCAAGGCAAGCAAGGATGAAAGTTGGCTATGGCACAAGAAATTATCTCATCTGAATTTTAAAGTTATGAATGACTTGGTGAGGAAAGATCTTGCTAGAGGAATTCCACAGGTGGAGTTTTCCAAGGATGGTTTGTGTGATGCCTGTCAAAAAGGGAAACAAAAGAAGGCATCATTCAAAAGCAAGACAGAGTCATCAATTGTCCATCAGCTTGAGTTGCTTCATATGGATTTGTTTGGCCCTGTAAATGTCATGTCTATTTCAAAGAAGAAATATTGTCTTGTGATTGTTGATGATTTTTCTAGATTTACATGGACTTTCTTTTTGCTCTCCAAAGATGAGGCAAGTGAAATCATTATCAATCACATCAAGATGGTAAACAATCATCCTGACTTGAAAGTAAGAAGGATTAGGAGTGACAATGGGACAGAATTCAAGAATTCAAGCATGAAGGTGTTCTGTGAAGAAAATGGTATTTTGCATGAGTTTTCAGCAGCAAGGACACCACAGCAAAATGGTGTAGTTGAAAGGAAAAACAGAACACTTATTGAAGCTGCAAGGACAATGCTAGATGAATCAAAGTTACCAACTTATTTTTGGGCTGAGCAGTTAATACAGCTTGCTTCACTCAGAATATTTCTTTGATTAATCAGGCCAAAGGAATGACCCCTTATCAGCTACTCAAAAGAAAGAAGCCACTATTGGATTTTCTTCATGTCTTTGGATGCAAGTGCTTTGTTCTGAGAAATCAAGCTGAGCATTTGGGGAAATTTGAAGCAAAGGCAGATGAAGCAATATTTGTGGGATATGCAGCAGGGAAAGCCTACAGAGTCTATAATCTCAGAACCAACATTGTTATGGAATCTGTACATGTTGTTTTTGATGATCTCAAAATTCAAGGTCTCTGTGATGAAGGTTTCCATGAAAGTCTTTCTTTTGAAAATGAGGAAGGAGTTCAAGTGAATCATGTTAAGGCTACTGAGAAACAGCCTAAAGTTGTTGTATCTAGCACAGATGAAAGCAGCAGTGAAGATGAAATTGCTGCATTAAGATTGAAAAGAATAGCTGCTAGCAGACCAAATGGTCATTTCGTTGACAGTCATGATGGTGGATTCGTTGACAGTCAAAATGAGCGTTTCGTTGACAGCCAAAATGGTAATACCGTTGACAGTCATAGAAATGCTTCTAGAAGTGATCATTTAGGGACAACAAACTCAGGGGGAGTTTCTCAAGGACAAATATCCAATCAAGGCAATCATGATCATGAAGCTACCTCTTCAAGAGCAAATCTACCTCCCTCAAGGAAATGGACTAAAGATCATCCCTTTGAACTTATTATAGGTGATGTGTCTTCAAAAGTCCAAACTAGAAGAGCAACTCAAGAAGAATGTCTATATAGTAGCTTTCTGTCTCAAGATGAGCCAAAGAAAGTTGAGGATGCACTTCTAGATCCAGATTGGGTTTTGGCTATGCAAGAAGAGCTAAACCAATTTGAAAGGAACAATGTTTGGAAGCTGGTGCCCAAGCCTAAGGACAGGAGTGTCATAGGCACAAAATGGGTGTTCAGAAACAAGATGGATGAAAATGGCATAGTCACAAGGAACAAAGCTAGATTGGTTGCAAAAGGCTATTCACAGGAAGAAGGAATTGATTTTGATGAAACCTTTGCTCCTGTTGCAAGACTAGAAGCAATAAGGATTTTTCTAGCCTATGCAGCCCATGCCAATTTCAAAGTCTATCAAATGGATGTGAAGAGTGCTTTTCTGAATGGGGAATTGGAAGAGGAAGTGTATGTAAGTCAACCTCCTGGTTTTGAAGATGATGACTTTCCAGAATATGTATATTTCCTCCTCAAAGCACTCTATGGTTTGAAACAAGCACCTAGAGCCTGGTATGACACACTTTCACAGTTCCTCCTTGAGAATCACTTCACTAGAGGTACTGTAGATAAAACTCTTTTTCACAGGGTTGTGAATGGCTCTACTATACTTGTTCAAATTTATGTAGATGACATAATCTTTGGGTCTACAGATGTGAAACTTTGTCAAAAGTTTGCCAAGCTTATGCAAAGTAAATATGAAATGAGCATGATGGGAGAATTAACTTACTTTCTTGGGCTTCAAGTGAAGCAAGTTAATGAAGGCTTTTTCATTAGTCAAACAAAATATATTCATGATTTATTAAAGAAGTTTAATTTAATGGAATGCTCTCCTGCCAAAACTCCCATGCCTACTGCCACCAAACTTGAATTGAATACTAAGGAAAAATCTGTGGACATTTCAGGTTACAGAGGCATGGTAGGCTCACTTTTATATTTAACAGCTAGTAGACCTGATATTATGTTTGCTACATGTCTATGTGCTAGATTTCAGGCTGATCCTAGGGAATCCCATTTAGTTGCTATTAAAAGAATTTTCAGATATCTCAAAGGAACACCAAACCTTGGCATTTGGTATCCTAGAGAATCTGGCTTTGAACTAATTGGTTATTCAGATGCAGATTTTGCAGGATGTAAAATTGACAGGAAAAGCACAACAGGCACCTGTCAATTCTTAGGAAACAAGCTTGTCTCATGGTTCAGCAAGAAACAAAACTCAGTTTCTACCTCCACAGCTGAGGCTGAGTATATTGCAGCTGGAAGTTGTTGTGCACAGATTTTATGGATGAAAAATCAACTACTTGATTATGGAATAAGAGTTCAGAAAATTCCTATTTTCCGTGACAACACTAGTGCCATTGCCATTACTGAAAATCCAGTGCAGCATTCAAGGACCAAGCACATTGACATCAAGTACCATTTCATTAGAGAACATGTTATGAATGGTACTGTGGAGTTACATTTTGTTCCAAGTGAACAACAACTTGCAGACATCTTTACCAAGCCACTTGATGAATCCACATTCTCAAGATTAGTAAGTGAGCTAGGTATGCTAAATTTCTCTTAATTATTTTGAGATTTTTGCAAGTTAATATGCAGCCAGAAACTTGCTATGTTTTTCTGTGAATTAATTTTCTCAGGAAAAAGTGAAATTTTGTCTAAGTCAAAATTACTATGTCAACGAAACGAACCATTTCGTTGACAGTCTTAGCATTTTTCTGGGTGTTTCGTTGATAGCTCTTTTATATCAACGAAACGCAGCTTTATCAACGAAATAAGACGGGACTTTAACCGCCCAATCCTGATTCGTTGATTTAGCGCTTTTAATCTGAACCGTTGAAATTTGACACGTCCGTTACCACGATCTATGCATACACCCCTGTAACTATAAATCATGGTAATTCTTTAAAAGTAACGGTTATATTTTTAAGCCAATCCAGTAATTTACATTTATTATTGGACTCTTTTTCTGAGAATTTTTGGGGGAGTATTTAAGAAATTCTATTTTCTTTATTTTCTTTTTACCTGTTCTCAAAAATTCCAAAGGCTTTTCTCTCTTCTTCTCTCTAACAAGCAATTTAGCTCGAAGCTTTTCTTCACACAACAATGGCACCCATAGTCAAGCTTATGTCTGCTGGAGGGTTCATTTACGAAAAGAACAACTCAATCCCATTTGTTGTCAAGGAGGGTCCAAACAGTATCTTTTTCAAGATGATGGACTTCATGAAGAACTGCAAATTGAGCTATGCAATGTTTCACTCAACTCCTCTCTATAATGAGATAATCGAGGAGATTTGGACCTCGTGTGAGTATAGTGGAACAAACTGCACACTGCAATTCACCATACAAGGTAAAGAGTACATAGTTAATTCTGATGTATTGCAAGCATGTTTACATATTCCTGAAAATAACTGTGATGCTTTGCCTACAATCACTGAAATGGTTAACTTGCTAAATTCAATAAACTACTCTTTGCCTACTGATAATCTGGGTAGAATAATTAGGAGAGGTTTGGTTAGGGAATATAGTTATTTAGCTGATGCATTTATCAAGGTCTTTTCTGGTAAGATTAGTAATTTTGATGCATTAACTAATTCCATGTTGATTCTTTTTACCATGCTCCTAACTGATAGATATTACAACTTTAGCACCCAACTTATGTATGAAATTGGTGCTAAGTTGGGTGATAAGGCTAATAGGAAAAAGAATATCTATTATGCTAGGTTTCTGATGATGTTGGCTAATCATGTTAGTCCAACACCATTAGTTATTTCTAACCCTGTTTCCAAGTTTGAGTGTTCTGTGCAAGAAAAGAGAGTACTGACAGACATACTGAGGCTGAACCACAATGGTGAGGTTCCAGTGGTGTATCTGCCAGTAATTGAGGTAACTACTGTTATCCCTTCTAGTATAATTGTTACTTCAACTATATCACCCAGTACTGTTGCTGTGGAGGCTGTAGTTGTGACCCAACAGGCTCCTGCCCCAGCAACAAGACCAAAATCAAAGAAATCCTCCAAGCCAACCTCAGGTGCTTCCCAAAAGGCACCTATTGTAAAATCCACTACACAACCTAAGGGGAGTGTTGTAGGTGCTGTGAAAGGTGAAGGAAGGGGTGAACATAAAAGAAACCCTAAGGATAAGGAAGGACAGATGAGTGAAATCCAGCCAAGCCCCATTGTGTCTTCCCAACAAGGCACAATGAGTAATATGGATTTAAACACAAGTCTAATTGCATCCTCCCAAAAGGATGTAATTATTGAAACAAGCTCTTCTCCAAGAGCACACTCCAAGAGGGTAAGGGACACTTCAAGCCCACAGTCTACTTTTTCCCAATACCAAAGGAGGGTGAAACAAAAGTCCAAGGGTTCACAGGGTGCACACACTCTGGAAGCTACACTTCCAGTTTCACAAATTCAGTTTGATGTAACCCCTATCATTACTCTGGGGTTACAGTCCCATTCTCTAAACATCAACCTTGAACTATCTCCATCAAATTCACCAACTTTATCTCTAGATGTGGACATGATCCATACATCTATTCCTGATTCTCCAACTCTAATCTTGGAGAAGCCCCACTCTGAAGCTGGTGGCCATCACTTGTTAAGTGATTTGTTGGGCCATCAACCAATTTTTTCTGAAGTTGCAAGAGGATCTGTGGACCAATCTCTAAAATCAATCACCACAGATTCTACTATAATTTCACTTTCTCAAAGTGCTTTATTGACTTCATCAACGAAACAGCTTCTTTCGTTGATAAGTGTTTCTCCATCAACGGTATCCATACCGTTGACAGTTCAAACTACCATTCCGTTGATAGGTCAATCTACACCCCTTATTGAAAACCCAGTTGTTTCCACAACTAGTGTAGATGACCTGGTGGTAGTTGAGACACTTTTAGGTTTGAGAGGGAGTGAAACTGAGAGGCTGGCTTGCAGCCAGGCAAAAGGAGAGTCTGAGAGTGAGAGGCTGGCTATTTCTTCCAGCCAGGCAAAAGGAGAGATTGAGAGTACCACCTTAGTAGGTGAAGGTGAGGGTGTGAGAGGTGTGAGCCATGGGGAGCCCATGATGCAAGAAAAGAGTGGAGAGAGAGAAGGGACTACAGGAGCAATAAGGATGAAAGCAGCCATTGCAAGTGAGTTAATGGGGGTCAGTGAGGGAGAAAGGGAACTTACCTTCCAAGAGCATTATCAAAAAACTCTGGATAGTATTTCCCTGGATCCTGAGACCTTTACTCATCATGTGTCAGCCTATCAAGTTATGGCTCAACAGGGCAATGTGGAGGCAGAAAGGTCACTCAACTTAATTCATACTACTGCATCAATGCAAAGAGCCAAGGATGCCTTGACCAATCTACCTCCAGGAGCTGCAGCAAGTGGAGAATTTGAGTTTTCTGATGATGAAGACAGCTTTGGTGACAATCTACAGGTGGCCACTACTACACAGACTGGGACTTCTGTGGTGCCTCCTACACCAAACTGGCTTTCTCAAGATATGCATGGTAGATCCAACTTGGATGCTGCTATTACAAGGCAATACAATGAGGCATATCTAGCTCATGAGTCAGCAACTGCAAGGGACAAGAAATTCTATAAGGCCATAATGGATTCTCTGGAAATTCAAAGGCTACAAATGTTGCAGACAAGGATTGAAGCTACATAAATAAAGGATTCAATTAGCAACCTTAGGGATGCTACTGACAGGAGGCTAGATGAAAAGCTTCCTCTTCACACTGTCTCCAAGATGTCAAGGTTTTTCACCAAGGAACCTGAAGTGTCCTCATCTTTGAAAACTCTCTCCTCTAGAGTGGACAAAGTTGAGGCTACACTTTCTCACATGCAGAAGGAACAGGAGAAGCAAACTAGCCTACTCACCCAGCTTCTGGCAGCTCAAGGAATCCCTATCATCTCACTTGATGATAACAAAAAGGGGGAGAAAACTAAGGAGCTAGAGATACAAATTACAAAGGTTTTGGTCCCAGCCATCTCCTTGCCAGAAGAGCCATTAGAAATGGGGGAGTTTGGAAAGAAGAAAAAGGATGGCATTGACCTGATCCAGGAAGCTTCTATGAGGATGAGACTTGCAGAACAAATCAAAGACCATTGGTCCAACATAGAAGCAATGGTCAAGAAAATTGCTGGAACTACAAAGGACTCAAATCCATCAACGGATCAACCATCAACGAATGCCATGGTTCTAGTGTCAACGGAATGGGAGCCACAGACCAATTCTTTCTATAAGGTAGAGCCCCTTCTACATGGAGTCACTCAAGGTCCAAGGAAGGAAAAAGGACAAACTTCATGCATTAGGGATGTGGAACAAGCTACACTCCAAAGAAGCCTATCTCCCAAGTCCCCTGCTAAACCAAAGGGCAAAAATATAGCAAGGACTTTCTATCCTGCACCTTATCCAGATGAGCTCAAGCTTCTTGGTCTACTTATCACAAAAAGCAAGGAAAGCAATGATTATGAGATAAGGAAGCAAAGGGCAATTGTCTACAGGAATGGACAACAAATCTGTGTTTGGGCTGGTCACCCAAACTTTGCTGAAGCTAAAGCTGAAGAGTCAGAAAGAGCAGCAATGCAAGCCCTTGCTGTTGCTCAGTCTCTTGATGAAGAAGAAAGACAGCAAGAAGAAAGAGCAAGAGAGGAAAGGAGTGCAAAGAAGAGCACAAGGCAACCAAAGGCAAGAGCTAGAAGAAACATAGACTTTGAGGATGATGACTTTCAGAACACTGCATCAGACTCTTCTGTACCAATTGCACCTCCAACAAATCCTGATCCAGTTTCAGAGGTAAAGTTAGCCTGTGATCCTAATCATCCTGTAAATTTCCATGATCAGCCAATTGAGCCAAAGGAAGAGCCAATTGAGTTTGATGAGGCCAACTTTCCAAAATTCCTCTTTGAAATGGATCCAAAGAAGAAATCTAAGCAAAGGGCTACCAAGGCTAAGCCATTTCTGATAAGGAGACCACAAGCTGAAAAACCCCCTACCAACTTAGAAGACTTCATCTACATTGCTGATATCATGGAGGAGTCTGACATTCATATCAATCTTGATGACCTGGTTGAAGTGAGAGGAATAGCAGCTTCTTACAAACTACCAGAGAGATTGGTATTTGTCTACAAGGGTGGGAGAGAACAGGTTTGGCCTCTACACAGAATTCTGGGAGAAGACTATCAGACACTGCTATCTGTGTTTAAATGTTTGAAGAAAGATTTTGGTTTTACCAAAACAGCCAAGTCTGAGGTTGTCTCCAAGATTTGCCAAATCAAAGCTAGCTGGAACAAGCCTGGTGCACTTCCCAGAGTATTGAAGGTCCCTCAAACAGGAAAGATAATTCATCTCCAACCTTTTTGGATGATGGAATTCAGAGATAAGGACAACTGTAGAAGATTCTTCAGAATAGAAGACCAACTGGAGAAGGCATCCAATGAAACTCTAAGGTTAATGCAATCCAAGTTGGGAAATCAAGATGAAGAAGAGAAGATTTTCTACAGAAGACTTCAAGCTCAAATTGAGGAGAACAATGCAAGAAAAGGGAAGAAAACAAGACCACATAGGCAAAGATGAAAAATCTGCTCAGTCTAGAGGAGCAACTCTATGCACTTGTTTTGTAAGATTTTCTACTTTACATTTCAATTAAATTCAATGAAGCTCAATGCAATTTCTACTTTTATCATGTGTAATATGTCTGAGTGTTTTTGTTATCATCAAGGCTCTTGATTTATGGCTGTTATTCTATCAGTCATAAATTGGGGGAGATTGTTAGGAATATGTTGTTCTTGATGATAAACATAAAACACTTAGTAGAATTTGTGTAAAGTTATTTTGTAGCTGTCAACGAAATGGCATGCTTTGCAGCATTCCGTTGACAGGAAGCTCATCAACGAAATGAGTGATGTAGCAATTGCATTGTACAATACTTCACATTTTGATATGCATTTTGTTGTATGTACTAGATAGGTTTTCTAAGTCATGTTGACTAAATGATAGATAGGCAAAATAGGTTGGTTAATTGTAAATATCTTGTGCCTTTGTAATTTTGCCTAAGTGAAGACATGTCAACGGATTGAAGATTACCCATCAACGAAATGAAGTTCACTCATCAACGAAATGGAGAATAAAGCTATCAACGAAACACATCTCTCTGCCATCAACGAATCATTATTGCTTTTCTAAATAGTTGACAAAGTGATAGTGACAGGTTACTGAACAGATCTAAAGGTGATGTGGAAGTGTACTTTGCATTGGAAACCATTAAAATGGACATGGGGAATAAGGAAACATCCCAGTTTCCAATTGGGCTCTTGGGAGTGATCATAATAAGCATGAAGACAAAAGCAAGGATCTCCAAGGACCACTGGACAAAGGGATGAAAATCAAATTATTGGAGGTTACCTTTAGTGTACTTTAGTGTAACCAAAAATAGATTTGTAAACTTGGGAATATATAACCAAGTGTAGCAGTTAAAATAAGAAAGAGAGAAGAAAAACAAATAGAGTGTATTAGCTATCTTTGAGAGCATTTTTTCTTCTCTACATTCTTGTAACTGAGCAGCTGTGTACATTTTGTATCACAGATTATTTCCGCAATAAAAATCACTTCAGTTGGATCATCAAACAATCCAACTGAAATTATTTATGTGCTTGTGATTTTTACTTTAAGTTCAGTTTTTATTTGTAAGTTGTTTTAAGTTTAAGAAATATCAAGAATTGTATTCAACCCCCCCTTCTAAAATTCTGTTAGGTCATTTGGGATTAACACACTTCTAGTTCTCACACTAGCTTCTGGATCTCCAATTATCAAGTCAGGTGTGTGAGCTTATGTCCACCTTCTTGCTGTAGGTAATTGGCTTCTATTATCATTATTAGATCCTCCCCCTTGATCCATGCTCTCCTGATTTTCTTCTTGACCATTTGCATTCTCTGAGGCTCCCCCTGAATTGGTCTGTTCAGTATTTGAACTTTCAGAGTTTGACCCAGAGTTTCTATTTGATTCTTCAGCTGACTCATTTTCAGAATTTGAGTCATCATTTTGAGAAGTTTCTGAAGTATCTTCACGCTCCCTCTCAACTGGTTCTCTATTTTGTTCTGTCAGAGAAACTTCCTCAGTGTTTATCAGTAGAGGTTCAGAGTATGCTTCATCAGAGTTTGTTGGATTTGCTTCATCAGAGTTTACGTCATCAGAGTTTAGATCTTCATTTTCAAAGCGAAGTTGATCATGATATTCTTCATCTTCTATTCCAGTTATTTTCTTGTCATCAAATGACACATGTATAGATTCCATGATCACTTTATGTAACACCCCCAGATCCGGGGTCAGGAATCTGGGTTGTCACACTCCATCAATTATATAATACCTGCATTAGTTACAACATTCTAATAATATAACTCTTAAAGACCCCCCCAATCACTTACGCACACACACACAAGTTATAGCCTTGGAAATGAGCAACAATAAGTAACATTTGTTATTACAAATCAAATGTACTATCCAGGATCTCATCTATCATTTACAACCTCTACCTCAAGTTAAAATAATAGACCTCACAATTCTATACAAGGTTTAATAATACAAACCTATTCGAAAACAATTCTTACTAACTCAGTCTACAGCTGTTCTGCTAAATCCGACAGTATCCATCTTGCTGAACTAACTCAAGGGTGGTCTCTCCATTCCCTTGCTCTCGTAACACGAGGTGAATCGGCAATGTTTTCTTCATGCTGAAAGATTTAATAAAGCAAGAATGAGCTAATAGTGCTCAGCAAGAAATCTATCCCAGTTTAAATCTTTAAACCTTTTAGGAAGATAATCCATATGGGATCCATGTTTAAAAACTACTAGGGTTTATCCCCAAAATAGTATATCGTTCAAAATACCGTATGATTTATAATCATACTCAAATACTTTTCGTAAATCCTTTTAGGGATCCTTGGTATCAAGATGATAAACCAAGTCTCAAAACATCTCTTTTTAAAATAGATATTAATATTGGAATCAAGGCTTAAACCCATCCATTGATTGAAAATATTATACAATTCAATATACTGTATATCTTACATGACTTCTCAACATATGTACATGCATATCTATTTAGATATCTCATACTGTTCAAAATACTGTAAAATATCAGTAATGAACACCTTTTTGAAGCTGTTGGGTTGTGATATATAAAAGAAGCAAGAATGAGCACTATAGCTCGACAATAATATATATCAACATAATCATATATGTGAGCTGATATCATAGATGAAAGCTTTTAAAACCTCATTCGTATATAGAATGATATATTGGATACTCTTTTCGTTAGAACATGCAATGTAGTTCAAATACTATACACGGAACATCATTGTTCAATTTCTGTCACATTATCGGTAACTCAGCACCTAGGCTTTCGTTACAATGTGCAGCACAATTCCAAGTGGAAGAAGGGGATATACTGGAGCACCACGATACACGATGATCAGTCGCTGTATCGCAAAACATTTCTTTCTACTAGTAGTGGACGAAAACCTTTTCATGGTTATCACCCCAACCGCATACGGGCTATCATTAGCGTCCCGGTACCCGAAGTACCTCAGCTAAAGTTGCGTCCCGGCATTCGTAGTACCTCTGCTAAATTTGCATGTGCGTCCCGGTACTCGTAATGCCTCTGCTTATATAACACCTCCAGTCCCTTGATGAATCCTATCATTATAACCGGAACCGAACTTAATCGTCGTTCCCCGAGCGTCATGCTAGCTCGTTGATAGGTTTAAACTCTTTATCATACTTACTTCCGGAAATTTTGAGGAAGTAATAACAAAATGTGGGTTGGTCGTTGCCAACTGACAGAGGATATATCATAAACCCTTTTTAAAATCACGACCTGGGAGTTAATCGGAATTTTTCTGAAATTATCGAGATTGGAATACTCGGATTGGATAGGGAAGGCAACCCAAGATACGAGTATTCTCGAGGAATAGAAGAAGCAAAACCATTTGCTCGACCTTTAAAACTGGATTCCCAATTTTTGATGAGTTAGGAAATATTTAATCGCATTTAACTACCTTTAACTATCTTAAGATAATAGCTGGGAATCTCTATTTTAATACCTTTTCTGAAAATCAGAAATTTATATTTTTGTGTAAATAATAGAACCTTTAATCATATAATAAGGTTCTATGATTTTAAATCATATTTGGAATATTTAATAAATATTCAAAATAATAAATATTGAATTATTATTCAATATAAAACACTTAAGTGAATATTCGAAATAATATTCACTTATTTAAATAATATTCAAATAATAAATATTGAATTATTATTCAATATAAAACACTTAAGTGAATATTCAAAATAATATTCACTTATTTAAATAATATTCAATTAATAAATATTGAATTATTATTCAATATAAAACACTTAAGTGAATATTCAAAATAATATTCACTTATTTAAATAATATTCAAATAATAAATATTGAATTATTATTCAATATAAAACACTTAAGTGAATATTCAAAATAATATTCACTTAATTAAATAATATTCAAATAATATATATTGAATTATTTTTCAATATAAAACACTTAAGTGAATATTCAAAATAATATTCACTTATTTAAATAATATTCAAATAATATATATTGAATTATTTTTCAATATAAAACACTTAAGTGAATATTCGAAATAATATTCACTTATTTAAATAATATTCAAATAATAAATATTGAATTATTATTCAATATAAAACACTTAAGTGAATATTCAAAATAATATTCACTTATTTAAATAATATTCAAATAATATATATTGAATTATTATTCAATATAAAACACTTAAGTGAATATTCGAAATAATATTCACTTATTTAAATAATATTCAAATAATAAATATTGAATTATTATTCAATATAAAACACTTAAGTGAATATTCGAAATAATATTCACTTAATTAAATAATATTCAAATAATATATATTATAATATTATTTAAATATCTCGCCTTAAATATCCAATTATATAGATATTGGAATATTTAATATACCCTTAAAGTATAACCGTCCCTGGAACCTTCCAGCTTCTGACAGTAGTTTAAAACAAAATAATAATTTGACTCCCGGTTTAATTTTTTTTAAAACCATCGTACAAGTACTCTATACTTAGAGTTTTTAATCCTTAACCTTGGTATATATCTAGTACTTAGCTAGCATATAAACCTTATACCTTATACCGCTTTTTACAAAGCAAAACAGTTTCACGTTATTTTACAGCATAAAGCAGCATATATAGCAATATCACAACACATATCACAACAGCATCATTATATGGTACAGGGTTTGAAAACTTGCATATTATTGTATGCATATAATACATTTGAAAGCATGCATCTATCATATGCATATTAATATCTTCATAGTTTTAAATCCAAACACATCCATATACGATGTACGGTTTGAAAACATGCATAATATTGTATGCATATATTACATTTGAAAATGTGCATCTATCATATGCATCATCAGAATATGGTACTTTAAAACATAGCATGGAATAAGAAAACTTGCCTCGGGTCCTTGGTTGTTAGGGGTTCAAGAACTTGCCGGGAAATCTATAAACAAAGAAATACCCGATCAGTCCCCTGGCTTAATCATTTAAAGTGCATTTAACTTAAGCACTAACGTTCTATTAACGAACATCAAATGTCTCGCTATTGGCCGCTTATAACCTTATGACATTCCTTAAACTCTTAAGTCAAAAGTTTGGGTGGAAATCCATTCACAAAACCCAAGTACTTTACCATTACTAAACTTATCGTTTTAACCATCCCCTTAAGGGTATTTCACTCGCGCAACCTTTGTTCACGCATTTTTATAAAATCACAAACTCATCTTTTTAACACGAAACCTTCTAGGTTCCTTTCCTAACTGTCCATACTAGTATCCATTTTAATATCTCAATCCAATTCCAATTTTAAAGGGCTTGATCCCTACCTCAAAGTTCATACAATGAACTATCTAGTTACGCGAAACCGCTTTTACTAAAACGGCCGTTTCTCCTAAACCATAAATCAAAACGATACGATTCTTTCGCTAAAATAATCTAGGAAACAGAGCCTACATGCTCATGGTCAGAAACCTCAAGTTTATGCCCTGTTTTGCAGTCATGGTTTCTGTCTAAACTACCTAAGTAAAATCCGACATGGTAACGGCGCTATTTTAAGATTCCCGTGTTTTCAACACTCCAAAACAACACCAATCAACCAACCAACCCATCAATCATCAAACCACAAGCTAATACTAGTTATAATCTGCCTAAACATGATCTCATACTCCACCATCTATTTATCCACAAATCATATACTAAACAACCTTAAATCATACAAACATGCTCCATTAACAACATCAACTTCATACAATCACTATAACTTCAAAAATCAAAACTTAACCACAAAGGGGAGGAGTTTTATACCTTCTTGGGAACTGAATACAAGCTATATAAGATGGATATTAGGCTTCCTTGCTCCTTGATTAAGCTAATTAATCTAAAAACTACAAAACAAAAACATGTTCTTAGTAAAAGTACTATTCATTACTATTCATCATCACTTTGTAAAAATCCATATAAAATCGAAAACTGAGAGTTTGGTTCTCAACTTTTTACCACACCTTCTAATCTTCAAGGGCTTTCTTTTGAGTCCTATCGCATCACCATGGGATGCTTAAAGCTCAACTTATTGGCTTTCTAAGGTGAGTGGTCAGATCTGGGAAAACTGGATAGTTTCTGTCCTCCGACTTGGGGAAGGGATTTGACTGGGCTATACTCCTTTGTTGGCCATAAAATTTTAAAATTCTGTTCTCCATACAATGAAGGAGCTATGGTTAACATTTGGTGATTTTTGGATGAGTAGGTTTTGAGATATAAAGTTTTCTTTCCACCATGGTCAAGCTGAGCAGATTTTGAAGAAAATGAAGAACATGGTTATTTGCTTGGTTTTTCTTTTGGTTTTCTTTTCTTTTGCTTTCTCAAATAAACACTAATACTTTGCTGATTAATTGTGTGGCTAATAAGAGTGCTTGTCATCAATGACAAGGCTCATTTTGAGCTTGTGGTTGTGGTGAAAGTGGTGACAAGGTGGTGATTCATCACCTTGTCATCACTTGTCATGCTTATGTCATCTCCTTGCATCATGCTTATGTCATCCTTTGCATCCTCAATTCTTTTATATATTTCACTTGATGATCTCATATATTAATCCTCCTTTGGTTAGGGTTTAATCCACAATTTGTTACGCTTTTGTTTTGCGATAGTTTCAAATGATTTTAAAAACGTTTCTCTGTACCAAAGCTAGGGAATAATTCCTTGATCTTTCCACTACCTTGGTTTAATATATGATCCTAGATTTCTCTCCATGGCTTAAGGTATGATCATGGATTTCTCATCCTACACGCTTTCTCAAAACGATCAAATCAATACACCCTCGATTGTCCGATGAATAGTGATAAAAATTCAAAGTTGGAATCTCCCGGTTCTGATCGCGTTTACATTCACTCATTCTCCTTATACATCAATAATATAACTTCGAAACATTCATTCCATGTCTTCTATATAGTGTGGTCTGAAAAAATTTCCATCACCAAATTTACTATTCATCAGGGGCAATTTTACTATTCATCAAAATTTTTTAACTAAGTCCAAAATTTGGGGTTATTACAGTCTCCCCTACTTAAAAGGATTCCGTCCTGGAATCTAAGAAAATAGCCGAGGTTACTCTTTCAATATAGAAATCTCCAGTCTCCAGGTTGACTCTTCAACCCTCAGGTTTCATTATGATACTTACTCATTCCGGTCTGTGATAACTACCGGACGCTTTATATAAGCCAATTCTAAGTCATGCGTAGGGTATCTGATTTCGTTCTCCTTTAACTGTCTGGATGCATATGCAATTACTGTTCCGTGCTGCCTAAGCACACACCCTTATCCTTTATGCGATGCGTCGCTGTAGATCACCAAATCTCTCTTCCCGTCTGGCAGTACTAGCACAGGGCAGTGATTAGTCTCTTCTTTAATTCTTGGAAACTTTTCTCTCCGCATTGCTTCTAACACCGTCTTCAAACGTTCTGCGTGTTCTTCCTCTGTCTAGGAGCAGACTAAAATATCATCGATAAAACTATGACACACTTGTCCAAATACTTCTTTAAAAGTCTATTCAGCACGTCCGTGAAAGATGCAAGACATTCGTTAGCCCAAACGATATCACTAAAACTCGTAGTGTCCATTCCTAGTGCGAAACGCAGTCTTGGGCACGTCCTCGGGTTTAATCTTCAATTGGTGGTATCCAGTTCTCAAATCAATCTTCGAAAATTTAACCGCATCGCGTAGTTAGTCGAACAAATCATCGATCCTTGGCAGAGGTATTACTTCTTAATCGTTAGCCTATTCGGCTCTCGGTAGTCTAGGCGCAACCTCATGTTGTCGTCCCTTTTTCTTCACCAATTAACACTGGCGTATCCCACAGTGACGTAATTGGTCTTATCATTCCTTCCCCTAACTATTTCTACAATTGAGCGACTAATTTCTTCATCTCGGCTGGAGCTAGTCGGTACGGGGCCTTCAAAACTGGCGCCGTTCTTGGAGCTAATTCTATACCAGATTTTATTTCTCTATCGGGTGGTAACCCCGAAAGATCTTCTGGAAATACATCCTCGAATTCGTTGATGACAGGGATATTCCGCATACTCGGTGCTTTCCGTTTCGTATCCATCACAGTCGCTAAACAAGTTTCATCTTCTTGGAGGTCAAACATTTCCTCGTCCGACAATCTGAATTCTTACATTCTTTCTTTCTCAATCTATTCGCGTTTCATACTCTATTTTCTTTATACCCATTCCTTTCTCGTCCACTTACTTCCATTTCTATCACAGTCGTTTCATTAACCAAGGTAACATAATCAGTCGTTTTGTTCACTTCGTTATTCTGAATTCGCATCATGCGAAACAACCTTGGCAATTTCCGTAAACTTCAATTCATAACTTGTCGTACTCATTCGTTTTAGCTCTCAGCTTCAACACTCTACTTTTCCAAATACTAAGGAAAATACTTGCATGGTACCAAGAATACTTCAAGCAACTGAATGCTTTATATAAAAAAAAACTTTGTAAAATTCTCGCTGAGGGGGCGACCTGGTTAGGTCTCAATCAAATTATCGTTTGAAAATCTTCCCACCATACTTCACTGCATACAAATGCATCGTGAATTCATTTATATAAATTTGACCGAAAGTTGAACTTAGTGATACAATAACTAGTTCATTTCAATAAACATTAACAACTAGCTAAACAAAATTTTGCTAGTTCGATTAGTTTGGGACGCAGCATCTAGCTAGGATGATTAGCTAGATTTTCATCATATCATTAAAATTTCAACTAGTTAGAACAATTAACTAGTAAATCGCAATGGCACATATAATTAGCCAGTTTCAATTTAATAGTACAAACTCTCAACATCGTAGTCAAAGAAGAAACACAATTTTGACTACTCGGATAACGAATTAAAAGAAAGAGTAAATAAGTTTGGGACGAACAAGGTAATTATAATCCTTGAATAAAATGTATGATCTGAATAGAAAATTCTTGGTATCTGAACAATCGATAACCTCTCAATAAACATTTCTTATCAGTGAAACGGTCCACCCAAAGGTGTCTCCGTACATAAACTTTGTCAAATTCTCCAATAGGATTGAATTCGGACTATCAATATCAAATTGATATCCTTTCTACGATTTCAACGTCAGATGTACAAATCTCATCTTAAATAGAGAGAAGAATTCTCGAGTAATTTCTGAAATATATATCATCCATGTTTTTAAATAAACAGTTTGATATTTATGAACTCGACTGAGGAGTCCAAGTATGAAAGAAGAAATCACATTTCAAGATAATCGTTAAAGAATACTCGTCAAATAATGAAGGGAATATTAACTGAAAATTCCTTGAATAAATAAAAGAATAAAGAATAAAATATTGACCTAGAAGGATAGATGAAAAATGGTTCCCTCTTCAGGTCATCCTGGAACATTAACAATATGCTCCGGTGAGTAATGGTAACTTAATTCTGCGTATTTAACCTTTAAGGTAATGAGTGGAGGAAAGAAAATGAATAACTGAATATAACAGTTGTTGGTTGCATCCCAAATGAAGTAGAAAACTGGAAGCGTTACCTGACATGAACTATTCAAGGTAACATGGGTATGAACAGTTTTAGATCGAGTAATGCACCAGCAAGTAGATACCAAAATGGGTCAATTAGTCCCTCTGAGTGTTCACATCACTTTTTCCAAGAATGATCCTTTCTTTCTGCCTTTATGCCTTAGGGGTACTAACCAACGGTACCTCAACATTGTACAAGTTCGTAAACAGGTCGGGAGTTCGAACATATTTGTCCTTCCGCGATAGTCGTTCAGAGATTGGGCCTCTTACGGCCGCATCACCTATCCACAAAGGTGGAGGTCCATCAACGTTTATGTAATTTCTCAACAAGTCGTATCGAATAATCAAATCCCCAGGCCACCATAGGTCTCGTTCCTCGTAGGTCCTGAGATTGTCGCATTGCTCGTTGCAACCATATGTGTCTTTATTAGAATCACGCTATCCATTCTTCATGTCTTTGATTTCTGAGTTGAGCCCTCATGGCCTATCGTACGAAATATACTCGTGATGCGATTTAGCGCGTTCGTCTCACGATAACATTCTGGTACTATATGTACGCAAAAGTCTTCCTCTTAGGTAACAAAATACCCATCGACGGAAAAGACACCAACTCTGGTGGAATCGTTGTTCCCAAGGCTTAGACCTCATACGCAAGATAATGCCTTAACTAGTCCACATAGTTTGGTAACCCGGATTGCGTCAAGAAATGTAAACGTCTTGATCTTCACATGTGCTGCCTCCTCGTGGCAACTACGATGAACTACTAACACTTAGGTTCTCAATAAGTCAAGTTATCCATTGGTATTGGCCATTCCGACCTTACCTCAACTGCACAGAGACTCTGCTCCACTTCTTATCTTAATGTCTTTGATAATCCGGGTATAATTCTAGACATTCGTCTCATCATTATGATGGTCTTCAACGATCCTATTGATCCTCCAACAAGTCTTTTACTAAACTCTTTAACCTTGACATCCTTAATGGCACTACTTCTGGTAGTCCACTTAACGAGCTCTATATGAGTCCTCGCATCATTCTCTTACTTATAACTCTTAACGCTCTCATATCCAAGTTTATAACTTAACGCTCTGATACCATTTCTGTAACACCCCCAGATCTGGGGTCAGGAATCTGGGTTGTCACACTCCATCAATTATATAATACCTGCATTACTTACAACATTCTAATAATATAACTCTAAAAGACCCCAATCACTTACGCACACACACACAACTTATAGCCTTGGAAATGAGCAACAATAAGTAACATTTGTTATTACAAATCAAATGTACTATCCAGGATCTCATCTATCATTTACAACCTCTACCTCAAGTTAAAATAATAGACCTCACAATTCTATACAAGGTTTAATAACACAAACCTATTCGAAAACAATTCGTACTAACTCAGTCTACAGCTGTTCTGCTAAATCCGACAGTATCCATCTTGCTGAACTAACTCAAGGGTGGTCTCTCCATTCCCTTGCTCTCGTAACACGAGGTGAATCGGCAATGTTTTCTTCATGCTAAAAGATTTAATAAAGCAAGAATGAGCTAATAGTGCTCAGCAAGAAATCTATCCCAGTTTAAATCTTTAAACCTTTTAGGAAGATAATCCATATGGGATCCATGTTTAAAAACTACTAGGGTTTATCCCCAAAATAGTATATCGTTCAAAATACCGTATGATTTATAATCATACTCAAATACTTTTCGTAAATCCTTTTAGGGATCCTTGGTATCAAGATGATAAACCAAGTCTCAAAACATCTCTTTTTAAAATAGATATTAATATTGGAATCAAGGCTTAAACCCATCCATTGATTCAAAATACTATACAGTTCAATATACTGTATATCTTAAATGACTTCTCAACATATATACATGCATATCTATTTAGATATCTCATACTGTTCAAAATACTATAAAATATCAGTAATGAACACCTTTTTGAAGCTGTTGGGTTGTGATATATAAAAGAAGCAAGAATGAGCACTATAGCTCGACAATAATATATAGCAACATAATCATATATGTGAGCTGATATCATAGCTGAAAGCTTTTAAAACCTCATTCGTATATAGAATGATATATTGGATACTCTTTTCGTTAGAACATGCAATGTAGTTCAAATACTATACACGGAACATCATTGTTCAATTTCTGTCACATTATCGGTAACTCAGCACCTAGGCTTTCGTTACAATGTGCAGCACAATTTCAAGTGGAAGAAGGGGATATACTGGAGCACCACGATACACGATGATCAGTCGCTGTATCGCAAAACATTTCTTTCTACTAGTAGTGGACGAAAACCTTTTCATGGTTATCACCCCAGCCGCATACGGGCTATCATTAGCGTCCCGGTACCCGAAGTACCTCAGCTAAAGTTGCGTCCCGGCATTCGTAGTACCTCTGCTAAATTTGCATGTGCGTCCCGGTACTCGTAATGCCTCTGCTTATATAACACCTCCAGTCCCTTGATGAATCCTATCATTATAACCGGAACCGAACTTAATCGTCGTTCCCCGAGCGTCATGCTAGCTCGTTGATAGGTTTAAACTCTTTATCATACTTACTTCCGGAAATTTTGAGGAAGTAATAACAAGATGTGGGTTGGTCGTTGCCAACTGACAGAGGATATATCATAAACCCTTTTTAAAATCACGACCTGGGAGTTAATCGGAAATTTTCTGAAATTATCGAGATTGGAATACTCGGATTGGATAGGGAAGGCAACCCAAGATACGAGTATTCTCGAGGAATAGAAGAAGCAAAACCATTTGCTCGACCTTTAAAACTGGATTCCCAATTTTTGATGAGTTAGGAAATATTTAATCGCATTTAACTACCTTTAACTATCTTAAGATAATAGCTGGGAATCTCTATTTTAATACCTTTTCTGAAAATCAGAAATTTATATTTTTGTGTAAATAATAGAACCTTTAATCATATAATAAGGTTCTATGATTTTAAATCATATTTGGAATATTTAATAAATATTCAAAATAATAAATATTGAATTATTATTCAATATAAAACACTTAAGTGAATATTCGAAATAATATTCACTTATTTAAATAATATTCAAATAATAAATATTGAATTATTATTCAATATAAAACACTTAAGTGAATATTCAAAATAATATTCAATTAATAAATATTGAATTATTATTCAATATAAAACACTTAAGTGAATATTCAAAATAATATTCACTTATGTAAATAATATTCAAATAATAAATATTGAATTATTATTCAATATAAAACACTTAAGTGAATATTCAAAATAATATTCACTTAATTAAATAATATTCAAATAATATATATTGAATTATTTTTCAATATAAAACACTTAAGTGAATATTCGAAATAATATTCACTTATTTAAATAATATTCAAATAATATATATTGAATTATTTTTCAATATAAAACACTTAAGTGAATATTCGAAATAATATTCACTTATTTAAATAATATTCAAATAATAAATATTGAATTATTATTCAATATAAAACACTTAAGTGAATATTCAAAATAATATTCACTTATTTAAATAATATTCAAATAATATATATTGAATTATTATTCAATATAAAACACTTAAGTGAATATTCGAAATAATATTCACTTATTTAAATAATATTCAAATAATAAATATTGAATTATTATTCAATATAAAACACTTAAGTGAATATTCGAAATAATATTCACTTAATTAAATAATATTCAAATAATATATATTATAATATTATTTAAATATCTTGCCTTAAATATCCAATTATATAGATATTGGAATATTTAATATACCCTTAAAGTATAACCGTCCCTGGAACCTTCCAGCTTCTGACAGTAGTTTAAAACAAAATAATAATTTGACTCCTGGTCTAAGTTTTTTTTAAAACAATCGTACAAGTACTCTATACTTAGAGTTTTTAATCCTTAACCTAGGTATATATCTAGTACTTAGCTAGCATATAAACCTTATACCTTATACCGCTTTTTACAAAGCAAAACAGTTTCACGTTATTTTACAGCATAAAGCAGCATATATAGCAATATCACAACACATATCGCAACAGCATCATTATATGGTACAGGGTTTGAAAACTTGCATATTATTGTATGCATATAATACATTTGAAAGCATGCATCTATCATATGCATATTAACATCTTCATAGTTTTAAATCCAAACACATCCATATACGATGTACGGTTTGAAAACATGCATAATATTGTATGCATATATTACATTTGAAAATGTGCATCTATCATATGCATCATTAGAATATGGTACTTTAAAACATAGCATGGAATAAGAAAACTTGCCTCGGGTCCTTGGTTGTTAGGGGTTCAAGAACTTGCCGGGAAATCTATAAACAAAGAAATACCCGATCAGTCCCCTAGCTTAATCATTTAAAGTGCATTTAACTTAAGCACTAACGTTCTATTAACGAACATCAAATGTCTCTCTATTGGCCGCTTATAACCTTATGACATTCCTTAAACTCTTAAGTCAAAAGTTTGGGTGGAAATCCATTCACAAAATCCAAGTACTTTACCATTACTAAACTTATCGTTTTAACCATCCCCTTAAGGGTATTTCACTCGCGCAACCTTTGTTCACGCATTTTTATAAAATCACAAACTCATCTTTTTAACACGAAACCTTCTAGGTTCCTTTCCTAACTGTCCATACTAGTATCCAATTTAATATCTCAATCCAATTCCAATTTTAAAGGGCTTGATCCCTACCTCAAAGTTCATACAATGAACTATCTAGTTACGCGAAACCGCTTTTACTAAAACGGCCGTTTCTCCTAAACCATAAATCAAAACGATACGATTCTTTCGCTAAAATAATCTAGGAAACAGAGCCTACATGCTCATGGTCAGAAACCTCAAGTTTATGCCCTGTTTTGCAGTCATGGTTTCTGTCTAAACTACCTAAGTAAAATCCGACATGGTAACGGCGCTATTTTAAGATTCCCGTGTTTTCAACACTCCAAAACAACACCAATCAACCAACCAACCCATCAATCATCAAACCACAAGCTAATACTAGTTATAATCTGCCTAAACATGATCTCATACTCCACCATCTATTTATCCACAAATCATATACTAAACAACCTTAAATCATACAAACATGCTCCATTAACAACATCAACTTCATACAATCACTATAACTTCAAAAATCAAAAATTAACCACAAAGGGGAGGAGTTTTATACCTTCTTGGGAACTGAATACAAGCTATATAAGATGGATATTAGGCTTCCTTGCTCCTTGATTAAGCTAATTAATCTAAAAACTACAAAACAAAAACATGTTCTTAGTAAAAGTACTATTCATTACTATTCATCATCACTTTGTAAAAATCCATATAAAATCGAAAACTGAGAGTTTGGTTCTCACCTTTTTACCACACCTTCTACTCTTCAAGGGCTTTCTTTTGAGTCCTATCTCATCATCAGGGGATGCTTAAAGCTCAACTTATTGGCTTTCTAAGGTGAGTGGTCAGATCTGGGAAAACTGGACAGTTTCTGTCCTCCGACTTGGGGAAGGGATTTGACTGGGCTATACTCCTTTGTTGGCCATAAAATTTTAAAATTCTGTTCTCCATACAATGAAGGAGCTATGGTTAACATTTGGTGATTTTTGGATGAGTAGGTTTTGAGATATAAAGTTTTCTTTCCACCATGGTCAAGCTGAGCAGATTTTGAAGAAAATGAAGAACATGGTTATTTGCTTGGTTTTTCTTTTGGTTTTCTTTTCTTTTGCTTTCTCAAATAAACACTAATACTTTGCTGATTAATTGTGTGGCTAATAAGAGTGCTTGTCATCAATGACAAGGCTCATTTTGAGCTTGTGGTTGTGGTGAAAGTGGTGACAAGGTGGTGATTCATCACCTTGTCATCACTTGTCATGCTTATGTCATCTCCTTGCATCATGCTTATGTCATCCTTTGCATCCTCAATTCTTTTATATATTTCAATTGATGATCTCATATAATACTCCTCCTTTGGTTAGGGTTTAATCCACAATTTGTTACGCTTTTGTTTTGCGATAGTTTCAAATGATTTTAAAAACGTTTCTCTGTACCAAAGCTTGGGAATAATTCCTTGATCTTTCCACTACCTTGGTTTAATATATGATCCTAGATTTCTCTCCTTGGCTTAAGGTATGATCATGGATTTCTCATCCTACACACTTTCTCAAAACGATCAAATCAATACACCCTCGATTGTCCGATGAATAGTGATAAAAATTCAAAGTTGGAATCTCCCGGTTCTGATCGCGTTTACATTCACTCATTCTCCTTATACATCAATAATATAACTTCGAAACATTCATTCCATGTCTTCTATATAGTGTGGTCTGAAAAATTTTCCATCACCAAATTTACTATTCATCAGGGGCAATTTTACTATTCATCAAAATTTTTTAACTAAGTCCAAAATTTGGGGTTATTACACTTTAGTTCTCAGATTGTAGACTCTGAATGCTTTAGTTGACAGTGGGTATCCAACAAAAATTCCTTCATCAACTTTTAAGTCAAACTTGGTCAACTGTTCAGGATGAGTTTTCAACACAAAGCACTTGCATCCAAAAATATGAAAATATTTCAAATTTGGCTTCTTATTTTTCACCATCTCATATGGTGTTTTCCCATGCCTGTTGATCAGTGTTGCATTCTGAGTAAAGCAAGCAGTTTGAACAGCTTCTGCCCAGAAATAAGTTGGCAATTTTGCTTCTTCAAGCATTGTTCTGGCAGCTTCGATTAAGGTTCTGTTCTTTCTTTCAACTACACCATTTTGTTGTGGAGTCCCTGGTGTAGAAAATTCTTGCTTCACTCCTCTTTCTTTGCAAAATTCTTCCATTGCAGCATTTCTGAATTCAGTACCATTATCACTTCTGATAATTTTCACTTTATACTGTGATCCTTTGTCCAGTAGCTTTACATGATCCATCAGAGTTAAAGCAGTTTCATCCTTCTTTGATAAGAAATACACCCAAGTGTACCTAGTGTACTCATCAACAATGACTAGAGCATATTTCTTTCTGCCAAGAGACATTATATTGACTGGACCAAATAGATCAACATGAAGAAGATGATAAGGATCCACAACTGAAGATTCAGACTTACTCTTGAAAGATGACTTCCTTTGCTTGGCCTTTTGACAAGAATCACACAGACCATTTAAGCTGAGTATTGACTTTGGAAGTCCCCTTACAAGATCTTTTCGAATTAGCTCATTGATGTTGTTCAAGTTTAGGTGAGAGAGCTTCTTATGCCATTTCCAACTCTCTTCATTTGACATTTTTGCAGACAGACACACAGCTTTTCCTTCAGAGTTTGTTACCAAACTTGCTTCATAGATATTATTCCGTCTGTGTCCAACTAGAACAACTTTCCCTGTAGATTTGCTGATTACCTCACAGAATTCAGGTTGAAACTCTACATGGTAACCTCTGTCACAGATTTGACTCACAGATAGCAAGTCATGCTTGAGTCCTGGGACTAGAGCTACATTTGTGATGATGACACTTCCAAGATTGATATTGCCATATCCCATAGTACGTCCTATGTTGCCATCTCCATAGGAGACTTTTGGGCCAGCCTTCTCCTCATAGTCTGATAGTAGGGCTTTATTTCCAGTCATTTGTCCTGAACATCCACTGTCCAAGACTAGGGTGCTTTCCCTTATGCCCTGCAATCACAGACAATTACAAAGAGTTAGATTTAAGGATCCAGACTTGCTTGGATCCTTTGGCTTTCTTAACATAGTTAGCTTTTGCAGCGGAAAAACTTTCAACAGAGTTTAAGCTAACTGTGTCAGACTTTACACTTGCAGAGTTTGCTCTAACCCGTTTCAAGTTGGGTTTTAACTCATAATAGTTGTGATAAATAGCATGGTAATTTTTGCACGTATAAATGGAATGCCAAGTGCTCCCACAGTGTGTGCATAAAGTCTGTGGTCTAACCCTAACCAAATTATTCTTCACTCCAGACTTGGAGGGTAAAGAATTAATATCTTTGTTTTTCGTGCAGAAACTTGCAAGATGGTTAGTACTACCACAACTATGACATGTCTTTCTAGGAGCATCAGAATTAGGCAGATAATCATTTCTTTTATTAATGCCTACTTTTTCATTCCTATTCTTCCTGGACACTTTCTGTTTTTCAACAGACTTTACCTCTTTGAGCTTATACTTGAATTGTTTCTCTGTCATTAAACCAACATTCACCTGTTTAACACAAGTTTTTACTGATTCTTTAACAGCTTCTGTTTCAGGTACAGAGGTTTGCTTACTAGATTCAGAAACAAATTTCACAGGTTTAAGTTGTGGTTTAACTTTAACTTTATCTTTAAACCTAAGTTCATCTTCCTCACAGTAACCTAACCCAACTGTATCTGTTTGAAAAACTTGATGTGTGTCTTTTCCAGAATTAGTCCAGGTTTTAATTACCTTCCTCTCTTTTTCCAAATCAGATTCTAGTTGTCTAAATCTCTTTAACAACTCTTGATCAACATAAAAATCATCATCTCTTTCCTTTTGAACTTGTTGCATGTTAACAAGCTCTTCTTCAAGAAATTTATTTCTATCTCTAAGTTTAAGATTCTCAGATTTAATTCTCTCATTTTCTAAAGTCTGATCTCTATAACTAACATGTATGCTTTTAAGATAAATTCTCAATTCAGATATATTATCAATATCATAAGCATAAGTTGTTAGGGGTACCTTATTCTCAGATGTTTCAGATTCATCTTCAACAGTTGCCATAAGAGCATAGCTGACATCTTCATCAGAATCTGAAGTGTCTGCCCAGTCTTTTCCTTTAGTGATGAGTGCTTTCTCAGATTTTCCTTTCTTGCACTCTGGAGCATAATGACCCATCTCTTTACACTTGTAGCACTGGATCTCAGACTTGGTATCCCTTCCTTCAGACTTTCTGAAACTCTTTCTTTCAGAGTTTGAATCTTTCCTCGAGAATCTTTTTCCCTTCTTGAAGTTCTTAAAACCCATCTTCTTGAAGGTTTTCACCATCAAAGCATCCATTTGCATCATTTGTTCTTCATCATCCTCAGATTCAGAAGAAGCATCAGAGTTTGGATCACCATCAGAGTTTGATGATTCACTTTCAGAGTTTATGACCAAAGCTTTTCCCTTAGCTTTCTTCTTTGATGTTTCTTTCTTCATGAGTTTTTCTTCAACTTTGAGAGCTACAGATTTTGTCTTCTTTCCAGACCTTTTGTTTCTTTGTTCTATCTCAAGTTCATGAGTTTTAAGCAACCCATAAATTTCATCAAGATCTGTTTCTGCAAGATCATAATTATCTCTTATTGTTGTTGCCTTTAAATCCCATTTTTCAGGTAGAGATAGTAGAAACTTGAGATTTGACTCTTCAAGATCATATTCTTTATCAACAAGAGAAAAATCATTCAACAATTTACAGAATCTGTCATATGTATCTGTCAAAGTTTCATCAGATCTAGAGTCAAAGTGTTCATATTCCTGTGTTAAAATAGTCTTCTTGTTCTTCTTTATAGCACTTGTTCCTTGACACCTGACTTCTAAAGCATCCCAGATTTCTTTGGCAGTCTTGCAACCAATAACTCTGTTAGACATGACATTATCTAAGGCACTATGAAGAAGATGTCTAACTTTTGCATCCTTCGCAATTGATGAGATGTCCTCAGGAGTCATATCTTTCTTTTCCTTCGGAACAGTCTTTTGTTCTTGACCAGCAACTACAGGAGACAGTTTAGTTGGCATATGAGGACCATCATAGATTCTATCAAGGTATTCTGGATCTGTGGCTTCTAGAAACATGGTCATCTTCACCTTTCATATTGGATATTCCACTGGTTTGAGCATTGGAACCCTGATTGACTCATATCGACTTACAGAAGCAGATTGAACCTTTTGAGCATTAGAACCTCCATTTGAACCTGCCTGAGAGTTTTCAGTCGTGATTATACTTGTGTTTAGATCAATAAACTGTATATATTAAACAGCCTTAGCTCTGATACCAATTGTTAGGCCGAATACACAATATATAATCAATATATGTATGAGAATAACAATCAAGAACTCTGTTTATGAACAATAAACTGAATTATATTAAATAACTCTTCTCTCAGTGATGTAAAATATCACAGAGAGCTGCTAGGTTACAAGAATAATGTATTCAGTATTCGCATCCCTTTTAGGGTTAACCTATCAGTGTTTTTATATAGAACACAGTTACATAATCAATCTCTAATTAATATTCCTATAAATCAGCTATACAATTTATATCAATTTAGGATTTCTTCTGTCTTATATTCCGTTTCCTTAGCCATCTCGATATCTCTTTGCTTCTTTCCATCTTCAAAGAATATCGCTTCTAGAATCTTCATTGTCTTTGCACCGACAGCTAAGCAAACTCTTACCCCGTCAGACTTTATCAAACTCTGACTGGCTTCTAGTGTAAACTCTGATAAGTACCTGTTTCTTAAACACTGATTAAACAATCATCAGCAATTATATCTAACACGATAGTTTCTTCAATCTTTTCACTGTTAAACTCTTAGAAACTCATTTTCACCACAGTGATTTCACCATTAACCGTGAAATTTCTGTATTTTGAGAATCTGTTAAGGTTTTTAAGGGAAAACTATCGAAAACAACACTTGAACTCTAAGTACTTTGATAATACTCGAATCTGTTGAGATTGTATTGTTTTTTTTCAATCGATTTCTTAAGATTAAGGTTAATTTCTATATTATCAATATATAAATTAGGGTTCTTGCTTTTGGGAATTGTTTTTGGTTAAGGTTTTTTAATTCGAAGAAAAAGGGGTTAGTTATTTTAAAACTTGATTAATTAGAAATAATTATTTAAATTAGTTTTGGTTTAAAATTTAAATTTTCTGGAATCTTTGAAAAATATAATGGCCGGAGAATTTATCGTAACCAAGACTAATCACGTCTCTTTTCAGAATGTGAAATCCATTACGAACTTACAGTTTCGTTCATGGGCACAATTCTTGAATACACGTTCTTTGGTGGCTTATGCATTAAGTACTCTTGCGGTCCTTTGTATTGATCAATTGACTGCACTGTACACGACAACCACTGACACATCGGAGAATAACATATCTTCTTTCAGTTTTGTTGTGCCAGGGGGCAGAATAATAAGGGTGACAGAACATGATCTTAATAGGATTTTACACTTTCCAACAGAAAACCTTGTTCCTGATCCCAATATGAAGAAACACATGCTTTCTTCACTCTCATTAGAATTCAACAACCAAACTTCTTTGTGGGAGAGTTTTTAAAGCATTATCTGACTAAGCCATGGAATTTCTTCTTTCACACCTTAATCCGTGTTTTTACTGCAAAGCTTACAAATCTGCATGGTATTCCCTTGTTTCTTCAGAAACTAGGGTTTGTCATTGCTAACAATAGGCATATAAACATTGGAAGGCTTGTGATTGAACAAATGCTTCTGTGTATAGGACCACTGGATGAAAGAACAGGCATAGATGATGTGCTTTGTTTCTATCCAAGGTTCCTACAGCTAATTCTTAATGATGTGTTAACAGCTGAAGAACGGGAGATTTTTGAAGGTTAGGAGACCATGGACTGTATGAAGATGAAGAGCAATGCTATAACAGCTCCGATCAAGAAGAATCATCTTCCAGGGGTGCCTACTATTCTCACTGAATATCTAAGAACGGTACCCCTACCACTTCTACCCCCACAGGAACAGGTAAACGAAGGTAATATTCCTGAACCTGTTGTGGCTCCACAACCTCAAACAATGGATGTTGATCCAGAGCCCTCGGTGGCCATTCCTGACCAAGAGGTTGCAAACCCACAATCTCTAACCACGGTCATAGAGCCTTTGGACGAGCCAAATGAAACCATAAACGAACCTCCTACCCCTACTATACCAAACATTCAAACATCCGTGAGTGTAGAGAGAGATAGTGCCTTAGCATCACCACATAAGGAGATACACCCTTCAACAACAGCTTCGCCTTCCTCTAAAAGGAGAAACGAGGCAACTGTTGAAACTTCATTTCAAACATCCAAACAACCCTTCACTGATTTTTCTGATGCTGATTGGGCAACACTTACCAAAGCTATATCTGAACCAATAGCTCAATCAAATAAGGAAAAATTGACGGAAGCAATTGGTGTTCCGACCATATTACGGTCAGGTTCACTGGTTGAAGGTTATGAATTGAACCAAGAGTCTTCACAGACGTCGAGAGAAGGTTTTGACCTAAATGCACAATTTCAAGGGTCATTATCTAGCTCCACAGATGGAACATATCTGGATCCTGCGGGTAAAGGGTCTGACGTAGGTGCAGATCGTAACCAAGATCTGTTAAGACATCATATCTGTTAAGACATCATTGAGAATTAGCTGTAGGAACCTAGGATAGAAAAAAAGCACATCGTCCATGCCTGTTCTTTCATCCAGTGGTCCCATGCATAGAATGACTTGATCAATCACTAATCGTCCTATGTTTATATGCCTATTGTTAGCAATGGCAAACCTAATCTTCTGAAGAAATAAGGGAATACCATGCAGATTTGTCAGCTTGGCAGTAAAAACATGGATAAGTGTGTGAAAGAAGTTCCATGGCTTTGTCAGGTAATGCTTAAGGAACTCTCCCACAAAGAAGTTTGGTTGTTGACTTCTTATGAGAGTGAAAAAAGCATGTATCTCCTCAATTGTGGGATCCGGAACATGTTTTTCTGTTGGAAAATGTAGAATTCTATTAAAGTCATGTTCTGTCACCCTTATTGTTCTGCCCCCTGGCACAACAAAACTAAAGGATCTCACATTATTCTCACTTGTATCCGTGGCGGTTGTGTACAACGCAGTCAATTGATCGATGCAAAGGACTACGGGAGTACTCAAAGCATATGCCACTAAAGAACGTGTGTTTAGAAACTCTGCCCATGCACGAAACTGTAAGTTCGTTATGGATTGCAAGTTCTGAAACGAGACATGATTAGTCTTGGTTACGATAAATTCTCCGACCATTTTAATTCAAATTTCTAGAAAATTAATTTAAAACCAAAACTAATTTACCAATTAATTATTTTTAATTAATTAAAAATTTTAAACTCAATTCCCCTTTCTTTTCGAATACACAAACTAAGACCAAATATCTAAGAACCCTAACTGTTGTTTTCGAAAACTTTAATTTAATAACAAAAAGAAATCAATTGACAACCAACTAATTTCTTAAAGCAAACAGTTAAGAATCTTTTGAGTTCTAAAAGATCACTGTCGATGGTTTCTTCTTCACAGAATGAACAAAAACTCAAGGTAATCACAATTGCTCGGTTAAAAACAATTTACTGTTGACAAACAGTGATTATGTCAAGTTTTAATCGGTAAAAACTAAAGAAACTATCGATGGTGATGTTCTTAGTTTGTATCTAATTTTTGTAAGTATGAAACAAAATCCCTTAGATCTGAGAATAAGAAAAAAAACGTAAGGGGCTGTTATATACTTTTTGAATTGACAGGGGCAAAAATGTCATTTAACTGTTCGATAGATTTTATATGAACGTTCGATGGTTTTTCAGAGGAGCAAAACGGTCTAAAGTACTTCGATGGTTTTTTGAAAAACTATCGAAGAAGATTTCTTTTGAATTCTAACCGTCTTTTTTTGAAAAACTATCGAAGGTCTGCTCCTTTTGAAAACCAAAAACTATCGAGCATTCTTTGTTGGAAAAACTATCGAGAATTAAAATAAAGGAAAAATTAATTCTCTCCGATAGATTTCTCTTTATATTTCAAAAACTATCGAAATGTCTTTTAGATGGTTTTTCTTTTCCCTTGCAAAAACTATCGAAATAAGACTTCGATGGTTTTCATTTAGAACTTAGAAAAACTATCAAATTTCTTAAAATCGATATTTTTGCTTCTGTCCAAATTTTAAAACCTGTTCTGTTTTAAAAACTCAGACTTTTTAATTTTCTGTCAAGTTTTAATTTGAATAAACTTTTTCAAATTTACCAAAATCAATTGTTAACAGAAAATTTACAATTTTCTTAGAATAAAATCAACTAAATATGATCAAATGATATTAATCAATTAAAATCCAATAAATTATGTTGCATTAATCTACATTGTTAAAAACAAAGTAAATTAATTCAAATTAAATAGATGCTTAAATATTTAGAACAAATATTAGCACATAAATAATTTTTACAATTAATAACCAATTAAATGCCAGAAGATACATCATCCATAATTATGACATAAAATTAGTACAATAATCCTAACTAAGAGAATTGCTCCAGAAAATAAATTCACGAGTCCTAAGGATATGGAAATTCTTAAACTCATGTATTCACTAGGACTATCTGCAGTTACTGACTTCTAATCAAAATCAATTAGAAAGATTTAATATCCCAAGTTCACCAACCAGCTTTGAAAAAGTGGATTCATCAAGCGGTTTAGTAAAGATGTCTGCAATTTGTTCCTCTGTGGGTACAAAGTGTAACTCCACAGTTCCATTCATGACATGCTCTCGGATAAAATGATACCTGATGTCGATGTGCTTCGTCCTCGACTGTTGCACTGGGTTGTTGGAGATTGCTATGGCACTTGTGTTGTCGCAAAATATTGGAATCTTTGTCAACAAAAGCCCATAGTCCCGGAGTTGGTTTCTCATCCACAAGATCTGAGCACAGCAGCTACTAGCAGCAATGTATTCAGCCTCAGCTGTTGATGTGGACACTGAATGCTGCTTCTTGCTATACGAGGAAACTAACCTTCTTCCAAGAAACTGACAGCTTCCTGAAGTACTCTTCCGATCAATCTTACAACCTGCAAAATCTGAGTCTGTGTATCCAATAAGATCAAATCTTGTATCTTTAGGGTACCAAATTCCAAGATTTGGGGTCCCCTTAAGATATCTAAATATTCGCTTAACAGCTATTAGATGAGATTCTTTAGGATCAGACTGAAATCTAGCACACAAGCATGTTGCAAACATTATATCTGGTCTACTTGCAGTGAGATAAAGTAATGAGCCTATCATACCTCTATAGCCTGTGATGTCAACCTTCTTACCAGTTTCATCCTTATCAAGCTTAGTGGCAGTTGGCATAGGAGTCTTTGATGTAGATGAGTCTTCCATTTGATACTTCTTAAGAAGATATTTGATGTACTTGGACTGACAAATGAATATTCCATCTTGCCTTTGATACACTTGCAGTCCAAGAAAGAATGACAATTCACCCATCATGCTCATTTCATATCGACTTTGCATTAACTTAGCAAATCTCTTGCATAGATCATCATTAGTATAACCAAATATTATGTCATCAACATATACTTGCACCAATATCAAATCATTTTTTTGCTTTTTATAAAAGAGAGTTTTGTCTACAACACCTCTTGTAAAATCATTTTCAAGTAAGAATTCAGAGAGAGTGTCATACCATGTCCTTGGAGCTTGTTTGAGTCCATAGAGAGCTTTGAATAGAAAGTACACAAAGTCTGCCAGTTTTGAATCCTCAAAACCTGGAGGTTGTTCCACATACACTTCTTCTTCTAACTCCCCGTTCAGAAAAGCACTCTTCACATCCATTTGATATACTTTGTAATTGGAATGTGCTGCAAATGCCAGAAACATTCCGATGGCCTCAAGTCTTGCTACTGGTGCATAGGTTTCATCATAATCTATACCCTCTTCTTGAGAGTAACCTTTAGCAACCAGTCTGGCTTTGTTTCTCGTTTCAATGCCATCTTCGTCCAACTTATTTCTGAATACCCATCTTGTTCCAATAACAGATTTTCCTTTAGGCCTGGGTACCAGCTTCCAAACTTTCTACCTTTCAAACTGATTGAGTTCCTCTTGCATTGCAATCACCCAATCTGGATCATCTAGAGCATATTCAACTTTCTTAGGTTCTGTTTCTGAAAGAAACCCAGAATAGTGACATTCATTTTGTGATGTTCTCCTAGTTCTCACTCCTGTGTCCGGATCACCAATGATCAAGTGAAAGGGATGATCTCTATTTCATACCCTTTGTCTTGGCAGATGCGATCTTGATGATTCTCCTTATTCAAAATGTTGTGGAGTGTGACTAGCTGATCCTTCTCCTGCTCCCCCTGAGTTGTTGACGGTATGATCTGTTGACCCTGTTGATTGACTGGTGGATCCAGTAGTAGTTTGAGTATGTCCACCACTATCACCACTTGGTCCAGAATCATTATCATTATCATTATTATTAATAACTGTAACAACTTCAGGTTCTTCTTCATTGTCAGAGAGATCTCCTGATAGATTTTCAAATACCAAGGATTCAGAGTTCTCTCTTGTTTGCAGTCCTGGTCTTTTGGGGTCGTCAAATGTTACATTAAAGCTTTCCAACACCTTCTTATCTTCAATCATATATACCATGTAAGCCTTAGATTCCAGAGAATAGCCCAGAAAAATGCCTTCATCTGCTTTGGAATCAAACTTGCCAAGATGTTCTCCATCTTTAAGTACAAAGGACTTTGCACCAAACACATGAAAGTACTTCAGTGTTGGTTTCTTGTTGGCCATTAACTCATACAGAGTCTTTTCATGATCTTTGTTGATCAGGGTTCAATTCTGAGTGTAGCAAGCTGTATTCACTGCTTCAGCCCAAAAGTAAGTGGGAAGTTTTGATTCATTCAACATGGTCCTTGCTGCTTCAACCATGGTCCTGTTCTTCCTTTCCACTACTTCATTCTGTTGAGGAGTTCTTGGTGCTGAATACTGTCTTGATATTCCTTTCTCTGAGCAAAAATCATTAAGAACTGCATTCTTGAATTCAGTTCCATTGTCTGATCTGATTGTCCGCACAGGTAGCTTAGCTTCCACTTCTATCTTCTTGATGTGATCAATGATTAGTTGTGTTGTTTCATCCTTTGACTGAAAGAACAACACCCACGTGTACTTGGAGTAGTCATCCACCATCACCAATACATATCTTTTTCTTGAAAGTGACATAACATTGACTGGACCAAATAAATCCATATGAATCAGTTGTAATGGTTCAGCAATGCTTGTCATTCCTTTGCTTCTATGTGATGCTTTCTTCGACTTCCCCTTTTCACATGCTTCACATATTCCCTCCTGATTGAATTCCATCAGGGGCAACCCTCTCACCAACTCTCTCTTTACCAAAGAGTTCATAGTTTTGAAGTTCAAGTGTGAGAGCTTCTTATGCCATAGCCAACTTTGTTCTGAAGATGCCTTACTGTAGAAACATGTAACTTCTCCTTCACTGGTAGAACTTAAGTCAGTTATAAAAAAAATTCATTTTCTTACTCCCAGTAGAGCAAGCTTCGCATCCTTCCTGTTAGTGATCAAGCACTTGTCCTTTCTGAAATCTACATTGTAGCCTTTATCACAGAACTGACTGATACTTAGAAGATTGTGCTTCAATCCTTCAACAAGAGAGATGTTTTCAATGATGACATTCCCAATTTTCAATTTACCATATCCCGTAGTGAATCCTTTGTTGTCATCTCCAAAGGTTACAATCGGGCCGGTCTTCTTAACCACCTCTGTAAGCAGGGACTCTTCACCTGTCATGTGTCTAGAACAGCCACTATCCAGAATCCACACAACCTTTGAGATTTTAACCTTACCCTGCAATCACAGATCGATTAAGCGGACTTTGGTACCCAAAATTGTTTGGGTCCTGAAGGTTTAGATACTTTAACAGGAGTAACATTCAATTTAGTCTTACCCTGTTTGATATTCATAGTATCTGTGGATTTAACATTAACAGTGTTTTTGCTACTATCATTCATCAACTTAAAATAAGCATGCATGATGTTGTATGTACATAGAAAACACTCTTTCTTTCCACAGGGTTCATGAAGATCAGGCATGTCAGACATGTTATGCATTTCAGAAGTATTAACAGTTTCTACTTTAACCTTTTTACATGCATGTGTAAGGTGTCCAGCAGAATTACAGATAGTGCACAACTTCCTAGATGCAATGGGAGAATATGGAACAATTTCCTGATTAACAACATTCTTTTTCCCATTCCTGTTCTTTTTAGCCTTGATAACCTTATTGCCTATATCAGTTTTAGGTAATCCAGTTTTTACTGACTTCCTTGGCAACTTAGTATTTACCTCTTTTTCCTTCAATAAATCCTCCTCAAGCAATTCTTTTCTTATGAAAAGATCATCCTCATTGAAAAGTGGTGGAAATGGCTTAACAAAAACTGGACAATTAACATTCTTAAGAACATGTGGAGTATTCCTTTTGACAGTTGGAGGTGTCACAGGGAATTCCACTATCTTCTTACCAGCTTTCTTGTTGTAGTCAAATCCTATAGCAGTTTTATTCCCTATGGTCTGAGTATCAATGATATCCTTAGCAATTAGGGCGGAATTCTTAAAAGCATTCAGTTTCAAATCTAACTCTGAAATCTGCTTCCTGAGGATAGTCTCTGTCTCATCATTACACTTGACCTTGTTTTCTAAGTACACATTCTTGTGCTTAAGATCTTCTAATGTGACAGCTACAAGCTCTAGTTCTTCATTTTTAGATTCTAGATTTTTAATCTTAAGAACTAGTTTAGCACTTTCCATTTCTGATGCTAGCATGCTTGTGTGTACATTAAACAATTCTACACTAAGATCTTGCACAGTTTTCTTGTACTCAGAATTAGACATGTCAATTGTTGTTAAGATAGGTACCTGAGATAATTGCGGTGATTCCTCTGAAGAGTCAGCCATTAGGGCAACATTTACATACTCTTCCTCTTCATCCGAATCAGTATCATCCCAGTGTTTTCCCTCTGCTATGTAAGCTTTCCCTTTCTGCTTTCCAGAGAATGCCTCCAGTTGTTGTTTAAGCTTGGCATTCTCTTTATTCAACTCATCATAAGAATCCTTCTTCTCATAGACATCTTTCTTGTCTCTTGCTTGACGAGGCTTCCGACATTCGGTGGCGAAATGCCCTAACTCATTGCAGTTGTAGCATCTTGATTTGCTTCTATCAATCATGCCAGTCTTGTAGCCTCCATTAAAGCCAGTCCCTGGTGAATACTTGCTCTTCTGGAATCTGTTGGTTGAGCCCTTGAACTTATACTTAGGGTTTCTCTTGAAACGAATGTGGCTAAACTTTGCAGCTAAGTACGCCATGGTTTTGTCTTCCATCTGCTCAAGCTCTTCTAGGGTGTAGTAATCACTTTCATCAACACCCAGATTCAAAGAATCCATTTCAGCTTCTATAATCACCTCATTTCCAGCTCTAGGGGTTTGAACCTGAATATCAGAAGTTGTTGGTTCATCCACTACAAGTGTTGCTGATCTCACAAGTGCATTTTGCTTGTTGTCCACTGTCCCTGGTCCGTAGATTATCACTCGTTGTTCTTGCTCCATCTCACAAGTCTTCAACTTGCCATAGATCATCTCTAATGACATCTTTGTGAAGTCAATTCTTTCCCTTATGGATGAGGAATTGTGTTCTACATGATGGGGCAGTGTCATCATGAACTTCTTGTTTGTTTCTCTCAGTGGATAGGTCTTCCCTTTCATTGCCAATTCATTAAGAAGCTTAGTATATTTCTCAAAGACCTGAGTTATACTTTCTCCTGGAAGAGACCTAAAAGCTTCGTACTGAGAAGTCAGGATGTCCAATCTGTTTTCCTGCACGTCTTCAGTTCCTTCCATTATCAAGTTTATGGTATCCCACATATGTTTCCCGCTTGTACAGTTCATCAACTGATAGCTCATTTCCTTGTCTGCGGAGTCTGCCAATATCAACATCAAGCCTGTATCCAATCGAATCAGTTATTTGTCAGAATCTGTGTATTCAGTGATATCCTTAGGTTGGGTTCCTTGAGGAATTCTGGTACCATCAGGAGCTGTAGATTCACTAACTGGTTTCATTGGTACAAACGGTCCGTTCTCTAATACGCCAATATACAACGGATTAGATGCCTTGATAAATAACAGCATCTTCATCTTCCACAAACCGAAATCATCTCTTGTAAACGGGGGAACTTTAATACCAGCAGTTGTCTTTGGAGCACTCATGGTTTCTGAAATTTCAAATTGTTTAAAATTCAAGAAATTCCAATTAAATGAAAAATTTTGAAAGTTAAAAAATTTGCTTCGAATTTTCAAGCTACGTTTGATTTTGGTCTCATTCACCGGATCTGATTCGTATGTCAATCAAGTAGCTCTGATACCAATTGTTAGGTCCAAATTATCGTAGAAGGGGGTTGAATACAGTACTTACAAATAATTCAATTTCGTTCGCGGATAAATCATTCAGTTCAACTACGAAATCAAATACACCAAATCAAACCAAGAGTCGGGGAATATATCTTTTTATAAATATAAACCTCGAGGGGTGCTACAATTTCTAATCCGTAGATTAGCTTCAATGAGTTTAAGGTTACAAAAATTCAATACAATGATAAAATTCTGAGCACTATTAATTTCTCTGATTTTCTCCGGCTCAAACTTCTCTCTCAGTAATGTCTCTGTGATTTTCCTTAACAGAAGACACTTCTTCTCTCTTAGTAATTATAGACTTTTTAGAAAATCTATCGAACCTCAAATATTCAAATATTCTTGGTCGTTGGATCTTCATCAACCTGACAACAAAGTCACTTCACCACCTGCTTCTCCAAATTGAAAACTATCGAATCTTCAAAAAGAATTTATCATTCGATAGTTTTTATTTAAAAACTATCGAAAGTCAAATTCTTTTATAATAGAATTCTGATTGTTTTCTTTAATCACATTCGATGGTTTTCTAAATAGAAAAACCATCGAAATCTTTTCTTGTCCTTGACCTTTTAGAAAAGCTTCTGTACTTCAGGGTGTTTCAGTTTTAGACTGTATCAATTTCTTCTGAGACGATAAAACAACTTGATCTTTTTAAGTACCGTCAACTAGTGCAACTGGTCTGGTTCACAGATGAATAGCACTTGATCAATTCTTCTATGTCTTCAATTCAATGCTGCTGATAAGTCCTTTGTCGATCTGGTTGCTTCAAATAAATCACTGGAATCCTGTGGTACTAACCCTAAATCATTCACATATTTTTGTAGTCTTGAAAGTCTTGTTTCTTTTGCTGTCACTGAGGCTTGAACATTTTCATGAACTTCTTTCCGTGACCTGTTTACGGACTTCAAGAATATATACCATATTTTGATTTTTTGAGTTTACCTTTTCTTCTTTGATTCTGGATTCCTGTGCTTCTGTTAATATTATTGTCTGTCTTGTCCTTTGTTGAGTTGCAGTTATCTCTTTTACATCTTATGTTATATTATGCTTTACACTCTATCACTTGAACAAGAAGCTGCCTTAGAAAGATTGAAAGCTGAGAAAGCAGAAAGAGATGCCAGGCAAGCTGAGAAGGAAACTCACCAAGCAGTTCTGAGGAGTGAAAAGCTAAAGAGATTCAAGATGTATAATGAAGCAAGGAAGAAGAAGATGATTGATTTGGCACAGAAACAAGGAAAATATTGGGAGGTAGCTTACAACACTTTCTGCGGAGTTGAATACGGCTTAGAAGTCAACGACAATGCTGAGGTGGAAGTTATCATTCAAGATATAAGAAGTGCAAATTAAGAAAATGATACTTACTTCACTGCATTGAGACATTCTCTGATCTTTCTGAAAGCCGGGGTTAAAGCAAATGGTGCCTGGAACATACTGATCAATTTTATTGACAAAGGTACATTTGTGATTTCCACTAAGTTTTTCGAACATAGAACATTTACAGAACTACAGGTGATGCTCATCAAGGTCCAGAGAACCACAAGGCTAAATGAACTGCTCCATGAGCATGTTAAGGAACTCTTGATGAAGGTCAGTCAAGAGATTACTGAAGATCCTCCTATGGTTAGATTCATGACGAATGACTTGTTCAGAATCTGCTATCTGACGGAGGACAAACTGAGAGATTATCCAAATAACTATCTAATATCAGTTGAGAAGTATCTTACATCTACTAGATTCACATCAACGGAGAAGGACAAAGCAGCAGACATTCTAAGAAGATATCTGATGGAGAATGTTCCCTATTATAGGAAGAGAGTGGAGAGAGGATTGGAAGTGCATACCAGACTACCAAACATGCCAAGGCAGAACAAGAAAGATGTTAGTATTTCATGGGTATGGACTGGAGTGGGTCAAGAGGTTGAGTACATTGGAAGACACATCAAAGGAGCAATCCTTAAACCTGGAGAACCACTGCACTATCCTTCTGTGATTGATTATCAAGCTGCTAACTCCAATCCAATGTTTGAAGAAGGTGAGATTGAGATGGACTGAAGACTTGAAACAAAGAACACAAGAACTATCTGCTCAGACTAGAGGAGCAACTTCATTGTAAAAAGTTTTAATGTTCTTTGAATTTTGAAATCTGGAAATGTATATATTTAATCCAGAATGCATTTAATATTATAAATTTGTCTTACTTTAATTAGTTTCATGTTTCCTTAGTTAGTTGAGTTATCCTCGAGGTATTTGCTTGTCGAACTCTAACAATCAAATAGGGGGAGATTGTAAAGCATAATGTAACATAAGATGTAACAGAGATAACTACAACTCAACAAAGGACAAGGCATACAGTAATATTAACAGAAGCACAGGAATCCAGAAGTAAAGAAGAAAAGATAAACTCAAAAAATCAAAATATGGTATGTATTCTTGAAGTCCGTAAACAGGTCACGGAAAGAAGTTCATTAATATGTTCAAGCCTCTGTGACAAATAAAGAAACAAGACTTTCAAGACTGCAGAAGTATTTGAATGATTTAGAGTTAGTACCATAGGATTCCAGTGATTTAATTGAAGCAACCAGAACGACAAAAGACTTATCAACGACATTGAATTGAAGACATGGAAGTATTGATCGAATGTTAGTCATCTGTGAACCAGACCAGTTGCACTAGTTGTCAGCACCTAAATGATCAAGATGTTTATCGTCTCGGAAGAAGTTGATTTAAGTCTAAATCTGAAACATCCTGAGAATGAAAAGAATATTACAAGGTATGTTTAGGTTTAAATAGAGATACAATATAATTGCTGAAAAGGAAGGAAATCTTCAAGGGTCAAAGTGCATAAGGAAAACATTCGATAGTTTTCTTTTAGGAAAAACTATCGAAATTGATCAAGTAGATTTGAAACAAAAACCATCAAAGAAGTAATTCTTCATTCGATAGATTTTATTTAAAATCTATCGAAGGAAGAATTAGTTAATTCCTTCGATAGTTTTTATTAGAAGGAGCAGGTGAAAAGTATGTCGCTTTGTCAGGTTGATTGGGGAATTGGACGGCCAGGATTGACTTGATTTTGGTTCGATAGTTTTTCAAACTAAGTCTACAAAAACGAGCATGAAGACAGTGTCTTCTTCAGTTGGTTGGCAGATGATCATTTTACACAGAAGAATTTAAGAGCTCAAGAACTTTGACAGAAGAAAATTTACAGTACCTTAATTTTTATTGTTTGTATTGATTACGTTAACCTGAACTCATTGAAGCTAATCTACGGATTATATTTGTAGCACCCCTCGCGGTTTATATTTATAAAACGATATATTCCTCGACTCGTGTTTTGATTTGGTGCATTTGATTTCGTATGAGAACTGAAAGAATTATACGCGAACGAAATTAAATAATTTGTGAGTATCGTATTCAACCCCCCCCCCCCCCCCCTCTACGATACTTTGGACCTAACAGTGATACTTTTGGAAAATGAGTAGATTTTGTTAGATTTTTTTTAATATAAAAGGCAATCAACTAGTTACTATTTTTATATTATTTTATTATTTATTAAATATAGTATTAAAATAGCTTTTAAAATAAATAAATAAGGACTGCACCTCATATTTTTGGAAAACATATATTTTAGTGATAACAAATAGAAAAGGTAATATGTTTTAATTTAAAGATAATTGTCATGATATTTTTGGAAAAGGAGTAGATTTTGTTTGGAAAAATAATATCAATATCTTTATATATATATATATATATATATATATATATATAAAGGAAAATCCACGGGAGCTCTAGAATAGCTCGATTCATATTTATCTAATTTTCTAGAGCTCCTCAATTTTAATTCAATAAAATTAAATTTCCTCATTTACATTCGAATTTTTAGGGAAGACATTCCTTATTTACACTCAAATTTTCAGGAAAGATGATGAATATATAAAAGTCAATCCTATTTAAAATTTAATTAAACAAATATTACCATTTTTTTCTCAACTAACTTAAATCTTAATATTACCTTTTTTTTCTAAACTAACTTAAATCATATTTAAGTTTTAATATATTTTTCTAGAGTTTCACTATTTTAATTCAATTCAAATATTTAGGGAAGACAATAAATATAGAATCACTCCATTCATATTTATCTATTTTTCTAGAGCTCTTCTATTTTAAATATTTAAAATCAAAACTTCCTTATTTATGTCCTATTTTTTAGAGGAAAAAAATTGAAACCTTTTAATATTTATTTTTATAACTCCTATTATAAAAAACAAGTCCTTTTAAAATCTTTACTAACGGAGGAAACTAAATATAATATTTTAATATTCACCAAGATTTTTTATTAGAAAATATCTCCTTTACAAATAGAGAAAACTAAATATACAATTTTAATATTTTTCTAAATTTTTTATTTATAAATATACTTACTAACATAGCAAACTAAATATATTATCTTAATATTCTCCTGAAAGTCAATGTTTAAAATTTTAAAAAATGTTAAATATTAATATTTTCCTTTCTACTATCTTCTACTATCTTCTAATTAAGAACATTGAATATATTATATTCATATTTTCTTAAACTTCTTCTACAAGTTTAATTTATTTACTATTTCACAGAACGTTAACTTTTTTAAATCGATTTATGTATCATATAAATTCTTCCTTCTGCAAATTCTCTCTTCTGACTTCTTCTATTCTCTTTTGTTGTGCTAATTTCTTTTTGTTCTTTTAATTTTGCTCTACAAACTATTTTGTTTTTTTTTCTCCGTGATGTCTTCTTTTGGGTTTTTGTTTGCTGACCCTTGCTATGTACGTGATTATTTTCGTTTAATTATATAAATTCAAAACTAACAAGGTTGCTTGATCATGCAGATTCAAACAATATATGCACGTGATGCACAACCTAGGTAATACCACACCTTCCAGATACATAAAATTCCTATATCTGTGCACACCATGAAATTTTATGTGTGTCTTTTTATCATAAACGTTTATTTAGTATTAGATTAAATAGGGTTTGTTAGGTCCTGATAGGTTTGTAGAAGGGGGGTTGAATACAAACAATACTGTTTAATCGAATTTGTTCGTTATAAGATATAACAAACCTAGAATAAAACAAACCTAGAATAAATTCGACATGAATTTATCTATTTTTGTAATAAAAAGGATCGAATACTAAAAATTAGTTCGATATAATTTCTAGGGATTATGATCCGCTAGATTGTCAAAGCAGTACAAGTGATACAATTCTTATGGATTAAATGTTAAGAACAAGTCAAGAATTAAATCACTGATGATTTTGAACTTCTACAGTTGAACAAGTAAAGGCAGAAGTAAATGATAGAATGTTTCTGTGTTCTTCTGTCTTGAATTTCTTTTGTGTTGATGTAATGATGTGTACTGTCTAATGATCACATTAGTATTTAAACCAAATGTTTTGATCACTTCTCCACACGCCATTTCATTTAACAGAATTTGTATTAGGAAGACAATCGGGAAGACTGTCTTTTGTCTTGGGAAGACTTTCGGGAAGACAACCATTGGCTTAGGAAGACTATCGGGAAGACAAGCTATTTGGCCTAGGAAGACAATCGGAAAGACTTAATTCTAAGTCTTCCTAGTTAAAAAACTAAGTCTTCCTAGTTCATTTCTATTCTATTTTAAATAATTATCAAAGTAAATTATGTATTAAATTAATTCTTTACAAAATTAATTTAATAAATAATTTACTAAGTAATAATAATTATTTAGAAGAGGATAAATATAATTACTTGTCTCCACAATTAATTCTTGAACCACTAAAACTTAGATGAAGAAATAACATTTTTCGAACGTTGACACTCAATGTACTGTCTGGTTCATGAGTGACTAACGACAATGTCTGTTCTTCAGATGTTTGACTTTAAGCAGTGATCCACTTCCTTTTCTTTCTTGAACTCTGTAACCTGTATCTTTGCTGTCACCTCTTGAAATCTCTGTCACTTTAATAAATCCACAAAGATTGAATACTTCACTGAGGCTTGATCAATAAATTGAACTTCTTTCAATGTAGAATTACTTCAAGTCTGTAGATGACTTTAATCTTCATTCTTTGACAGATATTATCTTCTAAGATTCCTATGACATTTGATTTTTATTATTTACTTATTACATCTTAATTAAAGTTGAGTAGAATCCTCGGTGTTTACAAATAGGCCTATACATATGCCTTTCAGGGTTCTAGATTTGTTAATATTTTAATAATTTGATTTTACATGTCTCTTTTGAAAAAAATAACACATATTAAGAAAAAATTTGGTTGGATAAAGTTTTCCAACTAATACTCTTAATAAATACATTGAAAAAAGGGAACAGTGTTAAGTTTGGAAAAAGTCAAATCTACCAAACAATAAACATCTTCTTTGCCTTGTCCCATTTGCTTCCTTGCTTCATCCTAACATCCAATCTCCTCTCCTTAACATGAATACTATGAAGACGTTGTTTGTCTTCATGTTCAGCCTTTTGAATTTTCAGCTTCTGAGATATAATGTCGGAGACCTTGGCATTCTCATCTTCTTTTCTCTTGAGATCTGCTTGCTATTTATTTAGCTCTTTCTGAAACAAAGGATCAGGTGTATAAAATCAGCTTCATCCTCCCAATCATCAAAGTTGGCCGCCTCCTCATCCTCCTCCTCGCCAATGGGTTCTTCAGGAATGGTCTTCTCCAGATCACCAGATGTATCAAATTGGAAATCATCCTGTTCACCATGGTAGTAGTAGTCATCATCAAAAACAGACTCCTCCAATGATTATGTACCCTTTCCTTTATCTTTTCCTCCTCCAGAAGCTTCTCCAGCTTCTCTATTTCCTCCTTTCTTCTCCCCCTTAGTTGAGGAATCCTCTACAGATTTAATAGTAGCAACTTCAGGATTCACCTCACTAGTTCTCCTTATCTCTCCTCTTTCTCTTGTATCTCCTCCATTTCCTCCTTCATCAGCATCATCCTCATCATCATCATCATCTCCCTCAAAGAATGTTCTTTGTTCAATTGTAGGTTGATGTGAATTCTTTATCATGTTGTACAAGTACTTCATCCCTTCATTCAGATGCTCCATTCCTCCTTCAATCCTCGATATCCTTTCTTCATTAAACCTTTGATTTTCATCAGTTGTTTGCAGAATAAAGTCCACCTTGGTAGAAATGGCAGCAATCTCCTTGACACTCTCTGATATCTGAGCATTTGACTTTGTAAGATCAGAGATGTCTGAAGCCACTAGTATTTGAGATTGTTGGATGACATTCAGCTTCGGGAGTAGAGTACTCTTCAATCCTTGCAAATCATCCTTAACAGTACCCAGCTGATTAGTTACAGAGGTGGAAGATTGTTCAACCACTTGTGCTTTGAGAAGGTTGTTTTCAGCCTGGGTTTCTTGTAACTGTTTCTGTAGAGCAACTAATTGGGTTAACAACAAAGCAGTGTTTATGTCAGTGTGTGCACTCACCTCAATTTCTCTCAGTGGTGTTTCACTCAACTCACGTGCTTGTGTATTACTCCGTGTTTGACTCTCATCTCTCACAACTAGCTGTCTCTCTAAGTTCTCAGATGATGTACCTGCAATAGAAATCACCCTAGCCCCTTCAAGAGAGGTCAATGGTGGTGCAATGGGAGTTCGCAAATCCCAATCCCTGGTTGAGTCTGTCAAAATATTTGACATTGTAAACTGAATTGCTTTAGTGACAGACTTACCTGGTTGCCTTTCACTTTCACCAGTATAAACTGCGAGTGAAAAATCCCTTAGGGGACCCAGAGATGTTCCCTCTGGGAGGGGAGAAAATGATTCTATTAATGGTGGCGAAGAATCGGATTTTCCCTCTGATGCCTGTGAAGGCACTTCTACCGTGACTATGGTAGGTACTGTATCAAAATCAAAATTAAAGTGATCTCCTAGCAAAGTGTCCTGAGTATCATCTATTGGTATGTCTTCTCCCATTATGAGTAATGGAAGAGTGCTTGACTCAGTACAAGATGCCAAGGCCCTATGGCGAATTTCAATAGATTCATCCTGTTGAGAGGATGTCTCCAGAGACTGTTCAGTGGCCATATCAATGTCCTTATCCTGTTGAGAGGATAAGGATGGGCTTACAGATGCCTCCCTATAGGTTTTTCTTTTCTTTAGTGGTGGAGACAGAGTTGTGGGAACAGTCAATGTAGTTTCTTCTCTAACACTCCTTTGACTGGTTTGTAAATTAAGCTCAGGTTGTTGGTTAGAAGTGTTTGACTCTCTGTTTGGCTCTATGACCTGTGATAGAGATTGTGGTTCTACAACCTCTTGGTCAGCCCTACCAACCACTTGGGTTTCAATCAAAGTACCAGAAGAAGAAGATCCAGGGTTAGGAATAACTACCTGTAGTGGAACTGGATGTGGCTGAGGAACTTGTTCACCAAAGATTGGAAGATTAATGAATTGACTCATCAATGGTGAAACAAGAACAGGTGTGTTTAGAAATTTGAGTGAGCAGTCCAGTCTGGTGTAGAATTTGGAATCAGTGGTTTGGGAGGTTTCAAATCTGGCATTCCTAAACAGCTCTACCTGCTCAGCAGTAAGTAGATGATTTATGATAAGAGTGAGAAAGCGAGGGTACCAACACTTCACTTTCACATGATTATCAAAATCTCTCATAGAGTGAGCAGGTCTGTTGATCATAAAATTCCAAAGAATCTCACCAAAATTTAATGTACGATCAAATACAATAGCATAAGCAATATATTGATTAAGACTGGTAATGCCATGAAAATTTGTTTTTGTGCAATTACCAAAGACTCTTGCTATTGTATCAAAGAATAGATCCCATTCCCTAATAAGAAAACTTTTTGACAATTTAACCATTTATAAGGGACCCTGATAATGAATATTCACAAAGAACTGTGATAACTCATCATCAGAAGGTAAGGGATCAAACCTGTCCTTGGGAAACTGTAAAACATCATAAAACATTTCTAAAGTGACTGTATATTGCTAGTTTAAAATATTGAACGTAAAAGATTTTGAATCCTCAGCAATAACAACATTGGAACACAGAAAACGCAATGGATCAATTTTTAAAAGTGCAGAGGCACATATAGCATGACTAACACAAGTCTGACTATTCAAAAACTGAATCCATGGTTTAAATCGTTCAACCTTACACTTAGACAGATCAAAATACCCAATATAGTTGTTTAAAACAAGTTCAAAATTAGGATCCATTTATAAAACAAGAAATTTTAATTAATTTAAAATAAAATTAGAATTTTAGGGATTTTTAGAATTAATCAAAATTAATTAAAATCCACAAAATCAAAATTTTACCAAAAATTAATCAATATTTAATTTTTATCCTAAATTCGAACTTAACACTTTGAAATCAAGAAACAAAACTTGGGTAAATGATTCACAAAAGCACACACTCAGTTCAATAACACAGAAATTAACACTTGATCACCAAAACAAACAAGAATCACTTAAACAAATAAAAAACACACAAGTCGAAATGAAAAAGAAAAAAAATTTAACAACAATTCGACTTAGGATGCTTGAATTCGAAAGAAAAGAACTAATTTGCTAAGTAATAACTTGAGCAATGATTGTGATTAAAGCAAAGAATTCTGCAGAAGTTTGAGAGAATTCGAATGGGGGAATAAAAAAAACTGATAAGAAAAAAAAATGAACTGCGTGTATGTATTTATATATGTATTTAACTGCTAAAATAAAACAATTAGAAGACAACTGAACAGTTTTTGAAAAAAGACTTGGGAAGACAATCAGGAAGACTTAAAATAGTTTTCCCGGTAGTCTTCCTAGTACAAACCAGATTGTCTTCTAAAAAATAAAACAGAAAAAAAAACGAAAATTAAATAAATAAAAGTAAGTCTTCCCGATAGTCTTCTAAGAGTAAAAGGCTGGGAAGACTTAGAAAAAGACTTAAAATAAAAAGAAAAAAAGAAAAAAAGAAAAAGAAAATAATCTAAGTCTTCGTGGTAGTCTTCCTAGTGTAAAAACTGGGAAGTCTTAGAGAATAACTTAGAAAAATCTAATTTATTTACAGAAAATGCAAGGAAAGATAATAAATATGCACAGAATTAAATAAAAATGCATGAAAAATATTTACAAGTCTAGAAAAATTCATAGAAAAATCCACAAATTCTAGAAAAATATGCAAAAACCTATAGAAGTGAAATAAATTAATATAAACCTGTAGAAAATTCAAACAACAATATATAAAATCTGAAACTCATCTAAATAATTCTAAATAATTACATTTTCAATAAAAATACATTTCTCCACCTAAAAAATATGAGAAAAATATTTTTAAATAAAATATATTATTCAGAAATATTTAAATTAACAAGCTTTTAAGAACAAGTGAGAATAGGCAATGAATATCACTTAATATCAACAAGAGAAAAATGATTTTAGAAAAAAACAAACATGACAGAGATATTATTAATCACTAAGACTGTTCAACATACCCAACTTACCAACTAACCTGGTAAATGTGGATTCGTCAACAGATTTAGTGAATATATCTGCAGTTTGTTCTTCTGTGGGTATAAAGTGTAACTCCACAGTTCCATTCATGACATGTTCTCTGATAAAATGATACCTGATATCAATGGGCTTCGTTCTCGAGTGCTGAACAGGGTTGTTGGAGATTGATATGGCACTTGTATTATCACATAAAATGGGAATTTTGTCCAATTCAAAGCCATAGTCCTTCAATTGATTCCTTATCCATAAGATCTGAGCACAGCAGCTTCCAGCAGCAATATATTCAGCTTCTGTTGTTGAATTGGAAATTGTTTGTTGTTTCTTGCTATACCAGGAAATCAATCTACCTACTAGGAATTGACAACTCCCAGAGGTACTCTTTCTATCAACAACACTACCTGCATAATCAGAATCTGTATATCCAACAAGATTAAAACCAGAATCTTTAGGGTACCAGATACCTAAATTAGGTGTACCCTTAAGATATCTCAAGATTCTTTTAACAGCAACGAGATGTAAATCTCTAGGGTCCGCTTGGAACCTTGCACACAAGCATGTAGCATACATAATATCTGGTCTACTTGTAGTAAGATAGAGTAAGGAGCCAATCATACCTCTGTAGCTTGTAACATCTACCTTGATAGAATTATCACAAGCTCCAAGTTTGACAGCTGTTGAAGATGGAGTCCTTGCTGATGTTGAATCCTCCATGTGATACTTCTTGAGGAGTTCTTTGAGATACTTGGATTGACAAATAAATATTACATTTGACCTTTGACTTACTTGTAATCCAAGAAAGAACTTCAGCTCACCCATCATACTCATTTCAAACTTACTTTGCATTAGCTTAGCAAATCTCTTACAGAGATCATCATTAGTAGACCCAAATATGATGTCATCCACATAGACTTGGACTAATATCATATCACTTTTGTGTTTCTTTGAAAAAAGAGTTTTGTCTATGATACCTCTAACAAAACCATTTTCTAAAAGAAAACCAGAGAGAGTGTCATACCATTTTCTTGGGGCTTGTTTGAGACCATAGATAGCCTTGAAGAGAAAGTACACAAAGTCCAGCAACTCCTGATTTTCAAAGCCAGGGGCTGTTCCACATACACTTCTTCATCCAGCTCACCATTCAGGAATGCACTCTTAACATCAATTAGATAGACTTTCAAATCGGAGTAAGCTGCAAATGCTAAGAACATCCTGATGGCCTCAAGCCTAGCCACTGGTGCATAGGTTTCATCATAATCAATGCCTTCAGCTTGTGAATACCCTTGAGCAACCAGTCTTTCCTTGTTCCTTGTACAATTCCATCCTCGTGTAGCTTGTTTCTGTATACCCATCTTGTACCAACTACTTTCTTGTTCTTTGGTCTGGGTACCAGCTTCCAGACTTGCTGTTGTTCAAATTGATTGAGTTCATCTTGCATAGCAATCACCCAATCAGGATCAGTCAGTGCTTCCTCAGTCTTATTTGGCTCCATCTCAGATCGAAACCCTGAATAGTGACATTCATTCTGAGTAGCACTTATAGTTTTAACTCCAACATCTGGATCACCAATGATCAGCTCAAAGGGATGAGCTCTATTCCATACAATTTGTCTTGGAAGATTTGATCTTGATGATTCGCCTTGAAATTCATTTTGATGTTGTGAGTGACTAGATGATCCTTCATTTCCTCCCCCTGAGTTGTTGCTTGATTGCCTTGATGATTCTTCTCCAGTGTTAGTGGTATCTCCATTGTTACCAATGTTTCCACCACCACCACCATGATCGTTATCATCATTATTATCTTCATTTCCAGTAACAACCTCAGGTGGAGCTTCATCATCTGATTCTGAGTCTGGCAAGTTATCAAACTTCAGTTCTTCAGACGAATCTTCAGTTTGGATACTAGGGAGCTTAGTGTCATCAAATGTAACATTGACACTTTCCTTCACATGGTGACCATCAATCAAGTACACCCTGTAAGATCTTCTGAAATAACCAATAAAAATAGCTTCTTGTGCCTTGGCCTCAAACTTGCCACGTTTCACATTGTCATCCTTAAGCACAAAGCATTTTTCTCCAAATACATGAAAGTATTTGAGAGTTGGTTTCTTGTTGTTCATGATCTCATAAGGAGTCTTCATTAAGTCCTTATTGATTAACGTTCGATTCTGATTATAACAAGCAGTATTCACAGCTTCAGCCCAAAAGTACATTGGAAGTCTTGATTCACTTAACATAGTCCTAGCAGCTTCAATCAATGTACGATTCTTCCTTTACACCACTCCATTCTGTTGAGGAGTTCTAGGGGCAGAATACAGTCTTGTTATTCTTTTATCTGCACAAAAGTCATTTAGGACTGTATTCTTGAATTCAGTTACATTATCTGACCTTATAGCTCTAACAGGGAATCTAGAATCCAGCTCAATCAACTTTATATGATCAATCACCATCTGTGGGATCTCATCCTTGGAATGTAGGAATAAAACCCATGTGTATTTGGAATAGTCATCAACAATCACAAGTGCATATTGTTTCTTTGACATGGACATCACATTAACTGGACCAAACAAATCCATGTGCAGTAGCTGATGTGGTTCAGTTATTGATGATGTGTCAGTGCCCTTATGAGAAGCTTTCTTTGACTTTCCTTTCTGACATGCCTCACACAGTGCTTCCTGTGTAAATTCCATCTGAGGCAAACCTCTCACCAATTCCCTCTTGACTAGAGAGTTCATGGTTTTGAAGTTAAGGTGAGACATCTTCTTGTGCCATAGACAACTCTCATCTGATGAAGCTTTAGCATAAAAACAAGTAACTTCATCTTTGGATCCAGAGTGCAGATCAGCTATGAACAAATCACCTTTCCTTACTCCTTGAAGAGCAGGCTTTACATTCTTCTTGTGAAGGATCCGACATCTATCTTTCTCAAAGGAAACAGCATATCCTCTGTCACAGAAATGACTGATGCTGAGAAGATTGAACTTCAGACCTTCCACAATAGATACATCTTGAATGATAACATTTCCAAACTTCAAACAACCATATCCTCTGGTAATACCCTTGCTGTTATCTCCAAAGGTAACTCCTGAGCCAGCTTTCTCAACCACATTTGATAGCAGGGCTCTATCTCCGGTCATATGCCTTGAACAACCACTGTCCAGAACCCACATAACACGGTTTACCTGTTCCATACCCTGCAGTATGAAATTGATTAGTCCTTCCTCGGAACCCAAACTTGATTGGGTCCAGCATATTTAGAGAACTGGACTTTGTCAGGCAAAACAACATTTTTAACTTTAACTACTTCAGCCTCTTTAACAAAAGAGCGTTTCCATTTATAGCCAGCCTTAACCCATTTCTGAGTAGGCTTAGGGATAAATGGATCCACTCTAGTCTTTGGAGGACTAGTAGTCTTAGATCTAACATGCTTCTTATTATTAACATGTTGACGTGGAGCAGTCTTATTATCAGATACATGCTTACGATTAAAATAAGCATACATAACATTGAAAGCACAAGACATGCAATTAACCACACCACATGCTTTATGAGAAAGATTAACAATAGACATGTTGGTTCTACAGTTGTTTTGATCCACTTTATGGATGTCTGACTTAGTCTCTGTTGCTGAAACAACTTTGACTGGTTTCTCAGACATACACTTGTTGGACTGAACAAGTTCAAAAGCAAGATCCTCAATACGCATCTCCTCTTGAATAATGATAGAATTTTCATTCAGAGGTCCTGCCAAGGATTCTTTAAAGAAAGGTGTTTCAATACCCTTAAGCACATATGATACACCCCTTTCTTCAGCACTGACTTTATTAGGGGTGTTTATGCTTAATTCTCCAATAGACTAATTATAGTCATACCATATTCCTACAGTATGACCAATACTTTGTTTATTGATGATTTCTTTAGCAGTCTTACAAGAGTTATAGTAAGCATTAGCCTTGACCTTAAGTTCACTGATCTGATCCTTAAGAATGGTTTCCAGTTGAATATAACATTTAACCCTATTCTCAAGAAATGTTATTTTCTTAGTTAGTTCATCCTGATTAACATGCACAAGTTTTAATTCTTTTACCTCCTTTTCAATAGTTGTGTTCAAAAGAATTATTCTATCATTTTCTCTACGTGCACATGAAACAGTAGTACTAAGATGATAGATCATTTCAGTATCAGTAAACTTTACCTCTGACATGAATGATGATGAAGTGCTTGCCTCATTTGCCATTAAAGCTAGGTTTCCAATTTCACCTGCTTCTTCATCACTATCAGTATCATCCCAACTCTTTCCTTCGGCAACATAAGCTTTCCCAATCTTAATCTTCTTGCTAGAATCAAATGAGTTCCTTCTCACTTGCTTTGGCTTTTTACATTCTGTAGCAAAGTGACCCAACTCATTACAATTGTAGCACCTGATTGTGCTTCTTTCCACGGTTCCAGTTTTATAGCCACCCCTTGTGCTATTTGTAGATGAAGAACCACCTCTCTGAAACCTGGGCTTGAACTTAAGATTGGGATTCCTTCTGAATCTGAATTTGCCAAACTTTCTCACTATCATTGCCAAGTCACCATCCTCCAGCTGATCAAGTTCTTCCAAAGAATAGAAGTCACCACCAGATTGATCAATGGATGTTAAGCCATATTCAGCATCAATAGCATCCATGTCAGAACTGGAAGGTTGAACAACCTTCACTTCCAGTTTCTGTGGGACTTCTGTTGCCAATGCAGTAGAAGTACTAGCTATCTTTCCAGTTCCATAAATCTCCTTTTGCTGAATCTGCTCCAGCTCATAGGTCTTCAGAACACCATACAGTTTTTCCAAGGAAATCTCTCCAAGATCTCTTGCTTCTCTGATTGTAGAAATTTTGTGCTCCAAATGAGATGGAAGTGTCAGGAGGAACTTCTTGTTAATCTCCTTGATAGTATAGTGCTTTCCATTGAGATTCAGATCATTTATCAATTTATTGTATCTCTCAAAAACCTCAGAGATACCTTCACCAGGGTTTGATCTGAAATGCTCATATGAACGGGTGAGAATTTCCAACTTATTCTCTCTGACTTCCTATGTCCCCTCATTGATTATCTCTATTGTGTCCCAAATGTGTTTAGCAGTAACACAGTTTAGAACATGATTATGCATGATAGGATCAAGACAATCAACCAGTATCAACTGTAAACAGGCATATAGGGTAGCATCCTCTTTTTCATCAGCTGTGTAGTCCTTGGGATCCTTAGGGTACATCCTAGCAGCTCTAGTTATAACATTGTTCTCTATCTGCTCTTCCTCCACAATCATAGGAAGTTTAGGACCATTTTTCAGCACACCAAGATATTTAACATTCGCCATTTGAAGAAACAGGAGCATCTTCTTCTTCCACGTAGGATAATGCTCCTTACTGAACATGGGAATCTTTACTGTACCAACTTTCTGAGTTGTAGACATTTTTGAGATTTTTAATGAATAATAAGAATTTCAGAGTTTAAGAAAAAATCACAAAAAATGGATCTTTGATTAGTATATCAATCAAAATGCTCTGATGTCAATTGTTAGGTCCTGATAAGTTTGTAGAAGGGGGGTTGAATACAAACAATACCGTTTAATCGAATTTGTTCATTGTAAGATATAACAATTTATGAACAAATTAATGCGGAAAAAACTGAAACAATATTCAAGTTAAATATAACTTATATTAAACTTGAGGAGTGTGACAATTTGATCACAGATTACAAAGTTCTTGATAAAACAAACCTAGAATAAATTCGACATGAATTTATCTATTTTTGTAATAAAAAGGATGAATACTAAAAAGTAGTTCGATATCATTTCTAGGGATTATGATCCGCTAGATTATAAAATCAGTACAAGTGATACAATTCTTATGGATTAAATGTTAAGAACAAGTCAAGAATTAAATCACTGATGATTTTGAACTTCGACAGTTGAAGAAGTAAAGGCAGAAGTAAATGATAGAATGTTTCTGTGTTCTTCTGTCTTGAATTTCTTTTGTGTTGATGTAATGATGTGTACTGTCCAATGATCACATTAGTATTTAAACCAAATGTTTTGATCACTTCTCCACGCGCCATTTCATTTAACAGAATTTATATTAGGAAGACAATCGGAAAGACTATCTTTTGGCTTGGGAAGACTTTCGGGAAGACAGCCATTGGCTTAGGAAGACTATCGGGAAGACAAGCTATTTGGCCTAGGAAGACAATCGGGAAGGCTTAATTCTAAGTCTTCCTAGTTAAAAAACTAAGTCTTCCTAGTTCATTTCTATTCTATTTTAAATAATTATCAAAGTAAATTATGTATTAAATTAATTCTTTACAAAATTAATTTAATAAATAATTTACTAAGTAATAACAATTATTTAGAAGAGAATAAATATAATTACTTGTCTCCACAATTAATTCTTGAACCACTAAAACTTAGATGAAGAAATAACATTTTTCGAACGTTGACACTCAATGTACTGTCTGGTTCATGAGTGACTAACGACAATGTCCGTTCTTCATCTGTTTGACTTTAAGCAGTGATCCACTTCCTTTTCTTTCTTGAACTCTGTAACCTGTATCTTTGCCGTCACCTCTTGAAATCTCTGTCACTTTAATAAATCCACTGAGATTGAATACTTCACTGCGGCTTGATCAATAAATTGAACTTCTTTCAATGTAGAATTACTTCAAGTCTGTAGATGACTTTAAGCTTCATTCTTTGACAGATATTATCTTCTGAGATTCCTGTGACATTTGATTTTTATTATTTACTTATTACATCTCAATTAAAGTTGAGTAGAATCCTCTGTGTTTACAAATAGGCCTATACATATGCCTTTCAGGGTTCTAGATTTGTTAATGTTGCCCAGTAATAAACAATTGTAGAAGGGGGGTTGAATACAATTGTATAAGATTCTCGACTTATCAAAGTATATATCACAAATATGAAAGAATAATAACATCTTTATTAATTCTGATATAAAACTGTTACAAAACTCTCTCAAGAAATTCTGATGTTCTTGAGAGTTGCTAGTTTACAAAAACTCTCTCAAGAAATTCTGATGTTCTTGAGAGCTGCTAGGTTACAAAAACTCTCTCAAGAAATTCTGATGTTCTTGAGAGCTGCTAGTTTACAAAAACTCTCTCAAGAAATTCTGATGTTCTTGAGAGCTGCTAGGTTACAAAGATACTCGTGTATGTGATCGTTATGTTCACCCTCTCTGTCTGTCACATAAATCGAAACCTAAACTGTGTTTATATACTACACAGCTTCTCTATCAATTACATGATAAGTCCTAATCAATAACAAAGATTGAAACATATCCTAAATTGATAGCTGCATTTCTACAAACCAGGAACCGACAGAATAATCTTCCTTAATTTAACTAGACTCCAAATATAACTCGAAGTAGGAATCCTGATCAGCTTCCAGTCCTGATGATCAATCCTGATCCCAGTCCTGATAATCATCCTGATCCTGACGATCATGCAATCCTGATGACTATGCATTTACTGATGACGTCAGCAATCCTGATCAGTTGAGTCTAGATCCTGACGATCATTGAATCCTGATCTAACAATCTCCCCCAATCTTATACTTTGTGAAATAAAGTATAGATTCCTAAGATTCAATGATGTCAAAAACATATTTAAAAAATGTACAAATAACAGCAGCAACTTATCTGTTTAAATTCTTTGATAGAACAGATTCATCTTCAAGAAGTTGGATAACAAATTTTCTTCTTTTTCTTCAAGAATTTGAATCAATCTTTCCTTAAGATTTCTGAGTTCTTCATCTTCCTCATTAATCTGATAGATAGCTGCTCTGAGATTTTGTATGGAGCTTCTTTGTAGACTGTGCTCTTCAAGCAAAAGATAAGCAATTTCCTTCCCATCAGGATTGAGAGTAAGTTGAGTCATGCCAAAAGTTACTTCTTTAACAGCAGTGCCCCTTTGCATTTCCACATCTTGACCTCTTTGATTTAAGTATATGGGAGTATAATTACCATTGAAATTTCTATTTCCATCCAGTCTTCTTCTTATTGTTGACAAAACCATGTCACTCCACACTTTGCACACTTTATTCTTCCATCTTAACAGATAATGAACATATTCCAGTTCCTGTGTAGTTTTCATCAGCAAATCTTGAATGGACAGAATCTTCACACTACCATCTTTCATGAAGTACATAAGCTTTTCTTTCTTTTCAATACCATCATGACAATCTATAACTATATCAATAGCTAATAAATTTTTCAGGTCTTCAGAAGTTAAAGTACCTCCAATTTCAGTCAAGGAGTAAGGATCAACATATGACATATTCAGATATTCAGCATCTATGTGTCCAATACCTCCTCTTGAATTACTTGACAATTGCTTCAGATTTGAAAACATTCGTAGCCAGAGTGCTTTTGATCTAACCATATCAGACAAATCAACAACACTTGAAGCACTTGTTATAATTCCTCCATTCTGAAAATTGATAGGTGTGTTACACCTCAGTGTACTTATGTGTTTTCACTTCTTATCTTTCTCTTTTTCAAAAGCATAGCTTCTTTCTAGTAAAGATTCTCGTCTGCTTGGATTTCTCCACAATCTTCTGTTTGAGAGTTTAAGCCTATGTACATAGAGATTGAAATCTCTATTTGTTCTTCTTGTGATTTCTCTTCTTCTGGCTTCTTCTTCTTCATCCACTTCCTTGTTGTGAGAATCAACCACAGTAGATAAGAATAACAAATCAATCTCTTGCAGAATTTCAGATTCATCAGGATCTTGAACATTGTCAGGAACAATATCAGGATTAGAATCTTCAATTTGATTTGTATTGCAGAGAATTAATTGTCTTGGCCTTCTTCTCAATTCAGGTTCTTCTTCAATAAATTCCTTGTCTTCCTTCTCAATGATGTCCTTGATAACAGGATCTATTAGATTTTGTGAAGTTTCAGGAATTTCTTCAATTAATAAACCTCTAGACCTTGTCTGTCTAGGCACTGTTTGAGTTGAAGAACTTATTCTATTTCTTCTAGCACCTCTCCTACCTCTGCCTCTTCTTCCTCTAGCAGAAGCAGGGTTATTAAAGTTTTTCATCATTTCTCTCTGTTGTCTTAAGAATTCTTCATGTGAGAGATCAGGATAGTCTTCACTTGCTATAGAGAGTGCTTTTCTTGCAAATAATTGTTGAACTCTTTTATCAGTGTGATAGAGAGTAACAATTCTACCATCTTTAGTAGTAAACTTCTGGAATAGATTTGATGCATCTTCAGGATTATCAATAATCATATCTTCATCACCTTCAGGAATTGTAGCAAGAGTCTGTTCATGACCAGGCTTCAGGATTTGATCACCTGTCGGGATTTGTTCTTCCGTCAGGATCTGAGATTGCACCAATGTTCTTACTGTCTTAACTCCAGAATCAGAAACATGAGTTGACTGCGTTGTTTGACTTTGATAAGTTTGAATTGTCTTCATAACAGCAGCATCAGAGGTTTCTCCTTGTAGAATCTTGTCACCACCATCATTTCCAGTATCATCATCATTATTTCTCAATACTAGACCAGGTGTACATTTTGTCTGACTTACCTTCTCCCCCTTTTTGACATCAGTATTTGACAATAAATTCAAAATTAAGGCAAGAGAGGTTTGAATGTCAGTTACCTTTGTATCAAGAGAATCAATCTTGTTGTTGATTGAAGACTGTTCAGTAATGATTGACTTAACTTGGGATTCCACTAATCTGAGTTGAAGAGCAGTAGGCACCTTTGTAAAGCTTTGAGAAATATCAGTCCTCACTTTCTCAGTAGAATCTTTGACAGAATCTATTTCATGTTTCAGGCTTTTGGATAAAAGAGTAGTAGCCTTCAAATGATTCTTCAAATCTTCATTCTGAATCAACTTAGCAGCATTATACGCATGATCCAATGCATAGGGATAGCTTACAGATTCATCAGATCTATACCATTCATTTTCCCATTGATGCATTTTCAGCTGCTCAGCAAGATCAATCTCAGAAGGAACATAAAAGTCTTGTCTTAAGTCCTTTCTAGTATTAGCCTTGCCAGCCATGAATGTGCTTGATGAACCAAAGTTAGTTCCAAGACTAGATTTTAAAACTCTGGCAAGCTGATCCTTCTCTTCATTATTATCATCATCACTATCATCAGAATCATCACCATCAGTATCATGAGTAACATCAGGATCAGAAATAGCAATACCTTTCAATTTATCCTGTGAATCTATGATAGGATGGTTCATTGGTCGTGATCTTAGTGGCTGTATAAGAATTGGCTCAGCATCAGGAGCACCACTATTATCAGAATGAACACCGTCAGGATTTGATAAGCTTGCATCAGTATATGTTACCAATGGTTCTTGTGTAGCATGAGGTTCTGAAGCTGCTTCAACACTTTGAGTTGGAGGTTCTTGTGTGCTTCCCTCATTGACAGTGTCTTTGACCAATCTTTTACTAGAAGTTGTAGCTTTGCCTGCATCTTCACTTTGAGAAGATGGTTCTTGTGTGGCTGGAATGTTGATGTCTTCACTCTCCCTTTGAGAAAATGTTTCTTGTGGGACCATTCCAATAGCTAAGCCTTCACCCAAACTTTGATTGAGTGGTTCTTGTGTGGCAGGATCTTCAGTCTGAGCTGCTGAATCACTTTGAGATTCAGGTTCTTGTGGGCTAGATCCTTTCAGCTTCTTTTGTCTCTTGAAAACTATCTCTGCTGCTTTCTTTTTCTTCTCCAAGGGATGTGAAAATCCAAGATTTGAAGCAGTCTCAGCAACCTTCTCCCATGAAATTTCAACAATCTTTGCAGTTGGAGAGGCTTTTGCTGGAGAGTCTGAGATATAGACAATTTTTGGTTGTGCATCAGGAATACCAACATCAGGATTTGCTAGAGCATCAGGAGTAGATGACTCATCAGGATTTGATGTCTGAATATCAATATCCTTCATTTGCACCTTCAAAGGAATATGATACATGCTTTTCGATAATGTCCTTTTCTTCTGTGGCTTTGATGAAGGTGCCACAGCTTCAGTAGCAGTATCAGCAACTTCCTTGATTATCTTAAATTTAGAGGAAATTGGCAAGTCATCTTCAGAATCAGTTTCATCCCTTAATACCAATTTTCTCTTCACAGAAACAGCCTCAGTCACCTTCTCGGCTTTCTTCTGAACCAGGACCCCTTGTACACCGCCTTGTTTCTTCTTTGTAGTGAGTGGTGTAGAGAAAAAATCCTTTGAACCTGATTGTCTTCCAGACACATCAATTCTAGCTGATTTCTTTGCTTGTACAACTAAAGTCTTTTGAGAGACAGTAGAGGTGGTTGTGAACTGTTTAGACTGTTTAGGTGGCATGCTGAGGTCAGGAACAAGGTGTGATTGGCCTTGCCCCATAGCATTAGAAAGTAATTCATAATAAGTAGGCATTTTCTGATGTACGAAAAACCTAACCTCATCAGGAATAAAAGAATTACCAATAAAACCATTTGTCTTATCACTATTGACTAAAGACTTAATATTATTCTCAGTAATTCTACAGATTGGTAGAACTACATCATCCTCAAAAACAACATTAGGACATAAGTGATTAAATATCAACTGTAAAAATCTAAGAAAACAGACAGAACCTAACTTATCTGATTTCCTATCACTTAAAGCTTTTAAGATAAAAGACCCATAATCAAACACTGTAGAATCGATAAGAGAATACCCAATTTTGAGAGATCCTGATGGAAGAGCATCAAAATTTGATGTCTTGTTCAGGAAACAGTGACTGATCGTATCAAAGAAAAAATTCCATTCCTTCTTCAGCTTTGTCCTAAAGAGATTTCCATACCTCTTTACTTCCCCATTGTAACCTAATTTTGTAACAAACTCAAAAAGAGTCGAGTCTGAAACATTATTAGGAACAGAATCACCAAGAACAGGCAAATGTAATGCTTCCTCCACGATTGCAGGAGTCACGTAGTGAGTAACCCCATCATATTCAAAACTCATCAGGATTGAGTCATAATGCCCTTTGTCAAAAGTAACCGAGTTCCAAACCTGCATGATTGACTTAAAAGAAACACGTGCAGTTTCCGTTAAAGCAAACTTCAATGGGCTTGAAGCTAGAAAATCTTGGATAATGTGAAACTCAGAAGGCAAATCCTGATGATTCAGAATAGCTACAAAATTATTAGTGACAAAAGTAACACCACTAACCACAGTTTGTTTGTTAATGAATGATGAAGACGCCATTTAAACAATAGAGAAAGCTTGAGAATTGAGATTTAGAAAATACGGTTCTTGAGCAGAGAGAAAGAAAGAAGATGAAAAAATGATGAAAAGAGAGTAATCAGAAATTTAGCAAATCAAATGTATTTTGTTAAAACAAAATATTACTCTCAATGACAGGTGGCAAATTATGATTTGTGCAAAAATGATTAGTGGACAAATTATGTGCATAATTAAACATAACTGCACCGCTTTTTATGTGTATCTATATGTATATATCTATCAGTGTGACACACGCACACATACAGTTGTCCAACCAAAACTCAAACGATTCTCATCAGATACTGACGAAAAATCTGGCACAAATTAAGCAATGAAATACTGACCTGTACATCAGGGTTGACCAGTTGACTTCCTGTCAGGATAGAGTCCTATCAGGATTTGATCAAAAATACATACCTTTCTGAATGACCATCAGGATTTGACAGTCATCAGGATTTCTTCTCTGTATCTTTTCTCAGAAATTCTCAAAGTTCATCATTCCAAGTTCATTCACCAACTTATTGAAAGTAGCTTCAGGTAGTGGCTTGGTGAATATATCAGCTAGTTGTTGATCAGTAGGAACAAAGTGAAGTTCAATTGTTCCTTCCAGAACCTGTTCTCTTATGAAATGATATCTAATATTGATGTGTTTAGTAAGAGAATGTTGAACTGGATTTCCTGTCATTGCAATAGCACTTTGGTTATCACAATAAATAGGGATTTTTGAGTATGACAGGCCATAATCTAACAACTGATTTCTCATCCACATTATCTGAGCACAGCAACTTCCTGCAGCAATGTACTCAGCTTCTGCTGTTGAAGTAGAGATAGACTTTTGCTTTTTACTGAACCATGAAACTAGTCTACCACCCAAAAACTGACAGCTTCCTGAAGTACTTTTCCTGTCTATTTTGCATCCTGCAAAATCAGCATCTGAATAACCACACAAACCAAAACCTGATTCCCTTGCATACCAAAGACCAAGAGAAGGAGTGCCTTTGAGATATCTGAAAATTCTTTTAACTGCAATCAGATGAGGTTCCCTAGGTTTTTCTTGAAATCTTGCACACGGACAGGTTGCAAACATGATATCTGGTCTACTTGAAGTGAGATACAATAAAGAGCCAATCATTCATCTGTAGTGAGTTACATCTACCTCAGTACCTTGATCAGGATCAAGTTTGGTAGTTGTAGCAATGGGAGTACTTTCAGTAGCACAATCTTGCATGTTAAACCTTTTTAGCAAATTCTTTGTGTATTTTGACTGATTGATGAAAATGCCATCATCAGTCTGTTTAAATTGAAGACCAAGAAAATAACTCATTTCTCCCATCATGCTCATTTGATATCTTGACTGCATAAGCTTAGAAAACTTTTCACACGGCTTATTGTTTGTTGACCCAAAAATGATATCATCAACATAAATCTGAACTAACAGCAAATCCTTACCATGATTCAAATAGAACAAAGTTTTGTCAATAGTACCTCTTTTGAAACCACTTTCCAATAAGAATTGAGCTAAGGTTTCATACCATGCTCTTGGAGCTTGCTTTAGTCCATAAAGTGCCTTATCCAATCTATAAACATGATTTGGATATTTAGGATCAATGAAACCAGGAGGTTGTTGAACATATACTTCTTCCTCCAGTTCACCATTTAAGAAAGCACTTTTCACATCCATCTGGAAAACCTTGAATTTCTTATGAGCTGCATATGCCAGAAAGATCCTGATGGCCTCTAGTCTTGCAACAGGAGCAAAAGTTTCATCATAGTCAATTCCTTCTTGTTGAGAATACCCCTTTGCAACTAGTCTTTCTTTGTTTCTGATAATTACACCATCTGAATCAGTCTTATTTTTGAAAATCCATTTAGTACCAACAATAGATCTGTTCTTTGGTCTTGGTACCAGTTTCCAGACTTCATTCCTTTCAAATTCATTCAATTCTTCTTGCATTGCAGTAACCCAATCAGCATCTTTAAGTGCATCTTCAACTTTCTTTGGCTCCTCTTTTGACAGAAAGTTATTATATAAACATTCATTTTGAGTTGCACTTCTTGTCTGAACACCTGCATCAGGATCCCTAATTATCAAATCAGGAGATTGACTTGCAGTCCATTTCCTTGTTGGTGGTAAGTCATTCTTTGATGTAGATGCTCCCCCTGGATTTGTGTTATCTTGATTAGAAGAATTTGATTCATTAGAAGCTCCCCCTGAAATATTACTATCTCCTCCTGATGAACTATCAGGATTGTCACTTGAATCAGTATCTGAAGAATCTTGTCCTGATGATTGAATAGACTCTGAATTAGTAGCAGTTTGTTGTTGCTCCCCCTTAACATGTGAATCATCAGTAGCACCATTAGTAATTGATGTGACATCAGGATTTGATGGATCATCAGGATTTGGTGACCCATCAGTATCTGATGAATTGACAGGATCTGATTCATTTCCTTCAGGTTCCTTGGTAGCTTCATTTTCAAAAATCAAACTATCATGTGAGTCTTCATTCAATCCAATTATCTTCTTATCATCAAAAGATACATGTATTGACTCCATGACAGTTCTTGTTCTCAAGTTAAAAACTCTAAAGGCTCTTGATGCAGGATAGCCTAAGAAAATTCCCTCATCAGCCTTTGTTTCAAACTTTCCTAGCTGTTAAGGATGAGTTCTGAGAACAAAACATTTACAGCCAAACACATGCAGATGCTTCAAACTTGGTTTCTTCTCCTTGAGAGATTGATAAGGAGTAACACCATGTCTGTTTATCAAGGTGAGATTTTGAGTATAGCATGCTGTGTTGACTGCTTCTGCCCAGAAATATATAGGTAATTTAGCTTCTTCCAACATAGTTCTGCCAGCTTCAATAAGAGTTCTATTTTTCCTTTCAACTACTCCATTTTGCTGAGGTGTGCCAGGAGCAGAGAATTGTTGAATTATTCCTTTGTATTTGTAGAATTCTTCCATTTTTGAATTCTTGAACTCAGTACCATTATCACTTCTCAGAATCTTGACTTTGTGCTTTGTGGTTGTCTCAATCATTCTTACAAGATCCAACAGTATTTCAGGAGTTTCATCTTTTCTGTGCAGAAAATACACCTAGGTGAATCTAGAATATTCATCAACAATTACAAGAGTGTACCTTTTCTTACTGATGGTCATAATGTTGACTGGTCCAAATAGATCAAGATGCAGCATGTGATATGGTTCTTCAATAGAGGATTCTGATTTACTCTGGAATGATATCCTTCTTTGTTTAGCCTTTTGACAAGCATCAAAGAGTCCATCAGGAGCATACAAAACTTTAGGTAATCCTCTCACTAAATCTTTCTTAACCAACTCATTGATATTGCTGAAGTTGAGATGAGAAAGCTTCTTGTGCCAATTCCAACTTTCATCTACTGATGCTTTACTGATTAGACGTGTAGGGGAGTCATCAGTATTTGAGAGAATGTTGGCTTCATATATGTTACCATGCCTGTAGCCAGTCAGTGCTATCTTTCCTATTTCTTTGCTGACTACTTCACAATGTGTGGAATAGAAGTTGACATGATAACCTCTGTCAGTGATTTGACTAATACTCAACAAGTTGTGTTTTAGTCCCTTCACTAGAGCTACTTGTTCAATGATGACATTTCCAATTATTATATTGCCATATCCCAAAGTTTGTCCAATGTTGCCATCTCCATAAGACACAGTTGGGCCAGCTTTTTCCTCATATTCTGATAACAGGGCCTTGTTTCCAGTCATGTGCACAGAGCATCCATTATCCATGACTAACACATTTTTCCTTTTTCCCTACAATCATAATAGAAACACACTAGTTAAAACATTTAGGAACCCATACTTGTTGGGTTCCTTTTCCATGCAATTTATTAATTTTAGCAGCAGAAGACTTTTTGACTTTAGCAGTCCTGACAAGATTTACTTCATCAGGATTTGCTTTGTCAGTATCAGTATTAACAAAAGCATGCTTCACATTGACATTCTTAAGGCTACCAGAATTTGCACTATTTTTAAACTTAGGCAATGGATCATAAAAGTTATAGTACAAATCATGATATTCTACACAAGTATAAATAGAATGCCATATACTACCACAATGAAAACAGGACTTCTGTGGTTTATAAAATACTGATCTACTCCTGACATCAGAAATAGGAATTTCAGTACTTTTCTTTAAACTCTTTTTACAATCAATGGCAAGATGGTTAGAGTTACCACAGGTAAAACAACATTTCCTAGGTGCATTTGGGATATAATTATAGCCATTCTCTTTATTGATCCCAATTTTACCATTCCTGTTTCTCTTAACAGTAGCTTCCTTCTTCTTATCTGTAACCTCACAGATTTTATCCTTGAGTTGTTTATGAGACAGTAAACCTAGATTCTTAGTATCTTTACTTTTGACAGGTTTAGACTTAATAACTTTAACACTTTGATCAGAAGTAGATCCCTTTTCAAAAGTTGAATTGGAATCCTTACCAAAAACAAAATTAACAGGAGTAATCTTAGATTTGGCTTTCTCTATAACATGTCTATAGGTTTTTGGACTAACTGTCTCATCAACAACAATTTTCTCTTTCAATTTCTTATCTTCATCTTACTTATATCCTAGACATTCTTTCCAATTCTTAGAGGTATTAATCTCATGAAATTTTCTACCAGAATCTGTCCAGGTCCTGATTTTATCATTAGCATATTCTAAATTGTAGGAATTTATGGATGAGCGGAAGCGTGATATAACAATTATTCTGTAAAAACCATATATCGCACATATAGAAAAAACATATAAAATCTAGAGCGAGGGGAATCGTAACCATACCTTGCAAATCGAAGCTTTAAAATCGATGGTAGTAAGCAGTTGCTCCTCAGAGTGTGAAGCACTCTACCGGTATCCACCAAGAATTTTCCTTCGATGAATTCTTCAAAAAACTCTAACACCTTTTAGAGAGAAAAAGAGAGAGAGATGGAGGCTAGCTCCTTTTCTAGGTTTTTCACAAAAACAAGTTGTGCCTTAGAATGAACTATCTCATTCTATTTATAGGGCTTTCTTAGGGTTTTAATAATATATCTTTATATATATATATATATATATATATATATATATATATATATATATTAACCCCACATTTCTAAAATGCTTTAATAATGATTAAAACTATTTTAATCATTATTTCTTTTTCTAAACTATTTAGAAAATAATTCTTCCTCTCTCATAATTTAAATCTTTTCATCAAAGAAAATATTCTATTATGGTGTGACCCTGTAGGTTCAATATTAAGCCGGTAGTAGAAATAAATAATAATAAACTTTTATTTATTATTTATATGAATTCTAATAATTAACTGATTAATTATATTTATTCTACATCGTGAGTGATGCTTCTCAACATATCACGACTATCCGGATAATATGAATTCACTGCTTAGAATACCAAGAACCTGTCAGTGACTAGTTTCAGTACAATCAATTCCTTCTACCCTGCAATATCCCGATTAAATACAAGGCATGGATCTCGTGTCAGGCCTATCAAATTTAATCATATGATTTCTTATTCATAATGCTAAGTTCATATTAATGCAAATTAGAAACTCCTTTCTAATTTCATACACTCTGGCCAGAGATTCCAGAACTCGCATACTAAGAATAACATGGGATATTCTCTTCATTTACTGGAAGGGGTAGATCCTTTATTGACGTTAACTATCTCCATACACAAATCCCTATGCCCAGAATAGACCTAATGGATGTCCTTGAGACTAAGGACTAATCCAAAACATAGTTCATTATATACAAGATAACTCTAACGATCTCAAGTCTAAGGACACTTGTACAACTATCACTCAGTGAATAACTATTGACACGTGAGTAAACTCCATTAGTTATTCAACTTATCGAGTTATGTTCAATAAACTTATTCCATAACAAGCACCTACATACTAGCTATAGTGTCACCACACAAATGCCTATGAGAACAGACATCCTCCTGACGGGAGCAAGCATAGTATGTACCAATCTTTGCGGATTCACCAACTTCCGATTAGTTATCCTATGATCAGGAACTGTTTAAGTCTAGAGTTATCATCTTCTAGATCTCACTATTATAATCTCATTATAATTCTAGAAGCTTTACTCTAAACTATGGAACATCTTATTTAAAACACTTTAAATAGATAAAACCCGTAATAAAAACAAAACAAGTCTTTTATTAACATAAAATAAGAATACAAGAAAGTTCTTCCTAACTCATCATACATGATTGGATTTAGGACAAACACTTTCACTTTTCTAGTAAAGTGCATTTGAGTTTCATCTCTAAATACATGTGTTTGGCATTATCACATTCTATATGTACTTTTTGCATATGAGAAAATTCAGCTTCTAGATGCTCATTCCTTTTCCTAAGTTCAGACATCTCAGATAAGATTCTAGAATTCTCAGAAGTTTGACTTCTAAAGCTAATATGCAATGATTTTAGAAAACGTCTTAATTCAGAAGCATTATCAATATCAAAATCAAAGACAATATTTAATACCTTATCATCAGGAATAGCAGTATCATCAGTATTGGCCATTAAAGCATAGTTGACCACCTCAGTATCAGATTCTGAGGAAGAGTCCATCCAATCCTTGCTTGATGTGATGAGTGCCTTTGTCTTCTTGCACTCAGAAGCAAAGTGACCCATACCATTACACTTGTTGCATCTAACCTTTGACTTGTCAAATTTGCTACCCTTGCTTTCCTTTTTGATATGCTTGTCTTTGTCTGTATTGAAGGTCCTTTTCTGGAAGTTGACTTGTCTTCTAGCCTTCCTGAACTTCATCTTTTTGAAGCTTCTGACAATAATAGCAACCATCTCTTCCATGTCTGAATTAGAAGAGTCAACATCAGTATTGGCATCAGGATTGCCATCAGTACCTGATGAAGAGTCATCAGGATCTGACTCAACTATTCTTGATTTTCTTCTAGAGACCTTCATAGCTTTTCCTTCTGATTTAGCCTCTACATTCAAGGCAATGATCTTTGCCTTGCTGCTTTTCTTATTCTTTCTCTATTGAACCTCAAGATCATGGGTTCTTAACATTCCATATACTTCATCAAGAGACATAGTGTTGAGATCATACTGATGTCTAATGATCGAGGTATGTGTATCCCATTCTTCAGGTAAAGCTCTTAGAAACTTGGTGTTAGAATCTTTAGTTTCATATTCCTTGTCAACTAAAGATAAACTGTTCAGGAGTGTAAGAAATCTATCATATAAATCAGTCAAGCTCTCATCAGGTTTAGCATCGAATTGTTCATTTCCTTGAATCAAAAGAGCCCTTCTGTTTTTCTTGACAGATGCAGATCCCTGGCATTGAGTTTCCAAGGTATCCCAGATTTCTTTTGCAAACTTGAATGCAATCACTCTGTTGGACATGACAGCATCAAGACTACTGTGCAGGATGTTCTTTATCTTTGGTTCCCTCAGTACATGAGCTTTTTCTTCTGGAGTCCATTCACTCTTTGCCTTGACCACATAGTGTTTAGGTACAGTTTCTGTTCATTCTATAATCCTCGTAGGAATATATGGTCCATCACGAATCATGTCCAAGTAGTCAGGATCCATAGCCTCCAGGTACATCAGCATCTTTACCTTCCATGTTGGATATTCTGATTTCTTCAGAATGGGAATTGTCATACTTTCATACTTGGTTGTCGACATCTTAGATCGTATCTGATTAAATTTAAATCAGTCTACTCTGATACCAATTGTTGCCCAGTAATAAACAATTGTAGAAAGGGGGTTGAATACAATTGTATAAGATTCTCGACTTATCAAAGTATATATCACAAATATGAAAGAATAATAACAGCTTTATTAATTCTGATATAAAACTATTACAAAACTCTCTCAAGAAATTCTGATGTTCTTGAGAGCTGCTAGTTTACAAAAACTCTCTCAAGAAATTCTGATGTTCTTGAGAGCTGCTAGGTTACAAAAACTCTCTCAAGAAATTCTGATGTTCTTGAGAGCTGCTAGTTTACAAAAACTCTCTCAAGAAATTCTGATGTTCTTGAGAGCTGCTAGGTTACAAAGATACTCGTGTATGTGATCGTTATGTTCACCCTCTCTGTCTGTCACATAAATTGAAACCTAAACAGTGTTTATATACTACACAGCTTCTCTATCAATTACATGATAAGTCCTAATCAATAACAAAGATTGAAACATATCCTAAATTGATAGTTGCATTCCTACAAACCAGGAACCGACAGAATAATCTTCCTTATTTAACTAGACTCCAAATATAACTCGAAGTAGGAATCCTGATCAGCTTCCAGTCCTGATGATCAATCCTGATCCATGTCCTGATATTCATCCTGATCCTGACGATCATGCAATCCTGATGACTATGCATTTACTGATGACGTCAGCAATCCTGATCAGTTGAGTCTAGATCCTGACGATCATTGAATCCTGATTAACAGTTAATATTTTAATAATTTGATTTTATATGTCTCTTTTGAAAAAATAACACATATTAAGAAAAAAATTGGTTGGATAAAGTTTTCCAACTAATACCCTTAATAAATACATTGAAAAAAGGGAACAGTGTTAAGTTTGGAAAAAGTCAAATCTACCAAACAATAAATGTAGGGATAGTTTTGTAAAACTATCCTTAAATTTGTATTGAAATAAGTGAGGAACATGTAATATGAGACAATTTTTTTTCAAAGAGACATGTATAATGGGACGGAAGGATAGTTTAGTATTTGGTTATGTAGGATGAAGCCGATAATGGGCTCGGGCTCGGCTCATCTTCAAGGATTGAAGCCGTATTAATTTTTTTTATTCTTTTTTCAGCTAAGCTCATGGATAGTTCCTATGGACTTATTAGTGAACAAATAAAATCAAACACGTGATTTGAGTTGTGGATCATAAGAAACATGATCAAGGTAATTCTATGCTATTGTTTAGACTTATGCTAAAGGTTGTACATATCTTATTTGAAACATAAATTTCAAATTTGTTTAATTAATTTTACAAGTTGATTAAAATCGAGTTTACTAATTTTGTAAGTGGAACTAATAAGAATACGGCGATGTCTCTCGGATTGCTATGATTTATTAATATTTTTCTGATCTTTGGAATATATAAATTAGATTTTATAATATAATAAAATAACTTAATAGATATTAGAATTTGTTAAAAGGATGTTGATGTTGAATTTGGGGAACAAGAAAACGAATTATCGGAAGGAAACATGTTCAACGAGGAAGTGGCTCCCATTTTTCTCTGTCAAAACTGTTAGGTCCAAAGTATCGTAGAAGGGGGGGTTGAATACGATACTCACAAATAATTAAATTTCGTTCGCGGATTAATCATTCAGTTCTATAACGAAATCAAACACACCAAACCAAACCAAGTTTCGGGGAATATATCTTTTTATAAATATAAACCTCGAGGGGTGCTACAATTTCTAATCCGTAGATTAGCTTCAATGAGTTTAAGGTTACACAAATTCAATACAATGATCAAGTTCTGAGCACTATTAATTTCTCTGATAATTTCTCCGGCTCAATTCTCTCTCTCTCTCAGTAATGTCTCTGTGTAGAATGCCTTAACTGAAGAAGACACTATCTTCTCTCGTATTAATTGTAGACTTCATTTGAAAACTATCGAACCATAAATTGAAGAATCAATCCTGGCCGTCCAATTCTCATTAACCTGTCCAACAAAACAAACTTTTCACCTGCTCCCATATTTGAAAACTATCGAATGAATAAATAAATTTACCATTCGATAGTTTTTAAATAAAAACTATCGAAAAGTAAACTTCTTTACTTTAGTTTTCAAATGGTTTTCTTAAATCCCATTCGATAGTTTTCTAAATAGAAAAACTATCGAATCCTTTTCTTGTCCTTGATCTTTTAGAAAAGCTTCTGAGCTTTAGGGTGTTTCAGTTTTAGACTGTATCAATTTCTTCTGAGACGATAAAACACCTTGATCTTTTAAGTGCCGTCACCTAGTGCAACTGGTCTGGTTCACAGATGAATAATCACTTGATCAATTCTTCTTTTATGTCTTCAATTCAATGCTTCTGATAAGTCCTTTGTCGTTCTGGTTGCTTCGTTTAAATCACTGGAATCCCGTGGTACTTAACCCTAAATCATTCACATACTTATGTCGTCTTGAATGTCTTGTTTCTTTTGCTGTCACTGAGGCTTGAACATTTTCATGAACTTCTTTCTGTGACCTGTTTACGGACTTCAAGAATACATAACGTATTTTGATTTTTTGAGTTTACCTTTTCTTCTTTGATTCTGGATTCCTGTGCTTCTGTTAATACTATTGTCTGTCTTGTCCTTTGTTGAGTTGTAGTTATCTCTTTTACATCTTATGTTACATTATGCTTTACAATCTCCCCCTATTTGATTGGATAGAGTTCGACAAGCAAATACTTCGAGGATAACTCAACTAACTAAGGAAATATGAAACTACTTAAAGTAAGACAGCGTAATAATATTAAATGCATTCTGGATCAGATATATATACATTTCCAGATTTCATAAATCAAAAAACAATAAAACTTTATACAATGAAGTTGCTCCTCTAGTCTGAGCTGATAGTTCTTTTGTTCTTTGCTTCAATCTTCAGTCCATTCCGATCTCACCTTCCTCAATCATTGGATCGGAGTTAGCAGCTTGATAATCAATCACTGATAGATAGTGCAGTGGTTCTCCAGTTTTAAAGATTGCTCCTTGGATGTGTCTTCCAATATATTCAACCTCTTGACCCACTCCAGCCCATAACCATGCAATGTTAACATCTTCCTTGTTTAGCTTTGGCATGTTTGGTAATCTGGTATGCACTTCCAATCCTCTTTCCACTCTTTTCCTATAGTAAGGAACATTCTCCATTAGAAATCTTCTAAGAGTGTCTGCTGCTTTGTCCTTCTCTGTTGATGTGAATCCAGTGGATCTAAGATACTTCTCAACTGATATTAGATAGTTGCTTGGATAGTCTCTCAGTTTGTCCTCATCCAAATAGCAGATTCTGAACAAGTCATTCGTCATGAATCTAACCATTGGAGGATCTTCAGTAATCTCTGGACCGACTTTCATCAAGATCTCCTTAACATGCTCACGGAGCAGTTCAATTAGTCTTGTAGTTCTTTGGATCTTGATGAGTATCACCTGCAGTTCTGCGTATGTTCTATGTTCCAAAAATTTAGTGGAAATCACAAATGTACCTTTCTCAAGAAAATTGATCAGGATGTTCCAGGCTCCATTTGCTTTAACCCCAGCTTTCAGAAAGATCACAGTATTCCTCAGTGCAGTGGAGTAAACATGATCATCAGGATTTGCACTTCTTATGTTCTGAATTATGACTTCCACCTCTGCATTGTCGTTGACTTCTAATCCGTCTTCAACTCCACAAAAGGTTTTATAAGCCATCTCCCATTCACTTCCATGCTTGCTTGCCAAATCCATCATCTTTTTCTTCCTTACTTCAGCTTGCACCTTGGATCTTTTTAGCTTCTCAATCCTTAGAACTGCTTGGTGTCTTTCTTTTTCAGCATGCCTGGCATCTATTGCAGCTCTTTGAGCTCTCATTGCTTCCAAGGCAGCTTCTTCTTCTTGTGACAGAGGATTTGCTTCTTCTTCCATAATATCCTCCCAAATTGGATGTTCAACGGGCTCTGGATAATATGGCTCATGCTCCTCCTGAAATGGTTGCTCTTGCATGACCTCAAATACCTCTTCACTCTTCTCTTCTTCTTGTACAAGTTCTTCTATCCAGTACTGTCTTATCGGAATAGCTTCAACCGTTTCCCAAACTCCCCATCCATCCTTACTTTTCTCCCCATCTCCAACTTTATCCCCCTTAGTTGAGGAATCCTCGACAAAAGCATCCTCAGCATAAAAGCAGTAGAAGGATCAGGTTGTTGTTGTGAAGGTCCGGGTTGTCCAGTTTGTTGGTTCTTCAGCATAGTCCAGATTGACTGTACTCCGTCACTTTGATTTTCCATGAAATCCAATAGATCCTTATTCATCTCTTGAATAGAAGCTAGCTTCAGGTCAATGGCATCCAATCTGGAGTTGGTAGTCTTCTCAATCTTGTCCAGTCTCTGGTTCAGCTTAGACTCAACTCTAGAAAGGGTGTTCATTGCATCTTTTACCCTAGCTTGACCATCCCGGATAACCAGAACGTCTTCTTTCAAAGCTTCTTGTCCGTGTGACAAAGCATCTACTTCATTCATGAATCCATCTTTAAGTTCCTTGACGTCTGTCCTCAACTCAATCAGTTCCTCCAATGCTTCCTTCTTTAAGGAGTCCACTGCCTGCTTCGTACCTGTTATAGTGCCAGATGCACTGCCAATGACCCTGAATGTTCTTCTGGAATCAGCTGTAGCCAAGTCAACCTTCTCTTGAATAGACTTTAAAGAAGCATTGGCTTGACTAGAGGAGATCCCTTGGTCAAAGGAAGGTCGCAGTGGAACCTTGAATAGTGGATTTCCTTCTTTGTCACGAACTGTCATCTCCTTGAGGGTAGATTGAACTTGTAACTCTCTTTCTGTCGGTAATAGCAAATCATTAATATTTGGAAGGGTTAGGGTGTCACTCCTCACGTTTGGCTCTGGGTGTACACTCAACGTTTCTGTCGGTGTTTCACTCATTTTTCCTTTCCCACTCAGGCCAGGTGTAAGTGTTTGTGTTTCACTCAGTCCCTTTGTGCTAGTTGTACCTGCAGAAGAAAACACCATAGCCGTCCTTAAGGAGGTCACCGGTGGTGCAATGGGGCTTCGCAAGTCCCCGCCCTTGGATAAACCAAGTTGCTGATCATCCGTAGATGATATATCCTTTGAAGGATCTAGAGTTTGAATCTCTAGGGGGTTAGAAACAGGCTCTATTAACAGCAGAGATCCCGAATCTTCCCCAATAGTCTGTGAAGACTTTACCTCAGTTGACTCCTCAATAGTAATTGATTCATTGTCACCGAGTTGTCGATCTGCACCTACGTCAGACCCTTTACCCGCAGGATCCAGATATGTTCCATCTGGGGAGGTAGACAATGACCCTTTAGATTGTGCATTTAGGTCAAAGCCTTCTCTCGACGTCTGTGAAGACCCTTGGTTCTTAGAACCTTCAACCAGTGAACCTGGCCGTAATATGGTCGGAACACCAGTTGCTTCCGTCAATTTTTCCTTACTTGATTGAGCTATTGGTTCAGATATAGTTTTCGTTAGCGTAGCCCAATCAGCATCAGAAAAATCAATAAAGGGCGCTTTGGAAGTTTGAAATAAAGTATCAACAGTTGCCTCGGTTTCTATTCTTCTCCTTTTAGAGGAAGGCAGAGCTGTTGTTGAAGGGTGTATCCCCTTATGTGGTGCTGCTAAGGCACTATCTCCCTCTACACTCACGGATGTCTGAATATTGGGTATAGGAGGGGAAGGAGGTTCGTTTGTGGTTTCATTTGGCTCTTCCAAAGGCTCTTCGACCGTGGTTACAGGTTGTGGGTTTGCAACTTCCTGGTCTGGAATGGCCACTGAGGGCTCTGGATCAACATCCATTGGTTGTGGCACAGGAGCCAGTTCAGGTTCAGGAATGTTACCTTCATTTACCTGTTCCCCTGGGGGTAGAAGTGGTAGGGGCACCGTTCTTAGATAGTCTGTGAAAACAGTGGGTACCCCTGGAAGATAGTTGTTCTTCCTAATGAGAGCGGTTATTGCATTGCTCTTCATCTTCATGCACTCCATGGTCTCCTCTTCGGCGAATGTCTCGCGCTCATCATCTGTTAAGATATCATTGAGAATTAGCTGTAGGAACCTAGGATAGAAACAAAGCACATCATCAGTTATGCCTGTTCTTTCATCCAGTGGTCCCATGCACAGAATGACTTGATCGATCAGTAGCCTTCCAATGTTAATATGCCTATTGTTCGAAATGGCAAACCCTATATTTTGAAGGAATAAGGGAATACCATGCAGATTTGTTAGCTTGGCAGTAAAAACATGGATTAGGGTATGAAATAAAAAGTTCCATGCCTTTGGCAAGTAATGCTTAAGGAACTCTCCCACAAAGAAGTTAGGTTGTTGACTTCTTATGAGAGTGAAGAAAGCATGTATCTCCTCAGTTGTGGGATCCGGAACAAGGTTTTCTGTAGGAAAATGTAGGATTCTATTGAAATCATGTTCCGTCACCCTTATTGTTCTGCCCCCTGGCACAACAAAACTGAAGGATCTCACATTATTCTCACTTGTATCCGTGGCGGATGTGTACAACGCAGTCAATTGATCGATGCAAAGACCACAGGAGTACTCAAAGAATATGCCACTAATGAACGTGTGTTCAAAAACTCTGCCCATGCACGAAACTGTAAGTTCGTAATGGATTGCAGGTTTTGAAACGAGACATGATTAGTTTTGGTAACAATAAATTCTCCAGCCATTGTTTTTCAAATTTCCAGAAAATTTAATTTTAAACCAAAACTAAACTTTACTTAAATTAATTAATTATTGCTTATTAATAAATTTCTTCTAAAATACCCCTTTCGAACTAATTGAAAACCTTAACCAAGAATAGTTCCCAACTACAAGAACAAAATCAATATAATCCTTAGACTTTTAACTAAATTGAAATTAAATCCAAGAATGAATCAGATTTCAACTAAGTATTTTCACACTAGATTACTTAACAGTTCTTTATTGTTCACAAACACACTTCGATAGATTCTCTTTTCTGTTTTGTTTCAAAAACTGAAAAGAAACTCTCTTTCACGGTTAAAATTGATTAACAGTGATGGAAGGTGACTTTTTCAATTTTAGATCGGTAAAAAAACAAGAGAAAAGTATCGATGGTGATTTTCTTGGCTGTCTCTATCTGTAAGTATACGAAAATGACTTAGATCTCAGAAAATGAAAACAAAAGAGAACGTCTAAGTATTAGTTTTATACTCACAGACATGTCAAGGGTATTTTGGTCATTCCATGTTCGATAGATTTTATAAACTACTGTCGATGGTTTTAACAGAGGGGCAAAAAGGTCTATTTCCATTCGATAGATTTTGAAAAACTATCGAATAGTTTGAAGAATAGAATGCAAACAGACTTTTTGTAAAACCATCAAGGGTTTTTGCTGTAAAGAACAAAAACTATCGAACCATTTTATGAAAAACTATCGTAGATTTGAATTATAAAAAGAATTAAATCCTTTTCGATATATTTTTCACCTGATCTTCAAGATCTATCGAGAATTTAAATATGGAATGAGATAAATTCCTTCGATATATTTTAAAGATATTCTCAAAAACTATCGAGAATTGTTTTCGATAGTTTTTCTTTTCCTTTTCAAAAACTATCGAAAATTAAATTCGATAGATTTATCTATGTACTTGAAAAACTATCAAATTTCCTAAATTCGATATTTTTTGCTTCTGTCCAAATTTTAAAACCTGTTCTTGTTTTAGAATTCAGACTTTTTATTTCCTGTCAAGTTTTATTTTGAATAAATCTTTTAAAATTCACCAAAATCAATTGTTAACAGAAAATTCACAATTTTCTTAGAATAAAATCAACTAAATATCATTAAATGATATTAATCAATTAAAATCCAATAAATTATGCTGCATTAATCTACAATGTTAAAAACAAAGTAAATTAATTCAAATTAAATAGATGCTTTAATATTTAGAACAAATATTAGCACCTAAATAATTTTTAGAATTAATAACCAACTAAATGCCAGAAGATATATCATCCATAATTATGACATAAAATTAGTACAATAATCCTAACTACGAGAATTGCTCCAGAAAATAAACTCACGAGTCCTAAGGATATAGAAATTCTTAAACTCATGTATTTACTAGGACTATCTGCAGTTACTGACTTCTAATCAACATCAATTAGAAAGATTTAACATCCCAAGTTCACCAACCAGCTTATTGAAAGTGGATTCATCAAGCGGTTTAGTAAAGATGTCTGCAATTTGATCCTCTGTGGGTACAAAATGTAACTCCACAGTTCCATTCATGACATGCTCTCGGATAAAATGATACCTGATGTCGATGTGCTTCGTCCTCGAGTGTTGCACTGGGTTGTTTGAGATTGCTATGGCACTTGTGTTGTCGCAAAATATTGGAATCTTTGTCAACAAAAGCCCATAGTCACGGAGTTGGTATCTCATCCACAAGATCTGAGCACAGCAGCTACCAGCAGCAATGTATTCAGCCTCAGCTGTTGATGTGGACACGGAATGTTGCTTCTTGCTGTACCAGGAAACTAACCTTCTTCCAAGAAACTGACAGCTTCCTGAAGTACTCTTCTGATCAATCTTACAACCTGCAAAATCAGAGTCTGTGTATCCAATAAGATCAAATCCTGTATCTTTAGGGTACCAAATTCCAAGATTTGGAGTCCCCTTAAGATATCTAAATATTCGCTTAACAATTATTAGATGAGATTCTTTAGGATCAGACTGAAACCTAGCACACAAGCATGTTGCAAACATTATATCTGGTCTACTTGCAGTGAGATAAAGTAATGAGCCTATCATACCTCTGTAGCCTGTGATGTCAACCTTCTTACCAGTTTCATCCTTATCAAGCTTAGTGGCAGTTGGCATAGGAGTCTTTGTTGTAGATGAGTCTTCCATTTGATACTTCTTCAAAAGATCTTTAATGTACTTGGACTGACAAATGAATATACCATCTTGTTTTTGGTATACTTGCAGTCCAAGAAAGAATGACAATTCACCCATCATGCTCATTTCATAACGACTCTGCATTAACTTAGCAAATCTCTTGCATAGATCATCATTAGTAGAACCAAATATTATGTCATCAACATATACTTGCACCAATATCAAATCATTTTTATGCTTTTTGACAAAGAGAGTTTTGTCTATGACACCTCTTGTAAAATCATTTTCAAGTAAGAATTCAGAGAGAGTGTCATACCATGTCCTTGGAGCTTGTTTGAGTCCGTAGAGAGCTTTGAATAGAAAGTACACAAAGTCTGCCAGTTTTGAATCCTCAAAACCTGGAGGTTGTTCCACATACACTTCTTCTTTTAACTCCCCGTTCAGAAAAGCACTCTTCACATCCATCTGATATACCTTGTAATTGGAATGTGCAGCAAATGCCAGAAACATTCTGATGGCCTCAAGTCTTGCTACTGGTGCATAGGTTTCATCATAATCAATTCCCTCTTCTTGAGAGTAACCTTTAGCAACCAGTCTGGCTTTGTTTCTCGTTACAATGCCATCTTCGTCCAACTTATTTCTGAATACCCATCTTGTTCCAATAACAGATTTTCCCTTAGGTCTGGGTACCAGCTTCCAAACTTTCTGCCTTTCAAACTGATTGAGTTCCTCTTGCATAGCAATCACCCAATCTGGATCATCTAGAGCATCTTCAACTTTCTTAGGTTCTGTTTCTGAAAGAAACCCAGAATAGTGACATTCATTTTGCGATGTTCTCCTAGTTCTCACTCCTGTGTCTGGATCACCAATGATCAAGTGAAAGGGATGATCTCTATTCCATACCCTTTGTCTTGGCAGATGCGATCTTGATGATTCTCCTTGTTCTAGATGTTGCGGAGTGTGACTAGTTGATCCTTCTCCTGCTCCCCCTGAGTTGTCGACGGTTTGATCTGATGATTCTATAGACTGACTAGTGGATCCTGTAGAATTTTGAGGATCTCCACTTTGGTCACCACTTTGTCCAAAATCATTATCATTATGATTATCATTAATAATTGTAACAACTTCAGGTACTTCTTCATTGTCAGAGAGATCTCCTGATAGATTTTCAAATACCAAGGATTCAGAGTTCTCTCCAGTTTGCAGGCCTGGTCTTTTGGTGTCGTCAAATGTTACATTAAATCTTTCCAACACCTTCTTATCTTCAATCACATATACCCTGAAAGCCTTAGATTCCAGAGAATAGCCCAGAAAAATGCCTTCATCTGCTTTGGCATCAAACTTGCCAAGATGTTCTCCATCTTCAAGTACAAAGCACTTTGCACCAAACACATGAAAGTACTTCAGTGTTGGTTTCTTGTTGGCCATTAACTCATACGGAGTCTTTTCATGATCTTTGTTGATCAGGGTTCGATTTTGAGTGTAGCAAGCTGTGTTCACTGCTTTAGCCCAAAAGTAAGTGGGAAGTTTTGATTCACTCAACATGGTCCTTGCTGCTTCAACCAAGGTCTTGTTCTTCTTTTCCACTACTCCATTCTGTTGAGGAGTTCTTGGTGCTGAAAACTGTCTTGATATTCCTTTCTCTGAGCAGAAATCATTAAGAACTGCATTCTTGAATTCAGTTCCATTGTCTGATCTGATTGTCCACACAGGTAGCTTAGCTTCCACTTATATCTTCTTGATGTGATCAATGATTAGTTGTGTTGCTTCATACTTTGTTTGTATGAACAACACCCACGTGTACTTGGAGTAGTCATCCACCATCACCAATGCATATCTTTTTCTTGAAAGTGACATAACATTGACTGGACCAAATAAATCCATATGAATCAGCTGTAATGGTTCAGTAATGCTTGTCATTCCTTTGCTTCCATGTGATGCTTTCTTCGACTTCCCCTTTTCACATGCTTCACATAGTCCCTCCTGATTGAATTCCATCAGGGGCAACCCTCTCACTAACTCTCTCTTTACCAAAGAGTTCATAGTTTTGAAGTTCAAGTGTGAGAGCTTCTTGTGCCATAGCCAACTTTGTTCTGAAGATGCCTTTGCATAGAAACATGTAACTTCTCCTTCACTGGTAGAACTTAAGTCATCTATAAACAAATTTCCTTTTCTCACTCCCAGTAGAGTAAGCTTCTCATCCTTCTTGTTGGTGATCAAGCACTTGTCCTTTCTGAAATCTACATTGTAGCCTTTATCACAGAACTGACTGATACTTAGAAGATTGTGCTTTAATCCTTCAACAAGAGAGATGTTTTCAATTATGACATTTCCAGCTTTCAATTTACCATATCCCGTAGTGAATCCTTTGCTGTCATCTCCAAAGGTTACAATCGGGCCGGTCTTCTTAACCACCTCTGTAAGCAGGGACTCTTCACCTGTCATGTGTCTAGAACAGCCACTATCCAGAATCCACACAACCTTTGAGCTTTTAACCTTACCCTGCAATCACAGATTGATTAAGCGGACTTTGGTACTCAAAATTGTTTGGGTCCTGAAGGTTTAGATGATTTAACAGGAGTAACATTCAATTTAGTCTTACCCTGTTTGATATTCATAGTATCTGTGGATTTAACATTAACAGTGCTATTGCTACTATCATTCATCAACTTAAAATAAGCATGCATGATGTTGTACTTACATAGCAAACACTCTTTCTTTCCAAAGGGTTCATGAAGATCAGGCACGTCAGACATGTTATGCATTTCAGAAGTATTAGCAGTTTCTACTTTAACCTTTTTACATGCATGTGTAAGGTGTCCAGCAGAATTACAAATAGCGCACAACTTCCTAGATGCAATGGGAGAATATGGAACCATTTCCTGATTAACAATCTTCTTTTTCCCATTCTTGTTCTTTTTAACATTACTAACTAAGTCACCCACTTCAGTTTTAGGTATAACAGTTTTTACTGAATTCCTAGGCAACTTAGTCTTTACTTCTTTTTCCTTCAATAAATCCTCCTCAAGCAATTCTTGTGCTATGTAAAGGTCATCCTCATGAAAAGGTTCTGAGAAGGGCTTGACAAAGACTGGACCGACCACATTCTTAAGAATATGTGGAATATCATTCTTGACAACAGAAGATGTCACAGGAAATTCCAGAGTCCTTTTCCCAGCCTTTTTGGAATAGTCAAGTCCTATAGCAGTTTTATTACCCTGGGTCTGAGTATCAATGATCTCCTTAGCAATCAGGGCGGAATTCTTAAAAGCATTCAGCTTCAAATCTAAATCTGAAATCTGCTTCCTGAGGATAGTCTCTATCTCATCATTACACTTGACCTTGTTCTCTAAGTACGCATTCTTTTGCTTAAGATATTCTAATGTGACAGCTACAAGCTCTAGTTCTTCATTTTTAGATTCTAAATTTTTAATCTTAAGAACTAGTTTAGAATTTTCCATTTCTGATGCTAGCATGCTTGTGTGTACATTAAACAATTCTACACTAAGATCTTTCACAGTTTTCTTGTACTCAGAATTAGACATATCAATTGTAGTTAAGATAGGTACCTGAGATGATTGTGGTGATTCCTCTGAAGAGTCAGCCATTAGGGCAACATTTACATACTCTTCCTCTTCATCCGAATCAGTGTCATCCCAGTGCTTTCCCTCTGCTATATAAGGCTTCCCTTTCTGCTTTCCAGAAAATGCCTCCAGTTGCTGTTTAAGCTTGGCATTCTCCTTCTTCAAATCCTCATATGAGTCTTTCTTTCCATATACATCTTTCATGTCTCTTGCTTGACGAGGCTTCCGGCATTCAGTGGCGAAATGCCCTAACTCATTGCAGTTGTAGCATCTTGATTTGCTTCTATCAATCATGTCAGTCTTGTAGCCTCCCTTAAAGCCTGTACTAGGTGTATAATTGCTCTTCTGGAATCTGTTGGTTGAGCCCTTGAACTTGTACTTAGGGTTTCTCTTGAAACGAATATGACTAAACTTTACAGCTAAGTACGCCATGGTTTTGTCTTCCATTTGCTCAAGCTCTTCTAGGGTGTAGTAATCACTTTCATCAACACCCAGATTCACAGAATCCATTTCTGCTTCTATTATCACCTCCTTTCCAGCTCTAGGGGTTTGAACCTGAATCTCAGAAGTTATTGGTTCATCCACTACAAGTGCTGCTGATCTCACAAGTGCATTGTGCTTGTTGTCCACTGTCCCTGATCCGTAGATTATCACTCTTTGTTCCTGTTCCATCTCATAGGTCTTCAACTTGCCATAGATCATCTCTAATGACATCTTTGTGAAGTCAATTCTTTCCCTTATGGATGATGACTTGTGTTCTACATGATGGGGCAGCGTCATCATGAACTTCCTGTTTGATTTTCTCAGTGGATAGGTCTTTCCTTTCATTGCCAATTCATTGAGGAGTTTAGTATATTTCTCAAAGACCTGAGTTATACTTTCTCCTGGCAGAGACCTAAACGCTTCGTATTGAGAAGTCAGGATGTCCAATCTGTTTTCCTGCACGTCTTCAGTTCCTTCCATTATCAAGTTAATGGTATCCCGCATATTTTTCCCGCTTGTATAGTTCATCAACTGATAGCTCATTTCCTTGTCCGCGGAGTCCGCCAATATCAACATTAAACCGGTGTCCAATCGAATCAGTTCTTTGTCAGAATCTGTATACTCAGTAATATCATTAGGTTGGGTGCCTTGAGGAATCCTGCTACCATCAGGAGCTGTAGATTCACTAACTGGTTTCATTGGTACAAACGGTCCGTTCTCTAATATGCCAATATACAACGGATTAGATGCCTTGATAAATAACAGCATCTTCATCTTCCACAAACCGAAATCATCTCTCGTAAACGGGGGAACTTTAATACCAGCGGTTGTCTTTGGAGCACTCATGGTTTTTGAAAATTTCAAATTGTTTAAAATTCAAGAAATTCCAATTAAATGAAAAATATTGAAAGTTAAAAAATTTGCTTCGAATTTTCATGCTACGTTTGATTTTGGTCTCATTCACTGGATCTGATTTGTATATCAATCAAGTAGCTTTGATACCAATTGTTAGGTCCAAAGTATCGTAGAAGGGGGGGGGGGTTGAATACGATACTCACAAATAATTTAATTTCGTTCGCGGATTAATCATTCAGTTCTGTAACGAAATCAAACACACCAAACCAAACCAAGTTTCGGGGAATATATCTTTTTATAAATATAAACCTCGAGGGGTGCTACAATTTCTAATCCGTAGATTAGCTTCAATGAGTTTAAGGTTACACAAATTCAATACAATGATCAAGTTCTGAGCACTATTAATTTCTCTGATAATTTCTCCGGCTCAATTCTCTCTCTCAGTAATGTCTCTGTGTAGAATGCCTTAACTGAAGAAGACACTATCTTCTCTCGTATTAATTGTAGACTTCATTTGAAAACTATCGAACCACAAATTGAAGAATCAATCCTGGCCGTCCAATTCTCATCAACCTGTCCAACAAAACAAACTTTTCACCTGCTCCCATATTTGAAAACTATCGAATGAATAAATGAATTTACCATTCGATAGTTTTTAAATAAAAACTATCGAAAAGTAAATTCCTTTACTTTAGTTTTCAAATGGTTTTCTTAAATCCCATTCGATAGTTTTCTAAATAGAAAAACTATCGAATCCTTTTCTTGTCCTTGATCTTTTAGAAAAGCTTCTGAGCTTTAGGGTGTTTCAGTTTTAGACTGTATCAATTTCTTCTGAGACGATAAAACACCTTGATCTTTTAAGTGTCGTCACCTAGTGCAACTGGTCTGGTTCACAGATGAATAATCACTTGATCAATTCTTCTTTTATGTCTTCAATTCAATGCTTCTGATAAGTCATTTGTCGTTCTGGTTGCTTCGTTTAAATCACTGGAATCCCGTGGTACTTAACCCTAAATCATTCACATACTTCTGTCGTCTTGAATGTCTTGTTTCTTTTGTTGTCACTGAGGCTTGAACATTTTCATGAACTTCTTTCCGTGACCTGTTTACGGACTTCAAGAATACATAACGTATTTTGATTTTTTGAGTTTACCTTTTCTTTTTTGATTCTGGATTCCTGTGCTTCTGTTAATACTATTGTATGTCTTGTCCTTTGTTGAGTTGTAGTTATCTCTTTTACATCTTATGTTACATTAAGCTTTACAAAAACTAATATTAATATTATTAATATTAATAATATTAATATTAGTTTTCTTATTTCTCAAATTTACTTTTCTTATTTTCTCAAATTTTTCTTATTTGTTCGATTTATTTTTCTTATTTTCTCAAATTTTTGAATTAATAATACCAAAAATTAGAAAAAGTCTCAATTGCCGTTTAAATCTATACTAACAGAGAAAACTAAATATACAATTTGCCTTTAAAACTTTACTAATAGAAGAAAGTAAATATACAATTTTAATATTATTGTATTTAAAATCTTCACTGATGGAGGAAAGTAAATATACAATTTAATCTATTTTTTGAGAGCACCTCAATCTTAAATATTAAAAAGTGAAATTTTCCTTTTTTATTCCTAATGTGTAAAAATGGTAGTACTTATAAAAGACAAGTATTCTAAAAATTATAAATCTATTTATATAAGTGAGAAGACGACTAATTTTCTCAAATTTTTGAATTAATAATAGCAAAGATTAGAAAAATTCTCAATTGCCTTTTAAATCTTTATTAACTGATGGAGGTATTCAGGAAGCTTTAAACTGGGTGGAAGAGATGGGTATGCAAGATGTTTTACTTGAAAGTGATTCGGAGTTGGCTGTTATGGCATTAAAGAATGAAACGAGTTACTACCTAGAGATAGGTCATGTGTTGGATTCCTGCAGACGAAAGTTTAAGTATAGGGCAGATTTATCCCTTTGTCATGTAAAAAAGCAAGCAAATATGGTGCTCATTTGATGGCTAGAGTCCCTGTTTCGCTTAATTGCTTCAATGTGTTTGAGTCTCCTCCAAGTTTGTTATTGGAGACGTTATCATCTGATTATTCTACTTAATGAAATCCTTTATTTCAAAAAAAAAAATCTTTATTAACAGAAGAAACTAAATATACAGTTTTAATATTCTTGCCCTAAAATCTTTACTAATGGAGGAAGTAAATATACAGTTTAATCTATTTTGTAGCTCGCCTCTATTTTAAATTTTAAAAATTGAAATTTCCCTTTTTAGTTCCTAATTTGTAGAAAATGTAGTACTTATAAAAGACAAGTATTCTAGAAATTGTAAATATATTCAAATTCTACAATTAATTGACTATATCTATCATCCTATAATTATAAACTTAATTACGTTCTATAATGATTTATATAAAGAAATTATAAAAATCAAGAATATGTCAACTTTATTTTATTAATAATTCAGACGATTATATAAACAAATTTAAGTTTTTGTTCTTTGTTTCATCCAACTCATATTTGTGTTTGCTTTTAAAATATTTACATTCTCATACCTGAACTTTTGCTCACTTACTCTTGGTTTTGATTGTTTTTGTTTAAAAGAAGATAAGGAACCGAGGCTAAAGTTTTGTTGTACTACAAAGAAGAGATTTTGATGACATTAGTCGTATGATCAAAGTAAGATAATGGATGCATGTATGACATATTAATTATGATTCAGACGAATTAATCTCCTCACCTCCCTACTAGGCTACTACAAGGTAGAGATCTTACGCCATCTAATTTAGTTTTAATATTATTTTGATAAAATCTTTGGTATATTTATTTTATCTTTTTTGTGTGTGTTTTTCCGAATTTTCTCTAGTTTTTCAATATGGTACATCTCATCGTTATTAAATGTAGGTTTTGGTCCAAAAATCTTTAAAAAGAATTTTTTAAAACTATCTTCAAGACTATAAAGATGAGATTTTTAACTATTGTATTATATGTTAAGAGTACAAAAAAATTTGAAAATTATGTAATTTATTAAGTAGATTAATGTATTATTTGTTAGATTTGATAATAATAAGAGAGCGGCTCACAGGGAGTAAACATCTTTAAAGGGAGGGCGGTTCATTAGAAGCAACGTATTATATGTTAGAATTAAATATTAATATTATGTTATGTATTTTTAAAATATAAGTTATAATTTAAATTTTGGGAAAAAAATAAATGGCAATCAATATAATAATATTCAACATAATATTAATATAATGAAAATATTAAACAATTACCTTTTTTCTATATTTATTTAGAATTTTCGTGACTGACCAATACGACACGGAAAACCCAAAACAAACCTTATGCTAAAAATATAATTATTTATTTTATTTAAAAACAATTTTTGTATAATATTTTAAAAAAAAATTGAAATATTACTATAAAGCCGCTGCGAAGCGCGACTTACTAAACTAGTACTTATATAAAGGAGAAGACGAGTGCGGTGATGTGGCTCCTCTCAAATCGCTTCGATATATTTTTCTAATTTTCTCAAATTTTTGAATAATTAATGTTAAAGATTCGAAAATATCTCAATTGACTTTAAAATCTTCACTAATAGAGGAAACTAAATATACAATTATAATATTCTTGCCTTCAAGATCTTTATTAATGGAGAAAAATTAATATACAATTCTAATATTCTTGCCTTTAAAATCTTTACTAATGGATGAAACTAAATTTACAATTTTAATAGTCTCATAAATTATTTTATTAGAAAATATCTTAATTGTCTTTTAAATTTTTACTAATGGAGGAAAGTAAATATACAATTTTAGTATTCTCACATTTATAATATTAGATAAATTCTCAATTTCCTTTTTACTACTCTCTCCGTCCCTCTCATTTCTTTACAGTTTTTTACACTGATTGACACGCATTTTAAGGCTCCTATAAAGTATAGCTCTACAAATTATTTTTAAAACTTTCTTTTTCTAAATAAAAATTTAAACATTATATTTTAATTTAGAAGAAGAAAAAATTTAAAATAATTTATTAAAGTATATATTAAATGAGCCTTAAAATGTGTGTCGAGCCCCGTCTCCCAATGTAAAGAATTGAGGGGGACGGAGGGAGTATTTTCTAACGGAGAAAACTAAATATAGTATGTTAATATTCTCATAAACGCTCTCCATTGATCCAATCAATATACTTATATAAAGGAGAAGATGAGGGCGGTGATGTGGTGTCTCTCAAATCGCTTCGATCTATACTTCTATAAATATAGTTTTCAAATTAGTTACCTAATTGAGTCATTTTTTAAATGAGTGACTAATTTGATACATTTGAACCAAATGAGTAATGACTTTGATAATTATCTATTTCTTTAATACTATCTTTCAAGGAAGGAAGTTAAATATGCTATGTTATGTTAAAAATGGTTTGCTTGACTGTCAAAAAAAAAAATCTTCAAATGGAGGAAACTAAGTATACTATATTAATATTCTCCTAAACTTACTTCACGAGTCCAATTTATTTAATAATTTTTATTTAATATCTTTTAATCGAGAAAAATAATAAAGAAGACGATTTGTGAGGTGCTAGATGATTTGAGTAGAAAATATGACTTTTAAATCTTTAGTAATGGAAATATTAATTAACTTATATTCTCCTAAACTTTCTTCTTAAGTTAAATTACTATCTTAATATTGTCCTAAAATTTATCTTTAAGTCAAATTACCATGTTGATATTTTCTTAAACTTTTTTTTGAACTTAAAGTTACCATTTTAATATTCTAATATATTTTTTTTAAGTTCTAAAATTTATCTTGAAATCATATTATCATCTTTACATTCTCCTAAAAAAATTATTAGAAATGATGTTTTCATAATATTTTTGTAAAAAAACTCACGTTTAATTTATCTATATGTTTTACATATACATTAAAATCATTTTTTTTAAAATTTTTACCTTTTAATTATGTAGAAGATAAAATTTACAGAAAATGCAAGTTTCTATATAATAAAATAAAATAGAGGAGCCTTATTTTCTTTTCATTTCTTTTCTCGAGTACCTATATTTTAAACAATAAAAATTAGAATTTTGAAAAAGATTTGAATTAAATTTTATGATGTAATAAAATTGATTAATAGATGATGTTATTGATTAAGTAATTAGTTTTTTTTTATGTTCAATTTGGTAACAACGAGAAAGCGGGTCAGTCAGAGAAAACATGTTTAACGAGAGAGCGATTCATTAGGAGGAACATATTATATGCTAGAATTTAATATGTATGTATTATGTATTTTTAAATAGAAGTAGCAATATAAAGTTTTAGAAAAATAAAGTGATTAATATACTAATATTTGATATAATATTAAAATAATGAAATATATTAAACAATTGCCCTTTTCTATAATTATTCAAAATTTCGGTAATGAACAATACTAAACAGAGAATTTAAAAGAAACCTTAATTTCATGTTTTGAATATAATTTTGTTTAAAAACATATTTTTAAGAATAGTTTTTAGAAAAATTTGGAGAAATTATTATAAAGCCGCTGGAAAGCGCGGTTTAGTAAACTAATTTTAATTATAAAAGACAATCATCTAGTTACAATTTTTATATTTTTATATTAATTATTAATTAAATAGAATAAAAGACCGAAAACCGAAAACCAAAACTTTCAATGTAGATTAATGAGCATTTAAGTTATTCTAGTGACCATTTTAGTTATTGTTTTCCTACTAAGGATAGATTCTCAATCCTCATATAGTTCAACCATCCGCCAATTATGTCAAGTAAATAAATAGAAAAATATTTGTTTTGTAGTAGGTAATTAATTTTAATTTTAAAAATCAATAATCACGTCAACCTCAACCCAAATATAATATTTAATCGAGGCCCAAAAGCGACACCTACGAAAATGTTACTCCCTCCGTCCCAATCAATTCTTTACACTTTCCTTTTTGGGACGTCCCACCAATTCTTTACATTACTAAAAATAGTAACTTTTAATAATATAATACATTATTACATCCACTATTTCACTCCACTTTTTCAATACTTTATACTATTACACCCACTATCTCACTTATCTTAACAATAAATTATTATTACACCCACTACTTCATTTATTTTAACAATAAAATACACTATTACATCCACTACCTCACTTATTTTAAGAATATTCCTTGGTCTCCGTGCAAAAAGCAAACGTAAAGAACCTGTTGGGACGGAGGGAGTATTACATTAAAAAGAAGAAAAAAGGGGAAGTGGAATCCAGCGAAGCAAACGTAAGGTTTAGACACTCTGCTAAAAAGCTGTCTGAAAATTTTCACTTCACTTCACACTTAACCCCTAAACTTAAACTAAACTAATAATTTTCTATTAATATCTCTTACATTTATACTTGTGTTTTACTTTTTATATTCATAGCTTGGTTTCAGATACGCCGATCCTGTCTTCAGATTCACCTGAATCTCCTTCACGTTTTTCGTGAGTTCTCTCTCATTTTTTAGTATTTTTATGTATGTTTTTATTTGTATTGTCACTGTGTTTGTAGTTAGATACATCGTACATGTGTGTAATTTATGTTGTTATTTATGTGTGTGTTATGAGAATTTGTATGAGCATGTGGGAATTGAACTTGTACTTATGGAATTGAGCTTGTATTTAGTTACAATTGTGTGTATGTGTGTTAGTATATGTCTTTCAATGTGTTCATGATTATGTACATGTCTGTATGATTATATGTGTTTATGTTTGTGTTCTCCAGAGGTGAAGTTTTTATGGACGGGATTGAGATGGTCGTTGATGTTTTGGTTGATTTTGTTTTCGTGTAAATGCAAATTGAAGCAGTGATCTTCTATTTTAGGTGTAAAGTTTAGGCTCGAGTTAGACTTCGAGACGTTCTTCACTGAGCTATAATTTTCAAGCTCGAAGTTCGAAGTTCGAAGCTCGGGTTGACTAATGCTTGATATGTTTGAGTTCAGCTCAAAGGCTCGAGTCTAAACTAAATTTTTTACAAAATCTCGAATATGATAAATTGGACTTAAATATGTGAAATGTATGTAAGTATTGAATTTCGGGCTTGATATGTTTGTGAGAGTGCCCTTAGGTTACTATCCGAGGGTAAAAGAGTTCCCATATTAACACACGAGGGTATGATTGTATATATAGGGGCGTACTCTAAATTGACCAAATTATCATTACAATTTACATACAAAATTTTTTTAACGGATAAGTTCCTAAGGTCAACCTCGGGAACGGTTTTCTCGTGAATATTTATATAGTAATATATTTATAATATAAATGAAAAAACAGAACTCCTTTAGGTTTGCGCATCCTCGTGCATCGAATGATTTGAAGCTTGAGCTCGATAAAGTATTCAAATAGCTCGAGCTCGGGCTTGGTATTGTGGAGCCGAATTTGAATATTTTACAAGCCAAGCTTGAACATCTCATGCATAGTTTGATTCATTTACACCTACTCCTACCTGCTTTTCAAGTTCAACCACTATGTTTCTAGATGGTTCAATTTTTTTTTTCCAATGTTTGGTAATAAAGAAATTTGAGGTGTAGTCGAGCTCAAGTAAAAGATGAACAAATAGTTCACGACTGATCACTGGCGTATGGGTAACTGGCTTGTAAATTATGTGGACTTGGTGAAACCCGTGGGTCTTAGAATATCTTTGTTAAATTATTTTCTCAGTTGGTACGTGAATCAATTTAATTATACCTCTTTCCTAAGACGAAAGTCCGTTTTTAATGCCAAATAAGGTCCATTAATTAGCATATATTTGTATATATATATTTTTTGACTTTCTTCAAATACCTTCTTCACAGAATCCATCAGAAAAGCCATTAGAGTTAAGACTATTTATTTGTACTATGAAGTATTGTGTTAGAGCAGGCGAGTCCCGTGGGGGGTGGGGGTTGTCAGAAGAACTCTAAAAAATAGATGTAAATTCTAATATATCAGTAAACTTAGGTGTAATTGTTTGCCTTCCCCCACCCCACTTAAATCATAAATTTATGACTTACGATATATTTAGTAGCAGTTTATACATTTATGAATAGTTATATATGTAATTATGTAGAAATTCGTCGTATTTAATAAAATTGTTAATGAATATCCATATCAAAATTATTTTTATCACATTAATAGTTATTGCGTTATTTTTGCACTGCACTCGCAGAGTCTTAATTCATACCTGGTTCTGAGCATAGTTATGTATCACATGTCTAAAGTAGTCAAACAAAGCTTCCCATTTTAGAATAGCGAAAGTACATTTTAATTTGTTTTTAACCCTCATGGTAAATTTATTTTTTTCTTTTCGTCTTTCTTACTCATGCTATTGGTCATCATTTGATTCTTGCAGTTCGATTTTTAGTGCAAATGAGGAGACTGTAAGTTGTAATTTTGGAAAAACCATCCACTGTAACCTATAATATGTTTTGTTTTATGGATTACATAGGTGATTACTCGTTCCTGGAAGTTATACTATTCAATTTTTTCCAGAATATATTTTAATGCATGCAGTGTATGTGGGATGCTAACCATTAAAAAAAAGTCTCTATTCTCAGCCAATAACAGCTGAAGATATACCAAAGATGGTGCTGCTCCAAGTTTAAGTGCTAGTACTAGTTTGGTCAATCCTCCTATTGTATTGGCCAACCATAGTAATGTGCTGGGCAATGTACCAAGTCCCAGCTGAACTATAGAGATCGCCTTCGGTGTAGTGCGTAACATTCAGGTTCTGTAAGCGGGTATGCATCCTGTTTGGACCTTTAACAGCCTTCGTTGGTGTGTTTCGGTAGGATATCTTTTTGCATTGGCTGTTTCTCTTAATTCACTGCAGTATGGTGGTATTCCCTCGGAGTCACTATTCAATAATTCGAACAGTCGATCATGGAAGTACTTATCCCCATTGAATGGCTCAGTATCTTGTGAAGACCTGGAGGGTGTTGGATCCTTTGACACTACCTGCTTGCTGAATGCTAATCTGTATATAAATACCGATCTTTATGTGCTCGGTCATGGGAACCTTGAGATACTTCCTCAAGTTTTAATTGTTTGTCCCCAAGAAGGATGTATAATAGCTTTCAATATATCTGGAAATGTCAAAGTAGGTGAATATGCAGCTATTGTTGCTGGTTCTGTGATATTCTCAGCTGCGAGTCTGAGTTTTGGGCCTAATTCTCTTATAAACACAACATCTTTGGGTGGATCACCACCATCTCAAACCAGTGGCACACCTAGCAGTTATGACGGAGCTGGTGGAGGGCATGGCGGGCGAGGTGCTTCCTGTCTAAAGAGCAACCAAACAAAATATTGGGGTGGTGATGTTTACGCTTGGTCTACTTTGTCTGAGCCATGGAGTTATGGTAGTAAGGGTGGTGGTACATCTGCCGAACATCAGTTTGGAGGAAGTGGCGGTGGACGTGTTAAGCTTGTTGTAAAAGAAATTTTATACTTGAATGGATCTGTGATGGCTGAAGGAGGTGATGGAGGATCTGAAGGTGGAGGAGGATCTGGTGGAAGCATTATAGTGCATGCTAAAAAACTGTGAGTAGACATCGTTATTCCTTGTAAACTCGCTTGGCTTTAGTGTGCTTTGTGTGTGTCTTTCGGGCCAGTTTTTGTGCTACAACAAATGTTTTTTCATATGACAAGACAAGAATTGTACATTATAGACTAGAAAATTCTTGCATCAAACTAACAAACACCGAATTAGCAGTTCATATTAGAACTGCTACTATAAATTTACTTTTATTCAGAAGCATAATAAACGGAACTAGATGCAGCACCACTCCGCTTTTGTTAAAAGAGATAATGTGTGTTTCCTCTTAATGAGGTAACCTTATCATATGTATGTATCTGGTTTCTTCTTCTTATTATGAATTTATGTTTTAGTTTATATCAGTTAAATTTATAATTAATTTTTCAAAGAATTTTTTTAACTTTACATATATATAATTTAGTATATTATTAAAAACTAAAGTAAATCATGTCTACACTTTATTTTGTATATTTAGACCCACCAAATTAATCCAAATTATATACCCACAATTTTACATGTAAATAAGTATGTACCTAATACATGCACGTTGCTTTTGCTGGATAGGCAGGGATTTGGTACCATAAGTGCTGCTGGTGGGAGGGGACGGGCTGGAGGCGGGGGTGGGAGAATATCGGTGTATGGTTACAGCAATCAAGAAAATGTAAAAGTCACTGTACATGGTTCGTTTTTATACCAAATTGCTAGTATTCCGGTAGTTGTACTTAATGTAATGTGTTTATTCATATAGTAGCTAAATATATATATATATTTTTTCTGAATTCTATCCAAGGTTAAAATTAATAGATAATCGCAGACCAAAAAGATCTTAAGTGATTTGATTTGGGCATATCAAAATGAACCGGAATAGTTTGTATCAGAGAGCTGTTTAGCATATTCTTACAGAACCTAGGTCTTCTTATGCCACACAATTGGTTTCATATTTTAAGCATGCATGTCCTATATAGTAAGTGCATAATTGTTTGCTCGCTAAGCGTTCTGATTTACATGATATTTTCCACGCGCACCTGCCGACCATTTTATGTTTAAAAAATAAAATAACATAGGAGAGCCACAAATAACATGTCCCTCTGTCTCAATATTTAATTGTATGTGGAGGCTGGAGGTTAAGTCTAGGACTAAAGGCAACCCTACCCCAAGACAAAGGTCATGGTTTCAATCCCTCACTCTCCCGCCCCCTTGTATTTTTTCTTTAAAAAAGGGTTAAAAAATGGAGGATTCAAGGGTAGCTAAGTGGGCAAAGTCTATTTCCCCAGCCCCTTAACAAAGTCATGTTTTCAAATCTGTAGTACCCCTAGCCTCATACTTGCCAAGTAATAGCTGGAATATATAATGTACAAAAAGAAATGAACATGTGGGTGTGTATATGTTGATATAATTAATAACATGTTTGTTTGAACACGCGTGCCTCATTGAATACCTCTAGGTTACAGATCTAGTTTAGACTGTGGATTTCTTATGATCTACTATACTCATTGCCATTTTTTTCCTTATATGCTAGAAAGTTTGAATTCCTTGTCTGCTAGATTTGAGCCTATTCTATAAATCTGTATAAAAGGGGGTCTATATTCGAGATATCTTATCTATCACATTTCACTGAAAGAACGATGACTGAGGTATATGAGAATTTTAATTTTAATCTCTACTGGAAAGACGAAGTTGAAATATACTTCTACATCCCTTTTATCTCTGCGACCTATGTTGTGACATCTTTCTGTGTGTGTGTGTGTGTGCCTTGTGTTTTTTTACCTACTAAACCTTGAAACTTACATGTTTTTTTAGATAGTTAATCTTACATCTTTTACTTTTCCTTTCTGCTTCTCTCTTTTCTACACCTTCATTAGTGCATCCTTCACCTTTTCAAATCTTCAGAACTTACATAACTAAATCACTTTCCAGTTGGCAAAAAGGGGTGGTTCAAACCTTTTTTAAAACTCCAAAAACTAATTTCTGAAATTTAAAATGATGAAGGAGAAATTTGGTCATGTTGGTTTGTTCTCTGTCGTCCATCTTTTATTGAATGGGAGGGGATTATAATGTTTAACACAGTGTCCATTGCATGTGTATGCCATGTGATCTAACTTCCTCCTCTCCTCTCTCTCTATCTCTGTATATACACATACACACAAAGATGTATATAACACTCAAAAACATGTATGTTTGTATATGATTATTCATATGATACATAACCTATATGTTGATGTAGGTGGATTGAGTTTAGGCTGTCCATCTAATGGTGGTGCAGCAGGAACTTACTTTGATGCATCCGTCCTGAGTTTGAGAGTTGGCAATGACAATGTCACAACAGAAACGGACACTCCTTTGCTTGATTTTTCTACTAGTCCATTATGGTCAAATGTTTTTGTGGAAAACAATGCAAAAGCTTTGGTGCCACTGCTTTGGACCAGAGTTCAGGTTGTCAAGTCAAATATCTTTCCTTCATCATGTAGTTATAGTCAGTTCTTTTGCCTAAAATGAAAAAAACACGCAGCTTCAGTTATTTTAATGTGCTTCTTCCTTTTGCAATTGATTGCTCAGAAATAATAGCTCATAACTGATTGTTTGGTTAGGTGAGAGGCCAAATCAGCCTGCTTTGTGGAGGTATCCTCATCTTTGGATTATCTGATTACCAAGTCTCTGAATTTGAGCTCGTCGCTGAAGAACTTTCGATGAGCGATTCCATTATAAAGGTAGAACTCGTAGTTTATGCCTTACAACACACACACACGCACATTTTTTAATTTAGGCTCTATGACTTACAGTATGAAGCATCTCCTGCCTATGAACTCAGGTTTATGGTGAATTTCGAGTGGCTGTCAAAATGTTACTCATGTGGAACTCCAACATCACAATTAATGATGGTGGGGATGGCATTGATGCTTCTTCTGTCCTAGAAGTTAGAAACCTCGCTGTCTTAAGGGTGCGGCTATATAAATATGTCTCATATGATACGATAGATATCTATATGGATGCATGTATGTTACTAGTAATGAACTCACATGTTATAGTTCTTTGCTTTTTGCAGGGAAATTCCGTTATTAGTTCGAATTCTAAGTTGGCTGTATATGGTCAAGGACTACTATCGCTTACTGGCCAGGGTGATGTCATCAAAGCGCAACGGCTTTCTTTGTCACTATTTTATAATGTCACTGTAAGTTATCATCAAAATTGCCTAAGATATTGTGTCAAAGGTGGTAGTTTCCATGCTCTTCAATACCTTCATTCTATGTGTGAGACCAACATCTTTCACTCAGTATTGAGCATTTTTTACAATTTAGCTACCAATTCATTACATCATACTGTAGATCAAATGTTGGTTGTACATTATTTGCCTTTAAATCTTTTAAGTTCTCTTCCTGCGCATGTTTTATATGTACCTAAATTTTTTCTTGGTTGTTTTAGATTCCATATTCCACCTATCTGCATTGCATGTTTTATATGTACTTACTGCTAGTTCGTTACATCACAGTATTGCTGCTAGTACATGAATTTGCAAAATCACACTACAAAAGTAGTGCCATACTTCCTTTCACATCTTGTGCTTTGGGTGTTTCAGGCTCCATTCCTATCTCTGTATGTACTATTTTCACTAATAAATTATAAGATCGCAGTATCACGCTATATGAACTGCATTACCGTGTTAGGTGTTAGTTGTTGTAGCCTCTATGTTATCTTAATGTTCTATATGTTCCCAGATGATTTGTCACAATGTAGTGATTTCTTTGTCCAATAATGTGTAGTTGTAAAAACCTTTGCGAACCTAGAAATTCATGTAGGTATGCTAGTTTGCAATCTTTAAGATTAGCGTGTGTTTTGCAAGCATATTATGCAGAATTCCTTATTCTAATTCCGGACCATGTTTAATCATGTTTAATCTGTCATTGGGCATCCTAATTAAAACAAGTGTGTGTACGAAGTTACAGAAATTTTTATTTATCACTGAAAATTGCTGGATGTTAATTTTTGAAGATTACTCATTTCTCTGATGGTGGATTTAGCTCTCGGTGCAGTTAATTTGTTATAGCATTCAAGATATACTTTACTGATTTAGCATATGAAATGAACTGTAGAACATCTTTTTCGCATTCATGCTTCTCTCTCTCTCTCTCTCGATATATATATATACACACATATACACTTATCTAGGTATAATAAAGTAACAAGCCCTAAACTTCACAGATTGGCCCAGGTTCTTTGCTGCAAGCCCCGTTGGATGATGATAGCAGTAAGAGCGTGTGAGTATAAATTTTCAGTTCATATCTTTCTCTGTTGTTTTTGACAACATAATGCATTGAAGGATTGTATTTTTCTAAGATATATATATATATATACATTTATTTATACACAAGTCAATAGCAGAACATATTTGAAATAAACTTTTTTCTTTCTGGTGTAGAGTAATCAAATCACATTGTGGGAGTCAGTCATGTCCGAAAGATTTGATAACTCCACCAGATGATTGTCATCTTAATTATACACTCTCATTTTCACTGCAAGTAAGTGCTTAATACTGATTTATTTTATCAATATGTATTTATGTTGTTTTAACCCTTTTCCTCTCTACTTAGACATATATTTACGTAGACATGAACAGCTTCAGAGATTAACATCTTGGTATCTTTGTTAACTTCTGGTAACTTATGGTAGATTTGCCGTGTTGAAGACATAATAGTAAATGGCATCATAAAGGGTAGCATAATCCACATTCACCGAGCAACAACTGTCATGGTGGACACTGATGGCACAATCACTGCGTCAGAATTAGGTAATATGTTAATTTAATAAAGTTATATATATGATGTAAAATAAAGTTAGATTTATGATGTCAAATAACTCCATACAATACGGGACTTTCTTCCTTTTTTTTTCTTTGGGGTGAGGGTGGGTTTCTGACTTTCTGCTCAACGACTCTTGCATTTGTAACATGTTCACTTTAAGGACCTTTTTTTGCTTAGACTTTGTGATAGACTTAACACTCAGGGCAACCAACTACATGATAAAGTCACAACTGACAAGTCTACATGTGTTGGGATCCTGCTTCTGGTAGTTATCAGTAGTGTTACAATGGTTCTTGCTTAATATAGATGATCGTCCAGGTTGCAGAAACGGTATTGGAAAGGGGAACTACTTAAATGGAGCTAGTGGTGGTGCTGGTCACGGGGGAAGGGGGGGTTCTGGAGTTTACAATGGAAGGATGAGTGGAGGAGGGGATACATATGGTAGCCCTAATCTGCCTTGTGAGTTGGGAAGTGGGAGTGAAGGCCCTCATGCAGCTTATGGCCATGTTACAGGAGGGGGAATGATTGGTAAGCTTTTCTGCAGAAATACTAGAAGCAAGAGAAACACACGTGTTTTCATAAATTTATGTTATTTCTTGATGTATCAGACTCAAAGTAATTACGTTTGTCATCAGTGTCTCCCCTATATAATTATTCCAGATGTTAAAAAGAAACTTGATTAGTTGAAACTCTTTTGTAATGATTTTAAAATTTTCGAACCGAGTCCATAAATATAATGTAGTAGCAATGTGTATTATATTTGTATATATGCTAGTTAATAAGTGATTGGCTTCATTATTGCTTCCTGAAAGGCATTCTTTAAGTAATCTGCACCAAGCTTACCCAAGGATTGATACAGCATGACTTTTATTCAATTCAGTGATTGTGATCTTTTATTTTAAACTTCTTCTTCTGAAGATTTAATGTTCTTGAACTCTACAACAAGGAGTTATGAATAGTTGGAAATAGAAGGCTTGAAAAAGTCATTCTTGCATATACTGAATGAATGTTTTTCCATGGTAGTAATAAAAATGTAAGAATGCCTTTATATCTTTAGTTATTGTTATGACAAAAGTGTGTATAATTAGATATCTTTGTTCCAATATTTATAGGTAAGGTTGCACTAGCATGTGAAGTACACAACTATGGCTTATGGACAACGTCATTTTCATACATTTATACCGGTTGCAATGAAAATATGTTAACCTGTTTGAGAATCTATAACATCTGTGTACCAAGTTTATATTCTAACATTAGAACATGCTCTTACTGTTTCGTCGTTATGCTTCTTTAATATATTTCAGTGATTGGATCTGGTCAGTGGCCACTTTCGAAGCTTTATATATCTGGATCGATGAGAGCTGATGGTCAAAGTTATGATAAAGCAATAGAGAATATTAATGGCAGCACAGTAGGCGGACTTGGTGGAGGTTCTGGTGGAACAATTCTTCTCTTCTTGCAGGCACTTGTGCTTGTTCAGGACTCTTATCTCTCTGTTGCTGGGGGGCATGGTGTCCCTTTTGGCGGTGGTGGGGGAGGAGGTGGAAGAGTTCATTTTCAATGGTCAAATATTGATGTTGGTGATGAATATGTTCCCATTGCAACAATAAATGGCAACATCTCCAGTAGGTATGCTAACAATCATGATACCTTCAATTATTTCTGCCTATTAATTTTGTGTTTTAATTTCTGCCTATTATTTTTAGTCCCCGACTGTTTTGTTAGTGTGAATTCTTACGTATCTTATAATAAAAGGCTATAAACTGTAGCAAAGTTGGCATAAAGCATAATCAACCTTCAGCGAATGCAAAAGTTTATATTTTGATATCACTGCTAATATTTTCAGAGTTTCATGCTGAAGTGCGTCAACTAGCTGCAGTTGACAACAACTTTTATTTTCCAACTTACAGCGACAACCTTAAGATCATAATAACATCAATTAGCTTATATACATATAATTCATTTATTTACAGGGGTGGAACAGGCAATAGCGGCGGTCTTCCAGGAGAGGCAGGCACTGTTACAGGGAAGAAATGCCCTAAAGGCCTATATGGCACATATTGTATGGTATGTCTGTGTTACAGTTTTACATTGTCGTAGGATTGCGCTCTTTCCCTTGATGCCATTATTCACAAGGCAGACCTCGTGGATTGCTTTAATATCCATTTGCAGGATGATCTAGCAGTAGCTACCATCAGTTTATTCCGCAGTTTAGCTAATTTTTAAGTTTGGGTCCTTGTTCCTTTTGGGTTATGCAATAAACAATAAAGTAACTCATGTAGCTTCAGTTTCTGGAAATAGTAAAATTTTACTCACGGCACCAATAGTTTAGCAGCCCAAGTGCACAGGACAAAATTTATCAGGATAACATTACAAGAAACTAGGAAAGGTACATTTTATGAAAACTTAGTGGATATTCCTTCTGAACTCGCGACCGGGGAGGTGGCATTTGGTCTAAACAAAAGTAAATTGAAACTCACTTTCGACCATTCGTGACGAAGTCAGAAATGAAAAATACCGGGGAAAAAAAACACCTCAAAACTGCTAACTGATGCACAATCTTACCAGAAAATTGCAATAAAAAACTAGGAGGTCTGTATATAGTGATTTTGCATCCCTTCTCATGTTCTATGAGAACAGTAAAAGACTGAAGAGATTATCACGTACATTTAAGGCAAGAGAACAGCTAGATATTGTTTATGGATCCGTGGTATTTATGTCTAGGTGTCATCATGTAGACATCAACATATATCTCTTCTTGATCATATAAATGGTGCCATTAACAAACCTATCTCTGCCAGTGCCTCTTTGAATTTTGAAGCTCATCGACATACCCTAGTAGAACACCTGTATGCTTCTTGGTCCATGTTAATATATAACGTTGCGTTTTTTTTTATATTCTACATACTGTCAAGACACCAAGTGCACAAACTGTATGAGCTTGTTAATTGCAGAGTTTTTAATGTCTTTGTTGATGCACTGCACGTGCAGGAGTGTCCTGTTGGCACTTACAAAGATGTTGAAGGTTCAGATGCAAGTCTTTGCACCCCATGTTCCGCTGAGCTCCTTCCAAGTCGTGCATCGTTTGTATATGTACGAGGTACATTTGTTCTCTAAGTCTAAACATTTGTTCTCTAAGTCTACACATTTGTGTTAACATAGGTTGTCTGTTGATTATGTTCATCCTTGGGATGAATATTAGTCATGATAAAATGATCTCACTAGTGAAGCACAATTTCTTTCAGGGGGGGCCATACAGTCTCTTTGTCCCTATAGATGTATATCTGACAAGTACAGGATGCCAAATTGCTATAAACCTTTCGAGGAGCTCATTTATACATTTGGAGGACCATGGTCCTTTGCACTTCTTTTGTCAAGTGTTGTGGTGTTCCTAGCTCTTTCTCTGAGTACTGTGAGAGTCAAATTGGTTGGATCCAGCTCTTCATATGACAATGCAAATTCTGTTGAACGGCTCAGTTATAACCATTTCCCTCATCTTCTTTCCCTGTCAGAGGTATTTAAGGGCTATTTAAGTTCGTTAGCTCCTTGTCTCTTTGTAGTTGTATCAAACCGTAATTAATGTAGAATTGACCCCTGTTTCTGATTCTCTTATACTTTGATCAGGTCCGGGGAGCCCGAGCTGATGAAACTCAGACCCATGTTCACAGGATGTATTTTATGGGCCCAAATACATTTAGAGAACCATGGCATCTTCCTTATTCACCTCCCAGTTCTATTATCGATATTGTGTAAGAGTTGACTATTTTTCTTATTTATTTGATATTTTAATATGCTGTAGAGGATTGGCTCCAAACTATAGTGTTATTTCCTTTCAAAGGAAAAAAATATACAAAATACTTTGTGGGCATATACAAAATATACAAAATACTTTGTGGATTTTTATCGGCCAGCCTTTCTATGTATCTATTATTTCCGTTCCCAGGTGGACATAATAACTCTAAATCACTACATGCTGTAAAGGGTTGGCTCCAAATTAAATGCTAATTTTCTTTCGAAAGGAAAAAAAAATGCTTTTCCTGTGCAAACTGATTCTCAATTGGCCAACCTTTCTAGATATCCTTTTCCCCTGTTGAAAATCACCTGTTTGAAACACTTAAAAATAATAAATGAAGTACAACATAGATATTAGATTCTAGTTGTTGGATTAGAATATATATATATATATATATATCTAATAGTAATTTGCAATATGTATTGAGCTGCAGGTATGAAGATGCTTTTAACAGATTCATCGATGAGATTAACTCATTGGCTGCATATAATTGGTGGGAAGGATCAGTTCACAGCATACTGACAGTGCTTGCATATCCTTGTGCTTGGTCCTGGAAACAGTGGCGTAGACGTAATAAAGTGAATTTCCTTGAGGAATATGTCAAGTCTGAGTATGATCATTCTTGTTTACGGTCCTGTCGGTCAAGAGCACTATACAAAGGAATGAAGGTTTGACTTCTTTACATATATTTACGTTTATGCATTTCTTTTAAATCAACTGTTGCACTCTACACTGGCTGGTAATTTATATTGGTTAAATTTGTGTCTTTATGAGATTATAATATTAGTAATAATAGTTATTTAATTAATGACACGTATTATTTAGAACTAATAATATAAATTCTTAATTTTAATATGTTGGTGAGAGGATTCGAACCTTAGACCTTTAGTAGAGTAACTTAAATTTAGAATATTCTTTAGTATTAGATCTAATTGCTCTTGTTTATTTACTAAAGATCTAACTGTTATTATGATTTCTATGGTTGAACCAAACTACAAACTTATTATACTCATGTTTGTTTATATTATAGATGAGTATAGATATGTCGCATAAATTGACGACCCAAAAATATTTCTTCAAATCTTACATTTCTCTTACATAAGTTAACTCCATATGTTTAATGACATATATGTTAATTAATTGATGACCCAACAATATTTCTTCAAATCTTACAATTCTCTTACATAAGATGACACCGCATCGAGTGATACCCGTCAAGTTGAATGGAGAGCATTCTCATTTATTATGTGAACATTAATACAAGACCACCTTTGGGGACACTGTTCTAGTTTTGACACTTTCAAGGATAATTTGTTTATAATTAATGATATTTATATCTATAATTTGCAAACATTGCAGCTCGGGGCAACTCCAGACTTCATGGTTGCATACATTGATTTCTTCCTTGGTGGTGATGAGAAACGCCGAGACATGGTAACAACCATACAGAAGAGATTCCCAATGTGCATAATATTTGGAGGAGATGGAAGCTACATGTCACCCTACAATTTGCATAGCGACGCACTCCTGACAAATCTTCTTGCACAGGTACCTCAATGTCTTCACAACCTTGATAGATCATCTATCTAAAAAATTTCTCTAATGTAATAAGCTATTTTGTTTTCTTCCCAGCATGTCCCACCAAGTGTGTGGAATCGATTTGTGGCTGGTTTAAATGCACAGTTGAGAACTGTGAGACATGGGTGGATCCACTCTGCTCTAATACATGTGATTAATTGGATACAAAGTCATGGAAACCCCCAGCTTGAGTTTCATGGGGTTAAGATTGAGCTTGGATGGTTCCAGGCTACTGCTAGTGGTTACTACCAGCTGGGAATCTTGGTAGTTGTTGGTGACTATTCTCCCCATAGTCTCCATCAATCTGATTTCCTAGAATGCAGCGAGGACTGCCCAAGGTATGTCTGGGAAACAAAATGCAAAAGGTCATATATATCCCGATGCCTGAATAGTTTTCTGCACAGCAATTATGTCTGAGCCCAGGACTAATTTAACCGAAAGTTCTCCTGCAACTATTTCCAACCTAAGATATCAGGCCTGAAGTTATATGACCTATAAATCCAATATCTCACAGCACATGGTAGGAGTGTATGACATGGACACCAAGGGTGTTCGAGGCTCTCTGCTAGTGCCTAGTAGAGAGGAAGGGACGGGGTGGTTATAGTGTAGTTCCTTTAATATAATTTCTGAACTTTCTATGAACATAATTTCTGGAGAATCAGTTTTCTTTTCCTAGTCGTAATTAATTTATTGGTCCCTTTAACTTAAACAAGATTGATAAGAGACACATGATAACTAGGTCATATGTATATGTAGGGCCAGATTTAACAAACCACCTTAATGTTAGAACCTTAGAAATAATTTTTCTATTCTTCTGCAGATCATAATAATTTCCATAAATACATTATATTGAATTTTTTATTATTAAATACTTTTTAACGTTTTATAGGAGTGAAAATCAAATTGTTTTTATTCTTTTAACAATAGAATGTAATTTGAATAAAACATTGGCACGCCATATTTTATAATTTTAAATAAAACTTCTAATTTCATCTTGACCTTCTATATATCTCTTCTGTTTTATTGACTGTGTTACATGGGCTCTTAACCAACTTAAGGATGTGTAAGTGCTGGGATTTAGTTGTAGTGTAAGAGAAGAGTAAGCAACTTTTTTTACCCCAAGTGAAACTGGAAAACATTGAAGAGTACTTGTGCATTCCAGAAGTACAAATATCTGACCAGGCTATAATCCAGTTCATGTAACTTGCGTTCTAACTACAGATTTAGAGTGTTTGACTTTTGTAAATCTGATTGAAGCAATCTGTTTTCTTATTAGCCCGTCATCGCGGAAAGTTGCAACTTTTGTACAGAAAAGCCTTCTGCAGCCACAGGCGAGTCAGTTGTATATGAGTCATGCATTATGTCGGAAAAAAATTACCGGCGGAACTAACGGAGGACTCATAAATGATGCTACCTTAAAATCATTGGATGTCAGAAAAGATTTCCTTTTTCCGCTTTCTTTGCTGTTTCACAACACCAGACCCGTGGGCCGGCAGGTACTTGAGATCTGTACTACTTGCAAGTGGATAATATTTTTTTTCATTTATTGACTTGTACACCATGTTCCAGGACACCCTGCAGCTGCTGATCTCTATCATTCTTCTGGCAGACATTTTTGTTACCCTCCTCTTGTTGCTTCAGTCGTTTTGGATATCTCTTGCGACATTTCTTGCTATTCTGCTTGTTCTTCCTTTATCATTGCTTTTCCCATTTCCTGCTGGCTTAAGTGCCCTATTAAGTAAAGGTCCCAGGAGAGCATCGCTTGCTCGTGTCTATGCTCTATGGAATGCTACTTCTCTGTCAAACATTGTAAGGTTTACACAGTACTGTAAAAAGTTGGTTAACTTTCATACGAATTTAGTAGATGTTTACGAAATCATTTTCTGTTGCAACAAGATAAGAACTAGTGCAGATGTGTAGCCCCAGCATGATTGTGTAAACACGTTGAATGGCTATATTAACCAAATTTTCTTTGTTTATTGCAGGCTGTGGCTTTCATTTGCGGCCTAATTCAATATGGGATTTCCACATTGCAGCCACCCGAAGAGGCAGACATGTGGAATTCTTGGAGGTGAGCTTATTGATTTTGACTTGAATACTGAGAGTTCTTAGCTTGTGCCAACATTTATGCTTCATATACTTGTTTAACAAAACTACTGATCTACTGATGTACATTCTAAATATATTTTTTGCGTGAAATTGTTTATTTTGTCTCTAGATGTTAAATATGTATGATGTATCTGAATGCTCAACTCAACTGATCTTATACAGCGGGGAAGATGAAAAGTGGTGGTTGTTACCTACAACTTTGATGCTATTTAAGTTGATACAAGCTCGACTCACTGACTGGCACATAGCAAACCTGGAAGTACAAGATTTTTCCCTCTACTGTCCGGATCCTGATACTTTCTGGGCGTATGAGTCGACTCTGTAGAATTAAGTAGATCAGGCGTTCATAGGAAATATTGTGTGATCAGGGCCTTGAGGAGGCATGTACAGCTCTTTGCCTTGTACATATGTTGAAATCTGTATAGAGCCGTGGTATAGCTGTGCTGTGCAGTTTTGGTTTCTTTAGACTTTAATAAGACCATTGAGTGATTGTAAATATGATGGCACGGATAGAGAAAGAAAGATTGATGGTATAAATAGAATTTACAGGTATTTTTCATTAGAAACATCATTCAAGTAAATTAACTACCAATTTATTTACATCTTCGACATTACCTGGTGTAAATAAGAATATATGAAGTATTCTTTGCGGAAAAAAAATCCATGCGTGCACCCACAAATAAAAGTTTGTAGTATAAAATTTAACCTAGAATTACATACTGCCCGTGGATTTTGTTTATTCAAATTTCATGCAAACGATCTATATGTGAATGAGTAAGGCATGAAATTGTGGTTAGCTCATGGTATAACCAGAGAGTTCAAAAACCCTGAAACTCGAAATCTGGCCCGATCTGATCGGAAAAAGCTCGAAAAAAGTCCGGTTTGGTTCGGCTGTGGCCCGAAGCTCGAAAATCCCGATTAAAAGCCTGGGCTTTTGAAAAACTCGAATAAAGCCCGGTTCGGTCCGGATAAAAACCCGGGTTTTTTGAGAGATCCGAATAAAAAACTGATTTTTTATGGATAAAATCTGAAAATTTATAATATTTTAAATAAATTTCAAGAATATTAAACTTAGTAATGGAGGAAATGTGAAAAATCATGAACATGGAAGAATCAACAATATGTTGGACAAACCCTTCTTTCCAAAAGATTTATTGAGTGTAGTGTATGTGTATCTTGAAATGACCATGTACGAGAAGATTTATATGGCTCACGGTCAGGTTAAGTTCAATAATGCATATAATTAGTAGAAAGTTCTTGAGTTGCATTGATGTTTAATGATAAAATATTAGACTAATAGTTTTTAGTATTAGGTATCGTGATGTCTTTTATTATATATTCTGGATTCTAATAATTGAGGGGTGTAGCTTGATGTGTAAAAATAATGTAAACTGCAAGCGCACAGTGTTTAGTTGTAGCAATCACAGATCGATCTACAGAGACTATGAATTTTCAAAACCCTAACAATTAACTCAGGCGAACTAGACAAATAAGATTTGAGATGAAATTTGTTTAACCTAATTAACAATTAAAATCAGATATGGAAAACCTAGGAATCCGAATCCATTAATCAATCTCAATTAATATCAACTCGCCCTAAAATCAATTCTCTTTCCTTCACAAATAAGATATATCAATTAACGAGACAAGCATATACTATGAAACTTGTTATCTAACAATAACCTATCAAAACTTCATGGAGCAAGCATATGCTATGAAAAATAAATCCGGTAACAATAATATATCAAAATCACTTTGTCAATTGACCAATTAAGCACCAAGAAAAATTATGAGAATCAATTAATAGGAACAAGAAGATATCAACAATAATCAAATTAACTTCATCTTCATCCTAGGAGAATTAACTTAGCTAGACATGGTAGAAGAAACAAAACAATTAAATATAAAGAATGCAAGCAAAAGTGTTTGAATAGAATAAAGAACTTGTATTGAAAGACAATAATAAATCTATCATACTCCTAATTATCAGATCTAGTCTAAATTGATGTCTAAATTCTAGGTGTCTAAAATACAAGAGAAGAGATCTATATATAGAGGAAAAATAATGGGTTTGGGCTCTTTGATTACAAATCGGATTCTAAAAATATTTCCTCAATTCCTGTTTATTCTCCGATAAGTTTTCCAATTTTTCTCCAATTTCCTTTTGACTTCAAGTATTTCCATCTCCTTGCCTTTTTCACCCTTTTTCTACTTGAAATATGATTTTATTTATTTTTCTACAAAACAAAAGAAAACAATTTATTAAATAATAAAATTACGAAAACAGACATAAAATAGGTATTAAAAATGTATTAAATTATGGACCTATCACATGCCCCCATACCTACCTTTTGCTCGTCCTCGAGAAAAACTAATATAATATGAACTACTATCTAATAGATAATACCACTTCCGTAGGTGATCACGGTTGCATTAGGCATATGCAACAAGCCCTTTAAACCCCTAGGCAGCCCTAGTGGACGAGTAAGGTCTCGTGAGGGTTTATAGTGAATGTACCCACAAAATCCATCTAACTTATGTAAAAGATCACATGGCAATGCAACAACACACATACAAGTCCTCTCATGCTACATCAACTTAAGAATCAAAAATGACTTTGCAATGTCTTGTCGTGGAATGTGCAAGAATTCACTTAGTCTACTCAAAGAAATATGCATAAGTGCTCAAAAGTCCATGTCAAGTGTAAGAATAAGTTGGTAACCATGCTAAACCCACAAGAGTACACCTTTGAGTCAAAACTTGGAATCTCAAATGCAAAAACAAGCAATAACTCACCTTTCACTCACAAAAGAATATTCACTCAAGAACAAGGGTAAGTGTATCACTCTATTCCAACTAAATCATAAGCATGCTTGACATTTGGTATCAATCTAACTTTAACACAACATACATCAATGATGATAATCAAAAGGTCTTTATTTGGGTTGTAACGGGGCTAGGGACAAGGTATGTCAAGTAAGGCCAAAGAAGGTGAAGTGTCAAAAGCTAGTAGGCACCATAAATCATAAACATCACCAAACATCCTCCCCACAACTGAATTTTCTAATTTTCTTCCAACAAAAGGCTTGATTAGTCGAATGAAGAAGGATCACAAAAACATAAGTATGCTCTCATGATATTTTTTTTCTTTTTGTTTTTTTTTATATTTTTTTTTTTTTTTTTTTCATTCTTTTTTTTTTCGAGAGCTAAGAGATAAATATAAGCAACCACAATCCTCCTTCAAAAATTTCTTGAACAACAACTATCAAGTAAGCAATCAAACCAAATATTTCCTCAAAAGTAATGAACAAAAGTAAACACATCTCACACACCTTATTACTCCCTCAAGTTCCTACTAGCCATTGACAATTTGAGATCAAGCATAAGTAAGGCTAAACAAGAAAAAGGTCTAGGCACATAATGTGGTGTGTCACCGAAAAAATAGGATTAAGCTCAAATGGGTAACTAATTGATCATATATAAATGGTGTGGTAATTTGGAAAATATAGGTTATTCCTAAATGCCTTTATCATCTTATCATCAAATAATGTCATGCGTTTCAAGAAAGGTCTCAAACAAGTGCTAGCAATGCAAACAACATGTGGACACTCAAGCAAACGAATATAAATGCAAAAGATATGCATATAGGCTCAAAATCTCACATGGTGGTAAAGACATAATCAATCCCAAGCAAAAATCTCTTCAATGCACCAACTTGTACTCAAAGCATGGAAACCAAATCATCTTGCACATATTCATGTCCTTCTAATTACTTGCAACATTCAATAAGTCTACTAGTTTCAACTTGCTAGTGTATGTGTGTGAACAAAAACTTAGCAAATCACTTCTCAATCAAAAGTATCAGAAACACAAGATTACTATAGCATGTAAGGGTGCATCAAGCCACAAGAAATCATTTTACAAGGCTAGAATTCTATAATTCACAAGACTAAAATTCTTTTTGGGATTTTCTCATTTTTCAATTTTTTTGGATTTTTTTTGTTTTTTTTATAATACTACTAAACCCCTCCCCCATACCTAATTCATGCATTGTCCTCAATGTATGCAAATGAGAGAAAAAATGACAGAGTAAAAGGACAAGAATACCTGATAAGGACATGACGGAGAAATAGAACAATACCTATAACACACAGACAATAAACAAACACACACACACACACACACACACACACACACACTTTCCCATACCTACACTTCACTATGAGAGACACAAAACAAAAGCACATACTAACCAATACCAGATCGAGGAAAAACTACCTTCGTAACAGAATCATCAAGCATGTGAAACTCACCCACAGAAAAGACAATATTATCCACTTGAGAAAGAAGATCTTGAACCAAAATAAAACTCATACCACTAACATCATTCATAGACCAATTAAACGCTTCTTTATGTTGTTTAAGCAAATTAATTACTTGAAATTCTTGGTCATGAACTAAGTCACGGGAGATAACAACATGATGAGTTTCATTATTAACTACCAAAGACTGATCAAGAGTGGAAAAAGATGGATTAAAATCAAGTGGGGGTGGCTCACCAACAGAAGTCTTAACAAATAACTTAGGATCAAAAGAACTATCCTCAAGTTGGGTTTCATGCATAGAACAAATAGCATTCAATTCATCTAACATCTCCTTAGAAGAAAAACTTATACAGCTCATGAAATTCTTTATTACTATCATACTCTAACAACATATATTTCTCAAGAAAAGACTCAATTGCACTATCCTCAAGATTCGACCATGAAACAACCTCATCAATCAAATGAACTCCTAGATGCGGAATAGACATGACTACTATGTTATCCTAAAAACAATCTAGACTTTGCTTCTAACAATAAGATACTACTAAAAGTAACAACTCAAAAAGCATTTGTCGTGACTGGCCAGGCAGGAGGAAGCATTGCCAAGAGGCTAACCACCATTCTAGGCACCAGTCTAAAGGTCAGGTAAGCTTTCGCTAGTCTAGTCACCACCGAAAAATACTTAGTGATTTGTTCCTCCTAGATTCTCTTCATAGTTGAGCGCGATATCCTAGGGGTTAACGTCTAATTGATTTTATTAAGGAAAAAGGAATGCAAGATGAAGTGATTCGTGGGCCAAGGAAAGGGTGATGAAATCCCTCACCTTATCTTGAAATTGGGTGGCGCCCTTAAAATTGATTTAATGATGCAACACACAAAGAACGAGAAATAAACACTTATGGATGCACTACACTACATGTTCTATTCTAAATTGTACGTACCTCTTTCCTCCAGCAAACACCACAATTTTATAATATGGAAAACGATATAGACAATAAAGAAATCTAGATGATGTGCTCCTATGTGAGAGAATGAATGATGCAACAAAATGGGTTTTAACAAATAACTAACTAATATTTTTGGATTTTTCAAATATTTAATTTTTTTGTGTTTTCAATAATGATGGAAAGAATATAGAGAGAGGTGATACGGAATACCGAAAAGCGCTTCCAAAAATTTCACAAGAGACAACGAGGCCTTCTAGCAATCTTCTTGTCCAAGCTTTCCTCCGCTTCACTATTCACTAAAAGACAAACAATGCAGAACAAGAAACTAATCCGAAGAATTAAATATCAAGGAGTGAAAATTATCAATAATCCCCGGCAGCGGCGCCAAAAACTTGATGTGTAAAAATAATGTAAACTGCAAGTGCACAGTGTTTAGTTGTAGCAATCACAGATCGATCCACATAGACTATGAATTTTCAAAACCCTAACAATTAACTCAGGCGAACTAGACAAATAAGATTTGAGATGAGATTTGTTTAACCTAATTAACAATTAAAATCAGATATGGAAAACCTAGGAATCCGAATCCATTAATCAATCTCAATTAATATCAACTCGCCCTAAAATCAATTCTCTTTCCTTCACAAATAAGATATATCAATTAAAGAGACAAGCATATACTATGAAACTTGTTATCTAACAATAACCTATCAAAACTTCATGGAGCAAGCATATGCTATGAAAAATAAATCCGGTAACAATAATATATCAAAATCACTTTGTCAATTGACCAATTAAGCACCAAGAAAAATTATGAGAATCAATTAATAGGAACAAGAAGATATCAACAATAATCAAATTAACTTCATCTTCATCCTAGGAGAATTAACTTAGCTAGACATGGTAGAATAAACAAAACAATTAAATATAAAGAATGCAAGCAAAAGTGTTTGAATAGAATAAAGAACTTGTATTGAAAGACAATAATAAATCTATCCTACTCCTAATTATCAGATCTAGTCTAAATTGATGTCTAAATTCTAGGTGTCTAAAATACAAGAGAGTAGATCTATATATAGAGGAAAAATAATGGGTTTGGGCTCTTTGATTACAAATCGGATTCTAAAAATATTTCCTTAATTCATTTTTCTTCTCCGATAAGTTTTCCAATTTTTCTCCAATTTTCTTTTGACTTCAAGTATTTTCATCTTCTTGCCTTTTTCACCCTTTTTCTGCTTGAAATATGATTTTATTTATTTTTCTACAAAACAGAAGAAAACAATTTATTAAATAATAAAATTACGAAAACAGACATAAAATATGTATTAAAAATGTATTAAATTATGGACCTATCATAGCTCTTTAGAGGTTGTTTTTTTTGTAAAACTTTGCTTTTTCTGTATACTAATATATTAACTTTGCAAAAAAAAATTATATATATATATTAAAAAAAATCCGGATAAAAGCCCGGCGCAGCCCGAAGGCTTAAAACGGCCTAGTATTTTAGAGAAAGTCTGTTCCGGTCCAATTTTTGAAAAAATCTGACCCAATCCGATTGTTAAAAAGTCTTGACTTTTTAAAGTCCGAATAAAATTCGGCCGAAGGGCTTTGCGTCTCAAGGTATAACCTACTTGAACTATCATTACAATTCAGGAGATGTGTTATTACCACTGTTTTTGAGTAGTGCCTATATTATTACTTGGAACAAGGCATGAGATTGACATTTTTATTTTCGTATTACACATTAATCGGAATCATATTAGCTTATATGTGTTAAGCGTATTGAAATATTTAAATCTGCAATACACATTGATCAGAGTCGAATGACGTATTAGCCGATACACAAATAAATGTATTCGTTCTCGTCTTCTCGATAAACAATTTACTTGAGCTTGACATAAAATACATAAGTAGTTATTTTATTCTAGACAATCATAACAATTAGTACTCCCTCCGTCCCAGTGAATTCTATACACTGGGACTGGGCACGTAGACTAAGAAAAGATATAAAAAATGAGTAAAATTAGATGAAAAGTGAGTAAAGTGGTAGGACCTATCAATATTTAATAATAGATTTGAGATAGTGGAGGAAAATAGTGGGTGTAATAGTGTTTTATATTATTATAGAATAGAAATAGTGGAGAAAGTAGTGGGTGTAATAGTGTTTTATATTATTAAAAGTTACTATTTTTGGAATGTATAGAAATGAGAGGGACATCCCCAAAATGGAAAGTGTATAGAAATGGCCGGGACGGAGGGAGTATTGTACAAGATCCTGAGTTCGACTCTCGTAGTTAATTTTTTTTTTTATATTTATAATAATTTTTCTAATTTTTTTAAAAACATTCTATGAAATATGTTTTTAAATAATTAACTCCTTATATATAATAAGCGTAAGAGAGATCTTATCCAAAACTTTGGTCGGTCACTGTACTACCAAAAGTATACCATCCGTTGGATTATAAAACTATAAATATTCAAATAGATGAGGACCGTTAGATATAATATTAAAAATTATATTTGATTAATAATAGGATACTATTAAAATACTAAAGATGTATTTTGATAATTTAAACCAATCATAAATGGGTTTTCTATATTGAATAGGAATCTTTATGTAAAAATTCGTAATTATCTTTTTTCTTTAGTTTATGGATAGTTCCAGTTAGATAATAATTATTAAACCATCATTAAATTAAAGATAATTTTGTTGGCTTCGCGTGGGCTGTAAAATAGTTAAAATCTGTTGTCTAAAACTCAAGATAGAGCCCAAACAGTAAATTGATTATCTAAATTTTAATAAATTTTTTTTTATTATTGTAGCACCAATTTAATTTCCTAATTCTTTTAAATTTATAAATTCTATGTTTATTTCAATAAAATATTAAAATCAATTTAAGAAAAAATTAAAATCGATATGGTCCGTGTACGATCACTATACGACCAAATTAATAATTATAGTTAGATCTTAAATAGATTGATGAGAATTGTTAGATCTAATATTAAAAAGTGTATCTGATTAATAATAGAATTATATTTAAATACTAAAGATGTATTTTGATAATTTAAACCAATCATAAATGGGTTTTCTATATTGAATAGGAATCTTTATGTAAAAATTCGTAATTATCTTTTTTCTTTAGTTTATGGATAGTTCGAGTTAGATAATAATTATTAAACCATCATTAAATTAAAGATAATTTTGTTGGCTTCGTGTGGGCTGTAAAATAGTTAAAATCCGTTGTCTAAAACTCAAGATAGAGCCCAAACAGTAAAGTGATTATCTAAATTTTAATAATTTTTTTTTTATTATTGTAGCACCAATTTAATTTCCTAATTCTTTTAAATTTATAAATTCTATGTTTATTTCAATAAAATATTAAAACCAATTTAAGAAAAAATTAAAATCGATATGGTCCGTGTACGATCACTATACGACCAAATTAATAATTATAGTTAGATCTTAAATAGATTGATGAGAATTGTTATATCTAATATTAAAAAGTGTATCTGATTAATAATATAATTATATTTAAATACTAAAAAGTGTATTTTGATAATTTAAATTTTTTCTATGTAAAAATTCTTAAATATCTTTTCTCTTGAATTTATGTATAGTTCCAGTTAGATAATAATTGTTAAACCAAATATCAAGATAACAATTCATATCGATTATAATATTAAAAATTATCAATATAATGCTCATATATATCATACTAACAATGATACACGTGGACCCTACGTGTACATGAATAAATTTAAACACTTTTTTTTTCTGAAGTAACATAACAATTTGATTAATCCAAATTATAATTATATTATTTTACACATAACAAACATAAAAGGATAATATCAAAAATATTATTAAAATATTGAGGGTTTCATATTCATAAACGATAATTTTGAATATAATACTTATATTAAAATGTGTATTTGATTAAAGGTAGGATTATATTTAAATACTAAGAAGTGTGCTTTGATAATTTAAACCAATTATAAATTGGTTTTCTATATTGAATTGAATTCTTTATGTAAAAATTCTTAACCGTCTTTTCTTTTTGGTTTATGGGTAGGTCAACTGGTCAAGTTAGATAATAATTATTAAACCATCATTAAATTAAAGATAATTTCGTTAGTTTCGCATGGGTTGTAAAATCGTCAAAATTCAATTTCTAAAACTCAGGATATAACCCAAATAGTAAAGTGAGTATCTAAATTTTAATAAATATTTTTTTATTATTGTAGCACCAATTTATTTATTTTTCCACTAATTCTTTTAAATATAGAAATTTTATGTTTCTTTCATTAAAATATTAAAATAAATTAAGGACAAATTCAAATCGATAAAGAATATAATAATATGATAATAAAATTTTATATAATCATAACATAATTTTTATTCTGTTTAATAATTTTTAAGTAATAATGTATTTTAAAATTTTATATACACTGTAAATAAAACCGAAACATTAAAAGTAAAAGGAGTTAGTAACATACTTATATCAGTATATACTTGATATCCTTATTATATTAAGTCCTTATATATAATAAGCATAATATGGATCTTATCCAAAATTTTGGTCGTACGGTCCTTGGACAATCAAAATTAATAAGGACCATTAGATCTTAACTAGATAAATGAAAATCGTTAGATCAAATATTAAAAAAATGTATTTTATTAATAATAGGATTATATTTAAATTCTAAAAAGTGTATTTTGATAATTTAAACCAAATATACCAAATATAAATAAGTTTTCTATATTGAATAGAATTCTCCATGTAAAAATTTCGTGACTTTCTTTTCTCTTCCATGGACAATCCAGTTAGATAAAAATTGTTAAACCATCTTTTAATTAAAGATAATATAGTTATCTTCATGTGGGGTGTAAAATCGTCAAAATCTAATTTTTAAAACACAAGATAAAGCCCAAATTAGTAAAGTGAGTATTTAAATTTTAATAATAATTATTATGTCATCATTATTTTAACGTCAATTTAATTACTTTTTCTAACTATTTTAAATTTAGAAATCTATGTTCAAAAATTAAAATCAATCTAAGAAAAATTCAAATCAACAAAGAATATAATAATACGAGGATAAAATTTTATAAAATTGTGCATATTTTTTATCCTATTTTATTAACCTATATACATTGTAAATTATTAAATTCGAAACTTTAAAAATTTGTTAATCAATTACTATACCACTTTTCTGAAAAAGCATACTTTACAAAAAATATTATCAAATAACCTATGTCTGCAAGAAAAAAATGAAAAAATTCTTATTTTTCAAAAAAAACCTGTAAATTTTAATATGTTGTTGGTAGATTCAAAACTTAGATCATTCTACATGATAATTTTACTGTTATATCTAGCGTTTTTCTCAACAATTTAATTTGAAAGATCCAACGATTATGGATTGAGTGATCAAACAAAGAGACCATACTTATAAGGAAGCTTTCATTATTTAGTCTTCAATATAATAACATAAATATTTACGAGATATACTATAAAAAATGAATTTTATACAGAATTTTGATCGTCACGGTGTACTACTTTAAAAGAAGAACTATTACAAAAAAATATATTTTAATTGATAATTTATTTCCTCAAAAGTTCAAAGTTCCCGCATCATTAACATATTACAAAAAAGAGTATATTATATTTTAGCAATAAATATTTAAAAAAATTAAAAATTAATTTTTTTTATAAATATTAAGAAAAATTATTGATATTATCCTGGTAGTTTGGTCCTAAATACCGCCAAAACATTCTCAACCGTTAGATCCAATACTTTTAAAAATAGACGATCATGATTATATCATATAAAAATAAGTTATTATCTAAAAATGATATAAGTTAAAAGATATTATATTAGGATTGGATTTTCTAAAAAGTCAAAACATAAAAATAGTTGTAATTAAATAAGGAAACTCATTTAATAACAAAATAATAAAAATCGTTTAATATTAAATAGATAGGTGAAAACCGTTATATTTAACATTAAAAACTGTATTTGGTTAATAAAGGGTATTCTAATAATCTAAATTACATATAAGTAGATTTCCTAAATCGAATATAATTCTCAACATTAAATTTCGTCACTTTATTCTCTTTTTAGTTTTAGAATAGTTTTTAATTGAAAAAGAACTATTAAATCACAACTAAATTAAAGATTATTTTGTGAATTTCATGTGGACTATAAAATTGGCCAAATCTAACTTTTATAACTCAATATAAACAAATATTAAATTGAGCGTGTAAAATATAATAAATATCAAATTTGTAACTACAATTTTTTTGGTTAAATCTTTTTTAACAATAATTTAATCATGTAAACTAATAACTTTTAAATATTAAAATATTCATAAATAAATATAATTATAAATATTATAAAAACAATCGTGTGTTGCATGGGTAATAAAAATATAATTATAAATAAAATTTAAGTAACCGTGCATCACACGGGCTATAAGCTAGTATTTATAACATAAGGTTTATATTTTGAATTTTCTGTGTCGTCTTGATCACTGACGAAAATTTTGAATAAATATAAAAAATGCAATTGTTTAATATTTTCATTGTTTTAATATTATATTATATTGATTAGCTTTTATATTTTTTTCAAGATTTAAATCCCAACTTAAATTTTAAATACATAATATAACATCAATATTTAATTTTAACATATAATATGATGCTATTAATGAACCGCCCTACCTTTAAAAATGTTTTCTCCGAATGAGTCGCTATCTCATTGTTAAGAAATTTAACAGATAACACATTAACATTACTCTAATGTATAAATTACATAATTTTTAAATTTGTTTTGTTTTCATGATATATAATAAAATAGTTACAAAAATTTATCTTTATAGTTTTGAAGATAATTTTTAAAAAAATATTTTTGAGGAATTTTGGACCAGAAACTATATTTAATAACGATGAGATGTACTACATTGAAAAACAAGTTTACTAAGCCGCGCTCCGCAGCGGCTTTGTAATAATTTCTCTAAATTTTTATAAAAAATATTCTATAAAATATGTTTTAGTTAAAATAATATTTCTAACATAATATTAAGGTTTTTTTGAATTCTCCGTTTTTTCTTGGTCATTTACCGAAATTTTGAATAAATATTGAAAAGGGAAATAGTTTAACATTTTTCATTAGTTTAATACTATAACAAATATTAGTATATTAATAAATTTTTTTAAAAAAAATCATATTCCAAGTTCTATTTTAAAATAAAGAATATAACATCATAAGATTTACAATATGTTCTTACTAATGAATCGCTCTCTCGTTAAATATGTTTACTCCCGGTGACCCGCTTTCTCGTTGTCACCAAAACTAAACAGATAACAAGCTGATTTACTAAATAAATTACATAATATATTAATCATATTTATTACATCATAAAATTTAATTCAAATATTTTTAAAAATTCTAATTTTTATTGTTTAAAATATAGGTACTCGAGAATATAAATAAAAAGAAAAAAGATTTCTATATTCTATTTTTATAGAAACTTCTATTTTCTGTAAGTTTTATCTTATATATTTTATGATTTGTTTACAAAAAAATTATTTTATGGTTATTTTACAAAAAAAATTATGATAACATAATTTCTAATAGGTTTTTAGGAAAAGATTAAGATGATAATCTGATTTTAAAATACATTTTAGAACTTCAAGAAAAAATATATGAGAATACTAAGATGACAATTTTGAGTCTAAGAGAAAATTTAAGAGAATAGCAACATGGTAATTTGACTTGAAAATAATTTTTTAAGAATATTAAGATAGTAATTTGACTTAAAAAGAAAGTTTAGGAAAATATAAGATAATTAAGATTTTCATTACTAAAAATTTAAAAGGCAATTAGATATTTTATAACCTTTTATTTATATTTCTAATTCAAAATTTTGAGAAAACTAGAAAAATAGATCAAAACAATTTGAGAGATGCCGCTTGACCGTACATATATAAAGGGGAAGATCGGGGCGATGATGTGGCGCCTCTCAAATCGTCTAACACCTCGTTTCTTTTCTTATTTTTCTTGATTAAAATATAGAAGAAAATAAATTAGTAAATAAATTGGAGTCGTAGAGTAAGGTTAGGAGAATATTAATATAGTATACTTAGTTTCCTCACTTAGAAATGTAGGAAGAAATTAGTAAATAAATTGGACATAGAAGAGAAAGTTTAGAGGAATATTAACATGTCATATTTAGCTTTTTTTCTTGAAAGATAGTAAGAAATGAATTAGTAAATAAATTGGATTAGTAGAGAATGTTTAGGAGAATATTAAGAAGGAAATTTGGAATTTTTTTAATATTTAATTTTTTATTAATCCAAAAAATTGAGAAAATCAGAAAAATAGATTAATACAATTAGAAATAATATTATTAAATAAAATATTTAGTAGAATATTAAAATTGTATATTTAGTTTCCTTTTTTAATAAATTTTGTAAAGGCAAAAAAATTAAAATTATACATTTAGTTTACTTCATTAATAAAGATTTTAAAAATGCAATTGAGATATTTTCTGATATTTAATATTAATAATTCAAAAAATTGAGAAAATTAGAAAAACAGATCAAGACGATTTGAGAGTCCCATCTCACCGCCCTCGTCATCTTATTTTTCAAAATTTTAAGTTTTGACTTAATTAGAAAATTTAGAAGAATATTAAGATAATGTATTTAATTTCCTATTTTAGTAAATATATTCATAAATAAAAAATTTAGGAGAATATTAAATTTGTATTTAGTTTCCTCAATTAGTAATGATTTTAAAGGCAAGATTATTAAAATTGTATATTTAGTTTGATCCATAAGCAAAGATTTAAAAGGCTGTTGAGATATTTTCTAATAAAAAAATTAGGAGAATATTAAAATTGTATACTCATTTTTCTCTATATTAAAGATTTTAAAGTTAAAAATATTAAAATCGTATATTTAATTTCCTCCATCAGTAAAGATTTTAAAGACAATTGAGATATTTTCGAATGTTTAATGTTAATATTTTCTAATAAAAAATATAGTAGAATATTAAAACTATATATTCAGTTTTCTCCCTTAATAAATACTTTAAAGGAAAAAAATTAAAATTGAATATTTAGTTTCCTCCATTATTAAATATTTTAAAGAAAGTTGAGATATTTTCGAATATTTAATATTAATAATTCAAAAACTTGAGAAAATTAGAAAAATAGATCGAATCGATTTGAGAGACGACACTTCACCGTCCTCATGTTCTCCTTTATATAAGTATATTGATTACAGAAAATTCGAAAAAAAAACATACAAAAAGAGAGAATAAATACCAAATTTTTTATCAAAATAATATAAAAACTAAATTTGATGGCGAGAAATCTACACCTTATAATCTATAGTATAGTCTGAGTAGATTTGTGTGAATTAGAATTGATATGTGCAAAATATCATAATACATGCATTCACTTTTTTTGTTTGATAATACAACTAATGTCATTAAATTCTTATTCTTTGTAGTATAACATAACTTTGACTTCAGTTCATGTATCTTTATAGTTGACATCTTCTTGATTTTTATAATTTATTTATATAGATTATTGTTAGATCAGGATTCAATGATCATCAGGATCTGGACTAAACTGATCAGGATTGCTGACGTCATCAGTATTGCTTAAGCGTCAGTATCAGGATTGCTATCAGGACTGTGATCAGGATTTATCATCAGGACTGGAAGCTGATCAGGATTACTAATTCTAGTTTGTTTTAGAATCCAGTTAAAGAAGGAAGTTTATTTTGCCGGTTCCTAGTTTATAGGAATGCAGCTGTCGGTTAGGATATGTTTCAATATTGTTTGTAATTGATTTGGACTTATCTTGTAATCGATAGAGAAGGTGTGTAGTATATAAACACAGTTTAGGTTTTGATTTTATATCAATGGCATACACGAGTATTTTGTAACCTAGAAGCTCTCAAGAGCATCAGAATTTCTTGATCAGAATTAATAAAGCTGTTATTATTCATATTTGTGTTTAAAGTCGAGAATCTTATACAATTGTATTTAACCCCCTTTCTACAATTGTTTATTACTGGGTAACAATTGGTATCAGAGCAAACTGATTTAAATTTGAATCAGATACGATCTAAGATATCGACAACCAAGTATGAAAGCATGAAGATTCTTATCCTGAAGAAAACTGAATATCCAACATGGAAGGTAAAGATGCTGATGTACCTGGAGGCTATGGATCCTGACTATTTGGACAGGATTCGTGATGGTCCATATATCCCTACGAGACTCGTTGGACAAACAGATACAGTACCTGAACACTACGTGGTCAAGGTAAAAAGTGAGTGGACTCCAGAAGAAAAAGCTGACGTTCTCAGAGATGCCAAGATAAAGAATATCCTGCACAACAGTCTTAATGTTGTCATGTCTAACAGGGTAATTGCATGCAAGTCTGCAAAGGAAATTTGGGACACTTTGGAAACTCAATGCCGAGGATCTGCATCTGTCAAGAAAAACAGAAGGGCTCTACTTATACAAGAGTATGAACAATTTGATGCTAGACCTGATGAGAGCCTTACTGACATGTATGATAGATTCCTGACACTTCTGAACAATCTATCTCTAGTTGGCAAAGAGTATGTAACTGAAGACTCAAAAACCAAGTTTCTGAGGGCTTTACCAGAAGAATGGGACACTCAAACCTCAATTATTAGGCACCAGTATGATCTAAACACTATGTCTCTTGATGAGGTATATGGAATGCTAAGAACCTATGATCTTGAGGTTCAACAAAGAAAGAACAAGAAAAGCAGCAAGGCAAAGTCTATAGCCTTGAATGTTGAGGCTAGATCAAAAGGAAAAGCTGTGGAGGTCTCTAGAAGAAAATCAAGAGTGGTGGAGTCAGATCCTGATGACTCATCATCAGATACTAATGGCAATCCTGATGCCAATACTGATGATGATTCTACTGACTCAGACATGGAAGAGATGGTTGCTATGATAGTCAGGGGCTTTAAGAAGATGAAGTTCAGGAAGGCTAGAAGACAAGGCAACTTTCAGAAAAAGACCTTCAATGCTGATAAAGACAAGTACATCAAGAAGGACAACAAAGGTAGCAAGTTTGACAAGTCAAAGATAAGGTGCTACAAGTGTAATGGAATGGGGCACTTTGCAATAGAGTGCAAGAAGGCTGAATCACTCATCACATCAAGCAAGGATTGGATGGACTCTTCCTCAGAATCTGACACTGAGGTGGTCAACTATGCCCTAATGGCCAATACTGATGAAACTGTTGTTCCTGATGAAAAGGTACCAAATACTGTTTTTGATTCTGATACTGATAATGCCTCTGAGTTAAGACGTTTTCTAAAGTCATTGCATATTAGCTTTAGAAGTCAAACTGCTGAAAATACTAGGATCTTATCTAAGATGTCTGAACTTAGGAAAGGAATGAGCATCTAGAAGCTGAATTTTCTTTTATGCAAGAAGTACAAAAAGAATGTGATAATGCTAAACACATGCATCTAGAGATGAAATTTAAATGTACTGCTCTTGAAAAAGAACTTGAGTTTGCTAATGAGAAAATCAGAACCTGGACAGACTCTGGAAGGAAATTTCATGAAATTAATACTTCTAAGAATTGGAAAGAATGTCTAGGATATAAGTCAGATGAAGATAAGAAATTGAAAAGGAAAGTTGTCATAGATGAGACAGTTAACCCAATGACCTATAGACATGTTATAGACAAGACCAAAACAAAGATTAAGCCTGTTAAATTTGTATTTGGTAAAGATCCCAATTCTACTTTTGAAAAGGGATCTACTTCTGCTCAACAAGTCTCAAATGCTAAGTCAAAACCTGTTAAGAAGAATATAGGTTTATTGTCTCAGAAACAACTTAAGGAGAGAGTGTGTGAGGTAACAGGTAAACAAAAGTCACCTACTGTCAAAAGAAACAGGAATGGTAAAGTTGGGATTAATAAAGAGAATAATTATAAGTTTATCCCAAATGCACCAAGAAAGTGTTGTTATACCTGTGGTAACTCTAATCATCTTGCTAGTGATTGCAGGAAGAGTAAAAAGAAGGTTACTGAGATTCCTAGGTCTGATGTTAGGAATAGATCAGTATTTTACAAACCACAGAAGTCTTGTTTTTATTGTGGAACTAAATGGCATTCTATTTATACTTGTGAAGAATACCATAATTTGTACCATAACTTTTATGATCCTTTACCTAAGTTTAATAAAAGTGCAAATTCTGGTAAATCTAAAAATGTCAAAGTGAAGCATGCATATGTTAATACTGATACTGACAAAGCAAATCCTGATGGATTCTATCCTGTCAGGACTGCTAAGGTCAAAAAGTCTTCTGCTGCTAAAAGTAATAAAATGCATGGAATGAGAACCCAACAAGTGTGGGTTCTTAAAAATACTAACTAGTGTATTTTTGTCTGATTGCAGTGTAAAAAGAAAAATGTGTTAGTCATGGATAGTGGATGTTCTGTGCACATGACTGGAAACAAAGCCCTGTTATCAGAATATGAGGAGAAAACTGGCCCAACTGTGTCTTATGGAGATGGCAACATTGGACAAACATTGGGATATGGCAATATAATCATTGGAAATGTCATCATTGAAAAAATAGCTCTTGTGAAGGGACTAAAACACAATCTTTTGAGTATTAGTCAAATCACAGACAGAGGTTATCATGTCAACTTCTATTCCACACATTGTGAAGTAGTCAGCAAAGCATCAGGAAAAGTTGCACTCACTGGCTACATGCATGGTAACATTTATGAAGCCAACATTCAATCAAATACTGATGGCTCCTCTACTTGTCTCATCAGTACAACTTCAGTAGATGAAAGTTGGAATTGGCACAAGAAGCTTTCTCATCTCAACTTCAGCAACATCAATGAGTTGGTTAAGAAAGATTTGGTTAGAGGATTGCCTAAAGCTTTGTATACTCCTGATGGACTTTGTGATGCATGTCAAAAAGCTAAACAGAGAAGGACATCATTCAAGAGTAAATCTGAATCCTCTATTGGAGAACCATATCACATGCTACATCTTGATCTATTTGGATCAGTCAACATAATGTCCATCAGTAAGAAAAGGTACACTCTTGTAATTGTTGATGAATACTCTAGATTCACCTGGGTGTACTTTCTGCACAGAAACGATGAGACTCCTGAGATACTGTTGGACCATGTGAGAATGATTGAGACAGGCTCAAAGTACAAAGTCAAGATTCTGAGAAGTGATAATGGTACTGAATTCAAGAATTCAAAAATGGAAGAGTTCTGCAAATACAAAGGAATAATTCAACAATTCTCTGCTCCTGGCACACCCCAGCAAAATGGAGTGGTTGAAAGAAAGAATAGAACTCTTATTGAAGCTGGCAGAACTATGTTGGAAGAAGCTAAATTGCCTACATATTTCTGGGTAGAAGCAGTCAATACAACATGCTATACTCAAAATCTCACATTGATAAACAGACATGGTGTAACTCCCTATCAAATGCTCAAGGAGAAGAAACCTAGTTTGAAGCATCTGCATGTGTTTGGCTGTAAATGTTTTGTTCTCAGAACTTATCCTGAACATCTAGGGAAATTTGATACAAAGTCTGATGAGGGAATTTTTATTGGCTATCCTGCATCAAGAGCCTTTAGAGTTTTTAACTTGAGAACAAGAACTGTCATGGAGTCAATTCATGTATCTTTTGATGATAAGAAGATAACTGGAATCAATGAAGACTCTCATGATAAGTTGATCTTTGAAAATGAAGCTACCAAGGATCCTGAAGTACAAGAATCAGATACTGACACTTCATCATATACTGATGGGTCACCAAATCCTGATGACTCACCAAATCCTGATGAAGCACCAAATACTGATAGTGCCAATATTGATGGTGCCAATGCTGATGATGCAAATAATGGTGACACTACTAGCAGTGCAAATGTTGAGGGGGAGCAACAACAAACAGCTACTAGTTCTGAAACTACTCAAACATCAGGACAGGATTCTTCAGATACTGATTCAAGTGACAATCCTGATAATCCATTAGGAGGTGACAACAACAATTCAGGGGGAGCTTCTAATGAAGCAAATTCTTCTAATCAAGACAACACCAATCCAGGGGGAGCATCTACTTCAAGGAATGATTTACCACCAGCTAGGAAATGGACAAGAAGCCATACTCCTGATTTGATAATTGGGGATCCTGATGCAGGTGTTAAAACAAGAAGTGCAACTCAGAATGAATGTCTTTATCATAACTTTCTATCCAAGGAGGAGCCTAAGAAAGTTGAAGATGCACTTAAGGATGCTAATTGGGTTACTGCAATGCAAGAAAAATTGAATGAATTTGAAAGGAATGAAGTCTGGAAACTAGTACCAAGACCAAAGAATAGGTCAATTGTTGGTACAAAATGGATTTTCAAAAACAAGACTGATTCAGATGGTGTAATTATCAGAAATAAAGCAAGGCTAGTTGCAAAGGGGTATTCTCAACAAGAAGGAATTGACTATGATGAAACTTTTGCTCCTGTTGCAAGACTAGAGGCCATCAGGATCTTTCTGGCATATGCAGCTCACAAGAAATTCAAGGTTTTCCAGATGGATATGAAAAGTGCTTTTTTAAATGGAGAACTGGAGGAAGAAGTCTATGTTGAACAACCTCATGGTTTCATTGATCCAAAATATCCAAATCATGTCTATCGATTGGATAAAGCACTTTATGGACTAAAGCAAGCACCAAGAGCCTGGTATGAAACCTTAGCTCAATTCTTACTGGAAAGTGGATTCAAAAGAGGTACTATTGATAAAACTCTGTTTTATTTGAATCATGGTAAGGATTTGCTGTTAGTTCAAATATATGTTGATGATATCATCTTTGGGTCAACAAATAATAAGCTTTGTGAAAAGTTTTCAAAGCTTATGCAGTCTAGATATCAAATGAGCATGATGGGAGAAATGAGTTACTTTCTTGGTCTCCAAATTAAACAGACTGATGATGGCATCTTTATCAATCAGTCCAAATATACCAGGAATTTATTGAAAAGGTCTAACATGCAAGATAGTTCAACTGCAAGTACTCCCATAGCTACAACTACCAAACTTGATCTTGATCAAGGTGTTGAGGTAGATGTAACTCACTACAGAGGAATGATTGGATCTCTATTGTATCTCACTGCAAGTAGACCAGATATCATTTTTGCAACCTGTCTGTGTGCAATATTTCAAGAAAAACCTAGGGAACCTCATCTGATAGCAGTCAAAAGAATTTTTAGATATCTCAAAGGCACTCCTTCACTTGGCCTTTGGTATGCAAGGGAATCAGATTTTGGTTTGTGTGGTTACTCAGATGCTGATTTTGTAGGATGCAAGATAGACAGGAAAAGTACTTCAGGAAGTTGTCAGTTTTTGGGTGGTAGATTAGTTTCTTGGTTCAGTAAAAAGCAAAAGTCTATCTCTACTTCAACTGCAGAAGCTGAGTACATTGCTTCTGGAAGTTGCTGTGCTCAGATAATGTGGATGAGAAATCAGTTGTTAGATTATGGCCTGTCATACTCCAGAATCCCTATTTATTGTGATAACAAAAGTGCTATTGCAATGACAGGAAATCCAGTTCATCATTCTCTTACTAAAGACATCAGTATTAGATATCACTTCATAAGAGAACATGTACTGGAAGGAACAATTGAACTACATTTTGTTCCTACTGATCAACAACTAGATGATATATTCACCAAGCCACTACCTGAAGCTAATTTCAATAAGTTGGTGAATGAACTTGGAATGATGAACTTTGAGAATTTCTGAGAAAAGCTACAAAGAGGAAATCCTGATGGTCATTCAGTAAGGTATGTAATTTTGATCAAATCCTGATAGGACACAATCCTGACAGGAAGTCAACCGATCAATCCTGATGGACATGTCAATATTTCATTGCTTAATTTGTGCCTAATTTTTCGTCAGGAACTGATGAGAAACGTTTGAGTTTTTAGTTGGACAACTGTATGCGCGTGTGTGTCACAATGATAGATATATACACATAGAAACACATAAAAAGCGGTGCAGTTATGTTTAATTACGCACGTAATTTGGTCCACAAATTATTTGTGCACGAATCATTATATGTCACCTATCATTGAGAGTAATATTTTGTTTTAACAAAATACTTTTGATTTTCTAAATTAATGATTACTCTCTCATTATCAGTTTTTCATCTTCTTATTCTCTCTCGCTGCTCAAGGACCGTAATTTCTAAATCTCAATTCTCAAGATTTCTATACTGTTTCAATGGCGTCTTCATCATTCATGAACAAACAGACAGTAATTAGCGTTGTTACTTTTGGCACTAATAACTTTGTGGCCGTTTTAGATCATCAGGATTTGCCCACTGAGTTTCACATTATACAGGATTTCTTAACTTCAAGCCCATTGAAGTATGCTCTAATAGAACCTGCTAGTGTATCTTTTAAATCAGTGATGCAGGTATGGAACACTGCTGTTTTTGGTAAAGGCCCATCAGGCACAATATTGATGAATTTTGAATTCAATGGTGTTACACATCATGTAACTCCTGCTATTGTGGAAGAAGCTCTTCATTTGCCTGTTCTGGGTGATAAGGTTCCTGCTACAGTTTCAGACTCAACTCTCTTTGAGTTTGTTACTAAGTTAGGCTACAACGGAGAGGTTATAAGATATGGCAATTTCTTCAGGACAAAGCTAAAGAAGGAATGAAACTATTTCTTTGACACCATTAGTAGATGTTTCCAGAAGAAGACATCCAACTTTGATGCTCTACCATCAGGATCTCTCAAGATAGGGTACTCTCTTATTTACTCTACTGTTTTTGATTATGGGTCATTTATTCTGAAAGCTTTAAGTGATAGGAAATCAGATAAGTTAAGTTCTGTCTGTTTTCTTAGATTTTTTCAGTTAATTTTTAATCACTTGTGTCCTGGTGCTATTTTTGAAGATGATGTAGTTCTACCAATTTGTATAATTACAGAAAATAATGTGAAGTCCTTAGTCAACAGTGATAAGGCAAATGGTTTTCAAGGCAATGCCTATATTCCAAGGCAATGCCTATATTCCTGATAAGGTCAGGCTTTTCTTGCAAAAGAAAATGCCTACTCTTATGGATTAGTTTCTGATGGTATGGGGCAAGGCCAATCACACCTTGTTCCTGACACAAGCATCCCTCCCAAACACTCCAAACACTCCACAACCACCTATACTGTCTCTCAAAAGACTATAGTTGTAAAATAAAAGAAATCAGCTAGATCTGATGTGTCTGGAAGACAATCAGGATCAAAGGATTTCTCCTCTACACCACTCACTCAAAAGAAGTCAAAAGGGGGTGTACAAGGGGTCCTGGTGAAGAAAGCTGATAGGGTTGAGGAGGTTTCTGTGAAAAGAAAGTTGGTTTTAAGGGATGAGACTGATTCTGAGGATGACATGCTTATATCCTCCAAATTTAGAATGCATAAGGAAGTTGCTGATACTGCTAGTGAAGCTGTGGCACCATCTGCAAAGCCATAGAAGAAAAGGAAATTGGTTAAAAGCAGGTATCATATTCCTTTAAAGAAGCAGGATACTGATGGACATGACACTTCAATTCCTGATGAGCAGTCAAATCCTGATGCTCAAGCAAATCCTGACGTTGGTAGTCCTGATGCTACACCAAGAAAAATTGTCTCTATCTCAGACTCTCCAGCAAACACATCTCCAACTCCAAGAATTCTAGAAATACCATGGGAGAAGGTTGCTGAGACTGCTTCCAAACTTGGGTTTACACATCCAATGGAGAAGAAAAGGAAGGCATACGAGAAAGCCTTTCAGAGACAAAAGAAACTGAAGGGATCTAGCCCACAAGAACCTGAACCTCAATGTGGTTCAACAGCTACTGAAGATCCAGCCACACAAGAACCACTTACTCAAAGTGTGAGTGAAGGCACAACTGAAGTAATGGTCACACAAGAACCATTTTCTCAAAGGGAGAATGAATGTAACGCCCTCCAAACCCGGGGTACAGATTTGGGGAGTCACTCGACCAACGAAACTCAATATACCTGAATATAGCACATGCATAATATAATATTAACATAAAATACCCCTTATCCAAGACCGCATCCAGATTATGGCATGAAACAAGCTTCTAAGTCAACGTTGTTATTACAAACCAGTTCAAAGTTATTATTACACAACTTAATATACAAAGCTAGACATCTAGTCAAACTTCCAAAATAAGACAACTACCCGTCCAATGACAATCACTCGGGGTGGTCTCCTAGCATCTGGAGAACTGTCACTCGCGTTGTGTCTGCTCATTCTCTCGCTTCACTAGAATAGGGTTAGAAAACAACAAGTATGAGCCAAACGTGCTCAACAAGCAATATATATCCAATGTAGTTTCATAATGAAAGGAAATCACAAATATTCGAATCAATGCACAACGTACGATTATATCAATCTCATCTGAAGAAAAAAGGATTAGAATTGGATTTTTATTTATCATATTCAAATCAAAGGCTGAGCTGTTGATCAGTCACGCATCAACCCCAGACTTGCTTATAGCAAAGTCCTCTACTAGGATACTTGGTCATCTTGGCCTTAATTAATTCCGACCATAAATCTGGTCCGACCATTATTGGTCCCAATTTTTAAAACATTCCAATTCTATCACAGAATAATAGCAATACATGATTCACAATAATCACAACAAAAGTGAAATGGTATAATAATTGCAAAAGCTTCAACTGATTAAGATCAAATAAAGTCCGTGAAACAAGTTCGGAATGGTTTCAAAGGAGCAACACATTCGTTTCAAGGAAGCAAACAAGGTTATAATGTATACAATGTGGATTTGGAGGTGAAGATTCTCAGTATCCAACAAGACTGTGAATAATCAAAAGAATCATGAATTTTTATTGAAATAGTGTTATCGGCTCAGATACAAGATAAGGATTGAATCATTGGTGTTGATTTAATGGTGACATGCACATACAGTTGAAAATATTGTCATTTGAATAATAAGTAAAGGCACGGATACTTGCCTGGTCTGACGTAGCCAAAACTCTATCGTTCGCTAATCTACCTTCTCCTTTCCCTTGCCTCGGGAACTCGATTCTATAATACATAACTCATATTAGTACAACTAACCATTTTATTTTAGCCTTGATATATCACTCGTAACCATTTTTAAGTCTAAACAGTCTATCAGGCCATTTCCGAGATTTATCGAACACCCGATCTATTTTACGATAGTCAAAACTCAGACACTAATCCTTATACAAAGCATTTACGGACAATAAACACATTATTCCACTATATATAAACCATATAGTACTTATAAATATTTTTAAAACAATATTCGAGGTTTATTTGAATTTAAATAAGCCCCGAACAATTTTTAAATCGAAAATCGGATTTTTAATCCCATTATAAGTAATTAAAAACAAGTTAATCAATTAATATAAAATTAATTGACAATTTCCAAACACTCAAACTATTATTAAATAATTAAATCAAGCTAAGAAAATAATTAAATCTAATTTAGATTAATTAAATGTAATTAATAATTAATTAAATAAAATTAATTGATTAATTAAATCAATCAACCAATTAAATAAATTAATTATTAATTAAAATAATTAAAATAATTAAATTTAATCAATTTTCGAATTTAAATAAATAAATATAATTTTTCAGAATTTTCTGAATTAAAAAATATATTTTTAAAATAAAAATATGATTTTTATAAATATTTAAACTATTTTCGAATTATTTTTAAAAATAAAATTCAAAAACAGTTTTCTGAAAATAACATTAGGGTTTCGAAAATTGAAACCGGGTCAAACTTCGGGTAAACGGGTCGGGAAGAACGGAAACGGGTCACCAAGAACAACCCGCTGGAATCTGGGTTTTCCAGAATCCGGCCGGCGTCCGGTGGCCGGAATCCTTCATTCCCGATCAAATTAACACCAAACCAGAGGGCTTTTGCTCGGTTTTTCATGATAAATACAACCAACACAAACACACGCCTGTACGATGCCGGAATCGATCACAAAATCCGGTCAAAGAAACCGACGGCAACAACTCCGGCCGGAAACACGATCTACCTATTCCGTACATGAAACTCAACGTTCTATATGTTAAAATGAAGCTTACAACACATACAATCAAAGCCCTCTATCAGAAATCACGTCAGATCATCAACAAGCACAGACTATTCAAAAGAAAATTTTGGGCAAAAACCCTAGAATCGAATTCATCAAATTCGAACACAAACATGAAATTAAAGCATGAATTCCTACTAATTAGAACCCTAGGAACATGTTAGAAGCAATCAATTGAACGGAGAATCAACAGAATGAAAATCCCCAAATTTTATCAAGAACCCTAATTTAATTCGAATATTGAAAAATCCATATAAAATCGAAAAATTACCAGATGATGATATGGTTGGAAGATTATGAAACTAGAGCTCAAGACCTTTGATTTGAGTACTTGAACTTGAGATTTGGATTTCAATAACACCTTCAAAATTGATTTTGATTTTCAAGAACACGAAGAACACGGTTCGGGGATTTTTTATATTTTTTTGTATATATATATATGTATTATACATATAATAATGTACGATTCTCTTTTTTATACTTAGTGGAAAATAATACCCCAAACGACATTTTTGGATCGATATAGATCCATTGGATCGCTTTAAATCTTTAATAAAGTAAAGTACACGTTTTACGAGGTGATAATTATCCAAAAGGACTGATAATTATCCATATAAATACATATCATTTATATAACGAATGTTCAAGAATACTGGGGCTATAACAGATGTATTATTGATATGAACGATATATCAATCGCCCTAAACAATTAGGGTACAGAATAATTTTTCTCCTTTCTGAATAAAACAGATAATACTGATAGAATCGGATAATGAGGGATATAATGATACGAAGAAATCCTTCGATAATGATTCAGACACGAATGACGAAGGAATAATAATGATGTACAAAATTTCAACGGGGCCCTTGAATTTTCAAAACGGGGCTCAAAACTAAAGACATTTCCTATGACATGATAAACGAAAGGGGTCTCCGGGACATAGCAATTAGCACATATCACTATCTAATCTTAATAAATAATATACAAATTAATCTCAAAACAATCATTCTACATATTTAAATATAATTTATATTATTAATAAAGTTTACAGATATTACAATGAAGACATTCACATTCCTGCCCCACAAGAATCATCCTCTCAAAGTGAGGATGCATGCAAATCAGTTACAGTTTCTAAGGAGTTTCCTGACAATGCTCAAGGGACTTCTACTATTCCTGAAATGGAAATTTTGGTCGAAGACACTGTTAATGCGGGAAGCACACAAGAACCTCCAACTCAAAGTGTTGAAGCAGCTTCTGAACCTCAGGCTCCACAAGAACCATTGGTAGCAAATACTGATGCATGCCAATCAAATCCTGACAGTGTTGCTCCTGACGCTAGTGGTGCTCCTGATGTTGAGCCAATCCTGATACAACCACTTAGCTCAAGGCCAATGAAAGCTCTTGTCACAGATCATTAGGATAAGCTTAAAGGTATTATTCTTCCTGATCCCACTGATAATGATGATTCTGATGACACTGATGATGATGATGATGATGATGATGATGATGAGGATATTGAGAAGGATCAGCTTGTTACATCAATAAAATCTAGTCTTGGAACTAATTTTGGTTCTTCAAGCACTTTCATGGCTGGCAAGGCTTCTACAGGGAAAGATTCTAGACAAGACTTTTCTGGTCCTTCTGCAATTGATCCATCTGAACAGCTAAGAAGACATGAATGGGAAAATGAATGGTACAGGTCTGATGATTCTGTCAGTTATTCATGTGTTTTGGACCATGCTTCTTATGCTGCAAGCTTAATTAAGAATGAAGATGTGAGGAATCACTTGAAGGCTACAATTCTTCTATCCAAGAGCCTCAAGGATGAAATTGATTCTGTGAAAGCTGCTAATGTTGGTGAGGACTGATATTTTCAAGAACTTGACAAAGGCACCAACTGCTCTTCAATTGAGAGTTGTGGAATCTCATGTTAAGTCAGTTATTACTGAACAATCTCACATCAACAACAAAATTGATTCATTAGATTCCAAGGTATCTGACATTCAAGCCTGTCTTTCCTTGATTTTAAATTTGTTATCAAATCCTGATGCCAAAAAGGGGGAGAAGGTAAGTCAGACAAAATGTACACATGATCTAGTATTGAGAAAGAATAATGATGATGATCATACTAGACATGATGGTGATGACATGGTATTACAAGGAGGAACCTCTGATGCTACTATGGTGAAGTCTACAATAAAAACTTCTCAAAGTCAATCCATGCAGTCAACTCATGTTTCTGATTCTGGAGTTAGAACAGTAAGGACATTGGTGAAATCTCAGATCCTGACGGAAGAGCAAATCCTGACAGGTGATCAAATCCTGATGCCTGGTTATAGACAAACACTTTCTACAATTCCTGAAGGTAATGAAGATGTGCTAATTGAAAATCCTAAAGATGCTGCAAATCTATTCCAGAAGTTCAAGACAAGAGATGGTGATGTTGTTACTCTTTATCACATTGATAAGAGAGTTCAACAATTATTTGCAAGAAAGGCACTCTCTACAACTAGTGAAGAATATCTTGATCTCTCACATGAAGAATTTTTAATTCAACAAAGAGAAATCATGGATAGTTTTAATAATCCTGCTCCTGCTAGAGGAAGAGGAGGCAGAGGTAGAAGAAGTGTCAAAAAAGGTGCAAGAAGAGGAAGAAGCTCATCAAGAACACGAAGAACACGGTTCGGGGATTTTTTATATTTTTTTGTATATATATATGTATTATACATATAATAATGTACGATTCTCCTTTTTATACTTAGTTGAAAATAATACCCCAAACGACATTTTTGGATCGATATAGATCCATTAGATCGCTTTAAATCTTTAATAAAGTAAAGTACACGTTTTACGAGGTGATAATTATCCAAAAGGACTGATAATTATCCATATCAATACATATCATTTATATAACGAATACTCAAGAATACTGGGGCTATAACAGATGTATTATTGATATGAACGATATATCAATCGCCCTAAACAATTAGGGTACGGAATAATTTTTCTCCTTTCTGAATAAAACAGATAATATTGATAGAATCGGATAATGAGGGATATAATGATACGAAGAAATCCTCCGATAATGATTCGGACACGAATGACGAAGGAATAATAATGATGTACAAAATTTCAACGGGGCCCTTGAATTTTCAAAACGGGGCTCAAAACTAAAGACATTTCCTCTGACATGATAAACGAAAGGGGTCTCCGGGACATAATAATCAACACATATCACTATCTAATCTTAATAAATAATATACCAATTAATCTCAAAACAATCATTCTACATATTTAAATATAATTTATATTATTAATAAAGTTTACGGATATTACATCCTTCCCCCCTTAATAGGATTCTGTCCTCAGAATCAGATCAAGGAAACAAATGGGGATACTTCTCTAACATATCACTTTCTAACTCCCAGGTAGACTCTTCTACTCTAGGATTCTTCCACAGAACTTTCACTAACGCTACCGATTTATTCCTTAACACTTTCTCCCTAAGATCCAATATCTGAATTGGTCGTTCTACATAAGACAAATATGCTTGGACCTCTATGGGTTCATATTCTATTACATGGTTCGAATCTGTTCGATACTTCTTAAGCATGGATACGTGAAACACATTATGAACGTGCTGCATATGCGGGGGTAAGGCCAACTCGTAAGCTACTTTCCCAACTTGCTTCAAAATCTCAAACGGTCCAACATATCTCGGACTCAATTTCCCTTTTTTACCAAATCTGACTAGTCCTTTCCACGGTGAAACCTTCAGTAACACTTGTTCTCCTGCTTCGAATTCCATATCCTTTCTGGCTAGGTCAACATATTTCTTCTGCCGGTTCTGAGCTGTTATCAATCTTTTCTGAATCAATTCAATCACTTCCATTGTCTTTTGTACTAACTCTGGTCCTATCACCTTTCGTTCACCAACTTCTTCCCAATACACTGGAGATCGACACTTCCGTCCATATAGAGCTTCGTAAGGTGGCATCCCAATACTCGCATGAAAACTATTGTTGTACGAGAATTCCACTAAAGGTAGATGATCGTCCCAATTTCCTTTAAAATCAAGTGCACACATTCTCAGCATGTCTTCGATGGTTTGAATTATCCTTTCACTCTTACTGTCTGTGTGCGGGTGATAAGCCGTACTCATTTTCAATTCCGTACCCAAACATTCTTGAAAGCTCCGCCAAAATCTCGAGTTGAATCGAGGGTCTCGATCGGATACTATTGACACAGGAACTCCATGACGTACTACGATTTCCTTTAAATATATTTGAACCAACTTGTCCAGCGAGAATCTCTCGTTAATCGGAAGAAAATGCGCAGATTTTGTCAATCGATCAATGATAACCCAAATAGCATCATGGTTAGTCTTCTTTCTAGGTAATCCTACCACAAAATCCATTGCAATGTGTTCCCATTTCCATTCAGGAATTTCTAATGGCTGCAGTAATCCACTTGGTCGTTGATTTTCCGCCTTGACTCTTTGACATGTAAAACATTTACTTACCCATTTAGCAATCTCTCTTTTCATATCTGGCCACCAAAAGTTCGTTTTTAGATCTCGATACATCTTCGTGCTTCCAGGATGAATTGAATACTTCGAGTTATGTGCTTCGTGCAAAATTTCATTCTTCAGTTCTGCTACATTAGGTATCCATATTCGAGAAGCAAACCTTAAAATCCCTTTATCATCCGGTTGACTACATATCTCTTCGCCTGTTAATTTGATCACATTGTCGTTCATGACTTGTTCTTGACACTTTCGTATTTTCTCCAACAGTTCAGGTTGAAACGTTATGGCATAAATCATATCTGTCGCGTCCTTCGGAATACGTAATTCTATTTCTAGCCTCTCAAATTCCTTATACAGTTCTTTGGTCATTGACAGCATATTCAATCTCTCCTTTCTGCTTAACGCATCTGCTACCACATTTGCCTTGCCGGGATGGTAATTGATGGAAACGTCATAATCTTTGATCAGCTCCAACCATCTTCTTTGTCTCATGTTTAATTCCTTCTGTGTAAAGATGTACTTCAAACTTTTATGATCGGTGTAAATTTCACATCTCTCTCCGTACAAGTAATGTCTCCAAATCTTCAAATCAAACACGATCGCTGCTAATTCCAAATCATGTGTAGGATACTTCTGTTCATGAGGTCTCAATTGTCTTGTCGCATAAGCAATCACTTTGTCATGTTGCATAAGCACGCAACCTAATCCTTTGTAAGACGCATCACTATAGATTACGAAATGTCCTTGGTCGTCTGGTAAGATTAACACTGGTGCCATCGTTAGTCTCTTCTTTAACTCTTGGAAACTCTCTTCACATTTGTCATTCCATATGAATCTCTCATTTTTCCTCGTCAACTTAGTCATTGGTGTGGCTATCTTTGTAAAGTCCTGAACAAATCTCCGATAATATCCGGCTAATCCCAAGAATCTCCTAACCTCTGTTGGCGTTCTTGGTCTTTCCTAATCCTTCACTGCTTCAATCTTTGCTGGATCTACCTTGATACCTTCGCTGCTTACCACGTACCCTAGAAATTAAACTTCTCTTAACCAGAATTCACACTTGGAAAATTTTGCATATAGCTCTTCTCGTCTTAAAGTCTCCAACACTATCCACAAATGGTTAGCATTCCCTTCTTCTGTCTTGGAATATATCAAAATATCATCAATGAATACCACCACAAACTTATCCAAATACTTCTTGAAAATCCTGTTCATTAAGTCCATGAAGGCTGCTGGTGCATTCGTCAATCCAAACGCCATTACCAAAAATTCATAATGTCCATACCTTGTTCGAAAAGCCGTCTTCGATATATCGTCTGGTTTAATCTTCAACTGGTGATATCCTGACCGTAGATCAATCTTAGAAAAATGAACCGCTCCTTTCAACTGATCAAACAGATCATCTATCCTAGGCAACGGATACTTATTCTTGATGGTTAGCTTGTTCAATTCTCGATAATCTATACAAAGTCTCATACTCCCATCCTTCTTCTTAACAAACATTACTGGGGCTCCCCACGGCGAAACACTAGGTCTGATAACTCCTTTGTCTAACAATTCCTGCAGTTGCTTAGCCAACTCTTTCATCTCCACTGGTGCCATTCTGTGGTGCTTTGGATACTGGTTCCGCGCCTGGTGTTAAATCTATTGCGAACTCAATCTCTCTATCCGGAGGTAATCCTGGTAACTCTTCTGGAAAAACATCTGGAAACTCGCTCACGACCGGAATGTCTTCTAATTTAGGAACTCCCTTCTCTGTATCTATTACGTATGCGAGATACGCTTCACATCCCTGCTTTAGTAACTTCTTAGTCTGAATCATTGTCAAAAACTTCTTCGTCTGTTTCTCTCATTGAAATATTATTTCTTTCCTTTCTAGGGTAATTAAAGTAACTCTCTTTTTCTTACAATCAATGCGCGTATCATACTAAGTTAACCAATCCATTCCCAAAATCACATCAAATTCTCCCAACTTGAAAGGTAATAAATCAGCATAAAAATGGTTTCCTAGAATCTCAACATCACAACGGGGACAATATAAACTGACCGGTATACGATCTTGGTTAGCTATCTCTATATTCAACACTCCATTTAAAGGTTCTATTAAGCATTTTAATTTACGAGCAAACGTTTCAGAAATAAATGACTTAGTAGCTCCTGAATCTATCAGCACTTTAGCATTAACAGAGTTTACTAGAAGTGTACCTGCCACCACATCGGAGTCTTTAACTGCTTCCCTCATCGTCATGTTATAAGTTCTGGCTTGCGGTTGAACATAGACAGCTGGAGGTGCCTCTATTGCTCGAATCATGTTGTTCACGGGTGCTGGCGCTTTACAATCCTTGATCATATGGCATGGTCTCTTACATCGATGACACATAATACCTGTCTTGCAATCCCTGGCATAATGCCCCTTCTGGTTACACTTAAAACATGTGATACTCAATCTGTGGCATATACCTGGATGTCTTTTCCCACATGTCTTGCATTCTGGCAGTGGAGGTCTGGAAACTACTTGCTGATTATTGTTTGGTGGACGATTGATTGGTCCTGCATTTCCGGTATCTGGTTTCTTGAAATTTGTACCTCTGCCCGACTGAAATCCTGGTTTCTTGTTTGGATGGCTCTGAAGATCTCCCTGTGACTGTACCTTATCAGATGTCCCTACCTTTCTTTTCTTATTCTCTTTCTCTCTCATGTATGAATCACTCTCTTCTTCTGCAATCATTGCCTTCTGTACTACGGCTGCATATGTATCTAATTCCAAAACTGCTAACTTACTACGAATCCATGACCTCAGTCCCTGTTGGAACCTCTTGGCCTTCTTCTTCTCCGTATCAACGTATGTCGGAACAAACCTAGACAACTCGGTAAACTTGGTCTCGTATTGAGAAACAGTCATACTACCTTGCTTCAATTCTAGAAATTTCAACTCCATTTGATCTCGCATAAAGTCAGGAAAATACTTCTCTAAAAACAATTCTGTAAATCTCTCCCACGTAATTAACCCTTCAGGTTCTAAAGCCTTACTAGTTTCCCACCAATAACTTGCCTCATTTTTCAGAAAATAACTAGCATACTCAGTTTTCTTTTCTCCCGTTACCTCTATCAACGTAAAAGCTTTCTCCATTTCCTTTAACCATGCCTTTGCCTCAACTGGATCAGCAGATCCCTTGAACTCTGGAGGTTTTGCTGCTTGAAAAGATTTAAACGTAACCACGGGTAATACATGCTGGTGCTGCTGTTGTTGCTGATGGTGCTGTTGCTGCTGCTGTAGTAACTGCTATTGGATCTGTTGTTGTTGTTGTGCTAGAGCAGTAGTTTGTTGAGTGAGGGTGTTCAAAAGCTGTATTACAACCGGATCTAAATGACCCGTTGGGGGTGTATTCTATTGACCTTCTTGGTCAGTGGAACTATTCGCACGGGTGTTTCGTCTAGGTGGCATATTGCTGATGAATCAACAATAACTGATTTAATCAAACAATTCATAAATGGAAAAGAATGCGGTTAATAGAATCAAGGGTTACAAATCGTCAAATGGTACTGTGATGATTACAGGTTTCCAATGGTATATACAAAAAAAAAACAACTGTTGCAATAAATAGAATGGCAATCATGGTGCTGAAATCAATTTGAGAGGAACAATGTTTGGAAGCTGGTGCCCAAGCCTAAGGAAAGGAGTGTCATAGGCACAAAATGGGTGTTCAGAAACAAGATGGATGAAAATGGCATAGTCACAAGGAACAAAGCTAGATTGGTTGCAAAAGGCTATTCACAGGAAGATGGAATTGATTTTGATGAAACCTTTGCTCCTGTTGCAAGACTAGAAGCAATAAGGATTTTCCTAGCCTATGCAGCCCATGCCAATTTCAAGGTCTATCAAATGGATGTGAAGAGTGCTTTTCTGAATTGGGAATTGGAAGAGGAGGTGTATGTAAGTCAACCTCCTGGTTTTGAAGATGATGATTTTCCAGAATATGTATACTTCCTCCTCAAAGCACTCTATGGTTTGAAACAAGCACCTAGAGCCTGGTATGACACACTTTCACAGTTCCTCCTTGAGAATCACTTCACTAGAGGTACTGTAGATAAAACTCTGTTTCACAGGATTGTGAATGGCTCTACTATACTTGTTCAAATTTATGTAGATGACATAATCTTTGGGTCTACAGATGTGAAACTTTGTCAAAAGTTTGCCAAGCTTATGCAAAGTAAATATGAAATGAGCATGATGGGAGAATTAACTTACTTTCTTGGTCTCCAAGTGAAGCAAGTTAATGAAGGCATTTTCATTAGTCAAACAAAATATATTCATGATTTATTAAAGAAATTTAACTTAATGGAATGCTCTCCTGCCAAAACTCCCATGCCTACTGCCACCAAACTTGAATTGAATACTAAGGAAAAATCTGTGGACATTTCAAGTTACAGAGGCATGGTAGGCTCACTTCTATATTTAACAGCTAGTAGACCTGATATTATGTTTGCTACATGTCTATGTGCTAGATTTCAGGCTGATCCTAGGGAATGCCATTTAGTTGCTATTAAAAGAATTTTCAGATATCTCAAAGGAACACCAAACCTTGGCATTTGGTATCCTAGAGAATATGGCTTTGAACTAATTGGTTATTCAGATGCAGATTTTGCAGGATGTAAAATTGACAGGAAAAGCACAACTGGCACCTGTCAATTCTTAGGAAACAAGCTTGTCTCATGGTTCAGCAAGAAACAAAACTCAGTTTCTACCTCCACAGCCGAGGCTGAGTATATTGCAGCTGGAAGTTGTTGTGCACAGATTTTATGGATGAAAAATCAACTACTTGATTATGGAATAAGAGTTGAGAAAATTCCTATTTTCTGTGACAACACTAGTGCCATTGCCATTACTGAGAATCCAGTGCAGCATTCAAGGACCAAGCACATTGACATCAAGTACCATTTCATTAGAGAACATGTTATGAATGGTACTGTGGAGTTACATTTTGTTCCAAGTGAACAACAACTTGCAGACATCTTTACCAAGCCACTTGATGAATCAACATTCTCAAGATTAGTAAGTGAGCTAGGTATGCTAAATTTCTCTTAATTATTTCTGAGATGTTTACAAGTTAAAATGCAGCCAGAAATTTGCTATGTTTTTCTGTGAATTAATTTTCTCAGGAAAAAGTAAAATTTTGTCTAAGTCAAAATTACTATGTCAACGAAACGAACCATTTCGTTGACAGTCTTAGAATTTTTCTGGGTGTTTCGTTGATAGCTCTTTTATATCAACGAAACGTAGCTTTATCAACGAAATAAGATGAGACGTTAATCGCCCAATCCTGATTCGTTGATTTAGCGCAATTAATCTGAACCGTTGAAATTTGACACGTCCGTTACCACGATCTATACATACACCCCTGTAAGTATAAATCATGGTAATACTTTAAAGGTAACGGTTATATTTTTTAAGCCAATCCAGTAATTTACATTGATTGTTGGATTTAATTTCTGAGAATTTTTGGGGGAGTATTTAAGAAATTCTATTTTCTTTAATTCTTTTTTTACCTGTTCTCAAAAATTCCAAAGGCTTTTCTTTCTTCTTCTCTCTAACAAGCAATTCAGTTCGAAGCTTTTCTACACTCAACAATGGCACCCATAGTCAAGCTTATGTCTGCTGGAGGGTTTATCTATGAGAAAAACAACTCCATCCCCTTTGTTGTCAAGGAAAGCCCGAACAACATCTTTTTCAAGATGATGGACTTCATGAAGAATTGCAAGTTGAGCTATGCAATGTTTCACTCTACACCACTCTACAATGAGATAATCGAGGAGATTTGGACCTCATGTGAGTATAGTGGGACAAATTGCACTTTGCAATTCACCATCCAAGGTAATGAGTATATAGTTAATTCTGATGTATTGCAAGTATGTCTACATATTCCTGAAAATAACTGTAATGCTTTGCCTACAAACACTGAAATTGTTAACATGCTAAATTCTATAAACTACTAATTGCCTACTGATAATTTGGGTAAGATTATTAGGAGAGGTTTGGTTAGAGAATACAGTTACTTAGCTGATGCATTCATAAAGGTATTTTCTGGCAAAATTAGTAATTTTGATGCATTAACTAATTCCATGTTAATTCTCTTAACCATGCTCCTAACTGATAGATATTATAACTTCAGCACCCAACTTATGTATGAAATTGGTGCTAAGTTGGGTGATAAGGCAAATAGGAAAAAGAATATCTATTATGCTAGGTTTCTGATGATGTTGGCTAACCATGTTAGTCCAGCATCATTAGTTATCTCTAACCCTGTTTCCAGGTTTGAGTGTTTTGTGCAAGAGAAGAGGGTTTTGACAGATATCCTGAGACTTAACCACAATGGTGATGTCCCAGTGGTGTATCTGCCCATCATTGAGGTAACTTCTTCTAACCCTGTTAGTGTAGTTGCTACTTCTATTGTTTCCCCTACCAATGTTGCTATGGAGTCTGTAGCTGTGTCCCAACAGGCTCCTGCCCAAGCAGCAAAACCTAAATCTAAGAAATCCTCAAAGCCAACCTCAGGTGCTTCTCAAAAGGCACATGTTGCAAAAACTACTTCACAACCTAAGGGGAGTGATTCTGGAGCTGTAAGAGGTGAGGGAAGGGGTGAACATCAAAGAAACCCCAAGAATAAGGAAGGAAATGATAGCGTGTCCCAACCAAGCCCCATTGTGTCTTCCCAACAAGGCACAATGAGTAAAATGGATTTAAACACAAGTCTAGTTGCATCCTCCCAAAAGGATGTGATTATTGAAACAAGCTCTCCTCCAAGAGCACACTCCAAGAGGGTAAGGGACACTTCAAGCCCACAGTCTACATTTTCCCAATACCAAAGGAGAGTGAAGCAAAAATCCAAGGGTACACAGGGTGCACACACTCTGGAAGCAACACTTCCAGTTTCACAAATTCAGTTTGATGTAACCCCTATTATTACTCTGGGGTTACAGTCCCATTCTCTAAACATCAACCTTGAACTATCTCCATCAAATTCACCAACTCAGTCTTTAGATGTGGACATGATCCATTCATCTATTCCTGATTCTCCAACTCTTATCTTGGAGAAGCCCCACTCTGAAGCTGGTGGCCATCACTTGTTAAGTGATTTGTTGGGCCATCAACGAACTTTTTCTGAAGTTGCAAGAGGATCTGTGGACCAATCTCTAAAATCAATCACCACAGATTCTACTGTAATTTCACTTTCTCAAAGTGCTGTATTGACTTCATCAACGAAACAACCTCTTTCATTGACAAGTGTTTCTCCATCAACGGTATCCATACCGTTGACAGTTCAAACTACCATTCCGTTGATATGTCATTCTAAACCCATTATTGAAGATCAAGTTGTTTCCACAACTAGTGTAGATGACCTGGTGGTAGTTGAGACACTTTTAGGTTTGAGAGGGAGTGAAACTGAGAGGCTAGCTTGTAGCCAGGCAAAAGGAGAGATTGAGGGTACCACCTTAGAAGGTGAAGGAGAGGGTGTGAGAGGTGTGAGCCATGGGGAGCCCATGATGCAAGAAAATAGAGGAGAGAGAGAAGGGACTACAGGAGCAACAAGGGAGGAGGCAACCATTGCTAGTGAGTTAATGAGGATCAATGAGGGAGAAAGGGAACTTACTTTCCAAGAGCATTATCAACAAACTCTGGATAGTATTTCCCTGGATCCTGAGACCTTTACTCACCCTGTGCCAGCCTATCAACTTATGGCTCAGCAGGGCAATGTGGAGGCAGAGAGGTCACTAAACCTAATTCATACCACTGCATCAATGCAAAGAGCTAAGGATGCCTTGACCAATCTATCTCCAGGAGCTGCAGCTAGTGATGAATTTGATTTTTCTGATGATGAGGACAGCTTTGGTGACAATCTACAGGTGGCCACTACTTCACAGACTGGGACTTCTGTGGTGCCCCCTATACCAGACTGGCTTTCTCAGGATGTTCATGGAAGAATCAACCTGGATGCTGCAATCACTAGACAATACAATGAAGCCTTCTTGGCTCATGCATCTGTTAGTGTTGAACACAAGCCTTTCTACAAAGCCATTATGGACTCCTTGGAGATTCAAAGGCTACAAATGTTGCAGACCAGGGTGGAAGCAAGGGACATCAAGGACTCTGTTGGGAACTTGAAAGATGCTATAGACAGGAGGCTTGATGAGAAGCTTCCTTCTCTCACTGTGTCCAAGACGAACAGGTTTTTCTCCAAGGAACCTGAAGTGTCCTCTTCTTTGAAGACTCTCTCCTCTAGAGTGGACAAAGTTGAGGCTACACTTTCTCAAATGCAAAAGGAACAGGAGAAGCAAACTCAGCTACTCACCCAGCTTTTGGCAGCTCAAGGACTCCCCATCATCTCACTTGATGATAACAAAAAGGGGGAGAAATCTAAGGAGCTAGAGAAATCTAAATAGCTTGATATACAAATCACAAAGGTTTTGGTTCCAGCCATTTCCTTACCAAATGAGCCACTAGCAATGGGGGAGCTTGGACAGAAGAAAAAGGATGGTATTGACCTGATTCAGGAAGCTTCTATGAGGATGAGACTTGCAGAACAGATTAAAGATCATTGGTCCAACATAGAAGCAAGGGTCAAGAGAATTGTTGGAACTGCAATAAACTCAAATCCATCAACGGATCAACCATCAACGGATGCCATGGTTGTAACATCAACGGAATGGGAGCCACAGTTCAAGAGTTCTTATGTTATAGAACCCCTTCAGCATGGACTCCTTCAAGATTCAAGAAATGAGAAAGGGCAAGCTTCATGCTTTAGGAATGTGGATGCAAGAGGGATATCTCCAATATCACCTGTCAAACCCAAGGGCAAGAACACTGCAAGGATATTTTATCCTCCACCAAAGCCAGATGAGTTCAAAATCCTAGAGTTGCTCAATGCAAGCTCTTGCAGTTGCTCAATCACTTGATGATAAACATAAAACACTTAGTAGAATATGTGTAAAGTCATTTTGTAGCTGTCAACGGAATGGTATGCTTTGCAGCGTTTCGTTGATAGGAAGCTCATCAACGAAATGAGTGATGTAGCAATTGCACTGTACAGTACTTCTAGTTTGATATGCATTTCATTGTAGATATTGGACAGGTTTTCTAAGTCATGTTGACTAGGTACTAGATAGGCAAAATAGGTTGGTTAATTGTAAATATATTATGCCTTGTAATTTTGCCTAAGTGAAGACATGTCAACGGTATGAAGATTATCCTATCAACGGTATGGAGTTTACTCATCAACGAAATGAAGAATAAAGCTATCAACGAAACACATCTCCCTGCTATCAACGAATCATTATTGCTTTTCTGAATAGTTGACAAAGTGATAGTGACAGTTTACTGAACAGATCTAAAGGTGATGTGGAAGTGTACTTTGCATTGGAAACCATTAAAATGGACATGGGGAATAAGGAAACATTCCAATTTCCAAGAAGGCTCTTGGGAGTGATCATAATAAGCGTGAAGACAAAAGTAAAGATCTCCAAGGACCACTGAACAAAAGGAATGAAAAGCAAGCTACTGATGGTTATTACTAGTGTACATTAGTGTAGCCAGAAATAGTATTGTAAACTTGGGAATGTATATAACCAAGTGTAGCAGTTAAAATAAGAGTAAGAGAAGAAAAACAAATAGATTGTATTAGCTATTTTTGAGAGCATTTTCTTCTCTACATTATTGTAACTGAGCAGCTGTGTACTTTTGTATCACAGATTATTTCCGCAATAAAAATCACTTCAGTTGGATCATCAAACAATCCAACTGAAATTATTAAGTGCTTGTGGTTTTTATTTTATAAGTTCAGTTTTAATTTGTAAGTTGTTTTTAAGTTTGAGAAATATCAAGTAATTGTATTCAACCCCCCCTTCTACAATTCTGTTAGGTCATTTGGGATTAACAAGTACCATTATCACTCCTCAGAATCTTGACTTTGAACTTTGTGGTTGTCTCAATCATCCTCACATGATCCAACAGTATTTCAGGAGTTTCATCTTTTTTGTGCAGAAAATACACCCAGGTGAATCTAGAATATTCATCAACAATTACAAGAGTGTAACTTTTCTTACTGATGGACATAATGTTGACTGGACCAAATAGATCAAGATGCAGCATGTGATATGGTTCTTCAATAGAGGATTCTGATTTACTCTGGAATGATGTCCTTCTCTGTTTAGCTTTTTGACATGCATCACAGAGTCCATCAGGAGTATACAAAACTTTAGGTAATCCTCTCACTAAATATTTCTTAACCAACTCATTGATATTGCTGAAGTTGAGATGAGAAAGCTTCTTGTGCCAATTCCAACTTTCATCTACTGATGCTTTATTGATGAGACATGTAGGGGAGTCATCAGTATTTGAGAGAATGTTGGCTTCATAAATGTTACCATGCCTGTAGCCAGTCAGTGCTATCTTTCCTGTTTCTTTGCTGACTACTTCACAATGAGTGGAATAGAAGTTGACATGATAACCTCTGTCAGTGATTTGACTAATACTCAACAAGTTGTGTTTTAGTCCCTTCACTAGAGCTACTTTCTCAATGATGACATTTCCAATGATTATATTGCCATATCCCAAAGTTTGTCCAATGTTGCCATCTCCATAAGACACAGTTGGGCCAGCTTTTTCCTCATATTCTGATAACAGGGCTTTGTTTCCAGTCATGTGCACAGAACATCCACTATCCATGACTAACACATTTTTCCTTTTTCCCTTATCATCAGGAATAGTAGTATCATCATTATTGGCCATCAGTGCATAGTTGACCACCTCAGTATCAGATTCAGAGGAAGAGTCCATCCAATCCTTGCTTGATGTGATGAGTGCCTTTGTCTTCTTGTACTCAGAAGCAAAGTGACCCATACCATTACACTTGTAGAATCTAACCTTTGACTTGTCAAATTTGCTACCTTTGCTATCCTTTTTGATGTTCTTGTCTTTATCTGCATTGAAGATCCTTTTCTAGTAGTTGCCTTGTCTCCTAGCTTTCCTGAACTTCATCCTTTTGAAGTTTCTGACAATCATAGAAACCATCTCTTCAATGTCTGAGTCAGAAGAGTCATCATCAGTATTGGCATCAGGATTGCCATCAGTATCTGATGAAGAGTCATTAGGATCTGACTCAGCTACTCGAGTTTTCCTTTTTGAGACTTCCACGACTTTTCCTTTTGATTTAGCCTCTGCCTTCAAAGCAATAGATTTTGCCTTGCTGCCTTTCTTATTTTTTCTCTGTTGAACTTCAAGATCATGAGTTCTTAGCATTCCATAGACTTCATCAAGAGACACAGTGTTGAGATCATACTGATGTCTAATGATTGATGTCTGTGTATCCCATTCTTCTGGTAACGCTCTTAGAAACTTGGTGTTTGAATCTTCAGTTTCATATTCCTTGCCAACTAACGATAGGTCGTTAAGGAGTGTCAGAAATCTATCATATAAATCAGTTAGGCTCTCATCGGGTCTAGCATCGAATTGTTCATATTCTTGAATCAAGAGAGCCCTTCTGTTCTTCTTGACAGATGCAGATCCCTGACACTGAGTTTCCAATGTATCCCAGATTTCTTTTGCAGACTTGCATGCAATCACTCTGTTTGACATGACAGCATCAAGACTATTGTGCAGTATATTCTTTATCTTTGGTTCCCTGAGTACATGAGCTTTTTCTTCTGGAGTCCAATCACTTTTAGCCTTGACCACATAATGTTCAGGTACAGTATCTGTTCTTTCTATGAATCTGGTAGGAACATATGGTCCATCATGAATCCTGTCCAAATAGTCAGGATCCATAGCCTCCAGGTACATCAACATCTTAACCTTCCATGTTGAATATTCTGACTTCTTCAGGATGGGAATTTTCATGCTTTCATACTTTGCTGTCGACATCTTAGATCGTATCTGATTCAAAATTAAATCAGTTTGCTCTAATACCAATTGTTGCCCAATAATAAACAATTGTAGAAGGGAGGTTGAATACAATTGTATAAGATTCTCGACTTAATAAGATATGAATCACAAATATGAAAGAATAATAACAGCTTTATTAAATCAGATATAAAACTGTTACAAAACTCTCTCAAGAAATTCTGATGTTCTTGAGAACTGCTAGTTTACAAAAACTCTCTCAAGAAATTCTATGTTCTTGAGAGCTTCTACCCGTTGATTCTCTGTGAACCAAATCCTAAAACTGTGTTTATATACTACAGAGCTTCTCTATCAATGATAAGTCCTAATCAATTACAAAGATCGAAACCTATCCATAATCGATAGCTTCATTACTACAAATCAGGAACCGACAAAATAATCTTCCTTATTTAACTAGAATCCAAATATAAATCGAAGTAGGATTCCTGATCAGCTTCCAGTCCTGATGATCAATCCTGATCCCAGTCCTGATATTCATTCTGATCCTGACGACCATGCAATCCTGATGACGTCAGCAATCATGATCAGTTGAAGTCTAGATCCTGACGATCATTGAATCTTGATCTAACAACTGATGCATGCCAATCAAATCCTGACAGTGTTGCTCCTGACGCTAGTGGTTCTCCTGATGTTGAGCCAATCCTGATACAACCACTTAGCTCAAGGCCAATGAAAGCTCCTGTCACAGATCATTAGGATAAGCTTAAAGGTATTATTCTTCCTGATCCCACTGATAATGATGATTCTGATGACAGTGATGATGATGATGATGAGGATCAGCTTGTTACAGCAATAAAATCTAGTCTTGGAACTAATTTTGGTTCTTCAAGCACTTTCATGGCTGACAAGGCTTCTACATGGAAAGATTCTAGATAAGACTTTTCTGGTCCTTCTGCAATTGATCCATCTGAACAGCTAAGAAGACATGAATGGGAAAATGAATGGTACAGGTCTGATGATTCTGTCAGTTATTCATGTGTTTTGGACCATGCTTCTTATGCTTCAAGCTTTAAGTAAGAATGAAGATGTGAGGAATCACTTGAAGGCTACAATTCTTCTATCCAAGAGCCTCAAGGATGAAATTGATTCTGTGAAAGTTGCTAATGTTGGCGAGGACTGATATTTTCAAGAACTTGACAAAGGCACCAACTGCTCTTCAATTGAGAGTTGTGGAATCTCATGTTAAGTCAGTTACTACTGAACAATCTCACATCAACAACAGAATTGATTCATTAGATTCCAAGGTAACTGACATTCAAGCCTCTCTTTCCTTGATTTTAAATTTGTTATCAAATCGTGATGCCAAAAAGGGGGAGAAGGCAAGTCAGACAAAATGCACACCTGATCTAGTATTGAGAAAGAATAATGATGATGATCATACTGGACATGATGGTGATGACATGGTATTACAAGGAGGAACCTCTGATGCTGCTATGGTGAAGTCTACAATACAAACTTCTCAAAGTCAATCCATGCAGTCAACTCATGTTTCTGATTCTGGAGTTAGAACAGTAAGGACATTGGTGAAATCTCAGATCCTGACGGAAGAGCAAATCTTGACAGGTGATCAAATCCTGATGGCTGATCAAATCCTGATGTCTTGTCATATACAAACACTTTCTACAATTCCTGAAGGTAATGAAGATGTGCTAATTGAAAATCCTGAAGATGCTGCAAATCTATTCCAGAAGTTCAAGACAAGAGATGGTGATGTTGTTACTCTTTATCACACCGATAAGAGAGTTCAACAATTATTTGCAGGAAAGGCACTCTCTACAGCTAGTGAAGAATATCTTGATCTCTCACATGAAGAATTTTTAATTCAACAAAGAGAAATCATGGATAGTTTTAATAATCCTGCTCCTGCTAGAGGAAGAGGAGGCAGAGGTAGAAGAAGTGTTAGAAGAGGTGCAAGAAGAGGAAGAAGCTCATCAAATCAAACAATGCCTAGACATATAAGGTTTAGAGGTGTAAGAATTGAAGAAATTCCTGATGCTTCTCAAACTCCAATAGCTCATGATACTCTAGCTATCAGAACTATCATTCAGGAAGAAGATCAAGAAAGAGATGATGGACCACAACTGAGGAGAAGACCAAGACAATCAACTCTCATCAGTAATACAATTCAAATTCCAGATTCTAATCCTGACATTGCTCAACGTCCTGATGAATCTGAAATTCTACAAGAGGTTGATTTGTTAATTTTATCTACTGTGGTTGACTCTCATAATGAAGAAGTGGATGAAGAAGAAGAAGCAAGAAGAAAAGAGATTAAAAGAACATCAGATAGAGATTTCAATCTCTATGTGCAAAAGCTAAAACATTCAAACAGATTGTTGTGGAGAAATCGAAGAAGACAACAACATAAGCTAGAGAAGATCTATGTTCTTGATAAAGAAAAAGACAAGAAGTGGAAGAATATTGACACTATTCAGTGCAATAGACCTATCAATTATTAGTCAAGTGGTACTATAACAAATGTTACTAGCATGGCAGACATTTCTGGTTCTCAAAGACCTAAAGCACTGTGGTTAGAAATGTTTTCAAGCTTAAATCAAATGCCACATAATTCAAGAGCAGGTATAGGACATAAGGATTCTGAATTTCTGAACATACCACATGTTGATTCTCATGCTTTGACTGAAATTGGAGGTAATTTAACTTCTGAACACCTGAACAATTTATTAACTGTTGATATAGTTATAGATTGTCATGATGGTACTGAAAAGAAAGAGAAGCTTCTGTACTTCATGAAAATATGGAAGTGTGAAGATTATGTCCATTCAAGAGCTGTTGGTTAAATCGACAAATGAACTGAAATATGTTCATTATCTGCTTAAATGAAAGAATGAAGTGTGCAAGGAATGGAGTGATATGATTCTGTCAACTATAAGGAGAAGGTTTGATGAAGGAAAGAATTACAATGGTGATTATACTCCCATATACTTAAATCTGAGAGATCAAGAAGTTGAAATGCAAAGAGGCAGTGCGGTTAAAGAAATGTCTTTTGGTATGAAACAATTGACTCTTAATCCTGATGGGAAGGAAATTGCTTACCTCCGGGTTGAAGACCATAATCTACAGAGAAGTTCCATTCAAAATCTCAGGGCAGCTATCTATTAGATTGATGAGGAAGATGAAGAACTCAAAAATCTTAAGGAAAGACTAATTCAGATTCTTGAAGATAAAGAAGAAAGATTACTGACAAACTTCATGAAGATCAATTTGTTTTACCAGAAAATCTGAAGATAAGTTGTTGCTGTTATTTTTGTACATTTTGTATATATGTATTTTTGGCATCATTGAATCTAGGAATCTATACTTTATTTTACAAAGTATGAGATTGGGGGAGATTGTTAGATCAGGATTCAATGATCATCAGGATCTGGACTAAACTGATCAGGATTGCTGACGTCATCAGTATTGCTCAAGCGTCAGTATTAGGATTGCTATCAGGACTGTGATCAGGATTTATCATCAGGACTGGAAGCTGATCAGGATTACTAATTCTAGTTTGTTTTAGAGTCCAGTTAAAGAAGGAAGTTTATTTTGTCGGTTCGTAGTTTAAAGGAATGTAGCTGTCGGTTAGGATATGTTTCAATATTGTTTGTAATTGATTTGGACTTATCTTGTAATCGATAGAGAAGCTGTGTAGTATATAGACACAGTTTAGGTTTTGATTTTATATCAATAGCATACACGAGTATTTAATAACCTAGAAGCTCTCAAGAACATCAGAATTTCTTGAGAGAGTTTGTAACAGTTTTATATGAGAATTAATAAAGCTGTTATTATTCATATTTGTGTTTAAAGTCGAGAATCTTATACAATTGTATTCAACCCCCCTTCTACAATTGTTTATTACTGGGCAACAATTATAAAATTTAATAAAGTTTATAATTATAGAATTATAGATATAATCAACTGACTATAGAATTTGATTAGATTCATAATTTCTGAAGAACTTATCTTGTATAAGTTTCCCTTTTTATGAATTATAAATTAAAAAAGAAAATTTTAATTTTTATATTTAAATTTTTTTGAATTATGAGTTAAAAAAGAAAATTATTTTTTTATTATTTCAAATAGAGGTGCTCTAGAAAAATAGATAAATAGAATACAGACGATTTGAGAGCGCTAGGAGATTTTCCTTTATATAAAGATAAAAGATAAATATAATAAAATAATAATAAAGATAATGATATTGATTAGCAAGTATATTAATAAATAAAAAATTTACGAAAATATTAAAATTATATATTTAATTTTCTCAATTACTAAAGATTTAAAGGCAATAATATTACAATGGTATATTAAGTTTTTCTCCCTTCGGAAAGATTTAAAAGACAATTGAGATATTTTTTAATCGAAAATTTAGTAGGATATTTAATTTGTATATTTACTTTCCTCCAATTGTAAATATTTTAAAGACAATAATATTAAAATTGTCTATTTAGTTTCCTCAATTAGTAAATATTTAAAAGGCAAATGAGATTTTTCCTAATCGAAAATTTAGTAGGATATTTAAATTGTATATTTACTTTCCTCCATTTATCAAGATTTTAAAGATAATAATATTATTGTTGTGGAATAAAAAAACGTGCTTTGTGAATTTAATGAGCTTCGAGCTTTAATGGCTGCACTCGTGTTTCCGGACTAAATTGGTCCTCACAAGATGCCTACGTATCTCAATTCGTTATTGAGAATCAAGCCAAAGACGTAGTTCTGATTGTAGGATCAGGGACCTTATATAGGCGTCTGGAGCCTAGTATTTATGGTATGTTTAGGAGTCTTAGCGAATAAGTCTCCTTTTCGATATTGGATAAACATTGTATTGCTTGCAGGATAAGTCTTTTCCTTGTCGATAAAGGCTATGACTCATTAATTGCCTTTAATTGGGATTCCGGATCCTTCTTTGACCAATTTGCCATAATTTGGGCTCTTTTAATGAGTTGTATATTTTCCCTATTCATTAATTACGAAATTAATGAATAATTAGGGTGTCGGGCCTTAAATATCGACCTTTTGTTTGACCAGTCAATTATATTTCTATAATTACTTTTCTGACCATATCATTTGCCCCCCAACTTATGGGAAAATCTCCCTGGGGTTTTCGTAGAAGTTACAACGTGTTTTTCCCAAAATTTTCCATTTTTCAGGGCACTTTTGACCTTAATTTAGGTCATTTTCGACCAGGAATTCGACCTGGAATCAGTACAAATTCGACCTGGAATTTCGACCAGGAATCAACACAAATTCGACCTCGTTTCTGGTCCCAGGTCGATGGATTCGACCTCAGATTCTCGGTCATTTTCGACCAGGATCGTTCGACCTCGGGTATCCTTTTTCGACCTCGTTTCTGGTCCCAAGTCGATGGGTTCGACCTCGAATCATAGGTCTTTTTCGACCTCATGATTTCGACCTCGACCCAGTATGTTTTCGACCTGGAGCTATCGACCTCGACTCGTAAGTCATTTTCGACCTCGATTTGCCGATTTTGTTTCTAGTATTCCTTCGACCTCGATTGGTCGTGAGGTCGTTGGTTTCGACCTCGATTCATAGGCCAATTTCGACCTGGATTTGTCGACTTCGTTTCCATGTGTTTTCGACCAGGATTCTATGATTTCCCGGTTTTATTTCGGAGCGAAGTCGATCAATACGACTTCAATTCCCCATGTAATTTCGATCTCTTTTACTCGATTTCAACTAGCCATTTTTCGATTAGGAATTTCTGATTTCCTGACTTTATTTTGGTACGAGGTCATACAATACGACCTCGATTTCCTATGTATTTTCGATGTCAATCTCTCGACTTTGATCTAGGGTCTTTTCGACCTCGTTTTTCCAGTTTTTTTGATTTGATTTTGGTGCGAAGTCGATGGATACGACCTCGATTCTTTGTGTATTTTCAACTTCGAGCCTTCTATGTCGTTCTAAGGTTTTTTCGACCATAACTTTCTAATTTTTGCGCCTTATTTTGGTGTGAGATCGACGGGTACGACCTCAATTCTTCGTGTATTTTCGACTTGGGTCGTACGACCTCGAATCATTTTATCCTTGTTTTGCCTTGGTTTTATTCCAAAGTTTATTCTTTCTTGGGCCTTTAACTAGCCCAACTTTTAATTGGACTTAATTTATTCCAGCCTTGGGCCTTGTTTGGGCCTTATTTTTTGGGCTTCGAATTCGCCTGAGACCCAAATTATTTGGATTTTAATTTCTACAATCCATAAATGGATTTGTGGGCCTTTAGCCTTTTTTATTGGGCTTTTAGCCTTTATTGGGCCTTTAGCCTTTATTATTGGGCTTTTAGCCTTTATTGGGCCTTTAGCTTTTATTATTGGGCTTTACAGGCTTACAGACGATTGTCATTCCTTAGCCGGTTGAGTTTCTAGTCACTCTGATTATAAAAGAGTGGAATTCCCATTTCATTCTCACTTTATACTTTGTTGTGGGCCTAAGTTGGACCCATGGTTTTAACTGTTCCAATTTAGGAATTGGGCCTATAGCCTTTTATGAGATGATCCAAGGGGAAAGGCTAGTGTCCCCAGCTTTTTGATCTCTTCTCAGATTCCTGTGGACGAGGGAGACATTCCTGTGTCTTCCAAGTCTTCAGTGTGGCGCCCCAACGGAGGTTTTAGGAAGAGGGACACCATTATTGGGGTGTCCAAACATGTTGTGGATTGGTCGTACCACTCCCTTACTCCTTGTGATTACAAGGATTTCGTTGCAGATTCCACCCTCGAGGGTGTTGAGCACTTAGGAGCTCAAGCTATTGCTGCGGTATTTATCCATACCTTTAGCCTTCTTTATCGTAGTTTTTATTTATGGCCTTTCTTGGCTTGTACCAGTATTTGTGTACTTTTGGCCTACGGGCTTAACTTAACTCTTATTTAAGTTTTTATCCGGCCTTATTTATATCTTGTGGCCATTCATGGCTTGTGTTGTTTTCTTGCTTCTTGAATGTTTGTCAACACTCATAGTATATGAAAATGCTGAATTTATTCATAACTTGAAAATGGGATCAATCCGTACATAGTATTCAAGTTTAAAAACTTGGATTGGTTTTATCAAACCTTGTTCATAGTAGTGAGTCAATTCAGGAAACACTTTAAACATAATAAACTTTCAAATTGGAGGCATGCCAAGTCCTTGGCACCTCATGCCCTTCAAGGGTTTCTAGCTTGTATGAGCCTCGACCAAATACGTTCTTGACGCGATATGGTCCTTCCCAATTTGGGGCTAACTTGCCTTTTTGTCCAACTCCGGATGCCTCGATCTTTCGGAGAACTAAGTCTCCTTGTCGAAAGAACCTTTCTTTAACCCTTAGGTTGCAGTAGAAAGATGCCTTCTTTTGATGTTCAACTATCTTGGCGTTTGCCTCATCTCTAACTTCGTCAATTAGATCTAAGGCTAGCCTCAAGCCTTCTTCATTTGTTTTTGGCTCATAGGCCTCAATTCTTGGAGACGTGTGAGTAATCTCTACTGGAACCACTGCATCTGCCCCATATGCCAACAGGAATGGGGTTGCTCCAGTGGTGACTTTACAAGTAGTACGATATGCCCAAAGTATGGGGAGCAATTCGTCTACCCAAGTGTTTCTGGAGCGTTCAACTCTTTTCTTTAGTCCATCTAGGATAATTCGATTCCAACTTCAGTTTGCCCATTTGCTTGAGGATGGGCAACAGAAGTGAAGCGTAGTTGGATATCATTATCTTCACAATACTTCTTGAACTCATCATTGTTGAATTGAGTTCCATTGTCCGTAACCAGGATTCGGGGGATGCCATATCTACATATTACACTTTCCCAGAAGAAGTGCATCACTTGTTTGGTGGTTATCTTGGCTAAGGGTTTAGCCTCAATCCACTTGGTGAAGTAGTCGATTGCTACTATCAAGAATTTTCTTTGCGCACTTGCCATTGGAAATGGCCCAAGTATATCCATTCCCCACATTGCAAATGGGATTGGCGAGTTTATGGATGTCAACATCTCTGGTGGTTGCCTAACCACTGGTGCGTGCTTCTGGCATCGTTCACATTTCTTCACATAGCTTTTAGCATCAGCTAATATGTTGGGCCAATAGAAGCCTAGACGGATAATTTTATGAGCAAGGGCTCTGCCCCCCAAGTGTTGCCCACAAATTCCTTCATGTACTTCCTTTAGGGCCAATTCTGCCTCTTGAGGTCTCAAGCATTTCAGATATGGAATGATGAAAGACTTCTTGTATAGAATTCCCTCAATCAGGACATACCTTAGTGCTCTCACATATAGCTTTCTTGCTTCTGAAGTGTCGTTGGGTAGCCACCCAGTTTCGAGATGAGCTTTGATGGGTTCCATCCAACAACTAGCAACATCAATGGGTGCTACCAACTTTCCGTTGATGCTTGGGGTCTTCAAGACTTGGAAGTATACACTCCCTGCATAATTTTCAATTTCTGAAGAAGAAAACTTAGACAAGGCATCGGCCTTCATGTTTTCTTCCCTTGGAATGTACTCTACATAGCATTCTTCAAATTGAGTCATGATTGCTTTGACGAGCTTTAAGTACTTGGCCATGATTTCATCTCTGGCTTCAAACTCCCCATTTACTTGGGAAACCACTAGCCTCGAGTCTCCACATACTTTTAGAGTTTTGACTCTCAAGGCTCCAGCCAGTCCTAAGCCAGCTATCAGAGCTTCATATTCAGCTTCGTTGTTTGTCGTTGGGAAGTCCAGTTTTAGTGCGTACTCTATGAGGAATCCATCAGGACTTTGTAGCACTAAACCGGCTCCGCTTGATTTTGTTTTTGATGCTCCATCAAAATAGAGCACCCAACATTCTTTGGAGACTATTTCCTCTGCTTCTTTGTCTTCCATTGCTACTTCCTGCCCCCCGACTTCTTGGTTGTCAATGGTGCATTCAACCATGAAGTCAGCAAGTGCATGTGCTTTTATGTCCGTTCGAGGCTTGTATTTGATGTCAAATTCCCCTAGTTCAATGGCCCATTTGATCAATATTCCGCTAACTTGAGGGCTGTGCAAGATGTTTCTTAGAGGTTGATCAGTCAAGACCTCTATCTTGTGAGCCTGGAAGTATGGGCGTAGCTTTCTTGAGGCCATTATCAAGGCTAAGGCAAACTTCTCAACTGTTGAGTAGTTTATTTCTGCCCCATGTAGGATCTTGCTCACGTAGTAGATGGGTTTCTGAACCTTCGATTCTTCTTTTACCAAAACAGCTCCAAGGGCTGTGTTAGAAACCGCCAAGTATAAATAGAGAATTTCTCCTGGCTTGGGTTTTGCCAACAGTGGTGCTTCAGCCATATATTTCTTCAGGGCCTCAAAGGCCTCTTGACTTTCAGTTGTCCATTCAAAATTCTTCACTTTTTTGAGTGCTTTGAAGAAGGGTAAACACTTCTCTCCAGACTTGGAGATGAATCTTCCCAAAGCAACCACTCTTCCCGTCAGTTTCTGGACATCCTTGACAGTCTTTGGTGGTTCCATGTCTAGAATCGCTTTGATTTTGTCGGGATTAGCCTCGATTCCTCTCTTGGAAACCATCAGGCCTAAAAACTTTCCCGAGCCTACACCAAAGGCACACTTGGCTGGATTCAGCATCATCTTGTGGCGTCTTAGCACTTCAAAAGCCTCTCGGAGGTGCTCAATGTGATCGGCCTTATCAAGGCTCTTGACTAACATGTCATCTACGTAGACCTCCATGGTTTTTCCAATCAGGTGCTCAAAGATTTTGTTCACCAACCTTTGATAGGTTGCTCCAGCATTCTTAAGCCCAAAAGCCATGACTAAGAAACAGAAGACACCAAAGTCAGTGATGAACGACACTTTGGCGATGTCATCTTTGTGCATCTTGATTTGATTATATCCGCTGAAGCCATCCATGAAACTTAGCACCTCATGCCCAGCGGTGGCATCTATCAAGGCATCAATCCTAGGTAAGGGGAAACAATCCTTAGGACATGCATCATTCAAGTCAGTGAAGTCGACGCACATTCTCCATTTCCCGTTAGCTTTTTTGACCATCACAGGGTTAGCTAACCATTCCGGGAATTGGATTTCTTCAATAAACCCAGCTTCTAAGAGCTTATTCACTTCTTGCTTAATGGCTTCAAGCCTCTCTGGAGCAAAACTTCTTTTCTTTTGTTTTACTGCCTTCCTTTTTGGATCCACATTCAATTTGTGAGATATTAGTTGGGGATCAATCCCTGGCATGTCAGCCGCTGTCCAAGCAAAAACGTCACTGTTCTCTTGAAGAAAAGATGCGAGCTTGCCTTTCAATGGTTCGGGCAGTAGTGCCCCAACATAAGTCACCTTCTCTGGTTCATCCGGGACTAAGGGAATTGGGATTAAATCCTCAGCTGGTTTCCCTCTTCGGTCCTCATTGTCACTAGTGTCCATATCTTCAATGGGGAGAACCTGCCCCCCAACTCCATCAGGCCTCAACGCGGCTACATAACAGCTTCTAGCCATTTTTTGGTCTCCACGTTCTTTACCAATCCCATTCCTGGTGGGGAATTTGAGTTTCAGGTGGTAAGATGAGGCAACAGCCTTAAACGCATGAAGACCCGTCCTTCCAAGGATCACATTGTAGGTTGAGGTTGCCTTTATAACTATGAAGTTCAACATCTGAGTGGATGTATTCGTTCCTTGCCCCATGGTCATTGGGAGTTGGATAGTGCCTTCCACCTTTGATTCCACTCCATTGAACCCATATATGGGCATATTAGAGGGTGTCAACTGAGAATCAGTGTAACCCATCTTGATAAAAGCATCGTGGAACAATATATCCACTGAGGCTCCATTGTCGACTAGGACTCTCTTTGTTTCGGAGTTGCCTATCACAGGTACTATGACAAGAGGATCATCGTGGGGGAACTTCACCCCTTCCAAGTCTGAATCGTCAAAACCTATTGATACTTCTGTCCTGGCACGCTTCGGTGCTTCTCCAACCACAGTCATTACCTCTCGGGCATAAGCCTTTCTTGAGTTTCGGGAGGACCCAGCAGCAGTTGGCCCTCCGAATATCATGTTGATCACTGGCCCTCGGGGCTTGGGATTCCGATCTTGATCGTTGTCCCTTCTATCATAATCCTTCCTTTCATAGTTCCCCCTTTGGCTCCCTTGGCTTCCATCCTTAGTGAACTTGCTGAGTTTTCCTCTTCGTATCAAAAACTCAATCTCATCTTTCAATTGTCTACAATCATCGGTGTCGTGACCGACTTCTTTGTGGAACCGACAAAACTGATTCTGGTTCCGTTTGGACAAATCAGCCCTCATCGGCTTTGGCCATTTGATATCTTCTTCCTTGGCTATCTCCATCAGAATTTGACTCCTGGGAGTATTCAATCGTGCATATTCTGTGAATTTTGGCCCAAAGTTATTTCTCTTGGGTGGAGAGTCAGAGTTCTTTGATGTTCGGGGAAACTTTTCCTTGACGTCGTACTCCTGAGTTTCTTTTCTTTTCTTTGAGTTTCCACTACTGCCAGTAGTGGGTTCATACTTTCTCATGCTTTCTTCGGCCTTGATATACTTTTCGGCTCTATCTTGGAGCTTCAACATGCTCTCTGGTGGGTGTTTAGCCAACGACCTCCTGAAGTGGTCGTCAGTGGTTCCTTGTTGCAAGGCTATCATACCCACTTTGTCATCTAAGTCCGGGACTTTTAAAGCCTCTCGAGTGAATCGATTGATGTAGTCCCTTAGGGCCTCATTCTGCCCTTGCCGGATTGCCATGAGTGATGCAGAACTTTTCTCATGCACCCTTCCACTAATGAACTGATTGATGAAAGCCTTGCTTAGTTCCTTGAATGACCCAATAGAGTTGGGAGGTAGACGGCTATACCAACGTTGGGCCATGCCTGCCAAGGTTTGTGGAAACGCCCTACACTTGACCGCATCGTTGGCTGGCTGCAACAGCAGTGCATTGGAGAAGGTCCTTACATGATTTGCGGGATCTCCCGTTCCATCATAGGCTTTGATCGAAGGCATCTTAAACTTTCTGGATATAGCCGTTTTCATGATGTCTTGAGTAAACGGTGGTGTAGGATCATCAGGATCTCCCAGAGGCAACAGAATACTAGGATCACCCCTTGGGGCTTCAGCCCTCTTGGTCCTTCTTGGTGGATCCAAGTTGATTATCGGGATTCCTTCAGTCGTTCGGCCCCGAGATTGAGCGGCCTCTTCTTCAGCAAGGAGTTTTTTGAGCCTTGCAGTCTCTGCCTCATGGGCTGCAAGTTTCTCCCTAGTAGTTTGGGGTTGTTCCCGATTAGTTTGGGAAGAACGTCTCCTTCTTTGGGCAACATCCCTCTCATCTCCTGTTGAGTAATTCTCATCCTCAGTATAAGGACCTGAGTAATCTGGAAAAGGGGTTCGCCTAGTTTGGGGTCCCAGACCTTGGATGTAAGGGGGCACATATGCCTCATGGTAGATTGGATTAGTTCCACTACCGCCCGCCATGGGTCGAGGGGGCATGCCATAGCTTGGCATCCCCAAAGTCTGATTCGCGTATTGAGGGAGATCAGTAGTATGGAGTTGAAGGCTCCTTGGTGCACTCATGAGCAGCGGGGAGGTCGTGATTGGTTGCTGGTGAACGGTCTCTTGTGGATTAGATCCATGAATGACCATCTGCAGGGGATTCGTCCCTTCAACCGAAATCGGGATTTCCGGTCCTTGAGTGTTGGTGGGGATATTCGCCCCTTGTGTGCCGGTAGTCGGCGGTGGCTGATCAGCCTCAGAGGTGATAGGGTGATCATCGGGAGTTTGAGTATCCCGAGCTGTTCTTCGTGTGTTTGCCATGGTTGATGTTGTTTTCCCACAGACGGCGCCAAATGTTGTGGAATAAAAAAACGTGCTTTGTGAATTTAATGAGCTTCGAGCTTTAATGGCTGCACTCGTGTTTCCGGACTAAATTGGTCCTCACAAGATGCCTACGTATCTCAATTCGTTATTGAGAATCAAGACAAAGACGTAGTTCTGATTGTAGGACCAGGGACCTTATATAGGCGTCTGGAGCCTAGTATTTATGGTATGTTTAGGAGTCTTAGCGAATAAGTCTCCTTTTCGATATTGGATAAACATTGTATTGCTTGCAGGATAAGTCTTTTCCTTGTCGATAAAGGCTATGACTCATTAATTGCCTTTAATTGGGATTCCGGATCCTTCTTTGACCAATTTGCCATAATTTGGGCTCTTTTAATGAGCTGTATATTTCCCTATTCATTAATTACGAAATTAATGAATAATTAGGGCGTCGGGCCTTAAATATCGACCTTTTGTTTGACCAGTCAATTATATTTCTATAATTACTTTTCTGACCATATCAATTATAATTGTATATTTACTTTAATCCATTAGTAAAAAAGCAAATGAGATTTTTTTCTAAGTTTTGATATTATTAATTCAAAAATTTGAGAAAATTAAAAAAATGGATTGAAGCGATATGAGAGCCGCCACCTCACAAACCTCGTCTTCTCATTTATATAAGTACTAGTTTACTAAGTCGCGCTACGCAGCAGCTTTATAATAATTTCTCCAAATTTTTCTAAAAACTATTCTACAAAAATTGTTTTTAAACATAATTATATTTATAACATGAAATTAAGGTTTCTTTTAAATTCTCCGTTTAGTGTTGTTGATTATCGAAATTTTGAATAATTGTAGAAAAGGGGAATTGTTTAATATATTTCATTATTTTAATATTATATCAAATATTAGTATATTAATCAATTTATTTTTCTAAAACTTTATATTGCAACTTCTATTTTAAAATACATAATTAACATAAATATTAAATTCTAGCATATAATATGCTCCTCCTAATGAATCGGTCTCTCGTTAAACATGTTTCCTCCCAATGACCCGCTTTCTTGTTGTTACCAAATTGAACATAAAACAAACTAATTACTTAATCAATTACATCATCTATTAATCAATTTTATTATATCATAAAATTTAATTCAATTTTTTTTCAAAATTATAATTTTTATTGTTTAAGATACAGGTAGTCGAGAAAAGAAATGAAAAGAAAATAAGGCTCCTATATTTTATTTTATTATACAGAAACTTGCATTTTCTGTAACTATTATCTTCTGCATAATAAGAAGGTAAAAATTTTAAAAATGATTTTTAATGTATATGTAAAATATATAGATAAATTAAACGTGGATTTTTTTACAAAAAACTTATGAGAACATAATTTCTAATAATTTTTTTAGGAGAATGTAAAGATGATAATCTTGTTTCTAGATAAATTTTAGAACTTCAAGAAAAAATATATGAGAATATTAAAATGGTAACTTTAAGTTCTAAAGTGTTAGGAATTATGTTGATTCTTGATGATAACCAAATTAACTTAATAAAATTTGTATAAGTGAAAATGTAACTTTCAGCGGATAGCATGTTGTTACAGTATCCGTTGAAAGGTAGCTTATCTCTTGATAAGTCTAAATGTAACATACTCTTTCTGGTTCAAGTACTAGCAGTTGAAGTGTAATAGTGTAAGCTGAACAAGTCATGTTGACTTATAAATAGATATGTAGAATATGGAGACTAATTGTAAATACTCTGTGCCTTGTAATTTTACATAAGTGAAATTGTATTTCAACGAATAGTCATTCAGCTTTCAACGGATGCACCTTGGAGAGTTTCAATGGATGCAATCACAACACTTTCAACGGATGTCATATCATTAATCTCAACCGATACCAGTTCAATAATTAACAGTTGACATTGTGAAAGGGACAGTCCTGACAAGTCACATGGGTTGATGAAACAGAAAGAGCATGGAAACCAGCATTTTGGGAAACCCTGAAGAAAAGGAAGCATTCTATTTTCATATGGTCAAAAGAGATGATTCTACAAGGACAATTAGTTAAAAGGCAAATCATTGCAAGGACCATTGGACTTAGAGTGAAAAAGCAAGCTTTTGGACTCTACCTACTGTACAATTCTGTGTAGTTCAATTTTGATTGTAAACTTGGAGTATATAACCAAGTGTAGCAATGTTTTTGATGTTAAGAAATCAGACTTTATTTTCTAGAGCTAAAGCAATATTCTGTTGTAAATTGCTAAAGTAAAAACATTGTAACTGCAGCTGTGGGTTTGGTCAAAAACTACACAGAGATTTCTTCAAATAAAATCTCTCAGGTGGAACAATCAATCCACCTGAATTTTTAATTCTTGTGTATTTTATTATCTGCAATTTCATATTTCCGTTCTAAGTGAAACTTTATCTGCAAAAGAATTGGAAATTTAAAGGATTGTATTCAACCCCCCCTTCTACAATCCTGTGATTTCATTGTTAGGGAATAACAATTGGTATTAGAGCAAGCTTCTAACATACAAGAAGTTTAAAGATCAAGAACAATCAGAATCATGGGAAAGAAGGATAATGGAGTAAAGATACCAATTCTAGACAAAGATAATTACTTTCACTGGAAAGTAAAGATGCATCTACACCTCATGTCTACAGATGAGGGTATGTGGACTGCATTGAGAAAGGTCCTCATGTGCCAATGAAGCCAAAAAATGGAATTGCTCTGCAAGGAGAAGCAGACCTAGACACAATTCCTAAACTGCCATCAGAATGGACATTGGAAGATATAGCTGAAATGCATAAGGATAAAAAGACCATGAATATTCTGTTCAATGGTCTAGAAACTGATATGTTTGACAATGTTATCAACTGCACTACAGCCAAGGATGTGACGCCCCCAAATCCCGGGGTCAGTGGATTGGGTCGTCACCTGAAATCTCGAATAAAATCACCTGCTAAATATAATAAACCAAAACAAATATAACATCTACGACCCCAACTCTACCAAGAATCTTTAAAGGTTATAGTGCTAGAAACAAGAATCCAAAATTTACTAAACTTTAACTTACTTAGGATTTCTTATACAACAATACTCTTTACATCAATCTATAACACTGGTATAACTTCGATGTGAAGTATACCAGGCAAAACTAAATTTATACAATAATAATATTTACTAGAAATCAACTATATACAATACCCTCACACTGGATCCAAATGCTCTGCATCCACTCATCTTCCCAACGTCGTCTTGAATCATCTCGCTCCATAGTTATGCAATTAGATACTGGCAATCTACCCTTTTCACTGGAGGGTTAAAAGGTAAAACAAGCAAGAGTGAGCAAAAGAAGCTCAACAAGTATATAGTACTGCACAAGATAAAATAATGATGCGATGATAACAATATAAATGAACTCAGCTGGCCAAGAAAATGGCAATAAATGAAAGAATCAATTTAACTGGAAAAATGAGCAATAATGATAATCAATAGAAACTGTAAGTTAGAATTGGATTTTTACTGACGCAATGAGTTATAGTGGATGATCAGTCACACTAAAACTCCGGACCATACCCACGGTATGTCCAAATACTGAACTGGATCCAAGGCCACTTTGGCCTACATAATACTGATACTCTGACTAGCGTCTGCAGTCCTTAAAACATTTCATTTTAATTAAAAACTTCCAATTCAAACTTAATACTGGGAGTTAGGTGTCGGAATAATCGACTACCTCGATAATTTAAACTATTACTTTCAACTGTCTGCTTACTTTATCAACTGGATTAGGCTAAAACAAATACATAGGAATTAGATTTCCAATCACAAGGAAATCAAGGTAAAATTTGACAATACAAGGTGCTGCAAGGTATAAGTTATGAAATGAAATAGAATTTGTCAAATAAAGAACAAGGGGTTGTCTCAACCTCAGGATAATAAAAGAATCTGGTTATGAAACAATAATTAAATTAAGAATCGAAAACAGAAATCTTGATACTATACTCTGAACAAAAGAGTACGAGTTAGTAAACTTGCTTTTGGTCTTTAGCTATTACGTAAAGCCGAAGTACTATGATTCTCATCTTCTTCTATCTTATGTCATCACAATTCTGTATTCTGATAACTCTTGGTTCCATCACATATGCGGTTGCTACGAGTCTGCACTACCGAGATCGTGCCCGCCCAACTATTCACTAGTTAAATATAAGATATACTTTAGCCTTCGCACTTCAACTACTATATAATATATAAATGCTTATAACATAAGCGCATGTATATTCTACAGAAAATTGGGCATGACCTAATCAAAAAGTGGACATTGCCCTGCTTTCAAAATACCAAAAGTACTAATTCAAACATCCACAAACAATTCACAATTTATTTAATACTCACATAATCTGCCTCGACTTGCAGTAAACATATAATAAATAGTTCTGCATAGACTTGCAGTAAACATATAAGAAATAATCCTGCATTGACTTGCAGTAAACATATAAGAAAATAATTTTGATTCAACTTGCAGAAAACATATAAGAACATAATCATGTCTTGACTTGCAATAGCTCTATTTAGAAATAAGCAATCACGTTCACATTTATCACATAGCACGTCCATCATCTAATTCACATAATTTCATATACTTCATATAACACATAGCACATGCTTGGACTGACAACTCCTATACTTATACAAATTACTAGCTGAACATTTAACACCTAAACACATTTCATTTACGTACGCATTTAAACTAGCTTATCATATCATATACATTTACCAAATAATATTCATTTAATAGTTCTGCCGGAAATTCGGCAGCACTTCCTTTATTTATATAATAATCCACCTGTTTTAAAACTAATATCATTAATCAAGAACCAACTTACAAACTAACCTCATCCATTTGATTTAACTTAATCACTCTAAACTCACAATTATAAAACAACATACTCAACTTGAAATATCATCTAAACACATAGCACTTATCAGTTCATATACCACTATTCAATACCAACTCATTATCAGAAAATAAACATTTACTCCTGAGACAATCATTAAAATCCAATTAAAAGTTCGACTCCAGGTACCAACCTTTCATAACAATCATAAACTCGGTTAAACATATACCATATCCAAAATCATCATAATACATTCACGACTCCACCACAAAATACATAAGTCACATAACACGTCATAAGTTGAAACTCTTTTTGGAAAATATTTGGTCTTCCTTTTATAAAAATTTGAATATAAAAATCTATGAATCGAAAACAATTATTATACTTAAATCTAATTATCACTAGCTTAAATAAAATTAAACAAAACCAACCAATTCAATAAATCAAAAATTAATCAAACCAGGTAAATAATAAAACATTTTTTTTGAAAACATTAATTAAATTTGATTTATAATTAATCAAGATTAAATAATAATTAATTAATAAAATTCACCAATTAACTACTCGGTTAATTGGTCAATTAGATCAATTACATTATTATTTAGAATTGATTAAGAATAATCAAATTCAACTATTCTTTAACTCTAACAATTTTAAAACACATAATAAAATAAATAAATAGATTTTACGAAATTTCGGCATGACCCGTTCGTAAACAGGACTAGCCAGAAATTTTGCATGTACTATGCTGCGTCCCCAATCATAGGACGGATCACATAGTACATCACCACAATAATAACCTGTATAACAATAGAAAAATAATCACACTATCACTTCAACCAATAATTATAATGATTCCCCAAGCTGGGAATCAAACCAGAATACTAGAATTACCAATATAGCTGATTTACAACTCAACCAACTTTAAATACTTCAGTTTACGATATACAACTATGATCTAATTTTGTTCGAAAACAACTAAAATTTATAAATACTCTATAAACTCTGCACCACACTATTTATTAACACACTCCAAGAACCTGCACAACCAATAAAATCAATTAATCTCAAATAATAATAACAATTCAAATCTTCAACTAACTAATACCAATACGAAATTTTAAATATCACACTTCACTAAACAGTTTGAACTGATTAACAACATATATTACTTAAAACCAAAACTCAAATACAATTCATAATATACATATATATATATATATATATATATATATATATATATATATATATATATATATATATATATTCTGAAAATTTCAGAATACATACCCACATATTTAAACTAATAGCTTCTAAAAAAATTACCAAAGATACTGCAACTTATAACTAAAATAAATTATTATGAACTCATTAATCAAAATACGCGAATTTATAACTACTTATTACACATAATGAATTATTAAATCTCCACGTTAACTGAATTCGAATTTTAAATATCTCAAATTTATCACAACAACAATTTCACACTACGCATTAATAAATATACAGAACTAAACATTACAGGGGTTTCGATTATTGCCATATAACATCACAAAACGAAATTATCACCCATTACTAATAAATCGAATTATCAACGAATTACTAGAAAAAGAATTTATAACTATCATACTTAAATAACAGAACGAACTAAATCCTACAACTTCCATATACTCAGAATTTTATTCAAATAATCAAAAAAAACCAACTCCAAAACTTCTGCGTAAACGATTATAAGCAATTTAATAAAGAAAACGAATTTTTAAATTAACTAATACCCAAAACCGATTTATTACTTTATACTATAAAATCCAAATTTATTTGTACACAAATCATTCAACAGAAACGAATTGTAAAACATAATTTATCGACCAAAATAAATTTTATCACAATCACTTATCAAGAACTGATTTTAAAATGAAACAACGAATTATATAAATTCACATAATCAGAAATCGAATTTATAACAAAAGTTTTGATTGATTTTGATATACCCTCTGAAATCGCAGGGGGAGGAAGGAATGAACACAGGCGGTGGCTGTGTGCAGTGGTGCGGTGGAACGGAGTACTGGCCGGAACCGAGCAGAGAAGGGTGGCGGCGATCGGAAAACTGAAGAAACAGCGGCGGCCGGCGAACTTCGACGGAAAGGAAGCGGGCGGCGTGGTGGAGTGACGCGTGTGTGCGACAACAGAAACAGAGTGGAGGTGCTGCGGCCGTAGAGGAAAAATCGAAGGGGGGGGGGGGGAATCTCAGTTTTCTTTCGATTGATACTATTGCGCGTGTGTATGTCTGAGGGTGTATATGCGGTGTTGTAATTAGATATGTACAGGTGGGTTAGGTAGGATTAAAGATAAAGATGAAGGCTTTAATACTTTAACTAGCCCACTGACTGAAATTAACGGGATAATGCGGTACTGAAAATGATTCTTTTTAAATGAAACAACTCTAAAATAATTAAATCCAACTAATAAATTATTAATATGCCCAAATTATTCTAAAAACATTTAAATGTTCAAAATTCGTAACTGAATAAATTTTGAACTAATTTACTTAAAACAATTTTATCGGGCTCAAATTTACTAATAAATACTGAAAATCATTTTTAATCACATAATAGCACATCACATATCCATATAATACTATTTTAAACATTTAAAAACTTAATGCAGCAAATTTTTAATTTACTCAAAATAAATAAATATTACTATTCTTATTACTCAAATAAATAGGAAATTCGCACCTTAATTTCCCAAATAAATTAACCAGCTTTCACAAATATTATTAAATAAATTATACACATAATACAATTCCTCCTTTTTGAGAAAAGCAATTAATCATTCAAATAATAATATTAATAAACCCTGAAAATTAGGGTTACTACAAAGGAAGTCTGGGACACAATTCAAACTCTGTGTGAAGGAACTGAGCAAGTTAGAGAGAACAAGATGCAACTTCTCATAAAACAGTATGAACACTTTCACTTCAAGAGTGGTGAGTCTCTGAATGATACTTTAGTAGATTTCATAAACTATTAAATGGATTGAAATTGTATGGAAGAGTGTATCAAACGAATGATTCAAATCTCAAGTTTCTGAGAGCCTTGCCCAAGGAATGGAAGCCTATGACAGTTTCTTTTAGAAACACTCAAGAGTACAAGGACTTTACTCTTGAAAGGCTTTATGGAACTTTAAAGACCTATGAGTTAGAATTGGAGCAGGGTGAAGAGATTGAGAAGGTCCAAAAGAAAAGTGGTTCAGTAGCTCTAGTTGCTGGTATAGAAGAGGCTGAGGACATGAAGATGAAAGGAACTGCTAAAGCTACACCAAACAGTGATGTTTGTGAAGGTAGAGCTAAATCAAGCAAAGGCAAGGGAAAGATGTATGAAGAAGATGAATCATCAAATCAAGAGGATATGGATGAGCTAGATGAGCATTTAGCTTTCCTATCAAGAAAGTTTTCAAAGCTCAAGTTCAAAAACAAATCCTGAGGTGACCAAGCCATTCAAGAAAGACTTTCAACCAAACAAAAATTTTGTTGAAAGGTCTAATTTCAAATGCTTTAATTGTGGTATGGGAGGTCACTTTGCAAATGAATGCAGGAAGCCTAAAACTGAGAAGAGGGACAAGAAGTTTGAGCATGTTGATTATAAAAAGAAATATTTTGAACTTCTCAAGAAGGAAAGGGCATTCATAACTCAGGACTAGGATTGGGCTACTGATGGGAATGATTCTAATGAAGACACTGAGTATGTCAACCTTGCACTAATGGCTGATTCAACTGAGCAGGAAGCAAGTTCATCAAGGAATCAGGGAAAAAGAAGGAATCTATGGTACCTTCCAGCTTTTAAGACCGTTTAACCAAACAAAATAATTATTTAGCTCCCGGTCTAAAGTTTAACTATAATACTAGTACTATATACTTAGAGTCTTTATAAAACCTCGGTTTATATCTAATATAATCATAACATATAAACCATACATCTTACGAAAGCTTTTAACCAAAAGCGTAAATCAATTCATAGTCCTTTTATCAAAATAAAACAATATATATCACAATCACGACATTAAATGACAACAACATCTTATATCAGATATAGGGTTTGAAAACTTGCATACATCTATCATATGCAATATTATAATCTCAACAGTTTTAAACACAACCACCTCTATATGAGATGTAGGGATTTAAAACTTGCATAATATACCATATGCAATATCATCAGTATAAGTAATTTGAAATACAACATGAGATGAGAAAACTTGCCTTTAGTCCTTGGTTGTTAGGGGTTCGGGAATTTGTCGGGAAATCTATAAACAAAGAAATACTCGATCAGTCCCCTAGCGTAATCATTCGCTCATAACAACTCACTCATAATACTTCACTTATCCTTAAGACACTCACTTTAAGTCAACCATAAGTCAAACACATCATGTAGTCATGTTATTCCTCAACAACGTTCGTGTTTTAATCGACTTGAAATAACCCTTTATCTCAGTCACAATGGGTGGTCAAAGTAGTACCCCTAGAGTTGACTTTTCATGGATTACTATTACGCGACTCGCACTCTAACACTTTTAATAAATCAGAAAATTCGCATTTAAATACGAAACCACTTCTAAAATCATTTTGAGTATTTGTAATATTTATCATGAACGTTTTGATCTCAAAACAGGGGTTTAACTTGGTGAAATGTATTTTCAAACTTGGATGAGCTACGGAAAGTTACTATTCACACTACTTTCACTAAAATGCTCATATCTCCTTAACCGTTAACTGAAATGACACACCGTTTTCGCGTGCGCGATCTAGAGAAAAAATGGAACAAAATTCTTGTAAATGTTTTTCTGGTTCAGGGGATGAAAATCCCGAGAGCAGCAGTTTAAGGCAGTAGAGTGCAGAAACCATTCATCCTCGCGCAGCTTTGGTTCCGACATTTTTATAAAATCGAAAAATTATCGTTTTAACACGAAACCTTCTCGGTTACCTTTCTAACTGTCCATACTAGTATCCACCTTAGTATCATGACCTATTTCCATTTTTAAAGGGCTTGATCATATGCTCAAAGTTCATTTGGTGAACTACTTAGTTACCCGAAACCACATTCACTAAAACGAGTGTTTCTCCTAAACCATAAAATCGAAACGACACGATTCTTTCGCCAAAATAAACTAAAAACCAAGACCTACATTATCATAGTCAGTAAGTATTTTCATCATGCCTTGAAGGTACCCGAGGTTCCTTTCTAATCTTTCTAATGAAAATTCGACATGGTAACGACGCTTAATCAAGATTCCCGTGTTTAAAACACTCCAACAATCCACCAATCAACAACCAATCAACCATACCTCTAATTTCTCATCTCAAACAACTTATTTTATGCCTAAAAAAGTTCATATCATTGTTCACAAGTTCAACCATCAACTAACCACTAAACATTCATCATAAACAAGTACTCATCCTTAATATCACTTTATCTCTAAACATCATCAATTTAATCACTAATATCAAAGCATAAATAAAAGTGTGAGAGGGTTTATACCTTACTTGGTACTTGATATGGACTATCAATAGCTAGTATGCTCTTCCTTGCTCCTTAATTATCCTTAACAAACCTTAAACTTCAAGAACAAAACAAGAAATCATGAGTTTACTATTCACTTTACTATTCATCATCATCTTTAGCTCATGATTTGAACATGAAAACCTTAATGGATGAAGCTAGGATCAAGAATTTACCTTAGTCTATGGATAAGGAAGATTTAGAGTCCATGATCTTGATTTTTGGTGGAGTAAATCTTGAAGAAAATTTTCTTAAGGATGAAGAACAAAATGGGCCGGAAGTTTTGCTTGGTTTCTTGCTATTTGTTTCTTGATTTTTATTTTCTTTCTTTTTCCAAATAAAACTAATTACATGCTTCCATTTTGTGTGGTTTAAGAAGAGGTTTAGTCATCCCATGCCACTTTTCATTCTTTGGGTGAATCCTTGGAGAAATGGTGACAAGTGAAAGATGTGTGTCCTAAATCCAACATGGATGAAGAGTTAGGAGACACTTTGTTAAATCTGATTCAAGTTTGTTTAAATTAATAAAATGGTAATATGTTTTATAACGGGCTTTATCTATTTAAAGTGTTTAAATTAGATGATCCATAGTTTAGAGTAAAGCTTTAGTGGATTATGATGAGATCATGATAATGAGACCTTAAAGATGATAACTCTAAACTTAAATAGTTCCTGGTCGTAGGATAATTAATTAGTAGTTAATTAATCCGCAAAGATCGGTACATACTATGCTTGCTTCATTATGAAGGATGTCTGTTCTCATAGATATTTGTGTGTTGACACTATAGCTAGTATGTAGGTGCTTATTAGGAATGAGTTCACTGAACATGACTCGATCAGTTGAACAACTAATGGAGTTCACTCATGTGTCAGTAGTTGTTCATATAGTTATGGTTGTACAAGTGTCCTTTGACTTGAGATCATCATAGTCATCTTGTGTATACTGAACTATACTTTGGTTTAGCTCTTAGTCTCGAGAGACAATAATTACTGCTCTTCTGGGTATAGGAATTTGTGCACGAAGATAGTGGATACTCAATAAAGGATTTGCCCCTTCCAGTGAAGGAAGAGAATGTCCTATGTTATTCCATTTATGCTAGTTCAGGAATCTCTGGCCAAAGTGAATGAAATTAGAAAGAAGTTTCTAATTTGCATTAATCGGAACTAAGCATAGTGAATAGGAAAGCATATGATTAAATTAGATAGGCTTGACATGAGATCCATGTCTTGTATTTAATCGGGACATTGCAGGGTAGAAGGAATTCATTGTACGGTAACTAGTCACTGAATATGTGACGCCCTCCCAATCTGGGGTCTTGATTGGGGGAGTCACTACAACCTCTATACTTATAAACCTGTGAATAATAATATAAACATGCAGACGCGACCCCAACTTTACCCTGGATCTTTAACAGGTAATGGTATGAAACAAGCATCAACTATCTACTTTATTTTATTACATAATAAAAATCTCAAAAGTTATTACAACCGTGTCTTAAAAGTTCTACATTTCCTTATACAAAACACATTCTACAAGTCTTCCTCACCTGCCTGAGCTGGCATCCCAAAAATAACCCTATAGGAAGACTTCCTAGCTGACTGAAAAGTGCGTACCATCTTCTCGTTTAACTGTGGGTTAGAACAGGGGAAAGAATGAGCCAAATGCTCAGCAAGTAATAATATAACCAAATAGTTAACCACTGTGAAACAGTTTCCAATATCAATATGTATGTCATGGGTATAGCAGAATCCATATCAAGGGATTATCAGAACAATGGAATGAATATACAATTTCAAAGGATAAACCAATTTCCTTATAAAGATATATGATTTCAAGAAAAACAATAAGTAATTTGGAGATTTTTCACAACGCACCGGACAATACGGGTGATCAACCACGTAATGTCCCCATACCGGACACACAGTCCCTCTGGTCATTGTATTGGGTCCCAATAGGCACACATTGGCCTTTAGACTAGTCCATCCCTAGTCCATTTATTATAATTAAAAAGTGCTGGGCCGGCGTCACTCGGCCTCTTACGCCTCCAATCTTAGGAATCCGTGGAAACCATAAATCAGAATTTAAATGAATCCAAACTTTGAAACTTCCTTTCTTTTAAAATCTTTCTTATGAAAAAAATCCTTTGTAAATCATTGGATGTGTGTTTGTATAGTAACCAAGTGAAGGTTCATGTATTCTCAATTTCAAGTAAGTATGTGATTCATAGGTACAAGTTCAAATCTGATGCAATAGCATCTCAAGTTAAAATGTAATTATAATCAAATGATAAGGATAAGGTCTGAAGAAGAGTTTAAGCAAGATATGGTTCACAAGGCATTGTGTTGTGTCTATAATGTTTGTATATAAAAGAGTCCTTTGGGAATTGGGTAAGTTCAATCTGGATTTCTATCAATGGGAAATCAAGAAGTAAATGTCATAGGTATGTTTTGGATATGTACTAAAATGTGAGTTCTGGTATATTCACCTTTGGGTGTAAAGGTTCAAAGAAAGAACTAAACATAGTATGGTGTATGAACCAACAAGGTATATGAATAGAAATAAGGATTACCAAATGAACATGATATGTTTTCAGGATTAAAAAAGGTATATATAAACAAGATAGCAATTCATATATGTCAAAATGAAAGAATGGAATTTAGAAGCGATAGCAAGTCAGAATTACTTGCCTTAAGTAGCTAAAAGGGTAATGAGAAATCACTGGTTCTCCACCTTGGTCTTTTCTTTATCTCTAAGCTCTACTTCTTTGGATTCTTAAGTAGCTTTTAGAACAAACCGTACTCACTGAATTTCTGCCTTCACCTTGCCTTTATCTCTATGTTCCACGTCTCGTGACTCTACAAAAGAGTATATACTATCTCAGAATGATCCTCTAAAAATTCTAATCCTTATTCTAAACTACCCAACGTTCCCTAAACGCGTAAACACATAATATTTATATCACTTATAACTCTTAACCATATAATAAGTACAAAACTCACATAAGCGCACATTGCCATTTAGGTTCACATAACATACTCCTTTAACATATATGTATATATCCTGACTTTCCGTTTATACCACACTTGGGTATCCCTTTAAATCAACTTGACCAATGCTAACCATATCCTTAACACCTTTACAAACAATGTTTTCATCTCAAAAGCTGAAAAATCTGCTGCGCATGCCTTACCAAAACATTTTTCATAAATCCAAAAGTAATCAAACAAATACCAAATTTTACATTCTACTTACTGAATACTAATCCAACTTAGCATAAAATTTTCAACTTCAGAACAATTCATTTAGATTAAAAACGAACTGGTTAAATTAGGTACTGAAGCACAGAAAATTCCTGCTGCACAACTTTACTAAAACATTTTTCAGAAATCCAAAACTAATCAAAAACATTCCAAATTTGACAGGCTACTCCCTGATTACTACTCCAACGCAGAATAAAAATTTCAACTTCAGAACAGTTTATTTAGACTAAAAACGAATAGGTTAAAGTATGAACTGAAGCACAGAAAAATCCCTGCTGCGCAACTTTTAGTAAAACATGCATAACTCTTTACTCGCTAACTCTATCGATACAAGGTTTGCACCTGAGCAAACTAGACTCCAAATAGAACAATTTCCTCTTAGACTTACTGTCTGAAACAGGTAGCAAACAATTGCAATTAACCAAAACAGAACAGACAGTTCTGGGCATCTCAACATTCTGCACATAAACCTTTAATCACTAACATTCTTATTGCATAACCTATTATACAACTAATCAACCATTCTCAACTACTTAGGCTTCCACAACACTCACAAATCAGAACTTTAAGAAGAAGTACTCAATTTATACATTAAAATCAATTAGCATCAAAAATCACAAACACTACACTTCTAATCCGACAAAAACCCCAAATCAAAACCTTCAACTTAAAATCAAATATCAAACATATATAATCCAAAATTCTCTAAACTTAACACAATAATTAACATGCAATCACTATAACATGAAATTATCAATTAATCATCAACACCAATACTTCAAACCAATTTTTATAAAAGGGGAAAATTGAAAATACACACATGCATTTCAATTCCTCAACATGCAATAAAAATTACATCTAAATATAACTATCAATATATAAATTTGGAATCAAGAACATCATCATCATCCCCGTCGGCTCGCCGGAGCTCATTACCGACGGCGGCATGGTTCGGAGGTGCCCGGAATTTGGGTTTCCTTCAACAAACCTCACCAATAAGCAATTTAAAACAATCAATTAATCAAGAAATCATCACAAGCAAGCTTTCGGAATTGAATTAAGATCAAAATCGCTAAAAGCCCTTGCATGCAAAACTGATATACACACATATACACACTGCCATACACACACACATACACGATCATATATATATATATATATATATATATATATATATATATATATATATATATATATATATATATATATATATATATATATATATGTATATATATATATATACCTCAATCGATTGTGTGGAGAGAAAAGAAGAGAGGGAAGAAGATTTTACAAAAAAGAAAAATGGCCGAGAGAGAGAACAGCAGAGAGGAGAGAGTCTAGCAAAGTAAATGGGGAAGAAGAACCGGTGACAAGGGTTTTATAACCCCAAGGGCAGTTTGGTAATTTCATAATTCTAAAATCTGATTTTTAATAGAAGAAAACCAATATATTGCATTTCTAAAATCCGAAATAAAATGAAAATAATATCTAAAATCAAAATTTTATTTTTAAAACAGAGAATACGAATTTACAAGCTCACCCATATTTTTAAAATATTTTTATGATCAAAATTGAATTAAATATGAATTTTCAAAGTTTAAATCACATAAATGACATTTAACTCATAAAATCAGTTTTAAATCCTTAAGGCCAAATATAAATTCCTCCACTAATTTTAGAAAATAATAGAATATAAAAGAAAGGTTGTGAAAAATATTTCACAATAAAAAGAATCTCCGATGATTTTATAAAATTCCCGGAAGGTAAAAAAAAAAGAATTGATTTTTAATAAGAAATTCATATAAAATGCAATTAAAAGCATACACATATATTTTAATCCATACCATTTACCAAGTAAACATCTAATCATCACATTTTCTAATATTCACCTTTCACACAATATTCACATATTATAGATCTCAAATATTATTAAATATTAATACTATACAAGCGTTTTTCTGAGTCGTTATAACCTCCCCCCTTAAAAAGATTCTGTCCCCAGAATATAACCTTATAAAAACATATGCGGATACTTTTCAAGCATCCCACTCTCAAGTTCCCAAGTCGATTCTTCAACTCTGGGATTCCTCCACAAAACCTTAACTAACTTAACAGTCTTATTCCTTAATTTCCTATTCATACGATCCTGAATTTCTACAGGTTATTCTACATAAGATAAATTTGGCTCAATCTCAATAGGCTCATATTCGATCACGTGATTTGTATCAGGATTAAATCTTTTAAGCATCGATACATGAAAAAAAACATTGTGAATGTGATCCATGTGGGGTGGTAACGCTAACTCATATGCAACTTTTCCGACACGTCTTAGTATCTCAAACGGTCCTACATATCTCAAGCTAAGTTTCCCTTTCTTGCCAAATCTTGTAACTCCTTTCCATGACAACACTTTTAGCAACACTTGATCTCCTTCTTCAAAACTCAGATCCTTCCTGTCTTGGGCAGCGTACTTTCGTTGTCTGTCTTGTGCCGTAACTAGTCTTTTTCGAATGATTTTAATCTTTTCCTTCGTTTGTTGTACTAGCTCGGGTCTCAAAACTTTTCGTTCTCCCACTTTTTCCCAATATACAGGTGACCTATATTTCCTTCCATACAATGCTTCATACGGGGGCATTCCAATACTTGCGTGATAGCTGTTGCGGTAAAAGAATTCCACTAATGGTAAGTGATCACCTCAATTGCTTTCAAAATCCATCGCACAAATTCTAAGTATATCTTCGATTGTCTGGATCGTCTATTCACTATGACTATATGCTTAAGGACGATAAACGGTACACACATTTAACTTGGTTTCTGAGCATGTCAAAACTTTCTTCCAAATCTTGAATTAAATTGAGGGTCTTGGTAAGATTCGATTGATACTTGGACCTCATGCTTTACTACTATCTCTTACAGATAAAATGAATTTATCCAATGAATGTTTCTCGTTGATGGAAAAAGGAAATGTACCGACTTGTTTAATTTGTCGATCATGACTCAATTGGCATCATGAGATGTTCCCATTTCAACTTAGGAATTTCTACTGGTTGTAATTATCCACTAGGTCTTTGATGTTCAGTTTTAACTCTCTGACAGGTAAAACACTTACTTACTCATCCAGTAATATCTCTTTCGTATTTGTCCACCAAGATTTTCTTTTAAGCCTTGTTACATCTTCGTACTTCTGGGATGGATTGAATACTTCGAATTCACGTGCATCATTCAGTATCTCATTCTTTAACCATGTCACATTGGGTATCCAATTTCTAGAGAAAAAAACCTAAAAATTCATTTATTATCCTTTTGACTCCTACTTTCTCCTGAAAAGTTACTCATGCTATCGTTCATCACTTTTGCTTAACATTTTCCTACGTTTCCCTAGCAGCTCAAGTTGAAAAGTCATTGTATATATTTATATCATCTCCGTAGCTTGATCTGAGATACGAACCTCTATTCCTACTTTCTCAAATTCCTTGATCAGTCCTAACCATTTTCTCTACCTTATGTATACAGCTCCTTTTTGGTGAAAATATATATTTCAAATGCTTATGATCTGAATAGATTTCATACTTTCCTTCATACAAGTAGGCCTCCAAATCAATGCGAAGACTATTATGGCTAGTTCTCGGTCACGTGTCGGGTGTTTCAACTCGTGGTTCTTCAGTTGTCTAGAAACAGACACAGTTATCTTATCATGTTAAATTAGTCTTGATTCTTAACACAAAGCTGTCATCTCAATTTTAGTTATTGATATTGTCCCAAGGTACATGAGTCATCATTTCCAGTAACAATGAATCTATTTTACCATTATGGCTCGACTAAAGAGTTCTGTTCCTCTAGCAATTTAAATATTTCCTTATACATTTATCTTCTTCTTTAACTCTTGGATGCTTTCCAGTAAGCTTGGTTAATGGTGTGGCTATCTCGGTACAATCCTTGACAAACCTTTGACAATCTCCATCCAATCTCATAAAACCTCTAACTTTTGTAGGTGTCTTAGGCCTTACTCAATTCATTAACGTTTCAACCTTAGTTGTATCCACTTGGATTCCTTCTCTACTAATTACCTGTCCTAGTAATTGTAATTCTTTCAACCAAAACTCGCACTTAGAAAACTTTGCACACAATATCTCTTTTCTTAAAATTTCTGGGGTTATTCTCAAATGATCTGTATGCTCTTCTTCCATCTTTGAATACCTTAAGATGTCATTTATGAAAACACTCTTCTTCCATCTTTGAATACCTGAAGATGTCATTTATGAAAACAATCTCAAACTTATCCAAATATTTCTTAAAAATCCTATTCATCATGTTCATAAAAGTGGCAGTTGTATTCATCAAACCGAACTCCATCACTACGAACTCATAGTGTCCATATATATCAGGTTCAGAACGTCGTCTAAGGAATATCTTCGGGTTTTATTTTTTTAAATGACAGTAACCAAATCATAAATAAATTTTGAAAAGCACACTGTGTTCTTTAACTGGTTTGATCATCAATCCTTGACAATGGGTATTTGTTCTTAATGGTCAACTTGGCGCACCCCATGGGAATACACTAGACCTTATAACTCCCTTTTTCCTAAGATCTTGCAATTGAATTGCTAACTCTTTCATTTCTACTTATGCCATTCTATACGGAGCCGTCAAAACTGGTTTTGCCCCGGGTGCTAAGTCTTCAACAAATCTATTTCCCTGGTGGGAGGTAAACCTAAAAGATTGTCAAGTAATACAATTCGAAATTCGTTAGCTACTTGAATCTTCTCTATCCAAGGTGTTTCTTTCCTAACATTTACCTCGTATAACGATAAGCTTTACAACCTTGACACAATAATCTTTTACCTTTGATAGGTAGATACCTCTTCGTCTGCTTCCGGCCTCGGATAACAACTTTTACATTATCTAGGGCTCGAAATTTCCATTTTCTTCATATTCTGTTAACCAATCCATTCTTAGAGTTTACATCAGATTTCTATTATATCAATCTCACAGTGAGGACAAGCTAGATTAATCGATATATGCTCCTGAGTAGCTATTCATGTAGTCAAAACTTTACTTAACAGTTGCGTTTTACAGTCCGACTTATGAGCAAATTCTCTGAAAGTAAAATACTTTGTGGCTTCGAATCAATTAACCCTTTGACACTTATGTAGTTAATATTAAACGTATCTGCAACCACATCCTTGTTCTTTACTGTATCACTCATGGTTATATTGAGGATTCTTGTCCTTGGTTACTTAGTATGTGGTGGTCATGTCACCCTTAACATATTGTTTACTGGACTTAATAATTGCAATCTCTTAAGGAATGTCACACCTCTCCACACTTGTTACACGTAACTCTTGCCTTCGGTTTATGGCTCTCATTGGCGTAGTGTCCTCTCTGAGTACACTTGTAACGTACCATATTGATCTTATTACAAACTCCCAATTGCCTCTTTCCACAAGTTTTACATTCTGGTATCGGAGGTCTCAGAGGTCTTTGTTGATCCAAATCTTGTGGACGGTTCCCTTGCCCATCACTTTCAGTTTCTGGTTTTCGAAATCCAACATTCCTATTCGACTGAAACTCAGGCCTTATATTGAAATGGTTCTAAAAGTTCCCTATTTGTTGGTTTCCTTCCGGTGTCTCTGGCTTCCCTTTTTCTAGCCTCTTCTGTTTGTGATCAATAACTTTATTTCTTACTTCAACATGATTAGTATTCGTATATCCGTGTTACCTTCTCCTTATCCATACCAAACTCTCGGTAATAATAAACCTTGACATCGTTTTGTAAGTCTAATGAGCAATCTAACTCGACATACAATCCCTCCTTTTAAAACAATTTCCCATTTTTGATCAAAATAGTTTCCCGTCAATATAAGTACAGCTTGACACTCAGAATATCGTCATTCGCCTTTGCAATTTCAAATCGCTGATACCTCTAAGAGTTTTTGACAGAATGAATCAATAGATAAGAAGGTGTCAATAGATATGGATATATGACAAGTATGTTTAGTAAGAATTTCTGGTAAAAAGAATCAAACTAAGAGATCAAGATGATCATCGAACTTTATCAGGTTGCATTTGTCAATTTAAACAACAAGGTACAGAAGGTGGCCAACCTTTAGTACTTCCATGACAAACACTCAACCAGTGGCGTCCCACCAGACTTCTATCACACAGATAGAAAGTCCCTGAATCCCCTATATATATAGGGTTGTTCATCTAAGTTATAACAAGGATGATCAAAAATTTAAGAGGAACATAGGAAAAGTTTAGGAGTTTCAAAAGTTTATATTATACATATATATATAATATTGGATCAAGTAGCCTCTGAACAATAGAGGTATTTCGTAAAGGATAAAATAATAGAAATGAAAAATTGAATCTTTTAAAAGGTAAATTGAATAAAATCAATGGCTAGTTATGGACCGACTTATCCTTACATCGAACGTATGGAGGTAATCATGCCTTGTCTCATGTAGGTGGTCCTTAGGGAGTTAATTTCTATTCTAAGCTTATAGGTATGTCCCGCTAGTAAATCAACTGTATGTAATCTTGAATAAAGAAAGAATCTTTACTTAGGCCACTTCTCTGGGCAAATGTCTGTATCGCGGGGGAAAAATCGTTATTATATTGTAAAGAATCTATCTAAGTGTTTCTAGACGTTATCTTTGGGATTCTACTCTCGCTCAACTCTAACCACACTTGATACGACACTTGGCGTGGTGTTTCCTATAGCATTCGCGGTGTAGCCGAAGTCGCAGATGAAATTCTGTAAAGTACATAAGGATCTACAAGTGATGTCTTCCAAACTGGTAGTCTGACTCTCCGATTGATTCCTCCAGCTTCGAATTAGTTTCCTCGTTCGTAACCCGATATTCAAACGGTTCCAGCGTATACTCGCTCGATATGTCGGAATACTATTTAACATGAAAGTGCGTAACTTAAGTTAATATTTCTGCAGAAAATTCGGCATGACCTATTCGTAAAATGGACTATGCCCTGTTTTAAAAATATCTCAAAAACTAACTCAAACATCCACACATAATCCATAATTCATTCAATATTCCATCCATCTCCAATCCCTTTCATTTTATACGTAAGAAATAAATCTGCCTTGACTTGCAGGTATACTATCAGAAAAGAAATTTACCCAAAGGGTAATTTAAATCTCCACTTGGCCGGGTGTATACACTGATACTGACGGATTTGGCTTAGGAAAAAGAATCTCAGATGAAGGGTAATATCTCGAAACAGCCTTTATCTGTAACAACACAACAATAAACCAAGAAGATACTTAAACGGTAAAGGTTTATCTTAATTCTACTAATACTCATCCAAAAAGTAACCTGTATCTACAAATACTATCTTACCTAATAAGCTTAAGTCCTACTTCTCACCTTATATTCCCTTATTATTGTTACACCTAATCCTGGCTTGTTTCAGTGACCAAAAATTGACCGCTCTGATACCAAACTGTGACGCCCTCCCAATCTGGGGTCTTGATTAGGGGAGTCACTACAACCTCTATACTTATAAACCTGTGAATAATAATATAAACATGCAGACGCAACCCCAACTTTACCTTGGATCTTTAACAGGTAATGGTATGAAACAAGCATCAACTATCTACTTTATTTTATTACATAATAAAAATCTCAAAAGTTATTACAACAGTGTCTTAAAAGTTCTACATTTCCTTATACAAAACACCTTCTACAAGTCTTCCTCACCTGCCTGAGCTGGCATCCCAAAAATAACCCTATAGGAAGACTTCCTAGCTGACTGAAAAGTGCGTACCATCTTCTCGTTTAACTGTGGGTTAGAACAGGGGAAAGAATGAGCCAAATGCTCAGCAAGTAATAATATAACCAAATAGTTAACCACTGTGAAACAGTTTCCAATATCAATATGTATGTCATGGGTATAGTAGAATCCATATCAAGGGATTATCAGAACAATGGAATGAATATACAATTTCAAAGGATAAACCAATTTCCTTATAAAGATATATGATTTCAAGAAAAACAATAAGTAATTTGGAGATTTTCCACAACGCACCGGACAATACGGGTGATCAGCCACGTAATGTCCCCATACCGGACACACAGTCCCTCTGGTCATTGTATTGGGTCCCAATAGGCACACATTGGCCTTTAGACTAGTCCATCCCTAGTCCATTTATTATAATTAAAAAGTGCTGGGCCGACGTCACTCGGCCTCTTACGCCTCCAATCTTAGGAATCCGTGGAAACCATAAATCAGAATTTAAATGAATCCAAACTTTGAAACTTCCTTTCTTTTAAAATCTTTCTTATGAAAAAAATCCTTTGTAAATCATTGGATGTGTGTTTGTATTGTAACCAAGTGAAGGTTCATGTATTCTCAATTTCAAGTAAGTATGTGATTCATAGGTACAAGTTCAAATCTGATGCAATAGCATCTCAGGTTAAAATGTAATTATAATCAAATGATAAGGATAAGGTCTGAAGAAGAGTTTAAGCAAGATATGGTTCACAAGGCATTGTGTTGTGTCTATAATGTTTGTATATAAAAGAGTCCTTTGGGAATTGGGTAAGTTCAATCTGGATTTCTATCAATGGGAAATCAAGAAGTAAATGTCATAGGTATGTTTTGGATATGTACTAAAATGTGAGTTCTGGTATATTCACCTTTGGGTGTAAAGGTTCAAAGAAAGAACTAAACATAGTATGGTGTATGAACCAACAAGGTATATGAATAGAAATAAGGATTACCAAATGAACATGATATGTTTTCAGGATTAAAAAAGGTATATATAAACAAGATAGCAATTCATATATGTCAAAATGAAAGAATGGAATTTAGAAGCGATAGCAAGTCAGAATTACTTGCCTTAAGTAGCTAAAAGGGTAATGAGAAATCACTGGTTCTCCACCTTGGTCTTTTCTTTATCTCTAAGCTCTACTTCTTTGGATTCTTAAGTAGCTTTTAGAACAAACCGTACTCACTGAATTTCTGCCTTCACCTTGCCTTTATCTCTATGTTCCACGTCTCGTGACTCTACAAAAGAGTATATACTATCTCAGAGTGATCCTCTAAAAATTCTAATCCTTATTCTAAACTACCCAACGTTCCCTAAACGCGTAAACACATAATATTTATATCTTTTATAACTCTTAACCATATAATAAGCACAAAACTCACATAAGCGCACATTGCCATTTAGGTTCACATAACATACTCCTTTAACATATATGTATATATCCTGACTTTCCGTTTATACCACACTTGGTTATCCCTTTAAATCAACTTGACCAATGCTAACCATATCCTTAACACCTTTACAAACAATGTTTTCATCTCAAAAGCTGAAAAATCTGCTGCGCATGCCTTACCAAAACATTTTTCATAAATCCAAAAGTAATCAAACAAATACCAAATTTTACAGTCTACTTACTGAATACTAATCCAACTTAGCATAAAATTTCAACTTCAGAACAATTCATTTAGATTAAAAACGAACTGGTTAAATTAGGTACTGAAGCACAGAAAATTCCTGCTGCACAACTTTACTAAAACATTTTTCAGAAATCCAAAAATAATCAAAAATATTCCAAATTTGACAGGCTAGTCCCTGATTACTACTCGAAGTCAGAATAAAAATTTCAACTTCAGAACAGTTTATTTAGACTAAAAACGAATAGGTTAAAGTATGAACTGAAGCACAGAAAAATCCCTGCTGCGCAACTTTTAGTAAAACATGCATAACTCTTTACTCGCTAACTCTATCGATACAAGGTTTGCACCTGAGCAAACTAGACTCCAAATAGAACAATTGCCTCTTAGACTTACTGTCTGAAACAGGTAGCAAACAATTGCAATTAACCAAAACAGAACAGACAGTTCTGGGCATCTCAACATTCTGCACATAAACCTTTAATCACTAACATTCTTATTGCATAACCTATGATACAACTAATCAACCATTCTCAACTACTTAGGCTTCCACAACACTCACAAATCATAACTTTAAGAAGAAGTACTCAATTTATACATTAAAATCAATTAGCATCAAAAATCACAAACACTACACTTCTAATCCGACAAAAACCCCAAATCAAAACCTTCAACTTAAAATCAAATATCAAACATATATAATCCAAAATTCTCTAAACTTAACACAATAATTAACATGCAATCACTATAACATGAAATTATCAATTAATCATCAACACCAATACTTCAAACCAATTTTTATAAAAGGGGAAAATTGAAAATACACACATGCATTTCAATTCCTCAACATGCAATCAAAATTACATCTAAATATAACTATCAATATATAAATTTGGAATCAAGAACATCATCATCATCCCCGCCGGCTCGCCGGAGCTCATTGCCGACGGCGGCATGGTTCGGAGGTGCCCGGAATTTGAGTTTCCTTCAACAAACCTCACCAATAAGCAATTTAAAACAATCAATTAGAAGAATTCATATAAATAATAATAAAATAGTTTTATTATTATTTATTTCTACTATTGGCTTAATATTGAACCTACAGGGTCACACCATAAAAGAAAATGATTTGATGGTGAAGGAAATAATTAATAATGGCTAGTCATTATTTATTTATGAAATAAATATTTGATTAGCATTTTTTTATAATCAATTAAATATGATTTAATTTATTATAAATTAAATAAGAAGAGTTCTTAATATTATTAATTAAGAATTTAATTTAAGAAATTAAATTAAGTGAGAGAATTATTTTGTAAAGAGTTTAGAAAAAGAATTAATGATTAAAAGAATTTTAATTATTAATTAATTGATTAATGAGATTAATTAATTAAAGGGTTAATAATAATAATATTTTATAGGACAAATATTCAGCTGAGTATTTTGCCTATAAATATACTATTATAAACCCTCAAGCCCCCAACCCTAATTTGATAAGAAAAAAAAAGGGAGGCAACCCAAATTTTCTCTCTCAACCGTTTTCTCTCTGTCGAATCATCTTCTCTTGGTGGATACTTGTGGAGTGCTTCACACTTGAGGAGCAGCTGCTAGGAGCCTCTCCACATCATCCATGGATCACTTTTAAAGGTTAGTAATCGATTCGTTAATTTTATCCATGAATCGTATGCGGTTTTACGGGTTTTATCCATGCTTCCGCGTATGCAATAAAACCCAACAATGGTATTAGAGCATAGGTTGTATGCATATAGATTCGTGGTAAAAATTTCATATTTTTATGATGCCGTCTGAATTTATTATCGATTTTATCGTATTTGGGGCTATAATTGATTTAATTGAGAATTAAATCAAAATAAAATATTAAAATAATTTTGATCCCAGAATATGATTCTAAAATTGTTGTAGATCAGTTGGATATTTGTTTCCGAATTTTTTGATATATGGATTATATGTTTTTGATTTCTGAAAGTATTTAAAAAGTGTTTTTAAAACAAAAATATATAATCTGTTTATGTAAATAAAATTATTGTCTGATGATTGATGCTTATGATTAAAGTAATCAGTACTTGCATGATCAGTCAATGATTGCACAGAAAAAAAAAACAGAAGCAACAGAAGATGTGTAACACCCCCAGATCCGGGGTCAGGAATCTGGGTTGTCACGCTCCATCAATTATACAATACCTGCATTACTTACAACATTCTAATAATACAACTCCAAAGACCCCAATCACTTACACGCACACACACAAGTTATAGCCTTGGAAATGAGCAACAAAAGTAACATTTGTTATTACAATTCAAATGTACTATCCAGGATCTCATCTATTATTTACAACCTCTACCTGAAGTTACAATAATAGACCTCACCGTTCTATACAAGGTTTAATAATACAAACCTACTCGAAACAAATTCTTACTAATCCAGTCTGCAACTATTCGGCTCACACCGGCAGTATCCATCTTGCTGAACTAACTCAAGGGTGGTCTCTCCATCCCCTTGCTCTCGTAACACGAGGTGAATCGACAACGTTTTCTTCATGCTGAAAGTTTTAATAAAGCAAGAATGAGCTAATAGCGCTCAGCAAGAAATCTATCCCAGTTTAAATCTTTAAACCTTTAAGGTAGGTAATCCATATAGGATCAAAGTTTTAACACTACTAGGGTTTGTCCCCAAAATAGTATCCCGCTCAAAATACTGTATGACTTATAATCATACTCAAATACTCTTCGTAAATCATTTAGAAATCCTTGGTATCAATATGATAAACCAAGTCTCAAACATATCTTTTTAAAATAGATATTAACATTGGAATCAAGGCTTAAAGCCTATCAATTGATTCAAAATACTATACAGTTCAATATACTGTATATCTTAAATCCCTTCTCAACATATATACATGCATATCTATTTAGATATCTCACACTACACCAAAAATGACCTATTGCAACCCCACAAAAGTGTATTGTTAGACCCCAAAAATGTTATAGTAGATGTTTATGTAACGTTTTGGCCAAAATTCGGCGTTACATTTACTGGCGTTGCCTATGGCCTCTATTGCAACATTCTGTGTACTTGTTGCAACATTTTTTGAAATATTACAATAGCACTTTTTTGTAACACTTTTGTCTGTTTTAGTAACATTTTTAAGGTGTTACAATAGACTAATGCAACACTTGTTTGCAACATTTATTAAGTTAAAATGTTACCAAGTCAGTTTATTGTAACATTTTAATGCAACATTTTGATGCATTTTGCAATACTTTTTGGTTTTTTTGCAACATTTATCTGCAACTTTTTTATCCCTATTGTAATACTTTTAGATTTTATTGGCAATTCTTATTTACAACACTTTTTATTAGTCCAATTGCAATGTCCTACTTGAAATTTCAATACACCAATCACAAAAGCATACCAAACCACAAATCACATTCCAAAATTTTCAAATGGCAAACCAACAAAACATATGTCAATAAAGCCCAAAGTCGGGTTGTAGCACAATATCATCGTACATCTAGTACTTAAGTCAAATCGAAGTACATGGTCGACTTACACCAGAATTCTACATTAAACATAGCCTTTCATGTCAAATTACCAACCTACTAAAAAAAGTAGGCACATACAAAATAAAAGAATTGATCATAAACCATCACTTTTGTCATCCTCATGATTGTCGGCTCATGATCATTGTCTTCCAGATTGTCATGAGCGCATACTACCCAAAAGCTCCCCAAAATCTTGCTTCACCAGCTAATTCCTGAAAATTTTATACATCCAGTCAGGTATGTGCTTACCGTAATAGTGTGCCACCAAGTTTTTCAGATATTTGTTCTCCATTTAAGAATATATTCCTCTTACAAAAACATAAAAACCATATTTTTAGAATGTGAATCATTGCTGGACTATTAAAAGTGAAAGGACAGTCTCATGATGAACAAGGTGATAGAGAACTATTGAGATTAAATATATTCCAGCCATGGCTTGGCTTTTAAGTAGAAGCCATTTAGTTGGTGTCTATATGCATAAGACTTTTGTTACTTACCATGTCTGAAATAATTGGTGGCTTTATGTAATTTAGTACATGCTTGTCAAGAAATTCAAGATATAACCATACTTTACATTATTTTGCTCTGTCAAGAAATCTTCAGATAAAATAATGAAATAACCAAAATAAAATAGAACCAAAATAATGAAAAACAGTTTGAATTTCCTTAATAAAATGAAAAGACTGATCTTACCCTAGACAAAATCTTATCCCATACCCTCCTGAGATGGGGAGTTGTGGAACTTTGATTTTTAAACAGAATATGAGTTATTAAACAACAAATTCTGTGCAATACAAGTTTTAGAGAAAAGGAACTTGCAAATTACAGTATCATAGTGTTTTGATTTTAACAAATGAAGTAAAATAATAGCTATGCATACTTGTACAGTATCATAGTGTTATGACTTGACTGGAAAAAAAGAATCTGTGACTGATTGCTTTCCTTAAAATTTCTTCATAGTAAAGCATGAATACTTTCTGTTCAGCAAAATGTCGTCTTAACTAATGAACCGACTTCATAGCACATTTTATATTGTTCTTTATACATAGCTTAAGACTTCTACCGAGTAATGAAGTTTATGTGATGTAGTGAATTTACAGACAAGGTTTACGGACTATCTTGTTTTACTGCAAAGATTAAACTGCATTTGTAAATGAAATAGTTATTTTCAGATATAACTATTTTAAGATATAACCAAAATAATGTTGATCTATGTAATTTAGTACTAACTGAACTATTTATTTGGTGTCTCTTTGTCTAGGGTAAGATCAGTCTTTTCATTTTATTAAGGAAATTCAAACTGCTTTTCATTTGTCCCAAAAGTGTGGTCCATATTCAATTATTATGGGACTCAATATGTTAAATTTGTCAATTTATTTAAAAAGTGATACATATATTTAGTAATTATTGGTTTATTCAATGTGATTGAATAAAATATTCAAACAACAAGAACAGGACCGAGATGAGGATCGACCCAATTCTTGAAATTAACTTACATTAGTAAGAACAATGAACAAACATAATCACTGCAAATTGGTAATCACTTGCTACTTTAAATGACATATCAAATGATCTATAGAGGAAACAAGGTAGCAGCATATTTTGTAAATATCTATGTTGCCTTCTTAACATTTTTAATGACAATCTTTTTGTCAGGATTGAAATAGAAGCTTATATCCAATGAAATCAATGAACAATGAACAGAACAGAGAAAATGAACAAATTGAACATAACTTAGAAAATCAACTTAATGTCTTAAGAAGGTACCATAGTATGAAAAGCACACCTGGTGATGTATCACAAAGGCCCGGTATGTCAAGCCAATCATATGATTTAACATGTAAAGAACCATATAATAGCTTGCTTAGCACAGTCATTCCAGGATGATTATGAAGTGGGATGACAGACATCAGAAGGCTTGATTTTATCTGAAACAAAATTGACCGTCAAAGAAGTAATGCAACAGCATGACTGAGACCGGAGAAACAATAAGAAACAAAGTGAAATTAACTCTCAATTTTATAATTTGTACGAAGAACCTTCGCGGCAGTCACTACCTTCCTTTCCGGTGACCGATTCAAAAAATCTTCAAGCCCTTCAACCTAACAAATAACACAGTCAGAAACAAAATCAGTACATCATACACATAACTCGAAACAGTTTCATAGATATTATAAAATCAAATCGAATCAATAGACTAAAACCAGAAACAAAAACTTCACATATAAAAAAATCATGAACATAAAAAATTGAATATTTTCACATTCATACGTATATATACACATGTATAATCCAATATAAATGAAAACGATGGATACCTTACATCTAATTGAAGCTCTAATTGAATCTTCACCCTAATTGAAGCTCCAATCAATTTTGGGGTTTTTGGTTCTCTAATCAGTTTTAGGGATTTAAGAGAGGTGTGGGAGATGAGAGAGAGATCAGAGGTCGATAGAGAGAGAGAGAGAGATATGAGGTTCATCGAGAGAGGCGGTCGAGGGAGATAGGTGAGATTGAGAGAGATAGAGAGAGAGAGGCGTGGGATTGTGAGGGAGATTATGTATTTTTGTGTAATTAAATTTTATTTTGTGAGGGATTGTGTTTTTGGGCTCTGGTACGAAATATTTTGGTGCCAAATTTTAGCCCGCCCAACCAAAGGTTTAAATTCCCGCCTTTAAATTTTGGTCAATTTGATTAAAAACGTAATAGGTATTGTAACGCTTTTTTAAAAGTATTGCAATTGTCAAAATGATACTTCCGTTTGTAACACTTTTCAATTGTTTATAACGTTTTTTAAAAATGTTACAATAGATTAGCAAATCTTTTGTTTATAGCAACACTTTATGCAACACAAACCTAGTTTGGGGTTGCAATACGTCAAATATGGTGTAGTGTCATATTGTTTAAAATACCGTAAAATAACAGTAATGAACACCTTTTCAACTTTGTTGTGTTGTGATATAAAAGAAGCAAGAATGAGCACTATAGCTCGACAATAAGATATAGCAACATAATCATATATGTAAGCTGATATCATAATTGAAAACCTTTAAAACTCCGTTCATATACAGAACGATATGTTTAAATATTCTTTTCGTCAAAACATGCCGTATAGTTCAAATACTATACATGAAACATCATTGTTCAATTACTGTCACATTATCGGTAACTCAGCACCTAGGCTTTCGTTACATTGTGCAGCACAATTCCAAGTGGAAGAAGGGGATATACTGGAACACCCGATACACGGTGATCAGCCGTTGTATCGTAACGTAACTTTTCTACTAGTAGAAGGACGACTTCCTATTCGGTTATCACCCTGGCCGCATTCGGGCCCATTATGCTACCTGGCACCTATTTCATTGCCGAGCATAGGGTCATACTACCTGGCACCTATTTCATTGCCGAGTATGACTACCTGGCACCTATTTCATTGTCGAGCACGATTTCGTACTACCTGGCACCTATTTCATTGTCGAGCACAGATTATTTCCAGTCCCTTGATGAATCGTATCCTTATATCTGGAACCAAATTTAATCGTTGTTCCCCGAGCGTAGACTGGCTCGTTGATAGGTATGAACTTATTACCATACTTACTTCCGGAAATGTTGAGGAAGTAATACTACTATGTGGGTTGACTATTGTCAACTGACCTCGATCCTCGAGTAAATCATTTCGCAATCACGACCCGGGAGTTTAGTAATCTTTAGTTTTGATAATTCAGAAACCCAAAATATATCACTTTTAATGAAAGAGGCAAGTGAAATCATATGTTCACTTCCTGAGATGGATTCCCAATTTTTGATAATTTCAAATCAAAATCATCATTCGAGATAAATAATTAAAGTAGTTGGGAACCCTATTACAATCGACTAAATCTTTTTAAGCTCAGAAAATATTTTAATAAATATTGGAACCTTAAATAATAATATAAATAAGGTTCTATGATTTTTAAATCATTTTTGGAATATTTAATAAATATTCCAATAATAAATATTGAATTATTATTCAATAAACTTCTACTTAAGTGAATATTCAAAATAATATTCACTTAATCAAATAAATATCCAAATAATATTTTTTTATAATATTATTTAATATTTAACATTAAATATCCAATAATATATATATTGGAAAATTTAATCACATTTTTAAACATAACTGTCCCTGGACCCTCCAGTTTCTAACAGTATAATCAAGACAAAATAGTAATTTAACTCCCGGTCTAATATTTTAAAATCATCGTACGACTGCTCTATACTTAGAGCCTTTAAAAACCTCGGTTTATATCTAGTATTTACATAACATATAAACCTTATATCTTATATAGCTTTTTATTAAAAGCGTAAACAGTTTATAAATCATTTCACAGCATTAAAGCAGAATATATATCACGTACAAAACAGTAAATCACAACAGCATCACTTATAGGATGTAGGGTTTGAAAACTTGCATCTATCATATGCATATATTACATCTCAACATTTTTAATACCATTACATCTATATACGATGTAAGGTTTGAAAGCATGCATCTATCATATGCATATATTACATCTCAACATTTTTAATACCATTACATCTATATACGATGTAAGATTTGATAGCATGCATCTATCATATGCATATATTACATCTCAACATTTTTAATACCATTACATCTATATACGATGTAAGGTTTGAAAGCATGCATGATATCATATCATATGCATCATCAGTATAAGTAATGGAAAACATAGCATGAAATGAGAAAACTTGCCTTGAGTCCTTGGTTGTTAGGGGTTCGAGAATTTGTCGGGAAATCTATAAACAAAGAAATACTCGATCAGTCTCCTAGCGTAATCATTCGCTCATAACAACTCACTCATAATACTTCGCTTATCCTTAAGACACTCACTTTAAGTCAACCATAAGTCAAACACGTCATGTAGTCATGTAGTCATGTTATTCCTCAACAACGTTCGTGTTTTAATCAACTTGAAATAATCCTTTATCTCAGTCACAACAGGTGGTCAAAGTAGTACCCTAGAGTTGACTTCTCATAGAGTTACTATTTCGCGACTCACACTCTAACACTTTTAATAAATCAGAAAATTTACATTTAAATATGAAACCACTTCTAAACTCATTTTGAGTATATTTAATATTTATCATAAAAGTTTTGATCTCAAAACAGAGGTTTAACTTGGTGAAATGTATTTTCAAACTTGGATGAGCTACGGAAAGTTACTATTCGTACAACTTTCACTAAAATGCTCATATCTCCTTAACCGTTAACTGAAATGACACGCCGTTTTCGCGTGCGCGATCTAGAGAAAGAATGGAACAAAATGTTTGAAATTTTTTTTCTGGTTCAGGGGATGAAAATCCCGTGAGCAGCAGTTTAAGCAGTGGAGTGCGGAAACCATTCATCTTTGGTTCCGACATTTTTATAAAATCGAAAAATTATCTTTTTAACACGAAACCTTCTCGATTATCTTACTAACTGTCCATACTATTATTCACCTTAGTATCATGACCTATTTCCATTTTTAAATGGCTTGATCATTGTTTCAAAGCTCACCTAATTAACGTCTTGGTTTCCCGAAACTACTTTTACTAAAACGGGTGTTTCTCCTAAACCGTAAATCGGATCGATGCGATTCTTTCGCCAAAATAAACTACAAGACAAGAACTACACTATCATGGTCAGTGGTCACACTTGACAGTACATTAAGAGCCTCGAATACCACTGTCAAGGCAGTTAATAAACATTTCGTCATTACGACGGCTATACATCGAACGTTTCCATTTCACAACCAATCCAAACATCCAACCAAGACAATCCATACATCCATATATCATTTACAACTCTAGGACAGTTCATACTAATTCAAGAACTCATCCCTCAATCAACCACAACTCATTCAACCAACCAAAATCATTAAAACATGCATGGATCTCTTATACTACATGTTTAACGAACTATACTACAAACTTAAGCATAAAACTCAAGGTAAATCAAAAGGGTGGATGGTGTTCATACCTTTCTTGAAGTCTTAACATAATAACAAAAGCTTGTAAGCCTTAAGGGAGCCTTGATCTATCCTTACCATCCTTAAACTCTCAAAAGAAATCAAGAAAACAAGTTAGGCTTCCCGGATTTACTATTCACCCTCAATTTTGACTAAGGATTTGAACATGAAATACTTGTTCAATGATCTTGCAATTTTGAACGTACCTTAACTATGATATGAGGAAGCTATGGTCCAAATTTGGAGATTTTATGATGAATAAATTGTTAGTTATGAAATTGTCTTTGCCCCTTGCTCATGCTGGGCAGAATTTGAAGAAATGGGGAGAATACTTGCTTTGCTTCTTGATTTTCTCTTTTCTTTCTTTTTTCAAATAAAACTAAATACAAGCTTCTAATTTGTGTGGTCTTGGTAGTGTTTTGTCACCCCCTTGCCACTTGTCAAGAAATGGGTGATTCTTGGAGAAATGGTGACAAGGTGGTGATTCATCACCTTGTCACCCCTTATGTCATGCTTATGCCATCTTTTGTGTCATGCTTATGCCATTTATTGTATCATCAATCCTCTTATATGTTGCACTTGATGATCTTATATGATACTTCTCCTTTGGTTAGGGTTTAATCCATAATTCGTCATGCTTTTGCTTCGTTGCTAAATCTTGTTATAAGTTCGAGCGTTTCCGAAAACGTATCGTTGCACTAACGCTAGGGGATATCCTCTAGATCTTCTATTACCTTGGCTTAATATTTGATCATGGATCTTCTCTCTCTCTTAATTCTCATAAGGATCAATTAATACATTATCTGTCAATTGAGTTCAAGTTCAATTGCGTATACATTACATGTTATACATTATATATTTTTTTAACTAAAACAACTCATCTTCTAAAAATAAAAGTGGAAACATATGTATAAAATGGTAATATTATAACCGATTATCTGCTTTTTCCTAAAATTAATATGGATAACATATATACAGTTATTATCAAGTCCATTTAAAATTTTAGTCGATATTTTGGATAGGGCTTTTTGTACTTTAATATCTTGAGCCTATTACTTTTAATTTTTATGAGTTTTCTTATTTAAAATTTATGATAACGGGTCAAGCTATTTTACATACATATTGTAATTAAAATATATAGCTAAAAGTGTATCATCTCTTCTATAATTTCAAATTAATATCCTTTTTGTATCCTAAAATTATTACCCACCATATATAAAATTATTATCAAGTCATATCATTAAACAATTTAAGCATACCAAAGTTATGTCTTTAACATGTCTATCTGGGTGAAAGGCCTAATTACCCACTTTTATAAACTTAAATCCCGAAATACCCATCGGCGGGAGGGGGCGCCCAAAATACCCACTGAATACACACTTCATGAATGCGCGGTCTCAGATACACATTGTCTTCTTGCGTATACATTATCTGTCAATTGAATTCAAGTTTAATGGAGACTAATTCTTCAAATGAAAACAAAGCATACGCATATGTATCTTGTGTGTTCCATACACGCATCTCAGCATGGCCTGTTCACTAATTACTATACGCATTCAATATATATGTTTCTTGTATACGCATGAAGCATATGCGTGTATTTTTGTGTGTGGCTATCACTATTTTGGTTGCCTAGGAACTTACGCGTGGATTGTTTGGCTCACATGACTTGAGTTTGTCTCTTTACTGTACTTCTCAAGTGCTCCATCTTACCAGCAAAGATGTGATAAATGAAAAATTAATTAAGTGAAGCACTATGCACTTTTTTTCTTACAAAATTTTTACATGTATAAATAGAGTACGCATATGAGTCATGCGTATTTGGTGGGTAAAAAGGGCAGTTGCTCGCGCTCTTGGGTATTTCGGGCATTGTGAGTTGATTTTTAAGGTAATTTGGTAATTTTCTCTATCTATACTATACTATATTATCAAAGACGAAACATTAAAAGTATTGGTACCTATTTTTTGGTATGGTACTTGCCCTATTTAATTGTTTTACTTAATTACCCTTACTAAATTATTTTTACTTCATTACCCGTACTTAATCATTTTACTTAATTATACTTATTTCATTATTTTTACTTATTGATATGCATAATAAGACTTAGTACTAAAATATAAGTATTGAAACTTGACTTTACTACTGTTTTTTTGTACGGTACGGTACTTATTTTATTTGATTATTTTACTTAATTACCCATACTTAATTATATTTACTTATTTATCCTTACTTAATCATTTTTATTTGTAGATATGCATAATAAGATCCACTACTAAAATTTAAGTATTAAAACCTGACTTTATTGCCAATTACCTTTTTCAAGTAAAACATGTTATGTTTTCTATTTTTCCTTACTAAAATCGCTCCTTTTCCAAAAATATCAACGACAAATCCTTACTTATTTATTTCAAAATATATTTTAATATTTTTAATTATTTAAGAAATTTTACCTATTTTTACATCGCTACTTATCTTTTTTTAACAAATGCAACTAATATAATATTAAAACGTAAATAATAAAATAACAACTATTAAAAAATCACTGCATCGCAAGGGTTTTAAACTAATATATATAAATAGTGAACACAATATTTTACAAAGTAACATACATTAACAATAAAATGAAATATTGACATAGTTTTATGCCGATTTTGTATCATATTTTCTTGAGCCGGCACCCGTTATACTAAATACATATAAAACAATACTAAAAATATGCACTAATATAAATTTAAGTATTAACCACCATTTAATTCTTCACCCATTTATATTATCACAAAAATTACAAATTTCCTAAATATCCCTAGACTTTATATGCCGATTTTGTGTCATGTTTTTTGAGCCGATGCCCGTTGCATAAATACATATAAATAAAAAATACTAAAAATTTATGTAATAATAAAATTTAAGTATTAACCACCACTTCAAACTTCAACTATTAATATCATAACAAAAATTACAAATTTCTTAAATATCCTTAGACTTTATATGCCGATTTTGTGTCGTACTTTCTTGAGTCGACGCCCATTGCACTAAATACATATAAATTAAAAATACTAAAATTAAACAATAATAAAAATTTAAGTATTAGCCACCGCTTCAAACTTCAACTATTTGTATTATCACAAAATTACAAATTTCTTAAATATTCTTAGACATTATAAATTAATTACCTAAAAAAATTAGAAAAATTGTATACACGTATGTAATGTTAATTGTGGGTGCACCATACAATAGGTCTAACGGTCTCTTTCTTGTCTACTTTTGTTAACTTGTGCTAAACCCTATCAAGACCTATATACCTAACATATTCATAAACCCAAAAAAATCTGATTAACAACAGTCTGTGGATGTTGTATGTCTGCATATATAACAAATAACCTGCAAAACCTCAAGTTACAAATGTCTGAAAGAAAAAAATAATTTAAAATATAAAAAAGTTATCATCAATATGCAAAGACATATACCTAACATATTCATAAACCCAAAAATCTGATTAAAAATAGTTTGTGATGTTCTAGGCTCTGCTGCTAAGTCTATACATATATAACCTATAACCTGCAAAACCTCAAGTTACAGTCAGAAAGTTATCATCAATGTTATTAATGCACATGAATTATCATGAAATCCTCAAATTTGTGACATGAGGAAAACTAATCAGTATGCCATGTTTTAATAGTCAATTTAAGATATAATAAAGATTAAATTCTAAATAAGATCATAATATAAAGATTTAATAAAGATTAAATCCTAAATATGATTGTAATATACGTTATAATAAAGATTAAATTCTAAAAAAGATTGTATTTTATATATTTATTGTCTTCTCTATAAATTCGTATCTAAGTAAGATAATTTAATTTTATTGAGTTAAAATAGAGAAACTCTAGAAAAATAGATTAAAACTTAAATAGGATTTAATTTAGTTGAGAAAAAAAGTTAATTTTGTTTAATTAGATTTTAAAAAGGATTGACATTTACATATTTATTGTCTTCGCTAAAAATCTGAATTGAATTTAAATAGTGAAACTTTAAAAAAATAGATTAAAACTTAAATAGGATCTAAGTTAGTTGATAAAAAATGTAATATTTGTTTAATTAAATTATAAATAGGATTGGCTTTAATATATTTATTGGTTTGCCTAAAAATTTGAGGGCAAATAAAGAACGTCTTCCCTAAAAATTCGAATGTAAATAAGTAAATTTAATTTTATTGAATTGAAATTGAGGAGTTCTACAAAAATAGATAAATACGTACTCATGTCTCATCAGTGCAATCAATGGCTAGCAATCTAGAATAGTAGCAGCTAGTGGGTTCATAACAAATTAGCAATTACAGTTACCAATAATTATTCTAAATACAAATTGTATCAACAAAATCAAGCAATATAAAATTTTAATTTTATTTTACTTGTAATTTATGCAATTGATCCTTTCAAGAACAATAAGGAAGATAAATTAAAGAATGAAAATCAACTATAAAAATTAAAAACTCATTATCAAACTTCAAACCTATATATAAAATAAAAAAATTATATTTTGTGAAATCCTGATTAAATTACTCCTGCATGTTCCTGCAGTATCATCAAAAATCAAATAATCCAAACAACAATCATTATTTAGATGTCAAATACATAGATATAGAATAACTAAAGCAAACACGGTAGTTAAACAAAAATAAAACAGATATTTGAAACTTTAAAAGTCGGGTATATATTGCTCAATGTTTAATCAAAGAAAGTAATAATCAGAGAAAATAATAATCATAAATAACAAAACAAAATTATGAATTAAAGCAATATGCATGTTTACACGCTTACAGCAAGAATCCATAGATATATGTATGATATATTAATATCTATTTAATTATATTCTAAATCAGATTGTTTTTTATCCATTTATTATCTTTCTCATGAATCTAAAAAATAGGAGCCAAATAAGGAAGTTTTGATTTTAATTATTTAAAATAGAGGAAGGTAAATAAAAACAATAAATTTAAAATAGAGGAAGTTTTGTCCTAAATTTAAATTTATAAAAACAATGAACGTAAAAAATAAATACTCAACAATAAATTTAATAATCTAAAAATGTAAAGAACCAAAATTTATAAATAGAAAAATAAATATGAATAGTGATAAATATATATAATCAAGTTCAATTATTAAAATTTTAAAATTAGGACCATTTTAAGAGAAAACAAAAATAATGAAAATAAAGACCATCTTGTACATATAAAGCTGATATACATAGTACATTCTATCTAGTTTTGTCGAATCTACTCTCGTCACTGAGAAGCTACAAAGATAATCCAATAGATTTAAAAAAATCCATGCAAGAAGATCGGTTTTGTAAAGAATCTTTACAACTTATTGCACACAAACTAATTATTTTGATAAAATAACATAACTTGATAACAACTAAAGGTTTAAAAATTGCACATCCACATTGCCACGTGAAAAGAAAAGAAGATTATAAAAAGAAAATCTTTTCTCCAACCTAACCACTGTATCCTTATTATTTGAAATTGGAATCCTGGATTAACAGATAATAATTAGGAAAAAAAGGCCACAAATAAAATTTTACAGATGCACATAGGGTTACCTAGCTTGTTGCTCATGTCATCACTACATGTTTGCAGGATATATAACACAAAAATCATTAGTTTTGAATATATATATATATATATATATATATATATATATATATATATATATATAATTAGAAAAACAAACAAAATTATGAATACTCTAAATGGAGCAAAAGTTGAAAGAATAAAATCACATATACAAAAAACCAAGACATCTAGGAAACAACACATGATGTGGTGCACGATTTGAAACTCATGTTCTGCTTTATATAATAGAAAAATTGAGAAAAAGAGCAATATTAGTTTAATTAAATTCTAAACATGATTGTTTTTTTTATATATTTATGTTTTTCCTATAAATTCGAATGTAAATAAAGAAATTTTGTTTTATTGAATTAAAATAGAGAAGTTTTAGACAAATAGATAAATATGAATCCAGAGGGTTTTCCTTTATATATATAAAGAAGAAGATTTAGTTTCCTCCATTAGTAAAGATTTAAAAGGCAATTGAGATTTTTTCTATCCTATAAATTCGAATTTAAATAAAGAAATTTAATTTTATTGAATTAAAATAATTTTATTGAATTAAAATTGAGAAAGAAATAATATTAAAATTGTATAATTAATTTCCTCAATTAGTAAAAGTTTAAAAGGTAATTGATATTTTTTTTATCCTATAAATTCAAATTTAAATAAGGAAATATAATTTTATTGAATTAAAATTCAGGAGCTCTAGAAAAATATATAAATAGTTTTCGGACGAAAATGAAACATACATGGATATTCTTTTAGCTTTCTCAAACACCTCATATACATGAAGAGTAAATCTTGGCATCACTACAAAAATTCACTACGAAACTCACTATTCTTATTTTGAGCAAAATTTTAAATTTTGAGCAAAGTTATAAAAGAATGAAAAGACAACAAAACAAAATTTTACCTATCAGAGTCCATCCATGCACCATCCCGTTCAATGAACTCCGAGAAGTGTTTTTGAAAAAGATCATAAACGCATTCTCCGTATATAATGTGAAAAAATCAACAATAATTATACCAGGGAATATCTTTTCTTTTACATCCTAACATGATACAATATAGATCGAATTATAAGCCTTCAATGATAAGTCTTATACTGGATTTTTGATAATGGGCCTAAACAGGTCCATAAGTGATTTGGACCTAGGAAATGAGTTATGTTTTGGAAAAGTTGGTGTGAACTAGGCTTTGGGCTCTGATGAGGGGTTGTGTTGTAACACCCCAGACCCGGGGTCAGGAATCTGGGTTGTCACGCTCCATCAATTATACAATACCTGTATTACTTACAACATTCTAATAATATAACTCCAATTGACCCCAATCACTTACGCACACACATAAGTTATAGCCTTGGAAATGAGCAACAATAAGTAACATTTGTTATTACAAATCAAATGTACTATCCAGGATCTCATCTATCATTTACAACCTCTACCTGAAGTTAAAATAATAGACCTCACAATTCTATACAAGGTTTAATGATACAAACCGATTCGAAAACAATTCTTACTAACTCGGTCTACAGCTGTTCTGCTAAATCCGACAGTATCCATCTTGCTGAACTAACTCAAGGGTGGTCTCTCCATTCCCTTGCTCTCGTAACACGAGGTGAATCGGCAATGTTTTCTTCATGCTGAAAATATAAATAAAGCAAGAATGAGCTAATAGCGCTCAGCAAGAAATCTATCCTAGTTTAAATCTTTAAACCTTTTTGGAAGATAATCCATTTGGGATCACAGTTTTTAACACCACTAGGGTCTAACCCCAAAATAGTATACCGTTCAAAATACCGTATGACTTATAATCATACTCATTAACTTTTCGTAATTCATTTAAGAATCCTTGGTATCGATATAATGAACCAAGATTCAAAACATATCTTTTAAAATAGATATCAAATAATGGAATTAAGGCTTAAAGTCTATCCATTGATTCAAAATACTATACAGTTCAATATACTGTATATCTTAAATACTTTCTCAACATATATACATGCATATCTATTTAGATATCTCATACTGTTCAAAATACTGTAGATTATCAGTAATGAACACCTTTTTATAAAAGAAGCAAGAATGAGCACTATAGCTCGACGATCAGATATAGCAGCTTAATCATATATGTAAGCTTATATCATAAAGAAAAACCTTTAAAACTCCATTCGTATACAGAACGATATGTTTAAATATTCTTTTCGTCAAAACATGCCATACAGTACAACCACTGTATGAGGAACATCATTACTCATCACTGTCACATTATCAGTAACTCAGCGCCTAGGCTTTTGTTACAATGTGCAGCTCAACTCCAATTGGAGGGAAGGGAATATACTGGAACACCCGATACACGGTGATCAGCCGTTGTGTCGTAACTTTTCTTTTCTACTAGTAGAAGGACGACTTCCTGTTCGGTTATCACCCTGACCGCATACGGGTCACTGTGCTAAGAGATCACTACCTCGGGCCTATTTCGTCACCGGGTAAGCCTTAGCACGCAAGAGATCACTACCTCGGGCCTATTTCATCACCGGGTAAGCCTTGATAATTTGGCACTACCCCGGCAACTATTTCATTGCCGTGTAGGCCTTTCCAATTCCCATGAAGAAAACATTAATGAAACGGAAATCGGAATTTTATTCCACATTTCCCAAGTACGAATACTTGTCAAAACTTTGTAACCGTTTAGAACACCTTACTCCAGAGTAATTGAAAGGAGTAAGTTAAAGTGTGGGTTGACATTAGTCAACGAGACTACCGATGGTTACCACGTATTTTGAAATTATGACCAGGGAGTTTATTGAAATATCAGAGTTCAGTGAGTTTGAAAAACTCTTATTTGAATGGGGGAGCCATCCCCTAGTTATAAATACTTTAGAGAAACAGTGGAAGTAAATCACTGTCCTCTAATTCTTGAACTAGATTCCCAGTTTTCGATGAGTTGGAAAAATACTATTCGCATTTAATTATCTTTAACTATCTTAAGATAATAGTTGAGAATCTCTATTTTAATACCTTTTTCTGAAAATCAGAAATTTATTTTTTTGTGTAAATAATAGAACCTTTAATCATATAATAAGGTTCTATGATTTTAAATCATATTTGGAATATTTAATAAATATCCAAATAATAAATATTAAATTATTATTCAATATAAAACCACCTAAGTGAATATTTAAAATAATATTCACTTAGTTAAATAATCCTCAGATAATAAGTATTGAATTATTATTCAATATAAAACACTTAAGTGAATATTCAAAATAATATTCACTTATTTAAATAATATTCAAATAATAAATATTGAATTATTATTCAATATAAAACACTTAAGTGAATATTCAAAATAATATTCACTTAATTAAATAATATTCAAATAATAAATATTGAATTATTATTCAATATAAAACACTTAAGTGAATATTCAAAATAATATTCACTTAATTAAATAATATTCAAATAATATATATGATAATATTATTTAAATATCTCACCTTAAATATCCAATTATATAGATATTGGAATATTTAATATACCCTTAAAGTATAACCGTCCCTGGAACCTTCCAGCTTCTGACAGTAGTTTAAAACAAACTAATAATTTGACTCCCGGTCTAAGTTTTTAAAACCATCGTACAAGTACTCTATACTTAGAGTCTTTAATCCTTAACCTTGGTATATATCTAGTACTTAGCTAGCATATAAACCTTATATCTTATACCGCTTTTTATTAAAAGCGAAAACAGTTTATAAGTCATTTCACAGCATAAAGCAGCATATATAGCAATACCACAACAGCATCACAACAACATCATTATATGGTATAAGGTTTGAAAACTTGCATAATATTGTATGCATATAATACATTTGAAAACATGCATCTATCATATGCATATTAACATCTTCATAGTTTAAAATCCAAACACATCCATATACGATGTACGGTTTGAAAACATGCATAATATCGTATGCATATATTACATTTGAAAGCATGCATCTATCATATGAATCATTACTACAAGTAATTTGAAATTACAGCATGGAATGAGAAAACTTGCCTCGGGTCCTTGGTTGTTAGGGGTTCAAGAACTTGCCGGGAAATCTATAAACAAAGAAATACCCGATCAGTCCCTTGGCTTAATCATTTAAAGTGCATTAATCTTAAGCACTAACTTTCTATTAACGAACATCAATTGTCTCGCTCTTGGTCATCTATAACCTCATAACATTCCGTAACTCTTAAGTCCAAATCTTGGGTGAAAATCTATTAACAAAACCCAAGTACTTTTCATTTACTAACTCCTTGTTTTTAATCATCCCCTTAATGGTATTTCACTCACGCAACCTTCGTTCTCGCATTTTTATAAAATCACAAACTTATCGTTTTGACACGAAACCTTCTAGGTTCCTTTCTAGACTATACATACTAGTATCCATTTTAATATCTCAATCCAATTCCAATTTTAAAGGGCTTGATCCCTACCTCAAAGTTCATACAATGAACTATCTAGTTACGCGAAACCGCTTTTACTAAAACGGCCGTTTCTCCTAAACCGTAATTCGAAACGACACGATTCTTTCGCTAAAATAATATAGGAAACAGAGCCTCCATGCTCATGGTCAGAAACCTCAAGTGTATGCCCTGTTTTGTAATCATAGTTTCTGTCTAAACTACCTAAGTAAAATCCGACATGGTAACGGCGCTTATGCGTACTTCCCGTGTTTTTAAACACTCAATCCAATATACAATCAACCATCAACCAACCACCAATCAAACTCAAGCTAACACTAACATTTTTCTGTCCAAACAAGGTCACACTCAAATTCATAAGTTCATCCACAAATCAACCATTAAACAATCTCAAAATCATGCATACATGCTCTTAATCATACTACCACTAATCATTCTTAACATAATCACTAATAATCATAGTATAATCATAAGGGTGAGAGGTTTTATACCTTCCTTGTTGCTTGTTAAGGACTATCAATAGCTTATATATCCTTGCTTGATCCTTAAACATCCTTAACCAACCTAAATCTTCAAGAACAAATCAAGAAATCATAAGTTACTATTCCAAAACACTATTCATGCTCATCTTTGATTCAACTTTTGAACATGAAAGCATCCATGGATGAAGCTAAGATTGAAGATCTACCTTGGATATTGGAAGAGGGTGATTTAGAGCCCAAGATCATGAATTATGGTTGAGTGGAAGTGGTAGAAATGTTTTTAAGGAATTGATGAAGAAGAAAAGCCGAATGGTTGCTTCATCTTGGATGCATCTTTTCTTTCTTTGATTTCTTTTCTTTTGTTTTTGTTTAATAACACTAAATACAAGCCATTTGATTTGTGTGGTTATGGATTGGTTTTGTCACCAATGACAAGGCTTAAAATGAACTTGTGGTGGTGGTGAAAGTGGTGACAAGGTGGTGATTCACCACTTTGTCATCACTTGGTCATGCTTATGTCATCTCCTTGCATCATGCTTATGTCATCCTTTGCATCCTCAATTCTTTTATATATTGCACTTGATGATCTCATATAATACTCCTCCTTTGGTTAGGGTTTAATCCATAATTTATTACGCTTTTGTTTCGCGATAGTTTCAAGTGGTTTTAAAAACGTTTCTCTGTACCAAAGCTAGGGGATACTTCCTTGATCTTTCCATTTCCTTGGTTTAATATATGATCCTAGATTTCTCACCTTGGCTTAAGATATGATCATGGATTTCTCATTCTACATACTTTCTCAAAACGATCAAATCAATAAATCCTTGATTGTCCGATGAATAGTGATCAAAATTTAAAGTTGGAATCTCCCGATTCTGATCGCGTTTACATTCTTTTATTCTTCCTATACATCAATAATATCACTTCGAAACATTCATTCCATGTCGTCTACATAGTGTGGTCTGAAAAACTTTTCATCAGCAAAATTACTATTCATCACATTTACTATTCATCAAAATTTTTTTTAACTAAGTCCAAAATTTGGGGTTATTACATGTGTTGAGCTTAAGTATGGTGAGCTCGCACCGCTAATGAATGATGAGCTCGTCAATAAATGAGCTCTCACCTTAATGAGCTCGCATCCTTATATTTTGGGCTCTTACCATAACCTTCGGGGCTCTCACCATAACCTTTTGGACTCTCACCATTATGAAATAATGGGCTCGTACTACTTATCAGAAATGAGAATGATTGAACATAGGTGAGCTCGCACCACTTAAACTATGGAAATGTAACATCTAATTTTTATATACTGATTTGTGTGGTGCGAGCCTGGCCAGCTCGCACCATGGGTGAAGCCCAAATTATGGAAATTCCTATTTAGGGAATGGATGTTTCTTGGTTGACACGGGACATACCTGCAATCATGGAAAGAAATGCGGAGATGCCGCGAGATTGTAGAAAAACGTGTGAAGACCGGACTATTTATGGGAATGAGAGGTAGATTGATAATCCTTGAACTATTTATGGGAATGTGAGGTGGATTGATAATCCTTGAACTATTTATGGGAATGAGAGGTGGATTGATAATCCTTGGATTATTTATGGGAATATTGGATGGATAAACGTTGACTATTTATGGGCTTGGGCTGAATGGACTTATCTAATGACTTGTTTTCCAAGAACTACGTGAGGCTTGATCCCTATACAAGGGGTACGTAGGCACCTTGTATGATACACAATTGACACTCGGCAAAGAGCAAAAGAAAGAACCCATTCTCTATTCAATTTTCTGAGGAGTCATCATACAAGTCCAGCCACCACTTTCCATAAACCTCCAACACACCGTTTTACGAAATTCTCATTACAACAATTGTCGCTAGAAGGAGGGGGCTCATTGAGCACTACATCTTAAGGAGAAGGATGTCGAAGAACAACAAACATAGTGATAAGGAGATTGAGCACAAGAGGGATGCCACACTACAAGGAGCGAAAACGGATCCACCACCCCACGGAGAGGGAGGTCCCAGCAAAACCACCCATGTTATGCCTCAAGTCGCACCAGCTACACTAGATGGCAAGAAGATCCTAGGTTACCTCGAGGGGATCGAGCTCCAATTCAAAACTATGAACGCCCGACTGACTAAGGTCGAACAGAATTCAATCAAGAATGCGAAGAGGAAGGCTCGAAGGCTCAAGAGCACTAGGGACAAAAAGGATCAACCCTCTAAGAAACTCATACACGAGTTTGACGAGGTAGCTGATGGGCTAAAGAACACTGGATCTCTCGAGATAGATGAGAAATCTCCAAGCCAGGAGGAGCGAGGCAGCCAGGCTCCGAGCGAGCCGCGACATGAGCATGATCTAAGGCTTAGATTGGAGAAATCTAAAGCACAGAAGGAGGTGCCAGAGAGGACTCCACCTAGAATAGAACGAAGGGAGAGGACTCCACCTAGAACAGAACGAAGGGAGAGGACTCCACCTAGAACAGAACGAAGGGAGAAGGCTCTGCCTAGAACAGAAAGAAGGGATAGGACTCCGCCTCGAACTCATAGAAGGGAGCGAAGGGAGAGGACTTCCTCTCACCATTCAAATGAAGAAAGGTCTGACGAAAGAATTGGAGACTTAAGGGTTGGTGATTTAAGGCGCCTGCTGGTGCAGATGGAAAATGAGAAGAGAGCACCACCCCCTGCTACGACCCCATCTCCTTTCACTCCTGCAATAAGGATGTCTCCTCTGCCCCCGGCATTTAGAAGCAACCTCGAGCTTGCCTTCAATGGAGACGCGGATCCTGCTGAATACCTGGCCCGTTTCAATACCGAGATGGAGGTCTACCAGGTTCCTGATCTAACTAGTTGTCGATTATTTGCTTCCTCGTTACGGGGAAGTGCCCAACAATGGTTTACTAAGCTAGGACCAGCTATCATTAGCACGTGGAGACAGTTTGGAGATCTATTCTTAAGGCAGTTTCAGTCCACTCTTCATTATGCCCCCCCAGTGGCTACCCTTGCAAACATTAATCAGGGAGAGGTAGAATCCCTGCATGATTATTTCATGTGATTTAATGCTGAAGTTCCCAGAGTACGAGGGGCAACGGAAGAAGCCCAGAAGAATTTTTTAATTGCTGGATTAAGGGAAGGCTCTAAATTCTGGAAAACCCTACAAGCCAGGGAGCCAAAAACTTTGGCTGAATTTTATGAACAGGCGGAGCCTCATAAGCGGGTAGAGAAATCCATGAGGGATCTAAGAAGCAGTGGCCGAAGAATGGAGAAGAGAGGAAGATCTTCTAGTCCTGAAGAAAGGAGAAAGACTTTTAAAAGGAGCCCCAGCCCAAAGAAGTCTAACAGGGCCAGGGAAAATGCCAATAAAGAGACTGGAAGGCCTTACACAACCAAATGACAGAATCATACCCCCTTGGTCGCCTCCATTGATCATATATACGCCACTTATGCTGGGAAGGGGGTATTCAAGAAAGCCACCCCTCTGACGGAATATAACAAAAAGGACACCTCTAAATACTGTGCTTACCATGAATCCACGGGACATCACACGGCCGATTGCCGACAGTTGAAGGATGAGATTGAGACTCTGATTCGACAGGGAAAGCTAACAGAATGGGTCGTAAAGGAAGTACGAAAACATAAGGCTGAGTACCACCAGGTGCCCCCTCCACCCCCGATAGCAAAGGATGGTGACACAGAGAGGACTGCTAGGGCTGATAGCATTCATGTTATTATTGGAGGACCTCATGTGGGAGGAGATAGTAAGAAAGCCATGGAGAGATATGCTCGAGCGGCAAAGGACCGTCCTCTAACCAATGTTCATCGTCTTGAACAAAGGCCTCCTTATCTGTTCACGAAAGAGAAAGATGAAATCATGTTTAGTGAAGAAGATGCCAAATGGGTACACCATCCTCATGCTGATGCTCTTGTGGTAAGGATAAAAATCGGGTCTACTAATGTATATCGGGTGCTGGTGGACAATGGGAGCGCTTTAAATATCTTGACCTACGACACTTACAAAAGGCTTGGATTCCTAGACAGAGAGTTGGTCTCAAGCGGAAACCAGCTCTACGGGTTCACTGAGACTTCAGTAGGAATCCGAGGAACAATCCAGCTACCGGTCAGTTTAGGAGACAACCCCCACGTGGCCACACAAATTGTCATTTTTACTGTGGTGGACCAGCCGTGTGCTTATAACGCCATCATTGGGAGACCAATCCTTAAGGAGATGAAGGTAGTTACCTCTGTCTATCACTTAACCATGAAATTTCCAACTCCCACAGGTGTCGGACAAGTGAAGGGATGCCAATATGACTCAAGAGTATGCTACAACCAAGCCATGAAATGGTCAGAGAAGTTAGATGTTCTACAAGAAGCGGTAGACCTTAGAGAACAAGAGCCTGTGGAAGATGGTGAAGAGAAGAAAATGAAGCGTGCGGAGACTCTCATGACGGATCTCTGTAACATGATATCTATAGAGGAAGTCCCGGAAGACTACTTCGAAAATTTGGGAATTAAGGTGGAACCTAGGCTCGGGGCCTTAATGATGGAACCCTCTCAACCCATAATGACATTGCAGGAAGGCATAGTAGAGGAGGATAGCGATGATGAGGAGAGCCCAGAACGGGTAATTGCCAGATTGAATAAAGGAAAGTGGGTGAAGAAAGAGACCTCAATTCTGATAAACTTGTTAACTAGAATCTCCTGAGAGGTCACTATTACAACAGAAGGAAACATCCAGCAAGAAACACCGGAGTTGTCCATCAACAATGGGGATCATCTTAGTGTTACTGAAGTAGGAGAGCCTAGCATGGATAGAAGCTTCGATGTTGATTTGGACCCAAGAATGGCTCCCCTACCAGACGGAGCTGGAACATTCGAGGATATCATTCCTATCTTGGTGGATCCAAATGACTCGGCTAAAGTCTTGAGGATTGGAGCAAATATCGGCCCCGACATAAGGAACAATCTCGTCTCATTCCTTAAGGAGAACCTGGATGTGTTTTGATAAGCGTGTGCATTATCTATATATTGTCCCTATATTTAAGTTATTTTGTATTGATTTGGATTTTTATTTAATAAATTATAATGTTTTATTGTAGGTATGAAGGAGTTTTAATAAAGGAAGGGTTGGAGCTTAAATGGCAAGTGTTGGAGATTAATTTGATTAAAATTCCGATTTTATGACCCACTTGCGCAATTCACACTGTTTGGGCCATAACTGGAGTTCTATAAATCCGATTCAGACGATTCAACAGCCCACAGAAATCTTATGAGAAGGGCTTTAATTCAGAAGTGGCCTTGATATTAAAATCCACCCGTATCAGTCCAGAAACAGAGCCCAACAGTCAGCTATGAAATTCTGTTATTGGAATTCAATTTGTTTGGGAAAATCTCCTTGTATTTTGTATTAAATAATTAAAAACACTTTTATTAGATATTATTAGATATAGATCAGACCTAATACAGAGAGAGAGAAGGCGAGAGAGACAAGTAGCCGCACAAGGGAGGAGGAGAAGCCATTAACGGAGAAGGATTCAACCATTGAAGACATTCAATTGGCTTTGTTTTCTCTTATATTTTTATTTATCTCTTCTTATGAACATGTGTTGGTTATCTTGGGATTGTTTAAGATATTTGTTATGAACTAATTGTATAAAGTTGGGATTTTTATGGAACCCTAGCATGGGATTATTGGTGTTTTGTTAAAGAGTAGTGTATGCGGTTCTACGGTTTATTCATTCAAGTGGTTTTCATGCTAATACCTGCTATTGTCTGATCAACTTTAGTGGGTTAATGAGTTAATTATAATATCGAGAGAGTTATAATTAATTGACATAAAACTTGAATGGTGCATGCTTATATCTTTTGATTATAATATCGTTACAGTATAGACATATATTGTGACCATGCATAGCTGTGAGAATTTGTGCTTAATTGTATTCTGAGGAGTAAATTGGCATAGACATATGTTATTTTAATTTATAGGAATTATATCATAGTGATTTTGAGAGAAACCTATGACCATTGAATTCTAGCTAGTGAACTATGTATTGCTATAGTGTTACACGACTCTTTTACAAATTTTCATGTGTTAGGGGGAAGTAATTATCCTGGCTTATCTTCTCATATCTGAATCTCATAAGACTCTCTTTGCTAGTATAATATTAGTTAGTTAATTAATTAGTTTTAGTAGAAAAACCAAAACCCAAATCTTGTGTTCGATAACTGAATTGTGAGATTTTACTTACGATTAATACAAATTTGCAGTCCTTGAGGAACAAAATCTGGAATTTATTACTATATTACTTGTTTGCGATTGTGTACACTTGCACATCTATATTTTACGCAACATGTTTGCATGGTCTCACGCCGACATGATAGGGATCGACCCAGAAGTGATGTGCCATAGGCTGAACCTAGATCCCAGCAAGAAGGGAATAAGGCAGAAGAGGAGACCCGTTAGTGGAGAGAGGGCGGAGGCCCTCAGAGAAGAGGTGGACAGGTTGATGGAAGTCGGGCTCATCAAGGAGTCATTCTACCCGACTTTGTTGGCTAATCCTGTGCTGGTGAAAAAGCCAAATGGGAAGTGGAGAACCTGTGTGGACTTCACTGACTTGAACAAATCTTGTCCAAAAGATAGCTTCCCTCTTCCTCGTATCGATCAGCTCATGGATGCCACTGCAGGACACGCATTGTTAAGCTTCATAGATGCCTACTCAGGCTATAATCAAATTCCTATGTATGGGCCAGATCAAGAACACACTTCGTTCATCACTGATCGAGGCCTATATTGTTATATTGGGATGCCTTTCGGGTTAGTTAATGCGGGAGCGACTTATCAGAGGTTGGTGAATAAGATGTTTAAAGATCACATCGGGAAGACAATGGAGGTATATGTTGATGACATGCTTGTTAAATCAAAGGAGGCCAAGGACCACATCCGGCATTTGGCAGAAATGTTCACTATCCTACGTATTCACAGAATGAAGCTTATTCCCTAAAAATGTGTGTTTGGGGTGGAGTCAGGAAAATTCTTGGGGTTCATTGTCAACCACCAGGGAATTGAGGCTAACCCGGCCAAAATTAAGGCTCTATTGGAGAGATGAAATCACCTCGGAAGGTGAAAGATGTGCAAAGTCTTACAGCGATAATTGCGGCGTTGAACATATTTGTCTCCAAATCTTTGGACAAGTGCCAAGAGTTCTTTAAGGCTATTAAAAAGGTGGGCAAGAACTTTCAATGGACAGAGGAATGCGAAGAGGCCTTTCAGAATATCAAGCAGCATCTGAGCACGCCACCTCTATTGTCTAATCCACAGCAAGGGGAGGTGTTGGTGCTTTATTTGGCTGTATCTGAGTATGCGGTGAGTGCGATATTAGTTCGTGAGGAAGGAGATGCTCAGCTTCCGATATACTATATGAGCAAAAGGCTGGTGGGTGCAGAAACTCGGTACTTGAACATGGAAAAACTGGTATATGCTCTAATCCTTGCTTCTAGGAAGCTCCGTCCTTACTTCCAGGCTCATAAGATTAAGGTGAGGACAGCTTATCCACTCAGACAAGTGTTGCATAAACCAAAAACTTCAGGAAGAATGTTGAAGTGGGCTGTAGAGCTGGGACAGTTCGATGTGGAGTATAAGCCTCGGGTTGTGATTAAAGGACAAGCACTAGCAGACTTTATGTTGGAGTTCTCATCGCAAACAGAAAAGGAATCTAGGGCGTTGCAAATTTTTTCAGAAATACCAGCAGAGGAAAGTCAGAATAGTGCCCCATGGTGGAGCTTGTATGTGGATGGGGCGTCCAATGGAGATGGAGCTGGAGCCGGATTCGAGTTAGTAAGCCCAAAAGGATGTAGGGTGAAGAGGGCTGTTCACTTCACCTTTCACGCAAAAAATAATGATGCTGAATATGAGGCTTTGATTAATGGATTCAAACTGGCATTGGAACTAAAGCTGGAAAACCTTAACGCTTTTAGTGATTCCATGATTGTGGTATACCAGATAAATGGTGGGTATCAAGCACGGGGGCCTAGAACGGAGTTGTATTTGCGCTGTGCGGAAATGTTGATAAAGTTATTCAACGAGGTTAACCTGGAGCTCATCCCTCGGGGCCAGAACGAGACGGCAGACGAACTTGCCAAGTTCGGTTCACGTCGTGAGACCACCCTGTTAGGGTCAACACCCTTGGAAATACAGAGGAGGCCTAGCGTGCCAGAGGTAGAGCTTATGGTGGTGGAAGATGGGGCGACATGGATGTCTCCACTACTGGCTTATATAAAAAATGGTGCCTTACCAGATGATAAGAATGAAGCACGACGGGTGTGGTATATGGCTGCTAGGTATGCAATATATGATGGCGACTTATATAGGAGAGGCTTCAATGTGCCCCTACTCAAGTGTGTTGATGGAGACGAGTGCAACTATATACTAAGGGAAGTCCATGAAGGTATCTGTGGTAATCACTCGGGGGTAGTTCATTGGCACAAAAGATACTTCGTCAAGGATATTACTGGCCGACTCTCAAAAAAGATGCTTTCGAGTTTGCTAGAGCTTGTGACAAGTGCCAAAGGTATGCAAATTTTCACAATAGACCGGTGGCACCATTAACCTCACTTATGAGCCCTTGGCCCTTTGCCATGTGGGGGATAGATTTGATTGGAGAACTGCCTAAGGCTAAAGGCAGTGTGAAGTACGCTGTGGTCGCGGTGGATTATTTCACTAAGTGGGCAGAGGCTGAGCCCTTAGCCACAATAACTGCAAAGAAGCTCATTGATTTCGTGTATCGGGCTATTGTTTGTCGATTTGGTATACCCTACAAGTTGATCTCGGATAATGGTAAACAGTTTGACAGTAAGGAGATGAGAGAATTCTGTGATCGGTTGGGGATTCTGAAGAGTTTCAGTGCAGTGAGCCATCCACAGACGAACGGCCAGACTGAGGCAATCAACAAAATACTCAAGCATACACTGAAGGCAAAGCTAGAGGATGCTAAGGGAAATTGGCCAGAGGAACTTCCACAAGTCTTATGGTCTTACAATATCACTCCCCGAACCACAACGGGTGAGACACCCTTCTCCTTGGTGTATGGATGTGAGGCTATGGTCCCGGTGGAGGTGGGAGCTAGATCTTTTAGGAGAGCTCATTATGATCCAGAGAATAGTGAGAAGAATCATCGTCTTTACTTAGATATGATTGAAGAAATACGGGTTGGCTCACAAGCAAGGTTGCTAGCATATCACCAAAGAACTTCCAGGCATTATAACCGCAAGGTGAGAGCCCGACCTTTTCGGGTAGGGGACTTGGTTCTTCATTGAGTGATGCCTAACACCAAGGTGGTTAATCATGGGGTGTTTGGTGCAAATTGGGAAGGCCCATATCAGATTAAATCAGTCTTATGGGAAGGAACCTATCATCTCAATGACATACGAGGGAATCTTATACCAAGGGCTTGGAATGCTGAACACTTGAGGAGATACTATCAGTAGTTTATATCTATTTAAGACTTAGCATGCATTGATATTTATCCTAAGTCTCGGGGGGTAGTGTCATATAGGCACCTCCCCTTGGCATATGATGTAATAAGTCTAAGTCTGTTATATCCTATTATCTAAGAATGTTGGAGTTTTATTATCTAAATAAAGTTAAGGTTTATTATATGTTTTCATGCATTTGGTAAATTTTATTGCTCTAAGGCAGATATACTCGTTTATGATTGTAAATGAAGTACACTTGGATGGGCCTCAGCCCATCAATTAGGAAATAAGAGCTTGTACGAGGCGAGCCCTCTCTAGAAACGAACTCATGCAAGTTGGGAAACAAAACATAATTTTGAACTCAAACTCTGTGCGAGGTGGAACCTGGTGCGAGCAGGAACCAGGGGCAGAATAGTCCCATGCGAGGTGAACCTGGTGGAAGTTGTTCATTTAAAACAATAACTATAGAAAGAAATTTAGAGACATGAATAGGAAAACATTCATAAAGAAGGAAGAACACAAAGAACTTGATAAAAAAAGAAGAAAACTGCAAGTGTTACTGGCTCGAAGACCATCAAATGTTTACAAATTGCGAGGCAAATGGGGTGCCCGCATCCCCAAAGAAAGTAGTAAAATAAATTTAAGCCTGAGGAGTCTCCTCATTAGCTCCATGAGCGAGCTGGGATTCCGGTTCGGGCTGGGCTTCTTCAGTGATTCGAGCCCCCTCTACAGCCACAACCTCCTCCTCCATCTCGATACGAAGCTTCTCAGCATAGCTCACTGTGGCAGCACCTAAAGGACTCCAATCGAACTCAGTAACCTTGGCCATAAAGCCCTTCATAAAGTTCTTGGATCCCAGGGCCTTTGCATATTTGACCTCCGTGTCCCGCCTCGCCTCCAATGCTGAGAATTTGGCCTCGAACTCAGCATCTTGAGCTACCATCTTAGCTTCGAGCTCAGAAACTTGGGCTTTTAAAGAATTTTTTTGGAGAGTGCCCTTGGCTAGAACATTGGAATGCTGAGAGTGCCCTTGGCTTTAGACTCGCGCAAATCCTTCTCAAGTCTTGTGGTCGCATCGAGGATGCTTTGCTTGGACTCCTCAACCAATGCCACATTGGCCTTCCTCGCCTCGTCTAGCTTGTTCTTCAGGATTTTGTTATCCTTGTCGAGATGAGTAGAAGCTTGACCCATTGAACGAAGCTCCATGTGTATGTTGATCTGTCTTATAAACACCTCGGCTGTGGCCTTAGTGAGGGCATCATTATTCGCCTCGAACGAGCCCGAGATCCATGCCCTTAACTCGCTCTCAGAAATGTGTGGGACTCCGAGTCGAACCAGAGTACTGGCCACAACATTTCCTTGAGGATTAGGAGGCAACTCCTTGCGAGCTCGCTTTGATGCATCAGCCTCAGGAGGAACATCTTTGGATTGTCTTATTTTTCTTTTTTGTGGAGATCCCCCGCCAGTTGCCAAATATTCCGTAAGAGTCGTTTTGAATTGGGGAGGGATCTCTTTGGTGTGAATAACTTTGTTCGAGCCCCCAGCGTGCGAGCCGGTTTGGCTGGCAGAAGGAACGGTTCGAACCGGAGCATCTTGCTCGGCTAAGAATGGAGGAGGGGAGATTGCCATTTCTGAAATAAAACGAAGACAAAAGAGTTAGTCAATACAGATGTTAAATAAAAGTACAAGAATAAAATAACATATGAGATAACGATGTGAGCTGAAGGCTCGCATCGAGTGAAAACTTACCTTTTCTTTTTCTCCTAGATTTCTTGCTAGGAGTTAATCTAGTTCCCTCTTTTAAGAAGCCGTACTCAACGAGATTGGCAGTTGTGATCAGTTTTTTAATGTTTCGTTATGAGACGGGGATGTGTAGAAGGTTATCGGCGTTAATCTTCTCTTGACCTTGTAAAGGTGTTCTTACAGGAGGTTCTGAATAAATAAAGACAAAACATAAGAAATGATGCGAAGCAAAAATGTGCGATGTGAAGCAAAAACGTGCGGTGCGAAGTGAAAGAAACGATGCGAGCTCAAACGAATTGCTTACCAGGATCATAGTAGAAGTGAGTTTGAACTCGGGGCACTTCATGAACGTAAAAGAAGGGGTCTTTCCATCTACCTGAATTGCTTGGCCCCCCGAAAATCAGCTTCTTCTTATTGTAATAAGGCCAGATAGAGAGATAGAAGTAGCCAAATTCAGCTGAGTGCTTCAAGTTTAAGAAGTACCCGAGTTTCCTAGAGGTGAGAGTAGGGTAGCCTTGTTTTTTATAAAGAATGTATAGAGCTATGGCCGACCTATAGCCATTGGGATTAATCTGCAACGGTGCGAGCCCATAGTACTCCAGGATTTCTTGAATGAAAGGATGTAGGGGAGCAGTAATACCCAGCTTTAACAAGAACGATGAGAGAACCATGCGAGGAGCCCGTCCTCCATTTTCCAGATGATTAAATCGATAGCATCTCATGTGCCGTGCGGGGAGAATTATGCGACCCTCTGGCCTGAATTGATCCACGAGGTCGCGTAGTGTATCTTCAGTTAACGAGGTGGACATTGAAAGGCATATGTTTAGGCCTATTTGTTTACATCGAGGATTCAACTCAACTTAAACAAGTTTGTAAATAAGTAAGTAATAATTCAATTGTCACAGTCACAGGAATCTCAGAAGATCATATCTGTCAGAAGAATACAGATTAAAGCCATCCTACAGACTTGAAGAAATTCTACATTGAAAGAAGTTCAATTATTTGTTCAAGCCTCAGTGAAGTCTTCAAAGAAGTGGATTTATTAAAGTGACAGAGGTTTCAGATTTGTGACAACAAATGTACAGGTTACAAAGGTTGAACAACAGTCAAAAGCAAACAATGGACCACAACTTAAAGTCAAGATGAAGAACATACATTTCAGTTAGTCACTTATGAACCAGACCGTGCATCAAGTGACAACTACATCCAGTGGATATTCTTCATCAAGTTCAAGTGGTTCAAGGATTGATTATGCTATCTATTAAGAATTTAAATTCTCTCTTAAATTAGTTATTAATTTATTTATTAAATTAATTTAATTTAACATATAAATTATGTAATTAATTTATTGAATAAATTAATTATTAGAATTAATTTATGAAATAAATTAATTATTAGAATTAATTTATGAAATAAATTAATTATTAGAATTAATTTAAAGAAGAATTAGAATTTAATTTAGAATTCTTAATTAAAATGAACTGGAATGACTACCCCGGGTAGTCATACCGGTAGTCATCCAAGCTTATTTTAATTAATTCTAAATTAATTCCTCTAAATTCACATAGTCATACAAAGCCATTTCATAGTCATTCCAGACTATTCTCATAGTCATTCCAGAAGAAAGAAACGTGCAGAATTGTTATGTCAAGTGGATTGATATAAAGTAAAAGATCAAGACAGAACACAGCAGAGACAAAACATAACATCTTGTAAATCCAAATCATTTCTTTTACAGTGAATTAATTCTAGAATTATTCTGTTAAATCCAAACCAATAGAATTCATTCACTTGTACTGCTTTAACTATCTAGCTGATTTTTATCCCTAGAACGTATCTCAAATTATCAAATATTGTTATATCTTTGTTAGGCCGAATACACAATATATAATCAAATAGATGTATGAGAATAACAATAAGAACACTGTTTATGAATAATAAACTGAATGGAATTAAAAACTCCTCTATCAATGATGTAAAATATCACAGAGAGCTGCTAGGTTACAAGAATGATAATTCACGTATTCGCTTCCCTTTTAGGTTTAACCTATCTGTGTTTATATAGTACATAGCTACGTACAATCTTCTAATTGATATTCTTATAAATCAGCTATACAATTTATATCAATTTAGAATTGCTTCTGTCTTCTGTTCCGTTTCCTTAGCCATCTCGATATCTCTTTGCTTCTTTCCATCTTCAAAGAATATCGCTTCTAGAATCTTCATTGACTTTTACACCGACTGCTAAGCAAACTCTGACCATCAGACTTTAACAAACTCTGACTGGTCCTCCAGCTAAACTCTGATAGTTTCCTGGTACTTTAAACACTGATAAACAAACATCAGCAATTATATCTAACAATCTCCCCCAACTTGTTCATACTAAAATGTACAAGTTAACAGATCATTGATGATGTCAAAACATATAACAAATGCAGTGTTTATAAAATCACAGAGTTTATATTTAACTTAGAACAGAAAACTTTAAAAACTTACAGACTCTATTTACTTAATTTCTTCAATATCAGGTACAGTCCTGATGTAGTCCATAAGCAGTCTTCTCTCAGCTCTCTCTAGCTCAGCTATCATTATCTTCTTTAGCTCTTTCAACTCTGGATCACTCTCTCCAGTTTGGTAGATAGCAGCCCTTAGAGCATAGATACTGTTCTTCCTCATATCATTTCCTAGCTTTATTATGAAGGATTTATCTGATTCCAGATTAAATTCCAACACTTTTATACCAAGATCTGTTCTGAGTCTTGCACTGTTCCTTTGCATCTCAACAAGCTTTCCATTATAATCTCTGTACTTCGGTATGTAAGCACCAGCAGTCTTTAGGCCACAAAGAGCTCTAGCTTTCACCATTCTGCTTCTTAATACCTCAGATGCTTGATGAGTTCTTTGATTCTTTACTTTCAGTATATACATTACATACTCCAGCTCTTCTTTCATCTTTAATCCAATATCATCTTCACCAACTCTGTATACTCTGCCATCAGCCTTGAAGTATAACAGAAAATCCTTTTTCAGTCCTTTATGATGAATTAACGGAACCAACTCTAAATTATCAAGATTTTCCTGAGTCACACCAACACCTGGTTCAGCTAATGAAGTTTGATCCATAGGACTATTGTTTACTCTCTTTTATCTATGAGATCCTAAACCAGATCTATCTTTTGATTCTTTACCCATGATGGTTTTGCTTTGGAGAACATTGACATTTCCAGGAATCAGAGTGTGTTGAACCATGACTGGTTTAGCAAAAGTTCTTTGAAGTTCAGAAGAAAGTTTAGTCTGTACAACTTGAGTAGTATCAGTGGTTGTCACAGCTTCCATTGTTTGAACAACTTGAGCATTGTCAGAGGTTGTTTGAACTTTCTTCATTATCTGATGTTCTTCCACAAGCTTTCCTTTGCCTTTATCAAGCTTAGTTTCTACAGCCCTCTTTGCTTGTTGTAAACTCTGTTGAGAGTCAACATTTTCTTTAATAATAATCCCTCTTTCTTTAGGCCTTAAAACCTTCACAACTTTCTTTACCTTCCCAGACTTTAGATTCTTTTCATGCTCTTCAGATAGCATCAATTCTTCAGCTTGAATATCTTCTATGGTTGCATCAGCACCATGTTCTTCTAGAAACAGCTGAGCTGCAATCTCTTCATCAGTTATTGGTTGAGAAGTAAGCAATAAGCTTCTAGCTCTTGAAGAAGATTGACCACCAGTGTTTATTCTTTCAGAGTTTGTAGCAGAATTTGACTTGAGTCTCCCTTGCTGTTGAGTAGATTTAGATTTTAACTCTTTTCCTTTTGCACCACCATTAGTAGAATCATCCTGTCTACTCAGAGTTTGAGGATTCTTGAATTTGTCTTTAAGTACTCTCTCCCCCTTTTTGACATCATCTGGAATCAACACTGAGGTGAGCAATTCTAGAGAAGCAGAAATAGAATCAAGTTTGTCAGACATAACAGTCTGATTTTCTTCAACTTTGCTGAGTCTGGTCTTGATAACCTCTTGATCTTTAACCAAGGTAAGCATCATAGATTTATCTTGTTTCAGAGACATATCTCTAACAACCACATCATTTCTCAACCCAGTTACAGACTTCTGAGTTTCATCAAAACGATTGTGAAGAGATTTTACTTGAACAATTGTTGCTTGGAGATGAGTAAGAAGCTCTGGATTTGTAATTGAGTTAGCAGATTTTGTCAGAAAATCAGCAGCTCTTTGATCAGTGAATATACAATCCTTGTTTGACCATTTGGAAAAGTACATATTCTGAAAGTGAAGTTCAATGTTATGCTGAGTGGAACCTCCAACATCAGTTTCCTTTGGATTTGGTTGAGCAGAAAGTCTTTGAGAAGATGAATCAGCTTGATCATCAGACTTTGCAGAAGATTCAGCACTTGGAGAATGTGGAATATTCTCAGCAAATGTTTCTTGAGCACCTTCATGTGCAAGCGTCTCAGAGTTTATATTCTCCTGAACATTTTCTTTTTGTACAACCTCAATAACAGGCTTTGGAGTAACTTCAATAATAATCTCTGCATTTGCTTCAAAATTATTTTCTGCAGTTTCTTCAAGATCAGTTTCTGCAGCTACCATCTTTGCTGTCTGATCAACCTCTTCACCTTTTTCAAGTACCTGGTGAGTAACAGAGAGAACCTCTGTATGAGTAGCTAAAGACTTATCCATTATGACTGTTGGTTGATCAGCTGCCACATCCTCTGTTTCACCAATACTGCCAAACTCTTCAAGAGTTGCAGTAGGATGTGCTTCAAGATTTTCTTCAATATCCATCTCTAGAATAGGCTCAAGAAAATCATCAGAGTTTGCTCTGGCTTCTTCAGGCACAACAGCTTTTTCAGAAATATCTTCAATTACAATCTCTGGAGTTGCAGCAGTTGAAGAATCAGGAATTAATCCATCAAAAAGATATGCAGCAACCAACTTCCTTTTCTTGGTATGAAGAGACTCATTTGCATCAGAATCCCTATCCTCAGTAGAAGTAGGTCTACTTGCTCTTCTCTTTTTCCTTGAAGTACCAACAGAGGTTGGTAAATCATTAGCAACTGAAGGTGTAGCAGCCTTGAAAGCTCTATGCTTAGTCATACCCCCAGTTTTTGGTCTTTGGGATGTAGACTCTGGTTGAGGTTGTGGTTGAGGTTGTAGAAATTGTTGGATTGAAGCAGGAAGCAACAATTCACCAACATTGCCTTTCTTGATGTCCTTACTAGTCAAATCAGAGAATATTCTTTTATGCAATTTGAATGAGGGAATTACATCATCCTCAGCAATCCGATTTGAAGACTATCTATTGGAATAGCATCCCAATTAGTACATTTCTTTCCGAACGCCCTTGTGATGCAGTCGAAGAAGAAGCTCCATTCCTTCCTCAAGAGCGGTCGCTTCAGATTACCTGTCCTTGCCAAAGACCCAGAGTAACCTATCTCCCTCATCATCCTTTGAAGCTCAGCATCACCAACAGAAATAGTGTATGCATTGAAGTCTTCAAACCCAAGAGCATCACGAACTGTGGTTGGAGTGACCACATACTCTTGTTCACCGAACTCAAAGATAATAGAAGGAGTTCCAGCCTCTCCTCCATCATCATAAACACCAGTTTCCCAGAATGCTTTGATTTGAGGTCCAGAGAGCCTTGCTGGTTCCACAAGCGCTTGCCCAATATCTGATTGAGAAAGGAAATTCTGAAACAAGTGAAACGCCTCCGGTGCGTTCGCAGTAGACAAGGGTGCTGCATAATTGTTAGGGACAAATTCGAGACCAACTGATTGAAACATAGTAGTTGCCATTAGAAAGATTTGAAACTATATCAGAGTTTATGCTTAGAGAAATTATTTGAGAAAGTGATGCAGAAAGGTGTTTGTGAATATGCTTATGTGAAAGTGTCCTGTGAATAGAGTAAGTCTGTAAAAATTTGAAACGTTGTATGTATAACTATTAAATAAGAATTAAAACTCAAGAGTTTTAATCATTAAGATACACAGCAAGCTTACTCGTGAAATGTGTGAGTGGGACAGTTGTCACATATGCATTAACTGACAACACTAATCGTGGTAGTTTCCAACACGCATGCGCAGTAAAAACAACCACTAATTACTGCTAGTGAATAGACACTTTTCATCATTTCCAAAACGCAACAAACCGTTATTAATCATACTCTCTATTTTCAAAAGTAATGTTCCTCAAAAATTATGAAATGTCTGAAACACCTTAATTTATTTTAATCATTAGAGATTAAAAGTAAATTACCTCTGCGTAGAGTACACATTTCATCAGTGTTTATCAATTCTCCTCCTTCATTAATAATCTCTTTTCTCAAAATGCACAGTTGTGATTATTTGTGTGTGAATAGCAGAGTTTACTGAATATAAACATTGAGAGCATCTCAAAGTGCATAAAATCCACAAAATAAATCATTAAAAACTGGTTGCCCAAACTCTCATATGCAAAACAAAATCTGATGTCATCTAAACTCTGTACCTTTATTTGTACTTATTTGGTTTCACCCCCTTTCGATTTTTTTTTTATTTATTCTTTTCCAGTAATCAGTGGTTGGCACTAGTCACCAAAAATTTCAAATTTTAGCCCTTATTTCATACAATAAGTTCCTGGATCTTCCTAGGCACAACATGATCTCAAAGGAATTTGTGCATGTTTTTGCATCTTTTGCTTGAGGGTGAAGTAGCAGTAACTATTCATAAGAGTTTAGACTGACATCATTTAACATATTACTTTATGAGAGAAAGTGCAAACAGCTAATACAGACTCAGTGTATAGGACCAATAAACTAAGAGATGCTATAAATATATAGACAGTATCATGTTGTGTTAATTTTCTGCACACATTTGAGATCGGATCATATATAACTCAGAATAATTCATGATTACTTACTGAGAATCATGCTTCATACTTTTTCTTCATCGGTGATTATGTTTCAGACAATACCATAATCAGAGTTTAACATCAGAGTTTAACCAACATAGTATGCTTCCAGAGTTTAACAACATGATTTGCATGACAGTTAACATATGCATAGAAACATGAGCAACATATCACAGAAGAGTTAATTTTGAGTCTAACCAGTATCTCTAGTCGAAACCAGAGATCATTCCTAGTTCATTCACTAGTCTTGTAAATGTAGCTTCACTCAAAGGCTTAGTGAAGATATCTGCAAGTTGTTGTTCTGTAGACACAAAATGAAGCTCAATATCTCCTTCCTCCACATGTTCCCTGATAAAGTGATACCTTATGCTGATGTGCTTGGTCATGGAATGCTGTACTGGATTACCTGTCATAGCAATAGCACTTTGATTATCACAGAAAATAGGTATTTTAGAGTACCTTAACCCATAATCCAGCAATTGATTCTTCATCCACAGAATATGTGTACAACAGCTACCAGCAATAATATACTCTGCTTCTGCTGTGGATGTGGAAATTGATTTCTGTTTCTTGCTGTACCAAGAAACCAGTCTGTCACCTAGAAATTGACAGCTTCCACTAGTGCTCTTTCTGTCAATCTTACAGCCTGCAAAATCTGCATCAGAGTAACCAATTAACTTAAACTCTGATTCTCTAGGATACCACAAACCCAAGGTTATGGTTCCTTTGAGATATTTGAAAATCCTCTTCACAGCTGTTAGATGAGGCTCTCTGGGATCTGCTTGAAATCTTGCACAAAGACAGGTTGCATACATAATATCTGGTCTACATGCAGTAAGATAAAGAAGAGACCCTATCATGCCTCTGTAGTTTGTCATATCTACTGAAGCTCCGGTGTCTTTGTCTAGCTTTGTTGCAGTTGCCATAGGAGTTGTTCCAGATGAACTATCAAGCATACCAAATTTCTTGAGAAGATTTCTGGTATATTTTGCTTGATTGATAAAAATCCCATCATCTGTTTGCTTTACCTGCAAGCCTAGAAAATAACTAAGCTCTCCCATCATGCTCATTTGGTACCTGGACTGCATAAGCTTGGCAAATTTCTTACAGAGTTTATCATTAGTAGACCCAAAAATTATGTCATCCACATAGATTTGAACTAAAAGCAAATCATTACCAGAATTGAAATAGAACAAGGTTTTATCAATTGTACCTCTGGTGAACCCACTTTCTAAAAGAAATTGAGCCAAAGTTTCATACCATGCTCTAGGTGCCTGCTTTAGTCCATAAAGTGCTTTGTCAAGCCTGTAGACATAATCTGGATACTTGGGATCCACAAACCCTGGTGGTTGTTCAACAAACACTTCTTCTTCAAGTTTCCCATTGAGAAAAGCACTCTTCACATCCATATGAAAGACTTTAAACTTCTTGTGAGCAGCATATGCTAGAAAAATTCTTATGGCTTCCAACCTTGCAACAGGAGCAAAGGTTTCATCAAAGTCAATTCCTTCCTGTTGTGAATATCCTTTTGCCACAAGTCTAGCTTTGTTCCTTGTAATTACTCCCTCACTGTCAGTCTTGTTTCTGAAGACCCAATTTGTACCAACAACAGACCTGTTCTTGGGTCTTGGTACAAGTGTCCATACTTCATTTCTTTCAAACTCATTCAACTCTTCCTGCATTGCTGTTATCCAATTAGCATCTTGAAGAGCTTCATCCACTTTCTTAGGCTCTGTTTGAGATATGAATGCATGAAACAGACATTCATTTGCTGTAGCACTTCTTGTTTTCACACTTGCATCTGGATTTCCAATTATCAGATCAGGTGTATGAGCCTGAGTCCACCTTCTTGCTGTAGGTAAGTGGCTTCTTTCATCATTATTGGATTCTCCCCCTTGATCCATGATTTCCTGATTCTCTTGTTGACCATCTGCATTCTCTGAGGCTCCCCCTGAATTGGACTGTTCAGTGTTTGAACTTTCAGAGTTTGTGTTAGATTCTTCAGCTGACTCACTTTCAGAATGTGAGCCATCATTTTGAGATGTTGCTGAAGTATCTTCATGCTCCCCCTCAACTGGTTCTCTATTCTGTTCTGTCTGAGAGACTTCCTCAGTATTTATCAGTAGAGGTTCAGAGTATGCTTCATCAGAGTTTGTTGAATTTTCTTCGTTAGAGTTTACGTCATCAGAGTTTAGATCTTCATTTTCAAAGCGTAGTTGATCATGATTTTCTTCATCTTCAAGTCCAGTTATTTTCTTGTCATCAAATGACACATGTATAGATTCCATGATCATTTTAGTTCTCAGATTATAGACTCTGAATGCTTTAGTCGACAGTGGATATCCAACAAAAATTCCTTCATCAGCTTTTAAATCAAACTTGGTCAACTGTTCAGGATGAGTTTTCAACACAAAGCATTTGCACCCAAAAATATGAAAATATTTCAGGTTTTGTTTCTTATTCTTCACCATCTCATATGGTGTTTTCCCATGCCTGTTGATCAGTGTAGCATTTTGAGTAAAATAAGCAGTTTGAATAGCTTCTGCCCAGAAATAAGTTGGCAATTTTGCTTCATCAAGCATTGTTCTGGCAGCTTTGATTAAAGTTCTGTTCTTCCTTTCTACTACACCATTTTGCTGTGGAGTCCCTGGTGTAGAAAATTCTTGCTTCACTCCTCTTTCTTTGCAAAATTCTTCCATTGTTGTATTTCTGAATTCAGTACCATTATCACTCCTGATAATTTTCACTTTATACTGTGATCCTTTGTCCAGTAGCTTTACATGTTCCATCAGAATTAAGGCAGTTTCATCCTTCTTTGCTAGAAAGTACACCCAAGTGTATGTAGTATACTCATCAACAATGACTAGAGCATATTTCTTTCTGCCAAGAGACATTACATTCACTGGACCAAATAGATCAACATGAAGTAGATGATAAGGATCCACAACTGAAGATTCAGATTTACTCTTGAAAGATGACTTCCTTTGTTTGGCCTTTTGACAAGAATCACACAGACCATCTAAGCTGAGTATTGATTTTGGAAGTCCCCTTACAAGATCTTTTCGAATTAGCTCATTGATGTTGTTCAAGTTCAGATGAGAGAGCTTCTTATGCCATTTCCAACTCTCTTCATTAGACATTTTTGCAGACAGGCACACAGCTTTTCCTTCAGAGTTTTTTTACCAAACTTGCTTCATAAATATTATTCCGTCTGTGTCCAACTAGAACAACTTTCCCTGTAGATTTTCTGATAACCTCACAGTATTCAGGTTGAAAATCTACATGATAACCTCTGTCACAGATTTGACTCACAGATAGCAAGTCATGCTTGAGTCCTGGAACTAGAGCTACATTTGTGATGATGACACTTCCAAGATTGATATTGCCATATCCCAGAGTACGTCCTATGTTGCCATCTCCATAGGAAACTTTTGGGCCAGCTTTCTCCTCATAATCTGATAGCAGGGCTTTATTTCCAGTCATGTGCCCTGAACATCCACTGTCCAAGACTAGGGTGCTTTCCCTTATGCCCTGCAATCACAAACAATTACAAAGAGTTAGATTTAAGGATCCAGACTTGCTTGGATCCTTTGGCTTTCTTAACATTGTTAGCTTTTGCAGCGGAATTCTTGTCAACAGAGTTTAAGCTAACAGTATCAGAGTTTACACTTGCAGAATCAACTTTAACCCATTTTAAATTTGGTTTCAACTCATAATAGTTGTGATAAATGGCATGATAATTCTTGCAAGTATAAATAGAGTGCCAAGTACTCCCACAGTGAGTGCATAAAGTCTGTGGTCTAACCCTAACATAATTATTCTTAACTCCAAACTTGGAGGGTAAAGAATTAATATCTTTGTTTTTCCTGCAGAAACTTGCAAGATGGTTAGAACTACCACAATTATAACATGTTTTTCTGGGAGCATCAGTGATAGGCAAATGATTATTGCTTTTATTAATGCCTACCTTTCCATTTCTATTCTTCCTGGACACTTTCTGTTTCTCAACAGACTTTACCTCATTGAGCTTATACTTGAATTGTTTCTCTGTCACTAAACCAACATTAACATGTTTAACACAAGTTTTTACTGGTTCTCTTTTAACCGTTTCTTTTTCAAGTACAGAGTTTAGCTTACTGGATTCAGGAACAAATTTCATAGGTTGAAGATGTGTTCTTACTTTAACCTTATCTTTAAACCTAAGTTCATCTTTCTCACAGTAACCTAACCCTACTGAGTCTGTTTGAAACACCTGATGTGTGTCCTTACCAGAGTTTGTCCAGGTTTTAATTACCTTTCTCTCCTTTTCCAAATCAGATTCTAATTCCCTAAATTTTTTAAGCAACTCCTGTTCAACATAAACAACATCATCTCTTTCCTTTTGAACTTGTTGCATGTTAACAAGTTCTTCTTCAAGAAATTTATTTCTGTCTTTAAGCTTAAGATTCTCAGATTTAATTCTCTCATTTTCTAAAGTCTGATCTCTATAACTAACATGTATGCTTTTAAGATAAATTCTCAATTCAGATATATTATCAATATCAATATCATAAGCATAAGTTGTTAGAGGTACCTTGTTTTCAGATGAATCAGATTCATCTTGAACAGTTGCCATGAGAGCATAGTTGACATCCTCATCTGAATTTGAAGTGTCTGCCCAGTCTTTTCCTTTAGTGATGAGTGCTTTTTCAGATTTTCCTTTCTTGCACTCTGGAGCATAGTGACCCATCTCTTTACACTTGTAGCACTGGATCTCAGACTTGTCTTTCTTCCCAGATTTGATATCCTTTCTTTCAGACTTTCTGAAACTCTTTCTTTCAGAGTTTGAATCTCTCCTAGAGAATCTCTTTCCTTTCTTGAAGTTCGTGAAACCCATCTTCTTGAAAGTCTTCACCATCAAAGCAGCCATTTTCATCATTTGTTATTCATCATCCTCAGTTTCAGATGATTCAACAGTGTTTGAGTCATCATCAGAGTTTGATGACTCACTTTCAGAGTTTATGACCAAAGCCTTTCCCTTAGCTTTCTTCTTTGATGTTTCTTTCTTAAGAGGTTTTTCTTCAACTTTGAGAGCAACAGATTTTGTCTTCTTTCCAGATCTTTTGTTTCTTTGTTCTATCTCAAGTTCATGAGTTTTGAGCAACCCATAAATTTCATCAAGATCTGTCTCTGCAAGATCATAGTTATCTCTTATTGTTGTCGCCTTTAAATCCCATCTTTCAGGTAGAGACAGAAGAAACTTGTGATTCGACTCTTCAAGTTCATATTCTTTATCAACAAGAGATAAATCATTCAACAGTTTACAGAATCTGTCATATGTCTTGTTAGAAATGAATACCACTAGAAACTAGACAGAGGGGGGGTGAATGGATAGTTTGATATATTTTTCGATTCTTGAAAACTAAGTAAACAACTGTATGTGATTATGATATGTAATATGCAGAAAGTAAATAACTCACACAATCACTTTAATCTACTTTGTATAAGCAAATTAAATACTACAGCTTTCCAGGAAATTCACAATCGAATTTCTGGCTTCTAAACAAGAACAGTCTGAACTTGCTTGCTTACAGAGAAAAGAGCTTAGCAAATTACTATGTGTATCTCTCTTTTTGCGTACAGTTGTGTGTGCACGATATATATCTTCACCTATACAAACTAGGCACACACAATATTACACAGCTACCCCTTCTGAAGGTCCAACTTGTCCTGCCATAAGAAGTTCACTGTGTCAGGAAGGACCACCTGCTTTTCGGAGTCTTTCCCGTTTCTGTAGCTACTTGTCTCTTATCTTTCTCTCCAAGTTTAGCTGTAGATTTGCCATCTGTTCTTTGGACCACCTTGCCAGAACAAATGCTTCAGTATTTGTCTCCTTTGATTCTTGGTTCTGTACCTTGATTTGTCTTGTTATAAACGGCTAAGTGTTGATATCGTGAACTCCACTTTATCCCTGACTTCGCGATCTCCCTTGTGAGGACTACGCGATATAGCCTTTGAAGACTTTGCGACATAGGTCATTTGATGACTATGCGACATAGGTCATTTGATGACTATGCGACATAGGTCATTTGATGACTATGCGACATAGGGCTTCTGAGGACTTCACGATCTAGGCTCTTTTGACTTTGCTGACTTCAACACTTCACGACATGTGTCTTGAGGACTTCTCGACATAGTACAAAATGGACTATGCGATATAGTACTTCACGACATGGATATTGGTGACTTCACGACATAGCTTTCTTTTGACTTTGCTATATAATGCCTTAGACAAATTCCTGCAACTTATTTCTTCATAGCCTTATTCAACTCTATCCTGCTGCATGAACACTTCTGAACTTCTACCAGGATAATTATTCAATGGCCTATATACAATCTAGATGCAAGAAACTTTACTAAGCTCATTATAAATTTGAGCATACATGATCAAGCAAATGTTCATGAGAACAAGACAAGTACATTTAGAGACCTATACTATATCCCAGTGATAGAAATCACTAGGTCATGTAATGTGACATAGTCACATGGTGTAGGCTTGTTAATAGTGGTATTCAGACATGTCTTGAGCCTAACAATCTCCCCCAAATTGTGAGTAAGACCCTTAGGCACAATTTCATGTCTGATAACAAGCCTAACTAACATAAAAATAACAGATATAAGGAAGATACAGTTAAGCACAGAATTTGATAACAACTTGGAAATTTAAGCTTACAGAATTCTTCCTTGAGCTACATAGCTTCTGTTTCCAATTGTTTCTCTAAGAAGTCATCATAGATCTTCTTCTTCCTCATTTCTTCATTCTTCTTTATCTCAGAGATTGCCATTAGAATATCATCTCTAGCAGTCATTTCTTCAATGAGAGGAGAGTCCTTTAGATCTTCAGCTGCTGTTCTGAGGGCACTCTCCACATATGAGTGTATAAACTCCATCCTTATTTTGCTTGTTCCTCCATAATGATTTTTGTACTCCACAGTATAAGGATTTTGTTTTACCCTGCACAGCCCTTTCTCTCTTAGCTCCCTTGCTCTTTCTTCTATCTCGGCCAACTCCTTCTCTTTCTTACATCTCCTTTCTTCATTTTCTCTCCTCAGGTCTTCTTCATGATCAGCATGCATTTTCAAGAACCTGGCAATATCTATCTTCCATGTCCTTTCTTCCTTTTCTTCAAAGTTCAGCAAGGCATTTATCCTTTCAAGCTCATATTTATAGAAATGTTGCCAGCCTCCTTGCTTCATTATCTTCTCTCTTCCATCAGTGTACTTAATCTCTAGATGATCTAGCTTCAGTTTGACTTCAAAGATCCTTTGAGCTCTCAAAAATGCTAGGGCATCTTCATCATAGTCTTCATCAAGTGGAAACACATGGATGCCAACAACATTTGTGAGTTTTCCAGTTTTCTTTGTTATCCTTATTCTTTTGGGTACACTCTTGATCTTCATATGCCTCACAAGAGGTACCTTTCTGGAACAAGGTGACTTTGTCTTTACTGCCACATCATTTGGAAGTAGCTTCATTCCTTTCCCCTTCATCCACTGTAACACTCCACTAGCTGTGACTTTGTGGAGGTGTTTTCTTGAAATTACTTTAGTGGCTTCATCTTTCTTCTGTGGCAATTCAGGTTCAGAAGTCATGGATAATGATTTTGGAGGATCATTGCTAACAGTACCCACCCTAGACTTAGAGTCTTGTGTTGTGGTTAAAGTACTACTAGCAATGTCCTTGACTTGCTGAATTCCACTCCTAGTTCTCTTCACTGTCTCCTTTGCCCCCTTTGTGTCATCACCAGCATCTTTAGATTTCTTGGAAGATTTGCTCCTGCTGCTGTCACTTGGTCCATCCTTATCACTCCTTGAATGAGATCTCCTCCTGTAGGTTTTCTCCTCATCATCATCCTCCCCATCCTTCTTCATGTTCTTTTCTTTGACAGAATCAGGCAAAGCACCATGAATCAGAAAAGATTGTAGAATGTTAATCATCTCTAATTCCTCTGCTGTCTTGATTCCTTTCTTTGCTCTTAGCATTTGCAGCACCTGGTTGATCTTTGTGTTATTCTTCATTGTCAGATCTTTGGGAATGACAAGTTGGTCAATACTTCTGACTTTGGATAGACTTTGAAAAATTACTGTCCTTGGCTTTGGTATGACCTCAGGCAGTCTTTGATTTTGGTCCATCTCCAAGTCATTATAAAGACTTTTATTGTTAACCCCACTCTTCTCAATCAACTCCAGAATTATTGACACTTCAGTGAACTTCAGTTTCTCCAGAGTTTGAAATGCTAAGTGCCACAAGCAGTTGTCCTTGCATACCATAATTATTTCTCTCAGATAAACATCCCTGATTTTCCTTACTGCAACTGTGAAGTACTTGATGCTTTCCCTGAGCTTCTGTTTGTATGCTTGTGCATCTCCTTGAGCATTCTTGTAGGTGGCTTTCAGAAACTCCAGGAAGGCCTCATCATGATAGATGTGAGAATTGGCAACTTCCTGTAGCTTGGCTTCAGTGATAAGTGTAGCTTGGATAGGTTTAGCAATAGGAGTAGGTATAGCAGGTTGAGAGGTTGAGATGTCTTTAGGCATTGTGGATGGATAGAAGGTTGTGGTGACTGTGCTTTTCTGACCTTGTTCATTTATGACCTCTACAGGGGGAAGTATGATTGGCTGTATTGTCTCTTCAGTGAGCTTGCCCTTAAGCTTTGACTGCTTGGCAGGTACTCCCCCTTTCTTTTTCACAATGGCCTCCTTTCCTTTCTCCCCCTTAGGCTTGGGATTAGACAAAACGTCTTGAGCTTCCCCAGGAATAGGCAGGTTCATGGATCTCATCATTGAAGTCATCATATGTTGCTGCACCAGCAAAATGTTTGTTGTGTTGGTGCCTTGATCATCTAGTTTGTCATTGAGTTGGCTTAAGGATGTAGATAGCATTCTGTTTTCATCCTTGAGAGAGGCCACTTCTCTTTCTAAGCCATCCACCTTGGAGAATAATTGTTGAGACTTGAAGGAGTTTAGAGATTGATCTTTGACCCTGGCAAAGTCATATTTGGAGATGTCTGACAGAGGGACTTCATCCACCAGCTTATCACCATACTGATTTTTCCACATGACATTCAACATAGCATTGGTGGTGATGGTAGTTTTTGCTTGATTTTCCAGTGTAGAAGCCAGTTTCTTGATGTTGTCTGTGACCATGGCAAGAGTCACATCCATCATGGACACATTTGTGGAGGTTTTCTGGACTTCTTTGAGGATACCATCCACCTTGGGAAAATCAGAGAGATAAGAGTTTCTGAGCTTAGTGAGGGATCTGTCTGTCTCCTCCTGAATTGAAGAAATCTCTGATTGAAGCCCTTTCCCAAGATAATGCAGAGCCTTCAACTGGTTCTTGTACACATCATTTACAGCCTCATAGATGGCAACAGGAGAAAGATCCTTAGCATTGGAGCCCAGAGAGGTGAGGTATTCTTCTCTCACAAAAGCCAGGGCATCTTTGAGTTTGAGAGTCCTCTTAGCATCCAACCAGGCATCCACATTCCCCTCTGGTTCAGCTGCATCCACAATCTTCTCCTGTTGAGCTTCAACATCCTCCTTATGGCATAGCAGGATAGCTTCATAATCAGCATTTGGAAGGTTGGAGGTGAGGAGATGTTGAGCTATCTTTGAGAACTCATCAATCTGTGCCACATGGAGATCTTGAATAGCTTCTTCTGTCATTTGGGAAGGCACAGATGATGATCCTGAAGGCCTGTCATGGTGCACAGGCTTCAGCCATTCTGACATTGTGGCCTGAGCCAAGTGAGAGCTAGTGCTAGGCACTTCATGAGATGTGTGAGTTTGAGTCTCCTCCAGCCTTGGAATGGCTGTAGGGTCTGATGTTGTCTCCATTGAAATGGGATGTGTTACAACATCAGCCCTATATGTCTGTGAAGACAGTTCCACATCCCTAAGGATGGGAGAATTTGGCACAGAGTCTCCAGTGAAAACTGGTGAATCCTCCATGTTTGTGTTGGTGTCATTAGGATATGCCTCATCATGCATTCCCTGACCAACTGAATGTGGGTCCTGAGTGGTGAGCACAGTGTCAAGCACCATGTCACTTGAAGTTGGCTCAATCACAGGGCTGGATTGTGATTGATCAAGGGCAAGATTGTCATGAGAATGACTCTCTTGTTCAGAAGAAATTTTAGTGGAAGAATCTGAGAGAGAAGTGGGGTGCAGATTAGATTTTGGCAACTCCCCCTGAGAAATAGGAGGAGTTTCAACATTGATGTGCTCTCCACTTAGTGTTTGATCACCCTTATCACTCCTAGGGTCAAGAGTGAGGTCTTGACCCGGTGCAGACTCGTTACAACTTGCAGTGGGGAGGCTGCTCTTTTCAATACCCATGACCTGTTGAGAGGCCATGGACAGTAGCAGGTGTACCCCTTTTTGCACATCTGAATCCTGTTGAGAGGATGCAGTGGTGGCTACAGATTTTGATTTCTTCTTTGGTCTGGTGAGAGGTGACTCAGGAATCTCACTTGCTAACTCTACAGATTCAGGGATAATAGCTAAGGTTCTCTTCTTCTTCTTTTTAGTAACATCAACCTTTTGAGAGATTGATGCACTTGGCTGACTAACCTCTACAGTGGTGTTTACAGTGGGGTTGCTGGATGGGATAGGGAGGCTTGGGTTAGACTGTGGTGCTCCTTCAGTCTCAGCCTCCCCTGTCCAGGAAAGAGCATGGTATATGGGCTTATCAAGTGGATAAGACGCGAATGTGTCCTGCATATGCGGGGTCACACTCAAGATCACATCCACTTGATTCCTTGTGTCCAATGAACCAAACAGAATCTTGGACATGGACTTGGAATAAGCCATCTTTGATTTATCAATACCCTCCAAGTCATGGACATTAGCATCAAGATAATTTAAAATAACTTGAAGAAAGCGAGGGTAAAAGATGTCATTACCTCTTCCACGGACTGTCCTCCCTAGCCTTTGAGTCAATTCCTTGAGGATTATTGCTCCAACATTGATTTCCTGATTGTAGGCTAGGGAATAGGCCAGCTTCACAGCAATGTGACTGATATGGTCCCATCCTGTCTTTCTGCAAAGGAACACCTTCTGGAGTGCATCAAATAGAAATGACCACTCCCTTCTTACAAACTTCTTATTCAGCTTTCCAGTATCTATCTCATCAGCATACTGAATGAAGGTCATGAAGTCTACTATTTGAGCATCAGTAGCTTCTTGGTCATGACCCTCCACCTTGAACCCTAAAGCTTCATTTATCTCCTTCTCCCCAAACTGGAAGTGTTTGCCTCCAATTGAACAAGCTATCTCCTGGAACGAAGTTCCATCTTCCCTGGCCATTGTAGAAACCAACGCCGTTCGCCAAAATCCTTCCAATACATCAACATACAACGTGGGGTTCAAGGTTAGGGCTTGGCTGAGGTAGGAATCGTTCAGGAACCGTACAAAACACTTGTACCTGGGTTTAGCCTCAGCCTCAGAGGGAATGGTGAGAAGATTTGTTTCTTTGGGGATGGTTAAAGGAATAGAGGATGATACTGTTTGAGATTTGGGTGCCATTTCAAGAGAGAGAGTAAGAAAGAGAGTAGAGAATTTGTGCTTAGGTTAGAAAGGTTGAGAGCAATTGACAAGATGAAAAGTTGCAAACGGTTAGAAAAAGGTATTTATATGATAGAGACACCGCGATATGGAGTTATGAATGTGTACAGTCTATCTGTATGTCGCGAAGTCAAAAGTGGCCTGTACCGCAAAGTCTTGCAAAGTATATCGCATAGTCTCAACAATGAACTATGTCGCAAAGTCTTCAAAATGAAAGGATCGGGGAGACTTTGCGATATAGTAGAAATACCCTGTCTAAAGCTCTCTTTTAGGAATTTTAAGCAATTTGTCAGACTTTTATCAAATTTTGAAATAAAATTAATTTAAATCAAAATTCTGTCAACTATGGAGACTTGTCGATATAGTTATTCGAAGTCGCGAAGTCATAAAATTAACTATGTCGCAAACTCATGAAATGAACTATGTCGCGAAGTCTCACAATCTCAACAGTTTGCGATATAAGTCTGTTTAATTTGAACTATGTCGTGAACTCTGAAAATCATCTATACCGAGATGTCTCAAAAGCTCACAACTCCACTAACAAATATGATTTTGAAAAATATGCAGTAAAATACTGAAATATTTATAAATCATATCTCAGCTAATTTTCACTCCAAACAAATAGATCATTTAAATACAGTGAAAATTTACTGCTGCAACTATTAACCAGCATATTTACTTAGAACAACTGAATGAAGGATTGAGCATTCCAATTTCACTCACAAGTCTGTTGAAGACTGCTTCATTCAGAGGTTTAGTAAGTATGTCAGCTAATTGTTTCTCAGTTGGAACATAAGAGACTTCTATGGTACCATTTGCAGCATGTTCCCTAATGAAATGGTACCTGATCTCAATGTGCTTTGTAGTAGAATGATTAACAGGATTAGCTACAATGGATATTGCACTAGTATTATCACACATCAGAGGAATGTGTTCTAACACTAGTCCATAATCCATGAGTTGATTTCTAATCCAAAGCAATTGAGCACAGCAACTTCCAGCAGCAATATATTCAGCCTCAGCTGTGGATGTTGCTGTGGACTGTTGTTTCTTACTAAACCAGGACACTAACCTTTGACCTAGGAATTGACAGCTTCCAGAGGTGCTCTTCCTGTCAATCCTGCATCCAGCATAATCAGAATCTGTGTAACCAACCAGGTTGAACCCAGTGCCCTTTGGATACCATAGCCCAAGATTAGGAGTCCCCTTTAGATATTTGAAAATTCTTTTGATGGCCATCATGTGAGATTCCTTGGGATCAGACTGGAACCTTGCACAAAGGCATGTGGCAAACATGATGTCTGGCCTGCTAGCTGTGAGATAGAGTAGGGATCCAACCATTCCTCTATAGACCTTGATATCAACTCTCTTGCCTTTCTTGTCTTCATCCAGCTTGATTGCAGTAGACATAGGAGTTTTAGCTGGGGATGACTCTTCTAAACCATACTTCTTTAAAAGATCCTTGACATACTTGGATTGGTTTATAAAGATGCCATCCTCCCTTTGATGTACTTGCAGGCCTAGGAAATAGGTTAACTCTCCCATCATACTCATCTCATATTTACTTTGCATCAACTTAGAGAACCTTTCACAGAGTTTTTCATTTGAAGAGCCAAAGATGATATCATCCACATAGATTTGAACAAGAATGATATCATTTCTATGCTTCTTGAAGAATAGGGTTTTGTCAATTGTACCCCTGGTAAATTGATGCTCAAGAAGGAATTGAGATAGAGTTTCATACCAGGCTCTTGGTGCCTGTTTGAGTCCATAGAGTGCCTTGAGCAGTCTATACACAAAGTTTGGGAAGTCTTCACTCTCAAAGCCAGGTGGTTGAGACACATAAACTTCTTCAGCAAGATCACCATTGAGAAATGCACTTTTCACATCCATTTGATACACCTTAAAATCTGAGTGAGCTGCAAAAGCCAGGAAGATTCTGATGGCTTCCAGTCTAGCTACAGGTGCAAATGTCTCATCATAGTCAATGCCTTCTTGCTGACAATATCCTTTGGCAACCAGCCTTGCTTTGTTTCTTACTACCACTCCTTCTTCATCCATCTTGTTTCTGAACACCCATTTGGTGTCAATAACATTCTTTCCTTTTGGAGGTGGCACTAGTTCCCATACTTTGTTTTTCTCAAATTGATTCAACTCTTCTTGCATGGCAACAATCCAATCAGAATTCTTCAAAGCTTCTTCAATTAATTTAGGTTCCTCTTGTGACAGAAAGCAGCTATACAGACATGTATTTAATGTTGCCCTTCTTGTTCTAACTCCCTCACTAGGATCTCCAATGATTTGATCCCTAGTGTGGGCTCTGTCCCATTTCCTTGTGTGCCCCTGTTCATTTCCTTGATCTGTTCCAATCTCATTTTGGTTGACGGTTGCATTCTCTTCTTCTCCCCCTGTGTTTGTGAATCCTTGCACAGGTGTTTGAAGAAGATTGTCAACTTCAAGAATTTCATTTTCTAGAACAGTTTGAACAGGGGGTTCATCTTCACTTTCAGAATCCTCAAGATAACCTTGATTCTCAAATCTCAATAGCACACTGTCTTGATCACTTGTTTTCAGTCCTGGAGTTTTCTTGTCATCAAAGGTAACATCCATGCTTTCCATGACCTTGTGTTGCTCAGGTACAAACACTCTGTATGCTGTCCTTTCCAGAGAGTATCCAATGAAGATACCTTCAAATGCCTTAGCATCAAATTTTCCAACATGCTCAGAGGTATCTTTCATCACAAAGCACTTGCTTCCAAACACATGCAGGTGCTTGAAGGATGCTCTTTTTCCAGTCATTAATGAGTAAGGAGTTTTGCCAGACTTCTTATTGATTAATGTTCTATTTTGCACATAGCATGCTGTGTTAACAGCATCAGCCCAAAAGCTAGTGGGTAGCTTTTTGAATCCAGCAGCATTGTCCTTGCAGCTTCAATGAGAGTTCTATTCTTTCTCTCAACTACTCCATTTTGTTGAGGTGTTCTAGGAGCTGAGAATTGTTGAGAAATTCCTTTATCTTTGCAAAACTCATACAATGTTGAATTTCTGAACTCAGTCCCATTATCACTTCTCAAAGCAACTACAGAGGAACCAGTGCTTTGTGCTTCTTTATCAACTCTCTTGATATGCTCTATTATGACTTGGGGTGCTTCATCCTTGGAGAATAGGAACTCCACCCAAGTATATCTTGAATAGTCATCTACCATCACCAGAGCATATTTCTTTTTGGAGATGGACATTACATTCACAGGGCCAAATAAGTCCATGTGAATTAGTTGCAGAGGTTTTGAGTTTGTATTGAGCAACTTGTTCTTGTGACTTGATCTTTTAATCTTCCCTTTCTGACAAGCTTCACATGCTCCATCTTGCACAAACTCCAAGGCAGGCAAATCCCTGATGAGTTCTCTCTTGGTTAGAGAGTTCATTGCCTGAACATTCAAGTGAGACAGTTTCTTGTGCCACAGCCAGAATTCCTCATTTGTGGCTTTTGTGTAGAAACAACAAATTTCTCCCTTATCTGCAGCCTTGAGATTAGCTACAAACAAGCTTCCTTTCTTCACACCAGTTAGAACAACTTCACCACTTTCCCTTTTTGAGATTGAACAAAGGTCTTCATCAAATTCCACTTTGAAGCCTCTGTTGGTAAACTGTCCAATACTCAAGAGATTATGCTTCAGTCCTTCAACAAATGCTACATCTTCAATAATGACATTTCCAGATTTAACACTGCCATATCCCATTGTATAACCAATGTTGTCATTTCCAAAGGTTACTGATGGGCCAGCCTTTTCCTCAAAATGTGATAGCAGGGCTATATCACCAGTCATGTGACTTGAGCATCCACTGTCCAAGATCCATATGACTCTTTTATTCCTGTTGCCCTGCATTCACAAAATGACTAAGTTGTTTTTGGTACCCACACTTGGTAGGGTCCAGTTGATTTAGAAACATTTTGATTAATAATTCTTCTGTCATAAATTGCATTTCTCATAGTAGGAGACTTCACTTTTTCTGTGGCTTTGGAGTTTACACTCTTGGGCTCACATGAAGTTTTCACCCTCTCAACCCTGATTGGGGACCCTGTCCTATGAGAATGTATGTGTGTGTGTGATTCACCAGATTGTGCAGAATCAAGTTTATGTTTAAGAGATAAACAGTTAGCAATCACAGTCACATAGCATGTCATGCAGTTTGACTTACCACAGAAAGAATCATGACTAGAATTTATGCTAGCAGAAAGGTTACTTAGGTTGTCAACTTCAACAATTTCAGGCTTACTACACTTATGAGTCAAATGATTAACAGATAGGCATTTTTGACATTGTTTCCTGGGAGCATTTGGCACATAAGCATAGTTGTTTCCTTTGTTAACACCAACTTTACCATTTCTGTTTTGTTTCCTTTTCTTAACAACTTCTTTCTTTGCTTTAGGACTCTTGACAAGATTGTCTTTGGTCTCTTTCTGATTGACAAGTTCAGGAAAGGAAGAAGTGTTCTTAGCAGCCTCATCTTCTTCAAGTAGTTGTTGCTTGATGATCAGTAGTTCCTCATCAAACTCAACAGCACTCTTTCTGAAGATGGGCTGTTCAACACTTGACAGAATGGTTGGGGCATTTTTGTTTGTAAAAGTTTCCTTTCCTTTGCTCTTGACCTTCTTCCTTCCTTTGTCATTATCATAGTCAAAACCAACTCCAACCTTGCAGTCTTCAGTGTGTTCCTTGTGGTAGGTTTGAATAAGTTCAGAGGAGTTTTTGAAGCTTCTTAGTTTCAGTTCAGTTTCAGCAATTTGTTCTCTAAGGGCTTTCTCTATCTGCTCAGCACAAATCACTTTGTTTTTAAGATACTCAACCTCCTTTTTCAAACCATCCAGGTTCACAACCATTAACTCAAGTTTCTCATTCTTTTCTGTAAGCTCAACATTCTTAGCAGTTAGTCTATCAATTTCTTCATTAGCTACTAACATGCTAGTATGAATATTAAACATCTCAGTGCTCATATCTTCAACAGTTTGCTTATATTGAATGGGAGTCATATCAAGAGAAGTAAGAATGGGTACCTGACTTGAATCACCATCATCAGAAAATGCCATCAAGGCATAGTTTGAGTACTCTTGTTCTTCTTCTTCATCAGAGTCATCCCAGCATTTTCCCTCAGCAATAAAAGCTTTGCCCTGTTGTTTCTTGAGTAGAGCCTCATACTTAGCTTCAAGCTCTAAGTATGCTTTGTCCTTCTTGACTTGTTTAGGCTTTTTGCACTCAGTGGCAAAATGCCCAAGTTCATTGCAGTTATAGCATCTTATTTTGGTCCTATCCACACTTCCTGTCTTGTATCCACCCTTAGCAGCACCAGCAATCCCTTTTCCTTTATTGAAGGTGTTTGAGCCACTAGATCCACCAGTGTTTCCAGTATTGAACTTGGACCTGAATGGCTGCTTTCTTTTAAACCTTGTTATTCCCAAATGACCTAACAGAATTGTAGAAGGGGGGGTTGAATACAATTCTTGATATTTTCTTGAAACTAAAACACTTTATAAAATAAAACTGAACTGAATAAATAAAAACACAAGATATAAATAATTCAGTTGGATTGTTTGATGATCCAACTGAAGTGTTTTTATTGCGGAAATAATCTGTGATACAAAAGTACACAGCTGCTCAGTTACAAGGTTGTAGAGAAGAATTGCTCTCAAAAATAGCTAATACAATCTATTTGTGTTTCTTCTCTTTTTTTTTTTAAAGTAACTGCTACACTTGGTTATATAATCCCAAGTTTACAATTCTACGTTTGGTTAAACTAAAGAATAATAGTAGTAACCATCAGTAGCTTGATTTTCATTCCTTTTGTCCAATGGTCCTTGGAGATCTTAGCTTTTGTCTTCATGCTCATTATAATCATTCCCAAGAGCCTTATTGGAAATTGGAATGTTTCCTTATTTCCAGTAACCACTTTGATGGCTTCCAATGCAAAGTACACTTCCATATCTCCTTTTAGATCTGTTCAGTAAACTGTCACTATCACTTTGTCAACTGTTCAAAAAGCAACATTGATTCGTTGATAGCAAGGAGATGTGTTTCGTTGATAGCTTCATTCTTCATTCCGTTGATGGTGTTTCCCTCGTTTCGTTGATGGGTAAACTCCATACCGTTGACAGAGTAATCTTCATACCGTTGACATGTCTTCACTTAGGCAGAATTACAAGGCATAACATATTTACAATTAACCAACCTATTTTGCCTATCTAGTACATAGTCAACATGACTTAGAAAACCTATCTTAAAACATATAATAGAATGCCTATCATACTGTGAAGTATTGTACAATGCAATTGCTACAACACTCATTTCGTTGATGAGCTTCCTGTCAACGAAACACTGCTAAGCATGCTATTTCGTTGACAGCTACAAAATTGACTTTACACAAATTCTACTAAGTGTTTTATGCTTATCATCAAGAACAACATATTCCTAACAATCTCCCCCAATTTATGACTGATAGAATAACAGCCATAAATCAAGAGACTTGATGATAACAAAAACACTCAGATACATCATAAATTACAAAAGTAGAAAATGTATTAAGCTTCAAAACTTTATAGACAAAATATAAGACTTACCAGACTAATGCCCACAAGTGCTCCTTTAGTCTGAGCAAATGTTTCATCTGTGACTTCTTTGTGGCATAGTCTTCTTCCCTCTCTTGGAGTTGTTTTCCTCAATCTGGACCTGTAGTCTTCTGTAGAAGATTTTCTCCTCTTCATCTTGATCACCAAGCTTGGATTGCATCAGCTTTAGAGTTTGATTAAATGCCTTCTCCAGCTGGTCTTCCATTCTGAAGAATCTTCTGCAATTGTCCTTGTCCTTAAACTCCATCATCCAATAAGGTTGAAGATGGATTTTCTTTCCTGTTGAGGGAACTCTAAGTATCCTGGGAAGAGCCTCAGGCTTGTTCCAGCTAGCCTTTATCTGACAGATTTTGGAGACCACCTCAGACTTGGCTGTTTTGGTGAAACCAAAGTCCTTTTTCAAGCATCTAAACACTGAGAGTAGTGTTTGATAGTCTTCTCCTAAAATTCTGTAGAGAGGCCACACTTGTTCTCTACCCCCTTGAATATGAACACTAGTCTTTCAGGCAACTTTTGAGAAGCTGCAATTCCCCTTACTTCCACCAGGTTGTCTAAGTCAAGATGTAGACTGGATTCTTCCCTGATGTCAGCAATGTACATGCAGTCCTCTGGGTTTGAAGGGGGTTTTTGAGATTGTGGCTTTCTCACAAAAACAGGCTTTGCTTTGACAGGCCTCTTCTTTGTCTTCATTGGTTGGTCCTTTTCTAACAGGAACTTTGGAAAGTATGCCTCATCAAAATCAATTGGTTCCTCTTTTGGCATGATTGGTTGATCATGAAAATTGACAGGATGTGCAGGATCACAGGCCAACTTTCCCTCAAAAACTGGATTAGCAATTGTTGGAGGTGCAATAGGTATTGAAGAGTCTGATGCAGTACACTGAGAATCAGCACTCTCAAAGTCTATGTTTCTCCTAGCTCTCTCTTTGGGTTGCCTTGTGCTCTTCTTTGAACTCCTTTCCTCTCTAGTGCTTTCCTCTTGCTTCCTTTCTTCTTCATCTAGAGCTTGAGCTACTGCAAGAGCTTGCATAGCTGCTCTTTCTGATTCCTCAGCCTTGGCTTCAGCAAAGTTTGGATGACCAGCCCAAACACAGATTTGTTGTCCATTCCTGTAGACAATTGCCCTTTGCTTCCTTATCTCATAATCATTACTTTCCTTGCTTTTTGTGATGAGTAGACCAAGAAGCTTGTGCTCATCTGGATAAGGTGCAGGATAGAAATTCCTTGCTATGTTTTTGCCCTTTGGTTTAGCAGGGGACTTGGGAGATAGGCTTCTTTGAATTGTAGCTTGTTCCACATCCCTAATGCATGAAGTTTGTCCTTTTTCCTTCCTTGGTCCTTGAGTGACTCCATGTAGAAGGGGCTCTTGGTGATAGAAAGAATTTGTCTGTGGCTCCCATTCCGTTGATGCTAGTGCCATGGCATTCGTTGATGGCTGTTCCGTTGATGGATTTGAGTCCTTATCTTCAGTAATCTTCTTGAACTTTGCTTCTATGTTGGACCAATGTTCTTTGATTTGTTCTGCAAGTCTCATCCTCATAGAAGCTTCTTGTATAAGGTCAATACCATCCTTTTGCTGCTTGCCAAGCTCCCCCATTGCTAATGGCTCCTTTGGTAGGGAAATGGCTGGGACCATAACCTTGGTAATTTGAATGTCTAGCTCCTTAGATTTCTCCCCCTTTTTGTTATCATCAAAAGAGATGACTGGGAGTCCTTGAGCTGCCACTAGCTGGGCCAATAGTTGAGTTTGTTTCTCCTGTTCCTTTTGCATCTGTGATAGAGTGGCTTCCACCTTGTCCACTCTAGAAGAGAGAGTCTTCAAGGAGGACTCCACTTCAGGTTCTTTAGAGAAAAACCTGTTCATCCTGGACACAGTGAGAGGAGGAAGCTTTTCATCTAGCCTCCTATCATTAGCAGCCCTAAGGTTGCTGATTGAATCCTTGATCTCTGTAGCCTCAATCCTTGTCTGCAACATTTGTAGCCTTTGAATTTCCAGAGAATCCATTATGGCTTTGTAGAATTTCTTGTCCCTTGCTTCTGCAGACTCATGAGCTAGATATGCTTCTTTGTACTGCCTTGTGATAGCAGCATCCAAATTGCTTCTACCATGCATATCTTGAGAAAGCCAGTTTGGTGTAGGAGGCACCACAGAAGTCCCAGTCTGTGAAGTGGTGGCCACCTGTAGATTATCACCATAGCTGTCCTCATCATCAGAAAAATCAAAGTCTCCACTTGCTTCAGCTCCTGGAGGTAGATTGGTCAAGGCATCCTTTGCTCTTTGCATTGATGCAGTTGTGTGAATTAGTTGTAGTGACCTCTCTGCCTCCACATTGCCCTGTTGAGCCAAAATTTGATAGGCTGACACAGGATGAGTAAAGGTCTCAGGATCCAGGGAAATACTATCCAGAGTTTGCTGATAAACCTCTTGGAAAGTAAGTTCCCTTTCTCCCTCACTGACCTCCATTAACTCATTAGCAATGGCTGCTTCCATCCTTATTTCTCCTGTAGTCCCTTCTCTCTCTCCACTCTGTTCTTGCATCATGGGCTCCCCATGGCTCACACCTCTCACACCCTCACCTTCACCTTCTAAGGTGGAACTCTCAATCTCTCCTTTTGCCTGGCTGGAAGAAATAGCCAGCCTCTCACTCACATTCTCTCCTTTTGCCTGGCTGCAAGCCAGCCTCTCAGTTTCACTCCCTCTCAGTCCTAGAAGTGTCTCAACTACCACTAGATCATCTGCACTGGTTGTGGGAACAACTTGATTTTCAATTAAAGGTGCAGAGTGAACTATCAACGGAATGGTAGTTTGAACTGTCAACGGTATGGATACCGTTGATGGAGAAACACTTGTCAACGAAATAGACTGTTTCGTTGATGAAGTCAAGAAAGCACTTTGAGAATGAGAAATTACAGTAGAGTCTGTGGTGATTGATTTTAAAGATTGGTCCACAGATCCCCTTGCAACTTCAGGAAAAATTGGTTGATGGCCCAACAAATCACTTAACAAGTGATGGCCACCAGCTTCAGAGTGGGGCTTCTCCAAGATTAGAGTTGGAGAATCAGGAATAGATGTATGGATCATGTCCACATCTAAAGATTGAGTTGGTGAATTTGATGGAGATAATTCAAGATTGATGTTTAGAGAATGGGACTGTAACCCCAGAGTAATGATAGGGGTTACATCAAACTGAATTTGAGAAACTGGAAGTGTTGCTTCCAGTGTGTGTGCACCCTGTGTACCCTTGGACTTTTGCTTCACTCTCCTTTGGTATTGGGAAAATGTAGACTTTGGGCTTGAAGTGTCCCTTACCCTTTTGGACTGTGCTCTAGGAGGAGAGCTTGTTTCAATAATCACATCCTTTTGGGAGGATGCAATTAGACTTGTGTTTAAATCCATGTTACTCATTGTGCCTTGTTGGGAAGACACAATGGGGCTTGGCTGGTACACACTAACCTGTCCTTCCTTATCCTTGGGGTTTCTTTGATGTTCACCCCTTCCCTCACCTCTCACAACTCCAGACTCACTCCCCTTAGGTTGTGTGGTAGTTTTTACAACAGGTGCCTTTTGAGAAGCACCTGAGGTTGGCTTGGAGGATTTCTTTGATTTTGGTTTTGTTGCTAGGGCAGGAGCCTGTTGGGTCACAGCTACAGACTCCATAGCAACATTGGAAGATAAAACAGTAGAGGTGTTAGCTACACTAACAGGGATAGTAGTAGTTACCTCAATGATTGGCAGATACACCACTGGAACATCACCATTGTGGTTCAGCCTCAGTATGTCTGTCAATACTCTCTTTTCTTGCACAAAGCACTCGAACCTGGCATTAGGGTTAGAGATAACTAATGGTGCTGGACTAACATGGTTAGCCAACATCATCAGAAACCTAGCATAATAGATATTTTTCTTCCTATTTGCTTTGTCACCCAACTTAGCACCAATTTCATACATAAGTTGGGTGCTAAAGTTGTGATATCTATCATTTAGAAGCATGGTTAGGAGAATTAACATAGAGTTAGTTAATGCATCAAAATTACTAATCTTTCCAGAAAAGACCTTAATGAATGCATCAGCTAAATAACTGTATTCCCTAACCAAACCTCTCCTAATTATTCTACCCAGATTATCAGTAGGCAAAGAGTAGTTTATAGAATTTAACATGGTAGTTATTTCAGTGTTAGTAGGCAAAGCATCACAGTTATTATCAGGAATATGTAAACATGCTTGCAAAACATCAGAATTAACTATGTACTCATTACCTTGAAGAGTGAATTTTAGTGTGCAGTGTGTTCCATTATACTCACATGAGGTCCAAATTTCCTCGATTATCTCATTGTAGAGTGGTGTAGAGTGAAACATTGCATAGTTCAACTTGCAATTCTTCATGAAATCCATCATTTTGAAGAACAGTCTGTTCGGGTTTTCCTTGACAACAAAAGGGATGGAGTTGTTCTTCTCATAGATGAACCCTCCAGCAGACATAAGCTTAACTATAGGTGCCATTGTTGATTAAAGGAAAGCTTCGAACTGAATTGCTTGTTAGAGAGAAGAAGAGAGAAAAAGCCTTTGGAATTTTTGAGAACAGGTAAAAAGAAATAATAAAATTTCTTAAATACTCCCCCAAAAATTCTCAGAAAATGAATCCAATAATAAATGTTAATTACTGGATTGGCTTAAAAATATAACCGTTACTCTTAAAGTATTACCATGATTTATACTTACAGGGGTGTATGCATAGATCGTGGTAAAAGACGTGTCAAATTTCAACGGTTCAGATAAAAAGCGCTAAATCAACGAATCAGGATTGGGCGGTTAAAGTCCCGTCTTATTTCGTTGATAAAGCTGCGTTTCGTTGATATAAAAGAGCTATCAACGAAACACCCAGAAAACTGCTAAGACTGTCAACGAAATGGTGCATTCCGTTGGCATAGTAATTTTGACTTAGACAAAATTTTACCTTTTCCTGAGAAAATTCATTCACAGAAAAACATAGCAAATTTCTGGCTGCATTTTAACTTGCAAATATCTCAAAGATAATTAAGAGAAATTTAGCATACCTAGCTCACTTACTAATCTTGAGAATGTTGATTCATCAAGTGGCTTGGTAAAGATGTCTGCAAGTTGTTGTTCACTTGGAACAAAATGTAAATCCACAGTACCATTCATAACATGTTCTCTAATGAAATGGTACTTAATGTCAATGTGCTTGGTCCTTGAATGCTGCACTGGATTCTCAGTAATGGCAATGGCACTAGTGTTGTCACAGAAAATAGGAATTTTCTCAACTCTTAATCCATAATCAAGTAGTTGGTTTTTCATCCATAAAATCTGTGCACAACAACTTCCAGCTGCTATATACTCAGCCTCAGCTGTGGAGGTAGAAACTGAGTTTTGTTTCTTGCTGAACCATGACACAAGCTTGTTTCCTAGGAATTGACAGGTTCCAGTTGTACTTTTCCTGTCAATTTTACATCCTGCAAAGTCTGCATCTGAATAACCAATTAGTTCAAAACCAGATTCTCTAGGATACCAAATGCCAAGGTTTGGTGTTCCTTTGAGATATCTGAAAATTCTTTTAATAGCAACTAAATGGGATTCTCTAGGATCAGCCTGAAATCTAGCACATAGACATGTAGCAAACATAATATCAGGTCTACTAGCTGTTAAATATAAAAGTGAGCCTACCATGCCTCTGTAACTTGAAATGTCCACAGATTTTTCCTTAGTGTTCAATTCAAGTTTGGTGGCAGTAGGCATGGGAGTTTTGGCAGGAGAGCATTCCATTAGGTTAAACTTCTTTAATAAATCATGAATGTATTTTGTTTGACTAATGAAAATGCCTTCATTAACTTGCTTTACTTGAAGACCAAGAAAGTAAGTTAATTCTCCCATCATGCTCATTTCATACTTACTTTGCATAAGCTTGGCAAACTTTTGACAAAGTTTCACATCTGTAGACCCAAAGATTATATCATCTACATAAATTTGAACAAGTAAAGTAGAGCCATTTACAACCCTGTGAAAAAGAGTTTTATCTACAGTACCTCTAGTGAAATGATTCTCAAGGAGGAACTGTGAGAGAGTGTCATACCAGGCTCTAGGTGCTTGTTTCAAACCATAGAGTGCTTTGAGAAGGAAGTACACATAGTCTGGAAAATCATCATCTTCAAAACCAGGAGGTTGACTTACATACACCTCCTCTTCCAATTCCCCATTCAGAAAAGCACTCTTCACATCCATTTGATAGACCTTGAAATTGGCATGGGCTGCATAGGCTAGGAAAATCCTTATTGCTTCTAGTCTTGCAACAGGAGCAAAGGTTTCATCAAAATCAATTCCTTCTTCCTGTGAATAGCCTTTTGCAACCAATCTAGCTTTGTTCCTTGTGACTATGCCATTTTCATCCATCTTGTTTCTGAACACCCACTTTGTGCCTATAACACTCCTGTCATTAGGCCTGGGCACCAGCTTCCAAACATTGTTTCTCTCAAATTGGTTTAGCTCTTCTTGCATGGCTAAAACCCAATCTGGATCTAGAAGTGCATCCTCAACTTTCTTTGGCTCATCTTGAGACAGAAAGCTACTATATAGACATTCTTCTTGAGTTGCTCTTCTAGTTTGGACTTTTGAAGAGACATCACCTATAATAAGTTCAAAGGGATGATCTTTAGTCCATTTCCTTGAGGGAGGTAGATTTGCTCTTGAAGACGTAGCTTCATGATCATGATTGCCTTGATTGGATATTTGTCCTTGAGAAACTCCCCCTGAGTTTGTTGTCTCTAATTGATCACTTCTAGAAGCATTCCTATGGCTATCAACGGTATGACCGTTTTGGCTGTCAACGAAACGCTCATTCTGACTGTCAACGAATCCACCATCATGACTGTCAACGAAATGACCAGTTGGTCTGCTAGCAGCTATCCTTTTTAACCTTAATGCAGCAATTTCATCTTCACTGCTGCTTTCATCTGTGCTAGATACAACAACTTTAGGCTGTTTCTCAGTAGCCTTATCATGATTCACTTGTTCTCCTTCCTCATTCTCAAAAGAGAGACTTTCATGGAAACCTTCATCACAGAGACCTTGTATTTTGAGATCATCAAAAACAACATGTACAGATTCCATAACTATGTTGATTCTGAGATTATAGACTCTGTAAGCTTTCCCTGCTGCATATCCCACAAATATTGCTTCATCTGCCTTTGCTTCAAATTTCCCCAAATGCTCAGCTTGATTTCTCAGAACAAAGCACTTGCATCCAAAGACATGAAGAAAATCCAATAGTGGCTTCTTTCTTTTGAGTAACTGATAAGGGGTCATTCCTTTGGCCTGATTAATCAAAGAAATATTTTGAGTAAAGCAAGCTGTGTTAACTGCCTCAGCCCAAAAATATGTAGGTAACTTTGATTCATCTAGCATTGTCCTTGCAGCTTCAATAAGTGTTCTGTTTTTCCTTTCAACTACACCATTTTGCTGTGGTGTTCTTGCTGCTGAAAACTCATGCAAAATACCATTTTCTTCACAGAACACCTTCATGCTTGAATTCTTGAATTCTGTCCCATTGTCACTCCTAATCCTTCTTACTTTGAAATCAGGATGATTGCTTACCATCTTGATGTGATTGATAATGATTTCACTTGCCTCATTTTTAGAGTGCAAAAAGAAAGTCCATGTGAATCTAGAAAAATCATCAACAATCACAAGACAGTATTTCTTCTTTGAGATGGACATAACATTTACAGGGCCAAATAGGTCCATATGAAGCAATTCAAGCTGCTGGACAATTGATGACTCTGTCTTACTTTTGAATGATGCCTTCTTCTGTTTTCCCTTTTGACAGGCATCACACAAACCATCCTTGGAGAACTCCACCTGTGGAATTCCTCTAGCAAGATCTTTCCTCACCAAATCATTCATAACTTTGAAATTCAGATGGGATAACTTCTTGTGCCATAACCAACTTTCATCCTTGCTTGCCTTGCTGAAAAGACAAGTGATGGTGTCTGAACTTGTGCTACTAAAGTCAGCAATGTACACATTCCCCCTTCTTAATCCAGTCATTACCACATTGTTGTTTCCTCCTTTAGAAACAACACAGGCTTCTCTAGAAAAAGTAACTAAAAATCCTTTGTCACAAAGTTGGCTGATACTAAGCAAGTTGTGCTTAAGACCATCCACCAATGCAACCTCATCTATGATGACATTCTCTTTTGAAATCAAGCCATATCCCTTTGTGTAGCCTTTGCTGTCATCTCCAAAAGCAATACAAGGGCCAGCTCTTTCCTGAAACTCTGTGAGCAGGGTAGAATCACCAATCATGTGTCTTGAACAACCACTATCCAAGTACCAAAGATTCCTTTTGTCTCCCTGCACACAATAAAAACCAAATCAAGTCAATTTTGGTACCCAAGTTTCCTTGGGTCCTGTCTTGTTAGCCTTTGCATTCCCTTTTGTACCAATTTTCACTTTGGGCTCAGATTGATTCAAATCAATCGTTACCCTTGGTGTTGATTTCTGAGGGTTGCTCATATTTTCATTCATAGCATGCATAGTTGGAGGAACAATCATGTTATTCATGTTCCATGGCATTTGTGGCATGTTAAACATATTCATGTAAGGATTAGACACAAATGGCATACTAGCATATGGATTCTGAAATTGTGCATATGGAGCAAACATGTTAGACATAACAGGCATTGAAGGCATGGAACTGTTCATTGCAGGCTTGGGCATTCTCACATTAGCAGATTTCTTAACAGATTTGCAGTTAGTAGACAAATGACTAACACTTCCACAATTAACACATGTCTTTCTAGGAGCATATTTATCAGGTGTGTAATTGTTGTGTTTGTTAATTCCTACTTTGCCATTCCTGTTATTCTTTTTATTTCCCTTAGCCTCATTATGAACTTTCTCTACCTTGTCTTTCAATTGCTTGTTAGACAAGTGACCTACATTAGCTCTCTCAACAGGCTTCTCAATTTTCTTTGATTTACTAGACTCACCTTGAACAAAGTTCTTGGTGACAGGACCATACTTGTCATTAAGTCTAGTGAGTTTATTTTTTTCTTTGTCTGTCAACGAAACAGCCTGATCGGTTGATGGTTCATGTGTCAACGAAACATTGCATTCCGTTGACATATCAACCTTCAACAAATGATCATTGTTGTTTGTTGACTCTGTTTCTGATTCTAAGGTTTCACCAACATACCCTAGCTTCTCTTTGTTCCTTTTCCATGATTGCTCACAGAAGGATTCCACGCCTTGAACATTAATTATGTTGGCAGCAACATTCCTGGCATCCTTCCATTTTGCAATCACACCTTGTTCTATCTCAAGTTGTGTTTTAAGAATTTCTTCCCTTTTTAACACGTCCTCAAGTTCCTTCTTAGCATCCCTACTAACACATCTCATTTTCTCAAATTCAATGAGCTGTGCTTCTAACATTGCATTCCTATCACTTAAGAGCAGATTGGTCTCTTTTATTCTTGAATTCTCTTTAGTAAGTGATTTAAGAGTAACACGCAAATTATATAATACAGTAGACATTTCATTTACTGCATTGTCGCATTCCTCTTTAGAAAGCTCAGAAAGATTAGTAATTGTTACCTTGTTGCTTGAGGAACTTGCTTCCTGCTCATGATTGTCAGCCATAAGAGCCAAGTTGACATACTCAACATCATCATCAGAATCTTCACCATTACCAGCCCAATCATACTCCTGAGACATGAACGCCTTTTCTTTTTGTTTGAGAAGTTCAAAGTATTTCTTTTTATAATCAACAGGCTCAAATTTCCTGTTGCCCTTCTCAACCTTGGGCTTTCTGCAGTCTCCAGCAAAGTGACCAAGCATTCCACAATTGAAACATTTTGACTTAGACTTTTCAATCCAGTTTGTTTTGCTAGGTTGAAAGTCTCTTCTTGGTGGCCTTGCTTCTGAGTTTCTTTTGAACTTGAACTTAGAGAATTTTCTAGACAGAAAAGTAATGTGTTCATCAATCTCATCTAAGTCCTCCAAGTTGGTTGGTTCTGATTCTTCTTCTTCTGTCATCTTGTCTTTACCCTTGCTAACATCACTCCTACAACTAGATCGACTAGTTGTGGCCTTTGCAGCTTCTTTATTGTCATCTTCAAGTTGGTTCACTGATGCAATCAATGCAATAGATCCACCCTTCTTCTGTACCTTTTCAATTTCCTCATCTTGCTCCATTTCCAGCTCATAAGTCTTCAAGGTTCCATAAAGCCTTTCAAGAGTGTAGTCTTTGTACTCTTGAGTGTTTCTGAGAGAAACAGTCATAGGCTTCCATTCTTTTGGAAGAGCTCTAAGAAATTTAAGGTTTGAATCCTTGGTTTGATAGATCCTCCCATACAACTTTAATCCATTCAAAAGCTTTTGAAACCTACTAAACGTGTCATTTAGGGTTTCACCAGCTTTAAAATGAAAATGCTCATATTGTTGTATAAGGAGTTGCATTTTATTTTCCCTGACTTGCTCAGTTCCTTCACAGAGAGTTCTAACAGTATCCCATACTTCCTTAGAGGTTGTACAGTTGATAACATTGTCAAACATCTCTTGCTCCAAACCATTAAACAGAATGTTCATGGTCCTTTTGTCTTTATGAACTTCTGCAATATCTTCAACAGTCCATTCTGAGACAGTTTTTGGAATCTCTACATCAGGTGCATCATCTGGCAGTCCAACTCTAGAATCAAGCTTCATGGGAACGTGTGGACCTTTCTCAATGCAGTCTACATACCTCTCATCCATAGACATGAGATGTAAATGCATCTTTACTTTCCAGTGAAAGTAATTGTCTTTATCAAGAACTGGTATCTTCACACCTGCATCCTTCTTCACCATGGTTTCTGTTTTTGGTCTTGATCTTTAAACTTCTTGTATGTTAGAAGCTCGCTCTGATACCAATTGTTATTCCCAAATGACCTAACAGAATTGTAGAAGGGGGGGTTGAATACAATTCTTGATATTTTCTTGAAACTAAAACACTTTATAAAATAAAACTGAACTGAATAAATAAAAACACAAGATATAAATAATTCAGTTGGATTGTTTGATGATCCAACTGAAGTGTTTTTATTGCGGAAATAATCTGTGATACAAAAGTACACAGCTGCTCAGTTACAAGGTTGTAGAGAAGAATTGCTCTCAAAAATAGCTAATACAATCTATTTGTGTTTCTTCTTTTTTTTTTTTAAAGTAACTGCTACACTTGGTTATATAATCCCAAGTTTACAATTCTACGTTTGGTTAAACTAAAGAATAATAGTAGTAACCATCAGTAGCTTGCTTTTCATTCCTTTTGTCCAATGGTCCTTGGAGATCTTAGCTTTTGTCTTCATGCTCATTATAATCATTCCCAAGAGCCTTATTGGAAATTGGAATGTTTCCTTATTTCCAGTAACCACTTTGATGGCTTCCAATGCAAAGTACACTTCCATATCTCCTTTTAGATCTGTTCAGTAAACTGTCACTATCACTTTGTCAACTGTTCAAAAAGCAACATTGATTCGTTGATAGCAAGGAGATGTGTTTCGTTGATAGCTTCATTCTTCATTCCGTTGATGGTGTTTCCCTCGTTTCGTTGATGGGTAAACTCCATACCGTTGACAGAGTAATCTTCATACCGTTGACATGTCTTCACTTAGGCAGAATTACAAGGCATAACATATTTACAATTAACCAATCTATTTTGCCTATCTAGTACATAGTCAACATGACTTAGAAAACCTATCTTAAAACATATAATAGAATGCCTATCATACTGTGAAGTATTGTACAATGCAATTGCTACAACACTCATTTCGTTGATGAGCTTCCTGTCAACGAAACACTGCTAAGCATGCTATTTCGTTGACAGCTACAAAATTGACTTTACACAAATTCTACTAAGTGTTTTATGCTTATCATCAAGAACAACATATTCCTAACAAACCTTATGTTAGGATATCTCCTAGCCATATAAGCAAAAGATTTGTTTTCCATTTTGTCCAGTTCCTCCATGCTGTAAAACTCATCTTCCTCAGGCAAATCATAGATGACCTGGACCTCATCACCAGTGTCTTCAACTTCCAGTTCCTCAATCTTCACTTGACTGACTTTAAGAGAGTCCATTCTTTGACTTAGGTTGTCAGCAATAAGTGCACAGGAGGTATTAGCCACTAATCCTTGCTTTGCTTGAATAGATCTCTTTTGAAACAGCTCCAACTCATATGTCTTCAAAACACCATATAACACATCAAAACCAATCTTTGTTAGATCTCTTTCTTTAAGGGAAGAGATTCTTGGTTCCAAGTGATCTGGAAGAGTTAGTAAAAACTTCATATTGAGCTCTTCTGTTTCATAGTGTTTGTCATAGAGTTTGAGCTCGTTTATCAGCTTGTTGAATCTCTCAAACACTTCTGTGATTCCCTCTTTTGGCTGAGCCATGAAGGCTTCATATTGTGAAACAAGAATCTGCTTCTTGTTCTTTCTTACTTCAGTAGTTCCTTCACAGAGCACTTCTATAAGATCCCACATCTTCTTGGCACTAGTACAATGAGCAACAGTGCCATACATGTTGAAGTCCATAGATTCACAAATGATAAGTTGAAGATGTCCATCCAGGGCAACTTTTTCCTTTTCAGGATCAGTGTATTTTGAGGGATCTTTGGGCACATGTTTTGCTGGTACAATCTCAGTGCCACTGGTTGATTCACCAATCTCGATCATTGGAATGAAGGGACCATGCTTTAGAATATCTAAATACATGGGGTTAGAAGCTTTGATGAAAAGCAACATCTTCTTCTTCCATAAACTGTAGTGCTCCTTGTTAAAGGGAGGAATCTTGATACTGCTTAGTTTCTGTGAACTCATTCTTGATCTTTTCCTGTTTGTACGTTAACAGCCTTCGCTTTGATACCACTTGTTAGAAATGAATACCACTAGAAACTAGACAGAGGGGGGGTGAATGGATAGTTTGATATATTTTTCGATTCTTGAAAACTAAGTAAACAACTGTATGTGATTATGATATGTAATATGCAGAAAGTAAATAACTCACACAATCACTTTAATCTACTTTGTATAAGCAAATTAAATACTACAGCTTTCCAGGAAATTCACAATCGAATTTCTGGCTTCTAAACAAGAACAGTCTGAACTTGCTTGCTTACAGAGAAAAGAGCTTAGCAAATTACTATGTGTATCTCTCTTTTTGCTTACAGTTGTGTGTGCACGATATATATCTTCACCTATACAAACTAGGCACACACAATATTACACAGCTACCCCTTCTGAAGGTCCAACTTGTCCTGCCATAAGAAGTTCACTGTGTCAGGAAGGACCACCTGCTTTTCGGAGTCTTTCCCGTTTCTGTAGCTGCTTGTCTCTTATCTTTCTCTCCAAGTTTAGCTGTAGATTTGCCATCTGTTCTTTGGACCACCTTGCCAGAACAAATGCTTCAGTATTTGTCTCCTTTGATTCTTGGTTCTGTACCTTGATTTGTCTTGTTATAAACGGCTAAGTGTTGATATCGTGAACTCCACTTTATCCCTGACTTCGCGATCTCCCTTGTGAGGACTACGCGATATAGCCTTTGAAGACTTTGCGACATAGGTCATTTGATGACTATGCGACATAGGTCATTTGATGACTATGCGACATAGGTCATTTGATGACTATGCGACATAGGGCTTCTGAGGACTTCACGATCTAGGCTCTTTTGACTTTGCTGACTTCAACACTTCACGACATGTGTCTTGAGGACTTCTCGACATAGTACAAAATGGACTATGCGATATAGTACTTCACGACATGGATATTGGTGACTTCACGACATAGCTTTCTTTTGACTTTGCTATATAATGCCTTAGACAAATTCCTGCAACTTATTTCTTCATAGCCTTATTCAACTCTATCCTGCTGCATGAACACTTCTGAACTTCTACCAGGATAATTATTCAATGGCCTATATACAATCTAGATGCAAGAAACTTTACTAAGCTCATTATAAATTTGAGCATACATGATCAAGCAAATGTTCATGAGAACAAGACAAGTACATTTAGAGACCTATACTATATCCCAGTGATAGAAATCACTAGGTCATGTAATGTGACATAGTCACATGGTGTAGGCTTGTTAATAGTGGTATTCAGACATGTCTTGAGCCTAACATGTCTCACTCAAAGTTTCATCAGGTCTCGAGTCAAAGTGTTCATACTCCTGTGTCAGAATAGTCTTCTTGTTCTTCTTTATAGCACTTGTTCCTTGACATCTGACCTCTAAAGCATCCCAAATTTCTTTGGCAGTTTTGCAACCAATCACTCTGTTAGACATGACATAATCTAAAGCACTATGAAGAAGATGTCTAACCTTTGCATCCTTTGCAATTGATGAGATGTCTTCAGGAGTCAAATCTTTCTTTTCTTTTGGAACGCTCTTTTGTTCTTGACCAGCAACAACTGGAGACAGTTTTGTTGGAATATGAGGACCATCATTGATCCTATCAAGATATTCTTGATCCGTGACTTCCAGAAACATGGTCATCTTCACCTTCCATATTGGATATTCCACTGGTCTGAGAATTGGAACTCTAATCGTCTCATATCGACTTACAGAAGTTGGTTGAACCTTCTGAGCATTAGAACCTGCCTGGGTATTTTCAGCCATGATTATACTTGTGTTTGGATCAAAAACTGTATATATTTAACAGCCTTGGCTCTGATACCAATTGTTAGGCCGAATACACAATATATAATCAAATAGATGTATGAGAATAACAATAAGAACACTGTTTATGAATAATAAACTGAATGGAATTAAAAACTCCTCTATCAGTGATGTAAAATATCACAGAGAGCTGCTAGGTTACAAGAATGATAATTCACGTATTCGCTTCCCTTTTAGGTTTAACCTATCTGTGTTTATATAGTACACAGCTACGTACAATCTTCTAATTGATATTCCTATAAATCAGCTATACAATTTATATCAATTTAGAATTGCTTCTGTCTTCTGTTCCATTTCCTTAGCCATCTCGATATCTCTTTGCTTCTTTCCATCTTCAAAGAATATCGCTTCTAGAATCTTCATTAACTTTTACACCGACTGTTAAGCAAACTCTGACCATCAGACTTTAACAAACTCTGACTGGTCCTCCAGCTAAACTCTGATAGTTTCCTGGTACTTTAAACACTGATAAACAAACATCAGCAATTATATCTAACAATCTTTTTATTACAAAAATAGATAAATTCATGTCGAATTTATTCTAGATTTGTTTCAATTAGTTTGAGATTCAATCTTGTAATCAGTACTTCATTTGTAACATCTTTCAAGTTTAATATAAGTTATATTTAACTTGAATTATGTTTCATTTAATTCCGCCATAATTTGTTCTTAAATTGTTTTAATCTAAATAGAACAAATTCGATAAAACGGTATAGTTTGTATTCAACCCCCCTTCTACAAACTTATCAGGACCTAACAATTGGCATCAGAGCCTTTTGATTGATATACTAATCAAGATCCAATTGTTTTGAGATTTTTTTCTTATACTCTGAAATTTTTATTTTTTCAAAAATCTAAAAAGATGTCTACTACACAGAAAGTGGGTACAGTCAAAATCCCAATGTTCATCAAGGAGCATTATCCTATGTGGAAGAAGAAAATGCTCCTGTTTCTCAAAGTTGCTAATGTTAAATACATTGATGTGCTGAAGAATGGTCCCAAAGTCCCTATGATTATTAAGGGAGAACTAATAGAGAATGAGGTTGTTACTAGGGCTGCTAGGATGTACCCTAAGGATCCCATGGATTACACTCCTGATGAAAAAGAGCATGTTACCTTGGATGCCTGTCTACAGTTGATCCTTATTGATTGTCTTGATCCTATCATGCATAATCATGTCCTAAACTGTGATACTGCCAAACACATTTGGGAAACTATAGAGATAATCAATGAGGGGACAGAGGAAGTTAGAGAGAATAAGCTGGAAATTCTCACCTCTCAATATGAACATTTCAGATCAAACCCTGGTGAAGGTATCTCTGAGGTTTTTGAGAGATATAACAAATTAATCAATGATCTGAATCTCAATGGAAAGCACTACACTATCAAGGAAATTAACAAGAAGTTCCTACTTACACTTCCACCTCATTTGGAGCACAGAATATCTGCCATTAGAGAAGCAAGAGATCTGGGAGAGATTGCTTTGGAAAGACTTTATGGTGTTCTGAAGACCTATGAGCTGGAGCAGATTCAACAAAGGGAGCTATATGGAACTGGGAAGATAGTTAGTACTTCTACTGCATTGACTGCTGAAGTCCCACAGAAACTGGAAGTGAAGGTTGTTCAACCTTCCAGTTGTAACATGAATGTTATTGATGCTGAATATGGATTAACATCCATTGATCAATCTGGTGGTGACTTCTATTCTTTAGAGGAACTTGATCAGCTGGAGGATGGTGATTTGGTTTTGATAGTCAGGAAGTTTGGGAAGTTCAGATTCAAAAGGAATCCCAATCTTATGTTCAGGCCCAGATTTCAGAGAGGTGGATCGTCCTCTTCAAGTAGCACAAGGGGTGGCTACAAAACTGGAACTGTGGAAAGGAGCACAATCAGGTGCTACAATTGCAATGAGTTGGGTCACTTTGCTACTGAATGCAGAAAGCAAAAGCAAGTGACAAGGAACACATTTGATTCTAGCAAGAAGAACAAGATTGGGAAAGCCTATGTTGCTGAAGGAAAGAGTTGGGATGACACTGACAGTGATGAAGAAGCAGGTGAAATTGGAAACCTTGCTTTAATGGCTAAAGAGGCAAGCACTTCATCTTCATACATGTCAGAGGTAAAGTTCACTGATGCTGAAATGATCTATCATCTTAGTGGTACTATTTCTTGTGCACGCACTGAAAATGATAGAATAATTCTTTTGAACACAGCTCTTGAAAAGGAGATAAAAGAATTAAAACTTGTGCATGTTAATCAGAATGAACTTACTGAGAAAATAGCATTTCTTGAGAATAGGGTTAAATGTTATATTCAACTGGAAACCATTCTCAAGGAAAAGAATAGTGAGTTGAAGACTAAAGCTAATGCTTAGTTCAACTCTTGTAAGACTGCTAAAGAAATTATCAATAAACAAAGCATTGGTCAGACTGTAGGAATATGGTATGACTATAATGAGTCTATTGGTAAATTAAGCATAAATACCCCTAATAGAGTCAGTCCTGAAGAAAGGGGTATTCCTGATGTGCTTAAGGGTATTGATAAACTTTTCTTTAGAGAGTCCCAAGCAGATACTCTGAATGAATACTCTATCATCATTGCAGAGGAAATACGTGAAGAAGATCTTGCTTTTGAAGTTGAACAGTCCAACAAGTGTATATCTGATATTCCAGTCAAAGTTGTTACAACTAAAAAGACTAAATCAGATATCCATAAGTTGGATCAAAACAACTTTAGTACTAACATGCCTGCTGTTAATTCTTCTCATAAAGCATGTCGTGTGATTAATTGCATGTCTTGTGCTTTCAATGTTACGCATGCTTATTTTAATAGTAAGCATGTATCTAGTGATAAGACTGCTCCACGTCAACATGCTAATAATAAGAAGCATGTTAAAGCTAAGACTACTAGTCCTCCTAAGACTAGAGTGGATTCATTTATCCCTAAGCCTACTCAGAAATGTGTTAAGGCTGGCTATAAATGGAAACGCTCTTTTGTGAAAGAGGTTGAAATAGTTTTAGTTAAAAATGTTGTTTTGTCTGACAAAGGCAAGTTCTTTAAGTATGCCGGACCCAATCAAGTTTGGGTTCCGAGGAAGGACTAATCAATTTGATATTGCAGGGAGTTAAACAGGTAAACCGTGTTATGTGGATTCTTGACAGTGGTTGTTCAAGGCATATGACCGGAGATAGAGCCCTGCTATCAGATTTGGTTGAGAAAGCTGGCCCAGTAGTTACCTTTGGAGATAACAGCAAGGGTATTACGAAAGGATATGGTTGTTTGAAGTTTGGAAATGTTATCATTGAAGATGTATCATTTGTGGAAGGTCAGATTCTTCACAAGAAGAATGGAAAGCCTGCTCTTCAAGGAGTAAGGAAAGGTGACTTGTTCATAGCTGATCTGCACTTTGGATCCAAAGATGAAGTTAATTTTTTTTATGCTAAAGCTTCGTCAGATGATAGTTGGCTATGGCACAAGAAGATGTCTCACCTTAACTTCAAAACCATGAACTCTTTAGTCAAGAGGGAATTGGTTAGAGGTTTGCCTCAGATGGAATTTACACAGGAAGGACTGTGTGAGGCATGTCAGAAAGGAAAGTCAAAGAAAGCTTCTCACAAGGGCACTAACACATCATCAATAACTGAACCACTTCAGCTACTGCACATGGATTTGTTTGGTCCAGTTAATGTGATGTCCATGTCAAAGAAACAATATGCACTTGTGATTGTTGATGACTTTTCTAAATATACATGGGTTTTATTCCTACATTCCAAGGATGAGACCCCACACCTGGTGATTGACCATATAAAGTTGATTGAGCTGGATTCTAGATTCCCTGTTAGAGCCATAAGGTCAGATAATGGAACTGAATTCAAAAATGCAGTCCTAAATGACTGTTGTGCTGATGAAGGAATAACAAGACAGTATTCTGCCCCTAGAACTCCTCAACAAAATGGAGTAGGGGAAAGAAAGAATCGTACATTGATTGAAGCTGCCAGGACTATGTTAAGTGAGTCTAAACTTCCAATGTACTTTTGGGCTGAAGCAGCAAATACATCTTGTTATACTCAGAATCGAACTTTAATCAACAAGGACTTAATGAAGACTCCTTATGAGATCATGAACAACAAGAAACCAACTGTCAAGTACTTTCATGTATTTGGAGCAAAATGCTTTGTGTTTAAAGATGACAATGTTAAACGTGGCAAGTTTGAGGCCAAGGCACAAGAAGCTATTTTTGTTGGTTATTCCAGAAGATCTTACCTGGTCTACTTGGAAGGCAGTCACACAGTAAAGGAAAGTGTCAATGTTACTTTTGATGACACTAAGCTCCCTAGTATCCAAAAAGAAGACACATCTGAAAAGCTGAAGTTTGATAACTTGCCAGACTCAGAATCAGATGATGTAGCCCCACCTGAAGTTATTGCTGGTAATGATAATAACAATGATGATAATGATCATGGTGGTGGTGGTGGAAACACTGGTAACAATGGAGATACCACTAACACTGGAGAAGAATCATCAAGGCAATCAAGCAACAACTCGGGGGGAGCAAATGAAGGATCATCTAGTCACTCACAACATCAAAGTAAATTTCAAGGCGAATCATCAAGATCAAATCTTCTAAGACAGACTGTATGGAATAGAGCTCATCCTTTTGAGCTGATCATTGGTGATCCAGATGTTGGAGTTAAAACTAGAAGTGCAACTCAGAATGAATGTCATTATTCAGCATTTCTATCTGAAATGGAGCCAAAGAAAACTGAGGAAGCACTGACTGATCCAGATTGGGTGATTGCTATGCAAGATGAACTCAATCAGTTTGAACAACAGCAAGTCTGGAAACTGGTACCCAGGCCAAAGAACAAGAAAGTAGTTGGTACTAGATGGGTATACATAAACAAGCTAGATGAGGATGGCATTGTTACAAGGAACAAGGCAAGACTGGTTGCACAAGGGTATTCACAAGCTAAAGGCATTGATTATGATGAAACCTATGTACCAGTGGCTAGACTTGAGGCCATCAGGATGTTCTTAGCATTTGCAGCTTACTCCAATTTTAAAGTCTATCAAATGGATGTTAAGAGTGCATTCCTGAATGGTGAGCTTGATGAAGAAGTGTATGTGGAACAGCCCCCTGGCTTTGAAAATCAGGAGCTGCTGGACTTTGTGTGCTTTCTCTTCAAGGTTATCTATGGTCTCAAACAAGCCCCAAGAAAATGGTATGACACTCTCTCTGGTTTTCTTTTAGAAAATGGTTTTGTTAGAGGTATCATAGACAAAACTCTTTTTTCAAAGAAACACAAAAGTGATATGATATTAGTCCAAGTCTATGTGGATGACATCATATTTGGGTCTACTAATGATGATCTCTGTAAGAGATTTGCTAAGCTAATGCAGAGTAAGTTCGAAATGAGTATGATGGGTGAGCTGAAGTTCTTTCTTAGATTGCAAGTAAGTCAAAGGTCAAATGGTATATTTATTTGTCAATCCAAGTATCTCAAAGAACTCCTCAAAAAGTATCACATGGAGGATTCAGCATCAGCAAGAACTCCATCTTCAACAGCAATCAAACTTGGAGCTTCTGACAATTCTATCAAGGTAGATGTTACAAGCTACAGATGTATGATTGGCTCCTTACTCTATCTTACTGTAAGTAGACCAGATATTATGTATGATACATGCTTGTGTGCAAGGTTCCAAGCGGACCCTAGAGATTTACATCTTGTTGCTGTTAAAAGAATCTTGAGATATCTTAAGGGTACACCTAATTTAGGTATCTGGTACCCTAAAGATTCTGGTTTTAACCTTGTTGGATATACAGATTCTGATTCTGCAGGTAGTGTTGTGGATAGAAAGAGTACCTCTGGGAGTTGTCAATTCCTAGGAGGTAGATTGATTTCCTGGTATAGCAAGAAACAGCAAACAGTTTCCAATTCAACAGCAGAAGCTGAATATATTGCTGCTGGAAGCTGTTGTGCTCAGATCCTATGGATAAGGAATCAATTGAAGGACTATGGCTTTGCATTAGACAAAATTCCTATCTTATGTGATAATACAAGTGCCATAGCAATCTCCAACAATCCTGTTCAACACTCGAGAATGAAGCACATTGATATCAGGTATCACTTTATCAGAGAGCATGTTATGAATGGAACTGTGGAGTTACACTTTGTACCCACAGAAGAACAGACTGCATATATTTTCACTAAATCTGTTGACGAATCCACATTTACCAGGTTAGTTGGTAAATTGGGTATGTTGAACAGTCTTAGTGATTGACAATGTCTCTGGTAGGTTTGTTCTTATCTAAATCATTTTCTCTTGTTGATATTAGATGTTAAATATTGCCAATCTATGTTTATTGTGTAAAACTTGTTAATTTAAATATTCTGAATAATTTATTTTCTTTAAAAATATTTTTCTCATATTTTTTAAGTGGAGAAATGTATTTTTATTGAAAATTTATTTATTTAGAATCATTTAAGTTATTTTCAGATTGTAAATATTGTTGTTTGAATATTTCTGCAAGTTTATATTATTTTTATGCAATTCTATATTATTCTGCATATTTTTCTAGGATTTATGGAATTTTCTGTGAATTTTTCTAGACTTTTATAAATATTTCATGCATTTCTATAAGTTTTATGCATTTTTCTGTATTTATTTTAATTAATTCTGCTAGTTTTTGTTAACAGGTCTGTTATTATTTGCTTTTGAACTAGCATGACTATCGGAATGACTATCTTAAATAGTCATTCCAGTAGTCATTCCAGGTCTATTAGAATTTTAGTTTAAAATAGAATAGTTTTTGTTTGTTTGTTTGTTTTTATTTCAGTATATATATTTTGTACTGGAATGACTATCGGTATGACTATCCCATAGTCATCCCGATAGTCATTCCAATAGAATGCTAAGAGTTTTATTTGTTAAGTTATCTTTATAGTCTTCTCAGTTTTATACTGGAATGACTATCGGTATGACTACCTGGTAGTCATTCCAGCTGTAATGACTTTGCCTATAAATAGCTTCCGTACTTAGAAGTTTTTCTTTTTCTTAAAAAGTTCTTGTTTTTACAAAACTTCTCTAATCTCTTGTTTGCTTCTTTATTCTCTAAAATAACGAGGTTCTGTCAATTTTTCTGTGCGCATTATTTTTATTTGGATCAACATATTTTGATTTAATTAATTTCTGATCTAGTTTTTATTTTTAGAATTTATTCCCGAAATTGAAATTAATCTAAAATTAACTCTATTAATTTGTGTTAAAAATGGCCCAGCAATTTGAGATTGTTCTTACTAATTACCATGGCTATTTTGATCCCCTGAAATGTTCACTTGAACATTTTAGGCCTTGGATCTCCTTTCTTAATCAACATTCTTGTGTTAATTATGCTATATGTTCAAATGTTGACCTAAAAGTTGATCCTTTATATTTACTTTGTTCTATTGATGTTGTCTCTGATGATTTCTCAACTATCTCATTCAATATTCAGGACACACAGTACATTATTACTGAGGAAACATTTTGTAATGCCTTGCAGTTTCCTCGGGATAATTTTGACAGACTCCCCACTGAAAAAGAATTAACTAGGTGTTTCATCAGTATTCACTATCAAGGTCCCCTAAATATGGCTAAAATGATCAAGGGGGATCTTGTGTGTGAATGGGATCTATTTTTTGATACTTTGGCTAAGGTCTTTGGCAATTGCACGAAAAATAACTTTCAGAATATTCCTTATTGTTAGATCAGGATTCAATGATCGTCAGGATCTAGACTTCAACTGATCAGGATTGCTGACATCATCAGGATTGCAGGGTCGTCAGGATCAGAATGAATATCAGGACTGGGATCAGGATTGATCATCAGGACTGGAAGCTGATTAGGATTCCTGCTTCGAGTTATATTTGGAGTCTAGTTAAATAAGGAAGATTATTCTGTCGGTTCCTGGTTTGTAGTAATGTAGCTATCGATTAAGGATAGGTTTCAATCTTTGTAATTGATTAGGACTTATCATTGATAGAGAAGCTGTGTAGTATATAAACACAGTTTTAGGTTTCGATTTATGTGAGACGTAGAGGGTGAACATAATCGATAACACACTCGAGTATTTTTTTAATCTAGAAGCTCTAAAGAACATCAGAATTTCTTGAGAGAGTTTTTGTAATCTAGCAGCTCTCAAGAACACAGAATTTCTTGAGAGAGTTTGTAACAGTTTTATATCAGATTTAATAAAGTTGTTATCATTCTTTCATATTTGTGATTCATATCTTATTAAGTCGAGAATCTTATACAATTGTATTCAACCCCCCTTCTACAATTGTTTATTACTGGGCAACAATTGGTATCAGAGCAAACTGATTTAAATTTGAATCAGATACGATCTAAGATGTCGACAACAAAGTATGAAAGCATGAAAATTCCCATCCTGAAGAAATCAGCATATCCAACATGGAAGGTAAAGATGTTAATGTACCTGGAGGCTAGGGATCCTGACTATCTGGACAGAATTCGTGATGGACCATATATTCCTACAAGGATTGTAGAACGAACAGACACTGTACCTGAACATTATGTGGTCAAGGCCAAGAGTGACTGGACTCCAGAAGAAAAAGCTCATGTACTCAGAGAACCAATAAAGAACATCCTGCACAGTAGTCTTGATGCTGTCATGTCCAACAGAGTGATTGCATGCAAGTCTGCTAAAGAAATCTGGGATACCTTGGAAACTCAGTGCCATGGATCTGCATCTGTCAAGAAGAACAGAAGGGCTCTTTTGATTTAAGAATATGAACAATTCGATGCTAGACCTGATGAGAGCCTAACTGATTTATATGATAGATTTATGACACTTCTAAATAGTTTATCTTTAGTTGACAAGGAGTATGAAACTGAAGATTCAAACACCAAGTTTCTAAGAGCTTTACCTGAAGAATGGGATACTCAGACCTCGATCATTAGACATCAGTATGATCTCAACACTGTGTCTCTTGATGAAGTCTGTGGAATGTTAAGAACTCAGGATCTTGAAGTTCAACAGAGAAAGAATAAGAAAAGAAGCAAGGCAAAATCTATTGCTTTGAAAACAGAGGCTAAATCAAAAGGAAAAGCTGTGGAGGTCTCTAAAAGGAAATCAAGAATAGATGAGTCAAATCCTGATGACTCTTCATCAGATACTGATGGCAATCCTGATGCCAATACTGATGATGACTCTTCTGATTCAGACATTGAAGAGATGGTTGCTATGATAGTCAGAAGCTTCAAAAAGATGAAGTTCAGGAAGGCTAGAAGACAAGGCAACTTCCAGAAAAGGACCTTCAATACAAACAAAGACAAGAATATCAAAAAGGGCAGCAAGAGTAGCAAATTTGACAAGTCAAAGGTTAGATGCTACAAGTGTAATGGTATTGGTCACTTTGCTAGTGAGTGCAAGAAGACAAAGGCACTCATTACATCAAGCAAGGATTGGATGGACTCTTCCTCAGAATCTGATACTGAGGTGGTCAACTATGCACTAATGGCCAATACTGATGATACTGCTATTCCTGATGATAAGGTACTTAATACTGTCTTTGATTTTGATACTAATAATGCTTCTGAGTTAAGACGTTTTCTAAAGTCATTGCATATTAGCTTTAGAAGTCAAACTGCTGAGAATACTAGGATCTTATCTGAGATGTCTGAACTTAGGAAAAGGAATGAGCATTTAGAAGCTGAATTTTCTCTTATGCAAAAAGTACAGATAGAATGTAATAATGCTAAACACATGTATTTAGAGATGAAACTTAAATGTACTGCTCTTGAAAAGGAACTTGAGCATGCTAATGAGAAAATCAGAACCTGGACAGATTCTGGTAGAAAATTTCATGAGATTAATACCTCTAAGAATTGGAAAGAGTGTCTAGGGTATAAGTCAGATGAGAATAAGAAACTTAAGGAGAAAATTGTTATTGATGAGACAGTTAGTCCAAAAACCTATAGACATGTTATAGACAAAACCAAATCTAAGATTACTCCTGTTAATTTTGTTTTTGGTAAAGATTCCAATTCAACTTTTGAAAAGGGATCTACTTGTGTTCAAAATATTAAAGTTATTAAGTCTAAACCTGTCTTGAGTAAAGTCACTAAGAATGTAGGTTTACTGTCTCAGAAACAACTTAAGGATAAAATCTGTGAGGTTACAGATAGGAAAAAGGAAGCTACTGTTAAGAGAAACAGGAATGGTAAAATTGGGATCAATAAAGAGAATGGTTATAAGTATATCCCAAATGCACCTAGGAAATGTTGTTTTAACTGTGGCAACTCTAATCATCTTGCTATTGATTGTAAAAAGAGTTTAAAGAAAAGTACTGAAGTTCTTATTTCTGATATTAAGAGTAGATCAGTATTTTATAAACCACAGAAGTCCTGTTTTCATTGTGGTAGTATATGGCATTCTATTTATACTTGTAAAGATTATCATGATTTGTACTATAACTTTTATGATCCATTGCCTAAGTTTGATCATAGTACAAAGTCTGGTAGAATTGATAATGTCATAGTGAAGCATGTTGTTGTTAATACTGAAACTGACAAAGCAAATCCTGATGGAGTGAATCCTGTCAGGACTGCTAAAGTCTTAAAGTCTTCTGCTGCTAAAATTAATAAATTGCATGGAAAAGGAACCCAACAAGTATGAGTTCCTAAATGTTCTAACTAGTGTGTTTCTATTCTGATTGCAGGGAAAAAGGAAAAATGTGTTAGTCATGGATAATGGATGTTTTGTGCACATGACTGGAAACAAAGCCCTGTTATCAGAATATGAGGAAAAAGCTGGCCCAACTGTGTCTTATGGAGATGGCAACATTGGACAAACTTTGGGATATGGCAATATAATCATTGGAAATGTCATCATTGAAGAAGTAGCTCTAGTGAAAGGACTAAAACACAACCTGTTGAGTATTAGTCAAATCACTGACAGAGGTTATCATGTCAACTTCTATTCCACTCATTGTGAAGTAGTCAGCAAAGAAACATGAAAGATTGTATTGACTGGCTACAGGCATGGTAACATTTATGAAGCCAACACTCTCTCAAATACTGATGACTCCCCTACATGTCTCATCAGTAAAGCATTAGTAGATGAAAGTTGGAATTGGCACAAGAAGCTTTCTCATCTCAACTTCAGCAATATCAATGAGTTGGTTAAGAAAGATTTAGTGAGAGGATTACCTAAAATTTTATATACTCCTGATGGACTCTGTGATGCATGTCAAAAAGCTAAACAGAGAAGGACATCATTCCAGAGTAAATCAGAATCCTCTATTGAAGAACCATATCACATGCTGCATCTTGATCTATTTGGACCAGTCAACATTATGTCCATCAGTAAGAAAAGGTACATACTTGTAATTGTTGATGAATATTCTAGATTCACCTGGGTGTACTTTATGCACAGAAAAGATGAAACTCCTGAAATACTGTTGGATCATATGAGAATGATTGAGACAACCACAAAGTACAAAGTCAAGATACTGATGAGTGATAATGGTACTGAATTCAAGAATTCAAAGATGGAAGAGTTCTGCAAATACAAAGGAATTATTCAACAATTCTCTGCTCCAGGCACACCTCAGCAAAATGGAGTATTTGAAAGAAAAAATAGAACTCTTATTGAAGCTGGCAGAACTATGTTGGAAGAAGCTAAATTACCTACATATTTCTGGGCAGAAGCAGTCAACACATCATGCTATACTCAAAATCTCACATTGATAAACAAACATGGTGTTACTCTTTATCAATCACTCAAGGAGAAGAACCCAAGTTTGAAGCATCTGCATGTGTTTGGCTGTAAATGTTTTGTTCTCAGAACTCATCCTGAACAGCTAGGAAAGTTTGAAACAAAGGCTAATGAAGGAATTTTCATAGGCTATCCTGCATCAAGAGCCTTTAGAGTTTTTAACTTGAGAACAAGGACTGTCATGGAGTCAATACATGTATCTTTTGATGATAAAAAGATAATTGGATTGAATGAAGACTCACATGATAGACTGATTTTTGAAAATGAAGCTACCAAGGAACCTGAAGAAAATGAATCAGATCTTGTCAGTTCATCAGATCCTGATGAGTCACCAAATCGTGACGACACATCAAATTCTGATGACACTTCAAATGTTAATTCTGATAATGAAAACAATAGTAATACAACTAGTAGTGCAAATGTTGAGGGGGAGCAACAACATTCTACTACAAGTTCAGAGTCAACTCAATCATCAGGACATAATTCTTCAGATACTGATTCAAGTGACAATCCTGATAGTTCATCAGGAGGAGAAAGTAATATTTCAGGGGGAGCTTCATCTGAAGAAAATTCTTCAAATCAAGATAACACCAATCCAGGGGGAGCATCTACATCAAGGAATGACTTACCATCAGCAAGGAAATGGACTGCAAGTCATACTCCTGATTTTATAATTGGAGATCCTGATGTAGGTGTTCAGACAAGAAGTGCAACTCAAAATGAATGTCTATATAATAACTTTTTGTCAAAGGAGGAACCAAAGAAAGTTGAAGATGCACTCAAAGATGCTGATTGAGTTACTGCAATGCAAGAAGAATTGAATGAATTTGAAAGGAATGAAGTCTGGAAACTGGTACCAAGACCAAAGAACAGGTCAATTATTGGTACAAAATGGATTTTCAAGAATAAGACTGATTCAGATGGTGTAATTATCAGAAACAAATCAAGACTAGTTGCAAAGGGGTATTCTCAACAAGAAGGAATTGACTATGATGAAACTTTTGCTCCTGTTGCAAGACTAGAAGCCATCAGGATCTTTCTGGCTTATGCAGCTCATAAGAAATTCAAAGTTTTCCAGATGGATGTGAAAAGTGCTTTCTTAAATGGTGAACTAGAGGAAGAAGTATATGTTGAACAACCTCCTGGTTTCATTGATCCAAAATATCCAAATCATGTTTACAGATTGGATAAGGCACTTTATGGACTAAAGCAAGCTCCAAGAGCATGGTATGAAACCTTAGCTCAATTGTTACTGGAAAGTGGATTCAAAAGAGGTACTATTGATAAAACTCTATTCTATTTGAATCATGGTAAGGATTTGCTTTTAGTTCAGATTTATGTGGATGATATCATTTTTGGGTCAACAAACAATAAGCTGTGTGAAAAGTTTTCCAAGCTTATGCAGTCAAGATATCAAATGAGCATGATGGGAGAAATGAGTTATTTTCTCGGTCTTCAAGTTAAACAGACTGATGATGGCATTTTTATCAATCAGTCAAAATACACAAAGAATTTGTTGAAAAGGTTTAAAATGGAAGATTGTGCTACTGCAAGTACTCCCATTGCTACAGCTACCAAACTTGATCCTGATCAAGGTACTGAGGTAGATGTAACTCACTACAGAGGAATGATTGGCTCTTTATTGTATCTCACTGCAAGTAGACCAGATATCATGTTTGCAACCTGTCTGTGTGCAAGATTTCAAGCAAAACCTAGGGAACCTCATCTGATTGTCGTTAAAAGAATTTTCAGATATCTCAAAGGCACTTCTTCACTTGGCCTTTGGTATGCAAGGGAATCGGATTTTGGTTTGTGTGGTTATTCAGATGCTGATTTTGCAGGATGCAAAATAGACAGGAAAAGTACTTCAGGAAGCTGTCATTTTTTGGGTGGTAGACTAGTTTCATGGTTTAGCAAAAAGCAAAAGTCTATCTATGCTTCAACAGCAAAAGCTGAGTACATTGCTGCAGGAAGCTGTTGTGCTCAGATAATGTGGATGAGAAATCAGTTGTTAGATTATGGCCTGTCATACTCAAAAATCCCTATTTATTGTGATAACCAAAGTGCTATTGCAATGACAGGAAATCCAGTTCAGCATTCTCTTACTAAACACATCAGTATTAGATATCATTTCATAAGAGAACAGGTTCTGGAAGTAACAATTGAACTTCATTTTGTTCCTACTGATCAACAACTAGCTGATATATTCACCAAGCCACTGCCTGAAGCTACATTCAATAAGTTGGTGAATGAACTTGGAATGATGAACTTTGAGAATTTCTGAGAAAAGCTACAGAGAAGAAATCCTGATGACTATCAAATCCTGATGGTCATTCAGAAAGGTATGTATTTTTGATCAAATCCTGATAGGACAAAATCCTGATAGGACAAAATCCTGACAGGAAGTCAACTGGTCAATCCTGATGTACATGTCAGTATTTCATTGCTTAATTTGTGCCTGATTTTTCGTCAGTTTCTGATGAGAAACGTTTGAGTTTTGAACAACTGTATGCGCGCGTGTGTCACACTGATAGATATATACATATAGATACACATAAAAAGCGGTGCAGTTATGTTTAAGTATGCACGTAATTAGTCCACTAATCATTTTTGCACAAATCATAAGTTGCCACCTGTCATTGAGAGTAATATTTTGTTTTCACAAAAGACATTTGATTTGCTAAATTTCTAATTACTCTCTCTTCATCAGTTTTTCATCTTATTTCTCTCTCTGTGTTCAAGAACCCTAATTTCTAAATCTCAATTCTCAAGTTTTTGATACTGTTTTAATGGCGTCTTCATCATTCATAAACAAATAGACTGTGGTTAGTGGTGTTACGTTTGCTACTAATAATTTTGTAGCTATTCTAGACCATCAGGAATTACCCAATGAGTTTCACATAATTCAGGATTTTCTAACTTCAAGCCCATTGAAGTTTGCTTTAACAGAACCTGCATGTGTTTCTTTTAAGTCAGTTATGCAGGTGTGGAACTCAGTTACTTTTGACAAAGGGCATTCTGACTCAATCTTGATGAGTTTTGAATATGATGGGATTACTCACTATGTGACTCCTGCAATTGTGGAGGATGCACTTCATTTACCTGTTCTTGGTGATGTTGTTCCTGATAATGTTTCAGACTCTACTCTCTTTGAGTTTGTTACAAAGTTGGGCTACAATGGTGAAGTAAAGAGATATGGAAATCTTTTCAGGACGAAGCTTAAGAAGGAATGGAATTTTTTCTTTGATACAATCAGTCGCTGTTTCCTGAACAAGACATCAAATTTTGATGGTCTTCCATCAGGATCTCTCAAAATTGGGTACTCTCTTATCCATTCTACAGTGTTTGATTATGAATCTTTTATCTTAAAAGCTTTAAGTGATAGGAAATCAGATAAGTTAGGTTCTGTCTGTTTAATTAGATTTTTACAGTTGATATTTAATCACTTATGTCATAATGTTGTTTTTTAGAATGATGTAGTTCTACCAATCTGTAGAATTACTGAGAATAATATTAAGTCCTTAGTCAACAGTGATAAGGCAAATGGTTTTATTGGTAATGCTTTTATTCCTGATGAGGTTAGGTTTTTCTTACACCAGAAAATGCCTACTTGTTATGGATTACTTTCTCATGCTATGGGGCAAGGCAAATCACACATTGTTCCTGACCTCAGCATACCACCTAAACAGTCCAAACAGTCAACAGCCACCTCTAATGTCTCTCAAAAGACTTTAGTTGTAAAAGCAAAGAAATCAGCTAGAACTGATGTGTCTGGAAGGCAATCAGGTTCAAAGGATTTTTCCTCTACACCACTCACTAAAAAGAAGATACAAGGGGGTGTACAAGGGGTCCTGGTGAAGAAAGCTGCTAAGGGTGTTGAGGCTGTTTCTGTTAAAAGGAAGTTAGTGCTCAGGGATGAGACTGATTCAGAGGATGATTAACCTATATCCTCTATAATGAATGTGAATAAGGAAGTTGCTGATACTGCTATTGAAGCTGTGGTACCATCATCAAAGCCACAGAAGAAAAGGACATTATCGAAAAGCAGGTATCATATTCCTTTGAAGGTTCAAATGAAGGATACCAATATTCAGACATCAAATCCTGATGAGTCATCTACTCCTGATGCTCTAGCAAATCCTGATGTTGGTATTCCTGATGCAAAAACGAAAGTTGTCTCTATCTCAGACTCTCCAGCAAAGGCTTCTCCATCTGCAAAGATTGTTGAAATTTCATGGGAGAAGGTTGCTGAGACTGCTTCAAAGCTTGGATTTTCCCATCCATTAGAGAAGAAAAGGAAAGCAGCAGAGATAGTTTTCAAGAGACAAAAGAAGCTGAAAGGATCAAGCCCACAAGAACCTGGATCTCAAAGTGATTCAGCAGCTCAAACTAAAGATCCTGCCACACAAGAACCACTCAATCAAAGTTTGGGTGAAGGCTTAGCTATTGGAATGGTCCCACAAGAACCATTTTCTCAAAGGGAGAGTGAAGACATCAACATTCCAGCCACACAAGAACCATCTTGTCAAAGTGAAGATGCAGGCAAAGCTACAGCTTCTAGTGAAAGATTGGTCAAGGACACTGTCAATGAGGGAAGCACACAAGAACCTCCAACTCAAAGTGTTGAAGCAGCTTCAGAACCTCATGCTACACAAGAACCATTGGTAACAGATACTGATGCAAGCTTATCAAATCCTGACGGTGTTCATCCTGATGCTAGTGGTGCTCCTGATGCTGAGCCAATTTTGATTCAACCACTACGATCAAGACCAATGGACCATCCTATCACAGATTCACAGGATAAACTGAAAGGTATAGCAATTCCTGATCCTCATGTTACTCATGATGATGATGATTCTGATGATAGTGATGATGATAATAATGACGAGAAGGAACAGCTTGCCAGAGTTCTAAAGTCTAGTCTTGGAACTAATTATGGTTCGTCAAGCACTTTCATGACTGGCAAGGATTCTACTGGAAAAGATCTCAGACAAGATTTTTCTATTCCTTATAAAATCAATACTGCAGAAAAGATGAGAAGGCATCAATGGGAAAATGAATGGTATAGGTCTGATGAATCTGTCAGCTATCCATATGCCTTGGATCATGCGTATGATGCAGTGAAGATGATAGAGAATCCAGACTTGAAGAATCATCTCAAGGCTACAACTCTTTTATTTAAAAGCCTGAAACATGAAATTGATTCTGTCAAAGCTGCAACTGAGTTGGTGAGGGATGATATTTCTCAAAACTTTACAAAGGTGCTTACTGCTCTTCAACTTCGGGTAGTGGAATCCCAAGTTAAGTCAATCATTACTGAACAAACCTCCATCAACAGAAGGATTGATTCTCTTGATACAAAGGTAACTGACATTCAAACCTCTCTTGCCTTAATTTTGAATATATTGTCAAATGCTGATGTCAAAAAGGGGGAGAAGGTAAGTCAGACAAAATGTACACCTGATCTAGTATTGAGAAATAATGATGATGATGATCATACTGGAAATGATGGTGGTGACAAAATTCTACAAGGAGAAACCTCTGATGCTGCTGTTATGAAGACAATTCAAACTTCTCAAAGTCAAACAACGCAGTCAACTCATGTTTCTGATTCTGGAGTAAGGACAATAAGAACATTGGTGCAATCTCAGATCCTGACGGAAGAACAAATCCTGACAGGTGATCAAATCCTGATGCCTGGTCATGAACAAACTCTTGCTACAATTCCTGAAGGTGATGAAGATGTGATTATTTATAATCCTGAAGATGCATCAAATCTATTCCAGAAGTTATCTACAAAAGATGGCAGAATTGTTACTCTATATCACACTGATAAAAGAGTTCAACAATTATTTGCAAGAAAAGCACTCTCTACAGCAAGTGAAGAATATCCTGATCTCTCACATGAAGAATTCTTAAGACAACAGAGAGAAATGATGGAAAGCTTTAATAACCCTGCTCCTGCTAGAGGTAGAGGAAGCAGAGGTAGGAGAGGAGCTAGAAGAGGTAGAAGAGGTTCTTCAACTCAAACAGTGTCTAGACAGACAAGGTCTAGAGGTTTATTAATAGAAGAAATTCCTGAACCTACTCAAACTCTAGTAGTTCCTGACAGGTCTACTTTTGGTGATGATGGAAATGTTGAAGAAGAACCTGAATTGAGAAGAAAGCCAAGACAATTAATTCTCTGCAATACAAATCAAATTGAAGATTCTAATCCTAATATTGTTACTGACAATGTTCAAGATCCTGATGAATCTGAAATTCTGCAAGAGATTGAGCTGTTAATCTTATCTACTGTGGTTGATTCTCACAACAAGGAAGTGGATGGAGAAGAAGAAGTCAGAAGAAGAGAAATCACAAGAAGAACAAATAGAGATTTCAATCTCTATGTACAAAGGCTTAAACTCTCAAACAGAAGATTGTGGAGAAATACAAGCAGACAAGAATCTTTACTAGAAAGAAGCTATGTTTTTGAAAAAGAAAAAGATAAGAAGTGGAAACACATAAGTACACTGAGGTGTAACACGCCTATCAATTTTCAGAATGGAGGAATTATAACAAGTGCTTCAAGTGTTGTTGATTTATCTGATATGATTAGATCAAAAGCACTCTGGCTACGAATGTTTTCAAATCTGAAGTAATTGACAAGTAATTCAAGAGGAGGTATTGGACACAGGGATGCTGAATATCTGAATATGTCATATGTTGATCCTTACTCCTTGACTGAAATTGGAGGTACTTTAACTTTTGAAAACCTGAACAATTTATTAGCTGTTGATATAGTTATAGATTGTCATGATGGTATTAAAAAGAAAGAAAAGCTTCTGTACTTCATGAAAGATGGTAGTGTGAAGATTCTGTCCATTCAAGATCTGCTGATGAAAACTGTAACACCCCCAGACCCGGGGTCAGGAAAATACTATATGTAATTTCTTCTTAGCGCGTTCGTCTCAAGATAACGTTCCGGTACTATATGTACGCAAAAGTCTTCCTCTTAGGTAACAAAATACCCATCGACGGAAAAGACACCAACTCTGGTGGAATCGTTGTTCTCAAGGCTTGGACCTCACACACAAGGTAATGCCTTAACTAGTCCACGCAATTTAGTAAATCGGATCGCGTAAAGAACTGTAAGCGTCTCAATCTTCACATGTGCTGCCTTCTCGTGGCAAACTACGATGAACTACAAACACTTAGATTCTTACTAAGTCAAGTTATTCATTGGTATTGGCCATTCCGACCTTACCTCAACTGCGACCGAGACTTTGCTCCGCGTCTTATCTTAATCTCTTTGATAATCCGTGTACAATTCTAAACGTCCTTCTCATCATTATGATGATCTTCAATAGTCCTATCGGTCCTCCGATAAGTTCTCAACTAAACTCTTTAATCTTAACATCCTCGATGGCACTACCTCCGGTAGTCCACTTAACGAACTCTATATGAGTCTTCATGTCATTCTCTCACTTATAACTCTTAACACTCTCATATCCAAGTTTATAACTTAACGCTCTAATACCATTTCTGTAACACCCCCAGACCCGGGGTCAGGAATCTGGGTTGTCACGCTCCATCAATTGTACAATACCTGTATTACTTACAACATTCTAATGATATAACTCCAATTGACCCCAATCACTTACGCACACACACACACAAGTTATAGCCTTGGAAATGAGCAACAATAAGTAACATTCGTTATTACAAATCAAATGTACTATCCACGATCTCATCTATCATTTGCAACCTCTACCTGAAGTTAAAATAATAGACCTCACAATTCTATACAAGGTTTAATAATACAAACCTATTCAAAAACAATTCTTACTAACTCAGTCTACAGCTGTTCTGCTAAATCCGACAGTATCCATCTTGCTGAACTAACTCAAGGGTGGTCTCTCCATTCCCTTGCTCTCGTAACACGAGGTGAATCGGCAATGTTTTCTTCATGCTGAAATATTTAATAAAGCAAGAATGAGCTAATAGTGCTCAGCAAGAAATCTATCCCAGTTTAAATCTTTAAACCTTTTAGGAAGATAATCCATATGGGATCCATGTTTAAAACTACTAGGGTTTATCCCCAAAATAGTATATCGTTCAAAATACCGTATGATTTATAATCATACTCAAATACTTTTCGTAAATCCTTTTAGGGATCCTGGGTATCAAGATGATAAACCAAGTCTCAAAACATCTCTTTTTAAAATAGATATTAATATTGGAATCAAGGCTTAAACCCATCCATTGATTCAAAATACTATACAATTCAATATACTGTATATCTTAAATGACTTCTCAACATATATGCATGCATATCTATTTAGATATCTCATACTGTTCAAAATACTGTAAAATATCAGTAATGAACACCTTTTTAAAGCTGTTGGGTTGTGATATATAAAAGAAGCAAGAATGAGCACTATAGCTCGACAATAATATATAGCAACATAATCATATATGTGGGACGATATCATAGCTGAAAGCTTTTAAAACCTCATTCGTATATAGAATGATATATTGAATACTCTTCTCGTCAGAACATGCAATGTAGTTCAAATACTATACACGGAACATCATTGTTCAATTTCTGTCACATTATCGGTAACTCAGCACCTAGGCTTTCGTTACAATGTGCAGCACAATTCCAAGTGGAAGAAGGGGATATACTGGAGCACCACGATACACGATGATCAATCGATGTATCGCAAAACATTTCTTTCTACTAGTAGTGGACGAAAACCTTTTCATGGTTATCACCCCAGCCGCATACGGGCTATCATTAGCGTCCCGGTACCCGAAGTACCTCAGCTAAAGTTGCGTCCCGGCATTCGTAGTACCTCTGCTAAATTTGCATGTGCGTCCCGGTACTCGTAATGCCTCTGCTTATATAACACCTCCAGTCCCTTGATGAATCCTATCATTATAACCGGAACCGAACTTAATCGTCGTTCCCCGAGCGTCATGCTAGCTCGTTGATAGGTTTAAACTCTTTATCATACTTACTTCCGGAAATTTTGAGGAAGTAATAACAAGATGTGGGTTGGCCGTTGCCAACTGACAGAGGATATATCATAAACCCTTTTTAAAGTCACGACCTGGGAGTTAATCGGAATTTTTCTGAAATTATCGAGATTGGAATACTCGGATTGGATAGGGAAGGCAACCCAAGATACGAGTATTCTCGAGGAATAGAAGAAGCGAAACCATTTGCTCAACCTTTAAAACTGGATTCCCAATTTTTGATGAGTTAGGAAATATTTAATCGCATTTAACTACCTTTAACTATCTTAAGATAATAGTTGGGAATATCTATTTTAATACCTTTTCTTAAAATCAGAAATTTATATTTTTGTGTAAATAATAGAACCTTTAATCATATAATAAGGTTCTATGATTTTAAATCAAATTTGGAATATTTAATAAATACCCAAATAATAAATATTAAATTATTATTCAATATAAAACACTTAAGTGAATATTCAAAATAATATTCACTTATTGAAATAATATTCAAATAATAAATATTGAATTATTATTCAATATAAAACACTTAAGTGAATATTCAAAATAATATTCACTTAATTAAATAATATTCAAATAATATATATTATAATATTATTTAAATATCTCACCTTAAATATCCAATTATATATATATATTGGAATATTTAAAATACCCTTAAAGTATAACCGTCCCTGGAACCTTCCAGTTTCTGACAGTAGTTTAAAACAAAATAATAATTTGACTCCCGGTCTAAGTTTTTAAAACCATCGTACAAGTGCTCTATACTTAGAGTCTTTAATCTTTAACCTTGGTATATATCTAGTACTTAGCTAGCATATAAACCTTATACCTTATACAGCTTTTTACAAAGCAAAAACAGTTATAAGTCATTTCACAGCATTAAAGCAGCATATATAGTAATACCACAACATATATCACAACAACATCATTATATGGTGTAGAGTTTGAAAATTTGCATGCATCTATCATATGCATACATCACATTTCATCATTTTTAATACCATCACATCTATATACGATGTGAGGTTTGAAAGCATGCATAATATCGTATGCATATAGTTCATCTCAACAATTTTATACCATCACATCTATATACGATGTGAGGTTTGAAAGCATGCATAACACATATCACGTGCATCATCAGAATATTATAATTTAAAATAAAGCATGGAATGAGAAAACTTGCCTTGGGTCCTTGGTTGTTATGGGTTCGAGAACTTGCCGGGAAATCTATAAACAAAGAAATACCCGATCAGTCCCCTGGCTTAATCATTTAAAGTGCATTTAACTTAAGCACCAACGTTCTATTAATGAACATCAATTGTCTCGCTCTTGGTCATCTATAACCTCATAACATTCCGTAAACTTCTAAGTCAAAAGTTTGGGTGAAAACCTATTCACAAATCCCAAGTATTTATCCTTTACCATTTCCTTGTTTTAAACCATCCCCTTAAGGGTATTTCACTCGCGCAACCTTCGTTCGCGTATTTTTATAAAATCACCAACTTATCTTTTTAACTCGAACTCTTCTAGGCTTCCTTTCCTTATTATACATACTAGTATCCATTTTAATATCTCAACCCAATTCCAATTTTAAAGGGCTTGATCCCTATCTCAAAGTTCATACAATGAACTATTTCGTTCCGCGAAACCGCTTTTACTAAAACGGACGCTATTCCTAAACCGTAAACCAAAACGATACGATTCTTTCGCCAAAGTAATCTAGGAAACAGAGCCTACATGCTCATGGTCAGAAACCTCAAGTGTATGCCCTGTTTTGCAGTCATAGTTTCTGTCTAAACTACCTAAGTAAAAATCGACATGGTAACGGCGCTTACGCGTAATTCCCGTGTTTTAAAACACTCCAACCAATCTACAATCCACCATCAATCAATCCACCAATCAAACTTAAACTAATACTTCCATTTTCTGTCTAAACAAGGTCACACCCTAAACCACAAGTTCATCCACAACTTAACCATCAAACATGCTTAAAATCATGCATACATGCTATATTCTAACATAGATTCAATCTAACACTTCTAACTTACTAGATCAATCAAAACTTGTTAGGCTCAAGACATGTCTGAATACCACTATTAACAAGCCTACACTATGTGACTATGTCACATTACATGACCTAGTGATTTCTATCACTGGGATATAGTATAGGTCTCTAAATGTACTTGTCTTGTTCTCATGAACATTAGCTTGATCATGTATGCTCAAATTTATAATGAGCTTAGTAAAGTTTCTTGCATCTAGATTGTATATAGGCCATTGAATAATTATCCTGGTAGAAGTTCAGAAGTGTTCATGCAGCAGGATAGAGTTGAATAAGGCTATGAAGAAATAAGTTGCAGGAATTTGTCTAAGGCATTATATAGCAAAGTCAAAAGAAAGCTATGTCGTGAAGTCACCAATATCCATGTCGTGAAGTACTATATCGCATAGTCCACTTTGTACTATGTCGAGAAGTCCTCAAGACACATGTCGTGAAGTGTTGAAGTCAGCAAAGTCAAAAGAGCCTAGATCGTGAAGTCCTCAGAAGCCCTATGTCGCATAGTCATCAAATGACCTATGTCGCATAGTCATCAAATGACCTATGTCGCATAGTCATCAAATGACCTATGTCGCATAGTCATCAAATGACCTATGTCGCAAAGTCTTCAAAGGCTATATCGCGTAGTCCTCACAAGGGAGATCGCGAAGTCAGGGATAAAGTGGAGTTCACGATATCAACACTTAGCCGTTTATAACAAGACAAATCAAGGTACAGAACCAAGAATCAAAGGAGACAAATACTGAAGCATTTGTTCTGGCAAGGTGGTCCAAAGAACAGATGGCAAATCTACAGCTAAACTTGGAGAGAAAGATAAGAGACAGGCAGCTACAGAAACGGGAAAGACTCCGAAAAGCAGGTGGTCCTTCCTGACACAGTGAACTTCTTATGGCAGGACAAGTTGGACTTTCAGAAGGGGTAGCTGTGTAATATTGTGTGTGCCTAGTTTGTATAGGTGAATATATATCGTGCACACACAACAGTAAGCTGTAAGAGAGATACACATAGTTATTTGCTAAGCTCTTTTCTCTGTAAGCAAGCAAGTTCAAACTGTTCTTGTTTAGAAGCCAGAAATTCGATTGTGAATTTCCTGGAAAGCTGTAGTATTTAATTTGCTTATACAAAGTAGATTAAAGTGATTGTGTGTGTTATTTACTTTCTGCATATTACATATCATAATCACATACAGTTGTTTACTTAGTTTTCAAGAATCGAAAAATATATCAAACTATCCATTCACCCCCCCTCTGTCTAGTTTCTAGTGGTATTCATTTCTAACAAGTGGTATCAGAGCGTAGGCTGTTAACGTACAAACAGGAAAAGATCAAGAATGAGTTCACAGAAACTAAGCAGTATCAAGATTCCTCCCTTTAACAAGGAGCACTACAGTTTATGGAAGAAGAAGATGTTGCTTTTCATCAAAGCTTCTAACCCCATGTTTTTAGATATTCTAAAGCATGGTCCCTTCGTTCCAATGATCGAGATTGGTGAAACAACCATTGGCACTGAGATTGTACCAGCAAAACATGTGCCCAAAGATCCCTTAAAATACACTGATCCTGAAAAGGAAAAAGTAGCATTGGATGGACATCTTCAACTTATCATTTGTGAATCTATGGACTTCAACATGTATGGCACTGTTGCTCATTGTACTAGTGCCAAGAAGATGTGGGATCTTATAGAGGTGCTCTGTGAAGGAACTACTGAAGTAAGAAAGAACAAGAAGCAGATTCTTGTTTCACAATATGAAGCCTTCATGGCTCAGCCAAAAGAGGGAATCACAGAAGTGTTTGAAAGATTCAACAAGCTGATAAACGAGCTCAAACTCTATGACAAACACTATGAAACAGAAGAGCTCAATATGAAGTTTCTACTAACTCTGCCAGATCACTTGGAACCAAGAATCTCTTCCCTTAAAGAAAGAGATCTGACAAAGATTGGTTTTGATGTGTTGTATGGTGTTTTAAAGACATATGAGTTAGAGCTGTTTCAAAAGAGATCTATTCAAGCAAAGCAAGGATTAGTGGCTAATACCTCCTGTGCACTTATTGCAGACAACCTAAGTCAAAGAATGGACTCTCTCAAAATCAGTCAGGTCAAGATTGAGGAACTGGAAGTTGAAGACACTGGTGATGAAACTCAGGTTGTGTATGATTTACCTGAAGAGGATGAGTTCTACAGTATAGATGAGCTGGACAAAATGGAAAACAAATCTTTTGCTTATATGGCTAGGAGGTATCCTAACATAAGGTTTAAAAGAAAGCAGCCATTTAGGTCCAAGTTCAATAATGGAAACACTGGTGGATCTAGTGGCTCAAACACCTTCAATAAAGGAAAAGGGATTGCTGGTGCTGCTAAAGGTGGATACAAGACAGGAAGTGTGGATAGAACCAAAATAAGGTGCTATAACTGCAATGAACTTGGGCATTTTGCCACTGAGTGCAAAAAGCCTAAACAAGTCAAGAAGGACAAAGCATACTTAGAGCTTGAAGCTAAGTATGAGGCTCTACTCAATAAACAACAGGGCAAAGCTTTTATTGCTGAGGGAAAATGCTGGGATGACTCTGATGAAGAAGAAGAACAAGAGTACTCAAACTATGCCTTGATGGCATTCTCTGATGAAGGTGATTCAAGTCAGGTACCTATTCTTACTTCTCTTGATATGACTCCCCTTCAATATAAGCAAACTGTTGAAGATATGAGCACTGAGATGTTTAATATTCATACTAGCATGTTAGTAGCTAATGAAGAAATTGACAGACTAACTGCTAAGAATGTTGAGCTTACAGAAAAGAATGAGCAACTTGAGTTAATGGTTGTGAACCTGGATGGTTTGAAAAAGGAGGTTGAGTATCTTAAAAACAAAGTGATTTGTGCTGAGCAGATAGAGAATGCCCTTAGAGAACAAATTGCTGAAACTGAATTGAAACTAAGAAGCTTCAAAAACTCCTCTGAACTTATTCAAACCTATCACAAGGAACACACTGAAGACTGCAAGGTTGGAGTTGGTTTTGACTATGATAATGACAAGGGAAGGAAGAAAGTCAAGGGCAAAGGAAAGGAAACTTTTACAAACAAAAATGCCCCAACCATACTGTCAAGTGTTGAACAGCCCATCTTCAGAAAGAGTGTTGTTGAGTTTGATGAGGAACTACTGATCATCAAGCAACAACTACTTGAAGAAGATGAGGCTGCTAAGAACACTTCTTCCTCTCCTGAACTTGTCAATCAGAAAGAGACCAAAAACAATCTTGTCAAGAGTCCTAAAGCAAAGAAAGAAGTTGTTAAGAAAAGGAAACAAAACAGAAATGGTAAAGTTGGTGTTAACAAAGGAAACAACTATGCTTATGTGCCAAATGCTCCCAGGAAACAATGTCAAAAATGCCTATCTGTTAATCATTTGACTCATAAGTGTAGTAAGCCTGAAATTGTTGAAGTTGATAACCTAAGTAACCTTTCTGCAAGCATAAATTCTAGTCATGATTCTTTCTGTGGTAAGCCAAACTGCATGACATGCTATGTGACTGTGATTGCTAACTGTTTATCTCTTAAACATAAACTTGACTCTGCACAATCTGGTGAATCACACACACACATACATTCTCATAGGACAGGGTCCCCAATCAGGATTGAGAGGGTGAAAACTTCATGTGTGCCTAAGAGTGTAAACTCCAAAGCCACAGAAAAAGTGAAGTCTCCTACTATGAGAAATGCAATTTATGACAGAAGAATTATTAATCAAAATGTTTCTAAATCATCTGGACCCTACCAAGTGTGGGTACCAAAAGCAACTTAGTCACTTTGTGAATGCAGGGCAACAGGAACAAAAGAGTCATATGGATCTTGGACAGTGGATGCTCAAGTCACATGACTGGTGATATGGCCCTGCTATCACATTTTGAGGAAAAGGCTGGCCCATCAGTAACCTTTGGAAATGACAACATTGGTTATACAATGGGATATGGCAGTGTTAAATCTGGAAATGTCATTATTGAAGATGTAGCATTTGTTGAAGGACTGAAGCATAATCTCTTGAGTATTGGACAGTTTACCAACAGAGGCTTCAAAGTGGAATTTGATGAAGACCTTTGTTCAATCTCAAAAAGGGAAAGTGGTGAAGTTGTTCTAACTGGTGTGAAGAAAGGAAGCTTGTTTGTAGCTAATCTTAAGGCTGCAGATAAGGGAGAAATTTGTTGTTTCTACACAAAAGCCACAAATGAGGAATTCTGGCTGTGGCACAAGAAACTGTCTCACTTGAATGTTCAGGCAATGAACTCTCTAACCAAGAGAGAACTCATCAGGGATTTGCCTGCCTTGGAGTTTGTGCAAGATGGAGCATGTGAAGCTTGTCAGAAAGGGAAGATTAAAAGATCAAGTCACAAGAACAAGTTGCTCAATACAAACTCAAAACCTCTGCAACTAATTCACATGGACTTATTTGGCCCTGTGAATGTAATGTCCCTTTCCAAAAAGAAATATGCTCTAGTGATGGTAGATGACTATTCAAGATATACTTGGGTGGAATTCCTATTCTCCAAGGATGAAGCACCCCAAGTCATAATAGAGCATATCAAGAGAGTTGATAAAGAAGCACAAAGCACTGGTTCCTCTGTAGTTGCCTTGAGAAGTGATAATGGGACTGAGTTCAGAAATTCAACATTGTATGTGTTTTGCAAAGATAAAGGAATTTCTCAACAATTCTCAGCTCCCAGAACACCTCAACAAAATGGAGTAGTTGAGAGAAAGAATAGAACTCTCATTGAAGCTGCAAGGACAATGCTGCTGGATGCAAAGCTACCCACTAGCTTTTGGGCTGATGCTGTTAACACAGCATGCTATGTGCAAAATAGAACATTAATCAATAAGAAGTCTGGAAAAACTCCTTACTCATTAATGACTGGAAAAAGAGCATCCTTCAAGCACCTGCATGTGTTTGGAAGCAAGTGCTTTGTGATGAAAGATACCTCTGAGCATGTTGGAAAATTTGATGCTAAGGCATTTGAAGGTATCTTCATTGGATACTCTCTGGAAAGGACAGCATACAGAGTGTTTGTACCTGAGCAACACAAAGTCATGGAAAGCATGGATGTTACCTTTGATGACAAGAAAACTCCAGGACTGAAAACAAGTGATCAAGACAGTGTGCTATTGAGATTTGAGAATCAAGGTTATCTTGAGGATTCTGAAAGTGAAGATGAACCCCCTGTTCAAACTGTTCTAGAAAATGAATTTCTTGAAGTTGACAATCTTCTTCAAACACCTGTGCAAGGATTCACAAACACAGGGGGAGAAGAAGAGAATGCAACTGTCAACCAAAATGAGATTGGAACAGATCAAGGAAATGAACAGGGGCACACAAGGAAATGGGACAGAGCCCACACAAGGGATCAAATCATTGGAGATCCTAGTGAGGGAGTTAGAACAAGAAGGGCAACATTAAATACATGTCTGTACAGCTGCTTTCTGTCACAAGAGGAACCTAAATTAATTGAAGAAGCTTTGAAGAATTCTGATTGGATTGTTGCCATGCAAGAAGAGTTGAATCAATTTGAGAAAAACAAAGTATGGGAACTAGTGCCACCTCCAAAAGGAAAGAATGTTATTGACACCAAATGGGTGTTCAGAAACAAGATGGATGAAGAAGGAGTGGTAGTAAGAAACAAAGCAAGGCTGGTTGCCAAAGGATATAGTCAGCAAGAAGGCATTGACTATGATGAGACATTTGCACCTGTAGCTAGACTGGAAGCCATAAGAATCTTCTTGGCTTTTGCAGCTCACTCAGATTTTAAGGTGTATCAAATGGATGTGAAAAGTGCATTTCTCAATGGTGATCTTGCTGAAGAAGTCTATGTGTCTCAACCACCTGGATTTGAAAGTGAAGACTTCCCAAACTTTGTGTATAGACTGCTCAAGGCGCTCTATGGACTCAAACAGGCACCAAGAGCCTGGTATGAAACTCTATCTCAATTCCTTCTTGAGCATCAATTTACCAGGGGTACAATTGACAAAACCCTATTCTTCAAGAAGCATGGAAATGATATCATTCTTGTTCAAATCTATGTGGATGATATCATCTTTGGCTCTTCAAATGAAAAACTCTGTGAAAGGTTCTCTAAGTTGATGCAAAGTAAATATGAGATGAGTATGATGGGAGAGTTAACCTACTTCCTAGGCCTGCAAGTACATCAAAGGGAGGATGGCATCTTTATAAACCAATCCAAGTATGTCAAGGATCTTTTAAAGAAATATGGTTTAGAAGAGTCATCCCCAGCTAAAACTCCTATGTCTACTGCAATCAAGCTGGATGAAGACAAGAAAGGCAAGAGAGTTGATATCAAGGTCTATAGAGGAATGGTTGGATCCCTACTCTATCTCACAGCTAGCAGGCCAGACATCATGTTTGCCACATGCCTTTGTGCAAGGTTCCAGTCTGATCCCAAGGAATCTCACATGATGGCCATCAAAAGAATTTTCAAATATCTGAAGGGGACTCCTAATCTTGGGCTATGGTATCCAAAGGGCACTGGGTTCAACCTGGTTGGTTACACAGATTCTGATTATGCTGGATGCAGGATTGACAGGAAGAGCACCTCTGGAAGCTGTCAATTCCTAGGTCAAAGGTTAGTGTCCTGGTTTAGTAAGAAACAACAGTCCACAGCAACATCCACAGTTGAGGCTGAATATATTGCTGCTGGAAGTTGCTGTGCTCAATTGCTTTGGATTAGAAATCAACTCATGGATTATGGACTAGTGTTAGAACACATTCCTCTGATGTGTGATAATACTAGTGCAATATCCATTGTAGCTAATCCTGTTAATCATTCTACTACAAAGCACATTGAGATCAGGTACCATTTCATTAGGGAACATGCTGCAAATGGTACCATAGAAGTCTCTTATGTTCCAACTGAGAAACAATTAGCTGACATATTTACTAAACCTCTGAATGAAGCAGTCTTCAACAGACTTGTGAGTGAAATTGGAATGCTCAATCCTTCATTCAGTTGTTCTAAGTAAATATGCTGGTTAATAGTTGCAGCAGTAAATTTTCACTGTATTTAAATGATCTATTTGTTTGGAGTGAAAATTAGCTGAGATATGATTTATAAATATTTCAGTATTTTACTGCATATTTTTCAAAATCATATTTGTTAGTGGAGTTGTGAGCTTTTGAGACATCTCGATATAGATGATTTTCAGAGTTCACGACATAGTTCAAATTAAACAGACTTATATCGCAAACTGTTGAGATTGAGAGACTTCGCGACATAGTTCATTTCATGAGTTTGCGACATAGTTAATTTTATGACTTCGCGACTTAGAATAACTATATCGACAAGTCTCCATAGTTGACAGAATTTTGATTTAAATCAATTTTATTTCAAAATTTGATAAAAGTCTGACAAATTGCTTAAAATTCCAAAAAGAGAGCTTTAGACAGGGTATTTCTACTATATCGCAAAGTCTCCCCGATCCTTTCATTTTGAAGACTTTGCGACATAGTTCATTGTTGAGACTATGCGATATACTTTGCAAGACTTTGCGGTACAGGCCACTTTTGACTTCGCGACATACAGATAGACTGTACACATTCATAACTCCATATCGCAGTGTCTCTATCATATAAATACCTTTTTCTAACCGTTTGCAACTTTTCATCTTGTCTATTGCTCTCAAACTTTCTAACCTAAGCACAAATTTCTTACTCTCTCTCTCTTGAAATGGCACCCAAATCTCAAACAGTATCATCCTCTATTCCTTTAACCATCCCCAAAGAAACAAATCTTCTCACCATTCCCTCTGAGGCTGAGGCTAAACCCAGGTACAAGTGTTTTGTACGGTTCCTGAACGATTCCTACCTCAGCCAAGCCCTAACCTTGAACCCCACGTTGTATGTTGATGTATTGGAAGGATTTTGGCGAACGGCGTTGGTTTCTACAATGGCCAGGGAAGATGGAACTTCGTTCCAGGAGATAGCTTGTTCAATTGGAGGCAAACACTTCCAGTTTGGGGAGAAGGAGATAAATGAAGCATTAGGGTTCAAGGTGGAGGGTCATGACCAAGAAGCTACTGATGCTCAAATAGTAGACTTCATGACCTTCATTCAGTATGCTGATGAGATAGATACTGGAAAGCTGAATAAGAAGTTTGTAAGAAGAGAGTGGTCATTTCTATTTGATGCACTCCAGAAGGTGTTCCTTTGCAGAAAGACAGGATGGGACCATATCAGTCACATTGCTGTGAAGCTGGCCTATTCCCTAGCCTACAATCAGGAAATCAATGTTGGAGCAATAATCCTCAAGGAATTGACTCAAAGGCTAGGGAGGACAGTCCGTGGAAGAGGTAATGACATCTTTTACCCTCGCTTTCTTCAAGTTATTTTAAATTATCTTGATGCTAATGTCCATGACTTGGAGGGTATTGATAAATCAAAGATGGCTTATTCCAAGTCCATGTCCAAGATTCTGTTTGGTTCATTGGACACAAGGAATCAAGTGGATGTGATCTTGAGTGTGACCCCGCATATGCAGGACACATTCGCGTCTTATCCACTTGATAAGCCCATATACCATGCTCTTTCCTGGACAGGGGAGGCTGAGACTGAAGGAGCATCACAGTCTAACCCAAGCCTCCCTATCCCATCCAGCAACCCCACTGTAAACACCACTGTAGAGGCTAGTCAGCCAAGTGCATCAATCTCTCAAAAGGTTGATGTTACTAAAAAGAAGAAGAAGAGAACCCTAGCTATTATCCATGAATCTGTAGAGCTAGCAAGTGAGATTCCTGAGTCACCTCTCACCAGACCAAAGAAGAAATCAAAATCTATACCTATCACTGGATCCTCCCAACAGGATTCAGATGTGGAAAAAAGGGTACACCTGCTACTGTCTATGGCCTCTCAACAGGTCATGGGCATTGAAAAGAGCAGCCTCCCCACTGCAAGTTGTAACGAGTCTGCACAGGGTCAAGACCTCACTCTTGACCCTAGGAGTGATAAGGGTGATCAAACACTAAGTGGAGAGCACATCAATGTTGAAACTCCTCCTATTTCTCAGGGGGAGTTGCCAAAATCTAATCTGAACCCCACTTCTCTCTCAGATTCTTCCACTAAAATTTCTTCTGAACAAGAGAGTCATTCTCATGACAATCTTGCCCTTGATCAATCACAATCCAGCCCTGTGATTGAGCCAACTTCAAGTGACATGGTGCTTGACACTGTGCTCACCACTCAGGACCCACATTCAGTTGGTCAGGGAATGCATGCTGAGGCATATCCTAATGACACCAACACAAACATGGAGGATTCACCAGTTTTCACTGGAGACTCTGTGCCAAATTCTCCCATCCTTAGGGATGTGGAAATGTCTTCACAGACATATAGGGCTGATGTTGTAACACATCCCATTTCAATGGAGACAACATCAGACCCTACAGCCATTCCAAGGCTGGAGGAGACTCAAACTCACACATCTCATGAAGTGCCTAGCACTAGCTCTCACTTGGCTCAGGCCACAATGTCAGAATGGCTGAAGCCTGTGCACCATGACAGGCCTTCAGGATCATCATCTGTGCCCTCACACTTGACAGAGGAAGCCATTCAAAATCTTAATGTGGCACAGATTGATGAGTTCTCAAAGATAGCTCAACATCTCCTCACCTCCAACCTTCCAAATGCTGATTATGAAGCTATCCTGCTCTGCCATAAGGAGGACGTTGAAGCTCAACAGGAGAAGATTGTGAATGAAGCTGAACCAGAGGGAAATGTGGATGCCTGGTTGGATTCCAAGAGGACTGTAAATCTCAAGGATGCCCTAGCTTTTGTGAGAGAAGAATACCTCACTTCTCTGGGCTCCAATGCTAAGGATCTTTCTCCTGTTGCCATCTATGAGGCTGTAAATGATGTGTACAAGAACCAGTTGAAGGCTCTGCATTATCTTGGGAAAGGGCTTCAATCAGAGATTTCTTCAATTCAGGAGGAGACAGACAGATCCCTCACAAAGCTCAGAAACTCTTATCTCTCTGATTTTCCCAAGGTGGATGGTATCCTCAAAGAAGTCCAGAAAACCTTCACACATGTGTCCATGATGGATGTGACTCTTGCCATGGTCACAGACAACATCAAGAAACTGGCTTCTACACTGGAAAATCAAGCAAAAACTACCATCACCACCAATGCTATGTTGAATGTCATGTGGAAAAATCAGTATGGTGATAAGCTGGTGGATGAAGTCCCTCTGTCAGACATCTCCAAATATGACTTTGCCAGGGTCAAAGATCAATCTCTAAACTCCTTCAAGTCTCACCAATTATTCTCCAAGGTGGATGGCTTAGAAAGAGAAGTGGCCTCTCTCAAGGATGAAAACAGAATGCTATCTACATCTCTAAGCCAACTCAATGCCAAACTAGATGATCAAGGCACCAACACAACAAACATTTTGCTGGTGCAGCAACAAATGATGGCTTCAATGATGAGATCCATGAACCTGCCTATTCCTGGGGAAGCTCAAGACATTTTGTCTGATCCCAAGCCTAAAGGGGAGAAAGGAAAGGAGGTCTATGTGCAAAAGAAAGGGGGAGCACCTGCCAAGCAGTCAAAACTTAAGGGCAAGCTCATTGAAGAGACAATAAAGCCAATCAATCTTCCCCCTGTAGAGGTCATCAATGCACAAGGTCAGAAAAGCACAGTCACCACAACATTCTATCCATCCACAATGCCTAAAGACATCTCAACCCCTCAACCTGCTATACCTACTCCAATTGCTAAACCTACCCAAGCTACACTTATCACTGAGGCCAAGCTACAGGAAGTTGCCAACTCTAACATCTATCATGATGAGGCATTCCTGGAGTTTCTGAAAGCCACCTACAAGAATGCTCAAGGAGATGCACAAGTGTACAGAAAGAAGCTCAGGGAAAGTATCAAGTACTTCACAGTTGCAGTAAAGAAAATCAGGGATGTTTATCTGAGAGAAATAATAATGGTGTGCAAGGACAACTGCTTGTGGCACTTAGCATTTCAAACTCTAGAGAAACTGAGGTTTACTGAAGTGTCAATAATTCTGGAGTTGATTGAAAAGAGTGGGGCTAACAATGAAAGTCTTTATAATGACTTGGAGATGGACCAAAATCAAAGACTGCCTGAGGTCATACCCAAGCCAAGGACAGTAATTTTTCAAAGTCTATCCAAAGTCAGAAGTATTGACCAACTAGTCATTCCCAAAGATCTACAAATGAAGAATAATACAAAGATCAATCAGGTGCTGCAAATGCTGAGAGCAAAGAAAGGAGTCAAGACAGCAGAGGAATTAGAGATGATTAACATTCTACAATCTTTTCTGATTCATGGTGTTTTGCCAGAATCTGTCAAAGAAAAGAACAAGAAGAAGGATGGGGAGGATGATGATGAGGAGAAAACCCACAGGAGGAGATCTCATGACACAAAGGGGGCAAAGGAGACAGTGAAGAGAACTAGGAGTGGAACTCAGCAAGTCAAGGACATTGCTGGCAGTACTTTAACCAAAACACAAGACTCTGAGTCTAGGGTGAGTACTGTTAGTAATGATCCTCCAAAATCAGTATCTAAGACTTCTGAACCTGAGTTGCCACAGAAGAAGGGTGAAGCCACAAAAGAAAAATCAAGAAAACACCTCCACAAGGTCACAGCCAGTGGAGTGTTGCAGTGGATTAAGGGCAAAGGAATGAAGCTACTTCCAAATGATGTGGCAGTAAAGACAAAGTCACCTTGTTCCAGAAAGGTACCTCTTGTGAGGCATATGAAGATCAAGAGTGTACCCAAAAGAATAAGGATAACAAAGAAAACTGGAAAACTCACAAATGTTGTTGGCATCCATGTGTTTCCACTTGATGAAGACTATGATGAAGATGCCCTAGCATTTTTGAGAGCTCAAAGGATCTTTGAAGTCAAACTGAAGCTAGATCATCTAGAGATTAAGTACACTGATGGAAGAGAGAAGATAATGAAGCAAGGAGGCTGGCAACATTTCTATAAATATGAGCTTGAAAGGATAAATGCCTTGCTGAACTTTGAAGAAAAGGAAGAAAGGACATGGAAGATAGATATTGCCAGGTTCTTGAAAATGCATGCTGATCATGAAGAAGACCTGAGGAGAGAGAATGAAGAAAGGAGATATAAGAAAGAGAAGGAGTTGGCCGAGATAGAAGAAAGAGCAAGGGAGCTAAGAAAGAAAGGGCTGTGCAGGGTAAAACAAAATCCTTATACTGTGGAGTACAAAAATCATTATGGAGGAACAAGCAAGATAAGGATGGAGTTTATACACTCATATGTGGAGAGTGCCCTCAGAACAGCAGCTGAAGATCTAAAGGACTCTCCTCTCATTGAAGAAATGACTGCTAGAGATGATATTCTAATGGCAATCTCTGAGATAAAGAAGAATGAAGAAATGAGGAAGAAGAAGATCTATGATGACTTCTTAGAGAAACAATTGGAAACAGAAGCTATGTAGCTCAAGGAAGAATTCTGTAAGCTTAAATTTCCAAGTTGTTATCAAATTCTGTGCTTAACTGTATCTTCCTTATATCTGTTCTTTTTATGTTAGTTAGGCTTGTTATCAGACATGAAATTGTGCCTAAGGGTCTTACTCACAATTTGGGGGAGATTGTTAGGCTCAAGACATGTCTGAATACCACTATTAACAAGCCTACACTATGTGACTATGTCACATTACATGACCTAGTGATTTCTATCACTGGGATATAGTATAGGTCTCTAAATGTACTTGTCTTGTTCTCATGAACATTAGCTTGATCATGTATGCTCAAATTTATAATGAGCTTAGTAAAGTTTCTTGCATCTAGATTGTATATAGGCCATTGAATAATTATCCTGGTAGAAGTTCAGAAGTGTTCATGCAGCAGGATAGAGTTGAATAAGGCTATGAAGAAATAAGTTGCAGGAATTTGTCTAAGGCATTATATAGCAAAGTCAAAAGAAAGCTATGTCGTGAAGTCACCAATATCCATGTCGTGAAGTACTATATCGCATAGTCCACTTTGTACTATGTCGAGAAGTCCTCAAGACACATGTCGTGAAGTGTTGAAGTCAGCAAAGTCAAAAGAGCCTAGATCGTGAAGTCCTCAGAAGCCCTATGTCGCATAGTCATCAAATGACCTATGTCGCATAGTCATCAAATGACCTATGTCGCATAGTCATCAAATGACCTATGTCGCATAGTCATCAAATGACCTATGTCGCAAAGTCTTCAAAGGCTATATCGCGTAGTCCTCACAAGGGAGATCGCGAAGTCAGGGATAAAGTGGAGTTCACGATATCAACACTTAGCCGTTTATAACAAGACAAATCAAGGTACAGAACCAAGAATCAAAGGAGACAAATACTGAAGCATTTGTTCTGGCAAGGTGGTCCAAAGAACAGATGGCAAATCTACAGCTAAACTTGGAGAGAAAGATAAGAGACAGGCAGCTACAGAAACGGGAAAGACTCCGAAAAGCAGGTGGTCCTTCCTGACACAGTGAACTTCTTATGGCAGGACAAGTTGGACTTTCAGAAGGGGTAGCTGTGTAATATTGTGTGTGCCTAGTTTGTATAGGTGAATATATATCGTGCACACACAACAGTAAGCTGTAAGAGAGATACACATAGTTATTTGCTAAGCTCTTTTCTCTGTAAGCAAGCAAGTTCAAACTGTTCTTGTTTAGAAGCCAGAAATTCGATTGTGAATTTCCTGGAAAGCTGTAGTATTTAATTTGCTTATACAAAGTAGATTAAAGTGATTGTGTGTGTTATTTACTTTCTGCATATTACATATCATAATCACATACAGTTGTTTACTTAGTTTTCAAGAATCGAAAAATATATCAAACTATCCATTCACCCCCCCTCTGTCTAGTTTCTAGTGGTATTCATTTCTAACAAAACTCATAAAAAGAAAGAAGTTTATACCTTACTTGGATGCTAACAAAGGCTATATATGGTTGATATATCCTTCCTTGCACCTTAACTATGTTAAACAAACCTAAGATCATCAAAACAAAACAAGATTCTATGAGTTTACTATTCACATCACTATTCATCATCAACTTTAAATCCAATTTTGATCAAGCTATCATACATGGATGGGGCTAAGATTAGAGATCTACCTTGGATATTGGAAGGGGGTGATTTAGAGCCCAAGATCAAGAATTATGGATGAGTGGAAGTTTGAGCAAAAATTTTAAGGGTTTGATGAAATGAAAATAGCCGAAAGTTTGTTCTTCATGGATGCATCCTTTCTTGATTTGTTTTCTTTGCTTTTTCTTTTCTTTTTGTTTTGTCTAATTACCTTTAACACTTTGTAATTAAATTGTGTGGCTAGAAACTTGTTTTGTCATCAATGACAAGGTCATTTTGGATGAGTGGTGACAAGGTGGTGATTCATCACCTTGTCATCACTTTGTCATGCTTATGTCATCTCCTTGCATCATGCCTATGTCATCCTTTGCATCCTCAATTCTTTTATATATTGCACTTGATGATCTCATATAATACTCCTCCTTTGGTTAGGGTTTAATCCATAATTTATTACACTTTTGTTTCGCGATAGTTTCCAGTGGTTTTAAAGACGTTTCTCTATACCAAAGCTAGGGTACTTCCTTTATCCTTCCGTTACCTTTGTCTAATATATATTCTTAGGTTTCTCATCTTGGTTTAAGATATGATCACGATTTCTCATTCCTCATACTTTCTTAAAACGATCAAATCAATACGTCCTTAACTGTCCAGTGAATAGTGATTTAAAACTCGAATGGGAATCTTCTGATTCTGATCGCGTTTACATTCACTTATTCTCCTTATACATCAATAATATAACCTCGAAACATTCATTCCATATCATCCTCATAGTGTGGTCTGAAAAATTTTCCATCAGCAAATTTACAATTCATCACATTTACTATTCATCAAAATTTTTTAACTAAGTCCAAAATTTGGGGTTATTACAAAAACTACACAGGAACTGGAATATGTTCATTATCTGTTAAGATGGAAGAATAAAGTGTGCAAAGTGTGGAGTGACATGGTTTTGTCAACAATAAGAAGAAGACTGGATGGAAATAGAAATTTCAATGGTAATTATACTCCCATAGACTTAAATCAAAGAGGTCAAGATGTGGAAATGCAAAGGGGCACTGCTGTTAAAGAAGTGACTTTTGGCATGACTCAACTTACTCTCAATCCTGATGGGAAAGAATTTGCTTATCTTTTGCTTGAAGAGCACAGTCTACAAAGAAGCTCCATACAGAATCTCAGAGCAGCTATTTACCAGATTAATGAGGAAGATGAAGAACTCAGAAATCTTAAGGAAAGACTGATTCAAATTCTTGAAGAAAAAGAAGAAAATTTGTAATCCAACTTCTTGAAGATGAATCTGTTTTATCAAAGAATTTAAACAGATAAGTTGCTACTGAAGATACTTGTACATTTTGTAAATATGTTTTTGACATCATTGAATCTTAGGAATCTATACTTTATTTCACAAAGTATGAGATTTGGGGAGATTGTTAGATCAGGATTCAATGATCGTCAGGAACTAGACTTCAACTGATCAGGATTGCTGATATCATCAGGATTGCATGGTCGTAAGGATCAGAATGAATATCAGGACTGGGATCAGGATTGATCATCAGGACTGGAAGCTGATCAGGATTCCTACTTCGAGTTATATTTGGAGTCTAGTTAAATAAGGAAGATTATTCTGTCGGTTCCTGGTTTGTAGTAATGTAGCTATCGATTAAGGATAGGTTTCAATCTTTGTAATTGATTAGGACTTATCATTGATAGAGAGGTTGTGTAGTATATAAACACAGTTTTAGGTTTCAATTTATGTGAGACAGAGAGGGTGAACATAATCGATAACACACTCGAGTATTTTTGTAATCTAGAAGCTCTCAAGAACATCAGAATTTCTTGAGAGAGTTTTTGTAATCTAGCAGCTCTCAAGAACACAGAATTTCTTGAGAGAGTTTGTAACAGTTTTATATCAGATTTAATAAAGATGTTATCATTCTTTCATATTTGTGATTCATATCTTATTAAGTCGAGAATCTTATACAATTGTATTCAACCCCCCCTTCTACAATTGTTTATTACTGGGCAACACTTATCTGTTACAAGTTATTGGTTATGCAATTGTCTTCAACAAAAGACTCAATTATGGCCACCTTCTATGGGAAATTGTTGTTAGGAGGGTGTTTAATGCTAGAAAGGAATTTGACAGTGGTAGAAAGATTAAGTGCTATTATCCTCGTTTTCTATCACATGTCCTTAATTCTTTACTTTCTAATGAGCATCAAGAACTGTTCAGGAATGTTCGCTTTTTCATTTCTCCGACCACTGACAGAAAGTTCTATCAAAGATTGCAAACATCCTTCAGGTATAGCAATGTTCCAGTTCTCATATCCAACTACATGACAAACTTCATCAACCTACCATCATTTGAACCACCAGTTCCCGAGCAAAGGATAGTTACATCAGCTGGAACTGAAGAAGTCATACAACCACAGGTAAGGAATTATATCCCTGGTTCTTCTGGTACTGTTTCTGAAACCCAAGAGGTTGATAGGGCTGACCAAGAGTTTGTAGAACCACAAACTCTATCCCCGGTCATAGAGCCAAACACTGAGTCATATCCAAATCAACCTGAACCAAATCTAAATACCAGAAACAGAAATAGTAGTGATGAAGAAACAATGAGTGATCCCGCAGCTCTATCTCCACCTCCAAAGAAAAGAAGAACATATAGGGAGATATCTGTAAGCCCGTCTGTATCCTCCCAACAGGATATGGATTTTGAAATGGCCAATACACAGTCTCTGGAGACATCCTCTCAACAGGGTAAATCTATTGAAGTTCGCCATAGGGCCATGGCATCTTGTACCGAGTCAAGCACACCCCCGTTACTCACAATGGGAGAAAACATAACTTTAGATGCAACTCAGGACACTTTGCTAGGAGAGCACTTAGGACATGAGACAGTGCCTACCATTGTAACGGTAGAAGTGCCTTCACAGGCATCTGAGGGAAAATCTGATTCTTCGCCAACTCAAATAGAATCATTTTATCCCCTCCTAGAGGGAACATCTCTGGCTCCCTTAAGGGATTTTCCACTCGCAGTTTATACTGGAGAAAGTGGAAGGCAACCTAATGAATCCAACACTGAAGCAATTCAGTTTCAAATTCAATCAAATTTGGATTTCATTAGGGATTGGGAATTGCGAACTCCCATTGCACCACCACTGACCTCTCTAGAAGGGTCTAGGGTGATTTTTCCTGCAGGTACATCAACTCCTAATATGGATAGACAGCTAGTGGTAAGATCTGAGAGACAAACACAGAGCGATACACAAGCACGTGAGCAGAGTGAAACACCATCGAGAGAAATTGAGATGAGTGCACACAATGACACATACACTGCTTCTTTATTGGCTCAAATAGCTGGTCTACAGAAACAACTTCAACAAACCCAGGCTGAAAAAGATATTCTCAAGGCACAAGTGGTTGAACGGTCTTCTTCTTCCACCTCTGTAACTAATCAGCTGGGTACTATCAAGGATGAAATTGAAGGATTGAAGACTACTCTTCTCCCCAAGATGAATGCTATTCAGGAGTCCCAGGTGTTAGTGGCTTCAGACATCTCTGAGATTATAACGTCAAATGCTGAGATAACAGAGAGTGTCAAGCAGATTGCTTCTATTTCAACTCGGGTGGACTACATTCAGGAGACTGTTGATGAAAATCAGTGGTTCAATGATGAGAGGTTTGCAAGGATTGAAGGAGGGATGCAACATCTGAATGAAGGCATGAAGCATCTGTACAACATGATCAAGAACTCACATCAACCCAATACTGAACAGAAGAAATTCTTTGATGGTGATGATGATGATGAGGATAATGATGGCACGGATGAAGAAGGAGAAGGAAGAAGTAGGAAGGAGGATCCTAAGACTGATAAAGTTAAATCTATAGAGGATTCCTCAACTAAGGGGGAGAATAAGGAGAAGGAAGGAGAGAAGAATGAAGGAGGAGTTTCTGGTTCTGGTACTCAGAAGGATAAGGGGAAATGAAAGCTAATTCAAGATGATTTCTACTTCCAAGATGTACTTAATGATGAAGACTTTCAACTATCTGGTGATGAAGACATCTTTGGAGAGGAGGAGATTGAGAAGGAAGCTGACTATGGAGAATGGGATGATCAAGATTATCTACTCAATCATGATCCTGCTTTTGAGGAGGAACTGAAGAAACAACAGGAGGAGATAAGGAGGAAGAAGGATGAGAATGTCAAGGTCTCTCAGATTATATCTGAGAAGCATCAACTTCAGAAAGCTGAGCATGAAGAAAAACAACGTCTTCATAGCTTGCAAGTCAAAGACCGTAAACTAGACATTAAACTGAAGAAGGGTGAAAATGGGCTAAAGCTAAAGAGATGTTTACTCTTCCTCGGAAAGGGTCAAACAATGATAAGGAGTTCATTAGCCTTCTTCAGAAATTCTTGAAGGTCAATCCAGATAATTCAGTGTACATGAAAGCTTTACAATAAGAAATCTTAAGGATTACTACTGGATTTGACAGGGTGAGAAATGAAATGATCATATATGTTTCTTGTCAAAGCATAGGAACTATCAATGTTTCCCTGGATTGCTTTGCAAGTAGATCATTGTCAGAGCTTTGGATTCTCATGAGCAGAGTTAAAGGTGATTCTTATTTGAATGTGCTGCTGCATGAAGAGCTCAAGGATTTTGCTATAAGGGTCATTCCTCAGATTATAAGTGTTCCATTTGAAGTCAAATTTTACAAGGGAAGAGCACTACAAACCTGTGGATTGGATCCTGTTTCTTTAAAGATCTATCCTGCAATGCATCTGATCAAGCTGGAGAACATGCTTAGGACTACTGGATTTGCTTCAGAAGAGAAGACTGAAGTTGCTGACATCATTCAAGACTATTGTATTGCCAACATCAAAAGGTATCATCAGTTGAAGAATAGATTGAAGAAAGTCACAACTTTGCCAGTCAGACCAACAAATCTTACTACTGAAAGTGATCGTGTCCTAGATAAAGACTTGCTAGATGCAATGGAGGAAGGTGAAATGAGTGATCAAGAATTGTGATCACTAGCTCTATTTTGTAAATGTTGTATGTATAGAGCTTAGGTAAATCAAGATAGGATCAATGTATACACATGTTCAGTCTAGAGGAACATCTATCTTGTATTTATCTTTAATGTTTGAATCTGAAAAATGTTTAATGTAATCCAGAACTTTGTGTTATTATTTACTTAACTTTTAAAGTCTTATTTTTACTTGTTTAGTTAGTTGAGTTATCCTCTAGGTATTTTCTTGTTATTCTCTAACAAACAAATAGGGGGAGATTGAAAGGCATATGTTTAGGCCTATTTGTTTACATCGAGGATTCAACTCAACTTAAACAAGTTTGTAATAAGTAAGTAATAATTCAATTGTCACAGTCACAGGAATCTCAGAAGATCATATATGTCAGAAGAATACAGATTAAAGTCATCCTACAGACTTGAAGAAATTCTACATTGAAAGAAGTTCAATTATTTGTTCAAGCCTCAGTGAAGTCTTCAAAGAAGTGGATTTATTAAAGTGACAGAGGTTTCAGATTTGTGACAGTAAATGTACAGGTTACAAAGGTTGAACAACAGTCAAAAGCAGACAATGGACCACAACTTAAAGTCAAGATGAAGAACAGACATTTCAGTTAGTCACTTATGAACCAGACAGTGCATCAAGTGACAACTACATCCAGTGGATATTCTTCATCAAGTTCAAGTGGTTCAAGGATTGATTATGCTATCTATTAAGAATTTAAATTCTCTCTTAAATTAGTTATTAATTTATTTATTAAATTAATTCTTCAAGAATTAATTTAACATATAAATTATGTAATTAATTTATTGAATAAATTAATTCATCGGAATTAATTTATGAAATAAATTAATTATTAGAATTAATTTATGAAATAAATTAATTATTAGAATTAATTTATGAAATAAATTAATTATTAGAATTAATTTAAAGAAGAATTAGAATTTAATTTAGAATTCTTAATTAAAATGAACTGGAATGACTACCCCGGGTAGTCATACCGGTAGTCATACCGGTAGTCATCCAAGCTTATTTTAATTAATTCTAAATTAATTCCTCTAAATTCACATAGTCATACAAAGCCATTTCATAGTCATTCCAGACTATTCTCATAGTCATTCCAGAAGAAAGAAACGTGCAGAATTGTTATGTCAAGTGGATTGATATAAAGTAAAAGATCAAGACAGAACACAGCAGAGACAAAACATAACATCTTGTAAATCCAAATCATTTCTTTTACAGTGAATTAATTCTAGAATTATTCTGTTAAATCCAAACCAATAGAATTCATTCACTTGTACTGCTTTAACTATCTAGCGGATTTTTATCCCTAGAACGTATCTCAAATTATCAAATATTGTTATATCTTTTTATTACAAAAATAGATAAATTCATGTCGAATTTATTCTAGATTTGTTTTAATTAGTTTGAGATTCAATCTTGTAATCAGTACTTCATTTGTAACATCTTTCAAGTTTAATATAAGTTATATTTAACTTGAATTCTGTTTCATTTAATTCCGCCATAATTTGTTCTTAAATTGTTTTAATCTAAACAGAACAAATTCGATAAAATGGTATAGTTTGTATTCAACCCCCCTTCTACAAACTTATCAGGACCTAACAGACATGTCCCGACAAGCCAAGATTTTTCCACTTTCATGCATGGAAGATGAGCTCTCGTCGCCATCTGGGTGCCCGCATCCCCAAAGAAAGTAGTAAAATAAAGTTAAGCTTGAGGAGTCTCCTCATTAGCTCCATGAGCGAGCTGGGATTCCGGTTCGGGCTGGGCTTCTTCAGTGATTCGAGCCCCCTCTACAGCCACAGCCTCCTCCTCCATCTCGATACGAAGCTTCTCAGCATAGCTCACTGTGGCAGCACCTAAAGGACTCCAATCGAACTCAGGAACCTTGGCCATAAAGCCCTTCATAAAGTTCTTGGATCCCAGGGCCTTTGCATCTTTGACCTCCGCGTCCCGGCTCGCCTCCAATGCTGAGAATTTGGCCTCGAAATCAGCATCTTGAGCTACCATCTTAGCTTCGAGCTCAGCAACTTGGTCTTTTAAAGAATTGTTTTGGAGAGTGGCCTCGGCTAGAACATTGGAATGCTCCCCCTTCATCTTTTCCACAAGTGCTTTAGACTCGCGCAAATCCTTCTCAAGGCTTGTGGTCGCATCGAGGATGCTTTGCTTGGACTCCTCAACCAATGCCACATTGGCCTTCCTCGCCTCGTCTAGCTTGTTCTTCAGGATTCTGTTATCCTTGTCGAGACGAGCAGAAGCTTGACCCATTGAACGAAGCTCCCTGTGTCTGTTGATCTGTCTTATAAACACCTCGGCTGTGGCCTTAGTGAGGGCATCATTATTCGCCTCGAACGAGCCCGAGGTCCATGCCCTTAACTCGCTCTCAGAAATGTGTGGGACTCCGAGTCGAACCAGAGTACTGGCCACAACATTTCTGTAACACCCCCAGATCCGGGGTCGGAGATCTAGGTTGTCACGTTCCTTTATTCCGTACAAACACTTGATACTTGAATCATTCTTTTATAGTGAATTAATTCTAGAATTATTCTGTTAAATCCAAACCAATAGAATTCATTCACTTGTACTGCTTTAACTATCTAGCAGATTTTTATCCCTAGAACGTATCTCAAATTATCAGATATTGTTATATCTTTTTATTACAAAAATAGATAAATTCATGTCGAATTATTCTAGATTTGTTTTAATTAGTTTGAGATTCAATCTTGTAATCAGTACTTCATTTGTAACATCTTTCAAGTTTAATATAAGTTATATTTAACTTGAATTCTGTTTCATTTAATTCCGCCATAATTTGTTCTTAAATTGTTTTAATCTAAACATAACAAATTCGATAAAACGGTATAGTTTGTATTCAACCCCCCTTCTACAAGAAAATCAAGAATTACTATTTATTTCACTATTCATCATCAACTTTGATTCAACTTTTGAGCATGATAACAACCATGGATGAAGCTAAGATCAAGGATTTACCTTAGTATAAGGATGAGGATGATTTAGAGCCCAAGAACTTGACTTATGGTTGAGTAGAACTTGTAGAAAATTTTCTTAACTTTGATGAAAGAAAAAGGGTCGAATGTTTCATCTTCCTTGATGCATCTCTTTTGTTTTGTTTTGTTTTCTTTTTGTTTAATTAACCCTTAATACATGCCATATAATTTGTGGTCATAAGTAAGTTTTGTCATCCAAGACACATGGCAATTAGTGTGTGGTTTGTGGTGAAAGTGGTGACAAAGTGGTGATTCATCACCTTGTCATCACCTTGTCACCCCTATGTCATCCTTCTGCATCATGCTTATGTCATAATTTGTATCATCAATCCTCTTATATGTTACACTTGATGATCTTATATGATACTTCTGCTTTGGTTAGGGTTTAATCCATAATTCGTTACGTTTTTGATTTGTCGCTAAGTTTCGCGATAGGTTCAAGTGATTTTAAAAACGTTTCTCTGTACCAATGATAGGAGATACTTCCTTGATCTTTTCATAACCTTGGTTTAATATGTGGTTATGGATTTCTCATTCTACATACTTTCTCAAAACGATCAAATCAATACATCCTCGATTGTCCAGTGAATAGTGATTTAAAACTCGAATGGAAATCTTCTGATTCTGATTGCGTTTGCATTCACTTATTCTCCTTATACATCAATAATATAACTTCGAAACATTCATTCCGTGTCATCCACATAGTGTGGTCTGAAAAATATTTTCTTCAGCAAATTAACTATTCATCAGGGCAAATTTACTATTCATCAGGGTTTCAAATATTACAAAATTTTGGGATATTACAATTTCCTTGAGGATTAGGAGTCAACTCCTTGCGAGCTCGCTTCGATGCATCAACCTCAGGAGGAACATCTTTGGATTGTCTTATTTTTCTTTTTTGTGGAGATCCCCCGCCAGTTGCCAAATATTCCGTAAGAGTCGTTTTGAATTGGGGAGGGATCTCTTTGGTGTGAATAACTTTGTTCGAGCCCCCAGCGTGTGAGCCGGTTTGGCTGGCAGAAGGAACGGTTCGAACCGGAGCATCTTGCTCGGTTAAGAATGGAGGAGGGGAGATTGCCATTTCTGAAATAAAACGAAGACAAAAGAGTTAGTCAATACACATGTTAAATAAAAGTACAAGAATAAAATAAGCTTGCATCGAGTGAAAACTTACCTTTTTTTTTCTCCTAGATTTCTTGCTAGGAGTTAATCTAGTTCCCTCTTTTAAGAAGCCGTACTCAACGAGATTGGTAGTTGTGGTCAGTTTTTTAATGTTTCGTTCTGAGACGGGGATGTTTAGAAGGTTATCGGCGTTAATCTTCTCTTGACCTTGTAAAGGTCTTCTCACAGGAGGTTCTGAATAAATAAAGACAAAACATAAGAAACGATGCGAAGCAAAAATGTGCGATGCGAAGCAAAAACGTGCGGTGCGAAGTGAAAGAAACGATGCGAGCTCAAACGAATTGCTTACCAGGATCATATTAGAAGTGAGTTTGAACTCGGGGCACTTCATGAACGTAAAAGAAGGGGTCTTTCCATCTACCCGAATTGCTTGGCCCCCCGAAAATCAGCTTCTTCTTAGTGTAATAAGGCCAGACAGAGAGATAGAAGTAGCCAAATTCAGCTAAGTGCTTCAAGTTTAAGAAGTACCCGAGTTGCCTAGAGGTGAGAGTAGGGTAGCCTTGTTTTTTTATAAAGAATGTATAGAGCTATGGCCGACCTATAGCCATTGGGATTAATCTGCAACTGTGCGAGCCCATAGTACTCCAGGATTTCTTGAATCAAAGGATAGCAGTAATACCCAGCTTTAACAAGAACGATGAGAGAACCATGCGAGGAGCCCGTCCTCCATTTTTCGGATGATTAAATTGATAGCATCTCATGTGCGGTGCGGGGAGAATTATGCGACTCTCTGGCCTGAATTGATCCACGAGGTCGCGTAGTGTATCTTCAGTTAATGAGGTGGACATGTCCCGACAAGCCAAGATTTTTCCACTTTCATGCATGGAAGATGAGCTCTCGTCGCCATCTGGGATTACACGTTTTTTAAGAAAAACCTCTCCTTCGAGCTCGTGTTGTTTGAGTGGTTCGTAAGAAATAGGAGATGGTTCGGGGATGTATATATAGTTGTAGAAATCTACTTCTCTTGACACATCTGCTATCTCTTCGCTAGCAGGACTGTCATATGACCAGTGCGAGCTAGTGTCATCATCTTCATCATTCTTTTCGAACTCGTCCTGGGGAGATGGGGTGCGAGCCACTGCTTTCCCTTTGCGTTTGTCATAAAAAGTGCTCCCTAGAGAACTGTCTGTAGATGACTCCGATATACTGATTGGATGATTTGCGGAAGACGATGCGAGGTGAAGCCTCGTTTCTCTCTCTCGAAGCAATTGGTTTACATGGGCATTAACCTCTTCGTTTCTTATGGGTTGTATTGGACGATTAAATAAATCTTCAAGGCCAAGCGAGCAGGAAACACTTGGCCCTGTCTTCTTGTCCCTCCATGAATACAGGTCCTTCTCCCTGGTATAGTTTTCTGGGGCGGAGTTTGGATCAAGTTTGAGTCCAAGCGAACTGGATCCACTGGCTCGCATCACGTTTTCTATCCTGGCTATGTTAGCTGCCCCTTCAGGGGTAATGGCCGAATTTGGGGAAATAGGTTGACTTAGACGACCCGAGATGGATGTCAATTCCCGTTGGAATTCCTTAGAACCTCTAAGTTCAGGAGGGTGTTGATTCAATGGAGACGGAGTAGCAGAAGAACGAGCCGGGCTCGGTGTTTTATCAAGCGAGCTGACAGACATCGATGGGGTCGCACTCGACATCTGAAAAGGATGGTGAAAATTAGTGTGTGCCCCTAAAATAAGAGAAGGAAGTAAAAACACATATGGAAGAAGATTTTTTGAGATTGAAATGCTTACTTTGTGAAGGATTAGAAGATGAAATTGAAGAACTTGATGAAGTTGCGGATGAACACCGGGAAGTAATAATAATTCTCGACGTGTTTGATCCTTGAGCAAAAATGGGCAGAGTTTTGTTACTGTTTTTGATAAAATAACTTTATGAAAGGAAATGTTGGGGTATTTATAGAGGGGAGGAAAGAGAAAATGGGGACATGTGTCTGTATATGAATGGACGTCACGTCTTTCCATGGACAGCTGTAGACGATTGAACACACGCCTAACAGTAATATGCGAACTGGATGTAATGCGAGCTGGGAATTGGGCTCGCACCGTAATATTGGAAAAGAACGAAAATTCCTTATCTAAGATTACTAAGGAATTTTGGGGGGTAGTTGTTATACTGGATTTTTGATAATGGGCCCTAAACAGGTCCATAAGTGATTTGGGCCTAGGAAATGAGTTATGTTTTGGAAAGGTTGGTGTGAACTAGGCTTTGGGCTCTCACAAGGGGTTGTGTTGAGCTTAAGTATGGTGAGCTCGCACCGCTAATGAATGATGAGCTCGTCAATAAATGAGCTCTCACCTTGATGAGCTCGCGTCCTTATATTTTGGGCTCTCACCATAACCTTCCGGGCTCTCACCATAACCTTTTGGGCTCTCACCATTATGAAATAATGGGCTCGTACTACTTATCAGAAATGAGAATGATTGAACATAGGTGAGCTCGCACCACTTAAACTATGGAAATGTAACATCTAATTTTTATATACTGATTTGTGTGGTGCGAGCCTAGCCAGATCGCACCATGGGTGAAGCCCAAATTATGGAAATTCCTATTTAGGGAATGGATGTTTCTTGGTTGACACGGGACAGACCTGCAATCATGGAAAGAAATGCGGAGATGCCGCGAGATTGTAGGAAAACGTGTGAAGACCGGACTATTTATGGGAATGAGAGGTGGATTGATAATCCTTGAACTATTTATGGGAATGTGAGGTGGATTGATAATCCTTGAACTATTTATGGGAATGAGAGGTGGATTGATAATCCTTGGATTATTTATGGGAATATTGGATGGATAAACATTGATTATTTATGGGCTTGGGCTGAATGGGCTTATCTAATGACTTGTTTTCCAAGAACTACGTGAGGCTTGATCCCTATACAAGGGGTACGTAGGCACCTTGTATGATACACAATTGACACTCGGCAAAGAGCAAGAGAAAGAACCCATTCTCTATTCAATTTTCTGATGAGTCATCATACAAGTCCAGCCACCACTTTCCATAAACCTCCAACACACCATTGCACGAAATTCTCCTTACAACAATAAGCAGACTAATGTACGTAGAAGTGACAAAAATAAAATTAAATACTCCAAAACTAAAGAAAATTACCTTCTCGGAAAAAGGAACTAAGCGAAGTTGGGATGATAAAAAACCAAATTAATGTAAGCATGGATAGGAAAAAGGGTTAAATATCAAATACATCAATCATTGTGTCCAAATGTATCAAATTAGTCACTCATTGCAAAAATGACTTAATTTAGTCACTAATTTAAGATTTCGTGTCAAGGACATCACCCGGGAATGACTAAATTGATACAAAATTTTAACATTTTAATGACTAAGTTGATACAAAATTTTAAATTAGTGACTAAATTGAGTCATGTTTGCAATGAATGACTAATTTGATACATTCAAACATAATGAATGATGTATTTGATATTTAACCCATAGGAAAAATATAAACATCATAAGTCTCTATTGGTAGAACGAAGAAAAGAGACAAAAAGTTGGCATGTAGATATACACTAATCGATTTGGATGTATCATCTTCATTTTTTTTTAAATCGTGTAATTTTTCTACACACGTATGAGCGTCGAGGATTGATCACCTTATATATATGAGTTGTAGAAATATATATATATATATAAGGTAATAATTATGTAATTAAAATTGTAAATGGGACTGAAATAGAGTTTTCTAGAAAAATAGATAAAAGGTAATATTTGTTTTAATTAAATTTTAAAAAGGATTGAATTCTATATATTAATTGTATTTCTTAAAAATTCGAATGTAAATAAGAAATTTAAATTTTGTTGAATTAAAATTAAGGAGCTCTAGAAAAATAGATAAATATTTTTCAGATGATTTGAGAGCTCCAGGGGGTTTTCTTTATATATATTGAACATATTGATTGTCTTCCCTAAAAGTTTAAATTGAATTAAAATAGTGAAATTCTAGAAAAATAGATTAAAACTGAAATAGGATTTAAGTTAGTTGTGAAAAAGGTAATATTTGTTTAATTAAATTTTAAATAGGATTGATTTTATATATTTATTGTATTTCCTAAAAATTTGAGTGTAAATAAGAAATGTATTCCCTACAAATTCGAATGTAAATAAGAAAATTTAATTTTATTGAATTAAAATTGAGGAGCTCTAGAAAAAAAAGATAAATATTTTTTGGACGATTCGAGAGCTCACGGGGGTTTTCCTTTATATATATAAAAGATAATAAAGAAGTTGATGAGCTATAAAAAAAATAGATAAATATTTATTGGGCGATCTGAGAGCTCATTGGGGTTTCATTTGTATACATAAATATTTAATTTTATTGAATTAAAATAGAGAAACTCTAGAAAAATATATTAAAACTTAAATATGATTTAATTTAGTTGAGAAAAGAAGTTAATTTTGTTTAATTAAATTTTAAATATGATTGAATTATATATATATTTATTGTCTTCCCTAAAAATTCAAACTGAATTAAAATAGTGAAACTCTAGAAAAATAGATTAAAACTTAAATATGATTTAAGTTAGTTGAGAAAAAAAAAATTAATTTTAAATTTGATTGACTTTTATATATTTATTGTCTTCCCTAAAAAATCGAGTGTAAATAAGGAATGTCATCCCTAAATATTCGAACATATGTTAGGAACTATGTTGTTTCTTGATGATAACTAAATTAACTTAGTCAAAATTGTATAAGTAAAATGTAGCCATCAATTGATAGTATGCTTTTGCAGTATCCGTAGATGGGTAGCTTATCTACGGATAAGACTCACTGTAACATGTTTTTGTATTTTTGATGTTGAAGTTGAAGTAATCTTGTAAGACTGAATAAGTCATGTTGACTATTAATATATATGTAGAATAGGGAGGCTAATTATAAATAGTTTATGCCTTGTAATTTTGCATAAGTGAAATTGACTGTCTACGGAAAACTTAATTAGCCTTCTACGGATGTGGACATTGTACTGTCTATAGATAGCAGTACTAGTTGTCTACGGATGTGATCAAGATAATGTCAACGGATACAACTCAAATAGCTTCTACGGATACACATTGTACTTGTGAAAGGGACAGATAAGTTAGAGCACATGGGTTGACAGACTGCACAGAGCATGGAAGCCAGTATTTCTGGAAAGTTCACGAGAAGAAAGTAGCATTCTGTTTGCATGGTCAAAATTAGCATTTCTATAAAAGACAATCAGCCAAGAAGGGCAAGCTACCAACACATGGACCACTGCTCAGAATGGAGAAACAAGGATCCTGAACAGATTTACTTTTTGTATTATTGACTGTTCAAATATCTTTGTAAACTTGGGATATAAAACCAAGTAGGAGCATAATTCTAGAACTAAGAAATCAGTTAGGCAATTTAGAGAGCAGAAAACAATATCCTTTGTAAATTGCTGAATCTAGAATTGTGTATTTGCAGCTGTGTGTTTATTCATAAACATCACAGAGATTTCTTCAATAAAAATCTCTCAGATGGACAAAAACAATCCACCTGAATTTTTAATTCTTGTGTTATCTTATTTGCTTTTCTGTTCTTGCTTTAATTTCATATCTTCACTATCAAGAATCACAAAAGAATTTTTAAAGATTGTATTCAACCCCCCTTTTACAATCTTGATTCATTGTTTGGGAATAACAATTGGTATCAGAGCAGGCTTCTAACATACAAGAAGTTTAAAGATCTAAAGACAACTGAATCATGGGTCAGAAGGATCATGGAATCAAAATACCAGTTCTTGATAGAGAAAACTACTTTCACTGGAAAGTAAAAATGCGACTACATCTTATGTTCATGGATGAAGGTTATGTACAGTGCATAGAACATGGCCCTCATGTACCAATGAAGCCAAACACCTCAATAGCTCAAGAACCTGCAGGATCTCCAAGCACCATTCCAAAGCTACGTTCAGAATGGACTCCTAAAGATGCCATTGCAGTTCATAAAGAAAAGAAGGCCATGAATATTTTGTTCAATGGTCTTGATTCTGATATGTTTGACAATGTTATTAACTGTTCTACAATAAAGGAGATTTGGGACACAGTTCAAACCATTTGTGAAGGGACTTAGTAGGTAAGGGAAAACAAGATGCAGCTCCTCATATAATAATATGAACACTTTCACTTCAAGAGCGAAGAATCTTTGAATGATACTTTTAGTAGATTTCAAAAATTTCTAAATGGATTGAAGTTGTATGGAAGAGTGTATCAAGTTAAGGATTCAAATCTTAAATTTCTCAGAGCCTTACCAAAGGAGTGGAAGCCCATGACTGGCTCCTTGAGAAACACTCAAGAGTATAAGGACTTTACTCTTGAGAGGCTGTACGGAACCCTAAAAACATATGAGCTGGATATGGAGCAGGATGAAGAAATTGAGAAGGTCCAAAAGAAAAATGGATCTGTTACTTTAGTAGCAAGTGTTGAAAAGGCCGAGGACATGAAAGAAGAAGCTGCTGAAACTACACCAAGCCAAAGTGCTTGTGAAGGTAGAGCTGAATCAAGAAAGTGCAAAGGAAAGATTGTTAGGTCCAAAGTATCGTAGAAGGGGGGGTTGAATATGATACTCACAAATTATTCAATTTCGTTCACGAATAATTCTTACAGTTCTAGTTCGAAATCAAATGCACCAAATCAAAACACGAGTCGGGGAATATATCGTTTTATAAATATAAACTGCGAGGGGTGCTACAAATCTAATACGTAGGATAAGCTTCAATGAGTTCAGGTTATCATAATCAATACAAACTATAGAAATTAAGGCACTATAAATTTTCTTCTGTCAAAGTTCTTGAGCTCTTAAATTCTTCTGTCTCTTTTGATTAACAGCCAACCAACTAAAGAAGACATTGTCTTCATTCTCATAAATGTAGTCTTGTTGAAAAACTATCGAACCATTTATGGAAAAATCCTGGCCGTCCAATTCTTCATCAACCTGACAAAGTTTAGAAAACTTTCACATGCTCCTTATATAAAAACTATCGAATGAATTAGTTTTTACTTCATTCGATAGATTTTAAATAAAATCTATAGAACGGAAAAGCTATCCTTCGATGGTTTTTCCTTCAATTTCATTTGATCCATTTCGATGGTTTTTCTAACAAGAAAACCATTAAATCCTTTCTTTGTGCAGTTTGATCCTTGAAGTTCTTTTCCTTTTTCAGCAAGCATGTTGTACTTCCATTTAAACCTAAACATACCTTGTAATATTCTTTTCACTTTCAGGATGTTTTAGATTTAGACTTAAATCAACTTCTTCCGAGACGATAAACATCTTGATCTTTTAGGTGCTGACAACTGGTGCAAATGTTCTGGTTCACAGATGACTAACACTTGATCAATACTTCCATGTCTTCAATTCAATGTTGTTGATAAGTCCTTTGTCGTTCTGGTTGCTTCAATAAAATCACTGGAATCCTATGGTACTAACTCTTAATCATTCAAATACTTCTGGAGTCTTGAAAGTCTTGTTTCTTTATTTGTCACTGAGGCTTGAACATTTTAATGAACTTCTTTCCGTGACCTGTTTACGGACTTCAAGAATGCATACCATATTTTGATTTTTTGAGTTTACCTTATCTTCTTTACTTCTGGATTCCTGTGCTTCTGTTAAGATTATTGTCTGTCTTGTCCTTTGTTGAGTTGTAGTTATCTCTGTTACATAATATGTTACATTATGCTTTACAATCTCCCCCTATTTGATTGTTAGAGTTCGACAACAAAATACCTCGAGGATAACTCAACTAACTAAGGAAACATGAAACTAATTAAAGTAAGATAGATTGATAATATTAAATGCATTCTGGATTAAATATATACATTTCCAGATTTCTAATTTACAAAGAACATTTAAACTTTTTTACAATGAAGTTGCTCCTCTAGTCTGAGCAGATTGTTCTTTTGTTCTTTGCTTCATTCTTCAGTCCATCTCAATCTCACCTTCTTCAACTACTGGATTGGAGTTATCAGCTTGATAATCAATCACAGATAGATAGTGCAGTGGTTTTCCAGGTTTAAGGATTGCTCCTTTGATGTGTCTTCCAATATACTCAACCTGTTGACCCACTCCAGCCCACAACCATGCAATACTAACATCTTTCTTATTTTGCTTTGGCATGTTTGGTAGTCTGGGATGCACTTCCAATCCTTTCTCCACTCTCTTCCTATAGTAGGGAACATTCTCCATAAGATATCTTCTTAGAGTGTCTGCTGCTTTGTCTTTCTCCGTAGATGTGAATCCAGTGGATCTAAGATACTTCTCAACTGATATCAGATAGTTGTTTGGGTAATCTTTCAGTTTGTCCTCCGTCAGATAGCAGATTCTGAACAAGTCATTTTTCATGAATCTAACCATTGGAGGGTTTTCAGATATCTCTGGACTGACCTTCATTAAGATCTCCTTAACATGCTCCCGGAGCAGTTCATTTAACCTTGTAGTTCTTTGGATCTTAATGAGAATCACCTGCAATTCAGTGTAAGTTCTCTGTTCGAAAAACTTAGTGGATATCACAAATGTACCTCTGTCAATAAAATTGATTAGTATGTTCCAGGCACCATTTGCTTTAACCCCAGCTTTCAGGTAGATCAGAGAATGCCTCAATGCAGTGAAGTAAGTATCATCTTCTTGATTTGCACTTCTTATGTCTTGAATGATAACTTCCACCTCAGCATTGTCGTTGACTTCTAATCCGTCTTTGTGACGCCCTCCAAACCCGGGGTACAGATTTGAGGAGTCATCCAACCAACGGAACACTATTTAACACATGCATAATATATATAAAGACACAATTACCCCTTGACCAAGACCGCATCCAGATTATGGCAATGAACACAAGCTACTACAATCTTTTATTATTACAATACCAGTTTTATCAGAGTTATTACATCACAACTAAAGTTCAAATCTAGACATTAATCTAGAAAAGCAAAACAACAACTACCCTGCCAATAACAATGACTCGAGGGGCTCTCCTGGCTGCTGGTGAACTATCGGTCACGCTATGCCAACTCATACTCTCGCTTCACTGGAATAGGGTTAGAAAACAACAAGCAAGAGTGAGCCAAAATTGCTCAGCAAACATCAACGAATCATTTCTATCACAGTTGTAAGGATATGAATTTATGATATCAGAATCAACAATATTTAGCTAACACATGCTTTGTATCAATAATGATTGAAGTAAAGAATTAGAATTTGGCTTATACATTTTATTCAAATCAAAGGTTGTGCTGCTGGCCAGCCACACATCAACCCCGGACTAGCTCATGTCATAGTCCTCTACTGGATCCCAGGCCAATCTGGGCCTTAAGTTATTCCGACCATAAATATGGCCCGACCAATTACTGGTCCATTTTTAAAAACACATGCCAAATCTATAATAGGGTATAAACAATAACATGCTCAATAAGATAAACTGAATGTATAGTAATTGCAAAAGAGCTTCAACTGTTCAGTATCAACGAAGATCGAGAAAGAATCATGGAGTAATTTCAATGGTACAGTGTACTCATTCAATAAGGAAATCAATATTGGTAATCGTTAATCAATGACCGTAATCGGTAGTCAAGATGGAAGTCAAATAATCAATGGTTGTCAATGATAATCAAAGGATGATAAATAACAACAATAGGTGGTAAACAATAATCAAGTGAATTGGAAATAAGGGTTTCCGATGCAGATCAAATCAAAGAATCAAGAATCTCTAAGGAAATGGAATCAGTTGTCCAAATGCGGTTAAAAGATTGATAATTTGAATTGTTCTGGGGATAACGGTATTCAAGTAATCAAGACAATAATAAATTTTATCACAAGTAAGGGCACAGATACTTGCCTGGTCTAAGCTGCTGTCGGATCGACTCTGCTCACTCTACTTTCCCCTTTCCCTTGCTCCGGGAACTCGATTCTATAATTAAACAACTCATCACAATAAGTCTAACTATTCTCGTTCTACTCTCGACACTTATTCAACCAATAATCACATTTAACAAGTAACCGGTTACGTATCGGACGTCCGGTATAGTTTACGATATTTAAAACTCAGATATTTGCCCTAGTACGGCATATACAGACTATAAAACACAACACACAATTAATATGAACCATATAGCACTTATAAACATTTTTAAAACATCATACGGAACTTATTCGAATTTTAATAGGTCATTACTAATTTTTAAATCAAAAATCGGATTTTTAAATCCAATATAAACATTTAAATGAAAATAAATCAATTAATAAAATTAATTGACACTCTTTAAATACTCAAGCTATTTTTAAATAATTAAATAGGCTTGAAAATAATTAAACTGAATTTTTAATTAATTAAATCTAATTAATAATTAATTTTTAAGAATTAATTGATTAAAAGAATTAACCAATTAATTAATAAATTAATTATTAATTAAAAATAATTAAAATAATTAAGTTTAATCAATTTTCGGATTTAAAATAATAAATATAATTTATCAGAATTTTTCTGATATTAAAATATATTTTTAAAATAAAAATATGAATTTTTAAAGTTTTTAAACTATTTTCGAATTAAATTTAAAAATAAAATTCAAAAACAGTTTTCTGAAAATGAATTAGGGTTTTGAAGATTGAAACCGGGTCGAAAAATCGGGTAAACGGGTCGGGAAGAACAATTCCGGGTCGCCAAGAACAACCCACCGGATTCTGGGTTTTCCAGAATCCGGCCGGTCTCCGGCCGCCGGAATTCTTCGATTCCGTCCAAACACAAATCAAACCAGAGGGCTTTTGTTCGCCTTTTCAAGCCAAACAAAACCCACACATCAAAACATCTGTCCCTAGCCGGAATCGTGCCCAGAATCCGTTCAAAGAATTCTCCGGCAACGACCTCGGCCGGAAACCCGATCTACCTATTCCGTACATGAAACTCAAAGATTAATATACCAAAATGAAGCTTATAACTCATACAATAAAAGCCCTTTATCAAAAACAATGTCAGATCAATATCAAGAACGTACGAATCGAAAGAAGAAATCGGGTCAAAACCCGAAATCAAAACCCGACTAAATTGAACATAAACATGAAATTAAAGCATGGATTCTTGCTAATTAGAACCCTAGGAACATGTTAGAAGCAACCAATTGAACGGAGAATCAACAGAATGAAAATCCCCAAATCGAATCAAGAACCCTAGTTATAATTCGAAACTTGTAAAATCAATATAAAATCGAATACTTACCAGATGATGATGAGGTTGGAAGATTCTGAAACTAGATTTTTGGAGCTTTGATTTGAGTATAAGAACTTCAAATTTGGACTTCAATAACACTTAGAACGAATTGATTGAAGATCAAGAACACAAAAATAATTTTTGGGAATTTCGGATTTTTGAGTAATTGCTGAAGATTTGCTATGAGTTATGAAGTCTGATTTGTCTTTTTATATTTCTGGAAAAATAATACCCCAAATAACATTTTTGGATCGATATTGATTCGTTAGATCGTTTAAAAACCCTAATTAGGTCAAAAACACGTTTTACGAAAAATAAGGGGTTAAAAAGGTTGATGATTATCCAAATTGATATATATCATTATATAACTAATGCTCAAGAATACTAGGGCTATAACAACTTCAATATTGATATATAACGATAAATCCGTCCCCTTAAGCAATTAGGGTTCGGAACGATTTTTCCTTTTTCGGATCAAAAATTGAAATTGATTTGCAGAATCAAATAGGTAGGGTTAAATAGAATCCCATAACCCTTTCGATAACGATTCGAATACTAAAGACGAAGAATTAAAAATGAATGTACGAAATTTCAACGGGGCCTTGAATTATCAAAACGGCTCAAATTTGAAGAAAATTCCAAATGACGAAATTTTTGAAAGGGGCTTCTGACTCACCATTTAGCACATAATCACACACTAAATATCATATAATAATATTCCAATATTCCAAAATAAATATTTTAGATTAAATATATCATTTAATCAAATAATAAAATTCACGGATATTACATCCTTCCCCCCTTAATAGGATTCTGTCCTCAGAATCAGATCAAGGAAACAACTGGGGATACTTCTCTAACATCTCACTCTCTAACTCCCAGGTAGACTCTTCTACTTTAGGATTCCTCCACAAAACTCTCACTAACGCTACTGTCTTATTCCTTAGTACTTTCTCCTTACGATCCAAAATCTGAATCGGTCGTTCTACATATGATAAATCTGCCTGGACCTCTATGGGTTCATACTCTATTACATGATTCGAATCTGGTCGATACTTCTTAAGCATAGATACATGAAATACATTATGAACGTGCTGCATATGCGGTGGCAATGCCAACTCGTAAGCTACTTCGCCCACTTTCTTCAAAATCTCAAACGGCCCAACATATCTCGGACTCAACTTCCCTTTCTTTCCAAACCTAACTAATCCTTTCCATGGTGAAACTTTTAGTAACACTTGCTCTCCTTCTTCGAATCCCACATCCTTTCTGGCTAGATCCGCATACTTTTTCTGTCGGTCTTGAGCTGTTATCAATCTTCTCTGAATCAATTGAACCACTTCTTTTGTTCGTTGTACTAGCTCTGGTCCTATCATTTTCCGTTCACCAACTTCTTCCCAATATACCGGAGATCGACACTTTCGTCCATACAGAGCTTCGTAAGGTGGCATTCCGATGCTCGCGTGAAAACTATTATTATATGAAAATTCCACCAAGGGTAGATGATCGTCCCAACTGCCTTCAAAGTCAAGTGCACATGTCCTAAGCATATCTTCAATAGTCTGAATTGTCCTTTCGCTTTGACCGTCCGTCTGCGGATGATAAGCCGTACTCATTCTCAACTCGGTGCCTAAACACTCTTGAAAACTCCTCCAAAATCTTGAATTGAATCGAGGGTCTCTATCAGACACTATCGATACTGGAACTCCATGTCGTACTACGATTTCTTTTATGTAAATATGAACTAACTTATCCAGCGAGAATCTCTCGTTAATCGGAAGAAAATGCGTAGATTTCGTCAATCGATCCACGATAACCCAGATGGCATCATGGTTAGCTTTTGTTCTAGGCAATCCTACTACAAAGTCCATCGCAATGTGTTCCCACTTCCATTCGGGAATTTCCAATGGTTGAAGTAATCCACTTGGTCTCTGATGTTCCGCCTTAACTCTTTGACACGTAAAGCATTTACTTACCCATTCCGCAATCTCTCTCTTCATATCTGGCCACCAAAAGTTCGTCTTAAGATCTCGATACATTTTCGTACTCCCTGGATGAATTGAATACTTCGAGTTATGTGCTTCGTGCAAAATCTCACTTTTCAGTTCCGTTACGTTAGGTATCCATATCCGAGAAGCAAATCTCAAGATCCCTTTGTCGTCCGGTTGGCTACATATTTCCTCACCTGTCATTTTACTCACATCATCATTCATAACTCGCTCTTGGCACTTCCGTATCTTCTCCAACAATTCAGGTTGAAACGCCATGGTATAAATCATTTCCGTCGCGTCCTTCGGATTAATTACTTCGATTTCTAACTTCTCAAATTCCTTGTATAACTCTTTGGTCATCATTAGTGTATTTAATCTCTCTTTTCTGCTCAATGCATCTGCTACCACATTTGCCTTGCCGGGATGATAGTTGATAGAAACGTCGTAGTCCTTGATTAGTTCTAACCATCTTCGTTGCCTCATGTTCAGCTCTTTCTGAGTAAAGATATACTTCAAACTTTTGTGATCGGTGTAAATTTCACATCTCTCTCCATACAAGTAGTGTCTCCATATCTTCAAAGCAAACACAATAGCTGCTAACTCCAAATCGTGTGTAGGGTACTTCTGTTCGTGGGGTCTCAACTGTCTTGACGCATAAGCAATCACCTTGTCATGTTGCATAAGTACGCATCCTAATCCTTTGTACGACGCATCACTATAGATTACGAAATGACCTTGATTGTCTGGTAACATCAATACCGGTGCCGTAGTTAGTCTTTTCTTTAACTCTTGGAAGCGTTCTTCGCATTTATCGTTCCATATGAATTGCTCGCTTTTCCTTGTCAGCTTGGTCATTGGAGTAGCTATCTTCGCAAAATCTTGCACAAATCTCCGGTAGTATCCGGCTAATCCCAAGGAACTTCTGACTTCAGTCGGTGTCCTTGGTCTCTCCCAATCTTTCACTGCCTCTATCTTTGCTGGGTCCACTTTGATGCCTTCGCTGCTCACCACGTGTCCTAAGAAATGAACTTCTTTCAACCAGAATTCACACTTGGAAAACTTCGCGTATAGTCTTTCTTGTCTTAACGTTTCTAACACAATTCGCAACTGGTCTGCATGCTCTTCTTCTGTCCTTGAGTATATCAAGATGTCGTCGATGAATACCACTACAAACTTGTCCAAATATCTCTTGAAAATCCTGTTCATTAGGTCCATAAAAGCTGCGGGTGCATTCGTTAGTCCAAACGCCATTACTAAGAATTCATAGTGCCCATACCTTGTTCGAAAGGCTGTCTTCGGTATGTCGTCTGGTCTAATCTTCAATTGGTGATATCCTGACCGTAGGTCGATCTTTGAAAAATGTACCGCTCCCTTCAGCTGGTCAAACAGATCATCTATTCGAGGTAACGGATACTTGTTCTTAATGGTCAGCTTGTTCAACTCCCGATAATCTATACACAATCTCATGCTTCCATCCTTTTTCTTGACAAACAGTACTGGTGCTCCCCACGGTGAAACGCTGGGTCTAATAATTCCTTTTTCTAGCAAATCTTGCAGTTGATCAGCCAATTCCTTCATCTCCACTGGTGCCATTCTGTAAGGGGCCTTAGATACTGGCTCCGCGCCTGGTACTAAGTCTATCGCAAATTCAATCTCTCTATCTGGAGGTAAACCTGGTAATTCTTCCGGAAAAACATCTGGAAACTCATTTACGACTGGAATATCTTCTAACTTAGAAACTTCCTTATCTATATCTATCACATAAGCTAGATACGCCTCACAACCTTGCCTTAATAACCTCTTAGCCTGAATCATCGTCAGGAACCTCTTTCTTTGTTTCTCTCCTCTAAATATTATCTCTTTCTTTTCTAGGGTAATCAAAGTAACCCTCTTATTCTTACAATCAATACTTGCATCATGCTCAGTCAACCAATCCATCCCTAATATCACATCAAATTCACCTAACTTAAAAGGTAACAAGTCAACATAAAAACGATTTCCCAAAATCTCTATCTCACAACGGGGATAATATGAACTGACCGCGATACGATCCTGATTAGCTATCTCTATAGTCACCACTCCACTTAAAGGTTTCATTACGCAATTCAATCTACGAGCAAACGTTTCAGAAATAAAAGACTTCGTCGCTCCCGAATCTATTAACACTTGTGCAGGAATAGAATTTACTAGAAGTGTACCTGCCACCACGTCGGAATCTCTCACTGCTTCTCCCATTGACATATTGTAGGTCCTGTCTAACGGCTGGACGTTAACAACTGGGGGTGCTTCAATTACCCGAATCATATTGTTCACGGTTGCTGGTGCTCTGCAGTCCTTAATCATGTGACCTGGTTTCTTACACCGATGACACACGATGCCTATCTTGCAATCCCGGGAATAATGTCCCTTCTGATTGCATTTAAAGCATGTGACATTCAATCGATGGCATATCCCTAGATGTCGCTTCCCGCATGTCTTGCATTCTGGTAGTGGGGGTCTAGAAAGTCCCTGCTGACTGCCGGTTAGTAGACGGTTATCTTGTCCTACGTTTCCGGTGTCTGGTTTCCTAAAACTTGTATTCCTTCCGTGCTGAAATCCCAGTTTCTTATTTGCTTGCCCTTGAAAACTTCCCTGCTGCTGTCCCTTATCGGGTATCCCTGCTTTCCTTTTCTTGTTCTCCCTCTCTTTCATGTAAGAATCACTCTCTGTCTCCGCAATCATTGCCTTTTGGACCACCGCTGCATAGGTGTCCAACTCCAATACAGCTAACTTACTACGAATCCAAGACCTCAGTCCCTGCTGGAACCTCTTGGCCTTCTTCTTTTCCGTATCCACATAGGTTGGAACAAACCTTGACAACTCCGTAAACCTTGTTTCATATTGGGGCACTGTCATGCTTCCCTGCTTTAATTCCAAAAACTTCAATTCCATCTGATCTCTCATATAGTCCGGAAAATATCTTTCCAAAAACAACTCTGTAAATCTTGCCCACGTAATCAATCCCTCGGGCTCCATAGCCCTACTCGTTTCCCACCAATAACTAGCCTCATTCTTCAGAAAATAGCTTGCATATTCTGTCTTCTTATCCTCTGTCACCTCTATCAAGGTAAAAGCCTTTTCCATCTCTTTCAACCATGTCTTAGCCTCTACAGGGTCTGCTGATCCTTTAAATTCCGGAGGTTTTGCTGCCTGGAAAGATTTGAACGTAACTGCCGGTGCTGCTTGCTGGTGCTGTTGTTGATGCTGCTGATGCTGATGTTGCTGATGTTGTTGCTGCTGTTCTAAGAGCTGTTGCTGAAATGCACGATGCTGCTGTGCTAATGCGGCAGTCTGTTGAGTAAGGGTATTTAACAACTGGATTACCATCGGGTCCACGCGGCCCGTGGGAGGTGTATTTTGTTGACCTTCTTGGTCAGAGGTATCAGTTGAACGGGTTTGTCGTCTAGGAGCCATATCGCTGATGAATAAACAATAATTGGCTTAATCAAACAGTTCATATAAGAGAAGGAAGGATCACGATTGATATCTCGAAGGTTTACAGATCTTCTCAACGGTGTATCGATACACTCGTTGCAATAAGTAGAATAACAGTTATGATGCTGGAAATGAATGATAGGGGAATAAATATAGTTCTATAAAAGAGGTTTATCATATATATATAGATAGAGTTAGTACAAGCGTAGAACGCTTCAAAAGAAAATATATCATGGCTGAACCATAACTGCCGACCAGCAATACAACAACAAAAATGCAACAACAACCCGAGGCGTTCCTATAAGCCCGGTGCACTGCTGATTCTACAATATGCATCTATATACTAACTATCTAGAAACCATACATCCATGTCACATCTGTCTGCTACTAATACCTGCTCACAGATCACCTGCTCCTGCCGGCCATAACGGGGGTCCTGAAATCTCTGCAATCTCACTCATCGCATAATCCAAAATCTGTCTCATCCCTGCTACTGTCTCTCCCTCTCGACTAGAAGCTAATCCGTGCAATCGAGTCTCAACCAAAGTCCTCGTAACCCTAAACCTCATCTGAATGTCTCTCATCTGATCTCTAAGTCTGTCTCTCTCTCTGACAGCGGCTGCCTCGATCGAACGAATCCTACCCATCTCCATAACCTGTCCATAAAGGTACTCCTTCTCTCTACTCACCCTCTGATACACATGGTGTGGAACTGGTGGCTCACATAACTGATACAAAGGCCCACAAACTGATGCCTGAGACACTGGTGCTGGGGCTACTTGTCGGAGTGGAATAGGACAAGGTATCTGATCTCTCCTGACTACTGGGTCCTGATGCATAGGCTGATATCGCACTGGCCGAGACGGTCCTGCTCTCTCAACGGGTGTAGGTATCTCTGCTATCGTATCCTCGGAAGGGTCTGAGTCTGAACTAGAACTAGGGGGCTGCAATTATAACCACATTTAATTACTACGCGTAATATCCCTAGTTGACCTCCTAATATCCTTACGTGAATTCCTAACTCTCTATGTTATCCTGGACCCTAAGTCCTAACTTGTTTCAAATGCCATAACCTGTTGCTCTGATACCAACTGTGACGCCCTCCAAACCCGGGGTACAGATTTGAGGAGTCATCCGACCAACGGAACACTATTTAACACATGCATAATATATATAAAGACACAATTACCCCTTGACCAAGACCGCATCCAGATTATGGCAATGAACACAAGCTACTACAATCTTTTATTATTACAATACCAGTTTTATCAGAGTTATTACATCACAACTAAAGTTCAAATCTAGACATTAATCTAGAAAAGCAAAACAACAACTACCCTGCCAATAACAATGACTCGAGGGGCTCTCCTGGCTGCTGGTGAACTATCGGTCACGCTATGCCAACTCATACTCTCGCTTCACTGGAATAGGGTTAGAAAACAACAAGCAAGAGTGAGCCAAAATTGCTCAGCAAACATCAACGAATCATTTCTATCACAGTTGTAAGGATATGAATTTATGATATCAGAATCAACAATATTTAGCTAACACATGCTTTGTATCAATAATGATTGAAGTAAAGAATTAGAATTTGGCTTATACATTTTATTCAAATCAAAGGTTGTGCTGCTGGCCAGCCACACATCAACCCCGGACTAGCTCATGTCATAGTCCTCTACTGGATCCCAGGCCAATCTGGGCCTTAAGTTATTCCGACCATAAATATGGCCTGACCAATTACTGGTCCATTTTTAAAAACACATGCCAAATCTATAATAGGGTATAAACAATAACATGCTCAATAAGATAAACTGAATGTATAGTAATTGCAAAAGAGCTTCAACTGTTCAGTATCAACGAAGATCGAGAAAGAATCATGGAGTAATTTCAATGGTACAGTGTACTCATTCAATAAGGAAATCAATATTGGTAATCGTTAATCAATGACCGTAATCGGTAGTCAAGATGGAAGTCAAATAATCAATGGTTGTCAATGATAATCAAAGGATGATAAATAACAACAATAGGTGGTAAACAATAATCAAGTGAATTGGAAATAAGGGTTTCCGATGCAGATCAAATCAAAGAATCAAGAATCTCTAAGGAAATGGAATCAGTTGTCCAAATGCGGTTAAAAGATTGATAATTTGAATTGTTCTGGGGATAACGGTATTCAAGTAATCAAGACAATAATAAATTTTATCACAAGTAAGGGCACAGATACTTGCCTGGTCTAAGCTGCTGTCGGATCGACTCTGCTCACTCTACTTTCCCCTTTCCCTTGCTCCGGGAACTCGATTCTATAATTAAACAACTCATCACAATAAGTCTAACTATTCTCGTTCTACTCTCGACACTTATTCAACCAATAATCACATTTAACAAGTAACCGGTTACGTATCGGACGTCCGGTATAGTTTACGATATTTAAAACTCAGATATTTGCCCTAGTACGGCATATACAGACTATAAAACACAACACACAATTAATATGAACCATATAGCACTTATAAACATTTTTAAAACATCATACGGAACTTATTCGAATTTTAATAAGTCATTACTAATTTTTAAATCAAAAATCGGATTTTTAAATCCAATATAAACATTTAAATGAAAATAAATCAATTAATAAAATTAATTGACACTCTTTAAATACTCAAGCTATTTTTAAATAATTAAATAGGCTTGAAAATAATTAAACTGAATTTTTAATTAATTAAATCTAATTAATAATTAATTTTTAAGAATTAATTGATTAAAAGAATTAACCAATTAATTAATAAATTAATTATTAATTAAAAATAATAAAATAATTAAGTTTAATCAATTTTCGGATTTAAAATAATAAATATAATTTATCAGAATTTTTCTGATATTAAAATATATTTTTAAAATAAAAATATGAATTTTTAAAGTTTTTAAACTATTTTCGAATTAAATTTAAAAATAAAATTCAAAAATAGTTTTCTGAAAATGAATTAGGGTTTTGAAGATTGAAACCGGGTCGAAAAATCGGGTAAACGGGTCGGGAAGAACAATTCCGGGTCGCCAAGAACAACCCACCGGATTCTGGGTTTTCCAGAATCCGGCCGGTCTCCGGCCGCCGGAATTCTTCGATTCCGTCCAAACACAAATCAAACCAGAGGGCTTTTGTTCGCCTTTTCAAGCCAAACAAAACCCACACATCAAAACATCTGTCCCTAGCCGAAATCGTGCCCAGAATCCGTTCAAAGAATTCTCCGGCAACGACCTCGGCCGGAAACCCGATCTACCTATTCCGTACATGAAACTCAAAGATTAATATACCAAAATGAAGCTTATAACTCATACAATAAAAGCCCTTTATCAAAAACAATGTCAGATCAATATCAAGAACGTACGAATCGAAAGAAGAAATCGGGTCAAAACCCGAAATCAAAACCCGACTAAATTGAACATAAACATGAAATTAAAGCATGGATTCTTGCTAATTAGAACCCTAGGAACATGTTAGAAGCAACCAATTGAACGGAGAATCAACAGAATGAAAATCCCCAAATCGAATCAAGAACCCTAGTTATAATTCGAAACTTGTAAAATCAATATAAAATCGAATACTTACCAGATGATGATGAGGTTGGAAGATTCTGAAACTAGATTTTTGGAGCTTTGATTTGAGTATAAGAACTTCAAATTTGGACTTCAATAACACTTAGAACGAATTGATTGAAGATCAAGAACACAAAAATAATTTTTGGGAATTTCGGATTTTTGAGTAATTGCTGAAGATTTGCTATGAGTTATGAAGTCTGATTTGTCTTTTTATATTTCTGGAAAAATAATACCCCAAATAACATTTTTGGATCGATATTGATTCGTTAGATCGTTTAAAAACCCTAATTAGGTCAAAAACACGTTTTACGAAAAATTAGGGGTTAAAAAGGTTGATGATTATCCAAATTGATATATATCATTATATAACTAATGCTCAAGAATACTAGGGCTATAACAACTTCAATATTGATATAGAACGATAAATCCGTCCCCTTAAGCAATTAGGGTTCGGAACGATTTTTCCTTTTTCGGATCAAAAATTGAAATTGATTTGCAGAATCAAATAGGTAGGGTTAAATAGAATCCCATAACCCTTTCGATAACGATTCGAATACGAAAGACGAAGAATTAAAAATGAATGTACGAAATTTCAACGGGGCCTTGAATTATCAAAACGGCTCAAATTTGAAGAAAATTCCAAATGACGAAATTTTTGAAAGGGGCTTCTGACTCACCATTTAGCACATAATCACACACTAAATATCATATAATAATATTCCAATATTCCAAAATAAATATTTTAGATTAAATATATCATTTAATCAAATAATAAAATTCACGGATATTACATCCTTCCCCCCTTAATAGGATTCTGTCCTCAGAATCAGATCAAGGAAACAACTGGGGATACTTCTCTAACATCTCACTCTCTAACTCCCAGGTAGACTCTTCTACTTTAGGATTCCTCCACAAAACTCTCACTAACGCTACTGTCTTATTCCTTAGTACTTTCTCCTTACGATCCAAAATCTGAATCGGTCGTTCTACATATGATAAATCTGCCGGGACCTCTATGGGTTCATACTCTATTACATGATTCGAATCTGGTCGATACTTCTTAAGCATAGATACATGAAATACATTATGAACGTGCTGCATATGCGGTGGCAATGCCAACTCGTAAGCTACTTCGCCCACTTTCTTCAAAATCTCAAACGGCCCAACATATCTCGGACTCAACTTCCCTTTCTTTCCAAACCTAACTAATCCTTTCCATGGTGAAACTTTTAGTAACACTTGCTCTCCTTCTTCGAATCCCACATCCTTTCTGGCTAGATCCGCATACTTTTTCTGTCGGTCTTGAGCTGTTATCAATCTTCTCTGAATCAATTGAACCACTTCTTTTGTTCGTTGTACTAGCTCTGGTCCTATCATTTTCCGTTCACCAACTTCTTCCCAATATACCGGAGATCGACACTTTCGTCCATACAGAGCTTCGTAAGGTGGCATTCCGATGCTCGCGTGAAAACTATTATTATATGAAAATTCCACCAAGGGTAGATGATCGTCCCAACTGCCTTCAAAGTCAAGTGCACATGTCCTAAGCATATCTTCAATAGTCTGAATTGTCCTTTCGCTTTGACCGTCCGTCTGCGGATGATAAGCCGTACTCATTCTCAACTCGGTGCCTAAACACTCTTGAAAACTCCTCCAAAATCTTGAATTGAATCGAGGGTCTCTATCAGACACTATCGATACTGGAACTCCATGTCGTACTACGATTTCTTTTATGTAAATATGAACTAACTTATCCAGCGAGAATCTCTCGTTAATCGGAAGAAAATGCGCAGATTTCGTCAATCGATCCACGATAACCCAGATGGCATCATGGTTAGCTTTTGTTCTAGGCAATCCTACTACAAAGTCCATCGCAATGTGTTCCCACTTCCATTCGGGAATTTCCAATGGTTGAAGTAATCCACTTGGTCTCTGATGTTCCGCCTTAACTCTTTGACACGTAAAGCATTTACTTACCCATTCCGCAATCTCTCTCTTCATATCTGGCCACCAAAAGTTCGTCTTAAGATCTCGATACATTTTCGTACTCCCTGGATGAATTGAATACTTCGAGTTATGTGCTTCGTGCAAAATCTCACTTTTCAGTTCCGTTACGTTAGGTATCCATATCCGAGAAGCAAATCTCAAGATCCCTTTGTCGTCCGGTTGGCTACATATTTCCTCACCTGTCATTTTACTCACATCATCATTCATAACTCGCTCTTGGCACTTCCGTATCTTCTCCAACAATTCAGGTTGAAACGCCATGGTATAAATCATTTCCGTCGCGTCCTTCGGATTAATTACTTCGATTTCTAACTTCTCAAATTCCTTGTATAACTCTTTGGTCATCATTAGTGTATTTAATCTCTCTTTTCTGCTCAATGCATCTGCTACCACATTTGCCTTGCCGGGATGATAGTTGATAGAAACGTCGTAGTCCTTGATTAGTTCTAACCATCTTCGTTGCCTCATGTTCAGCTCTTTCTGAGTAAAGATATACTTCAAACTTTTGTGATCGGTGTAAATTTCACATCTCTCTCCATACAAGTAGTGTCTCCATATCTTCAAAGCAAACACAATAGCTGCTAACTCCAAATCGTGTGTAGGGTACTTCTGTTCGTGGGGTCTCAACTGTCTTGACGCATAAGTAATCACCTTGTCATGTTGCATAAGTACGCATCCTAATCCTTTGTACGACGCATCACTATAGATTACGAAATGACCTTGATTGTCTGGTAACATCAATACCGGTGCCGTAGTTAGTCTTTTCTTTAACTCTTGGAAGCGTTCTTCGCATTTATCGTTCCATATGAATTGCTCGCTTTTCCTTGTCAGCTTGGTCATTGGAGTAGCTATCTTCGTAAAATCTTGCACAAATCTCCGGTAGTATCCGGCTAATCCCAAGGAACTTCTGACTTCAGTCGGTGTCCTTGGTCTCTCCCAATCTTTCACTGCCTCTATCTTTGCTGGGTCCACTTTGATGCCTTCGCTGCTCACCACGTGTCCTAAGAAATGAACTTCTTTCAACCAGAATTCACACTTGGAAAACTTCGCGTATAGTCTTTCTTGTCTTAACGTTTCTAACACAATTCGCAACTGGTCTGCATGCTCTTCTTCTGTCCTTGAGTATATCAAGATGTCGTCGATGAATACCACTACAAACTTGTCCAAATATCTCTTGAAAATCCTGTTCATTAGGTCCATAAAAGCTGCGGGTGCATTCGTTAGTCCAAACGCCATTACTAAGAATTCATAGTGCCCATACCTTGTTCGAAAGGCTGTCTTCGGTATGTCGTCTGGTCTAATCTTCAATTGGTGATATCCTGACCGTAGGTCGATCTTTGAAAAATGTACCGCTCCCTTCAGCTGGTCAAACAGATCATCTATTCGAGGTAACGGATACTTGTTCTTAATGGTCAGCTTGTTCAACTCCCGATAGTCTATACACAATCTCATGCTTCCATCCTTTTTCTTGACAAACAGTACTGGTGCTCCCCACGGTGAAACGCTGGGTCTAATAATTCCTTTTTCTAGCAAATCTTGCAGTTGATCAGCCAATTCCTTCATCTCCACTGGTGCCATTCTGTAAGGGGCCTTAGATACTGGCTCCGCGCCTGGTACTAAGTCTATCGCAAATTCAATCTCTCTATCTGGAGGTAAACCTGGTAATTCTTCCGGAAAAACATCTGGAAACTCATTTACGATTGGAATATCTTCTAACTTAGAAACTTCCTTATCTATATCTATCACATAAGCTAGATACGCCTCACAACCTTGCCTTAATAACCTCTTAGCCTGAATCATCGTCAGGAACCTCTTTCTTTGTTTCTCTCCTCTAAATATTATCTCTTTCTTTTCTAGGGTAATCAAAGTAACCCTCTTATTCTTACAATCAATACTTGCATCATGCTCAGTCAACCAATCCATCCCTAATATCACATCAAATTCACCTAACTTAAAAGGTAACAAGTCAACATAAAAACGATTTCCCAAAATCTCTATCTCACAACGGGGATAATATGAACTGACCGCGATACGATCCTGATTAGCTATCTCTATAGTCACCACTCCACTTAAAGGTTTCATTACGCAATTCAATCTACGAGCAAACGTTTCAGAAATAAAAGACTTCGTCGCTCCCGAATCTATTAACACTTGTGCAGGAATAGAATTTACTAGAAGTGTACCTGCCACCACGTCGGAATCTCTCACTGCTTCTCCCATTGACATATTGTAGGTCCTGGCTAACGGCTGGACGTTAACAACTGGGGGTGCTTCAATTGCCCGAATCATATTGTTCACGGTTGCTGGTGCTCTGCAGTCCTTAATCATGTGACCTGGTTTCTTACACCGATGACACACGATGCCTATCTTGCAATCCCGGGAATAATGTCCCTTCTGATTGCATTTAAAGCATGTGACATTCAATCGATGGCATATCCCTAGATGTCGCTTCCCGCATGTCTTGCATTCTGGTAGTGGGGGTCTAGAAAGTCCCTGCTGACTGCCGGTTAGTAGACGGTTATCTTGTCCTACGTTTCTGGTGTCTGGTTTCCTAAAACTTGTATTCCTTCCGTGCTGAAATCCCAGTTTCTTATTTGCTTGCCCTTGAAAACTTCCCTGCTGCTGTCCCTTATCGGGTATCCCTGCTTTCCTTTTCTTGTTCTCCCTCTCTTTCATGTAAGAATCACTCTCTGTCTCCGCAATCATTGCCTTTTGGACCACCGCTGCATAGGTGTCCAACTCCAATACAGCTAACTTACTACGAATCCAAGACCTCAGTCCCTGCTGGAACCTCTTGGCCTTCTTCTTTTCCGTATCCACATAGGTTGGAACAAACCTTGACAACTCCGTAAACCTTGTTTCATATTGGGGCACTGTCATGCTTCCCTGCTTTAATTCCAAAAACTTCAATTCCATCTGATCTCTCATATAGTCCGGAAAATATCTTTCCAAAAACAACTCTGTAAATCTTGCCCACGTAATCAATCCCTCGGGCTCCATAGCCCTACTCATTTCCCACCAATAACTAGCCTCATTCTTCAGAAAATAGCTTGCATATTCTGTCTTCTTATCCTCTGTCACCTCTATCAAGGTAAAAGCCTTTTCCATCTCTTTCAACCATGTCTTAGCCTCTACAGGGTCTGCTGATCCTTTAAATTCCGGAGGTTTTGCTGCCTGGAAAGATTTGAACGTAACTGCCGGTGCTGCTTGCTGGTGCTGTTGTTGATGCTGCTGATGCTGATGTTGCTGATGCTGTTGCTGCTGTTCTAAGAGCTATTGCTGAAATGCACGATGCTGCTGTGCTAATGCGGCAGTCTGTTGAGTAAGGGTATTTAACAACTGGATTACCATCGGGTCCACGCGGCCCGTGGGAGGTGTATTTTGTTGACCTTCTTGGTCAGAGGTATCAGTTGAACGGGTTTGTCGTCTAGGAGCCATATCGCTGATGAATAAACAATAATTGGCTTAATCAAACAGTTCATATAAGAGAAGGAAGGATCACGATTGATATCTCGAAGGTTTACAGATCTTCTCAACGGTGTATGGATACACTCGTTGCAATAAGTAGAATAACAGTTATGATGCTGGAAATGAATGATAGGGGAATAAATATAGTTCTATAAAAGAGGTTTATCATATATATATAGATAGAGTTAGTACAAGCGTAGAACGCTTCAAAAGAAAATATATCATGGCTGAACCATAACTGCCGACCAGCAATACAACAACAAAAATGCAACAACAACCCGAGGCGTTCCTATAAGCCCGGTGCACTGCTGATTCTACAATATGCATCTATATACTAACTATCTAGAAACCATACATCCATGTCACATCTGTCTGCTACTAATACCTGCTCACAGATCACCTGCTCCTGCCGGCCATAACGGGGGTCCTGAAATCTCTGCAATCTCACTCATCGCATAATCCAAAATCTGTCTCATCCCTGCTACTGTCTCTCCCTCTCGACTAGAAGCTAATCTGTGCAATCGAGTCTCAACCAAAGTCCTCGTAACCCTAAACCTCATCTGAATGTCTCTCATCCGATCTCTAAGTCTGTCTCTCTCTCTGACAGCGGCTGCCTCGATCGAACGAATCCTACCCATCTCCATAACCTATCCATAAAGGTACTCCTTCTCTCTACTCACCCTCTGATACACATGGTGTGGAACTGGTGGCTCACATAACTGATACAAAGGCCCACAAACTGATGCCTGAGACACTGGTGCTGGGGCTACTTGTCGGAGTGGAATAGGACAAGGTATCTGATCTCTCCTGACTACTGGGTCCTGATGCATAGGCTGATATCGCACTGGCCGAGACGGTCCTGCTCTCTCAACGGGCGTAGGTATCTCTGCTATCGTATCCTCGGAAGGGTCTGAGTCTGAACTAGAACTAGGGGGCTGCAATTATAACCACATTTAATTACTACGCGTAATATCCCTAGTTGACCTCCTAATATCCTTACGTGAATTCCTAACTCTCTATGTTATCCTGGACCCTAAGTCCTAACTTGTTTCAAATGCCATAACCTGTTGCTCTGATACCAACTGTGACGCCCTCCAAACCCGGGGTACAGATTTGAGGAGTCATCCGACCAACGGAACACTATTTAACACATGCATAATATATATAAAGACACAATTACCCCTTGACCAAGACCGCATCCAGATTATGGCAATGAACACAAGCTACTACAATCTTTTATTATTACAATACCAGTTTTATCAGAGTTATTACATCACAACTAAAGTTCAAATCTAGACATTAATCTAGAAAAGCAAAACAACAACTACCCTGCCAATAACAATGACTCGAGGGGCTCTCCTGGCTGCTGGTGAACTATCGGTCACGCTATGCCAACTCATACTCTCGCTTCACTGGAATAGGGTTAGAAAACAACAAGCAAGAGTGAGCCAAAATTGCTCAGCAAACATCAACGAATCATTTCTATCACAGTTGTAAGGATATGAATTTATGATATCAGAATCAACAATATTTAGCTAACACATGCTTTGTATCAATAATGATTGAAGTAAAGAATTAGAATTTGGCTTATACATTTTATTCAAATCAAAGGTTGTGCTGCTGGCCAGCCACGCATCAACCCCGGACTAGCTCATGTCATAGTCCTCTACTGGATCCCAGGCCAATCGGGGCCTTAAGTTATTCCGACCATAAATATGGCCCGACCAATTACTGGTCCATTTTTAAAAACACATGCCAAATCTATAATAGGGTATAAACAATAACATGCTCAATAAGATAAACTGAATGTATAGTAATTGCAAAAGATCTTCAACTGTTCAGTATCAACGAAGATCGAGAAAGAATCATGGAGTAATTTCAATGGTACAGTGTACTCATTCAATAAGGAAATCAATATTGGTAATCGTTAATCAATGACCGTAATCGGTAGTCAAGATGGAAGTCAAATAATCAATGGTTGTCAATGATAATCAAAGGATGATAAATAACAACAATAGGTGGTAAACAATAATCAAGTGAATTGGAAATAAGGGTTTCCGATGCAGATCAAATCAAAGAATCAAGAATCTCTAAGGAAATGGAATCAGTTGTCCAAATGCGGTTAAAAGATTGATAATTTGAATTGTTCTGGGGATAACGGTATTCAAGTAATCAAGACAATAATAAATTTTATCACAAGTAAGGGCACAGATACTTGCCTGGTCTAAGCTGCTGTCGGATCGACTCTGCTCACTCTACTTTCCCCTTTCCCTTGCTCCGGGAACTCGATTCTATAATTAAACAACTCATCACAATAAGTCTAACTATTCTCGTTCTACTCTCGACACTTATTCAACCAATAATCACATTTAACAAGTAACCGGTTACGTATCGGACGTCCGGTATAGTTTACGATATTTAAAACTCAGATATTTGCCCTAGTACGGCATATACAGACTATAAAACACAACACACAATTAATATGAACCATATAGCACTTATAAACATTTTTAAAACATCATACGGAACTTATTCGAATTTTAATAAGTCATTACTAATTTTTAAATCAAAAATCGGATTTTTAAATCCAATATAAACATTTAAATGAAAATAAATCAATTAATAAAATTAATTGACACTCTTTAAATACTCAAGCTATTTTTAAATAATTAAATAGGCTTGAAAATAATTAAACTGAATTTTTAATTAATTAAATCTAATTAATAATTAATTTTTAAGAATTAATTGATTAAAAGAATTAACCAATTAATTAATAAATTAATTATTAATTAAAAATAATTAAAATAATTAAGTTTAATCAATTTTCGGATTTAAAATAATAAATATAATTTATCAGAATTTTTCTGATATTAAAATATATTTTTAAAATAAAAATATGAATTTTTAAAGTTTTTAAACTATTTTCGAATTAAATTTAAAAATAAAATTCAAAAACAGTTTTCTGAAAATGAATTAGGGTTTTGAAGATTGAAACCGGGTCGAAAAATCGGGTAAACGGGTCGGGAAGAACAATTTCGGGTCGCCAAGAACAACCCACCGGATTCTGGGTTTTCCAGAATCCGGCCGGTCTCCGGCCGCCGGAATTCTTCGATTCCGTCCAAACACAAATCAAACCAGAGGGCTTTTGTTCGCCTTTTCAAGCCAAACAAAACCCACACATCAAAACATCTGTCCCTAGCCGGAATCGTGCCCAGAATCCGTTCAAAGAATTCTCCGGCAACGACCTCGGCCGGAAACCCGATCTACCTATTCCGTACATGAAACTCAAAGATTAATATACCAAAATGAAGCTTATAACTCATACAATAAAAGCCCTTTATCAAAAACAATGTCAGATCAATATCAAGAACGTACGAATCGAAAGAAGAAATCGGGTCAAAACCCGAAATCAAAACCCGACTAAATTGAACATAAACATGAAATTAAAGCATGGATTCTTGCTAATTAGAACCCTAGGAACATGTTAGAAGCAACCAATTGAACGGAGAATCAACAGAATGAAAATCCCCAAATCGAATCAAGAACCCTAGTTATAATTCGAAACTTGTAAAATCAATATAAAATCGAATACTTACCAGATGATGATGAGGTTGGAAGATTCTGAAACTAGATTTTTGGAGCTTTGATTTGAGTATAAGAACTTCAAATTTGGACTTCAATAACACTTAGAACGAATTGATTGAAGATCAAGAACACAAAAATAATTTTTGGGAATTTCGGATTTTTGAGTAATTGCTGAAGATTTGCTATGAGTTATGAAGTCTGATTTGTCTTTTTATATTTCTGGAAAAATAATACCCCAAATAACATTTTTGGATCGATATTGATTCGTTAGATCGTTTAAAAACCCTAATTAGGTCAAAAACACGTTTTACGAAAAATAAGGGGTTAAAAAGGTTGATGATTATCCAAATTGATATATATCATTATATAACTAATGCTCAAGAATACTAGGGCTATAACAACTTCAATATTGATATAGAACGATAAATCCGTCCCCTTAAGCAATTAGGGTTCGGAACGATTTTTCCTTTTTCGGATCAAAAATTGAAATTGATTTGCAGAATCAAATAGGTAGGGTTAAATAGAATCCCATAACCCTTTCGATAACGATTCGAATACGAAAGACGAAGAATTAAAAATGAATGTACGAAATTTCAACGGGGCCTTGAATTATCAAAACAGCTCAAATTTGAAGAAAATTCCAAATGACGAAATTTTTGAAAGGGGCTTCTGACTCACCATTTAGCACATAATCACACACTAAATATCATATAATAATATTCCAATATTCCAAAATAAATATTTTAGATTAAATATATCATTTAATCAAATAATAAAATTCACGGATATTACAGTCTTCAACTCCGCAAAAAGTGTTGTAAGCTACCTCCCATTCCTTTCCATGTTTCTGTGCCAAATCAATCATCTTCTTCTTCCTTACTTCATTATACATCTTAAACCTTTTAAGCTTCTCAATTCTCTGAATTGCTTTGTGAGTTTCTTTCTCAGCTTGCCTGGCATCTCTTTCTGCTTTCTCAGCTTTTAATCTTTCCAAGGCAGCTTCTTGTTCTGTTGTAAGAGGATTTGCTTCTTCCATATCATCATCCAAGATAGGATGTTCAATTGGCTCTGGATAATATGGTTCATGCTCTTCCAGTGGTTGTTGCTCATGCATGATCTCAAATCCCTCTTCAACCTCTTCTTCACGTACAAGATCTTCAATCCAGTTTTGTCTCACTGGAATAGTGGTTATAATCTTTTCATTAGTTTCCCATTTCCCCCGTCCTTCTTTCTCCCCTTTAGTTGAGGAATCCTCCACGAATTAATCCTCAGCATAATAGGTTGATGAAGGACCAGGTTGTTGATTTCTCAGCATATTCCAGATCGACTCTACACCGTCACTTTGATTCTCCATGAATAAAGCAATGTCCTTGTTCATTTCTTGCATAGAAGCTAACTTTTGGTCAATGTCATTCAGTCTTGAGTTGGTAGTCTGCTCGATTCTATCCAATCTCTTGTTGAGGCGAGACTCCACTCTTGGTAGCGTATTCATTGCATCCTTGACCCTTGCTTGACCATCCCGGATAACCATAACGTCTTCACTTAAAGCTTCTTGTCCTTGTTGTAAGACATGTACCTCATTCACAAATCCATCTCTTAATTCCTTGACGTCTGCTCTCAATTCGACCAGTTCCTCTAAAGCTTCCTTCTTCAGGGAGTCCACCGCCTGCTTTGTCCCAGTTATAGTGCCAGATGCACTGCTTACAGCTCTATATGTTCTACGGGAATCAGCTGCAGCCAAGTCAATCTTTGATTGTAATGAGCTTAAAGAGCCATCAACTTGACTGGAGGAGACCACTTGGGCAAAAGAAGGTCGGAGAGGGACTTTGAATAAAGGATTTCCCTCTCGATCATGAATTGTCATCTCCTTGAGAGTGGATTGCACTTGTATCTCTATATCTGTTGTCGGTAGCAGATCATCTATATTTGTTAGGGTTTGGGTGTCACTCCTCACGTTTGGCTTTGGGTGTTTCACTCAGTTTTCCTTTCCCACTCAGGCCATGTATAAGTGTTTGTGTTTCACTCATTCCCGTCCTGCTATGTGTACCTGCATCAGAATTCATCGTAGCCATCCTTAAGGAGGTCATTAGTGGTGCAATGGGGCTTCGCAAGTCCCCGTCCTTGGATATACCAAGTTGTTGATCATCCTTAGATGATGTATCCTTAATAGGATCTAGAGTTTGAATCCCTAGGAGGCTAGAATCAGGCTCTATTAACAGCAGAGATCCTGAAACTTCCTCTAAAGTCTGTGAAGACTTTTCCTCAGTTAACTCCTCAATTAAAATTGATTCATTGTCACCGAGTTGCCGATCTACACCTACGTCAGACCCTGTACCCGCAAGATCCAGATATGTTCCATCTGGGGAGTTAGGCAATGACCCTTCAGATTGTGCATATAGGTCAAAACCTTCTCTCGACGTCTGTGAAGACTCTTGGTTCAATTCAGAACCTTCAACCAATGATCCTGACTGTAATATGGTCGGAACACCAGTTGCTCCCGTCAATTCTTCCTTACTAGATTCAGATATGGGTTCAGATATGGCTTTGGTAAGTGCTGCCCAATCAGCTTCAGAAAAATCAGTAAAGGGTTGTTTGGATGAGAGAAATGAAGTATCAGCAGTTGCCTCAGTTTCTATTCTTCTCCTTTTAGAGGAAGGCGGAGCTGTTATTGAAGGGTGTATCTCCTTATGTGGTGCTGCTAAGGCACTATCTCCCTCTACACTCATGGATGTCTGAATTTTTGGCATATTATGGGTAGGAGCTTCATTTATTGTTTCATTTGGCTCATGCAAAAGCTCTGTGACCGTGGTTAGAGGTTGTGGGGTTTCAACCTCCTGGTCAGGAATGGCCACTGAGGGCTCTGGATCAACATCCATTGGATCAGGTTGTGGAGCCACTACAGGTTCAGGAATATTACCTTCATTTACTTGTTCCCCTTGGGGTAGAAGTGGTAGGGGTACCGTTCTAAGATATTCTGTGAGAACAGTAGGCACCCCTGGAAGATGGTTCTTCTTGATAAGAGCTGTTATGGCATTGCTCTTCATCTTCATGCATTCCATTGTCTCCTCACCTTCAAAGATGTCTCGTTCTTCATCTATTAACACATCATCGAGAATTAGCTGTAGGAACCTTGGATAGAAACAAAGCACATCATCCATGTTTGTTCTCTCTTCCAGTGGTCCCATGCACAGAATGATTTGATCAATCACAAGTCGTCCTATGTTTATATGCCTATTGTTAGCAATGTCAAACCCTAGCTTCTGAAGAAACAAGGGAATACCATGCAGATTAGTAAGCTTTGCAGTAAAAACATGGATTAAAGTGTGAAAGAATAAATTGCATGGCTTAGTCAGATAATGCTTTAAGAACTCTCCCACAAAGAAGTTAGGTTGTTGACTTCTAATGAGAGTGAAGAAAGCATGTATTTCTTCAATGTTGGGATCAGGAACAAGGTTTTCTGTAGGAAAGTGTAAGATTCTGTTTAAATCATGTTCCGTCACCCTAATTGTTCTTCCCCCTGGCAAAACAAAACTGAAAGATGAGATGTTATTCTTAGATGTGTTAGTGGCTGTCGTGTACATTGCAGTCAATTGATCAATACAAAGGACCGCAGGAGTACTTAAAACGTATGCCACTAAAGAACGTGTGTTCAAAAAATGTGCCTATGCACGAAACTGTAGGTTCGTAATGGATTGCACATTTTGAAAAGAGACATGATTAGTTTTGGTTACAATAAATTCTCCGGCCATTGTATTTTCAAAAATTCCAGAAAATTTAAATTTAAACCAAAACTATTTTAATTAATTATTTCTAATTAATTAACTTTTAAAATAACCCTTTTTACTAATTTCACAAATTCGAACCAAAAACAATCAAGAACCCTAATTGTTAACTTCGACTGATTCCTTTTAAAATCAAAGAAATCAATTAGTTTTTACAATCACAACTGAAAAATGAACAGTCAACAATTCTTAGAGTTCAAAAATATCAAGGTCGATAGTTTTCTCCTTAAAGAAATAATAAAGCTCAAAGAAATCACAGTTCCACGGTCAAAATCAAAGAACAGTGGTAAAAAGTGACTTTATCAAGCTTAATCGGTTAAAACCTTGAAGAAACTATCGATGGTGATGGTTCTTTGTTTGTATCTCTTTCTGTAAGTATATAAAACTGTTAGATCTGAAAATTATCATAGAAAAATTTCTAAGGGGACGTTTTATACACTGTGTACTGTAGGGGCATTTTATTAATTTCATGTTCGATAGATTTTAAAAAGAACTATCGATGGTTTTTATTGAGGGGCAAAAAGATCAATCACACTTCGATAGTTTTTTGAAAAACTATCGAAGTGGTTAAAATCAGAATTCAAAACGCCTTTTCCAAAAACCATCGAAAGTTTTTAGATTTAAAAACCAAAAACTATCTAACTACTTCTTTTTGAAAACTATCGAGAGTTTTAAATATAAAAGAATTAAATCCTTTTCGATAGATTTCACTTTTAATTTCAAAAACTATCGAGAAATTCCTTCGATGGTTTTCATTTCTTTTCCAAAAACCATCGAATATTGCTTTTGATAGTTTTTATCCAGTACTTAGAAAAACTATCGATTTACCTGTTTCGATATATTTTTGCTTCTTAGTTTTATTTTTAAACCTGTTCTGTTTAAAAATAACCTGATCTTTTTATTATTTTCTGTTAACTAAAAAATTGTTTAAAATCAAACTTTTTCACCAAAAAATTCAAAGTTAACAGAAAATTCACAATTTTCTTAGAATAAAATCGACTAAATATCATTAACTCATATAAACCAATTAAAATCCAATAAATTATGCTGCATTAATCTACAATGTTTAAAACAAAGTAAATTAATTCAACTTAAATAAATGCTGAAATATTTAGAACAAATATTAGCACTTAAATAATTTTAGAATTATTAACTAGTTAAATGCCAGAAGATATATCATCCATAAATATGACATAAAATTAGTACAGTAATTCTAACTTACGAGAATTGCTCCTGAAAATAAATTCACGAGTCCTAAGGATATAGAAATTCTTAAACTCATGTATATACTAGGATTATCTTGCAGTTACTGACTTCTAATCAAAATCAATTAGAAAGATTTAACATCCCAAGTTCACCAACCAGCTTAGAAAAAGTGGATTCATCAAGCGGTTTAGTAAAGATGTCTACAATTTGTTCCTCTATGGGTACAAAGTGTAACTCCACAGTTCCATTCATGACATGCTCTCGGATAAAATGATACCTGATGATAGAAATGAATACCACTAGAAACTAGACAGAGGGGGGGGGTGAATGGATAGTTTTGATGTTTTTCGTTTCTTGAAACTCAAGATAAACTGTATATGATTATGCTATGTAATATGCGGAAAATAAACAACACACACAATCACTTTAATCTACTTTGAATTAAGTAAATTAAATACTACAGCTTTCCGGAAATTCACAACGGAATTTCTGGCTTCTAAACAAGAACAGTTTGTAACTTGTTTTGCTTACAGAGAAAAGAGTGCTTTAGATGAATCTATGTGTATCTCTCTTACTCTTGCAATTGTGTGTGCACGATATATATATTCCTATACAAACTAGGCACACACCTATTTATACAGTTACCCCTAGCTGAAAGTCCAACTTGTCCTGCCATAAGAGGTTAACTGTGTCAGGAAGGACCACCTGCTTTTCGGAGTCTTTCCCGTTTCTGTAGCTGCTTGTCTCTTATCTTTCTCTCCAAGTTTAGCTGTAGATTTGCCATCTGTTCTTTGGACCACCTTGCCAGAACAAATGCTTCAGTATCTGTCTCTTTTGATTCTTGATTCCGTACCTTGATTTGTCTTGTTGTAAACGGCTAAGTGTTGATATTGTAATAACCCCAAATTTTGGACTTAGTTAAAAAAAAAATTAATTTTTTTATTTTTTATTTTTTTTTGATGAATAGTAAATTTCTGAACCGAAAAAGATTTTCAGACCACCCTATGTACGAGTCGGGATAATGAACTTTCGAAGTCGTATTAGTGATCTACTATGAAAACGAAGGAATGCAAAAGCTGTCAGAATCAGAAAAAGAGCATTTTCTGTTTTCTCCGAAATTTCACCTATTACGGATGGATTAATCATTATTTAAATATATTGGAGGATTTTAAATTATCAATTCCATGGATATGGATTTAGTAAAGTTATTAAGATATCAAGAACGTTTACGGTAAACTACTTTGATAGAACACTTAAGAAATCCTTGCGAGCGTTCAACGAGATTAAAGCGGTAACAGAACAAGGCGACACAAATGAGAGTATATAAATCCCATTTATATTCCAAGATTCAAGCTCGAACCATTTTAATTAAGTATTCGATTGTTAGGACGAATAGTGAATAGTTACTATTCACTGCGAGAATCGCGTAGAGTTTTATTCGCTCTTTTTAGGAAATATTTTCGAATCGTTTCAAGAGAAAACGCAAAGGAAATTGGACACAACAATTGTTTGAGGATTTAGGCCACACTATTACCTTGGAGTGCAACATATAAGTTGTAACAATTGATTTTTATTAGATTAGAAAGTGAGGAATCCAATTGGTGAAAGAAAGGAGAACTCAAGTGATGAAGGAGCAAGTCAACTACAACATGGGTGATGTTTTAACAACTTTGCCAAAAAGAGGTATGCATAACCACAACCATACAAGTGTCAAGACCAGATCTCACACTTTAATAAAGTGATATTGATAAGGATTAAGAGATAATATCATTTGGAAAGAACAAAGTAGCAAGAAAACACTCTCCACTGCCCAGCAGGAACATCAAGGAAATAAAAATTCATATCTCCGCTTCTATCCATCCTTAAATCACCAACTTTGAACCATAGCTTCTCCACTCCATGGATAACATTCGTTAAAAATTTCATGGTCAACAAAGGAGTGTAGCCTAGCCAAATCTCTTCCCCAAGTTGGAGAACCCAATCTGTCCAGTTTCTGTCCAGCGGAAAGATGGGGCTCAAAACCCTAGATAGGAAGCTTCAAATTTGATGATCTATAACTCAAAAGAAATCTTATGAAGAGCACAAGGTCTGGTAAAAACTTTAGCACCAAACTCTTATTTTTTGATTTGTTATGGAGTTTACAAGATGAGGATGAATAGTAACTTTTCATGATTCTTGATTTTGTTTCTTAAGGATTAAGCTTGTTAAGGTTTGTTCAAAGCTCAAGGAAGGATTATAAACTATTGTTAGTGTATATGAAGCATCAAGGAAGGTATAAACTCTTGAAACCCTTAGTTATAAATTGATTTATATGGTTAGTTTTAAGTATAGTTTAGTTAGTTTGATTATAAGGATGAATGGTTGATTTTGATGAAAGTATGATGTAGTTTTGATGGTGAATAAGTAGATGTTGGTTTTGACTATGGTTGATGATGTTTATGGATTAGTCATGATGTTGAAGAAATGAGTTTGATGATTGGTTGGTTGATTATGTAAAGATGATGATTTAAACTTTGGAATCACTAAAACATAGCCGTCGTAATGCCCGATTTTCCTTAACCTTGTTTTGATTGTGATATTCGAACCTAGTAACTTCTGCCCAATATCACCACGGCCCATGTTTGTGTAGGCCTTAGTTCAAGGTTCGTTTTGGTGCGAAGATCATGTGAATACGATTTACGGTTTAGGAGAAACATGTGTTTTAGTGTAAGACGTTCGTAAAACCAAATCGTGCCACTTAGTCAACTTTGAGGCTATGATCGAACCACTTAGAGGTCATAATAAAATGTGAAACTTTGTGATAACATGCTAGGTATGTTGAGGAAGACCCTCGAATAGATTTCGTGCTAAAAGGATTAAATCTCAATTTTATAAAAATGCGTGAGCGAGCATGCTCGAGTAGAAGTTCTTAAGGAGTTAACTTGAAAATGGACTTTCTACTTGAGATAGTATATACTTAGTATGGTGAAAGCGTTTAAGTTATTAATCTTGAACCTTGTGTTGATTCTAGATTACTGGACCAACCTGAGACTTATTGCTACTTCGGGATTTCCAGGCAAGTTTTCTCATTCCCTGCTATGTTTTAAAGTAAAATATTCTGATGATGCATATGCATATGTATTATGCATGCTTTCAAACCTCAAATCGTATATAGATGTGATGGTCTTAAAAATAATGAGAGGTAATATATGCATTTGATAGATGCAAGTTTTCGAAACCTATGCTTACTGTTGTTGTGATAATAAAATGCTTTCGTATATGATATGCAAATGAGAAGTATACATGTTTTATTCCCAAGTACATTGCGATATATAAATTGCATGCTTGTCTTCGAACTGCTATATATAGTGATACTTGAGGTTACGATTTAATTATGGGCTTCTAAGCTAAATATGGGATATTAGTTAGAAGCTAGGTTTTTTATAAATGCCCTAGGTAAAGGGCGTATGATTTATTCTTTAGGCCGGAAGTAGTAATATTTTCTGTATATGTTAAAGGTTATTTTCCGATAAAGATATCGGGTAATTATCATCCAATGATTATTAATTTAATGAATATTATTTTGAATATTCATTTAATGATTACTTAATGAATATTATTTTGAATATTCATTTAATCCTTATTTATTTAATGAATATTATTTTGAATATTCATTTAATCCTTATTTATTTAATGAATATTATTTTGAATATTCATTCAATCATTATTTATTTAACGAATATTATTTTTGAATATTCGTTTAAGGTTTATTTATTTAATAAATATTATTCGATTATTTATTAAATACTTTTAACACGTTTTAAAATGAGTTATATTATTTAAAGTTTACCCTCGACCTTCAATACTTATGAAGGATATTCTAAGTTGTATTATTAATTATTTTAAATCAAGGGGAGGTTCCCAAACACTGTCTTTCCATTTAAATCTATCTTTTAAGAGGATTTAAATACTCGTTCAACTACCAAAAATATGGGGAACCTGATTTAAGTAACTGCTACTCATTTTAAACTCTCAACTCAAAACTGTCAGGGGACATATATTTTATCGGAGCAATTTAATTGCTGCAAGTCAAATGTTGTGTTACTACCTCAACGATCGAGGAGTAAATTGATGGAACAAGTCGTATCCATTAACAAGCAATAGCTTGGGAAATATTGGAGAATCTTCTTTTCCAACCTAGATATAACTACTTTGTGGAGTCGTATCAACAAGTATTACACTTGGGGAAAGGAGGACGATCTTTACGTTTCAGAGTCACGGATTTCATCCGAACTAGGAGTGGTGTAAAAGGTCCAGTTGCGCCGACCCATCCATTTTATTGCCCCAAATGGACCGGGAGATCTGGGAAGGCGGTAGACAATGTCAGGCTGTCGTGATTCTTCCATCTACATGTAGAAAACATATTTTTGTTGTACGACCTGCTACTGATCATAGTAAGGTTGGGACAACGGGCGCGGTAGCAACTCCGGTATTAGTTCATCATCCAATTTTGGATATTCCTGCAACATGTATTGGGGAGAAGAACCGATCATGTTGACAGGGGGTCGAAAAGTGTTCAAAGAAAATGAAGTTGCAATAAATCCTTGTAACTTCATCTTTTATTTTATGAGTTATGACTCTGATAAAACCTTACTCAGATTATATATGCATAAGTGGATTTTGGGTTACGGAAACCTTATATTAATTTTTCCTCGTAACTTCATCTTTTATATTATGCTAGTATTTTATCCGTTTAATGCGTAGCATGTGGTTATAAAGATATTGAACGGTATGGTATTTTGAATCAATAAATAGGCTTTAAGCCTTGATTCTAATGATAACATCTATTTTAAAAAGATATGTCTTGAGTCTTGGTTTACCATACTGATACCAAGGATTTTCCTAAAGGATTTACGAAGAGTATATGAGTATGATTATAAGTCATACGGTAATTTAAACGATATACTATTTTGGGGTTAGACCCTAGTAGTGATAAAAGTTTTGATCCCATATGGATTATCTCCCTAAAAGGTTTAAAGATTTAAACTGGGATAGATTTCTTGCTGAGCACTATTAGCTCATTCTTGCTTTATTAAATCTTTCAGCCTGAGGAAAACATTGCTGAATCCACCTCGTGTTACGAGAGCAAGGGAATGGAGAGACCACCCTGGAGTTAGTTGATGCAGGATGGATACTGTCGGTGTGAGCAGAATAGTTGCAGCTTGAATTAGTGAGAATTATTTTGAGTGGGTTTGTATTACTAAACCTTGTATAGAATTGTGAGGTCTATTATTGTAACTTCAGGTAAAGGTTGTAAATAGATGAGATCCTGGATAGTACATTTGGATTGTAATAATAAATGTTACTTATTGTTGCTCATTTCCAAGGCTATAACTTGTGTGTGTGCGCGTAAGTGATTGGGGTCTTTGGAGTTGTATTAGAAGATTGTTGTAAGTAATGCAAGTATTGTATCATTGATGGAGCGTGACAACCCAGATTCCTAACCCCGGATCTGGGGGTGTTACAGAAATGGTATCAGAGAGTTAAGTTATAAACTTGGATATGAGAGTGTTAAGAGTTATATCGAAGTAAGAGAATGACGAGAGGACTCATATAGAGTTCGTTAAGTGGACTACCGGAGGTAGTGCCACTGAGGATGTTAAGATTAAAGAGTTTAGTTGAGGACTTATCGGGGGACCGATAGGACCGTTGAAAAACATCATAATGATGAGAAGGACGTTTAGAATTGTACACGGATTATCAAAAACATTAAGATAAGACGCGAAACAGAGTCTCGGTTGCAGTTGGGGTAAGGTCGGAATGGCCAATACCAATGGATAACTTGACTTAGTAAGAACCTAAGTGTTTGAAGTTCATCGTAGTTTGCCACAAGAAGGCAGCACATGTGAAGATTGAGACGTTTACAGTCCTTTACGTGATCCGAATTACTAAATTGCGTGGACTAGTTAGGGCATTATCTTGTGTATGAGGTCCAAGCCTTGAGAACAACGATTCCACAAGAGTTGGTGTCTTTTCCGTCGATGGGTATTTTGTTACCTAAAAAGGAGACTGTTGCGTATGTGTAGTACCAGAACGTTATCGTGAGACGAACGTGCTAAATTGCATCGCGAGTACATTTCGTACGATAGGCCATGATGGCTCAACTCAGAAATCAAAGATATGAAGAATGAATAGCGTGATTCTGATAAAGACACGTATGGTTGCAACGAGCAATGCGACAATCTCAGGACCTACGAGGTACGAGACCTATGGTGGCCTGGGGTTGGATTCGTTCGATACGACTAGTGTTAAGAAATTACATATACGTTAATCGACCTTCATCTTTTGAGGATGTGTTGATGCAGCCGTAGGAGGCCCAATCTTTGAACAATTATCGGGGAATGGCGAATATGTTTCGAACTTCCGACCTATTTAAGGACTTGTATGATTTTGAGGTACCGTTGGTTAGTACCATAAGCCATAAAGGCAGAAAGATAAGATCATCCTCGTGCGGGTGATGTTAGAAATTATGATGACCATTGACTTTTTGGTATCTACTTGCTGGTACACTCCTCAATCTAAAATTGTTCCTGCCTATGTTACCTTGAATAGTTCATGTCAGGTAACCCCTTTAATTTCCTACTTCAACTTGGGATGCAACCAACAACTGTTATATTCAGTTTATTCATTTTCTTTCCTCCACTCATTACCTTAAGGGTTAAATACGCAGAATTAAGTTACCATTACTCACTAGAGCGTTTTGTTCATGTTCCAGGACGACTTGAAGAGGGAACCATTATTCATCCATCCTTCCAGGTCTATAATTTATTTCGTATTCTTTCAATTATCTAAGGAATGTTCAATTAATGCTTCCTTAATTATTTGACGAATATTCTTTAACGATTATTTTGATATTTGATTTCTTTTTTTCATACTTGGACTCCTCAGTCGAGTTCATAAATATCTAGCTATGTGTCTAAAACATAGATGATGTATATTTCAGAGACTACTCGTAAATTCTTTTCTTCTATTAAGGAGAGATTTGCACATCAGACGTTGAAATCGTAGAAAGGATATCAATTTGATACTGATATTCTGAATTCAATTCTATTGAAAAAATTGATAAAGTTTATGTACGGAGACACCTTTGGGTGGACCGTTTTACTGATGAGAAATGTTTGGTGGGAGGTCATCGATTGTTCCGATACCAAGAATTTCCTATTCATATCATATATTTTATTCAAGGGTTATAATTACCTTTTTCATCCTAAACTTATTTACTCTTCTTTTCAATTCATTATCCGAGTAGTCAAAATGTTGTTTTCTTTCTTTCTTTGGCTACAATGTCGAGATTTTGTACTAGTAGATTGAAACTGGCTAATTATATGTGCCATGATGAGTGACTAGTTAATTGTTCTAACTAGTTGAAATTTCAATGATATGATGAAAATCTAGCTAATCATCCTAGCTAGATGTTGCGTTCCAAACCAATCAAACTAGCAAATTTTGTTCAGCTAGTTGTTAATTTTTCTTGAAGTGAACTAGTTATTGTATCACTAAGTTCAAGTTTCAGTCAAATTTATATAAGTGAATTCACGATGCATTTGTATGCAGTGAAGTATGGTGTGAAGATTTTCAAACGATAATTTGATTGAGACCTAACCAGGTCGCCCCCTCAGCGAGAATATTTACAAAGTTTTTTTTATATAAAGCATTCAGTTGCTTGAAGTATTCTGGGTACCATGCAAGTATTTTCCTTAGTATTTGGAAATAGGAGAGCGTTGAAGCTTAGAGCTAAAACAAATGAGCCCGATAAATAATGAATCGAAGTTTACGGAAATTGCCAAGGTTTGTTTCGCATGATGCGAATTCAGAATAACGAAGTGTTCGAAACGACTGATTATGTTACCTTGGTTAATGAAACGACTATGATAGAAATGGAAGAAAAGTGGACGAGAAAGAAATGGGAATAAAGAAAATAGAGTATGAAACGCGAATAGATTGAGAAAGAAAGGAAGTAAGAATTCTGATTGTCGGACGAGGAAACGTTTGACCTCCAAGAAGATGAAACTTGTTTAGCAACTGTGATGGATACGAAATGGGAAGTACCTAGTGTACAGAATATCCCCGTGGTTAACGAATTCGAGGATGTATTTCCAGAAGATCTTCCGGGGTTACCACCTGATAGAGAAATAAAGTCTGGTATAGAATTAGCTCCAGGAACGGCGCTAGTTTCGAAGGCCCCGTACCGACTAGCTCCAGTCGAGATGAAGAAATTAGTCGCTCAATTGTAGAAATTGTTAGGGGGAGGAATGATAAGACCAACTGCGTCACCGTGGGATGCTGTAATAACCCAATTTTTTGGTAAAATTAAAACTTTTCTTATTATGATTAAGTGCATCAGTGAATAGTGAATTTGGTGGATGAATAGTGATTTTGAGGGTTAAGAAAATTTTTCATGCCACCTATGTACGAGACGTAGTGTGGATATTCCGAAGTCATATTAGTGATCTACGGAGTAAATAAGTGAATGCAAAGACGATCGGAATTCAAAAATTCCAAATTTTATTTTGGTGTAGTATTTGACCGGGCAGTGAATTATATATTATTATATTCAAGAAATGAGATATTAAATTTGAGGATTTGAGGATTTAATATTTTGGAATTTTATTAAAGTCGATTTAAGGATTCGATTGTTGGAGTGAATAGTGAATAGTTACTATTCACTGCGAGAATCACGTAGAGTTTATTCGCTCTTTTTAGGAAATATTTTCTAATCGTTGCAAGAGGAACAAAAACAAGGATGAATAGTAACATTGATGAATAGTACTCCAAGGTGAATAGTAAAATTTTATAGTCTCCGATTGATTCCATATTTCAGCAAAAGTTCAGGAATAATAAATGGTTACTAATCGCGTAGTCAGAAATCACAAACGAAAATGGGAATCGAAAATCCACTTGAAGGAGCAAATTTGAACGTTTCCTAAGCTTAAGGAAAAGAAATAAAATGGAAATGGAAATTAGAGGTTTGACAAGTCAAAGATTACATGAGAAGCTTGGTTAGATATTAGTAGTATTATGACATAATCTTGATTTTAAATAAAGGATAAAACCAAGTAAATACAAGTCAACTAAGCTCATCCAAAACACTCCATTCTCATCCATTTTTGAAGCAAAAACCGTGGCCTTTATTGAGAGTAAAAAGAGGAGGAAAAAATCTTGCTAACTTGCTTGAATCTTGATGAAAGTGCTTGGTGTTTAATTTGATCATCTCACAAAGACAACCCCATTGATTCCTAGCTTTCATTTACATCATCAACCACCAAAAACACTTGATTTCCACCATGATTCTTGAAGGACAAATCTGGGTTTAATGTCTAAAAGCTTAGATGAGAGTTTGTAAGAGCAAGGCGAAGCTTGGATGGTTGTATACCGAGGTGTTAAAGGTATAAGTCGCTTAACCGAAACTTTGTTGATTATTTTCATTTGTAATTTATGTTCATGAATTCGTTTTGACCTTGGATTGGAGGATTTGACTGAGTGAAGGGAGTATAAGGTGGATGGTGAGTTTGGGATTGATTGGTATTGATTTGGTTGTGTTTTGAAAATGGAAAACGTTAAGTTTTAAGCCGTCATAATGCCCGATTCTCGTTAACTCTAAAAACTGCCTAGAATCCGAAAACCTAACTGCCTCTTTTGGTTCAGTGATAAACATGAGTGTGTAGAGTTTTGTTTCTAGTTTACATGAGCACAAGAATCATGTCATTACGATTTACGGTTTATGAGATATGACCATTTTAGTGAAAGTGGTTCAAGGAATGAGATTGCAGAAATGTACCAACTTTGTGGCTATGTTTGAGACCCTTAAGAGTTGTTTTAAAATATAAAATTTTGTATTGAACTGCCCTTGACACTTCAATACAAAATTTCATATTTTAAAACAACTCTTAAGGGTCTCAAACATAGCCACAAAGTTGGTACATTTCTGCAATCTCATTCCTTGAACCACTTTCACTAAAATGGTCATATCTCATAAACCGTAAATCGTAATGACATGATTCTTGCGCTCACGTAAACTAGAAACAAAGCTCTACACACTCATGTTCATAACTGAACCAAAAGAGGCAGTTAGGTTGTCTGATTCTAGGCAGTTTATAGAGTTACCGAAAATCGGGCATTACGACGGCTTAAAATCGAATAATCCTATTTTGTCACAACATAACCAAGCCACACCGGGCATACCATACATCTACAACCTCAACAAACAACCATCATACACCTCTAAGATCAGTGGGGAGGCTCAAATCCAACACCCCTCATTTTACACATTCAAACAAATCCAAATAATCACTAAATCACTTAATCATGATCTTAACTTACATGAACATCAAAACCACTTCCAAAACTCATATAAACAAAAGGGAAGAGGTTTCTTATACCTTCCTTGAAGCCTTAAACACACAACAAGAGCTTGTAAGCCTTAAGAGAGTCTTCGTCCATGGTTATCATCCTTAAACTTGCAAAAGAAAATCAAGAACAAGTTATGAATTCTCGGAGTTACTATACACCGGTTTAAAGAACTGGAACAATGAAGGTCTTACCTTGCTCAAATGGAAGAAACTCGTGACATAGGAACTGTAGGGTATCTCAAGACCTTTCCAACAAGCTATAGATCGCCATTTGCCACCAAGAAATGAAGGAGATATGAAATTTATAATTCGGCAGTTTTACTTTTGCCGAAAATGAAGAAAAATGGAATGGTTTTACTTTTGGTTGTTTTTGATAATGGAAATGATATTTTGTGGTCAAGTCTTTGTTTTGGTGAGTCATCAACATTAAGCCTTATCATCAGGACACATGTTGATCCATGAGATATCATGGTGGCAAAGCAGGACACGTGTCAAGCACTGGAGGGTCATGGTGGCAAAGCAGCTTTACTAGTTCGTTTCTTTTCACATGGATGATCCAAATGTTGCATTCCTCGAATTAATCTTGTTACATGTTACTTCCATGTCTATATTTAATCCTATAAATGTTGCCTTGTCCCTCTTGAAACGATTCGAAATATTTCCCAAGAAGAGCGATTAAAACTCTACGCGATTCTCGCAGTGAATAGTAACTATTCACTATTCATTCCAACAATCAAATCCTTAAATCGACTTTAATAAAATAATAAAATTCCAAAATATTAAATCCTCAAATCCTCAATTTTAATATCTCATTTCTTGAATATAATAATATATAATTCGCTGTCCAGTCAAATACTACACCAAAATAAAATTTGGAATTTCTGAATTCTGGTCGTCTTTGCATTCACTTATTTTCATCGTAGATCATTAATACAGCTTTGAAAGTTTACTATATCGTTCCGCATATGGTGTGGTCTGAAAACTTTTTAAACGACAAAAATTTACTATTCATCAAAAGTTACTATTCATCAGTGGTTTTTCTATAATCCTTTGGATCAATATCTGTTCCAATATTCCTGGTTTATTTCTCTTTACTTCTTGCACTTAGAAATGTTCTAGTGCTTTCTCGGGCACACACTATCTTGTTTACGGAGTTGTCGGATGTATACCAGATATCGATTTGGATGACATAAAAATACTTTTCTTCCTTGGAATATTGTATTCTCATTTTCCAGAGAGATTATTCTTATCTATATGTTCAGTCCATTCTTACTATTCTCAAAATGTTTGAAAATCGAAATTCATATTCATTTCATAACTTAATTCTCAAAGTCATTGCCACTATCCATATTTACACCAACATATAATAAAAGTTTTAATTCTACCCAAAATCTGGGGTCTTACAGTCTCCCCTCCTTAAAAGGATTCCGTCCCGGAATCATTCTGAAAACAAATGGGGATATCTTTCTAGCATCTCACTCTCTAGCTCCCAAGTTGATTCTTCCACATTATGATTCCTCCATACCACTCTGACTAGTTTGATGACCTTGTTTCGGAGTACTTGTTCCTTTCGATCTGTAATTTCCATTGGTTGCTCCACATAGGTCAAGTCTGGTTGTATGTCTACGTGCTCGTACTCTACATATGCCAGGCATCTATAGTATACTGACGTAGCATTGACACATGAACCCCGTTATGACCATTCTACAAGTTTGGGGGGGTAAGGCTGGCTCGTAGGCCACCTTCCTGGCGCGTCTTAAATCTCAGATGGCCCAATGAATCTCGGGCTCACTTCCCTTTCTTTTCAAATCTCATTAATTCTTTCCCTGGAGATACCTTTAGCATCACGAATCTCTAACCTCATATTCTCTATCTTGTTTGCACAGAAATACACCAGTATAAACTTGTTTGCCATTCATCAACTTGCCATTTAGCTTATCAGTAGCAGTACTATCTCTATACTCGCGGGCTTAGTCCGCATACTTTCTCTATCTGCCATGGTTGTCACTAGCCGTTTGTTGGTGAAATCTTTTGTCTTTCTAGTTTGTTGGACTAACTTGGGTTTTGTGTAAGATCTCATTCTTTAATTCCCGATCATTCGGAATCCATCTCTGTCCTATTTTAATTAAGGGTATCAGCCACCACATTGGCCTTCCCCGGATGGTAGTGTATCTCACAGTCATAATTCTAGGTCAATTCTAGCCATTTCTCCATCTCACGTTTTCTACTATCACGGATAACTCAAAGTCCATTCATTACATTCCATAAAAATTTGTGGGTGCATTAGTCAATCCCAAAATAACCTCGCTGAAAACTCGAAGTGTCTATTCCTGGTACGAATCACAGACTTGGGTATATCCTCGGATTTAACTTTCAACTGGTGATACCCAGTTCTTAAATAAATTTGGAAATACACAACGTTCTTCCGCTGATCAAACAATCATTTACAAGGGTACCTATTATTTAAAGGTCCTGACAGTGGGCTGCTTGTTGGAGGTAGCCCTGGTTGAAACCTACTGGCTTTCTTTTATTCTGTGTTCACAAACTCCGGAACAAACCTCAATAATTCGGAAAACTTGGCCTCATACTCGGTCACAGTCATGGTTTCTTGTTTTAACTCTTTAACTTTCATTTTCATCCGGGTCTCCATATATTTCCGGAAATTATTCCTGCTGCACCTCTCCCAAGTCACAATACCAGCTCCCTTTGACTCCATCGTCAGTACTTATCTTGCTAACCCAGGGGTAGTGTCCATTCGTAACAACTCCTCCAAAATCTCAATTCCCCTATAGGGCATCTATCTAACACCGTTGTCACTGGAGTTCACGGCACATCGCTATTTCTTTCACATGTATCGATTGACACGCTTTCCATTATCATAATATCCTTGGGAGAATAAACCAATTTCATTGATATGTCACTAACATTCTATTCGTCTTAGGGATTCGCTTCTGACATAGGCGATTTCGTCGCGAATCTAATTCCTATCAGCGAATTTTGACTTATTTGACCTGGTTGGCCTCCCCTTGAAATTCAATAAGGATAACAAAATTATGGGGCCTTGAAAAGACAGCTCCCATATCAAGGAAAACGCCACACACTGGTGATCGTAAGGTTATGAGTTTTAAGGTAACCTTATTGGAGGTAAAAGAATTTACCGAGAGATCAACATGATCATAAGAACTCAACGTTGTGTGCCTCGATTGAGACATTACTAAAGGTAATTAGCCTTCTTGTATTTCACAACTTACAAGTGATGGCGTCCCATCAGACTTCTATCACACAGACAGATAGTCCTTGTAGCCCCTATAAGTATAGGGTTGTTCGTCTCAGTAGAAGTTGAAAAGTATGAAAGCAATTCGATATCAATTTAATGATTATCGTCTTTCGACAATATTTCTTAAAGGAACACCTTGGATTAAAATTGAACAGATTCCAAAGGTGCGGTTTCCAAAGAAAATACAAGGAAAAGAATAACCAAAAAGATACTGGTACTTAACAAACAAGTGGTGAGGTATCACCATAGGGTCATTCATTATTTGAAGAAAAGTGAAAGTTTAATTACATCATTTGACAGGGCTTCGAAAACCTGAAAGTAGGCATTGTGACAGCCTTTGGCACAAGTGAAACTGAATATGGTTTAGCACAAGTGTTATAAAATAACTTCGAAGAGGGAATATACCCTTTATTAGAATTCTTTCTTGGAAAGAGGTCAAGATAGATCATAGATTGGGGAAATATCCCACATAATTTACAAATGGGGAGGGTACTACCAAGGTCTCTACGGATGCCTTTTATGTCGGCTCCTCTGATGGATAATCGTTCAATTCCAAAGCTTTTCTTTTCCACGCACCCTAAGGTGTTCGATACTTACGTTATTGCCGACTTATAATAGTCGCTAAGAATTCAACCATCAACATTTGCAATCGCAGGGAGTTCTATTCGATTAGGCGCAAACATCTCAAGTAAGCATTCTGTTCTATAAGAAGACTTCGATATCGTTGTCGCCCATAACAATGACAATTCCACATGTCGACTGGGCGGTACTTAGGAAGATCGTTAGAAACTACAAGCTTAAATCCGGTCTCTATTTCAATCATCTTTATACCCAATGTTCCTTCTCCCATATCAATCCCGTGTGCTACATAAGCTTAACACTTTTGCCACAATAGCCTTTTCATTTAAGTCAATCCCGGAATTTCTCAGTCCGTCTTGGTCCTTAAATATATTTCGCCTTTACCGTCCAATCTCAACTTCACCATTTTATCTCTACAATCAATTATAGCAATCAGGGTCTGTCCACCAACCCATATAACGACCATCTTACCCAATCCACAGGGTTCGCTCTAGTTTCCACTCTCTTTGGTGACATCCTCTGGTAATCAGAAAGACAAGGTTTGAAAAAATTTGCTGAATTTCTCTCCAAATCTGGGAAATTTGATCAATCTATTTACCTACTAGTAATACTCGGTTCTGATTTCCGACCTTTCTGTTCTATCCTTATAATTCCTTCCTGGTTTCCTGAGGGTGGTAAATCTCGTTCTCGATCCCGTCTTAGCGTGCTTGTCTTACCATAACATTTACATGGTACATATACCCAAAATTCTTCTTGAGATAATAAAATCCCTCAATGATGTAATAGACACTATTTCCAGTGGAATCGCTGGTCGTGGGGGATTGAAATCTCATAGCCCAAAACAATTCCTTCCACTATTCTAGGCAACTAAGTACCCTTAATCGTTCGTGAAAATCTGAACATCTTGGTTCTTACGTATGCCGCCCCCTTATGAGCAACTATAACCGACTACGAGTAACAGGTTTCGTTCAAGTCGAATCATTCCACTGATACTGGCTATACTGCCTCTACCTCTTCTGCTTTGGAGACTCTACTCCATTTTCTTTGTCATATCTCTTGATGAATCATGAACGATCCTTAAACTCTCGTCTCGTCACTTATTTGTCCTCTGAAGGTTCATCCGGTCCTATTATACGACCTCAAGTAATATACCACATCTTTATCAATTAACACGTCCTCTACAAGATTCTTTCCTTGACCCACTATGGGGTCTTCCTCTAGATCCTCCTATGGATCTTCCTTTATCGGATCTCCGTCCATTTCAAGGAGCGCATCATCCAATGCCTATTCGAAGGCCTCGGGATCTGGTATCTCAGAATCCCATCAATCTATAACTTATACGATTCGAGGTGACTAACCATGAAGTCCTAAGTACGGTTTCCCAGAAGAAGTCCCCTCTCGGGCTTCATCTTAAACGGTCAGGGTCATGTCCTCTAACCCGACTACGAACTCAATTTGAGCTCTAGATGTCCTTATCATTATTAAGGGTACTGTAAGACTCAATCTCCTATCGTTTCTGAGGACTGTAACCTAACGCTCTGATACCATTTCTGTAACAGCCCCAAATCCGGGGTCAGGGATTTAGAGTAGTCACGATCCATTTACTCCTTGCCTTACCTGTATTACTCACACCGTGCATAATTCACCTGCTCATGACCCCACAATATATGTCTCACACAGACACACACACACACAGGTTAGAGTCTCAGAAACGACACGATACAACAACTGCGGAATAAATACTTTTTATTACAATACCCAAATGTCTTTGAATCTGTCACTGATATAATTTCTAAGTAATGTTACATTACCAACTTAGCCTTCTGATGCTCGCACTCCTCTCATACCATTCATATCTATACATAAGTTGAATACCAAAAGTTGTAGTCTGATTCGATTGGTTCGTACTACTCTCGGGATCACTGCTAGAAACTGTTTATGGAGACGCCTTGTGAGGTATGTGCCGTCCCATTGGTATCCTGCTTCACTGCTATATAATATATATAAAACAATAGCAAGAGTGAGCGATAGCTCAACAAGGAAATGAAAGTATGGCATAATTCTGCCTTTAACTCAACCCAGAATAAAGCGGGTATAAGACAATAATTTGTCAAAATATCTCGGTACTGAAATTATATCCTTATCGGAATGTATTCCCAAAAACAGTACCATTGTTGTATTTCAAATATCATTTTCATAATATTTCTGCAAACTTTCGATATTCATACTATGAACAAAGTTCTAGTATAATATAAAAGATGAGGTTTCAAAGTAAACCAATACAACCTTTCCAAAAATTATCTGCTATGTAAGCAGAATACCAACATATAACTTAAAAGATGAAGTTATAAGGTGATTCAGTATAAACAACTCCCTTACCATAACTCATGTTATGTAAGGTATCCACAGAGTCATATGATATAAAAGATGAAGTTACGAGGAAACTTAATAAAATGTTTCCGTAACCCAAAATCCACTTACGCATATATATCCTTAGTCAGGTTTTATCAGAGTCATAACCCATAAAATTAAAGATGAAGTTGCAAGAATTTATTGACACTTCATTTCCAAGCACTTTTCGACCCCCTGCCAACATGACCGGTAAACCTGTACCACGGGTGTCATCCTTGGTCCCTTTCAATACATGTTGTAGAATCCCTCTGCCAACATGATCGGTAAACCTGTACCAATGGAGCCATCCGTGGTCCCTTTCAGTACATGTTGCAGAATTATCCAAAATGGATGATGAACCAATACTGGAGCCTTCTCCGCGCCCGTCGTACCAACCTTACTATGATCAGTAGCAGGTTGTACAACAAAATATGTTTTCTACATGTAGATGGAAGTATCACGACAGCCTGACATTGTCTACCGCCTTTCTGGATCTCCCGGCCCATTTGGGGCAATAAGGTGATGGATCGGCGCGACTCGACCTCTTACACATGCTCCTAGTTCAGATGAAATCCATGACTCTGAAACGTAAAGATCGTCTTCCTTTCCCCAAGTGTAATACTTGTTGATACGACTCCACTCAGTAGTTATATCTAGGTTGGAAAGCAAGATTCTCCAATATTTCCCAAGCGATGCTTGTTAATGGATATTGACTTGTTCCAGGAATTTACCCCTCGATCATTGAGGTGGTAACACAACATTAGACTGGCAGCAATTAAATTGCTCCAAGAAAATATATGTCCCTTGACAGTTTTTGAATTGAGAGTTTAAAAAGAGTAGTAGTCACTTAAATCAGGCTTCCCATATTTTTGATAGTTGAGCGAGCATTTGAATCTTCTCAAAAGACAGATTCAAATGGAAAAACAATGTTTTGGGAACCTCTTTTGATTTGAAAATAATTAATAATATTTATGAAATAAGTAATCCTTCAATGAATACTCGAACATAATATTTAATGAGTAATTAAAGATTAAATGAATCTTCAGAATAATATCCGTTAAATAAATAGCCTCAAATGAATATTCAAAATATTGTTCATAAATAAATAATCCTCGATAAGTAAACCTCAAATGAATATTCAAATTAATATTCACTAATCAATAAATTTCAAATGAATATTCGAAAATAATATTCATTAAATAAATAATCCTTAAATGAATATTCACAAATGATATTCATTAAATAAATACTTAAACTTCGAATGAATGTTCGAAAGTAATATTCATTAAATAATTAAATAATCTTCAAATGAATATTTAAAATAATATTCTTTAAGTCAATAATCCTCAAATGAATATAAATAATATTCTTTAAGTCAATAATCCTCAAATGAATATTCAAAAATAATATTCATTAAATAAATAAGGATTGAATAACCGAAGCCCGATATCTTTATCGGCAAATAACCTTTATCATATACAAAATAAAATCACTTCCGATCTAAAGAAATATCATACGCCCTTAACCTAGGGCCTTTATAAAAACCTCGCTTATAACTGATATCCCATATCTAGCTTATAAGCCAATTACCAAATCATTTCCAAGTAACAACCTTCGAATGAGGTAATATTCAAATAACATTCCTCAAATCATTTCCAGGTAATTAATACTTTCTAGAAATATAATTAACGTTTAATAATAGCAGTCCTCAAAATAATTAGTACACTGCCGCTGGAATCCCTCCGGGTTTCCACGACTATCTCTATATCTCAAAATACTGACTCCCGGTCTAGAGTCGAAAACAAGAAGTATGCTCTTATCTCTAGAGCTACAAGGTACGCCGGTTTATAACTACTTTATCTCTGATGAGCTACCTGTCAACGAAAGCTTCAAAGCATACCATTCCGTTGACAGTTACAAAAGTGACTTAACACAAAATCTACTAAGTGTTTTTATAATTATCATCAAGAACAACATATTCCTAACAATCTCCCCCAATTTATGACTGATAAAATAACAGCCATAAATCAAGAACCTTGATGATAACAAAAACACTTAAGCAAATTACAAATTACAAAGTAGAAATTGCATTGAGCTTCATGATACTTTAAAAATTATTGAAAACAAAGTAGAAAATCCTACAACACAAGTGTACAGAGTTGCTCCTCTAGCCTGAGCAGATTTACCATCTTTGTCTCTGTGGCCTTGTTTTCTTCCCCTTTTTGGCATTGTTCTCCTCAATTTGAGCTTGGAGCCTCCTGTAGAAAATCTTCTCTTCTTCATCTTGATCACCCAACTTGGATTGCATAAATCTAAGAGTTTCATTAGATGCCTTTTCCAATTGGTCCTCTATTCTGAAGAATCTCCTACAGTTGTCCTTGTCTATGAATTCCATCATCCAATAGGGTTGGAGATGAATTTTCTTTCCTGTTTGAGGGACCTTTAGAGTTCTGGGAAGTGCATTAGGCTTGTTCCAGCTAGCTTTTATTTGACATATCTTGGAGACAACCTCAGACTTAGCAGTTTTGGTGAACCCAAAATCTTTCTTTAAGCACTTGAACACCACTAGCAAAGTCTGATAATCCTCTCCTAGAATTCTGTGTAGAGGCCAAATCTGTTCCCTTCCACCCTTGTAGACAAACACTAATCTCTCTGGTAGTTTATGAGTAGCTCCAATTCCTCTCACTTCCACCAAGTCATCAAGATATAGGTTTAAGTCAGACTCCTCCCTTATATCTGCAATGTAGATAAAGTCTTCTGGGTTTGGAGGTGGTTTTTCAACCTGTGGCTTTCTCACAAGAATTGGTTTAGCCTTAGTAGCCCTCTGCTTTGATTTCTTCCTTGATTCCATCTCAACCAAAAATTTGGGAAAATTAGCTTCATCAAACTGGATGTTCAATTAGCCTTAGTAGCTCCTCCTTTGGCTCAATTGGTTGATCATGAAAATTAACTGGATGTTCAGGATCACAAGCAAATTTTGCTCCACAATCTTGATCAGAAAAGGTTGAAGGCATTGTTGTTACAGGTGCATCTGTGACGGTGCTTTGAGAATCATCCTTATCAAAAGCCAAGTTTCTTTTAGCTCTTGTTTTAGGTTGCCTTATACCTTTTCTTTTTCCTTTCACAGCTTCAGCTCTAGCTCTTTCTTCTTGTTGTCTTTCCTCTTCATCTAGAGCTTGGGCAACTGCAAGAGCTTGCATGTCTGCCCTAGCTGATTCCTCAGCTCTAGCTTCAGCAAAATTTGGGTGACCAGCCCAAACACAGATTTCTTGCCCATTCCTGTAGACTATTGCTCTTTGATTCCTGATCTCAGGCACATTGCTTCCCTTGCATTTTATAATTAGTTCACTCAGAACCTTGAGCTCATCTGGAAGTGGAGGAGGATAGAATGTCCTAGCAATATTCTTGCCCTTTGGTTTAGCTGGGGATTTTGGAGATAAGCATCTCTGAAAGGTAGTTGGGTCCACATCTCTAATACATGAAGTTTGTCCCTTTTCTTTCCTTGGACCAGGAATTACTCCATGTAGAAGAGGCTTTAGATCATATGAGAATTTAGTCTATGGCTCCAATTCCGTTGACACTAATACCATGGCATTCCTTGATGATGGGATGGGCTCATCCGTTGCTGTAGAAGTAGCTTGATCCGTTGATGGATGTTTGTTTCTTGCAGTTTCAGCTATCTTCTTAACCGGTGCATCTATACTAGACCATTTCTCTTTTATCTGTGCTGCAAGTTGTAGTCTCGTAGATGCATGTTGAATTAGGTCAATTCCATCCATTTTACCCTTGATAGACTCCCCCATAGCTAGTGGCTCTTGTGGTAAAGAAATGGCTGGGACCATAACTTTTGTAATTTGAATATTGAGCTCCTTTGATTTCTCCCCCTTTTTGTTATCATCAAGAGTGATGAGAGGGAGACCTTGAGCTGCCACTAACTGAGTCAAAAGCTGAGTCTGCTTCTCATGTGCCTGTTGCATATGAGTTAATGTGGCTTCCACTTTGTCCACCCTATCAGTAAGGGTTTTCAAAGTGGTTGCCACCTCATGATCCCTTCTGAAGAATTTGTCCATTTTGGTCACAGTGAGAAGTGGAAGTCTTTCATCAAACCTCCTATCATTGGAGTCCCTGAAGCTTGCAATAGCGTCCTTGATTTCCCTGGCCTCAATCCTTGTCTATAGCATTTGGAGCCTCTGGATTTCTAGAGAGTCCAGAATGGCTTTGTAGAATTTCTTCTCATTTGGAGGTGCAGACTCATGAGCCAAGTAAGCTTCATTATACTGCCCTGTAATTGCAGCATCCAACCCTTGATATCTAAGTGAATCTTGATAGAGCCATCTTGGCTTAGGAGGCATCACAGATGTCCCAGTCTGTGTAGTGGTAGCCACCCCTTGGAAATCATCATCAAGACTCTCATCATCACTTGAAAAATCAGCAAACTGATCACTTCCACCAGCTCCTGGAGACAGATTGGCAAGTGCATCCTTAGCCCTCATCATGGATGCAGTTGTATGAATTAGATTTAGTGTGCTCTCTGCCTCCACATTGCCCTGTTGAGCCAAGAGTTGATAAGCTGGCACAGGGTGAGTAAAGGTTTCAGGATCCAGAGAAATGCTATCCAGAGTTTGTTGATAATGCTCTTGGAAAGACAATTCTCTTTCTCCCTCACTAACCTCCATTAACTCACTTGCAATGGCTGGTTCCTTCCTTTGAGTTTCTGTAGTCCCTTCTCTATCTCCACTATTTTCTTTCATCATGGGCTCCCCATGGCTCACACCTCTCACACCCTCACCTTCACCTACTAAGGCGGAACTCTCAATCTCTCCTTTTGCCTGGCTGGAAGAAATAGCCAGCCTCTCACTCTCATTCTCTCATTTTGTCTGGCTGCAAGCCAGCCTCTCAGATTCACTCCCTTTCATTCCTAAAACTGTTTCAACTACCTCTAGGTCATCTGCACTAGTTGTGTGAACAACTGGATTTTCAATAATAGGTGCAGAATGAGCTATCAACGGAATAGTAGTTTGAACTGTCAACGGAATGGATTCCGTTGATGGAGAAACACTTGTCAACGAAAGAGACTGTTTCGTTGATGAAGTCAAGAAAGGAGTTTGAGAAAGTGAAATTACAGTAGAATCTGTGGTGATTGACTTTAGAGATGGTTCCACAGATCCTCTTGTAGCTTCAGAAAAAGATGATTGTTGGCCCAACAAATCACTTAACAAGTGATGACCACCAATTTTAGAGTGGGGCTTCTCCAAGAATATAGTTGGAGAATCAGGAATAGATGAAATGGATCATATCCACATCTAATGACTAGGTATGAGAATTTTGTGGAGGTGTCTCAATATTAATATTGAGGGAGTGGGACTGTAACCCCAGAGTAAAAATTGGGGCTACATCAAACTGAATTTGAGAAACTGGAATTGTTGCTTCCAGTGTGTGTGCACCCTGTGTGACCTGGGATTTTTGTTTTACCCTTCTTTGGTATTGGGAGATAGATGTTTGGGGGCTAGATGTGTCCCTTACCCTTTTGATGTGTGCTCTTGGAGGAGAGCTTGTTTCAATAACTACATCCTTTTGAGAGGATGCAATTAGACTTGAGCTAATGTCCATGTTACTCATTGTGCCTTGTTGGGAAGACACAATGGGGCTAGTCTGGGAAACACTCACCTCTCCCACCTTATCCTTGGGGTTTCTTTGATTTTCACTCCTTCCCTCACCACTCACTACACCAGAATCACTCCCCTTAGGTTGTGCAGTGGATTTTACAACAGGTGCCTTTTGAGAAGCACCTGAGGTTGGCTTGGTAGATTTAGACTTTGTGGATTTAGGTCTAGTTGCAGGGACAGGAGCCTGTTGGGTCACAGCTACAGACTCCATTGCAACAACATTAGTAGCAGAAGCAGAAACTGAAGTAACATTTAAATTTACAGGGTGAGAAAGTGTTACCTCAATAACTGACAAATACACCATTGGGACATCACCATTGTGATTTAGCCTCAAGATGTCTGTTAGCACCCTCTTCTCTTGGACAAAACAATCAAACCTGGAATTTGGGTTAGAGATAACTAATGGTGTTGGACTAACATGGTTGGCCAACATCATTAGAAATCTAGCATAATAGATGTTCTTTTTCCTAGATTTCTTATCTCCTAACTTAGCACCTAGTTCATACATCAATTGAGTGCTAAAGTTATAGTACTTATCAGTGAGAAGCATGGTAAGCAAAATTAGAATGGAGTTAGTTAAAGCATCAAAATTACTAATTTTACCAGAAAACACTTTAATGAAAGAATCTGCTAAATAACTCCACTCCCTTACCAAACCTCTCCTAATAATTTTACCTAAATTCTCAGTTGGCAAAGAGTAATTTATTGAATTAAGCATGTTAACAATTTCAGCATTTGTGGGTAAAGTTAAGCAATTATTCTCAGGAATATGAAGGCATGCTTGCAATACATATGAATTGACAATATACTCTTTACCTTGAATGGTGAATTGCAAAGTGCAGTTAGTCCCACTGTACTCACAAGAGGTCCAAATCTCCTCTATGATTTCATTATAAAGCGGAGTAGAGTGAAACATCGCATAACTGAGCTTGCAGTTCACCAAGAAATCCATCATCTTGTGAAAGATTTTGTTCTGGCTTTCCTTGACAACAAATGGGATGAAGTTGTTCTTCTCATAAATGAACCCTCCAGCAGACATGAGTTTAACTATGGGTACCATTGTTGAGTAAAGAAAAGCTCGAACTGTGTTTTGCTTTGAGAGAGAAGAAGTGAGAAAGCCTTTGAAAATTTTGGAGAGTAAGATAAAAATTCAATTAAAGAAAGTAAATTTCTTAAATACTCCCCCAAAAGTTCTCAAAAATTAAGTCCAATAATAATTATAAATTACTGGATTGGCTTAAAAATCTAACTGTTACAATTAAAATACGACTATGATTTATACTTACAGGGGTGTATGCATAGATCGTGGTAAAAAGACGTGCAAATTTCAACGGTTTAGATTAACAGCGCTATATCAACGGATTAGAATTGGGCGTTTAAGGTCCCGTCTATTTCGTCGATAAAGCTGCATTTCGTTGACATAATAATGTTGTCAACGGAATACCCAGAAAAATGCTAAGACTGGCAACAGAATGAGACATTCGTTGACATAGTAATTTTGACTTAGACAAAATTTCACTTTTTCCTGAGAAAATTAATTCACAGAAAATCATAGCAAATTCCTGGCTGCAATTTAAACTTTCAAAAATCTCATAAATGATTAAGAGAAATTCAGCATACCTAGCTCACTTACTAATCTTAAGAATGTTGATTCATCAAGTGGCTTGGTAAAGATGTCTGCAAGTTGTTGTTCACTTGGAACAAAATGTAACTCCACAGAACCATTCATAACATGTTCTCTAATGAAATGGTATTTGATGTCAATGTGCTTGGTCTTTGAATGCTGCACTGGATTCTCAGTAATGGCAATGGCACTAGTGTTGTCACAGAAAATAGGAATTTTCTCAACTCTTAATCCATAATCAAGTAGTTGATTTTTCATCCATAAAATCTGTGTACAACAACTTCCAGCTGCAATGTACTCAGCCTCAGCTGTGGACGTAGAAACTGAGTTTTGTTTCTTGCTGAACCATGACACAAGCTTGTTTCCTAGAAATTGACAGGTGCCTGTTGTGCTTTTCCTGTCAATTTTACATCCTGCATAATCTGCATCTGAATAACCAATTAGCTCAAAACCAGATTCTCTAGGATACCAAATGCCAAGGTTTGGTGTTCCTTTGAGATATCTGAAAATTCTTTTAATAGCAACTAAATGGGATTCCCTAGGATCAGCTTGAAACCTAGCACATAGACATGTAGCAAACATAATATCAGGTCTACTAGCTGTTCAATATAAAAGTGAGCCTACCATGCCTCTGTAACTTGAAATGTCCACAGATTTTTCCTTAGTATTCAATTCAAGTTTAGTAGCAGTAGGCATGGGAGTCTTGGCAGGAGAGCATTCCATTAAGTTAAATTTCTTTAACAAATCATGAATGTACTTTGTTTGACTAATGCAAAATGCCTTCTTTAACTTGTTTCACTTGGAGACCAAGGAAATAAGTTAATTCTCCCATCATGCTCATTTCATATTTACTTTACATAAGCTTGGCAAACTTTTGACAAAGTTTTTCATCTGTAGACCCAAAAATTATGTCATCTACATAAATTTGAACAAGTGTAGTAGAGCCATTCACAATCCAATGAAAAAGAGTTTTATCTACAGTACCTCTAGTGAAGTGATTCTCAAGAAGAAACTGTGAAAGTGTGTCATACCAGGCTCTAGGTGCTTGTTTCAAACCATAGAGTGCTTTGAGGAGAAAGTACACATACTCTGGAAAATCATCATCTTCAAAACCAGGAGGTTGACTCACATACACCTCCTCTTCCAATTCCCCATTTAGAAAAGCACTCTTCACATCCATTTGATAGACCTTAAAATTGGCATGGGCTGCATAGGCTAGGAAGATTCTTATTGCTTCTAGTCTTGCAACGGGAGCAAATGTTTCATCAAAATCAATTCCCTCTTCCTGTGAGTAGCCTTTAGCAACCAATCTAGCTTTGTTCTTTGTGACTATACCATTTTCATCCATCTTGTTTCTGAACACCGATTTTGTGCCTATAACACTCCTGTCTTTAGGCTTGGGCAACAGCTTCCAAACTTTGTTTCTCTCAAATTGGTTTAGCTCCTCTTGCATAGCTAAAACCCAATCTGGATCTAGAAGTGCATCCTCAACTTTCTTTGGCTCATCTTGAGACAGAAAGCTACTATATAGACATTCCTCTTGAGTTGCTCTTCTAGTTTGGACTTTTGAAGAAACATCACCTATGATGAGTTCAAAGGGATGATTTTTGGTCCATTTCCTTGAGGGAGGTAGATTAGCTCTAGAAGATGTAGCTTCATGATCATGATTGCCTTGATTAGATATTTGTCCTTGAGAAACTCCCCCTGAGTTTGTTGTCCCTAAGTGATCATTCCTAGAAGCATTTCTATGACTGTCAACGGAATGCCCATTTTGACTATCAACGAAATGCTCATTTTGTATGTCAACGAATCCTCCACCATGACTGTCAACGGAATGACCATTTGGTCTGCTAGCAGCTATTCTTTTCAATCTTAATGCAGCAATTTCATCTTCACTACTGCTTTCATCTGTGCTAGACACAACAACTTTAGGTTGTTTCTCAATAGCCTTAACATGATTCACTTGATCTCCTTCCTCATTCTCAAAAGAAAGACTTTCATGGAAACCTTCATCACAGAGACCTTGAATTTTGAGATCATCAAAAACAACATGTACAGATTCCATAAAAATGTTAGTTCTGAGATTATAGACTCTGTAAGCTTTCCCTGCTGCATATCCCACAAATATTGCTTCATCTGCCTTTGCTTCAAATTTCCCCAAATGCTCAGCTTGATTTATCAGAACAAAGCACTTGCATCCAAAGACATGAAGAAAATCCAATAGTGGCGTCTTTCTTTTGAGAAGTTGATAAGGGGTCATTCCCTTGGCTTGATTAATCAAAGAAATATTCTGAGTGAAGCAAGCTGTGTTAACTGCCTCAGACCAAAAATAAGTTTGTAACTTTGATTCATCTAGCATTGTCCTTGCAGCTTCAATGAGTGTTCTGTTTTTCCTTTCAACTACACCATTTTGCTGTGGTGTCCTTGCAGCTGAAAATTCATGCAAAATACCATTTTCCTCACAGAACATCTTCATAGTTGAATTCTTGAACTCTGTCCCATTCTCACTCCTAATCCTTCTTACTTTGAAATCAGGATGATTGTTTACCATCTTGATGTGATTGATAATGATTTCACTTGCCTCATCTTTGGAGTGCAAAAAGAAAGTCCATGTAAATCTAGAGAAATCATCAACAATCACAAGACAGTATTTCTTCTTTGAAATGGACATGACATTTACAGGGCCAAATAGATCCATATGAAGCAACTCAAGATGTTGGACAATTGATGACTCTGTCTTGCTTTTGAATGATGCCTTCTTTTGTTTCCCTTTTTGACAGGCATCACACAAACCATCCTTGGTGAATTCCACCTGTGGAATTCCTCTAGCAAGATCTTTCCTCACCAAGTCATTCATAACCTTAAAATTCAAATGAGACAATTTCTTGTGCCATAGCCAACTTCCATCCTTGCTTGCCTTGCTGAAAAGACAAGTGATGGTGTCTGGACTTGTGCTACTAAAGTCAGCAATGTACACATTCCCTCTTCTGAATCCAATCATTACCACATTGTTGTCTCCACCTTTAGAAACAACACAGGTTTCTCTTGAAAAAGTAACTAAAAATCCTTTGTCACAAAGTTGGCTGATACTAAGCAAATTGTGCTTTAGACCATCCACCAATGCAACCTCATCAATGATGACATTTTCTCTTGAAATCAAGCCATATCCCTTAGTGTAGCCTTTGATGTCATCTCCAAAAGCAATACAAGGGCCAGCTCTTTCCTGGAACTCTGTGAGCAGGGTAGAATCACCAGTCATGTGTCTTGAACAACCACTATCCAAGTACCAAAGATTCCTTTTGTCTCCCTGCACACAATAAAGCGAAATCAAGTTGATTTTGGTACCCAAGTTTCCTTGGGTCCTATTTTGTTAGCCTTTGATTTACTCTTTACATCATTTTTCACCTTGGGCTCAGATTGAGTTAAATCAACCTTTACCTTTGGTGTTGACTTCTGAGGGTTGCTCACATTTTCATTCATGGCATGCATATTTGGAGGAACAAACATGTTATTCACATTCCATGGCATTTGTGGTACATTAAACATATTCATGTATGGATTAGACACAAATGGCATGCTAGCATATGGATTTTGAAACTGTGCATATGGAGCAAACATATTAGGCATAACATGCATTGAAGGCATAGAGGTATTCATTGCAGGCTTAGGCATTTTCACATTAGTATGCTTCTTAACAGATTTGAAATTAGCAGATAAATGACTAACACTACCACAATTAACACATGTTTTTCTAGGAGCATACTTATCAGGTGTGTAATTGTTATGTTTGTTAATCCCTACTTTGCCATTTATGTTATTCTTTTTATTGCCCTTAACCTCAACTTGAATTTTCTCTAACTTGTCTTTCAATTGCTTGTTAGACAAGTGTCCTACATTAGCTCTCTCAATAGGCTTCTCAACTTTCTTTGATTTACTAGACTCACCTTGAACAAAGTTCTTGGTGACAGGACCATACTTTTTATTAAGTCTAGTGAGTTCTTCTTTCTTTTCCTTTGTCAACGAAACAGCATGATCGGTTGATGGTTCATCTGTCAACGGAATGATGCATTCCGTTGACGTATCAACCTTTAACGAATGACCATTGTTGTTTGTTGACTCTGTTTCTGATTCTAAGGTTTCAACAGCATACCCTAGCTTCTCTTTGTTCTTTTTCCATGATTGTTCACAGAAAGATTCCATACCTTGAACATTAATGATGTTGCTAGCAACATTCCTGGAATCTTTCCATTTTGCAATCACTCTCTATTCTATTTCTAGTTGTGTTTTAAGAATCTCTTCCCTTTTTAACACTTTCTCAAGTTCCTGCTTAGCATCCCTACTGACACATCTCATTTTCTCAAACTCAATGAGCTGTGCTTCTAACATGGCATTTCTATCACTTAAGAGCAAATTAGTCTCTTTAATTCTTGAGTTCTTTTTGGCAAGTGATTTAAGAGTAACACGCAAATTATATAATACAGTAGACATTTCATTAACTGTACTATCGCATTCCTCTTTAGAAAGCTCAGAAAGATTAGTAATTGTTACCTGGTTGCTTGAGGAACTTGCTTTCTGCTCATGATTGTTAGCCATTAGAGCCAAGTTGACATACTCAACATCATCATCTGAATCTTCACCATTACCAGCCCAATCATACTCTTGAGACATGAAAGCCTTTTCTTTTTGCTTGAGAAGTTCAAAGTATTTCTTTTTATAATCAACAGGCTCAAATTTCCTGCTGCCCTTCTCAACTTTGGGCTTTCTGCAATCTCCAGCAAAGTGACCAATCATTCCACAGTTGAAACATTTAGATTTAGACTTTTCAACCCAATTATTTTTGCTAGGTTGAAAGTCTCTCCTTGGTGGCCTTGCTTCTGAGTTTCTCTTGAATTTGAACTTAGAAAATTTTCTTGAAAGAAAAGCAATGTGTTCATCAATCTCATCTAAGTCATCCAAGTTGGCTGGTTCTTCTTCTTCTTCTGTCATCTTGCCTTTACCCTTGCTAACATCACTCCTACAACTAGCTCGACTAGTTGTGGCTTTTGCAGCTTCTTCATTGTTATCTTCCAGTTGGTTCACAGATGCAATCAATGCAATAGATCCACCTTTCTTTTGTACCTTCTCAATTTCTTCATCTTGCTCCATTTCCAGCTCATATGTCTTTAAGGTTCCATAAAGCCTTTCAAGAGTATAGTCTTTGTATTCTTGATTGTTTCTAAGAGTAACAGTCATAGGCTTCCACTCTTTTGGAAGAGCTCTAAGAAATTTGAGGTTTGAATCCTTGGTTTGGTAGATCCTCCCATACAACTTTAATCCATTCAAGAGCTTTTGAAACCTACTAAATGTATCGTTTAGGGTTTCACCAGCTTTAAAATGAAAGTGTTCATATTGTTGTATGAGGAGTTGCATTTTGTTCTCCCTTACCTGCTCAGTTCCTTCACAGAGTGTTCTAACAGTGTCCCATACTTCTTTAGAAGTTGTACAGTTGATAACATTGTCAAACATCTCTTGCTCCAAACCATTAAACAGAATGTTCATGGTTCTTTTATCTTTATGGATTTCTACAACATCTTCAATAGTCCATTCTGAGACAGGCTTTGGAATTTCCACATCTTCAGCATCATCTGGCAGTCCAACTCTAGATGAAAACTTCATGGGAACGTGTGGACCTTTCTCAATGCAGTCTACATATCTCTCATCCATAGACATGAGATGTAGATGCATTTTTACTTTCCAGTGAAAGTAATTGTCCTTATCTAGAACTGGTATCTTTACACCTGCATCCTTCTTCACCATGGTTTCTGTTTTGGCCTTGATCTTTAAACTCCTTGTATGTTAGAAGCTTGCTCTGATACCAATTGTTAATCCCAAATACCCTAACAGAATTTTAGAGGGGGGGGGGGGGGGTTGAATACAATTCTAGATATTTTTAAACTTAAAAACAACTTTGAAATAACTTGACAGATAAAATAAAATCACACAAACAAATATAAAATTTCAGTTGGATGTTTTGAGGATCCAACTGAGATGTTTTTATTTCGGGAATAATCTGTATTACAAAAGTTGCACAGATGCTCAGTTCCTAATGTAGAGTGAGAGTGCTCTTGAAAGAAGCTAATACAAAGTTATTCTATCTCACTCACTTACCATAAAATGAACTGCTACACTTGGTTATATATCCCAAGTTTACAATGCTATTTTTGGCTACTCTAAAATGTACTAAAGGTAACCACCAGTAGCTTGCTTTTCATTCCTTTTGTCCAATGGTCCTTGGAGATCTTGTCTTTTGTCTTCATGCTTATTATGATCACACTCAAGAACCTAATTGGAAATTGGAATGTTTCCTCATTCCCAGTGTCCATTTTGATGGCTCCCAATGCAAAGTACACTTCTACATCACATTTTGATCTGTCAGAAAACTGTCACTATCACTTTGTCAACTATTCAGAAAAGTGATAATGATTCGTTGATGGCAGTGAGATGTGTTTCATTGATAGCTTTATTCTTCATTCCGTTGATGGTACATTCTTCATTCCGTTGATAGTGTAATCTTCATTCCGTTGACATGTCTTCACTTAGGCAAAATTACAAGGCATAGTATATTTACAATTAACCAACCTATTTTGGCTATCTAGTACTTAGTCAACATGACTTGGAAAACCTATCTAATACCTACAACAAATGCATATCAACCAGTGAAGTATTGTACAGTGTTTTTATAATTATCATCAAGAACAACATATTCCTAACAATTTACAATGCCACAAATGACATGGAGCATGCCACACATGAATTCTATGTATGCACACAACTCTCAAATGCCTGTATCAAACATGTTTGCATATGAACATCCTCAGCATGTTGTCTTTCAGAGGTCAACACCCAGGGTCAAAGTTGATTTAACTCAACCTGAGATTAAGGTGCAAAATGACAAGAAAGGCAAAGCTAACAGGAGAGGACCCAAGGAAACTTGGGTACCAAAATCAACTTGATTTGGTTTTGTTGTGTGCAGGGATACAGGAAGAATCTATGGTACTTAGACGTTGGTTGTTCTAGGCACATGACTGGAGATTCTACCCTGCTCACAAAGTTTGTGGAGAAAGCTGGCCCTAGCATTACTTTTGGAGATGACAGCAAAAGTTTTACTAAGGGATATGGCTTGATTTCAAAGGAAAATGTCATTATTGATGAAGTAGCATTGGTTGATGGACTTAAGCACAACTTTTTGAGTATAAGTCAACTGTGTGATAGAGGTTTCTCAGTTTCATTCAATCAAGGAGCATGTGTTGTTTCCAACAAAGAAAACAACAATGTGGTGTTGATAGGATACAAAAAAGGTAATGTGTATATAGTTGACTTCAACTCAACAAGTTCAAATTCTATCACTTGTCTTCTGAGTAAAGCAAGCAAGGATGAGAGTTGTCTATGGCACAAAAGACTATCACATTTGAACTTCAAGTCTATGAATGATTTGGTAAGAAGAGACCTAGTAAGAGGACTTCCTCGGTTGGAATTTTCCAAGGATGGACTTTGTGATGCTTGCCAGAAAGGGAAGCAAAAGAAGATTTCTTTCAGAAGCAAGCTGGATTCATCAATTGATCAACCTCTACAGCTGTTACACATGGATTTGTTTGGACCAGTAAATGTCATGTCAATCTCAAAGAAAAGGTACTGCCTTGTGATTGTGGATGATTTTTCTAAATTTACATGGACATATTTTCTGCACTCCAAAGACGAGGCAAGTGAAATCATAATAAATCACATCAAGGCTGCTAACAATCATCCTGATCTCAAAGTAAGAAGAATCAGGAGTGACAATGGCACTGAGTTCAAGAATTCCACAATGAGGTTGTTTTGTGAGGATAATGGAATCATTCATGAGTTCTCTACAGCAAGAACACCACAACAAAATGGAGTGGTAGAAAGGAAAAATAGGACTCTAATTGAGGCTGCAAGAACAATGCTAGGAGAATCAAAGTTACCTACTTATTTCTGGACTGAAGCAATTAACACTGCATGTTTCACTCAAAATATTTCTTTGATCAATCAAGCAAAAGGAATGACTCCATATCAACTGCTCAAAGGAAAGAAACCATCCTTGAATTTTCTACATGTCTTTGGATGCAAATGTTTTGTATTGAGAAATCAAGGTGAAAATCTTGGAAATTTTGAGTCAAAGGTAGATGAAGCCACTTTTGTGGGATATGCAGCTGGAAAAGCCTACAGGGTTTTTAATCACATAATCAACATTGTTATGGAATTTGTACATGTTGTTTTTGATGATGCCAGAATACAAGGTCTTACTGATGAGGGTTTTCATGAAACTCTCAGGTTTGAAAATGAGGTAGAAGGTCTCTATTATGATGATGATGATGATTATGTGGATGAATCAGTACCTCCAAGAATGATTATCTCAAATATGGATAACTCACGTTCAAATGAGCCATCTATAGAAGGGACAAATGGAGCATCCGTAGGAAGCCAAAATGGAGCATCCGTAGGTGGATCACAACACAGAGTTACCACCCCAATAAACTCATGGGGAGTTTCTCTGAGTCAAGGATCAACCTCACATGATCATGCTGATGAGAATGATGTGACATCTTCAAGACCTACACCTGCAACAAGAAGAAAAATGGACAAGGGATCACCCATTTGAACTGATCATTGGTGATGCATCCTCAAATGTCCAAACTAGAAGAGCTACTCAGGATGAATTTTTATATAGCAGCTTTCTTTCTCAAGAAGAACCAAAGAAAGTTGAGGATGCTCTTTTAGATCCAGATTGGGTATTAGCTATGCAAGAGGAGCTAAACCAATTTGAAAGAAACAAAGTGTGGAAGCTGGTACCCAAACCTAAAGAAAGAAGTGTTATAGGTACAAAGTGGGTATTCAGAAACAAGATGGATGAAAATGGCATTGTCACAAGGAACAAAGCTAGATTGGTTGCTAAGGGCTACTCTCAAGAAGAATGAATAGATTATGATGAAACATTTGCCCATGTTGCTAGATTGGAAGCAATAAGGATATTCCTAGCCTATGCAGCCCATGCCAATTTCAAAGTCTATCAAATGGATGTCAAGAATGCCTTCTTGAATGGGGAACTGGAAGAGGAGGTGTATGTCAGTCAACCTCCTGGTTTTGAAGATCCAGACTATCCAGAATTTGTCTACTTCCTACTCAAGGCACTCTATGGACTGAAGCAAGCACCTAGAGCCTGGTATGACACTCTGTCACAGTTTCTTTTAGAGAATCACTTCACTAGAGGTACTGTTGACAAAACTATTTTCTTTAGAAATGTTAATGGCTCTAGCATACTTGTTCAGATTTATGTAGATGACATAATTTTTTGGTCTACAGATGAGAAGCTTTGCAAAAGGTTTGCCAAACTTATGCAAAGTAAATATGAAATGAGCATGATGGGTGAACTTACCTATTTCCTTGGCTTACAAGTTAAGCAAGTGAAAGAAGGAATCTTTATTAGTCAAACTAAATATATCTTTGATTTATTGAAGAAGTTTGATCTAATGGATTGCTCTCCTGCTAAAACACCCATGCCAACAGCCACTAAGCTTGAATTGAATACTAAGGAAAACTTTGTGGACATTTCAAGTTATAGAGGCATGGTAGGCTCACTTCTATATTTAACAGCTAGTAGACCTGATATTATGTTTGCTACATGTCTTTGTGCTAGATTTCAGGCTTATCCTAGAGAGTCTCACTTAATTGTTATCAAGAGGATTTTCAGATATCTCAAGGGAACACCAAACCTTGGCATTTGGTACCCTAGAGAATCTGGTTTTGATCTAATTGGTTATTCAGATGCAGACTATGCAGGTTTCAAGATTGACAGAAAAAGTACAACAGACACCTGTCAATTTCTAGGAAACAAGCTTGTCTCATGGTTCAGTAAGAAGCAAAATTATGTCTCCACCTCTACAGCTGGGGCAGACTACATTGCCGCTGGAAGTTGTTGTGCACATATACTTTGGATGAAAAATCAACTAATAGACTATGGTCTAATAGTTAATAAGATTCCAATATTATGTGACAACACTAGTGCAATTGCCATAACTGAAAATCCAGTGCAACACTCAAGGACCAAGCACATTGACATAAAGTATCACTTTATCAGGGAACATGTGATGAATGGTACTGTGGAACTTCATTTTGTTCCAAGTGAGCAGCAAATTGCAGACATTTTTACCAAGCCACTTGATGAATCAACATTCTCAAGGTTGGTAAGTGAGCTAGGTATGCTTAACTACTCTTGATTTACTTAAATTTCTGATGATTTGTAATCCAGCCAGTGTCAACATGATTTTCATGAGAATTAAAACTCTCTGAAAAAGAAGAATTTTGTCTAAGTCAAAATTTCTCCTTCTACGGATACCCCTATCCGTTGATGGTCATTTCTGACACTGGATTTTCTTTGTCTACGGATACCGTTTTTACACCTCTACGGATATCGAATCCCAAAAGGTAAAATCCTATCCGTAGATAACTTAGTTTAATGGTAACCATTAAAGTCACAATCTTATCCGTAGTTACCTGCGTACAGTACGTGTATGTAATTACAGTAAATTTGTGGCTTTACTTTTCAATCCATTACTTTTAAACGATTACTTTCTTGCCTAATCAGATAAAAACTTTTTTTCAATTATTCTGATTTTATTAGTGAATTATTTTGGGGAAGTATAAATTAAATTTTACTCTCAGTTAATCATTTTCTATCATTTTCCGAAAATTCTCTAAGGCAAGAAACCTTCTTCTCTCTCAAAGGTAATTTCTCTCTGCAAGTTCAAAGCTTTCATCAATGGCACCAACCAACAAGACAATGTCACTTACTAGGTTCACATACGAGAAGAACAATTTCATAGCTCTGGTGGATTTCGAGGAGAAGAACGCATCATATCACACTATGATGAGGTTCTTCCAGAACTGCAAGCTCTCCAAGGCTATGTTCGAAGCCCCCGCTCTCTATTTTGAGGTAATTCAAGCTATCTGGGAATCAGCTGTTTTTGATTCTGTGAATGCTACCATTACTTTTGTTCTTCAAGGTAAGGAACATGTGATTAATAGTGACATTGTTTCTGCCTGCTTGAATTTACCTAATAACAGTGGGTTAGAAAAGCATAGTGCTACTGATATAGTTAACATGCTGAATTTGATTAACTATGCTTTGCCTACTGATAATTTGAGTAAAATTCAAAGGAAAGGCATGGTCAAAGAATGGAGCTTTTTCTTTGATACCATTCTAAAAGCGTTTTCTGGTAAGATTAGCAACTATGATGCTGTCACTTTTTCCATGCTAGATATTGCTTATATGTTTCTTAGTGATAGCTTTTATAACCTAGTATCCCTAATTCTTTATGAACTGGGTGCTAAATTAGGAAATAAAGCATCTAGAAGTAAGAATATCTACTATGCTAGAATCTTTATGTTGTTGGCTAACCATGTAGAAAGTTACTTGGTGATCCAATTCCCTGCAAACTCCAAGGAGTGTTGGGTTCAAAATAAGAGAGTCCTTGAGGACTTGAATAGGCTGAACCACAACAAGGAAGTTCAATTGGTGTATCCACCAATTTTCAATGTAGCTCAAGAGGCACAGGTGAGTCAGGTGATCTCCTCAACTGTTCCTACCTCTGTTGTTATTTATTTGATTTCCAGTGCCACAATGGAGGCCGGAACTGTCCAACAGCCTCCTACCCAAGTGGGCACCTCTAGAATTTCTAAATCCAAATCCAGAAAGCCAATCTCGGGTGCTTCTCAAAAGGCACATGTTGCAAAAACTACCCAAGCCCAAGAGGGGAGTGTGAAGGAGGTAGTGAGGAACAAGGAGGGTGAGATAAGTGTGTCCCAACCTAGCCACCATGTATCTTCTCAAAAAGATGCAGTGGTTGAAAAGGAAACTACCACATCCCTAGTGGCATCCTCCCAACAGGATGTTGCTATTGAAAAGAGTCCCCAACCAGGGACACAGCACAAGAGGGATAGGGACACCAGAAGCCCCACAGATACAAACATGGCCTATACAAGGAGAAAGAGGTCTAAACACTCTGGGGTTACATAGGGATCACACACAGTGCCAATGGCACCATCTCAAATTCAGTTTGATGTGGCTCCAGCAAATGTGGAGTCACAACCCCATTCCTTAATCATTCAAACTGAAACAGAAACACCAAGCTCACTTACTCTCTCTTTGGATGTGGATATGATTCACACATCAATCCCTTATTCTCCATCTTTAACTTTCTTGGAGAAGCCCCACTCTGAAATTGGTGGTCATCATCCTCTTGATGATTTGTTGGACCACCAATCTATCATTTCTCAGACTCTACCTCCATATGTGGCTTTAAATTTGAAATCAATCACCACAGATTCAGCCTTAGTCTCAATTTCAAGAGCTACTTCTTTTCCTTCATCTACGGATATTTCTCATCCGTTGCAAGTGTTTGTCTGTCTACGGATATGCCACAAAGCAGCTATCCATTGACATATACTTCTACTACCTCTACGGATACTCCTTCCAAACTTGCACTTCAAACTTCAAGTATTTCTACTTCAAGTGTTGATGAATTAGTAGTAGTTCAAACACTTCTAGGCTTGAGGGAGTGAATCCACTGAGAATGAGAGGCTGGTTTGCAATCAGGCAAAAGGAGAGGAAGAGCAAGAGAGACAGACTACTTCTTCCAGTATGGTAAAAGTGAGCACTAAGAGTTCCACCTTAGTAGGTGAAGGTGAGGGTGTGAGAGATGTGATCCAGGGGGAGCCCCTGATGCAAGAACAGAGATAATGAGAGAAAATCAGGTACAGGAGATATAAGGATGGAAGACTCAGCCATTGCAAGTGAGTCAATGAATGTCAGTGATGCAGACAGGGAGAGACTATTCCAACTTAAATATCAAAATGAGTTGGATCAAGTCAACCTGAATGCTGAGACATTTACTCATCCTGATCCAGCCTATCAAGTCTTGGCTGGACAGGGCAATGTGGAGGTAGAAAGGATGTTGAATTTAGTACACACAACTGAATCAATGTGTAGGGCAAAGGAAGCTATTCAGAATCTGCCTCCAGGAGCTGATGAAGATTTCAGCTATGATGAAGACAGTGATGATTCTGAGAGTGGTGAAGGAGGAGATGAAGGCCCTTCTACTCTCCAAGAGATGCCTGCTTGGTTATTTTCCAACTCTTATGTCCACAATGACACCAAGGTAGTCATTCTCATGAATTATCAAAGGGCACATGGTGAAGCTCAGACATCAAATCCACAGGATGCCACCACAGTTCAAAACTTTGTGGCATCACTTCAGCTTCATCAAGCCCACATCCTTTAGCAAAGAGCCAACACTGATGACATCAAGAACCATTTAGATGAGGTGAAGGATGCTTTGGCAAGAAGAGTTGATGATGTTGCTCCTTCCACATCTCAGAGGTATAAGCAAGACAAGTTGGTGAAGGATGTGGATGCTCTCACTTTGAGGATTGTTAGGAATATGTTGTTCTTGATGATAATTATAAAAACACTTAGTAGATTTTGTATTAAGTTATTTTGTAACTGTCAACGGAATAGCATGCTTTGCAGTGTTTCGTTGACAGGAAGCTCATCAACGAAATGAGTGATGTAGCAATTGCACTGTACATTACTTCATAGTTTGATATGCAGTTTGTTGAGTACTAGATAGGTTTTCTAAGTCATGTTGACTAAATGGTTAGATAGGCAAAATAGGTTGGTTAATTGTAAATATTTAGTGCCTTGTAATTTTGCCTAAGTGAAGACATGTCAACGGAATGAAGATTACTCTATCAACGAAACAAGGAAGCTCATCAACGAAACAAAGAATAAAGCTATCAACGAAACACATCTCTATGCCATCAACGAATCATTATTGCTTTTCTATACAATTGACAAAGTGATAGTGACAGGTTCCTGACAGATCAAAAAGAAGATGTGGAAGTGTACTTTGCATTGGAAACCATTAAAATGGACATGGGGAATAAGGAAACATCCCAGTTTCCAATTGGGCTCTTGGGAGTGATCATAATAAGCATGAAGTCAAAAGCAAGGATCTCCAAGGACCACTGGACAAAGGGATGAAAAGCAAACTATTGGCGGTTACTCATTGTACTATTAGTGTAGCCAAAAATAGGGTTGTAAACTTGGGTTTATATAACCAAGTGTAGCAGTTACTTTATTTTGTGTGAAGAAAAACAAAGAGTTTGTATTAGCTATCTTTGAGAGCATTTTTCTTCTCTACAACCTTGTAACTGAGCAGCTGTGTACTTTTGTATCACAGATTATTTCCGCAATAAAAACACTTCAGTTGGATCATCAAACAATCCAACTGAATTATTTATATCTTGTGTTTTTATTTATTCAGTTCAGTTTTATTTTATAAAGTGTTTTAGTTTTAAGAAAATATCAAGAATTGTATTCAACCCCCCCCTTCTACAATTCTGTTAGGTCATTTGGGAATAACAATTGGTATCAGAGCAAGCTTCTAACATACAAGAAGTTTAAAGATCAAGACCAAAAACAGAAACCATGGTGAAGAAGGATGCAGGTGTGAAGATACCAGTTCTTGATAAAGACAATTACTTTCACTGGAAAGTAAAGATGCATTTACATCTCATGTCTATGGATGAGAGGTATGTAGACTGTATTGAGAAAGGTCCACACGTTCCCATGAAGCTTGATTCTAGGGTTGGACTGCCAGATGATGCACCTGATGTAGAGATTCCAAAAACTGTCTCAGAATGGACTGTTGAAGATATTGCAGAAGTCCATAAAGACAAAAGGACCATGAACATTCTGTTTAATGGTTTGGAGCAAGAGATGTTTGACAATGTTATCAACTGTACAACCTCTAAGGAAGTATGGGATACTGTTAGAACTCTCTGTGAAGGAACTGAGCAAGTCAGGGAAAATAAAATGCAACTCCTTATACAACAATATGAGCATTTTCATTTTAAAGCTGGTGAAACCCTAAATGACACGTTTAGTAGGTTTCAAAAGCTTTTGAATGGATTAAAGTTGTATGGGAGGATCTATCAAACCAAGGATTCAAACCTTAAATTTCTTAGAGCTCTTCCAAAAGAATGGAAGCCTATGACTGTTTCTCTCAGAAACACTCAAGAGTACAAAGACTACACTCTTGAAAGGCTTTATGGAACCTTGAAGACTTATGAGCTGGAAATGGAGCAAGATGAGGAAATTGAAAAGGTACAAAAGAAGGGTGGATCTATTGCATTGATTGCATCTGTGAACCAACTTGAAGATGACAATAAAGAAACTGCAAAGGCCACAACTAGTCGATCTAGTTGTAGGAGTGATGTTAGCAAGGGTAAAGACAAGATGACAGAAGAAGAAGAATCAGAACCAGCCAACTTGGAGGACTTAGATGAGATTGATGAACACATTGCTTTTCTGTCTAGAAAATTCTCTAAGTTCAAGTTCAAAAGAAACTCAGAAGCAAGGCCACCAAGAAGAGACTTTCAACCTAGCAAAACAAACTGGATTGAAAAGTCTAAGTCAAAATGTTTCAATTGTGGAATGATTGGTCACTTTGCTGGAGACTGCAGAAAGCCCAAGGTTGAGAAGGGCAACAGGAAATTTGAGCCTGTTGATTATAAAAAGAAATACTTTGAACTTCTCAAACAAAAAGAAAAGGCTTTCATGTCTCAGGAGTATGATTGGGCTGGTAATGGTGAAGATTCTGATGATGATGTTGAGTATGTCAACTTGGCTCTTATGGCTGACAATCATGAGCAGGAAGCAAGTTCCTCAAGCAACCAGGTAACAATTACTAATCTTTCTGAGCTTTCTAAAGAGGAATGCGACAGTGCAGTAAATGAAATGTCTACTGTATTATATAATTTGCGTGTTACTCTTAAATCACTTACTAAAGAGAATTCTAGAATAAAAGAGACCAATCTGCTCTTAAGTGATAGGAATGCAATGTTAGAAGCACAGCTCATTGAATTTGAGAAAATGAGATGTGTTAGTAGGGATGCTAAGAAGGAACTTGAGAACGTGTTACAAAGGGAAGAAATTCTTAAAACACAACTTGAGATAGAACAAGGTGTGATTGCAAAATGGAAGGATGCCAGGAATGTTGCTGCCAACATAATTAATGTTCAAGGCGTGGAATCCTTCTGTGAGCAATCATGGAAAAGGAACAAAGAGAAGCTAGGGTATGTTGGTGAAACCTTAGAATCAGAAACTGAGTCAACAAACAACAAGGATCATTTGTTGAAGGTTGATATGTCAACGGAATGCAATGTTTCGTTGACAGATGAACCATCAACCGATCAGGCTGTTTCGTTGACAGAGAAAAGAAAAGATAAACTCACTAGACTTAATGACAAGTATGGTCCGGTCACCAAGAACTTTGTTCAAGGTGAGTCTAGTAAATCAAAGAAAGTTGAGAAGCCTGTTGAGAGAGCTAATGTAGGTAACTTGTCTAACAAGCAATTGAAAGACAAGTTAGAGAAAGTTCAGGTTGAGGCTAAGGGAAATAAAAAGAATAACAGAAATGGCAAGGTAGGAATTAACAAACACAACAATTACACACCTGATAAATATGCACCTAGAAAGACATGTGTCAATTGTGGAAGTGTTAATCATTTATCTACTAACTGCAAATCTGTTAAGAAATCTGTTAATGTGAAAATGCCCAAGCCTGCAATGAACAGTTCCATGCCTAAAATGCCTGTTATGCCTAACATGTTTGCTCCATATGCACAATTTCAAAATCCATATGCTAGCATGCCATTTGTGCCTAATCCTTACATGAATATGTTTAACATGCCACAAATGCCATGGAACATGAATAACATGATTGTTCCTCCAACTATGCATGCTATGAATGAAAATATGAGCAACCCTCAGAAATCAACACCAAGGGTAAAGATTGATTTGAATCAATCTGAACCCAAAGTGAAAAATGGTACAAAAGGGAATACAAAGGCTAACAAGACAGGACCCAAGGAAACTTGGGTACCAAAATCGACTTGATTTGGTTTTATTGTGTGCAGGGAGACAAAAGGAATCTTTGGTACTTGGATAGTGGTTGTTCAAGACACATGACTGGTGATTCTACCCTGCTCACAGAGTTTCAGGAAAGAGCTGGCCCTTGTATTGCTTTTGGAGATGACAGCAAAGGCTACACAAAGGGATATGGCTTGATTTCAAAAGAGAATGTCATCATAGATGAGGTTGCACTGGTGGATGGTCTTAAGCACAACTTGCTTAGTATCAGCCAACTTTGTGACAAAGGATTTTTAGTTACTTTTTCAAGAGAAGCCTGTGTTGTTTCTAAAGGAGGAAACAACAATGTGGTAATGACTGGATTCAGAAGGGGGAATGTGTACATTGCTGACTTTAGTAGCACAAGTTCAGACACCATCACTTGTCTCTTCAGCAAGGCAAGCAAGGATGAAAGTTGGTTATGGCACAAGAAGTTATCCCATCTGAATTTCAAAGTTATGAATGATTTGGTGAGGAAAGATCTTGCTAGAGGAATTCCACAGGTGGAGTTCTCCAAGGATGGTTTGTGTGATGCCTGTCAAAAGGGAAAACAGAAGAAGGCATCATTCAAAAGCAAGACAGAGTCATCAATTGTCCAGCAGCTTGAATTGCTTCATATGGACCTATTTGGCCCTGTAAATGTTATGTCAATCTCAAAGAAGAAATACTGTCTTGTGATTGTTGATGATTTTTCTAGATTTACATGGACTTTCTTTTTGCACTCTAAAGATGAGGCAAGTGAAATCATTATCAATCACATCAAGATGGTAAGCAATCATCCTGATTTCAAAGTAAGAAGGATTAGGAGTGACAATGGGACAGAATTCAAGAATTCAAGCATGAAGGTGTTCTGTGAAGAAAATGGTATTTTGCATGAGTTTTCAGCAGCAAGAACACCACAGCAAAATGGTGTAGTTGAAAGGAAAAACAGAACACTTATTGAAGCTGCAAGGACAATGCTAGATGAATCAAAGTTACCTACATATTTTTGGGCTGAGGCAGTTAACACAGCTTGCTTTACTCAAAATATTTCTTTGATTAATCAGGCCAAAGGAATGACCCCTTATCAGTTACTCAAAAGAAAGAAGCCACTATTAGATTTTCTTCATGTCTTTGGATGCAAGTGCTTTGTTCTGAGAAATCAAGCTGAGCATTTGGGGAAATTTGAAGCAAAGGCAGATGAAGCAATATTTGTGGGATATGCAGCAGGGAAAGCTTACAGAGTCTATAATCTCAGAATCAACATTGTTATGGAATCTGTACATGTTGTTTTTGATGATCTCAAAATCCAAGGTCTCTGTGATGAAGGTTTCCATGAAAGTCTTTCTTTTGAAAATGAGGAAGGAGATCAAGTGAATCATGATAAGGCTACTGAGAAACAGCCTAAAGTTGTTGTATCTAGCACAGATGAAAGCAGCAGTGAGGATGAAATTGCTGCATTGAGATTAAAAAGGATAGCTGCTAGCAGACCAACTGGTCATTTTGTTGACAGTCATGATGGTGGATTCGTTGACAGTCAGAATGAGCGTTTCGTTGACAGCCAAAGCGGTCATACCGTTGATAGTCATAGGAATGCTTCTAGAAGTGATCAATTAGGGACAACAAACTCAGGGGGAGTTTCTCAAGGACAAATATCCAATCAAGGCAATCATGATCATGAAGCTACGTCTTCAAGAGCAAATCTACCTCCCTCAAGGAAATGGACTAAAGATCATCCCTTTGAACTTATTATAGGTGATGTTTCTTCAAAAGTCCAAACTAGAAGAGCAACTCAAGAAGAATGTCTATATAGTAGCTTTCTGTCTCAAGATGAGCCAAAGAAAGTTGAGGATGCACTTCTAGATCCAGATTGGGTTTTAGCCATGCAAGAAGAGCTAAACCAATTTGAGAGAAACAACGTTTGGAAGCTGGTGCCCAGGCCTAATGACAGGAGTGTTATAGGCACAAAGTGGGTGTTCAGAAACAAGATGGATGAAAATGGCATAGTCACAAGGAACAAAGCTAGACTGGTTGCAAAAGGCTACTCACAGGAAGAGGGAATTGATTTTGATGAAACCTTTGCTCCTGTTGCAAGACTAGAAGCAATAAGGATTTTCCTAGCCTATGCAGCCCATGCCAATTTCAAAGTCTATCAAATGGATGTGAAGAGTGCTTTTCTGAATGGGGAATTGGAAGAGGAGGTGTATGTAAGTCAACCTCCTGGTTTTGAAGACGATGATTTTCCAGACTATGTGTACTTCCTTCTCAAAGCACTCTATGGTTTGAAACAAGCACCTAGAGCCTGGTATGACACTCTCTCACAGTTCCTCCTTGAGAATCATTTCACTAGAGGTACTGTAGATAAAACTCTTTTTCACAGGGTTGTAAATGGCTCTACTTTACTTGTTCAAATTTATGTAGATGATATAATCTTTGGGTCTACAGATGTGAAACTTTGTCAAAAGTTTGCCAAGCTTATGCAAAGTAAATATGAAATGAGCATGATGGGAGAATTAACTTACTTTCTTGGTCTCCAAGTAAAGCAAGTTAATGAAGGCATTTTCATTAGTCAAACAAAATACATTCATGATTTATTAAAGAAGTTTAACCTAATGGAATGCTCTCCTGCCAAAACTCCCATGCCTACTGCCACCAAACTTGAATTGAATACTAAGGAAAAATCTGTGGACATTTCAAGTTACAGAGGCATGGTAGGCTCACTTTTATATTTAACAGCTAGTAGACCTGATATTATGTTTGCTACATGTCTATGTGCTAGATTTCAGGCTGACCCTAGAGAATCCCATTTAGTTGCTATTAAAAGAATTTTCAGGTATCTCAAAGGAACACCAAACCTTGGCATTTGGTATCCTAGAGAATCTGGTTTTGAACTAATTGGTTATTCAGATGCAGACTTTGCAGGATGTAAAATTGACAGGAAAAGTACAACTGGAACCTGTCAATTCCTAGGAAACAAGCTTGTGTCATGGTTCAGCAAGAAACAAAACTCAGTTTCTACCTCCACAGCTGAGGCTGAGTATATTGCAGCTGGAAGTTGTTGTGCACAGATTTTATGGATGAAAAACCAACTACTTGATTATGGATTAAGAGTTGAGAAAATTCCTATTTTCTGTGACAACACTAGTGCCATTGCCATTACTGAGAATCCAGTGCAGCATTCAAGGACCAAGCACATTGACATCAAGTACCATTTCATTAGAGAACATGTTATGAATGGTACTGTGGAGTTACATTTTGTTCCAAGTGAACAACAACTTGCAGACATCTTTACCAAGCCACTTGATGAATCAACATTCTCAAGATTAGTAAGTGAGCTAGGTATGCTAAATTTCTCTTAATTATTTTTGAGATATTTGCAAGTTAAAATGCAGCCAGAAACTTGCTATGTTTTTCTGTGAATTAATTTTCTTAAGAAAAAGTGAAATTTTGTCTAAGTCAAAATTACTATGTCAACGAAACGAACCATTTCGTTGACAGTCTTAGCAGTTTTCTGGGTGTTTCGTTGATAGATCTTTTATATCAACGAAACGCAGCTTTATCAACGAAATAAGACGGGACTTTAACCGCCCAATCCTGATTCGTTGATTTAGCGCTTTTAATCTGAACCGTTGTAATTTGACACGTCTTTTACCACGATCTATGCATACACCCCTGTAAGTATAAATCATGGTAATACTTTAAGAGTAACGGTTATATTTTTAAGCCAATCAAGTAATTTACATTTATTATTGGATTCATTTTCTGAGAATTTTTGGGGGAGTATTTAAGAAATTTTATTTTCATTATTTCTTTTTACCTGTTCTCAAAAATTCCAAAGGCTTTTTCTCTCTTCTTCTCTCTAACAAGCAATTCAGTTCGAAGCTTTCCTTTAATCAACAATGGCACCTATAGTCAAGCTTATGTCTGCTGGAGGGTTCATCTATGAGAAGAACAACTCCATCCCTTTTGTTGTCAAGGAAAACCCGAACAGCCTGTTCTTCAAAATGATGGATTTCATGAAGAATTGCAAGTTGAGCTATGCAATGTTTCACTCTACACCACTCTACAATGAGATAATCGAGGAAATTTGGACCTCATGTGAGTATAGTGGAACAAACTGCACACTACAATTCACCCTTCAAGGTAATGAGTACATAGTTAATTCTGATGTTTTGCAAGCATGTTTACATATTCCTGATAATAACTGTGATGCTTTGCCTACTAACACTGAAATAACTACCATGCTAAATTCTATAAACTACTCTTTGCCTACTGATAATCTGGGTAGAATAATTAGGAGAGGTTTGGTTAGGGAATACAGTTATTTAGCTGATGCATTCATTAAGGTCTTTTCTGGAAAGATTAGTAATTTTGATGCATTAACTAACTCTATGTTAATTCTCCTAACCATGCTTCTAAATGATAGATATCACAACTTTAGCACCCAACTTATGTATGAAATTGGTGCTAAGTTGGGTGACAAAGCAAATAGGAAGAAAAATATCTATTATGCTAGGTTTCTGATGATGTTGGCTAACCATGTTAGTCCAGCACCATTAGTTATCTCTAACCCTAATGCCAGGTTCGAGTGCTTTGTGCAAGAAAAGAGAGTATTGACAGACATACTGAGGCTGAACCACAATGGTGATGTTCCAGTGGTGTATCTGCCAATCATTGAGGTAACTACTACTATCCCTGTTAGTGTAGCTAACTCCTCTACTGTTTTACCTTCCAATGTTGCTATGGAGTCTGTAGCTGTGACCCAACAGGCTCCTACCCTAGCAACAAAACCTAAATCAAAGAAATCCTCCAAGCCAACCTCAGGTGCTTCTCAAAAGGCACCTGTTGTAAAAACTACCACACAACCTAAGGGGAGTGAGTCTGGAGTTGTAAGAGGTGAGGGTAGGGGTGAACATCAAAGAAACCCCAAGGATAAGGAAGGACAGGTTAGTGTGTACCAGCCAAGCCCCATTGTGTCTTCCCAACAAGGCACAATGAGTAAAATGGATTTAACCACAAGTCTAATTGCATCCTCCCAAAAGGATGTGATTATTGAAACAAGCTCTCCACCAAGAGCACAGTCCAAGAGGGTAAGGGACACTTCAAGCCCAAAGTCTACATTTTCCCAATACCAAAGGAGAGTGAAGCAAAAGTCCAAGGGTACACAGGGTGCACACACACTGGAAGCAACACTTCCAGTTTCTCAAATTCAGTTTGATGTAACCCCTATCATTTCTCTGGGGTTACAGTCCCATTCTCTAAACATCAATCTTGAATTATCTCCATCAAATTCACCAACTCAATCTTTAGATGTGGACATGATCCATACATCTATTCCTGATTCTCCAACTCTAATCTTGGAGAAGCCCCACTCTGAAGCTGGTGGCCATCACTTGTTAAGTGATTTGTTGGGCCATCAACCAATTTTTCCTGAAGTTGCAAGGGGATCTGTGGACCAATCTTTAAAATCAATCACCACAGACTCTACTGTAATTTCTCATTCTCAAAGTGCTTTCTTGACTTCATCAACGAAACAGTCTATTTCGTTGACAAGTGTTTCTCCATCAACGGTATCCATACCGTTGACAGTTCAAACTACCATTCCGTTGATAGTTCACTCTGCACCTTTAATTGAAAATCAAGTTGTTCCCACAACTAGTGCAGATGATCTAGTGGTAGTTGAGACACTTCTAGGACTGAGAGGGAGTGAAACTGAGAGGCTGGCTTGCAGCCAGGCAAAAGGAGAGAATGTGAGTGAGAGGCTGGCTATTTCTTCCAGCCAGGCAAAAGGAGAGATTGAGAGTTCCACCTTAGAAGGTGAAGGTGAGGGTGTGAGAGGTGTGAGCCATGGGGAGCCCATGATGCAAGAACAGAGTGGAGAGAGAGAAGGGACTACAGGCGAAATAAGGATGGAAGCAGCCATTGCTAATGAGTTAATGGAGGTCAGTGAGGGAGAAAGGGAACCTACTTTCCAAGAGGTTTATCAACAAACTCTGGATAGTATTTCCCTGGATCCTGAGACCTTTACTCATCCTGTGCCAGCCTATCAAATTATGGCTCAGCAGGGCAATGTGGAGGCAGAAAGGTCACTAAATCTAATTCATACAACTGCATCAATGCAAAGAGCAAAGGATGCCCTGACCAATCTACCTTCAGGAGCTGCAGCAAGTGGAGAATTTGAGTTTTCTGATGCTGAGGACAGCTATGGTGATAATCTACAGGTGGCCACCACTTCACAGACTGGGACTTCTGTGGTGCCTCCTACACCAGGCTGGCTTTCTCAAGGTATGCATGGTAGAGCCACTCTAGATGCTGCTATCTCCAGGCAGTACAATGAAGCCTACTTAGCTCATGAGTCTGCAAATGCAAGAGACAAGAAATTCTACAAGGCCATCATGGATTCTCTGGAAATTCAAAGGCTACAAATGATGCAGACAAGGATTGAGGCTACAGAAATCAAGGACTCTATTAGCAATTTCAGGGATGCTAACTACAGGATGATGGATGAAAAGCTCCCTCTTCTCACTATGTCCAAAATGAACAGGTTTCTCTCTAAGGAACCTGAAGTGGCTACCTCCTTGAAGACTCTCTCTTCTAGAGTGGACAAGGTGGAAGCTACTTTATCTCAAATGCAAAAGGAACAGGAGAAGCAGACTCAACTTTTGGCCCAGCTAGTGGCAGCTCAAGGACTCCCAGTTGTCTCTCTTGATGATAACAAAAAGGGGGAGAAATCTCAGGAGCTAACCATTCAAATCACAAAGGTGCTGGTCCCAACCATCACATTACCACAGGAGCCACTAGCAATGGGGGAGTTTGGAAAGAAGAATAAGGATAGCATTGACTTGATCCAGGAAGCTTCTATGAGGATACAACTTGCAGCACAGATCAAAGATCATTGGTCCAACATAGAAGCAAGGTTCAAGAAAATTACTGAATCTTCAAAGACAGATCAGCCATCAACAAATGCAATGGTGACTGCACAAGTGGAGCCACAGTTCAAGAGCTCTTATGCTATAGAGCCCCTTCTACATGGAGTCATTCAAGGACCAAGAAAGGAGAAAGGACAAACTTCATGCATTAGGGATGTGGAAGAAGCTACATTACAAAGAAGCTTATCTCCCAAGTCTCCTGCTAAACCAAAAGGCAAAAACATAGCAAGGACTTTCTATCCTGCACCTTATCCAGATGAGCTCAAACTACTTGGACTTCTCATCACAAAAAGCAAGGAAAGTAATAATCATGAGATAAGGAAGCAAAGGGCAATTGTCTACAGGAATGGACAACAAATCTGTGTTTGGGCTGGTCATCCAAACTTTGCTGAAGCCAAGGCTGAGGAATCAGAAAGAGCAGCTATGCAAGCTCTTGCAGTAGCTCAAGCTCTAGATGAAGAAGAAAGACAGCAAGAAGAAAAAGCCCAAAAGGAAAGGAGTGAAAAGAAGAGTACAAGGCAACCAAAGGCAAGGGCTAGAAGAAACATAACCTTTGAAAATGATGACTCTCAGAGTATTGCATCAGACTCTTCTGTACCTCCAACAATTCCTGATCCATCTTTAAAGTTAGCCTGTGATCCCAAACATCTTGTTAATTATCATGATCAGCCAATTGAGCCAAAGGAAGAGCCAATTGAGTTTGATGAGGCTAACTTTCCTAAATTCCTTTTTGAGATGGATCCAAAGAAGAAATTGAAGCAAAGGGCTGTCAAGACAAAGCCAGTATTTGTGAGAAAGCCACAACCTCAAAAACCCCCTTCAAATCCAGAGGACTGCATGTACATTGCTGACATCAGGGAAGAATCCAGCTTGCATCTTGAGTTAGACAACCTGGTGGAAGTAAGGGGCATTGCAGCTTCTCAGAAGCTACCTGAAAGATTGGTTTTCACATACAAGGGTGGTAGAGAACAAATTTGGCCTCTCTACAGAATTCTAGGAGAAGACTACCAAACACTACTCACAGTGTTTAGATGCTTGAAGAAAGACTTTGGCTTCACCAAAACAGCCAAGTCTGAGGTGGTCTCCAGAATATGTCAAATAAAGGCTAGCTGGAACAAGCCTGAGGCTCTTCCCAGGATGCTAAGAGTGCCCTCAACAGGAAAGAAGATCCATCTTCAACCTTTCTGGATGATGGAATTCAAGGACAAGGACAACTGCAGAAGGTTCTTCAGGATGGAAGACCAGCTGGACAAGGCATCTAATCAAACTCTAAGGTTTATGCAATCCAAGCTTGGTGATCAAGATGAAGAAGAGAAGATCTTTTACAGAAGGCTACAGGTCCAGATTGAGGAGAACAACTCTAGGAGAGGGAAGAAGACTATGCCCCAAAGAAGACAAAGATGAATTATTTGCTCAGTCTGGAGGAGCACATTTGGGCATTAGTTTTGTAAGTCTTGCATTATTTCTAAAAACTTTATGAAGCTCAATACAACTTTTACTTTTATCATGTGTAATATGCCTGAGTGTTTTTGTTATCATCAAGGCTCTTGATTTATGGCTGTTATTCTATCAGTCATAAATTGGGGGAGATTGTTAGGAATATGTTGTTCTTGATGATAATTATAAAAACACTTAGTAGATTTTGTATTAAGTTATTTTGTAACTGTCAACGGAATAGCATGCTTTGCAGTGTTTCGTTGACAGGAAGCTCATCAACGAAATGAGTGATGTAGCAATTGCACTGTACATTACTTCATAGTTTGATATGCAGTTTGTTGAGTACTAGATAGGTTTTCTAAGTCATGTTGACTAAATGGTTAGATAGGCAAAATAGGTTGGTTAATTGTAAATATTTAGTGCCTTGTAATTTTGCCTAAGTGAAGACATGTCAACGGAATGAAGATTACTCTATCAACGAAACAAGGAAGCTCATCAACGAAACAAAGAATAAAGCTATCAACGAAACACATCTCTATGCCATCAACGAATCATTATTGCTTTTCTATACAATTGACAAAGTGATAGTGACAGGTTCCTGACAGATCAAAAAGAAGATGTGGAAGTGTACTTTGCATTGGAAACCATTAAAATGGACATGGGGAATAAGGAAACATCCCAGTTTCCAATTGGGCTCTTGGGAGTGATCATAATAAGCATGAAGTCAAAAGCAAGGATCTCCAAGGACCACTGGACAAAGGGATGAAAAGCAAACTATTGGCGGTTACTCATTGTACTATTAGTGTAGCCAAAAATAGGGTTGTAAACTTGGGTTTATATAACCAAGTGTAGCAGTTACTTTATTTTGTGTGAAGAAAAACAAAGAGTTTGTATTAGCTATCTTTGAGAGCATTTTTCTTCTCTACAACCTTGTAACTGAGCAGCTGTGTACTTTTGTATCACAGATTATTTCCGCAATAAAAACACTTCAGTTGGATCATCAAACAATCCAACTGAATTATTTATATCTTGTGTTTTTATTTATTCAGTTCAGTTTTATTTTATAAAGTGTTTTAGTTTTAAGAAAATATCAAGAATTGTATTCAACCCCCCCCTTCTACAATTCTGTTAGGTCATTTGGGAATAACAAGGATGGATAAAATGGAGAAGCAAATGGACACCTTCCTGGCCAACCAGAATTTACAGACTCGGCTTCTGCAACAGTTACTGCAGGCTATTGGTGTCAATCCAACCCTTGATGATAAAAAAAGGGGGGAGAGTGCACTAGTGGTCTCTGTACCAGTAACCAAAGGTGTGCCATCAAGCCAAGGGGAGCCAGGGGAGTCACCTCAAATAGTAGCCAATCCAAGTGAGTTTCAACTCATAAAGGTGGTCTCTCCTCAAGTTAAGGATGTCCAAGTTTTTCTCAACTCAGAGAAGCTGATCAAGGAATCCATCTTCCAGGCTGTGACTTCATCCTCAAGTAGTCATCCTGTCCACACAACAATTCTGAGAGTTCTTACTCCTGACACCATTGTTCTACAAAGAAATTATGATGCTGAACATTCTAGTGTCAAGGAGTTTGAACCTATCTTCAGTGGCAGGACTGGATCACCTCCTAGACATCATGGCAAGAACAAACTAGATGTGGACTACCCATTCCCCAAGCCTTATGAGTCTAAGGTGTTAGTAACTCTTATCAGGGATCTCAAGAACACCAATGATATAAAGCTGAGACAAGGAATGGTTGTTATCTATAGACATGGCAAAGAAATTCACATCACAAGCAGCCATCCAAGGTTCAATGAAGCAAAAGCAGAAGATATCTCAAGGATAAGGAGAGAAGCCAATCCCCAGGGTTATGAATCTACACCTGAGAAACATGTTAGATTAGCCCAAGAACTAATGAGAGAAATAGAGGAAGATAGTAGTGAGGCTGTAGAAGAAGAGGCCCCTACTAGGAGGAAATTGAAGAAAAGGAAGACAGTGCCTAAATCCAAGCCAACAAGATGGAATAAAAGATCACATAGGTCTGTCTCTCTTGAGAAAGTAGAAGAGAAGAGAGATACATGGAGGAGGATTATTTTTGAAGACCATACCTTAGCCACAACTCAATCTCAAATCACCTTCCATGGGACCCCTATAGAGCTTAAAGAAGAACCTATTGAGCTTGAAGACTTGGTATTCCCTAAGTTCATAATTGAAGCAGAAAAGAAGTCAAAGAAAATGGAACAAGTTAGGAGAGCTCAACAAGGACCAATCAAGCTGAATGTTGCACCAAAAGCTGCCAAGTCTGTTGAGAACAAGGCAGACAAGTTAGTGAAATCAGAGGCACAAACAAGTTCAGAGATTTTCCTGAAAGACTAACTTTTGTCTACAAAGGAGGAAAGGTGAGAGCATGGCCCCTGCAACAAGTGCTAAATGAAGGATACTCTACCTTGGTGAAAGTCTTCTCATGCATCAAAAACACATGGGGATTTTCTGAGGTTGCTATGAGTGCTGTGTAGAAGAAGATTGAGGAAATCAAGAGCAGCTGGAGTTCTCCTGATAGTTTGCCAAGGAAGCTGAAGATCCCTTTTAATGGACAAAGAATCCATCTCCATCCCTACTGGATGATGGAATTCAAGGATGACAAGGGTTGTAGAAGATTCTTCAGGATTGAAGATCAATTGCCTAAGGCCAGCAACAGGTACCTTAGATGGTTGCAAGGCAAGCTAGATCCAAAAATTGCTGAAGAAGATGCATTCTATAGAAAGCTTCAAGATCAAGTTGAGGCAAACTATGCTAAGGAAGGGAGACAGAAGATTCAGCCTCCAAGAGAGAAGAAAAGGAATTAAATCAACTCAGTCTAGAGGAGCACTCTCTATGTAACTATCTCTACTCTTCAGTTTTTCACTTTATGTAGCTTTATGTAATTTTTACTGTTACTGTCCATATGTTAGAAGTGGTTTTGTTATCATCAAGACTCTTAATTTATGTTTGATTCTCAACCAGGAAAAATTAGGGGAGATTGTTAGGAACTATGTTGTTTCTTGATGATAACTAAATTAACTTAGTAAAAATTGAATAAGTAAAATGTAGTCATCAACTGATAGTATGCTTTTGCAGTATCCGTAGATGGGTAGCTTATCTACGGATAAGACTCATTGTAACATGTTTTTGTATTTTTGATGTTGAAGTTGAAGTAATTTTGTAAGGTTAAATAAGTCATGTTGACTATTAATAGATATGTAGAATAGGGAGGTTAATTATAAATAGTTTATGCCTTGTAATTTTTCATAAGTGAAATTGACTGTCTACGAATAACTTAATTAGCCTTCTACGGATGTGGACATTGTACTGTCTATGGATAGCAGTACTAGTTGTCCACGGATGTGATCAAGATACTGTCAACGGATACAACTCAAGTAGCTTCTACGGATACACACTGTACTTGTGAAAGGGACAGATAAGTTAGAGCACATGGGTTGACAGACTACACAGAGCATGGAAGCCAGCATTTCTGGAAAGATCGCGAGAAGAAAGTAGCATTTTGTTTTCATGGTCAAAAGTAGCATTTCTATAAAAGACAATCAGCCAAGAAGGGCAAGCTACCAACACATGGACCACTGCTCAGAATGGAGAAACAAGGATCCTGAACAGATTTACTTTTTGTATTATTGACTGTTCAAATATCTTTTTAAACTTGGGATATATAACCAAGTAGTAGCATAATTCTAGAACTAAGAAATCAGTTAGGCAATTTAGAGAGCAGAAAACAATATCCTTTGTAAATTATTGAAGCTAGAATCGTGTATTTGCAGCTGTGTGTTTATTCATAAACATCACAGAGATTTCTTCAATAAAAATCTCTCAGGTGGACAAAAAGAATCCACCTGAATTTTTAATTCTTGTGTTATCTTATTTGTTTTTCTGTTCTTGCTTTAATTTCATATCTTCACTATCAAGAATCACAAAAGAATTTTTAAAGATTGTATTCAACCCCCCTTCTACAATCTTGATTCATTGTCTGGGAATAACAATATAGATAAAGAATTTTAATTTTATTGAATTAAAATTGAGGAGTTCTATAAAAATAGATAGATATTTTCCCTTTATATATATAAAGATAATAAAGATAAATATAGAGATATAATAAATATTGTATATGATAATAATATTTTATTAGATTTATAATTTTATGCTAACATGTCTCTAATAAGTATTACCCTTTCTACAATTTAGGAGCTAAGAAAGAAAATTTTAATTTTTAATATTTAAAATAGAGGAAAGATTGTATATATAATAATAAAATTTGATTAGGTTTATAATTTTATGTCAACTTGTCTCTAATAAGTACTAGCATATACCCGTGCGATGCACAGATTATTTAATAGTTGTTAATTTATTATTTGTGTTTGTGTGTAATATTTTTATTAGTTGGATATAAAATAAATTTGTTAAAAAACTAAGTAGGTCTCTAAATATATTTTTATTGCAATTTATAATTATAATAATAAGACATGTTAAAAATAATAAATAACCTTTCAAAATAAATAGGACTATTTAATTATTATTTTTAAATAATTAGGCCCACTTTTAAAATAATTAGAGTAATTTGTCATAATTAATTATAATATATTATACTAATTAAAAATAATATACTTTATTAGTATATTATTTTAATTGATGTGTAATAATTATGCTTAAATAAATAACTTTAGATATGTACTAAAATATTTTTAAATAAATAAGCCCATAAGTTGGTCCAAGTATATCGACGTATAAAGTCTCATCACACGACCCAAATAAATTTTAAGAGATGCGTTCTAATTAGCATATTCAATTTTTTATATATAAATATGTTAACTATTAAATTAACAAATTAAAGAACGACTAACCAAACTACTAATAAAATTTTCTTTTTCAAGTGTTATTTTTAAATATTTTCTTACTAAATTTTTAATTTTTTAATTTAAATTTTTGTTAGTTATATATAAGATAAAGTTGATCTATTATATATTGAAGAGAAAAAAGTATTGATGTGTAAAAATAATGTAAACTGCAAGCTCACAGTGTTCAGTTGTAGCAATCACAGATTGATCCACAGAGACTATGAATTTTCAAAACCCTAACAATTAACTCAGGCGAACTAGACAAATAAGATTTGAGATGAGATTTGTTTAACCTAATTAACAATTAAAATCAGATATGGAAAACCTAGGGATCCGAATCCATTAATCAATCACAATTAATATCAACTCACCCTAAAATCAATTCTCTTTCCTTCACAAATAAGATATATCAATTAACGAGACAAGCATATACTATGAAACTTGTTATCTAACAATAACCCATCAAAACTTCATGGAGCAAGCATAGGCTATGAAAAATAAATCTGGTAACAATAATATATCAAAATCACTTTGTCAATTGAACAATTAAGCACCAAGAAAAATTATGAGAATCAATTAATAGGAACAGGAAGATATCAACAATAATTAAATTAACTTCATCTTCATCCTAGGGCAAGAGAATTAGCTAGACATAATAACTGAATTAATTAAACTAATAAAAGATGAAGACATGAATGAAAAAGCTAATTTATAAACTAAATATGCGAACTAGTAACAGAGGGTGACAAGTTAAATATAAAACAAAACTTAAACAACTTAAAGATGGTGTGCGTGTGTGAAGGCAGGAAGTGGCCAGGAAACAAAAACAATTAACTAATATATTAAGTAAACAACGTGAATCGCGGAGACTGAATCTAAAAACAAGAAATCAATGAATTGAAAATCAGTAAAACGGAGTATAGCCGAAGAGAGTAAACAAATAAACAAAGAGCTAAACAAAATTCTAGGTGTCTAAATTCTAGGTGTCTCAAATACAAGATGAGAGATATATATATATATATATAGGAAAAATAATGGGCTTGGGTTCTTTGACTACAAATCGGATTCTAAAAATATTTCCTCAATTCCTTTTTCTTCTCCGATAAGTTTTCCAATTTTTCTCCAATTTCCTTTTGACTTCAAGTATTTCCATCTCCTTGCCTTTTTCACCTTTTTCTGCTTGAAATATGATTTTATTTATTTTCCTACAAAACAAAAGAAAACAATTTATTAAATAATAAAATTACGAAAACAAACATAAAATACGTATTAAAAATCTATTAAATTATGGACCTATCAAGTATAATACTACATATTTGATAAAATTTTATCTTTATTTATATTTTTAAAATTAATATTAAGAATAATAATTTTAATATGTTGTCTTGTTTGCTTTTATATTTTGATGATTAATTTATGCATTTATTTGCTTTATTAAATTGTTAAAGAAAATTATAATGAATATTTATTTCACTCAACATGATTTAATAATTTGTAGGACTGTCCTTATATAATTTTCAGCATTTATTGTCGCATTCGAGGTAATTAATAATTATATATATGTCATATGTGATAATTTTAAAAAAAGGACAAATTTTAGTTAGAAAATTTATAAAAATATATATTATTTGGCTAATAAAGGTAATCGGTTAATTATTAGTATTTATAATATTAATATTTTATGCTGCTAAATGGAATAGCCCGTGATATTTTTGAGATTTTAGTTAGGAGACATGTTAGTTAGAAAATATAAAAAAGAATATATATACTTTGGCAAAAAAAACTAATCGGTTAGTTATTAGTAATTATAATATTATTAATTTATTTTATTAAATAGAACTGTCCGTGATATTTTTAGAAAATTAGATCTTTTAGTTAGGAAAAATAAAAAAGTAGAAATTTGGGTTATAATAAAGAATATACGCTTCTAATAAAGATAATTGGTTAATTATTAATATTTTATATTACTAAATGAAATTCCCCTAATATCTTTGAGGTTATAGTTAGAAGAAATTTTAGTCAGAAAATATAAAAAATAATATACGTTCTGAAAAAAAAAACTAATCGGTTAGTCATTAGTAATTACGATATTATTATTTTATTTTATTAAATAGAAGTGTCCGTGATATTTTTGGGAAATAAGAGGTTTTAGTTAGAAAAAATAGAAAAGTAGAAATTTTAGTTAAGAATATAAAAAAAGAATACACACTTTGGCTAAAAAAGGTAATGGATTAGTTATTAGCAATTATAACTTTATTATGTTATTTTATTAAATGAAACTGTCTGCGATATTTTTGGAAAATGAGATGTTTTAGTTAGGAAAAATAGAAAAGATATCTATATAATAATTTTAATATTTTATCTAACGATTCTCATCGATTTGATTAGAAATATCTAACGACTATGAACTGAGTTACCAATCTTTTGGAGGACCAGACTACAAAAACTTTCAATGTTTTGTCTTTAATATAATTGACGAAATTTAATCTTTATTTATATTTTTAAAATTAATATTATAAATAATAATTTTAATATGTTATCTTATTTGCTTTTATACTTTGATGATTAATTTATGCATTCATTTTCTGTATTAAATTGTTAAAAAAAATTATAATTAATATTTATTTGACTCGACATGATTTAATAATTTATAGGACTCTTCTCGTCTAATTTTCAGCGTTTAGTGTCACATTCAAGGTAACTAAAAATTATATATATGTCGTCTGTGATAATTTTAGAAAAGGAAAAATGTTAGTTAGAAAATATAAAAATATATATATATACGATTTGGCTAATAAAGGTAATCGGTTAATTATTAGTATTTATAATATTAGTATTTATAATATTAGTATTTTATGCTACTAAATGGAATAGTCCGTGTATATTTTCTGAGGTTTTAGTTATGAGACACATTAGTTAGAAAATATAAAAAGAATATACACTTTGGCAAAAAAAAGCTTATCTTGTGTGCCTGGAAGTATGGGCGTAGCTTTCTTGAGGCCATTATCAAGGCTAAGGCAAACTTCTCTATCGTAGAGTAGCTTATTTCTGCCCCCATGTAGAATCTTACTTACGTAGTAGATGGGTTTCTGAACCTTCAATTCTTCTTTTACCAAAACGACTCCAAGGGCTGTATTAGAAACCGCCAAGTACAAATAGAGAATTTCTCCTAGCTTTGGCTTTGCCAACAGTGGTGCCTCGGCCATGTATTTCTTCAGGGCCTCAAAGGCCTCTTGGCTTTCAGTTGTCCACTCAAAATTTTCACGTTCTTGAGTGCTTTGAAGAAAGGTAAGCACTTCTCTCCTGACTTGGAGATGAATCTTCCCAATGATGCCACTCTTCCCGTTAGTTTCTGGACATCCTTGACAGTCCGTGGTGGTTCCATGTCTAGAATTGCTTTGATTTTTTCGGGATTAGTCTCGATTCCTCTCTTGGAAACCATCAGGCCTAAAAACTTTCCCGAGCCTACACCAAAGGCACACTTAGCTGGATTCAACATCATCTTGTGGTGCCTCAGCACTTCAAACGCTTCTCGTAGATGGTTTATATGATCGGCTTTATCGAGGCTTTTAACCAACATGTCATCCACATAGACCTCCATGGTTTTTCCAATCAGGTGTTCAAAAATTTTGTTCACCAATCTTTGGTATGTTGCCCCTGCATTCTTAAGTCCAAATGTCATGACTAGATAACAGAAAACACCAAAGTCATCTTTGTGCATTTTGATTTGGTTGTATCCACTGAAGCCATCCATGAAACTCAGCATCTCGTGCCCAGCTGTGGCATCTATTAGGGCATCAATCCTTGCTAAGGGAAAACAATCCTTAGGACATGCATCGTTCAAATCAGTGAAATCCACACACATCCTCCATTTTCCATTAGCCTTTTTGACCATCACTGGGTTAGCCAACCATTCTGGGAATTGTATCTCTTCAATGAACCCGGCCTCCAGAAGCTTTTATACTTCTCGTTTAATGGCCTCTTGCCTTTCTGGAGCAAAATTTCTCTTCTTCTATTTCACCGTCTTCCTTTCAGGATCCACATTCAGTTTGTGGGTTATCAATTGGGGATCAATCCCTGGCATGTAACAGCTTCTAGCCATCTTTTGGTCTCCTCGTTCTTCACCAATTCCATTTCTCGTTGGGAACTTTATTTTCAGATGATAATATGAGGCAACGGCCTTGAACGCATGAAGACCCGTCCTTCCCAGGATTGCATTGTAGGTCGAAGTTGCCTTTATAACTATGAAGTTTAATATCTGAGTAGACGTATTCGACCCTTGTCCCATTGTCATTGGGAGTTGGATAGTGCCTTCCACCTTCGACTCCACTCCATTGAATCCATATATGGGCATATTCGAGGGTGTCAATTGAGAGTCAGTATAGCCCATCTTGATAAAAGCATCATGGAACAAGATGTCCATTGAAGCTCCATTGTCGACCAAAACTCTTTTTTTTCAGAATTCCCTATCACAGGTATGATGACTAAGGGATCATCGTGGGAAAACTTCACTCCCTCCAAGTCAGAATCATCAAAACCTATTGATATTTCTGTTCGGGCACGTTTCGGTGCTTCTCCGACCACAGTCAATACTTCCCGGGCATAGGCCTTTCTTGAGTTTCGGGAGGACCCAGCAGCAGTTGGTCCTCCGAATATCATATTGATAACTGGCCCTCGGGGCTTGGGATTCCGATCTTGATCGTTGTCCCTTCTGTCATAATCCTTCCTTTCATAATTTCCTCTTTGAATCCCTTGATTTCCATCCTTGGTGAATTTATTGAGCTTTCCTCTCCGTATCAGAAACTCAATCTCATCTTTTAATTGTCTACAATCGTCGGTGTCGTGACCGACTTCCTTGTGGAACCGACAGAATTGGTTTTGATTCCGTTTAGACATATCAGTCCTTAGTGGCTTCGGCCATCGGAGATCCTCCTCCTTTGCTATTTCCATCAGAATTTGGCTCCTGGGAGTGTTCAATCTTGCATACTCCGTAAACTTTGGCCCAAAATTGTTCCTCTTGGGTGGAGAATCAGAATCCTTCGACGTTCTGGGAAACTTTTCCTTGACGTCGTACTCCTGAGTTTCCTTTCTTTTCTTTAAATTTCCACTGCCACCAGCAGTTGGTTCATACTTTCTCATGCTTTCTTCAGCCTTGATGTACTTTTCGGCTCTATCTTGGAGCTTCAGCATGCTCTCGGGTGGATGTTTTGCCAATGATCTTTTGAAGTGATCATCAGTGGTTCCTTGCTGCAGAGCTATCATAGCTACTTTGTCCTCTAAGTTCGGGACTTTCAGAGCCTCCCGGGTGAATCGGTTGACATAATCCCTTAGGGCTTCATTCTTTCCTTGTTGGATTCCCATGAGTGATGCAGAGCTTTTCTCATTCACCCTTCCACTAACGAATTGATTGATGAACGCTTTGCTTAATTCCTTGAAAGACCCAATGGAATTGGGAGGTAGACAGCTATACCAGCGTTGGGCCATGCCCGCCAAGGTTTGTGGAAACGCCCTACACTTGACTGCATCATTGGTTGGCTGCAACAGCAGTGCATTAGAGAAGTTTCTTACGTGATTTGCGGGATCTCCCGTTCCATCATAAGCTTTAATCGTTGGCATCTTGAATTTCCTGGATATGGTAGGTTTCATGATGTCTTGATTGAACGGTGGTGTAGGATCATCAGGATCTCCTAGGGGCAACAAAACACTAGGATCACCCCTTGGGGCTTTAGCCCTTTTGGTTCTTCTCAGTGTTGGGTCCAGGTTGATTATCGGGACTCTTCCACTTACTTGGCTTTGTGCTTTCGCGGCCTCCTGTTCTGCCAATAATTTCTTGAGCCTTGCAGCCTCCGCCTCATGGGCCGCAATCTTTTCCTTAATAGTTTGGGGTTGTTCCCTATTTGTTTGGGAAGAACGCCTCCTCCTTCGGGCAACATCCCTTTCTTCTGTAGATGTATAATTCTCGTCCTCAGTATAGGGGCCCGAGTAGTCTTGAATCAGAGGGGTTCGTCGAGTATGTTGATTTTGGGGTCCCAGACCTTGTATATAAGGAGGAACGTACGCCTCATGGTAAGTGGGATTGAGTTACATATTGGGGAAGATCCGTAGTATGGAATTGAAGGCCACTTGGTGCATTCATGAGCAGTGAGGAGGTCGTGATTGGTTGCTGGTGAACGGTCTCTTGTGGATTAGATCCATGAACGACCATCTGCAGGGAATTCGTCCCTTCAACCGAAATTGGGATCTCCGGTCCTTGAGTAGTGGTGAGGGGGATATTCGCCCCTTGAATGCCAGTAGTTGGCGGTGGTTGATTTCCGTGAGTATCAGCCTCCGAGGTGATAGGAAGCTCCTCATAAGTTTGAGTATCTCGAGTTGTTCTTCGTGTGTTTTCCATGGTTTATGTCGTCTTCCCACAGACGGCGCCAAATGTTATGGATTAAAAAGTGTACTTTTAAATTGATTGCTAAGGTTTAAGAGAGCTTCGAGCTTTAATGGTTGCTCTTGTGTTTCGTGACTAAATCGGTCCTCACAAGATGCCTACGTATCTCAATCAGTGCTGAGAATTAAGCCAAAGACGTAGTTCTGATTGAAGGATCAGGTCCTTTATATAGGCATCAGGAGCCTTGTATTTAGAGTAAGTTTAGGAGACTTAGCGAATAAGTCTCCTTTTTGATAATGGATAAACATTGTATTTCTTGGTGGACAAGTCTTTTCCTTGTTGATAAGGACTATGACTCATTATTTCTTTTGATTGGGATTCTGGATCCTTCTTTGATGAATTTACCATATTTTGGACTCCTTTCCTGAGCTGTATATTTTCCCTATTTATTAATTACGAAATTAATAAATAATTAGGGTTTCGGGCCTTGCTTATGTTGGAACGGATGATTACTGTTCTGCGTTTTACTATATGATTGATTACGAGTTCGAAAAGAAAACTTTACCTTAATCGATACGATTCTGATCCACGTCTTCTACTGAATTCCTTGATTCCCTTCGAGCGAAGTGTGGCCTTCGATCTCCCGAAGTTTCCTCTCCTTAAAGCCTCGAAATCCCAAAACCCTAGCTCCTTGCGGCTGCCCTAGGTTTTAATCTCGAATTATGAAAAACCGAAAAAACGTTTTCAGCCTTTAGGAGAACAAGAATATTTATAGGCTCCAGTAGGGATCATGGACAATTAGGTCGGGCCTCCCAATGACATTCTGGGTCAAGCCCAATGTCATTAAATATTAATTCTATCCACTAACGAATTAATATCTGCACTGCCTTTCCTAATACCGTAATTGCTTTATTATTAAATTCGGCTCCTATATTATTTGCTTATTAAATTCCCCATGTTTAAGATATCGTATGTCCATTAATTAAATTAATTTCTGATAATTAATTTAATTAATATCTTTTTATCCTTGATCATCCACTCAACCTTATAATTATGCAAGAACAAATCTGCCTGCAGGACTAAAGCATAATTATCTTTATGAGCTTTCAAGAGGACATCATCAACCCGAATATTATCAGGACATGGTTTCCTTATGTAATTAATATCCCACTCTGCATGCAATGTCATTGCTCAATACATAATATTGTAATTAACAATTAATTACATCACATATGAATCAAAGCATGTGCATTGCATACAAGTGTCAATCACTACACTTGGATTGAGAACCTAAGCATTAATAATATCATAGAATCTTAGTTCTTCTTTATTGTCAGAATAGAAGAACAATTCTAATATTTCGATCCTGTTCAATATACACAAAGTATACAAGTATTATTTAATAGTCAAGATAAACTATTCCCAAATAATACTTCAGTTATTCCAGTGGTTTGTCTAATTCCACTTAAACTGTGAACCCTTTATATTATATATAGACACTGATAATTTAATCTTCTGTTATCCCATTTGATACTAAATTATCCACAATATATAATAAACAGACAATGAATAATATGCAATCAAGATTCTCAATAAAATGGACAATGTTTATATACTACTAATGAATAGTTTAGTATAAAACCCAACAATCTCCCACTTATACTCAAGCTATTCTTTGAGTATATCAGTGTTTATTAATATAATCCGCTACCAGTTTAAATAACTATTCCGTGACCAGACATCTGACTCCTATCGCCTCCACGTGTTCTTCAAAAACCTTAGCTGGTAAACTCTTCGTGAAAGGATCAGCACGGTTGTCCTTTGATGCTATATCAGTCACAATAATATCTCCTCGCTTAACGAACTGTCGTATGAGGTGATACTTACGCTCAATGTGTTTTGCTGCCTTATGTTCTCGTGGTTCCTTTGTATTTGCAACAGCACCAGTATTATCACAATAAATTGTGATTTGCCGTGGCAAATTAGGAACTACATTCAAATCCAGCAGGAAATTCCGGAACCATATAGCCTCCTTGGCTGCCTCAGAGGCTGCCACATATTCAGCTTCCATGGTTGAGTCTGCGATGCATTTCTGCTTCACACTCCTCCATATTACAGCTCCACCTCCTAAAGTAAAAACACACCCCGAGGTTGACTTCCTCTTATCCCTATCTGTCTGGAAATCTGAATCGGTATATCCCACAGGAAACAAGTCTGAAGCCTTGTAAATTAACATATACTTCTTAGTCCTTCGCAGGTACTTAAGTATCGTTTTTACTGCACTCCAATGTTCCTGACCTGGATTGGACTGATATCTACTGACCATGCCTACGGCAAAGCAAATATCAGGTCTCGTGCATAACATGGCATACATTAAGCTTCCACATGCTGAAGCATAAGGAACTGCTTTCATGTTCTCTATCTCCTTAGGTGTCTTAGGACACTGCTCCTTTGATAGAGAGACTCCATGTCTAAAAGGTAAATTACCCTTCTTAGAGTCCTGCATGTTAAAACGAGCCAATACCTCATCAATGTACGGTTCTTGAGATAAAGCCAACGTTCTTTTCTTGCGATCTCTTATAACTTTGATCCCAAGAATGTATGCGGCTTCACCTAAGTCTTTCATTTCAAATTGTTTGAACAACCATGCCTTAATAGATGACAACATCTCTACATTGTTTCCAATGAGCAAAATGTCATCTACATATAGTACTAGAAAAACCACTGCATTTCCTTCACTTTTCCTATACACACATGCTTCGCTTGGAGTCTGATCATAACCATTTGTCTGGACGGCCTGATCAAAACGAATGTTCCACTCCCTGGAAGCTTGTTTCAGTCCATAAATGGACTTCTTAAGCTTACACACTAGATGCTCTTGGCCCTCTTTGATGAATCCCTCTGGTTGCTGCATATGGATGTTTTCATCAAGACTTCCATTTAGGAAAGCTGTCTTGACATCCATTTGCCAAATCTCATAATCGAGATGAGCTGCTATAGATAAAAGAATCCGGATTGACTTAAGCATGACTACCGGAGAAAAGGTTTCCTCATAATCAATTCCTTGTTTCTGAGTATACCCTTTCGCAACAAGTCTTGCTTTCCAGGCTTTCACCTTTTTGTCAGATCCTCTTTTTCTTTTGTAGATCCACTTGCATCCAATGGGTTTTACACCATTGGGTGGTTCCACGAGATCCCAGACTTCATTGGAATACATAGATTCCATCTCAGATTGCATAGCCTTTTGCCAAAGATCTGCATCCTTATCTTGCATTGCTTCTTCGTATGTCCTGGGATCCTCGTCATATTCACCAGAGACTAAGTCCGAAGACTCTCCCAAAAACATGAACCTCTCAGGTTGTTTAACAACCCTCCCACTACGACGAAGCATTGGTGTGGTATTAGTGATAGGTTGTTCATTTACTTGTGGTTGTTCTACTTGTACCGGTGGCATATTAGAATTATCTTGTCCTCCCACTATTTCCTCTAAAACAACAGTACTTATGGGTTTGTGATTCATTATATAGTCTTCCTCTAAGAATCTAGCATTGGTGCTTACAATGACATCCCGATCCTTAGGACTATAAAACAAATACCCTTTTGTTCCCTTGGGATAACCCACAAACAGCCTCACTTCTGTACGAGAATCTAACTTAGTCACGTTCTTGTTCAGCACATGTGCTGGACAACCCCAAATCCGAATGTGTTTCAAACTAGGTTTGGTACTAGTCCACAATTCTTTTGGAGTTTTTGGAACTGACTTAGAAGGTACCAAGTTTAGAAGATAAGCCGCTGTTTCTAGAGCATGTCCCCAAAACGACTTGGGTAAATTCGAATAACTCATCATCGATCTAACACTCTCTAAAAGAGTCCGGTTCCTTCTTTCTGCTACACCATTCTGCTGAGGTGTGCCAGGTGCAGTCAACTGGGATGAAATCCCATGTTCTGATAAATATTCTCTAAATTCTCCAAGCAGGTATTCGCCCCCACGATCTGATCGTAGTGACTTGATACATTTTCCTGAATGTCGCTTCTCCGCACTTGCTTTGTACTCTTTGAATTTTTCAAAGCACTCAGACTTGCGGTGCAACAGATAAATGTATCCATATCTCGAATAATCATCAATGAAAGTGACAAAATATTCATACCCACCTCTCGCTTGGATATTCATAGGTCCACATAAATCAGTATGAACCAATTCTAACACATCTTTGGCTCTATTTCCTTTTGCCTTAAAAGGTCTACTGGTCATTTTTCCTTCCAAGCAAGATTCACAGACTGGAAATGGCTCCACTGCCAACGAGCCTAAAGGCCCATCTACTACCAATCTTTGAATCCTCCTCAAGTTAATATGACCTAATCTCAAGTGCCAAAGATATGTTTGGTTCAATCCAGAAGGTTCCTTTCTTTTACTAGAGGTAGAAAATGTATTATTAATTTCACTTGGTTGCAGCATTGGTTCTATAGGATCAATAATATATAAATTGTCTTTCAATGTACCAGAACATATAACTCGTTTATTCATCATAATGGAAACATTACGATCCAAACAAACATTATAACCATCCATAGCAAGTTTAGAAACCGAAATTAAATTCCTTCTAAATGAAGGTACATAAAGACAATTATTCAAAACCAAAATCCTATCATAACCAAAAGATAAAGAAATAACTCCAACTGCAACCACTGCTACTTTCGTAGCATCTCCCATGAACACATATATCTCGCCATCTCTAAGCAGCCTGGTTTTCTGGAACCCCTGCATGGAATTACAAACATGATCAGTGGCTCCTGTGTCTACACACCAAGTGCTCGTAGACATAGCCGCTATATATGTTTCCGTAACAAGAGAAAGAGACATACCAGTATTGTTCTTCTTAGAAAGAGGACAATCCTTTTTCCAGTGACCCGACTGCTTGCACTTGAAGCACTTGCCCTTAGGCTTCTTCACTGAATTCTGAACTCCCAATGGTTTCACAACTTTCTGTGTCTGAACCTTCTTCTTCTTCTTTCCTTTCGGCTTTGAAGAAGAAACTTTCTCAGCCACATTTACCTGAACATGCTGCTGAAATAATGATTCCGCTGCCTGAAGCTCTGTCAGAAGTTCCGCAAGACTATACAACTTCTTGTTCATGTTGTAATTCAAGCGAAACGGCTCAAAGCTTTTGGGCAAACTCATAAGTATGATATCGACCTGCGTTTCCGCATCAATATCAGCACCAAGGACCTCTAGTTCATTTATATGAGACATCATCAGAAGAACATGGTCCCTTACAGGTGTTTTTTCAGCCATCTGAGTGTTCATTAGAGACTTCATTGCTACTTGCCTAGCAGCCCTATTCTGATCTCCGAAAAGCTCCTTGAGATTAAAGAGCATATCTGCAGCAGTGGTCATGGCCTGATGCTGATGTTGCAAAACACCCGACATTGCTGCCAGAATGTAACATCGCGACATCTCATCTGCCTTAGTCCACTTCTTAAAATACTCTTTTTCCTCATCCGGAGCATCGGCAGCAGGCTGGTCCGGTTGGGGTTCAACAGTACAAAATTTGAACTCTTCAGCAGTCAACACTATGTCCAAATTGCGTTTCCATTCAATATAGTTAGGTCCGGTAAGTTTGTTATCCTTAAGTATGGTGAAAAGTGGATTAAAGCCCATTCTATCCTGAGAATCATGCATATAACACTTAATCAGAAAATTGCATATATCTTAAAACCTATTGGTTTCCTCTAACAATTAATTAAAATTAATGCACTAATATTTAAATTCCATAAATATCTGGTACGCCATGATGGATGACATATATACCATTTAAATTTAAATATTACTTCGGTCCTACTACTAAATAATACGCCACGTTAGGGTGGACTATATATTATCTTTCATAGCTAAGTGTATACCATTATTTAGATCTTAAGTTGCCTTTAGTCAGACCCATCCGTTCGATGTATCAATGGATAAATCCCAGGTGTTTTCGGTGAAGTCACAGACGGACTCGCTTAAGAACACAACTCCGTAGACAGAAATATCCATTATCAACATCAATCAAGGAATGTCCAACTTTTTTCTCGAATTCTATGAAACTTGGTTTGTCACGATGGGGTGAGCTTACCTTTCAATATTCGTGATTAACTTAAGAAGATTGTCCTAGTAATATCCTTAACACTACCCAGACGTCATAAATCATACGCCACGATGGGTGACATATATCCAATTCATAATCGTCCTAGTGTTAAATTACATACAACCAATAATGGATGACCATGGGATCTAATATCAAATTAATTCCCTCTCCCACTTAGTATTTTACTTTGAGGATTTTTTTATATCTACATGCATCGTCCTATGTTAATTCTTCGAGGTCCACATGTTATCATAATAACAAGACAAAGAACACATAACATAGTAGAACATGGCATGACGATCAACATAATTAAAGCATAACATATAACCCTATGTCCATGTCGTTCTAGCATACTAAGGTTAGTATTGCATGGCATGATAATCACGTAAGGCATATAAAATTGCAATAATTAAAATAAATAGCAGAAATTATGTAAAACATAATAAAACACATCCACTATTATGGCCCCAGAAAATCAGCTTCGAATTCTTTCGTTGAAAATTTCCCGAAATCTTCAGGAGCCCGTTTGGAGGCCTAAACAGCGTCAGAATGGGTCGAAAAATCGGGGAATGGTTCTTTAGATACATTCCAGCCTGTTCGTCTCGTTCTGCCGTTTCCGAAAAGTGCTTATTCGCCCAAATCGGACATCGTATGCAAAATCTGCAGCCAAAACAGCGAAGCTCCCACGAAAACAGTATGGCGCAGCGGAAGAACTCTGTTTCTCGTATCTCCGATGTTTAAACGATTACATACAACATAATACAGCAAAACAAACCTATTCTATTACATACATCTGATCATAATCTTAACTATCACGATAAACCCTCGTGATTTACAACAATCAAACATCCACGATAAACCACGTGGGATCCAATCACATAATCAAATAAAACATGACCATAATAGTGGATTACAACCTGCATCACAAAATCAATACAAGCAACCACCATATACATGCATATATAATTACGACATGGACATCATATCATAAAACGCAGAACTGCATAACCAGGCTCTTGATGCCAATTGTTGGAACGGATGATTACTGTTCTGCGTTTTACTATATGATTGATTACGAGTTCGAAAAGAAAACTTTACCTTAATCGATACGATTCTGATCCACGTCTTCTACTGAATTCCTTGATTCCCTTCGAGCGAAGTGTGGCCTTCGATCTCCCGAAGTTTCCTCTCCTTAAAGCCTCGAAATCCCAAAACCCTAGCTCCTTGCGGCTGCCCTAGGTTTTAATCTCGAATTATGAAAAACCGAAAAAACGTTTTCAGCCTTTAGGAGAACAAGAATATTTATAGGCTCCAGTAGGGATCATGGACAATTAGGTCGGGCCTCCCAATGACATTCTGGGTCAAGCCCAATGTCATTAAATATTAATTCTATCCACTAACGAATTAATATCTGCACTGCCTTTCCTAATACCGTAATTGCTTTATTATTAAATTCGGCTCCTATATTATTTGCTTATTAAATTCCCCATGTTTAAGATATCGTATGTCCATTAATTAAATTAATTTCTGATAATTAATTTAATTAATATCTTTTTATCCTTGATCATCCACTCAACCTTATAATTATGCAAGAACAAATCTGCCTGCAGGACTAAAGCATAATTATCTTTATGAGCTTTCAAGAGGACATCATCAACCCGAATATTATCAGGACATGGTTTCCTTATGTAATTAATATCCCACTCTGCATGCAATGTCATTGCTCAATACATAATATTGTAATTAACAATTAATTACATCACATATGAATCAAAGCATGTGCATTGCATACAAGTGTCAATCACTACACTTGGATTGAGAACCTAAGCATTAATAATATCATAGAATCTTAGTTCTTCTTTATTGTCAGAATAGAAGAACAATTCTAATATTTCGATCCTGTTCAATATACACAAAGTATACAAGTATTATTTAATAGTCAAGATAAACTATTCCCAAATAATACTTCAGTTATTCCAGTGGTTTGTCTAATTCCACTTAAACTGTGAACCCTTTATATTATATATAGACACTGATAATTTAATCTTCTGTTATCCCATTTGATACTAAATTATCCACAATATATAATAAACAGACAATGAATAATATGCAATCAAGATTCTCAATAAAATGGACAATGTTTATATACTACTAATGAATAGTTTAGTATAAAACCCAACAGCTTATTGGGCCATGTTCTTGGACCAATCCGGGTCTAATTAATACGTAATTAATTGCACTTCTAGGGTTATTTTTCAGCCCATATCATTTGCCCCCAAACTTCTAGAAAAATCTCTCTTGGATTATCGTAGAAGTTATTTTATTCGGGAGTTATGAAGTTTTCTTTCGTATTCTAGCTTGGTTTTGCGAACATATAGTTCTAAACCATTTTTTATAATTTTCCCAAAATAGGAATCGGGATTTTTCATCAATTCCTTGGAAAATAAATTAAAATTTAAAATTCCAGTGTATTTTCGACCAGGATCCTGGTCGAATTCGACCTCACTTTTGGCTACTGGTCGAACACCTTCGACCATGACTCTGGTCGAATTTGGTCTTGTTTTTGCCTCCTGGTCGAATACTTTCGACCAAGATTCTGGTCGAATCTAGCTTCATATTTGCCTCCTGGTCGAATACTTTCGACCAGGATTCGGGTCGAATCTATCTTCATTTTTGCCTCGTGGTCGAATACTTTCGACCAGGATTCTGGTCGAATCTATCTTCATTTTTGCCTCCTGGTCGAATACTTTCGACCATGATTCTGGTCGAATCAATCTTGTTAGGCTCAAGACATGTCTGAATACCACCATTAACAAGCCTACACTATGTGACTATGTCACATTACATGACCTAGTGAGTTCTATCACTGGGATATAGTATAGGTCTCTAATGTACTTGTCTTGTTCTCATGAACATTAGCTTGATCATGTATGCTCAAAGTTATAATGAGCTTAGTAAAGTTTCTTGCATCTAGATTGTATATAGGCCACTGAATAATTGTCCTGGTAGAAGTTCAGAAATGTTCATGCAGCAGGACAAAGAAGAATAAGGCCATGAAGGAATAAGTTGCAGAAATTTGTCTAAGGCATTATATAGCAAAGTCAGAAGAAAGCTATGTCGTGAAGTCACCAATATCCATGTCGTGAAGTGATATATCGCATAGTCCATTTTGTACTATGTCGAGAAGTCCTCAAGACTCATGTCGTGAAGTCGTTAGGAGCCTCATGTCGCATAGTCGTCAAATGACTTATGTCGCATAGTCGCCAAATGACTTATGTCGCATAGTCGTCAAATGACTTATGTCGCATAGTTGTCAAATGACTTATGTCGCATAGTCGTCAAATGACCTATGTCGCATAGTCGTCAAATGACTTATGTCGCATAGTCGTCAAATGGGCTATGTCGCAATGTCTTCAAAGGCTATATCGCATAGTCCTCTCAATGGAGATCGCGAAGTCTGGAATGAAGTGGAGTTCACGATATCAACACTTAGCTGTTTACAACAAGACAAATCAAGGTACAGAACCAAGAATCAAAAGAGACAAATACTGAAGCATTTGTTCTGGCAAGGTGGTCCAAAGAACAGATGGCAAATCTACAGCTAAACTTGGAGAGAAAGATAAGAGACAAGCAGCTACAGAAACGGGAAAGACTCCAAAAAGCAGGTGGTCCTTCTTGACACAGTTAACTTCTTATGGCAGGACAAGTTGGACTTTCAGCAAGGGGTAACTGTGTAAAAATAGGTGTGTTCACTAGTCTGTATAGGGCTTATATATATCATGTACACCCTATTGATAGCTGGAAGAGAGAAATACACATAGTTTTTATCTTAAGCTCTTTTCTCTGTAAGCAAGCAAGTTCAAACTGTTCTTGTTTAGAAGCCAGAAATTCGATTGTGAATTTCCTGGAAAGCTGTAGTATTTAATTTGCTTATACAAAGTAGATTAAAGTGATTGTGTGTGTTGTTTACTTTCCGCATATTGCATAGCATAATCATATACAGTTTATATTTAGTTTCAAGTAAACGAAAATACATCAAACTATCCATTCACCCCCCCCCCTCTGTCTAGTTTCTAGGTGATATTCATTGCTAACAAGTGGTATCAGAGCAGGCTGTTAACATACAAACAGAAAAAGATCAAGAATGAGTTCACAAAAACTAAGCAGTATCAAGATTCCTCCCTTCAACAAGGAGCACTACAGCTTATGGAAGAAGAAGATGTTGCTGTTCATCAAAGCTTCTAATCCCATGTTTTTAGACATTCTAAAACATGGTCCCTTTGTTCCAATGATTGAGATTGGTGAGACAACTGTAGGCACTGAGATAATACCAGCAAAACATGTTCCAAAAGACCCCACAAAGTACACTGACTCTGAAAAGGAGAAAATAGTACTGGATGGACATCTTCAACTTATAATCTGTGAATCTATGGATTTCAACATGTATGGCACTGTTGCTCACTGTACTAGTGCCAAGAAGATGTGGGATCTTATAGAAGTACTCTGTGAAGGAACTACTGAAGTAAGGAAGAACAAGAAGCAGATTCTTGTCTCTCAATATGAAGCCTTCATGGCTCTGCCAAAAGAGGGAATCACAGAAGTGTTTGAGAGGTTCAACAAGCTGGTAAATGAGCTCAAACTCTACGACAAACACTATGAGACAGAAGAGCTTAACATGAAGTTCTTACTAACTCTTCTAGACCATTTAGAACCAAGAATCTCTTCCCTCAAAGAAAGAGATCTAACTAAGATTGGTTTTGATGTGCTGTATGGTGTTTTGAAAACCTATGAGCTGGAGTTGTTTCAAAAGAGATCCATTCAAGCTAAACAAGGGTTAGTGGCAAATACTTCCTGTGCCCTTATTGTTGACAACCTGAGTCAAAGAATGGACCCTCTTAAAGTCAGTCAGGTCAAGATTGAGGAACTGGAAGTTGAAGACACTGGTGATGAGACCCAAGTTGTCTATGATTTGCCTGAGGATGATGAGTTTTATAGCATGGAAGAACTGGACAAAATGGAAAACAAATCTTTTGCTTATATGGCTAGGAGGTACCCTAACATAAGGTTTAAAAGAAAGCAGCCATTCAGGTCCAAGTTCAATACTGGAAACACTGGTGGATCTAGTGGCTCAAACACCTTCAACAAAGGAAAAGGGATTGCTGGTGCTGCTAAAGGTGGATACAAGACAGGAAGTGTGGATAGGACCAAAATAAGGTGCTATAACTGCAATGAACTTGGGCATTTTGCCACTGAGTGCAAAAAGCCTAAACAAGTCAAGAAGGACAAAGCATACTTAGAGCTTGAAGCTAAGTATGAGGCTCTACTCAAGAAACAACAGGGTAAAGCTTTTATTGCTGAGGGAAAATGCTGGGATGACTCTGATGAAGAAGAAGAACAAGAGCACTCAAACTATGCCTTGATGGCATTTTCTGATGATGGTGATTCAAGTCAGGTACCTATTCTTACTTCTCTTGATATGACTCCCCTTCAATATAAGCAAACTGTTGAAGATATGAGTACTGAGATGTTTAATATTCATACTAGCATGTTAGTAGCTAATGAAGAAATTGATAGACTAACTACTAAGAATCTTGAGCTTACAGAAAAGAATGAGGAACTTGAGTTAATGGTTGTGAACCTGGATGGTTTGAAAAAGGAGGTTGAGTATCTTAAAAACAAAGTGATTTGTGCTGAACAGATAGAGAAAGCCCTTAGGGAACAAATTACTGAAACTGAACTGAAACTAAGAAGCTTTAAGAACTCCTCTGAACTTATTCAAAACTATCACAAGGAACACACTGAAGACTGCAAGGTTGGAGTTGGTTTTGACTATGATAATGACAAGGGAAGGAAGAAGGACAAGGGCAAAGGAAAATAATCTTTACAAACAAAAATGCCACAACCATACTGTCATGTGTTGAACAACCCATCTTCAAAAAGAGTGTTGTTGAGTTTGATGAGGAACTACTGATCATCAAGCAACAACTACTTGAAGAAGATGAGGCTGCTAAAAACACTTCTTCCTCTCCTAAATCTGTCAGTCAGAAAGAAACCAAAGACAATCTTGTCAAGAGTCCTAAAGCAAAGAAAGAAGTTGTTAAGAAGAGGAAACAAAACAGAAATGGTAAGGTAGGTGTCAACAAGGGTAACAACTATGCTTATGTGCCAAATGCTCCCAGGAAACAATGTCAGAAATGCCTATCTGTTAATCATTTGACTCATAAGTGTAGTAAGCCTGAGGTTGTTGAAGTTGATGACCTGAGTAACCATTCGCTAGTATAAACTCTAGTCATGATTCCTTCTGTGGTAAGCCTAATTGCATGACATGCTATGTGACTGTGATTGCTAACTGTTTATCTCTTAAGCATAAACTTGATTCTGCACAATCTAATGAATCACACACACACATGCATCCTCACAGGACAGGATCCCCAATCAGGGTTGAGAGGGTGAGCACTTCATGTGAGCCTAAGAGTGTGAACTCCAAAGCCACAAACAATATGAAGTATCCTACTGTGATGAATGCAACTTATGACAGAAGAATTGTTAACAAAAATGTTTCTAAATCAAATGGACCCTACCATGTGTGGGTACCAAAAACAACTTAGTTACTTTGTGAATGCAGGGCAACAGGAATAAAAGAGTCATATGGATCTTGGACAGTGGATGCTCAATTCACATGACTGGTGATATAGCCCTGCTATCACAATTTAAGGAAAAGGCTGGCCCATCAGTAACCTTTGGAAATGACAAAATTGGTTATACCATGGGATATGGCTGTGTTAAATCTGGAAATGTCATTATTGAAGATGTAGCATTTGTTGAAGGACTAAAGCACAACCTCTTGAGTATTGGACAATTCACCAACAGAGGCTTCAAAGTGGAATTTGATGGAGATCAATGTCTAATATCAAAAAGAGGAAGTGGTGAAGTTGTTTTAACTGGTGTAAAGAAAGGAAGCCTGTTTGTAGCTAATCTTAAGGCTGCAAACAAGGGAGAAATTTGTTGTTTATACACTCAAGCCACAAATGAAGAATTCTGGCTGTGGCACAAGAAACTGTCTCACTTGAATGTTCAGGCAATGAACTCTCTGATAAAGAGAGAACTCATCAGAGACATGCCTGCTTTGGAGTTTGTGCAAGATGGAGCATGTGAAGCATGCCAAAAAGGAAAAATCAAGAGATCTAGTCACAAGAACAAGTTGCTTAATACAAACTCAAAACCTCTGCAGCTAATTCACATGGATCTATTTGGCCCTGTGAATGTAATGTCTCTTTCCAGGAAGAAATATGCTCTAGTTATGGTTGATGATTATTCAAGATACACTTGGGTGGAATTTCTGTTCTCCAAGGATGAAGCACCTCAAGTAATTATAGAGCATATTAAGAGAGTTGATAAAGAAGCTCAAAGCACTGGTTCCTCTGTAGTTGCATTGAGAAGTGATAATGGAACTGAGTTTAGAAATTCCACATTGTATGAGTTTTGTAAAGATAAAGGAATTTCCCAACAATTTTCAGCTCCTGGGACTCCTCAACAAAATGGAGTAGTTGAGAGAAAGAATAGAACTCTCATTGAAGCTGCAAGGACAATGCTGTTGGATGCAAAGCTACCTACTAGCTTTTGGGTTGATGCTGTTAACACAGCATGCTATGTGCAGAATAGAACATTGATAAATAAGAAGTCTGGCAAAACTCCTTACTCATTAATGACTGGAAAAAGAGCATCCTTCAAGCATCTTCATGTGTTTGGCAGCAAGTGTTTTGTGATGAAAGATACCTCAGAACATATTGGAAAATTTGATGCTAAGGCATTTGAAGGTATCTTCATTGGATACTCTCTGGAAAGGACAACATAAAGAGTGTTTGTACCTGAGCAACACAAAGTTATGGAAAGCATGGATGTTACTTTTGATGACAAGAAGACTCCTGGACTTGAAACAAGTGAACAAGACAGTGTGCCATTAAGATTTGAGAACCAAGGATATTTAGAGGATTCTGATAATGAGGATGAACCCCCTGCTCAAACTGTCCCAGTAAATGAAGATCTTGAAGTTGATAATCCTCCTCAAACACCTGTGCAAGGATTCACAAACACAGGGGGAGAAGAAGATAATGCAACCTTCAATCAGAATGATCCTGATACTAGTCAAGAAAATGAACAGGGTCACACAAGGAAATGGGACAGGGCCCACACTAGGGATCAAATAATTAGAGATCCAAGTGAGGGTGTAAGGACAAGAAGGGCAACATTGAATACATGTCTGTATAGTTGCTTTCTGTCACAAGAGGAACCTAAGGTAATTGAAGAAGCTTTGAAGAATTCTGACTGGATTGTTGCCATGCAAGAAGAATTAAATCAATTTGAGAAAAACAAAGTATGGGAGCTAGTACCACCTCCTGAAGGAAAGAATGTCATTGACACCAAATGGGTGTTCAGGAACAAAATGGATGAAGAAGGAGTGGTGATTAGAAAAAAAGCAAGGTTGGTTGCCAAAGGATATTGTCAACAAGAGGGCATTGACTATGATGAGACATTTGCACCTGTAGCTAGACTGGAAGCCATCAGAATTTTCCTGGCTTTTGCAGCTCACTCAGATTTCAAGGTGTATCAAATGGATGTGAAAAGTGCATTTCTCAATAGTGATCTTGCTGAAGAAGTTTATGTTTCTCAACCACCTGGCTTTGAAAATGAAAACTTCCCAGACTTTGTGTATAGATTGCTCAAGGCACTCTATGGACTCAAACAGGCACCTAGAGCCTGGTATGAGACCTTATCTCAATTTTTCTTGAGCATCAATTTACCAGGGGTACAATTGACAAGACCCTATTCTTTAAGAAGCATGGAAATGATATTATCCTTGTTCAAATCTATGTGGATGATATCATCTTTGGCTCTTCAAATGAAAAACTCTGTGAAAGGTTCTCTAAGTTGATGCAAAGCAAATATGAGATGAGTATGATGGGAGAATTAACCTTCTTCCTAGGCCTGCAAATACATCAAAGGGAGGATGGCATCTTTATAAACCAATCCAAGTATGTCACGGATCTTTTGAAGAGATATGGTTTAGAAGAGTCATCCCCAGCAAAAACTCCTATGTCTACTGCAATCAAGCTGGATGAAGACAAGAAAGGCAAGAGAGTTGATATCAAGGTCTATAGAGGAATGGTTGGATCACTACTCTATCTCACAGCTAGCAGGCCAGACATCATGTTTGCCACATGTCTTTGTGCAAGGTTCCAGGCTGATCCTAAGGAATCTCACATGATGGCTATCAAAAGAATCTTCAGGTATCTGAAAGGGACTCCTAATCTTGGGCTATGGTATCCAAAGGGCACTGGGTTCAACCTGGTTGGTTACACAGATTCTGATTATGCTGGATGCAGGATTGACAGGAAGAGCACCTCTGGAAGCTGTCAATTCTTAGGTCAAAGGTTAGTATCCTGGTTTAGTAAGAAACAACAGTCTACAGCAACATCCACAGCTGAGGCTGAATATATTGCTGCTGGAAGTTGCTGTGCTCAATTGCTTTGGATTAGAAATCAACTTATGGATTATGGACTAGTGTTAGAACACATTCCTCTGATGTGTGATAATACTAGTGCAATATCCATAGTTTCCAATCCTGTTAATCACTCTACTACAAAGCATATTGAGATCAGGTACCATTTCATTAGGGAACATGCTGCAAATGGTACCATAGAAGTCTCTTATGTTCCAACTGAAAAACAATTAGCTGACATATTTACTAAACCTCTAAATGAAGCTGTCTTGAACAGACTTGTGAGTGAAATTGGAATGCTTAATCCTTCATTTAGTTGTTCTAAGTAAATGTGCTAGTTAATTGTTGCAGCAGTAAATTCTCACTGTGCTTAAATGATCTATTTATTTGGAGTGAAAATTAGCTGAGATACGATTTATAAATATTTCAGTATTTTACTGCATATTTTTCAAAATCATATTTGGTGGAGAAGTTGTGAGCTTTTGTGACATCTCGATATAGATGATTTTCAGAGTTCACGACACAGTTCAAATAAAATAGACTTATATCGCAAACTGTTGGAATTGTGAGACTTTGCGATATAGTTCATTTCATGAGTTTGCGACATAGTTCATTTTATGACTTCGCGACTTAGAATAACTATATCGACAAGTCTCCTCATTTGACAGAATTTTGATTTAAATTACTTTTATCTCAAAATTGATAAAAGTCTGACAAATTTCTTAGAATTCCAGAAAGAGAGTTATAGACAGGATATTTCTACTATATCGCAAAGTCCTTCCTATTTCTTCATCTTGATGACTTTGCGACATAGTTCACTTTTGAGACTATGCGATCTACTTTGCAAGACTTTGCGGTACATGCCATTTTTGACTTCGCGACATACAAATAGACTGTACATATTCATAACTCTATATCGCAGTGTCTCTATCATATAAATACTCTTTTCTAACCGTTCACAACTTTTCATCTTGTCTACTACTCTCTATTCTCAAACCTACACTCTAATTCTCTACTTTCTTCTTCACTCTCAATCTTGAAATGGCACCCAAATCTCAAACAGCATCATCCTCAATCCCTTTAACCATACCAAAAGAAACAAATCTACTCACAATACCCTCAGAGGCGGAGGCAAACCCAAGGTACAAGTGCTTTGTACGGTTCTTAAACACTTCCTATCTCCGCCAAGCCTTGACCCTTAACCCCACTATGTATGTCGATGTATTGGATGTAACGCCTTAGAATTTTGACTTGTAAATTATTATCAATATGTGAATACCATTAATTTTAAATATGATAATTGTTTAATAGGCTCTTTGTGCTAATTTGAGTAGCCTTAAATTTATTTTGTTAATAAGAGCTATTTAAAATTATTTTTATATTTATTGCTAGTAATAGCAATTGAGATTTTATTCTTGAAATTTTAGTTAGCAATGATGATCTTGGTATAATGAGATTTATGTGTAAGCTCATATTTTAGTCATACTTATTTGAGATAAAAATAATTATTTGATATAGTCCTATAATTTTGAAATTTCTTTATGTGCCATAATTGTTACGTGCTTAAAATGTGAATTATATGCGTGGTGAATAATTAGTTAATTGTGAATGTGGTTTCTAAATTTTATTTAAGTGCTCTGAGAATTTATTTGGGTCATATAATATTTATATTAAATTTAGAGAATGCTTTAATTATTTAATTAATAGCATAAAATATTTCTTAGCATTACTTTATTTGTACTTTAGTTTTAAACTCATGATTTAAATTTTATAATCACTTAATTATTTTAATTATTTATTTTGAGGGATGCTACACCTTCTAGATTATTTATTTTCAGTGGGTAATTTATTTATTTACCTAGGGAGTAATAAAATTTTATTTAAAATTGTTTTTGAGATAAAAAGGCATTTTATTTGATTATTTCTATGTAAATGCAATTTTATTTATCTAATCTACAAAAGTTATTTGTAGAATAATATTTCTAATTTATCTAGAGTGGGCATTATGAATTTACATCATAGCCCTTATTTTTATTAATTTAGCAATAGAGTTAGTGGGGCAATTTTGTAAATTATAATATATTTCTAAAGTATTTAAGAGATAACATTACTTTTTATTCATTTCTATCTCCACTCACCAAAAACCCACCCCACCCAACTCTCTCTCACGCTCTCATCTCTCTCTCTCCCGTGGCCCTCTTCTTCCCCAACCCATCCCTTTGTTCTTCATCTTTCTACAAATTAAACCCACCAAAACTTGTGATTCTCTTATCCAAATTTCAAGTGTGAGTAACCAAAACACTCCTCTCTCTAATCTCTACAACCCTCTTGTGTCAATATCAAGTTTTGATTCAATTTTGAAATTGGTAATTTTCGGATTTTCATTTCTCTTTGTTTAAAACTTACATGCAATGGTTGATTATTGGTAATAGGGATGATTCTCGGTGAGATCCATCATTTTGGACTCATCCGAGAAGAAACCCGACCATGGGCAATGATCCTTGTGAGCCATGGTCTTGATTTCATATTTACAAGTTTGATTCAAGTCTATTCTTGCTTGATTGAGTGTTATAAGTTGATGCATGTCATTTATTTTATGATAATTGGTGATACTAGTTATAGATTAGAAGTGGGTTTTGATTTTTGTTAAGGATATGAGTTTTATGAGATGTGGGTAGTAGAAATTTATAAGTTTTATTGATTGCATGTAAGAGATTCTTGAAGATCTTAGTGATTTTGGTACTAAAGTTTGATGGGTCATTAAGGTTGAGATGATTGAAGACTTGTATATGTGTTAGTTGGGTATTTTACTAATTGCATGTTACTAGTTTTGTGAATTCTTGGGAAAATAGTAGTAAATTGTTAGTGTGTTATATTTATTTATTTATTTTTATTTTTTTAATAAAATTGTTGATGTAATGAGAAAAGTGAAGTAGGAGAGTTATTTAAACTTGCATGTTAGCTATATGGTGAGAATTGATTGATACTAGAGTTTTAATATTTTGATAAATTGATTTTATAGAGATTACCTTGATGGATGTTGGTATTATGAATTGGTTATGGTTTAAAGATGGGAGTTAAGGTGGAAGGAGAAGTGAGAAGAGAAAAGAAAGAGAGGGGGGCCGAGAGAGAGAGGGGAGTCGAGGGAGATGGTGAGAGATTGAAGGAGACCGAGAAGGAGAGATTGAGAGAGTAAGGAAGAAATGATTAAAAATAAAATAAAATTATAAGAGTATGTGTGTTTCAAAAATGTGATTTTGGTGTGAGTTATTCAAAAACATGATTTTCTAAAGGTGTGAGTGTGTTATTCAACAATAGGATTTTCTGTGAGTGATTTAAAATATGATTTAAAAATGTGTGTGTGCGTATTCTTTTAAACGTGTTCTTTTCACAAATGTGACTTTGTGTGTGTGTGTCATTCAAAAACATAATCTTGTAAAAGTGTGGGTGTGTTATTTCAAAATATGATTTAGTGTGTACTTTTAAAATATGATTTCGTATGAGTGAGTGTGTGTTGGTGTTGATTGAGGCCATAAGGCCGAGAGAGAGTGAAGAGAGGGAGATAGGCCGAGAGGCCGAGAAGAAAAAGAAAAGAGAAAGAAAAGAGGATGGAAGAGAGAGAAAGAAAGGAGAAGTGTTGGTGATTGGTTTTGTAATCCCATAAGTTTATTTAAATTCGATTTTGATTGGTATGTATAGTCAAGTTGTGCTAATTGCGTAGTTGTAATTTAAGTCAAGTCGTCGTTGACTTAGTAATGGTATATGTGTGGATTGACTAGTTGGTCATGGATTGCTATAAAGTTGAGTTACTATGTATGTATTGAACCAATGTGATAACATTATGTGAAGTGTATAATATATGTGGTACGTATACCTGGCTTATATGATTAAGTGTTATTGTTGTCAAATAGAGTAGATAAAGTTACCAAAGTACTTTATCTTGAGGTCTTTCCATCATAAGGATAAGGAATGCTTTGTGAAGTTATATTCTTTCTAAGTGACCAAATGTCGACTAAAGTTGTAAAGACACTATGTGCTTCTTGATTGTATATATATATATATAAGTATATGTAATTGTATGACGATGGGGTAAAAGTACTTAGAGTTACGTAAACAAAGCTGAGGTACTAAGTGTTAAAGACTAAGACGATATTATACCTTTATATAGGTACAAGTAAGAGGCCAGGAAAGGAGCCCGTGTACGTAAAGTCGGAGTGGTGTACAAGTTATTGAGTTAGTTATCGGCTTTTGAGGCAAGTGTCTATTCCCTCCACTTATTTTTCAAGTGGTAGTTCTCTTAAATTATGATGTGAATGTTACCCTTGAATTCTATTGCAAGTATACGTTAAACTTTTACTTGTCCGTTACTTATCATTATGCAATCGATTTCCATACCATGTTATTGTATTCCTTTTTCACCTTCCTCTTGATAAAACCTACAATTGTTCCTTTACCTTTGCTTTGTTCATATAAGCCTTTTTCCTTGACTTATACTTTGTTGACCTCTGTTAACTTTTGGATACCCGAAGCTTACTTATTCCTTTGCTCACTTACTTACCATGCCCTTCAATTTCTTAATTCTTTAAACCCTTGCAATAGAATCTTAAATTAGCTTATACCTTGAAACAAATGTTGGAAATATGGAAAGCCTCTTATTCATTTAATCCCTTTGTTGAATTACTTATGAATGGAACAAACTTTGACCGTGACGGCGGTCCTGGTTACTTATGTATTTATATTATGGCCAATGTGTGCCTATGGATCCTGAATGTTAGGACCTTGTGAAAACATGGTCTGGAGCGTTACGTGGCTGATCACCCGTATAGCTCGTACCGTCTTATCGGAAGTTCCAATTCAATTGCTTAATCTTATTCTTTGAACAGAAATGTATATCTTGAAACTTGTTACCAATTGAATACCATTTGATTATCTTTTGATTACCAGTTGATTACTAATGGATTTCTAGTTGATATTTACATACGTTGTTGATTACACTTGCTGAGCAATTTTTGGCTCACTCTTGTTTTATTATTCCCTAACCTTTCAGTTAGGAACGGAGTATGAAGTTTTCGAGTATCCGCTAAGAGGACCGTGAGAAGGCCTGAATTCAAGATTTTAAGTTCTATGTTGCCAGGAAGATAGAGTTCATTTTAGATCTCACCAATGGTTAGATGATGACAAATGGTTTGTAATAAAATTGAATTAGATGTTGTAATAAACGTTGATATTTTAGATTCTTGTTTCATACCATAACCTGTGATCGATCCTTTGTTGAGGGGTCGTCTGTATAATTATGTTTTATTCAGAGCGATAGTGGCACCAAATCCTGACCCCGGATTTGGGGGCGTCACAGGTTGGTATCAGAGCTACAGGTTATTGGTCACTGAAACAAGAATAGGTAGAAGAGTCTAAGATAGGAAAAACAATGAGAAAACTCACATAGAGTTTGAGTGAGGGTCTATGAATATAGTTTTGACCAATAGGATAGGTTCGCTCTAGGACTTAAGCTTCATAGGTAAGATAGGATTTGTAGATGTAGGTTACCTTTAGGATGACTATTAGTAGAATTAAGATAACCCTTTACCGTTTAAGTATCTTCTTGGTTTATTATTGTGTTGTTATAGATAATGGCTGTTTTGAGAGATTAACCTTCATATGAGATTCCTTTTCCTAAGCCAGAGTCGTCAATATCAGTATCAGTGCTTGCACCCGACCAAGTGGAGATTTCCATTACCCCTTGGGTAAATTTATTTTCTTATAGTATAGCTGCATGTCAAGGCAGAGTTATTTCTTACGTGTAGAATGAAAGGGATTGGAGATGGATGGAATATTGAACGAATTATGGATTATGTGTGGATGATTGAGTAAGTATTTGAGATATTTTTAAAACAGGGCATAGTCCATTTTACGATTAGGTCATGCCGAATTTTCTGTAGAAATATGAACTTAACTTACGCACTTCCATGTTATATCGTATTCCGACATATCGAGCGAGTATACGCTGGAACCATCTGAAGATCGGGTTGCGGACGGGACAACTAATTTGAAGCTGGAGGAGTCAATCGAAGAGTCAGAGCTACCAGTTCGGAAGACATCACCTGCAGATCCTTATGTACTTTCCCGAATTTTATCTGCGACTTCGGCTATATCGCGAACGCTATAGGAAACACCGCACAGAGTTCCGAACCAAGTATAGTTAGAGTTGATTGAGAGTAGAAGCTCTAAGATAACGTCTAGAAAGACTTAGATAGATTCCTTGCGATATGATAACAATTGTACCCCCGTGATAGGGACATTCATCCAGAGGAGTGGCCAAAGTGTATATTCCTTCTTTATACAAGATTGCATAAGTTAATTTACTAGCAGGACATACCTATAATCTCAGACTAGAAATTTACTCCTCTAAGGACCATCTATCTGAGACAAGGCGTGATTACCTCCATTCGTTCGATGTAAGGAAAAGTCTGTTCCCAACTAGTCATTGATTTTATTCAATTTACCTTTTTCAAAGATTCAATTTTTCACTTCTATTATTTTATTCTTTACAAAATACCTCTATTGTTCAGGGGCTACTTGATCCAAATTATATAAACTTTTGAAACTCTTAAACCTTTCATATATTCCTCTTAAATTTTTAATCCTCCTTGTTGTAACTGAGATGAACAACCCTATATATATATAGGGGATTCAGGGGCTTTCTATCTGCGTGATAGAAGTCCGGTGGGACGCCACTGGTTGTGTGTTTGTCATAAAAGAACTAAAGGTTGGCCACCTTCTGTACTGTGTTGTTTAAAGTGACAAATGCAACCTGATAAAGTTCGATGATCATTTTGATCTCTTAGTTATATTCTTTTTATCAGAAATTCTTACTAAACATGTTGGTTATATTTCCATATTTGTTGACACCTTCGTATCTATTGGTTCATTTTGTCCGAAACTCTTACGACTCTTAGAGGTATCAAAGATTGGAAGTCGCAAAGGCGAAAATGACGGTATTTTGAGTGTTAAGCTGTACTTACATTGACTGGAAATTTGTTTTGATCGAGTTTGGGAAATTGTTTTAAAAAGAGGACTAAACGTCGAGTTAGATTGCTCATTAGACTTACAATACGATTACAAGGTTTAGTATTACTGAGAATTTAGGTATGGATAAGGAGAAGGTAACAAGGATGTACCAATACTAATCATGATGAAGTATGAAATAAAGTGATATTGGAGAGGCTCCAGCATGAAATAAGGTCAGGGATTAGGAGTAAAGTTATTGATTACAAACAGAAGAAGCTAGAAAAGGGAAGGCGGAGACACGGGAAGAAGACCAATAATTAGGGAACTTTCAGAACCGTTTCAGTATAAGGCCTGAGTTTCAATCAAATAGCAATGTTGGATTTGGAAGCCCGGAAACTGAAAGTGATGGGCAAGGGAACCGTCCGCAAGATTTGGATCAACAAAGACCTCTAAGACCTCCGATACCAGAATGTAGAACTTGTGGAAAGAAGCAACTGGGATTTTGTAATATATAAGATCAATATGGTACGTTACAAGGGTAATCAGAGAGGACACTACGCCAATGAGAGCCATAAACCAAAGACAAGAGTTACGTGCAAAAAGTGTGGAGAGGTGTGACATGTCTTAAGAGATTGAGTCGTTAAGCCCAGTAAGCAATATGTTAAGGATGAATGGACCAGGGACAAGAACCCTTAATATGACCATGAGCGATATAGTGAAAATAAGGATGTAGTTACAGATATGTTTCGCATAGATTACGGAAATGCCAAAGTGTTAATTTATTTTGGAGCTACCAAGTCTTTTACCTCTATAAAATTTGATCATAAACCGCGTTGTACGATTCAACTATTAAGTAAAGCTCTGACTATAGGAATATCTAATCAGGAGCGTATATCGATTCATCTAGCTTTTCCTCGCTGTGAGATTGATATAATTGCTCACCATTTCTCTTAGGATGACTTAATTCCCGTCAAGTTAGGGAGATTTGATGTAAATTCTAAAAATGGATTGGTTAGCATAATATGGGGAAAATGGAATTGCGAGCTACATATAAAGTAGAAGTTGTGTTACTAGGTCAGAAACAAACAAAGAAATTCTAACTTGTTATATAGGGAAAGAGATTACACACAAAGTTTTCTAAGTGCGAGTTTTGGATGAAAGAGTTAAAATTTCTAGGACATGTAGATAGTAGCGAAGGAATCAAAGTGGATCTAGTGAAGATTGAAGTGGTAATGAATTGGGTAAAGCTTAAGACACCTACAGAAATTTTACGAGATGAGATGGAGACTATCGAAGGTTTGTCAAGGATTTTCCAAGATAACCACACCATTAACCAAGCTTACCAGAAAGCTTTCAAGAGTTAAAGAAGAGACTGATAACTTCTCCAATGTTAGTGCAACTGGATGACAAGGATATTTGGTGATATAGAAAGAATAAGATAAATGGATAAGGAAGTACTTAAATTGCTAGAGGAACGAACTTCTTTAGACGAGCCATGTTAGTAAAATATATCCATTTCTAGTGGACCATTATGACTCATGTACCTTAGGACAATACCAAGAACTAAATTGAGATGGCAGCTTCATGTTAAGAATCAAGACTGACGCCACATGATAAGGTGATTTGCGTATGCTTCCAGACAACCGGAAAACAACGAATAGAAATACTCAACACCTGATGGGGAATTTGCCGCAATAGTCTTTGCACGGATTTAGAGACAATACTTGTACGAAGGAAGGTGTGCAATTTATATGGATCAAAGGAGTTTGAAATATATTTTCACCCAAAGGGAGCTAAACATGACAAAGAAGATGGTTAGAACTAATCAAGGATTACGACTGTATTACCAATTACCATTCAAGCAGAAAATAGGATAGCAGATGCTCTGAGTAAAAATGAGAGACTGAAAATGATGACTTCATCTGAAGAATTGACCCAAGGAATTTGAGAAAGTGGAAGTAGAGGTTCGTATTTTAGATCCAGCTACGGAGATGATATATACAATGACTTTCCAACCTAAATTTTTAAGAGATTAGAAGATGTCAAGCTGAAGTGATGGACCATAATACAAGTAGCTTAACCGGAGAAGAAAGAAGAAGTCAAAAGGATGATAAAGGAATTCTAAGATTTTTCTCCAACAATTTAGATACCCAAAGTGACAGACTTAAAGGAGATATTAAGTGATGCTCATGATCCGAAATATTCGATCCACCCCAGATGTACTAAGATGAACCAAGACCTACAGAAAATTTTAGTAGACCAATGTGAAAAGAGATATTATAGGATTATTGAGTAAGTGTTTTACCTGTCAGAGAGTTAAAACCGAGCATCAGAGATTTAGTGGACTATTACAACCATTAGAAATTCCTGAATTTAAGAATGAGCATCTCATGATGCCATTTGAGTTATGATCGACGGATTTACCAAGTTGGTACCTTTCTTTCCCATCAATGAGAAACTTTCATTTGATAAATTAGTTTATCGACTATAAAGATAAGTAGTGAGGCATGTGATTCAAGTATTAATCGAATTTGACCAAGACCCGCAATTTTATTCAAGATTTTGGAGAAAGATGTTGGCACGTTCAGAAACTAAGTTGAACATGTGTACCATGTATCATCCTCAAACATATGGTCAAAGTAAATAGACTATTCAGACAATCGAAGACAAATTTAGAGTTTGTACGATGAATTTTGAAGACAATTGAGATGATCGTTTGACATTAGTGGAATTCTTTTACCGCAATAGCTATCACGCGAATATTCAAATGCCAGCTTATGAAGCCTTGTACGGAGAAAGATGTAGATCTTTAATAGGTTGAAAAGAAGTTGATAAATGCACGAGATTGGAACCAGAGTTAATGTATCAGACCAAAGAACTATTGAGCTCATCAAGAAAGGATTAATAGCTACTCGGAATCGATGACTGTAATATGATGATTAAACCACAGAAGGTATAGATTATAGAGTAAGAGAGTCAGTTCTATTAAAAGTATCACCATAGAAAAGACTAACAGGATTTGGTAAGTAAGGACGGCTGAGTCCGAAATTCGTTAGACCTTTTAAGATATCGAAGTGTGTGGATAAGATTGCGTATGAGCTAACCTTACCTCCGTATATGCAACATATCCATAATGTATTTCACGTGTCTATGCTTAAGACGTAGTATTTCGATTCTAACCATGTAATAGAATACGAGTCGATAGAGATTCAAACTTATTTGTACTATGTTGAGCAAACAGTACAAATTTTTTAGATCGGAAAGAGAAAGTGCTTAGAGATAAAATAGTTGTACTAGTAAGAGTGTTGTGGAGAAACCCCAGGGTTGAAAAATCAACTTGGGAGTTAGAAACAAAAAAAATGTTAGAAAAGTACTCTCAGCTGTTTACGTAATAGATTCTGAGGACAGAATCCTTTTAAGGGGGGAAGGTTGTAACGCCTTAGAATTTTGACTTGTAAATTATTATCAATATGTGAATACCATTAATTTTATATATGATAATTGTTTAATAGGCTCTTTGTGCTAATTTGAGTAGCCTTAAATTTATTTTGTTAATAAGAGCTATTTAAAATTATTTTTATATTTATTGCTAGTAATAGCAATTGAGATTTTATTCTTGAAATTTTAGTTAGCAATGATGATCTTGGTATAATGAGATTTATGTGTAAGCTCATATTTTAGTCATACTTATTTGAGATAAAAATAATTATTTGATATAGTCCTATAATTTTGAAATTTCTTTATGTGCCATAATTGTTACGTGCTTAAAATGTGAATTATATGCGTGGTGAATAATTAGTTAATTGTGAATGTGGTTTCTAAATTTTATTTAAGTGCTCTGAGAATTTATTTGGGTCATATAATATTTATATTAAATTTAGAGAATGCTTTAATTATTTAATTAATAGCATAAAATATTTCTTAGCATTACTTTATTTGTACTTTAGTTTTAAACTCATGATTTAAATTTTATAATCACTTAATTATTTTAATTATTTATTTTGAGGGATGCTACACCTTCTAGATTATTTATTTTCAGTGGGTAATTTATTTATTTACCTAGGGAGTAATAAAATTTTATTTAAAATTGTTTTTGAGATAAAAAGGCATTTTATTTGATTATTTCTATGTAAATGCAATTTTATTTATCTAATCTACAAAAGTTATTTGTAGAATAATATTTCTAATTTATCTAGAGTGGGCATTATGAATTTACATCATAGCCCTTGTTTTTATTAATTTAGCAATAGAGTTAGTGGGGCAATTTTGTAAATTATAATATATTTCTAAAGTATTTAAGAGATAACATTACTTTTTATTCATTTCTATCTCCACTCACCAAAAACCCACCCCACCCAACTCTCTCTCACGCTCTCATCTCTCTCTCTCCCGTGGCCCTCTTCTTCCCCAACCCATCCCTTTGTTCTTCATCTTTCTACAAATTAAACCCACCAAAACTTGTGATTCTCTTATCCAAATTTCAAGTGTGAGTAACCAAAACACTCCTCTCTCTAATCTCTACAACCCTCTTGTGTCAATATCAAGTTTTGATTCAATTTTGAAATTGGTAATTTTCGGATTTTCATTTCTCTTTGTTTAAAACTTACATGCAATGGTTGATTATTGGTAATAGGGATGATTCTCGGTGAGATCCATCATTTTGGACTCATCCGAGAAGAAACCCGACCATGGGCAATGATCCTTGTGAGCCATGGTCTTGATTTCATATTTACAAGTTTGATTCAAGTCTATTCTTGCTTGATTGAGTGTTATAAGTTGATGCATGTCATTTATTTTATGATAATTGGTGATACTAGTTATAGATTAGAAGTGGGTTTTGATTTTTGTTAAGGATATGAGTTTTATGAGATGTGGGTAGTAGAAATTTATAAGTTTTATTGATTGCATGTAAGAGATTCTTGAAGATCTTAGTGATTTTGGTACTAAAGTTTGATGGGTCATTAAGGTTGAGATGATTGAAGACTTGTATATGTGTTAGTTGGGTATTTTACTAATTGCATGTTACTAGTTTTGTGAATTCTTGGGAAAATAGTAGTAAATTGTTAGTGTGTTATATTTATTTATTTATTTTTATTTTTTTAATAAAATTGTTGATGTAATGAGAAAAGTGAAGTAGGAGAGTTATTTAAACTTGCATGTTAGCTATATGGTGAGAATTGATTGATACTAGAGTTTTAATATTTTGATAAATTGATTTTATAGAGATTACCTTGATGGATGTTGGTATTATGAATTGGTTATGGTTTAAAGATGGGAGTTAAGGTGGAAGGAGAAGTGAGAAGAGAAAAGAAAGAGAGGGAGGCCGAGAGAGAGAGGGGAGTCGAGGGAGATGGTGAGAGATTGAAGGAGACCGAGAAGGAGAGATTGAGAGAGTAAGGAAGAAATGATTAAAAATAAAATAAAATTATAAGAGTATGTGTGTTTCAAAAATGTGATTTTGGTGTGAGTTATTCAAAAACATGATTTTCTAAAGGTGTGAGTGTGTTATTCAACAATAGGATTTTCTGTGAGTGATTTAAAATATGATTTAAAAATGTGTGTGTGCGTATTCTTTTAAACGTGTTCTTTTCACAAATGTGACTTTGTGTGTGTGTGTGTCATTCAAAAACATAATCTTGTAAAAGTGTGGGTGTGTTATTTCAAAATATGATTTAGTGTGTACTTTTAAAATATGATTTCGTATGAGTGAGTGTGTGTTGGTGTTGATTGAGGCCATAAGGCCGAGAGAGAGTGAAGAGAGGGAGATAGGCCGAGAGGCCGAGAAGAAAAAGAAAAGAGAAAGAAAAGAGGATGGAAGAGAGAGAAAGAAAGGAGAAGTGTTGGTGATTGGTTTTGTAATCCCATAAGTTTATTTAAATTCGATTTTGATTGGTATGTATAGTCAAGTTGTGCTAATTGCGTAGTTGTAATTTAAGTCAAGTCGTCGTTGACTTAGTAATGGTATATGTGTGGATTGACTAGTTGGTCATGGATTGCTATAAAGTTGAGTTACTATGTATGTATTGAACCAATGTGATAACATTATGTGAAGTGTATAATATATGTGGTACGTATACCTGGCTTATATGATTAAGTGTTATTGTTGTCAAATAGAGTAGATAAAGTTACCAAAGTACTTTATCTTGAGGTCTTTCCATCATAAGGATAAGGAATGCTTTGTGAAGTTATATTCTTTCTAAGTGACCAAATGTCGACTAAAGTTGTAAAGACACTATGTGCTTCTTGATTGTATATATATATATATATATATATATATATATATATATATATATATATATATATATATATATAAGTATATGTAATTGTATGACGATGGGGTAAAAGTACTTAGAGTTACGTAAACAAAGCTGAGGTACTAAGTGTTAAAGACTAAGACGATATTATACCTTTATATAGGTACAAGTAAGAGGCCAGGAAAGGAGCCCGTGTACGTAAAGTCGGAGTGGTGTACAAGTTATTGAGTTAGTTATCGGCTTTTGAGGCAAGTGTCTATTCCCTCCACTTATTTTTCAAGTGGTAGTTCTCTTAAATTATGATGTGAATGTTACCCTTGAATTCTATTGCAAGTATACGTTAAACTTTTACTTGTCCTTTACTTATCATTATGCAATCGATTTCCATACCATGTTATTGTATTCCTTTTTCACCTTCCTCTTGATAAAACCTATAATTGTTCCTTTACCTTTGTTCATATTATGGCCAATGTGTGCCTATGGATCCTGAATGTTAGGACCTTGTGAAAACATGGTCTGGAGCGTTACGTGGCTGATCACCCGTATAGCTCGCACCGTCTTATCGGAAGTTCCAATTCAATTGCTTAATCTTATTCTTTGAACAGAAATGTATATCTTGAAACTTGTTACCAATTGAATACCATTTGATTATCTTTTGATTACCAGTTGATTACTAATGGATTTCTAGTTGATATTTATATACGTTGTTGATTACACTTGCTGAGCAATTTTTGGCTCACTCTTGTTTTATTATTCCCTAACCTTTCAGTTAGGAACGGAGTATGAAGTTTTCGAGTATCCGCTAAGAGGACCGTGAGAAGGCCTGAATTCAAGATTTCAGGTTCTATGTTGCCAGGAAGATAGAGTTCATTTTAGATCTCACCAATGGTTAGATGATGACAAATGGTTTGTAATAAAATTGAATTAGATGTTGTAATAAACGTTGATATTTTAGATTCTTGTTTGATACCATAACCTGTGATCGATCCTTTGTTGAGGGGTCGTCTGTATAATTATGTTTTATTCAGAGCGATAGTGGCACCAAATCCTGACCCCGGATTTGGGGGCGTCACATTGGAAGGGTTCTGAAGAACAGCGTTGGTCACAACAATGGCAAGGGAGGATGGGGCTTCGTTTCAGGAAGTGAGTTGTACAATAGGGGGCAAGTCTTTCCAGTTTGGGGAGAAGGAAATTAATGAAGCCCTGGGGTTAAAAGTTGAGGGTCATGATGCTGAAGCAACTGACAAGCAAATGGTGGATTTCCTAACCCTCATTCAGTATGCTGACAAGATTGATACGGCAAAGCTTAACAAGAAGTATGTCAGGAGGGAGTGGTCATTTCTATTTGACGCACTCCAAAAGGTGTTTTTGTGCAGGAAGACAGGATGGGACCAAATCAGTCACATTGCTGTGAAGCTGGCCTATTCCCTAGCCTACAATCAAGAAATCAATGTTGGAGCAATAATCCTCAAGGAATTGGCTCAAAGACTAGGGAGGACAGTTCGTGGTAGAGGTAATGACATCTTTTACCCTCGTTTCCTTCAAGTTATTTTAAATTATCTTGATGCAAATATCCATGAATTGGAGGGTATAGATAAAACTAAAATGGCTTATTCCAAGTCCATGTCCAAGATTCTATTTGGGTCATTGGACACAAGGAATCAAGTGGATGTGATTCTGAGTGTGACCAAGCATATGCAGGACACATTTGAATCCTATCCACTTGATAAGCCCATATACCATGAACTTTCCTGGACAGGGGAGGCTAAGACTGAAGGTGCTACACAGTCTAACCCTAGCCTTCCTACCCCCTCCAATGAACCTCCTGCAAACAGTACCATAGAAGTTAGGCAGCCAAGTGCATCAATCTCTCAAAAGATTGGTGTTACTAAAAAGAAGTCAAAGAAGAGAGCCCTAGAAGTGATAAATGAATCTGTAGAGATAGAAAGTGAGAATCCTGAGTCACCTCTCACCAGACAAAGTAAGAAATCCAAATCCAAACCTACCATTGGATCCTCCCAACAGGATTCAGATGTGGAAAAAGGGGTACACCTATTACTGTCAATGGCCTCTCAACAGGTCATTGGCATTGAAAAGAGTAGTCTCCCCACTACAACCTGTACTGAGTCTGCACAGGATCAAGACCTCACTCTTGATCCTAGGAGAAATAAGGATGCTGACACATTGAGTGGAGAGCACATCACACTTGAACCTCCTCCTATTTCTCAGGGGGAGTTGCCAAAATCATCTCTACACCACACTTCTCTTCCAGATTCTTCCATAAAAATTTCTTCTGAACAAGAGAGTCATTCTAATGACAATCTTGCCATTGATCAATCACAATCCATTCCTATGATTGAGCCAATTTCGAGTGACATGGTGCATGACACTGTGCTCACCACCCAGGCACCACATCAGGTTGGTCAGGGAATGCATGCTGGGGCATATCCTAATGACACCAACAAAAACATAGAGGATTCACCAGTTCTTACTGGAGACTCTATGCCAAACTCTCCATTCCATATGGACATGGATTTTCTTTCACAGGCATCTAGAGATGGTGCTGTAACACATCCCATTTCAATGGAGACAGCATCAGACTCTATAGTCATTCCAAGACTGGAGGAAACTCACTCAACCATTCCCCATGAAGTGCCAAGCACTAGCTCTCACTTGGCTCAGGCCACAATAACTGAATGGCTGAAACCTGTGCAACATGACAGGGCTTCCGGATCATCCTCTGTGCCACCACAATTGACGGAAGAAGAATTAAAAGATCTTCATGTGGCACAGATTGATGAGATCTCTAGGATTGCTCAACATCTCCTCACTGCAAATCTCCCAAATTCTGACTATGAGGCTATTCTTCTCACTCACAAGGAGGATGTTGAAGCACAACAGGATAAAATTGTGGATGAAGCCCAGCAAGCTGGAAATGTGGATGCTTGGCTGGATGGCAAAAGGACAGTAAAGCTCAAGGAGGCTCTAGCTTTTCTCAGGGAGGACTATCTTACAGCCTTGGGGTCAAATGCCAAAGGTCTCTCTCCTGCTGAAATCTATGATGCAGTTAATGATGTCTACAAGAGCCAACTTAAAGCTATGCATTTTCTTGGGAAGGGTCTTCAGTCAGAAATCTCCACCATTCAGGAAGAAACAGCTCATTCTAATGCTCAACTAAAGAATTGTTTTCTTTCAGGCTTTCCCAAGGTAGATGGCATTCTTAAAGAAGTCCAGAAAACTGCCTCCAATGTCACCAAGATGGACTGCACCCTAGCTATGGTTTCAGATAATATGAAGAAGCTCTCTACCAAGCTAGACAATCAGGTGCAGGCCAACATCAACTCAAACTCCATGCTTACAGTACTCTGGAAGAATCAGTATGGGAACAAGCTTGTTGATGAGGTTCCTATTTCTGATATCTCCAAGTTTGAATTCTCCAAACTCAAGGATCAATCCCTTAACTCCTTCAAATCTCAACAACTTTTCTCAAAAGTGGACAGCTTGGAAAGAGAGGTAGCTGATCTGAAAGCAGAAAACAAAGGACTATCTCACTCCTTGGAGCAGCTTAATGCTAAGATGGATGATCAAACCAACTCCACTTCTAATATTTTGTTGGTGCAACAACAAATGATGACCTCAATGATGAGACATATGAACCTGCTTATCCCTAGGGAAGCTCAAGACATCTTGTCTGATTCCAAGCCTAAGGGGGAGAAAGAAAATGAGGTCATTCTGAAAAAGAAAGGGGGAGTACCTGCCAAGCAACAGAAGCTTAAGGGCAAAATTTCTGAAGAAACAATAAAGCCAATAATCCTCCCCCCTGTAGAGGTCATAAATGCACAAGGCCAGAAGAGCACAGTCACATCTACCTTCCATCCTTCTACAATGCCAAAGGACATTTCAGCTCCTCAACCTACTTCAAATGCCAAACCTATCAAAGCCACAATAATCACCCAGGCCAAGCTACAGGAAATTGCAAATTCAAACATCTATCATGATGAGGCCTTCCTGGAGCTTCTAAAAGCCATCTACAGCAATGCAAAAGGGGATGCAAGAGTCTACAGAGAGAAGATCAAGGAAAGCATCAAGTACTTCACTGTGGGAGTAAGGAAAATCAATGATGTCCATCTAAGAGAAGTTATCATAGTGTGCAAGGACAATTGCTTGTGGCATCTAGCATTTCAAACTCTAGAGAAACTGAGATTTACTGAGCTGTCAATAATCCTGGACTTAATAGAAAAAGATGGGGCCAACGACAGGAGACTGTTTGATGACTTGAAGATAGATCAACATCAAAGACTGCCTGAGGTTATCTCAAAGCCAAGGACAATAATCTTCCAAAGTCTATCTCAAGACAGCAGCATTGACCAGTTGGTGATTCCTTCAGATTTGACAAGAAAGAATAATGCAAAGATCAACCAGGTGTTGCAAATGCTAAGGGCCAAGAGGGGAGACAGGACAGCTGAGGAACTAGAGATGATTCACACTCTACAATCTTTTCTGATTCATGGAGTCATTCCTGAATCTGTCAAAGAAAAGAGCAAAAAGAAGGATGGGGATGATGATGATGAGGAGAAAACCTATAAAAGGAGATCTCAGTCAAGGAGTGATAAGGATGGACCTAGTGAAAGCAGCAGGAGCAAATATTCAAAGAAATCAAAAGATGCTGGTGATGACAAGAGGGATTCAAAAGGAGGAAAGGAAACAGTCAAGAGAACAAGGAGTGGAATTCAGCAAGTCAAGGACATTGCTAGCAATACTTTAACCACAACACAAGACTCTAAGTCTAGGGTGGGTACTGTTAGTGATGATCCTCCAAAATCATCATCTAAGACTTCTGAACCTGAATTGCCACAGAAGGAAGATGAAGCCACAAAAGTAATTTCAAGAAAACACTTCCACAAAGTTACAGCTAGTGGAGTGTTACAGTGGATGAAGGGGAAGGAAATGAAGCTACTTCCAAATGATGTGGTACTAAAGACTAATTCTCCCTGCTCCTCAAAGTTACCTCAAGTGAAACACATGAAGATCAAGAGGGCAGCTAAGAGGATAAGGATAACAAAGAGGACTGGAAAACTCACAAATGTTATTGGCATCAATGTGCTTCCATTAGATGAGGACTATGATGAAGATGCCCTAGCATTTTTGAGGGCTCAAAGGATCTTTGAAGTCAAAGTGAAGCTAGATCATCTACAGATCAAATACACTGATGGAAGAGAAAGAATAATGAAGCAAGGGGGATGGCAACATTTTGACACCTATGAGCAAGAAAGAATCAATGCCTTGTTAAATTTTGAAGAAAAGGAAGAAAGGTTGTGGAAAATAGAGATTGCTAGATTCATGAAGATGCACTCTGACTATAAAGAAAATCTAAAGAAGCTGAATGAAGAAAAGATGAGTCAGAAAGAAAAGGAGTTGGCTGAGATGGAAGAAAGAGCAAAGGAGCTAAGGAAGAAAGGGCTGTGCAGGGTAAAGCAAAATCCTTATACTGTTGAGTACAAAAATCATTATGGAGGAATAAGCAAGATAAGGATGGAGTTCATACATTCATATGTGGAAAGTGCCCTCAGAACAGCAGCTGAAGATCTAAAAGATTCTCCTCTCATTGAAGAACTGACTGCAAGGGATGAAATTTTACTGGCCATCTCTGAAATAAAGAAGAATGAAGAAATAAGGAAGAAGAAGGTCTATGATGATTTCTTAGAGAAACAATTGGAAACTGAAGCTAAGTAGCTCAAGGAAAAATCATGTAAGCCTAAATTTCCAAGTTGTTATCAAATTCTGTTCTTACCTTCAACTTCTTTATTTTTGTTCTTTTTATGTTAGTTAGGCTTGTTATCAGACATGAAATTGTGCCTAAGGGTCTTACTCACAATTTGGGGGAGATTGTTAGGCTCAAGACATGTCTGAATACCACCATTAACAAGCCTACACTATGTGACTATGTCACATTACATGACCTAGTGAGTTCTATCACTGGGATATAGTATAGGTCTCTAATGTACTTGTCTTGTTCTCATGAACATTAGCTTGATCATGTATTCTCAAAGTTATAATGAACTTAGTAAAGTTTCTTGCATCTAGATTGTATATAGGCCACTGAATAATTGTCCTGGTAGAAGTTCAGAAATGTTCATGCAGCAGGACAAAGAAGAATAAGGCCATGAAGAAATAAGTTGCAGAAATTTGTCTAAGGCATTATATAGCAAAGTCAGAAGAAAGCTATGTCGTGAAGTCACCAATATCCATGTCGTGAAGTGCTATATCGCATAGTCCATTTTGTACTATGTCGAGAAGTCCTCAAGACTCATGTCGTGAAGTGTTGAAGTCATCAAAGTCAAAGAAGCCTAGATCGTGAAGTCCTCAGGAGCCTCATGTCGCATAGTCGTCAAATGACTTATGTCACATAGTCGCCAAATGACTTATGTCGCATAGTCGTCAAATGACTTATGTTGCATAGTCGTCAAATGACTTATGTCGCATAGTCGTCAAATGACCTATGTCGCATAGTCGTCAAATGACCTATGTCACATAGTCGTCAAATGGGCTATGTCGCAATGTCTTCAAAGGCTATATCGCATAGTCCTCTCAATGGAGATCGCGAAGTCAGGAATGAAGTGGAGTTCACGATATCAACACTTAGCCGTTTACAACAAGACAAATCAAGGTACAGAACCAAGAATCAAAAGAGACAAATACTGAAGCATTTGTTCTAGCAAGGTGGTCCAAAGAACAGATGGCAAATCTACAGGTAAACTTGGAGAGAAAGATAAGAGACAAGCAGCTACAGAAACGGGAAAGACTCCGAAAAGCAGGTGGTCCTTCCTGACACAGTTAACTTCTTATGGCAGGACAAGTTGGACTTTCAGCAAGGGGTAACTGTGTAAAAATAGGTGTGTTCACTAGTCTGTATAGGGCTTATATATATCATGTACACCCTATTGATAGCTGGAAGAGAGAAATACACATAGTTTTTATCTTAAGCTCTTTTCTCTGTAAGCAAGCAAGTTCAAACTGTTCTTGTTTAGAAGCCAGAAATTCGATTGTGAATTTCCTGGAAAGCTGTAGTATTTAATTTGCTTATACAAAGTAGATTAAAGTGATTGTGTGTGTTGTTTACTTTCCGCATATTGCATAGCATAATCATATACAGTTTATATTTAGTTTCAAGTAAACGAAAATACATCAAACTATCCATTAACCCCCCCCCCCTCTGTCTAGTTTCTAGGTGATATTCATTGCTAACATATCTTCATTTTTGCCTCCTGGTCGAATGCTTTCGACCGGGATTCTAGTCGAAGATTAATGCAATTACGTCCCCTGGTCGAACATCTTCGACCAGGATTCTAGTCGAAAATAGATGCAATTTTGGCCCTTGGTCGAATATTTTCGACCAGGACTCTAGTCGAAGATAAGTTCCATTTTAGGCCCTGGTCGAACACTTTCGACCAGGTTTCTGATCGAAGATGAGTGCCATTTTAGGCCCTGGTCGAACACTTTCGACCAGGTTTCTGATTGAAGATGAGTGCCATTTTAGGCCCTTCTACATTGGGCTCAAGTTGGGCCTAGGACCTTTATTGGCCTAGTTTATAATTGGGCATGTAGTCCCTTATGGGCTTTACCGGCTAATGCCGGTTTCCCTTCCTTTAACCGGCCCATTGACCGGCTGTGTTTTCTATATAAGTGTGAAGTCTCACTTGTCTTCATTCACTTCTCACTTTCTATTTTCTCAAAGATACTCTACTAAATTTTCTCCAAAATTCTCTCTGCAAAGCTCCGCTAGGGTTCTGTCATAAGGCGATTCCCGGTGAGATTTTTCGATCATTATCACCGGTTTCTGGGCTCTTCTGTTTGAAGATTTGAAGATTTCTTGAAGATTTCTGGGTTTTGCTTTGAAGATTTGAAGATCCTTTGAAGATTTCTGGGTTTTGCTTTGAAGATTTTTCTGGGCTTTTTCTGGGTTTAAGATGGCTGATCGTGCTTCTCAACGCCTTCAAAAGATGAATTCTGCATCCAAACGAGGTACCCTCATTCCTATTCGTTCTAAATACATGTCTTTGCATGATATGATTAATGAACGTGGGGATGAGTACCCGTCTGTATCTGCCTTAGATTCATACGATTGCAGTAATAAGTTTCATGATGTAGATAAAATCAAAGATTATAATAAGATGTATAGGGTCAAAGCCCCTTTAAAATTAGTCCCTGCCGGTGCTGGTGACCGTTCTTGTCACTGGCGGTCTAATGCCTTGTGTATTTATAAGGATGCCATAGTCGCCGGCCTTAGGTTCCCATTTCACGAGTTCATACCTTGGCTTTTGGCAGACATTCAAGTAAACCCTTGTCAGTTACCCCCCAATGCCTGGAGGATAATTAACTGTTTCATGGTTTTGTGTCTTCGCAATAATTTTCCTCTTTCTGTCCCTTTATTCAGAAAGATTTTTCAGTTTAAAAATAGTTCTGCCAACAACTTGGGTTGGGTATATATTAGCCATAGGGTTGGCTTTCCTTTTATTTTCCACCCAAAGTCTATCCCAGATAACAACCCTAGATGGAAAAACGAGTTCATGTACCTTGTCTGGGAAGGTGGGGACTGGGGAACCCTGTTCCATAAGTCTTTTGGGAGAGTTTCAGATGGTAGTCCCAGCAACATTGTCTTGAATGAAGAGGAGCCACATGCCTACTCTGAGCTAATCAAGGATAATGGGACTACCGTGTCTTGGGAGCTACTGGATGAGTTTGTCCTCAAGTCTGTTCATCTCTCGACTGTTTCTGATAAGGGTAATTTTTACTTATCCCCTTTTGTTTAAAACTTTATTTTCTTTTGTGATTTTCTGCTAACCATTTTTTGGTTGTTCTTGCAGCTACGGCCTTTATAAACAAGACCAACGAGCCCAGGGATGATGAGACCTCGAGGATGAAGAGGGCCATGATAGGAGATGATCCAAGGGGAAAGTCTAGTGTTCCTAGTTTCCTGATCCCCTCTCAGATTCCTGTGGACGAGGCAGACATACCTGTGTCTATCAAGTCTTCAGTTTGACACCCCAACTGGGGTATTAGGAAGAGGGACATCATCATTGGGGTGTCCAAGCACGCTGTGGATTGGTCATACCATTCCCTCACTCCCTGCGATTACAAGGACTTTGTCGCAGATTCTACCATCGAGGGAGTTGAACATCTGGGAGCTCAGGCTATTGTTGCGGTATTTTTCTTACCTTAGCCCCTTTCTTTCTTTTAAGTCTTTACTTTTCTTTTTTAACTTCTATTTTTTGGCAGACTAATGCCAACTTTCAGGGGGCATTGTTCCAAGCTAAGGCTTGGCGTACCTCTTCTGAGGCCAACAGGGTCAAGTTGGAGAGGTCCGGGGAGGAGGTGAAGTCTCTAAAGGTGACTTTAGCTAGGAGGGAGAAGGAGCTTGCTGATGCTCAAGCTGATCCTGTAGAGCTGAAGAAGAGCAAGGAGGATTGCATCGACGAGTACCTTGACTCTCAGGAGTACAAGGACTTGATCGAGAAGCATGACGAGATTCTTTTCCCAGTCCAGCATACATCAGGATGGAAGGATGCTGTTCAGGCTATCTTGGCCAAGCATCCTGGAGTTTTTGATTCTGCTGACTTTCCAGCCCCTCACCCTCCTACTCTGTTAGAGTGCATCCTGGCTGGAGCAGATGACATGGAGGAGGATGAGAGGATATTAGATCCTTTGCAGTCATCACCCCTTGGTGACACATCTGTTGATGACCCTGATGCTAACGAGCATTCTTCTGGCTCTAGCTCAGGGGAGGAGACAGATGATGGCGACAGGGGGGGTGAAGCGTAGTTTGTAGTTTATTTATAGCCATCCATGGCTTGTATTAGTTTTTATGTATTTCCATCCTACGGGCTTAACTTAACTTTCATTAAGTCTTAACTTTGTTTTTCTTCCAGCTTTTTACATTCTTGACTTAACATTTTATGCATGTCTATCAGAATGCAATACACATGAAAACATAAGAATATGGAATTTATAACTTTGAAAATGGTTTCAACCCTTACATAATACTCAAGTTTAAAAAATTGGATTGGTTTCGTCGACCTTATTTCTACTTGTCCTAGTAGTGAGTCCAATCAGGACACACTTTAAACATAATAGACTTTCAAATTTGAGGCATGCCAAGTCCTTGGCACCTCATGCCCTTCGAGGGTTTCTAGCTTGTATGAGCCTCGTCCAAACACATTCTTAATGTGATATGGTCCTTCCCAATTTGGGGCCAACTTACCTTTTTGTCCAACTCCGGATGCCTCAATCTTTCGTAGGACTAAATCTCCTTGTCGAAAGAACCTTTCTTTAACCCTTAGGTTGTAATAGAAAGATGCTCGTTTATGGTGTTCAACTATCTTGGCATTTGCCTCATCTCTGACTTCATCAATTAGATCTAAAGCCAACCTCATGCCTTCTTCATTTATTTCTGGCTCGTAAGCCTCGATTCTTGGAGATGTGTGAGTAATCTCCACTGGAACCACTGCCTCTGCCCCATATGCCAACAGAAAGGGGGGTTGCTCCAGTGGTGACTTTACAAGTAGTATGATATGCCCATAGTATGGGGAGCAATTCGTCTACCCAAGTGTTTCTAGAGCGTTCAACTCTTTTCTTTAGTCCATCCAGGATAATTCGATTAGCAACCTCAGCTTGCCCATTTGCTTGAGGATGGGCAACAGAAGTGAAGCGTAACTTGATATCATTCTCGTCACAATACTTCTTAAATCCATCATTGTTGAACTGAGTTCCATTGTATGTGACCAAGATACGTGGAATCCTATATCTGCATATCACATTTTCCCAGAAGAAATGCATCATCTGCTTGGTGGTTATCTTGGCTAAAGGCTTAGCCTCAATCCACTTGGTGAAGTAGTCGATTGCTACTATCAAGAACTTTCTTTGCGCACTTGCCATTGGAAATGGTCCAAGTATATCCATTCCCCACATGGTGAATGGGATAGGTGAGTTTATGGATGTCATCATCTCTGGTGGTTGCCTAACCACCGGTGCATGCTTTTGGCACCGTTCACATTTCTTTACGTAGCTTTTAGCATCTGCAAGTATGCTTGGCCAATAGAAACCTAGAAGAGTGACTTTGTGGGCAAGGGCTCTGCCCCCAAAGTGCTGCCCACAAATTCCTTCATGCACTTTCCTTAGGGCCAATTCTGCCTCTTGGGGTCTTAAGCATTTCAGATATGGAACAATAAAAGACTTTTTGTATAGGATTCCCTCAATCAGGGTATACCTTAGTGCTCTCACATATAACTTTCGTGCTTCTGAAGTGTCGTTGGGTAACCACCCAGTTTCCAGATGAGATTTGATGGGATCCAACCAACAGTTGGCAACATCAATAGGTGCTACCAACTTTCCAATGATGCTCGGGGTCTTCAAGACTTGGAAGTATACACTTCCTGCATAGTTTTCAATTTCAGAAGAGGCAAACTTAGACAAGGCATCGGCCTTCATGTTCTCTTCCCTTGGAATGTGTTCCACATAGCATTCATCAAACTGAGTCATGATGGCCTTGACAAGTTTTAGGTACTTGGCCATGACTTCATCTCTGGCTTCAAACTCCCCATTTACTTGGGAAACCACTAGCCTCGAGTCTCCACACACTTTCAGAGTTTTAACTCTCAAGGCTCCAGCCAGCCCTAAGCCAGCTATCAGGGCATCCTACTCAGCTTCATTGTTTGTCGTTGGGAAGTCTAGTTTTAGTGTGTATTCTATGAGAAATCCATCAGGACTTTGTAGCACCAAACCTGCTCCACTTGATTTTGTTTTTTATGCTCCATCAAAATAGAGCACCCAACACTCTTTGGACACCATGTCTTCATCTTTCTTGTCTTCGTCTATCACTTCCTGCCCCCCCCCCCCCCTCCCGACTTCCTGGTTGTCAATAGTGCATTCAACCATGAAGTCAGCGAGTGCTTGAGCTTTTATGGTCGTTCGAGGCTTGTACTTGATGTCAAATTCTCCCAATTCAATAGCCCATTTGATCAACCTTCCACTAACTTGAGGGCTATGCAAGATGTTTCTTAGAGGCTGATTGGTTAAGACCTCTATCTTGTGTGCCTGGAAGTATGGGCGTAGCTTTCTTGAGCCCATTATCAAGGCAAGGCAAACTTCTCTATCGTAGAGTAGCTTATTTCTGCCCCATGTAGAATCTTACTTACGTAGTAGATGGGTTTCTGAACCTTCAATTCTTCTTTTACCAAAACGGCTCCAAGGGCTGTATTAGAAACCGCCAAGTACAAATAGAGAATTTCTCCTAGCTTTGGCTTTTCCAACAGTGGTGCCTCAGCCATGTATTTCTTCAGGGCCTCAAAGGCCTCTTGGCTTTCAGTTGTCCACTCAAAAAATTTCACGTTCTTGAGTGCTTTAAAGAAAGGTAAGCACTTCTCTCCTGACTTGGAGATGAATCTTCCCAATGATGCCACTCTTCCCGTTAGTTTCTGGACATCCTTGACAGTCTGTGGTGGTTCCATGTCTAGAATTGCTTTGATTTTGTCGGGATTAGCCTTGATTCCTCTCTTGGAAACCATCAGGCCTAAAAACTTTCCTGAGCCTACACCAAAGGCACACTTAGCTGGATTCAACATCATCTTGTGGTGCCTCAGCACTTCAAACGCTTCTCGTAGATGGTTTATATGATCGGCTTTATCGAGGCTTTTAACCAACATGTCATCCACATAGACCTCCATGGTTTTTCCAATCAGGTGTTCAAAAATTTTGTTCACCAATCTTTGGTATGTTCCCCCTGCATTCTTAAGTCCAAATGTCATGACTAGATAACAGAAAACACCAAAGTCAGTGATGAATGATACCTTGGAGATGTCATCTTTGTGCATTTTGATTTGGTTATATCCACTGAAGCCATCCATGAAACTCAAAATCTCGTGCCCAGTTGTGGAATCTATTAGGGCATCAATCCTTGGTAAGGGAAAACAATCCTTAGGACATGCATCGTTCAAATCAGTGAAATCCACACACATCCTCCATTTTCCATTAGCCTTTTTGACCATCACTGGGTTAGCCAACCATTCTGGGAATTGTATCTCTTCAATGAACCCGGCCTCCAGAAGCTTTTCTACTTCTTGTTTAATGGCCTCTTGCCTTTCTGGAGCAAAATTTCTCTTCTTATGTTTCACTGTCTTCCTTTCAGGATCCACATTCAGTTTGTGGGTTATCAATTGGGGATCAATCCCTGGCATGTCAGCCATTGTCCAAGCAAAAACGTCATTGTTCTCTTGGAGAAAAGATATGAGCTTGTTTTTCAAGGGTTCAGGCAATAGTGCTCCAACATAAGTCACCTTCTCCGGTTCTCCAGGGACTAAGGGAATTGGGATTAAATCCTCAGCTGGTTTCCCTCTTCGGTCCTCATTTTCACTAGTATACATGCCTTCAATGGGGAGAACTTGCCCCCCCCCCCCCCGATTCCATCAGGCCTTAACGCGGCTACGTAACAGCTTCTAGCCATCTTTTGGTCTCCCCGTTCTTCACCAATTCCATTCCTCGTTGGGAACTTTATTTTCAGATGATAATATGAGGCAACGGCCTTGAACGCATGAAGACCCGTCCTTCCCAGGATTGCATTGTAGGTCGAAGTTGCCTTTATAACTATGAAGTTTAACATCTGAGTAGACGTATTCGACCCTTGTCCCATTTTCATTGGGAGTTGGATAGTGCCTTCCACCTTCGACTCCACTCCATTGAATCCATATATGGGAATATTCGAGGGTGTCAACTGAGAGTCAGTATAGCCCATCTTGATAAAAGCATCATGGAACAAGATGTCCATTGAAGCTACATTGTCGACCAAAACTCTCTTTGTTTCAGAATTCCCTATCACATTTATGATGTTAGGGGATCATCGTGGGGAAACTTCACTCCCTCCAAGTCAGAATCATCAAAACCTATTGATATTTCTGTTCGGGCACGTTTCAGTGCTTCTCCGACCACAGTCATTACTTCCCGGGCATCGGCCTTTCTTGAGTTTCGGGAGGACCCAGCAGAAGTTGGTCCTCCGAATATCATGTTGATAACTGGCCCTCGGGGCTTGGGATTCTGATCTTGATCGTTGTCCCTTCTGTCATAATCCTTCCTTTCATAATTTCCTCTTTGACTCCCTTGATTTCCATCCTTGGTGAATTTATTGAGCTTTCCTCTCCGTATCAGAAACTCAATCTCATCTTTCAATTGTCTACAATCGTCGGTGTCATGACCGACTTCCTTGTGGAACCGACAGAATTGGTTTTGATTCCGTTTAGACATATCAGTCCTTAGTGGCTTCGGCCATCGGAGATCGTCCTCCTATGCTATTTCCATCAGAATTTGTCTCCTGGGAGTGTTCAATCTTGCATACTCCGTAAACTTTGGCCCAAAATTGTTCTCTTGGGTGGAGAATCAGAATCCTTCGACGTTCTGGGAAACTTTTCCTTGACGTCGTACTCCTGAGTTTCATGTGTTTTCTTTCAATTTCTACTGCCACCAGCAGTTGGTTCATACTTTCTCATGCTTTCTTCAGCCTTGATGTACTTTCCGGCTCTATCTTGGAGCTTCAACATGCTCTCGGATGGATGTTTTGCCAATGATCTTTTGAAGTGATCATCAGTGGTTCCTTGCTGCAGAGCTATCATAGCTATTTTGTCCTCTAAGTCCGGGACTTTTAGAGCCTCCCGGGTGAATCGGTTAATATAATCCCTTGGGCTTCATTCTTTCCTTGTTGGATTCCCATGAGTGATGCAGAGCTTTTCTCATGCACCCTTCCACTAACGAATTGATTTATGAACGCTTTGCTTAATTCCTTGAAAGACCCAATGGAATTGGGAGGTAGACGGTTATACCAGCGTTGGGCCATGCCTGCCAAGGTTTGTGGAAACGCTCTACACTTGACCGCATCATTGGTTGGCTGCAATAGCAGTGCATTAGAGAAGGTTCTTACGTGATTTGCGGGATCTCCCGTTCCATCATAAGCTTTAATCGTTGGCATCTTGAATTTCCTGGATATGGTAGCTTTCATGATGTCTTGAGTGAACGGTGGTGTGGGATCATCAGGATCTCCTAGGGGCAACAAAACACTAGGATCACCCCTTGGGGCTTCAACCCTCTTGGTTCTTCTCGGTGTTGGGTCCAGGTTGATTATCGGGACTCTTCCACTTGCTTGGCTTTGTGCTTTCGCGGCCTCCTGTTCTGCCAATAATTTCTTGAGCCTTGCAGCCTCCGCCTCATGGGCCGCAATCTTTTCCTTAGTAGTTTGGGGTTGTTCCTGATTTGTTTGGGAAGAACGCCTCCTCCTTGGGGCAACAACCCTTTCTTCTGTAGATGTATAATTCTCGTCCTCAGTATAGGGGCCCGAGTAGTCTTGAGTAGTGGTGAGGGGGGTATTCGCCCCTTGAATGCCAGTAGTTGGCGGTGGTTGATTTCCGTGAGTATCAGCCTCCGAGGTGATAGGAAGCTCCTCAGAAGTTTGAGTATCTCGAGTTGTTCTTCGTGTGTTTGCCATGGTTGATGTCGTCTTCCCACAGACGGCGCCAAATGTTATGGATTAAAAAGTGTACTTGTAAATTGTTTGCTAAGGTTTAAGAGAGCTTTGAGCTTTAATGGCTGCTCTTGTGTTTCGTGACTAAATCGGTACTCACAAGATGCCTACGTATCTCAATCAGTGCTGAGAATCAAGCCAAAGACGTAGTTCTGATTGAAGGATCAGGTCCTTTATATAGGCGTCAGGAGCCTTGTATTTAGAGTAAGTTTAGGAGACTTAGCGAATAAGTCTCCTTTTTGATAATGGATAAACATTGTATTTCTTGGTGGACAAGTCTTTTCCTTGTTGATAAGGACTATGACTCATTATTTCTTTTAATTGGGATTCTGGATCCTTCTTTGATGAATTTACCATATTTTGGACTCCTTTCCCGAGCTGTATATTTTCCCTATTTATTAATTACGAAATTAATAAATAATTAGGGTTTCAGGCCTTGCTTATTGGGTCGTGTTCTTGGACCAATCCGGGTCTAATTCATACGTAATTAATTGCACTTCTAGGGTTATTTTTCAGCCCATATCAAAGCCTATAACCCGTGCAACGCACGGACGACTTTAATATTAATTTTGAAATTTTCTTTTAAATTTTTTGAGATTTTAATACTTCTGAAATTGCTACCTTTTTAAAAAGAATTAAAAGTACTACTTTAACACTTTAAATCTAAAAACATTTATAGATTTTATAATAGTTTATTAGCTTAGTAAGCATATAACCGTCAAAATTATCAATATATTTTGTTGTAATGTATATAAATATTTTCTAAAAAAAGGTCGTGTTTTTGAATTCTAAGTAAATTATAATTAAAAGAGTTTGTAGTTATGTTATATATGTGATAAAATCGAAAATCAAAACTTTCAATGTTTCGGCTATTATATAATAGTACAGAAAGATAGATTAAATAGAATAGATTACCGAAAATTGAAATCAAAACTTTCAATGTTTCGGCTATTATATAATAGTATAGTATGGATAGATATCGTCTTCGATAATTTTAGAAAAGGAGAAATTTAAGTTAAAAAATATATAAAAGAATATACGATTTGGCTAACAAAGGTAATCAGTTAATTATTAGTATTTATAATATGTTAGGCCGAATACACAATATATAATCAAGTATATGTATGAGAATAACAATAAGAACACTGTTTATGAATAATAAACTGTATGGATTTAATAACTCCTCTCTCAGTGATATAAAATATCGCAGAGAGCTGCTAGGTTACAAGAATAATCTTTCACGTATTCGCATCCCTTTTAGGGTTAACCTATCTGTGTTTATATAGTACACAGCTACGTACAATCTTCTAATTGATATTCCTATAAATCAGCTATACAATTAATATCAATCTAGAATTGCTTCTGTCTTCTGTTCCGTTTCCTTAGCCATCTCGATATCTCTTTGCTTCTTTCCATCTTCAAAGAATATCGCTTCTAGAATCTTCATTGAATAACACCGACAGCTTAAGTAAACTCTGACTGTTAGAGTTTAACAAACTCTGACCTGTCTTCCAGCTAAACTCTGATAGTATCCTGATACTTTAAACACTGATAAACAAACATCAGCAATTATATCTAACAATCTCCCCCAACTTGTGCATACAAAAATGTACAAGTTAACAGATAATTGATGATGTAAAAACTTATAACAAATGCAGTGTTTATAAAATCACAGAGTTTATATTTAACTTAGAACAAAAAACTTAAAAACTTACAGACTCCATTTACTTAATCTCTTCAACTTCTGGTACAGTTCTGAGATAATCTGTAAGCAGTCTTCTTTCAGCCCTTTCTAGCTCAGCTACCATGATCTCTTTCAGCTCCTTTAACTCTGGATCATTCTCTCCAGTTTGATAGATAGCAGCTCTTAAGGCATAAATACTATTCTTCTTCATCTCATTACCCAGCTTTATCATGAAGGATTTGTCTGATTCCAGATTAAATTCCAACACTTTTATTCCAAGAGATGTTGTAAGTTTTGCATTGTTCCTCTTCATCTCCACAAGGTTACCATTATAATCTCTGTACTTTGGTATATAAGAACTTACAGACTTTAGGCCACTAAGAGCTCTAGCTTTCATCATTCTTCCTCTTAATACCTCAGCTGCTTGTTGAGTTCTTTGATTTTTAACTTTGAGTAGATACAGCACATACTCCAGCTCTTCCTTCATCTTTAATTCAATATCAGCTTCACCAACTCTGTATACTCTTCCATCAGTCTTAAAGTATAACAGAAAATCCCTATTTAAAACTCTATGGTGTATTAACTGAACCGACTCCAAAGAATCAAGTTTTTCTTGAGTCACACCAATACCAGGTTCAGCTAAAGAAGTGTGATCCATGGGACTATTGTTCACCCTCTTCTCTCTATGAGATCCTAAACCAGATCTATCTCTAGATTATTTACCCATGATGGTTTTGCTTTGAAGAAGATTTACATTTCCAGGAATCAGAGAATGTTGAACTGTAATTGGTTTAGCAAAAGTTCTTTGAAGTTCAGAAGATACCAAAGTCTGTAAAACTTGAGTAGTATCAGTGGTTGTCACAGCTTCCAATGATTTAACAACTTGAGCATTGTCAGAGGTTGATTTATCTTTCTTCAGTACTTATGTCTCTTCTACAAGCTTCCCTTTGCCTTTATCCAAACTAGCTTCAACTGGCCTTTTTGAATATTGTAAACTCTGTTGAGAATTTACATTTTCTTTAATTACAATTCCTTTCTCATTTGGCCTTAAAACCTTCTTAGCTTTCTTGAATTTTCCAGTCTTCAACTTCTTCTCATGCTCTTCAGCTAGCATATTCTCTTCAGCCTGAATATCTTCAATAGTTGCATGTTCACCATGTTCTTCCAGGAACAACTGAGATGCAATCTCTTCATCAGTATTTGGTTGAGAAGTGAGCAATAAGCTTCTAGCTTTTGAAGAAGATTGAGCACCAGTATTTACTCTTTCAGAGTTTGTCTTAGCAGTAGCAGAGTTTGACCTCAGTCTCCCTTGCTCTTGACTTGATTTAGACCTTAACTCCTGTTCTTTGGCACCACCATCAGTAGTATCATCCTGTTTACTCAGAGTTTGAGATTTCTTGCATTTGTCCTTAGATAATCTCTCCCCCTTTTTGACATCATCAGGAATCAACACTGAAGTGAGCAACTCAAGTGAAGCAGCAATTGAATCAATCTTGTCAAACATGACATTTTGATTTTCTTCAACTTTCCTCAACCTGGTGCTTATAGCCTCCTGATCTCTTGATAAAGAAAACTTTTCTTGCTTCAGAGTCATTTCTCTTGCAACCACATCATTCCTCAACCCAGTAACATCCTTCTGAGTTGCATCAAAACGATTATTAAGAGATTTTACTTGTACAATTGTAGCTTTAAGATGTGCAAGAAGCTCAGGATTTGTGATAGTAGCAGCAGTCTTTGAGACAAATTCAGCTTCCCTTTGATCAGAGAAGATACAGTCACGATTGGACCAATTAGAAAAGTACATATCTTGAAAATGACGTTCAGTGTCATGGTGAGAAGTACCCCCAATATCAGTCACTTTAGCATTTGGTTGAGCAGAAACCCTTTGAGAAGAAGAATCAGCTGAATCATCAAACTTTGCCAAAGAGTTTGCACCTAGAGAATTAGATACATTCTCAGCAACATTGTCTTGAACAAATTCTTCATTTGCTGTATATTCAGAGTTTAAGTGCTCAGGTATTGTCTCAGTTGCTTGAGCAGCCTCAACAATATTCTCTGCAGCAGCTTCAGTAGTTGCTTCAGCTTCAGCAGTGTTAACAACATTCTCTGTAGCCTTGGATGTTTGTTCAACCTCCTCACCCTTGTCAATACCCTGGTGAGTAACAGAGAAAATCTCTGTATGAGAAGCCATAGATTCATCAAGAATTACTATAGGCTGATCAGCTTCAGCCACATCCTCTGATACATCAACATTATCAAACTCATCAAGAGTTGCAGAGGGATGTGCTTCAATATTCTCTCCTACCTCCATCTCTAATGGCTCAGGTAAATCATCATTAAAGTCAACCATATCATTAACATTAGCTCTAGCTTCATTAGGCACATTAGCATCAATATTAGCATCTGGAGCAACATTCTCTGGAACTGCATCAGTTGAATCTTGAACGAAGTCATCAAACAGATAATCAGCTACCAGCTTCCTTCTTTTATGCTGTAAAAGCTCATTTACATCAGGATTTGGTCTATTTGCCCTCTTCTTTTTCCTTGAAGTACCAACAGATTGTGGTAATTCAGCATCAGTAGATTGTGGTTTAGTAATCTTGACAGCCTTGTAAGCTCTATGCGTAGTCCTACCTCCAGTCTTTGGTCTTTGAGAAGTAGATTGATGATCAGTGTTTATTTGTTGTGACTATTGTGATTGAGGTTCTGGTTGTTGTGGTTGAGGTTCTGGTTGTTGTGGTTGAGGTTCTGGTTCAAGAAATTGTTGGACAATAGCTGGAAGCAATAATTCACCAGCATTTCCTTTCTTGACATCCTTGTTTACTAAATCAGAAAATATTCTCTTATGCAATTTAAACGAAGGAATCACATCATTTGTAGCAATTACAACCTCAGGAACACAAGCAGAAAATAACAGTTGACAAAAACGAGCAAAATACACTACGCCTCTATTTTCTGTCATTTTCTCACATATGTTATGCAAAACTAGTCTAGCAAAATCAAAATTGTTGCTATAGATTAGAGAATACCCGATTTGCAGACTATCAATTGGAATAGCATCCCAATTAGTACATTTCTTCCCGAACGCTCTAGTTATACAATCAAAGAAGAAACTCCATTCCTTCCTGAAGAGCGGTCGCTTCAAATTACCAGTCCTTTCCAATGACCCACTGTAGCCAATCTCCCTCATCATTCTTTGTAGATCAGTATCACCAACAGAGATTGTGTAAGCATTCAACTCTTCAAAACCCAGAGCATCACGAACAGTGGTAGGAGTGACCACAAACTCTTGCTCCTGAAACTCGAAAATAATTGAAGGAGTTCCAGCGTCTCCTCCATCATCATAAACGCCTGTCTCCCAGAAGGCTTTGATTTGCGAGCCAGACAGCATAGCAGGTTCGACAAGAGCGTGCCCAATTGCAGACTGGGCAAGAAAATTCTGAAACAAATGAAACGCCTCCGGTGCGTTCTCATTACTTAGTGGTGCTGCATAGTTGTTAGGAACGAACTCTAAACCAACAGAGTGAAAAACAGTGGTTGCCATGAGAAACAAATTTGAGAATATCAGAGAATAGGCTTTGAAACGTGAAACGTCTGAGAGTGAAAAGTGTTTGTGAAAATGTGTGTGTGACAATGGCTGTGAATAGAGTAAGTGTGTAAAGAATATAAACGTTGTGTGTATATTGATGAAATACAAAAATTAAAACTCAAGAGTTTTAATCATTAAGATACACAACTGGCTTACTCGTGAAGTGTGTGAGTGGGACAGGTGTCACACATGCAGTTACTGCCAGCAGTAACGTGGTAGTTTCCAACACGCATGCGCAGTAAAAACAGGACATAATTACTGCTATTTACACGTTTCATCATTTTCAAAACACATACAAACCGTTTCAATCATACTCTCTATTTTCAAAAAGAATAATGTTTCTCAAAAAATGTAAAATGTCTGAAACACATTTATTTATTTTAATCATCAGAGATTAAAAATAAATTATCTCGGCGTAGAGTACACAGTTCATCAGTGTTTATCAATTCTCCAACATCATTAATAAACTCTTTTCTCAAAATGCACAGTTGTGAGTATTTGTGTGTGAATAGCAGAGTTTACTAAATGTAAATATTTAGAGCATCTCAAAGTGCATAAAATCCACAAATTAAATCATTAAAAACTGGTTGCCCAAACTCTCATTTAGAAAACAAAATCTGATGTCATCTAAACTCTGTACCTTTATATGTATTTATTTGTTTTCACCCTCTATGTAACACCCCCAGACCCGGGGTCAGGAATCTGGGTTGTCACGCTCCATCAATTGTACAATACCTGTATTACTTACAACATTCTAATAATATAACTCCAATTGACCCCAATCACTTACGCACACACACACAAGTTATAGCCTTGGAAATGAGCAACAATAAGTAACATTTGTTATTACAAATCAAATGTACTATCCAGGATCTCATCTATCATTTACAACCTCTACCTGAAGTTAAAATAATAGACCTCACAATTCTATACAAGGTTTAGTAATACAAACCTACTCAAAAATAATTCTCACTAATAAAGTCTGCAACTGTTTTGCTAACTCCGACAGTATCCATCTTGCTGAACTAACTCAAGGGTGGTCTCTCCATTCCCTTGCTCTCGTAACACGAGGTGAATCGGCAATGTTTCCTTCATGCTGAAAAATTTAATAAAGCAAGAATGAGCTAATAGCGCTCAGCAAGAAATCTATCCCAGTTTAAATCCTTAAACCTTTCAGGTAGATAATCCACATAGGATCCATTTTTAAAACTACTAGGGTTTATCCCCAAAATAGTATATCATTCAAAATACCGTATGATTTATAATCATACTCAAATACTTTTCGTAATTCATTTAGAAATCATTGGTATCGATATACTGAACCAAGATTCAAAACATATCTTTTTAAAATAGATATCAAATGATGGAATCACGGCTTAAAGCCTATCCATCGATTCAAAATACTATACGGTTCAACATACTGTATATCTTAAATATCTTTTCCACGTATATACTCACATATCTATTTAGATATCTCATACTGTTCAAAATACTGTAGAATATCAGTAATGAACACCTTTTGTAAAAGAACCAAGAATGAGCACTATAGCTCGACAATCAGATATAGCAGCTTAATCATATATGTAAGCTTATATCATGAAAGAAAACCTTTAAACTTCATTCGTATACAGAATGACATTTTATTATTCTTTTCGTCAAAACATGCCATACAGTACAACTACTGTATGAGGAACATCGTTACTCATCACTGCCACATTATCAGTAACTCAGCACCTAGGCTTTCATTACAATGTGCAGCACAACTCCAATTGGAGGGAAGGGAATGTACTGGAACACCCGATACACGGTGATCAGCCGTTGTATCGTAACTTTTCTTTTCTACTAGTAGAAGGACGACTTCCTGTTCGGTTATCACCCTGACCGCATACGGGCCACTGTGCTAAGAGATCACTACCTCGGGCCTATTTCATCACCGGGTAAGCCTTAGCACGCAAGAGATCACTACCTCGGGCCTATTTCATCACCGGGTAAGCCTTGATAATTTGGCACTACCCCGGCACCTATTTCATTGCCGTGTAGGCCTTTCCAATTCCCATAAAGAAAAACATTAACGAAACGGAAATCGGAATTTAATTCCACATTTCCCAAGTACGAATACTTGTCAAAACTTTGTAACCGTTTAGAACACCTTACTCCAGAGTAATTGAAAGGAGTAAGTCAAAGTGTGGGTTGACATTAGTCAACGAGACTACCGATGGTTACTGCGTATTTTGAAATTATGACCAGGGAGTTTATTGAAATATCAGAGTTCAGAAAGTTTGAAAAACTCTTATTTGAATGGGGGAGCCATCCCCTAGTTATAGATACTTTAGAGGAACAGTGGAAGTAAATCACTGTCCTCTAATTCTTGAACTAGATTCCCAGTTTTCGATGAGTTGGAAAAATACTATTCGCATTTAATTACCTTTAACTATCTTAAGATAATAGTTGGGAATCTCTATTTTAATACCTTTTCTGAAAATCAGAAATTTATATTTTTGTGTAAATAATAGAACCTTTAATCATATAATAAGGTTCTATGATTTTAAATCATATTTGGAATATTTAATAAATACCCAAATAATAAATATTAAATTATTATTCAATATAAACCCACCTAAGTGAATATTCAAAATAATATTCACTTAGTTAAATAATCCTCAGATAATAAATATTGAATTATTATTCAATATAAAACACTTAGGTGAATATTCAAAATAATATTCACTTATTTAAATAATATTCAAATAATAAATATTGAATTATTATTCAATATAAAACACTTAAGTGAATATTCGAAATAATATTCACTTATTTAAATAATATTCAAATAATAAATATTGAATTATTATTCAATATAAAACACTTAAGTGAATATTCAAAATTATATTCACTTATTTAAATAATATTCAAATAATATATATTATAATATTATTTAAATATCTCACCTTAAATATCCAATTATATCGATATTGGAATATTTAAAATACCCTTAAAGTATAACCGTCCCTGGAACCTTCCAGTTTCTGACAATAGTTTAAAACAAAATAATAATTTGACTCCCGGTCTAAGTTTTTAAAACCATCGTACAAGTACTCTATACTTAGAGTCTTTAATCCTTAACCTTGGTATATATCTAGTACTTAGCTAGCATATAAACCTTATATCTTATACCGCTTTTTATTAAAAAGCGAAAACAGTTTATAAGTCATTTCACAGCATAAAGCAGCATATGTATCAATATCACAACATCATCATTATATGGTGTAGGGTTTGAAGACTTGCATGCATCTATCATATGCATACATCATATCTCATCATTTTTAATGCCATCACATTTATATACGATGTGAGGTTTGAAAGCATGCATAATATCGTATGCATATATTACTTTTGGAAAGCATGCATCTATCATATGCATATTATCATAATATTGTATTTTAAAATACAGCATGGGATGAGAAAACTTGCCTTGGGTCCTTGGTTGTTATGGGTTCGAGAACTTGCCGGGAAATCTATAAACAAAGAAATACCAGATCAGTCCCCTGGCTTAATCATTTAAAGTGCATTTAACTTAAGCACTAACGTTCTATTAACGAACATCAATTGTCTCGCTCTTGGTCATCTATAACCTCATAACATTCCGTAAACTTCTAAGTCAAAAGTTTGGGTGAAAACCTATTCACAAATCCCAAGTATTTATCCTTTACCATTTCCTTGTTTTAAACCATCCCCTTAAGGGTATTTCACTCGCGCAACCTTCGTTCGCGTATTTTTATAAAATCACCAACTTATCTTTTTAACTCGGCCTCTTCTAGGCTTCCTTTCCTTATTATACATACTAGTATCCATTTTAATATCTCAATCCAATTCCAATTTTAAAGGGCTTGATCCCTATCTCAAAGTTCATACAATGAACTATCTCGTTACGCGAAACCGCTTTTACTAAAACGGACGCTATTCCTAAACCGTAAACCAAAACGATACGATTCTTTCGCCAAAGTAATCTAGGAAACAGAGCCTACATGCTCATGGTCAGAAACCTCAAGTTTATGCCCTGTTTTGCAGTCATGGTTTCTGTCTAAACTACCTAAGTAAAATCCGACATGGTAACGGCGCTTATGCGTACTTCCCGTGTTTTTCAAACACTCATCCACACTACAATCAACCATCAACCAACCACCAATCAAACTCAAGTCTATAATATTATTTAACTGTCCAAATAAGGTCACCCTCTATTTCACAAGTTCATCCACAAATCATCCATCAAACATGCTTAAAATCATGCATACATGCTTTATTCTAACATAGTTTCAATCTAACACTTCTAACTTACTAGATCAAGCAAAAATCATAAAAAGAAAGAAGTTTGTACCTTCCTTGGATCTTAAAAAAGGCAATATATGGATGATATACCCTTCCTTGCTCCTTAACTAAGCTAATCAAACCTAAAAACATCAAAACAAATCAAGATTCTATGAGGTTACTATTCACATCACTATTCATCATCAACTTTGCATTCAATTTTGACCAAGCTATCATACATGGATGAAGCTAAGATTAGAGATCTACCTTGGATATTGGAAGGGGGTGATTTAGATCCCAAGATCATGATTTTTGGTGGAGTGGAAGTTGGAGCAAAATTTTTAAGGACTTGAATGAAGAAAAGAGCCGAAAGTTGATGTTCTTCTTGTTCATCTTCTTTTGTTTTGTTTTGTTTTGTTTTTCTTTTCCTTTTGTTTGTCTAATAAGCCTTTAACACTTTGTCATCTGATTTTTGTGGCTAAGACAAGGTTTTGTCATCAATGACAAGGCCAAAATGAACTTGTTGTGGTGGTGAAAGTGGTGACAAGGTGGTGATTCATCACCTTGTCATGCTTATGTCATCCCCTTGCATCATGCTTATGTCATCCTTTGCATCCTCAATTCTTTTATATATTACACTTGATGATCTCATATAATACTCCTCCTTTGGTTAGGGTTTAATCCATAATTTGTTACGCTTTTGTTTTGCGATAGTTTCTAGTGGTTTTAAAGACGTTTCCCTATACCAAAGCTAGGGTACTTCCTTTATCCTTCCATTACCTTGGTTTAATATATGATCCTAGATTTCTCACCTTGGCTTAAGATATGATCATGTATTTCTCATTCCACATACTTTCTTAAAACGATCAAATCAATACGTTCTTGATTGTCCAGTGAATAGTGACTTAAAACTCGGATGGGAATCTTCTGATTCTGATCGCGTTTACATTCACTTATTTTTCCTATACATCAATAATATAACCTCGAAACATTCATTCCATATCATCCACATGGTGCGGTCTGAAAAATTTTCCATCAGCAAATTTACTATTCATCACATTTACTATTCATCAAAAAATTTTAACTAAGTCCAAAATTTGGGGTTATTACAGTCTCCCCTACTTAAAAGGATTCCGTCCCGGAATCTAAGAAAATAGCCGAGGTTACTCTTTCAATATAAAAATCTCCAGTTTCCAGGTTGACTCCTCAACCCTCTGGTTCATTACAACACTTACTCGTTCCGGTCTGTGATATCTACCGGGCGCTTTATATAAGCCAATTCTGGTTGTATTCTTATACACCCATTTTCTATTAACATCTGATTATTCTTGCAATCGGCGGTACAACGCTTACCGTAACTTCGGTTATCTGAAATGTTTCTTTCAGTCGGTCCGTCGGTCTGCGGATCCTACGTAGTGCTCACACTCACTCTCGTTGCCAAACATGTTTGGAAAACTCCTCCCGAATCGAGAGTTCAATCATTGGTTCTTATCTGACACGATGGTGACTGGAACTCCACGTCACCCAACTATTTCTTTCGTAACTCTTCGGTTAACGATCTCTTGCTAATAACAAAATATGAGTAGACTCATTTAATCCATCAATTATAGCTCAATTGACGTCATAGTCCGACTCGATTCTTGTTGATCCTATCACAGAATCCATTATAGTAAAATTACATTCCTAATCAGGAATCTCTACTAACTGTGATAGTCAACTAGGTCTTTGTTCTGCCTTCATTTTCTGACATATCCAATATTCGTTTGCCAATCGATAAATCCTTTTATTTATCCGGTCACTTCTCTCGGTGTAGCTGTCTCTTTATGACAGATCTTTATTCCTTAATTTATTCAGGCTCAATCAGGACTTTTAAATAATCCTTGTTGAACTCTTAACTTCAAACTTCATCCTTTCAGTTCCTCTTATTAGTCTTTCTGAAAATTAGCATCCTTTATCTCTTGATCATTAGGAATCCCAACTTGGTAAAAATACCTTATGATTCCTCTATTATCTTTCTCAGTCTTTAATGCTTTCTCCAACATTGACTTCCTACCTTCACTTGTCATTCGTTCTTGACATAACTGTATTTTCTGCAGCAAATCCGGTTGCATTGCAATCTCAAATAGTCTCTCAGTACCTTTTCTGGTTATTTTAACTTCAATTTCCATTTTCTCAAATCCTTGGATTAACTTCATCCGATGATGTTATCATCTTAAGTCTCTCAGACTTAAGGGCATCGGCCACCACATTGGCCTTCCCTGGGTGGTAAAGAATCCCACCGTCATAATTCTGGATTAGCCTTAGCTATCTTTTCTGTTCTCATGTTAAGTCCTTTCTGGGAGAGTGTATCTAATGCTCTTATGATTTGTTTAAATCTCGCACTTCTTCCCGTGCAATTAGTGCCTCCAAATATTTAAAGCGAAAACTATCGCTGCCAATTCTAAGTCATGCGTAGGGTATCTAAATTCATATCCCTTTAATTGACTGGATGAATACGTAATTACCTTTCCGTGCTGCATAAGCACACACCCTAATCCTTTATGCGATGCGTCACTATAGATCACAAAATCTCCATTCCCGTCTGGCAGTACCAGCACAGGGCGGTGACTAGTCTCTTCTTTAATTTCTGGAAACTTTACTCTCCTCAGTGCTTCTATCACTATCCTCAAACGTTCTGCGGGTTCCTCCTCTGTCTAGGAGTAGACTAAAATATCATCGATAAAACTATGACACACTTGTCCAAATACTGCTTGAAACTTCGATTCATCAAATCCATGAAAGCTGCAAGGGCATTCGTCAGCCCAAACGACATTACTAAAAACTCGTAGTGTCCATACCTGGTGCGAAACGCAGTCTGGGGTACGTCCTCAGGTTTAATATTCAACTGGTGGTATCCCGTTCTCAAATCAATCTTCGAGAATTTAACTGCATCGTGCAGCCGATCGATCAAATCACTGATCCTTGGCAGGGGTATTCATTCTTAACAGTTAGCCTATTCAGCTTTCGATAGATTATGCACAGCCTCATGCTGCCGTCCTTTTTCTTCACCAATTAATACTGGCGCATCCCACGGTGACGTAATTGGTCTTATCATTCCTTTCCCTAACAATTTCTACAGTTGAGCGACTAATTTCTTCATCTCGACTGGAGCTAGTCGGTACGGGGCCTTCGAAACTGGCGCCGTTCTTGGAGCTAATTCTATAGCAAACTTTATTTCTCTACCGGGTGGTAACCCCGGAAGATCTTCTGGAAATACATCCTCGGATTCGTTAACCACGGGGATATTCGGTATACTAGGCACTTCCCGTTTCGTATCCATCACAGTCGCTAAACAAGTTTCACATCCTTCGAGATCAATCGTTCCTTCGTCTGACAATCTGAATTCTTACCTTCTTTCTATCACAATCGTTTCATTATCCAAGGTAACAAAATCAGTCGTTTCAAACGTTTCGTTATTCTGAATTCGCATCATGCGAAACAACCTTGGCAATTTCCGTAAACTTTGATTCATAATTTATCGGGCTCATTTGTTTTAGCTCTCAGCTTCAACACTCTCTTTTTCCAATTTCTAAGGAAAATACTTGCATGGTACCAAGAATACTTCAAGCAACTGAATGCTTTATATGTAAAAATTCTCGCTGAGGGGGCGACCTGGTTAGGTCTCAATCAAATTATCGTTTGAAAATCTTCCCACCATACTTCACTGCATACAAATGCATCGTGAATTCACTTATATAAATTTGACCAAAAGTTGAACTTAGTGAAACAATAACTAGTTCACTTCAAGAAACATTTACAACTAGGTGAACAAAATTTGCTAGTTCGATTAGTTTGGGACGCAGCATCTAGCTAGGATGATTAGCTAGATTCTCATCATATCATTAAAATTTCAGCTAGTTAGAACAATTAACTAGTAAATCGCAATGGCACATACAATTAGCCAGTTTCAATTTAATAGTACAAACTCTCAACATCGTAGTCAAAGAAGAAATACAATTTTGACTACTCGGATAACGAATTAAAAGAAAGAGTAAATAAGTTTGGGACGAACAAGGTAATTATAATCCTTGAATAAAATGTATGATCTGAATAGAAAATTCTTGGTATCGGAACAATCGATAACCTCTCAATACACATTTCTTATCAGTGAAACGGTCCACCCAAAGGTGTCTCCGTACATAAACTTTGTCAAATTCTCCAATAGGATTGAATTCGGACTATCAATATCAAATTGATATCCTTTCTACGATTTCAACGTCAGATGTACAAATCTCATCTTAAATAGAGAGAAGAATTCTCTAGTAATTTCTGAAATATATATCATCCATGTTTTTAAATAAACAGTTGGATATTTATGAACTCGACTGAGGAGTCCAAGTATGAAAGAAGAAATCACATTTCAAGATAATCGTTAAAGAATACTCGTCAAATAATGAAGGGAATATTAACTGAACATTCCTTGAATAAATAAAAGAATGAAGAATAAAATATAGACCTAGAAGGATAGATGAAAAATGGTTCCCTCTTCAGGTCGTCCTGGAACATGTACAATATGCTCCGGTGAGTAATGGTAACTTAATTCTGCGTATTTAACCTTTAAGGTAATGAGTGGAGGAAAGAAAATGAATAAACTGAATATAACAGTTGTTGGTTGCATCCCCAATGAAGTAGAAAACTGGAAGCGTTACCTGACATGAACTATTCAAGGTAACATGGGCATGAACAGTTTTAGATCGAGTAATGCACCAGCAAGTAGATACCAAAATGGGTCAATTAGTCCCTCTGAGTGTCCACATCACTTTTTTCCAAGAATGATCCTTTCTTTCTGCCTTTATGCCTTAGGGTACTAACCAACGGTACCTCAACATCGTACAAGTCCTTAGACAGGTCGGGAGTTCGAACATATTTGTCATTCCACGATAATCGTCCAGAGATTGGGCCTCCTACGGCCGCATTGACACATCCTCAAAAGATGGAGGTCCATTAACGTATATGTAATTTCTCAACACTAGTCATATCGAATGAATCCAACCCCAGGCCACCATAGGTCTCGTTCCTCGTAGGTCCTGAGATTGTCGCATTGCTTGTTGCAACCATACGTGTCTTTATTAGAATCACGCTATCCATTCTTCATATCTTTGATTTCCGAGTTGAGCCATCATGGCCTATCGTACGAAGTATACTCGCGATGCGATTTAGCGCGTTCGTCTCACGATAACGTTCTGGTACTATATGTACGCAAAAGTCTTCCTCTTAGGTAACAAAATACCCATCGACGGAAAAGACACCAACTCCGGTGGAATCGTTGTTCTCAAGGCTTGGACCTCATACACAAGGTAATGCCTTAACTAGTCCACGCAATTTAGTAATTCGGATCGCGTAAAGGACTGTAAACGTCTCAATCTTCACATGTGCTGCCTTCTCGTGGCAAACTATGATGAACTACAAACACTTAGGTTCTTACTAAGTCAAGTTATTCATTGGTATTGGCCATTCTGACCTTACCTCAACTGCGACCGAGACTTTGCTCCACGTCTTATCTTAATCTCTTTGATAATCCGTGTACAATTCTAAACGTCCTTCTCCTCATTATGATGATCTTTAATAGTCCTATCGGTCCTCCGATAAGTTCTCAACTAAACTCCTTAATCTTAACATCCTCGATGGCACTACCTCCGGTAGTCCACTTAACGAACTCTATATGAGTCCTCATGTCATTCTCTCACTTATAACTCTTAACACTCTCATATCCAAGTTTATAACTTAACTCTCTGATACCATTTCTGTAACACCCCCAGACCCGGGGTCAGGAATCTGGGTTGTCACGCTCCATCAATTGTACAATACCTGTATTACTTACAACATTCTAATAATATAACTCCAATTGACCCCAATCACTTACGCACACACACACAAGTTATAGCCTTGGAAATGAGCAACAATAAGTAACATTTGTTATTACAAATCAAATGTACTATCCAGGATCTCATCTATCATTTACAACCTCTACCTGAAGTTAAAATAATAGACCTCACAATTCTATACAAGGTTTAGTAATACAAACCTACTCAAAAATAATTCTCACTAATTCAGTCTGCAACTGTTTTGCTAACTCCGACAGTATCCATCTTGCTGAACTAACTCAAGGGTGGTCTCTCCATTCCCTTGCTCTCGTAACACGAGGTGAATCGGCAATGTTTCCTTCATGCTGAAAATTTTAATAAATCAAGAATGAGCTAATAGCGCTCAGCAAGAAATCTATCCCAGTTTAAATCCTTAAACCTTTCAGGTAGATAATCCACATAGGATCCATTTTTAAAACTACTAGGGTTTATCCCCAAAATAGAATATCATTCAAAATACCGTATGATTTATAATCATACTCAAATACTTTTCGTAATTCATTTAGAAATCATTGGTATCGATATACTGAACCAAGATTCAAAACATATCTTTTTAAAATAGATATCAAATGATGGAATCACGGCTTAAAGCCTATCCATCGATTCAAAATACTATACGGTTCAACATACTGTATATCTTAAATATCTTTTCCACGTATATACTCACATATCTATTTAGATATCTCATACTGTTCAAAATACTGTAGAATGTCAGTAATGAACACCTTTTGTAAAAGAAGCAAGAATGAGCACTATAGCTCGACAATCAGATATAGCAGCTTAATCATATATGTAAGCTTATATCATGAAAGAAAACCTTTAAACTTCATTCGTATACAGAATGACATTTTATTATTCTTTTCGTCAAAACATGCCATACAGTACAACTACTGTATGAGGAACATCGTTACTCATCACTGCCACATTATCAGTAACTCAGCACCTAGGCTTTCATTACAATGTGCAGCACAACTCCAATTGGAGGGAAGGGAATGTACTGGAACACCCGATACACGGTGATCAGCCGTTGTATCGTAACTTTTCTTTTCTACTAGTAGAAGGACGACTTCCTGTTCGGTTATCACCCTGACCGCATACGGGCCACTGTGCTAAGAGATCACTACCTCGGGCCTATTTCATCACCGGGTAAGCCTTAGCACGCAAGAGATCACTACCTCGGGCCTATTTCATCACCGGGTAAGCCTTGATAATTTGGCACTACCCCGGCACCTATTTCATTGCCGTGTAGGCCTTTCCAATTCCCATGAAGAAAAACATTAACGAAACGGAAATCGGAATTTAATTCCACATTTCCCAAGTACGAATACTTGTCAAAACTTTGTAACCGTTTAGAACACCTTACTTCAGAGTAATTGAAAGGAGTAAGTCAAAGTGTGGGTTGACATTAGTCAACGAGACTACCGATGGTTACTGCGTATTTTGAAATTATGACCAGGGAGTTTATTGAAATATCAGAGTTCAGAAAGTTTGAAAAACTCTTATTTGAATGGGGGAGCCATCCCCTAGTTATAGATACTTTAGAGGAACAGTGGAAGTAAATCACTGTCCTCTAATTCTTGAACTAGATTCCCAGTTTTCGATGAGTTGGAAAAATACTATTCGCATTTAATTACCTTTAACTATCTTAATATAATAGTTGGGAATCTCTATTTTAATACCTTTTCTGAAAATCAGAAATTTATATTTTTGTGTAAATAATAGAACCTTTAATCATATAATAAGGTTCTATGATTTTAAATCATATTTGGAATATTTAATAAATACTCAAATAATAAATATTAAATTATTATTCAATATAAACCCACCTAAGTGAATATTCAAAATAATATTCACTTAGTTAAATAATCCTCAGATAATAAATATTGAATTATTATTCAATATAAAACACTTAAGTGAATATTCAAAATAATATTCACTTATTTAAATAATATTCAAATAATAAATATTGAATTATTATTCAATATAAAACACTTAAGTGAATATTCGAAATAATATTCACTTATTTAAATAATATTCAAATAATAAATATTGAATTATTATTCAATATAAAACACTCAAGTGAATATTCAAAATAATATTCACTTATTTAAATAATATTCAAATAATATATATTATAATATTATTTAAATATCTCACCTTAAATATCCAATTATATCGATATTGGAATATTTAAAATACCCTTAAAGTATAACCGTCCCTGGAACCTTCCAGTTTCTGACAGTAGTTTAAAACAAAATAATAATTTGACTCCCGGTCTAAGTTTTTAAAACCATCGTACAAGTACTCTATACTTAGAGTCTTTAATCCTTAACCTTGGTATATATCTAGTACTTAGCTAGCATATAAACCTTATATCTTATACCGCTTTTTATTAAAAAGCGAAAACAGTTTATAAGTCATTTCACAGCATAAAGCAGCATATGTATCAATATCACAACATCATCATTATATGGTGTAGGGTTTGAAGACTTGCATGCATCTATCATATGCATACATCACATCTCATCATTTTTAATGTCATCACATTTATATACGATGTGAGGTTTGAAAGCATGCATAATATCGTATGCATATATTACTTTTGGAAAGCATGCATCTATCATATGCATATTATCATAATATTTTATTTTAAAATACAGCATGGGATGAGAAAACTTGCCTTGGGTCCTTGGTTGTTATGGGTTCGAGGACTTGCCGGGAAATCTATAAACAAAGAAATACCAGATCAGTCCCCTGGCTTAATCATTTAAAGTGCATTTAACTTAAGCACTAACGTTCTATTAACGAACATCAATTGTCTCGCTCTTGGTCATCTATAACCTCATAACATTCCGTAAACTTCTAAGTCAAAAGTTTGGGTGAAAACCTATTCACAAATCCCAAATATTTATCCTTTACCATTTCCTTGTTTTAAACCATCCCCTTAAGGGTATTTCACTCGCGCAACCTTCGTTCGCGTATTTTTATAAAATCACCAACTTATCTTTTTAACTCGACCTCTTCTAGGATTCTTTTCCTTATTATACATACTAGTATCCATTTTAATATCTCAATCCAATTCCAATTTTAAAGGGCTTGATCCCTATCTCAAAGTTCATACAATGAACTATCTCGTTACGCGAAACCGCTTTTACTAAAACGGACGCTATTCCTAAACCGTAAACCAAAACGATACGATTCTTTCGCCAAAGTAATCTAGGAAACAGAGCCTACATGCTCATGGTCAGAAACCTCAAGTTTATGCCCTGTTTTGCAGTCATGGTTTCTGTCTAAACTACCTAAGTAAAATCCGACATGGTAACGGCGCTTATGCGTACTTCCCGTGTTTTTCAAACACTCATCCACACTACAATCAACCATCAACCAACCACCAATCAAACTCAAGTCTATAATATCATTTAACTGTCCAAATAAGGTCACCCTCTATTTCACAAGTTCATCCACAAATCATCCATCAAACATGCTTAAAATCATGCATACATGCTTTATTCTAACATAGTTTCAATCTAACACTTCTAACTTACTAGATCAAGCAAAAATCATAAAAAGAATGAAGTTTATACCTTCCTTGGATCTTAACAAAGGCTATATATGGATGATATACCCTTCCTTGCTCCTTAACTAAGCTAATCAAACCTAAAAACATCAAAACAAATCAAGATTCTATGAGGTTACTATTCATATCACTATTCATCATCAACTTTGCATTCAATTTTGACCAAGCTATCATACATGGATGAAGCTAAGATTAGAGATCTACCTTGGATATTGTAAGGGGGTGATTTAGAGCCCAAGATCATGATTTTTGGTGGAGTGGAAGTTGGAGCAAAATGTTTAAGGACTTGAATGAAGAAAAGAGCCAAAAGTTGATGTTCTTCTTGTTCATCTTCTTTTGTTTTGTTTTCTTTTGTTTTTCTTTTCCTTTTGTTTGTCTAATAAACCTTTAACACTTTGTCATCTGATTTGTGTGGCTAAGACAAGGTTTTGTCATCAATGACAAGGCCAAAATGAACTTGTGGTGGTGGTGAAAGTGGTGACAAGGTGGTGATTCATCACCTTGTCATCACTTTGTCATGCTTATGTCATCCCCTTGCATCATGCTTATGTCATCCTTTGCATCCTCAATTCTTTTATATATTGCACTTGATGATCTCATATAATACTCCTCCTTTGGTTAGGGTTTAATTCATAATTTGTTACGCTTTTTTTTCGCGATAGTTTCTTGTGGTTTTAAAGACGTTTCCCTATACCAAAGCTAGGGTACTTCCTTTATCCTTCCATTACCTTGGTTTAATATATGATCCAAGATTTCTCACCTTGGCTTAAGATATAATCATGTATTTCTCATTCCACATACTTTCTTAAAACGATCAAATCAATACGTTCTTGATTGTCCAGTGAATAGTGACTTAAAACTCGGATGGGAATCTTCTGATTCTGATCGCGTTTACATTCACTTATTTTTCCTATACATCAATAATATAACCTCGAAACATTCATTCCATATCATCCACATAGTGTGGTCTGAAAAATTTTCCATCAGCAAATTTACTATTCATCACATTTACTATTCATCAAAATTTTTTAACTAAGTCCAAAATTTGGGGTTATTACACTCTATCTAAAAATTTCTGTTTTTTTTTATTCTTTTCCAGTAATCAATGGTTGGCACTAGTCACCAAAAATTTCAAATTTTAGCCCTTATTTCATACAATAAGTTCCTGGGTCTTCCTAGGCACAACATGATCTCAAAGGAATTTGTGCATTGTTTATGCATCTTTTGCTTGGGGGTGAAGTAGCAGCAACTATTTATAAGAGTTTAGACTGACATCATTTAACACATATACTTTTTATGAGAGAAAGTGCAAACAGCTAATACAGACTCAGTGTATAGGACCAATAAACTAAGAGATGCTATAAATATAGAGACAGTATCATGCTGTGTAAAGTTTCTGCACACATTTGAGATCAGATCATATATAACTCAGAAGGATTCATGATTACTTACTGAGAATCATGCTTCATACTATTTTCTTCATAGGTGGTTATGTTTCAGACAATACCACAATCAGAGATTAACATTAGAGTTTAACCAACAGAGTATGCTATCAGAGTTTAACAACATGATTTGCATGACAGTTAACATATGCATAGAAACATGAGCAACAAATCACAGAAGAGTTAATTTTGAGTCTAACCAGTATCTCTAGTCGAAACCATAGATCATTCCTAGTTCATTTACCAGTCTTGTAAATGTAGCTTCACTCAATGGCTTGGTGAAGATATCTGCAAGCTGTTGATCTGTAGACACAAAATGAAGCTCAATATTTCCTTCCTCCACATGTTCCCTGATAAAGTGATACCTTATGCAGATGTGCTTGGTCATGGAGTGCTGTACTGGATTTCCTGTCATAGCAATAGCACTTTGATTATCACAGAAAATAGGTATTTTAGAGTACCTTAATCCATAATCCAGCAGTTGATTCTTCATCCATAGAATCTGTGCACAACAGCTACCAGCAACAATATACTCTGCTTCTGCAGTGGATGTGGAAATTGATTTATGTTTCTTGTTGTACCAAGAAACTAGTCTGTCACCTAGAAATTGACAGCTTCCACTGGTGCTTTTTCTGTCAATCTTACAACCTGCAAAGTCTGCATCAGAGTAACCAACAAGCTTAAACTCTGATTCTCTGGGATACCACAAACCCAAGGTTATGGTTCCTTTGAGATATTTGAAAATCCTCTTCATAGCTGTTAGATGAGGCTCTCTGGGATCAGCTTGAAATCTTGCACAAAGACAGGTTGCATACATGATGTCTGGTCTACTTGCAGTTAGATAAAGAAGAGACCCTATCATGCCTCTGTAGTTTGTCATATCTACTGGAGCTCCTGTGTCTTTGTCTAGCTTGGTTGCAGTTGCCATAGGAGTTGTTGCAGATGAACTATCAAGCATACCAAATTTCTTGAGAAGATTTCTGGTATATTTTGCTTGATTGATAAAAATCCCATCATCTGTTTGCTTTACCTGCAAGCCTAGAAAATAACTAAGCTCTCCCATCATGCTCATTTGGTACCTGGACTGCATAAGCTTGGCAAATTTCTTACAGAGTTTATCATTAGTAGACCCAAAAATTATATCATCCACATAGATTTGAACTAAAAGCAAATCATTACCAGAATTGAAATAGAACAAGGTTTTATCAATTGTACCTCTAGTGAACCCACTTTCTAAAAGAAATTGAGCCAGAGTTTCATACCATGCTCTAGGTGCCTGCTTTAGTCCATAAAGTGCTTTGTCAAGCCTTTAGACATAATCTGGATGCTTGGGGTCCACAAACCCTGTTGGTTGTTCAACAAACACTTCTTCTTCAAGTTTCCCATTAAGAAAAGCACTCTTCATATCCATCTGAAAGACTTTAAACGTCTTGTGAGCAGCATATGCTAGAAAAATCCTTATGGCTTCCAACCTTGCAACTGGAGCAAAGGTTTCATCATAGTCAATTCCTTCCTGCTGTGAATATCCTTTTGCCACAAGTATAGCCTTGTTTCTTGTAATTACTCCCTCACTGTCAGTCTTGTTTCTGAAAACCCACTTTGTACCAACAACAGATCTGTTCTTGGGTCTTGGTACAAGTGTCTAGACTTCATTTCTTTCAAACTCATTCAATTCCTCCTGCATTGCTGTTATCCAGTTAGCATCTTGAAGAGCTTCATCCACTTTCTTAGGCTCTGTTTGAGATATGAATGCATGAAACAGACATTCATTTGTTGTAGCACTTCTTGTTCTCACACTTGCATCTGGATCTCCAATAATCAGATCAGGTGTATGAGCCTGTGTCCATTTTCTTGCTGTAGGTAAGTGGCTTCTTTCATCATTATTGGATCCTCCCCCTTGATCCATGCTCTCCTGATTTTCTTGTTGACCATCTGTATTTTCTGAGGCTCCCCCTGAATTGGACTGCTCAGTGTTTGAACTTTCAGAGTTTAACTCAGAGTTTGTGTCAGATTTTCCAACTGACTCACTTTCAGAATGTGAGTCATCATGTTGAGGTGTTCCCGAAGTATCTTCTTGCTCCCCCTCAACTGGTTCCCTATTCTGTTCTGTCAGAGAAACTTCCTCAGTGTTTACCAGTAGAGGTTCAGAGTTTGCTTCAGCAGAGTTTGTTGGATAGGCTTCATCAGAGTTTACGTCATCAGAGTTTAGATCTTCATTTTCAAAGCGTAGTTGATCTTGATTTTCTTCATCTTCAAGTCCAGTTATTTTCTTGTCATCAAGTGACACATGTATAGATTCCATGATCACTTTAGTTCTCAGATTATAGACTCTGAATGCTTTAGTCGACAGTGGATATCCAACAAAAATTCCTTCATCAGCTTTTAATTCAAACTTGGTCAACTGTTCAGGATGAGTTTTCAACACAAAGCATTTGCACCCGAAAATATGAAAATATTTCAGGTTTGGTTTCTTTTCTTTCACCGTCTCATATGGTGTTTTCACATGCTTGTTGATCAGTGTAGCATTTTGAGTAAAATAAGCAGTTTGAACAACTTCTGCGCAGAAATAAGTTGGTAATTTTGCTTCAACAAGCATTGTTCTGGAAGCTTCGATTAAAGTTCTGTTCTTTCTTTCAACTACACCATTTTTCTGTGGAGTCCCTGGTGCGGAAAATTCTTGCTTAACTCCTCTTTCCTTGCAAAATTTTTCCATTGTTGCATTTCTTAATTCAGTACCATTATCACTCCTGATAATTTTCACTTTATACTGTGATCCTTTGTCCAGTATCTTTACATGTTCCATCAGAGTTAAGGTAGTTTCATCCTTCTTTGCTAGAAAGTACACCCAGGTGTATCTAGTGTACTCATCAACAATGACTAAAGCATATTTCTTTCTGCCAAGAGACATTACATTCACTGGACCAAATAGATCAACATGAAGAAGATGATAAGGATCCACAACTGAAGATTCAGACTTACTCTTGAAAGACGACTTCCTTTGCTTGGCCTTTTGACAAGAATCACACAGACCATCTAAGCTGAGTATAGATTTTGGAAGTCCCCTTACAAGATCTTTTCGAATCAACTCATTGATGTTGTTCAGATTTAGATGAGAGAGCTTCTTATGCCATTTCCAGCTCTCTTCACTAGACATCTTTGCAGACAGGCACACAGCTTTTCCTTCAGAGTTTGTTACCAAACTTGCTTCATAGATATTATTGCATCTGTGTCCAACTAAAACAACTTTCCCTGTAGATTTGAAAACAACCTCACAGTATTCAGGTTGAAAATCTACATGATAACCTCTGTCACAGATTTGACTCACAGATAGCAGATCATGCTTGAGTCCTGGGACAAGAGCTACATTTGTGATGATGACACTTCCAAGATTGATATTGCCATATCCCAGAGTACGTCCTATGTTGCCATCTCTATAGGAAACTTTTGGGCCAGCCTTCTCCTCATAATCTGATAGCAAGGCTTTATTTCCAGTCATGTGCCCTGAACATCCACTGTCCAAGACTAGGGTGCTCTCCCTTATGCCCTGCAATCATAAACAATTACTGAGAGTTAGTTTTAAGGATCCAGACTTGCTTGGATCCTTTGGCTTTCTTAACATTGTTAACTTTTGCAGCGGAATTCTTATCAACAGAGTTTAAGCTAACAGTATCAGAGTTTACACTTGCAGAATCAACTTTAACCCATTTCAAATTGGGCTTCAACTCATAATAGTTGTGATAAATAGCATGAAAATTCTTGCAAGTATAAATAGAATGTCAAGTACTCCCACAGTGAGTTCATAAAGTCTGTGGTCTAACCCTAACATAATCATTCTTTACTCCAGACTTGGAGGGTAAAGAATTAATGTCTTTGTTCTTCCTGCAGAAACTTGCAAGATGGTTAGTACTACCACAATTATGACATGTTTTTCTAGGAGCATCAGTAATAGGCAAATGATTATTACTTTTATTAATGCCTACTTTTCCATTTCTGTTCTTCCTAGACACTTTCTGCTTCTCGACAGACTTTACCTCTTTGAGCTTATACTTGAATTGTTTCTTTGTCATTAAGCCAACATTAACCTGTTTAACGCAAGTTTTTACTGGTTTTTCATTAACAGTTTCTGTCTCAACTACAGAGTTTAGCTTACTGGACTCATGAACAAATTTCATAGGTGGAAGATGTGTTCTAACTTTAACTCTATCTTTAAACCTAAGCTCATCTTTCTCACAGTAACCTAACCCAACTGCATCTGTTTGAAACACTTCATGTGTGTCTTTTCCAGAGTTTGTCCAGGTTTTAATTATCTTCCTCTCTTTTTCCAGTTCAGATTCTAGTTGCCTAAATCTCTTAAGCAACTCCTGTTCAACATAAACAGCATCATCTCTTTCCTTTTGAACTTGTTGCATGTTAACAAGTTCTTCTTCAAGAAATTTATTTCTCTCTTTAAGCTTTAGATTCTCAGATTTAATTCTTTCATTTTCTAAAGTCTGATCTCTATAACTAACATGTATGCTTTTAAGATAAATTCTCAATTCAGATATATTATCAATATCATAAGCATAAGTTGTTAGGGGTACCTTGTTTTCAGATTCATCTTCAACAGTTGCCATGAGAGCATAGTTGACTCCTTCATCTGAGTCTGAAGTGTCTGCCCAGTCTCTCCCTTTAGTGATGAGTGCTTTTTCAGATTTTCCTTTCTTGCACTCTGGAGCATAGTGACCCATCTCTTTACACTTGTAGCACTGGATCTCAGACTTGTCTTTCTTCCCAGATTTGGTATCCCTTCCTTCAGACTTTCTGAAACTCTTCCTTTCAGAGTTTGAATCTCTCCTAGAGAATCTCTTTCCTTTCTTGAAGTTCTTGAAACCCATCTTCTTGAAAGTCTTCACCATCAAAGCACCCATTTGCATCATTTGTTCTTCATCATCCTCAGATTCAGATGATTCAACAGTATTTGAGTCATCATCAGTATAATAACCCGAATTTTTGAAAAAATTTAAAACTTTTCTTATTATGATTAAGTGCATCAGTGAATAGTGAATTTGGTGAATGAATAGTGATTTTGAGGGTTAAGAAAATTTTTCATGCCACCTATGTACGAGACGTAGTGTGGATATTTCGAAGTCACATTAGTGATCTACGGAGTAAATAAGTGAATGCAAAGACGATCGGAATTCAGAAATTCCAAATTTTATTTTGGTATAGTATTTGACCGGACAACGAATTATATATTATTATATTCAAGAAATGAGATATTAAAATTGAGGATTTGAGGATTTAATATTTTGGAATTTTATTATTTTATTAAAGTCGATTTAAGGATTCGATTGTTGAAGTAAATAGTGAATAGTTACTATTCACTGCGAGAATCGCGTAAAGTTTTATTCGCTCTCTTTAGGAAATATTTCGAATCGTTTCAAGAGGAACAAGGCAACATTTACAGGATTAAATATAGACATGGAAGTAACATGTAACAAGATTAATTCGAGGGATGCAACATTTGGATCATCCATGTGAAAGGAAACGAACCAGTAAAGCTACTTTAGTTAAGCTCTTGCATGTGCGACACGTGTCCAATGACTAAGCCATAAAGGTGATGACTCACCCCCTTTTTAACCACAAATATCAGCATTCTTATCATTATTAACCAAGAGAAAAGAAAAGAAAAAGGGAGAAGAACTCTCCCCAGATTTTCTGCTCAGCAGAAACAGAGTCCAAAGACAAATCCATAACTCCATTTCTATCCATCCTTAAATCACCACATTTTAACCATATCTTCTCCACTCCATGGGTAACATTCGTCCAAAATTTCATGGCCAACAAAGTAGTTTAACCTAGCCAAATCGCTTCCCCAAGTTGGAGAATCCAAACTGTCCAGTTTCTGTCCAGCGGGAAGATGGGACTCAAAACCCTAGCTAGGAAGCTTTAAATTTGGAGATCTATAGCTCAAAAGAAAGCTTATGAAGATTAAAAGGACTGGTAAAAATCTTAGCACCAAACTCTTGTTTTTCGATTTTATATGGATTTTACAAAGTGATGATGAATAGTAACTCCGAAATTTGTTAACTTGTTTTCTTGATTGGATCTTAAGGTTTAAGTTTTGTAAGGAGTATCTAAGGCTTGTTGAGTGATTGTGACCACTGGTTAGTGTTGGTAGAGCATCAAGGAAGGTATACCACTCATCCACCCTTTGGTTTATGTTGGATTTTAAGTGAAGTTTTTAGTAATGTTCAAGAATGAGCATGTTTATGGAGTTTGGAGTATGTATGGTTAATTCATGATGGATACTTGTTGTTGGTTGATGTTGGTGATATGTTCTTGAAGTATATAAACTGAATATGTTGTAAAAATTGTTGGGTTGTTGAATTTATTTGGTTTTAAGAGGTTTTGACATAACAAAAACCGGGAAACGTTACGATTATAGCCGTCGTAATGCCCATTTGATTTAAGGCTGTTTGGAGCAAGAATTACGAACTGGTCTTGGAATATTTTTGATCAACACTGAACATGAACATGTAGGTCTTGTTTTAAGTTTTGTTTTGGTATAAAGATCATGTCTATACGAATTACGGTTTAAGAGAAAAGTGAGTTTTAGTAAACGCCGTTCGGAGGAACAACCCATCTCTGGTCAGTCACTTTGAGGCTATATTTGGACAACTTAGAAGCCATATTAAGATGTGAAACCTTGAGGAATAATGCTAGAGACAGTTAGGAAGGCTCACGAAAATATTCGGATTAAAAAGATTATTTTTCGATTTTATAAAAATGTTGTAGCCGAGGTCGCGCAAGTAAAAACCACTAAGAACATGACTTAGAAACCAATGTTGTAAATGGTTAAGTATAACTTGTATTCGAGGATCGATTTCGGACTAAACCTACGACTTAAGTAATTATCGACTAAACGTGGACTTAGTATGAGCCTATAACGAGCTAGTAATTCCTTGGTTGTGTTTCGCTTACGTGTTTAAGCATTGAGTACAAGTGGATTATCCAGGGGATTAATCGTGCGTTTGCTTTGACTTTGTCTAGATTGTCCGGCATCGTCGCGAACCCCTATCACTTCTCGAGCATCAGGCAAGTTTACTAACCCTTACTCTATTGTTAGAGTGGGCATATTTTCGAATGTTAATACTTGTTGATTCAGAAATATATCTATATATATATATTCTTTGTTCCAAGTATCGTGCAAGTTTTCTCATTACATGCTGTATTTTAAAGTGCCATATTCTGATATATGCATATACTAGATGCAAGTTTTCAAACCTATACCTCTACAAACTGTTGTTGTGATAAATAAAAGATATTGAGATATATGCTATGTGTTCATGATTTCGAAACGATACTTATGATGCTAAGTACAAGTTGGATTTACAAGCTATGGTTATGGCAATATTCATAAGCCAATATGTTAAGAAAAATCCCTCAGTAGGGGGTATATACTTTGTATTTATTCTACGGACCGGGAATGGTATCAGTTGTTATCTAGGGTTATACTATTATTATTATTTATTATCCCTTCTTTTGTTAAGAAAGTAATTGAGGATTACTTATAAATAAATATTCTTTATTAAATATAGTTTTCATTAAGTATTTAAAGCCCTACTTCTTAAGGAAGTATTTTGTGAAAATTATTCTTTAACCCTAGATAACCAATAAAGTTTTATTCAGACAATTATAAATATAATTAGGGAAGGTTCCCACATCTATTTCCCTTTTAAGTCTATATTCGGAAAGACTTAAATGTTCGCTCAAACTACAAGACTCATGGGACCTTTCTCAAGATTTTATGTTTGTTCCAAGTGGACTGCCCGGTCCTAAATCTTTTTGAAACTAATAATTCAACAGCTTTGTATGCTACCATCAAAATGATTTTGATTACTTCCTCAAGACTCGAGGAGTAAGATCAGTGGTATAAGTTGTATCCATGAACGAGCATCAGCTTGGGAAATATGGGTGAATTTTCCTTTCCAACCAAATATGACTACTTTGTGGAGTCGTATACTAGGGGAAAAAGGGAAAGGAACTTTATGTTTCAGAATTATGGAGTTTCTTGAACTCGGAGAATATGTAAGGGACTGAGTGGCGCCTGTCCCCTAAGGGAACTACAATAAGACCGACGGACTATGAACGGGTCTGTTCTTCCCCTAGATTATCAGTAAGTGCCCGACCGTAGGGTAAGAGGAGAGTAACAGGCCGACGGACTATGAACGGGTCTGTTCTTCCCACCTACAACCGAAGGCGGGGAGGTAGGTCGGTGTGAGACTAAATACCTTCCCTTCTACGTAGAAAAAGATCAGGGGGATACATCTTACGACTGATCATCGTAGGGGTATCCTCGGCGCCTAGCATCTCCATCTATAGTTCATCATCCATGAAAGAACATGTTTTAAGCAAGATTCCAGAAAAGAAAAGTTTATTCAAATTATTCAGGTTCATGCAAGTTTATTCAAGTTTAGAAAATGGATTGGAAATATTTTACACTGTCTATATTTCCAGAATATGATATGAGATAAATGTTTGATATGAAAGATGATACTTGGAAATTCCTACAACTTCATCTTTTATTTTATGAGTTATGACTCTGATAAAACTTGATTAAGGATATATATATGGATAAGTGGATTTTGGGTTACGGAAACCTTATATTGGATTTTCCTTATAACTTCATCTTTCAAGTTATATGTTGATAGTCTGCTTATATTTATATAGTAGATATTTTACGGAAAGGATATACTGAGTTATCTTGCTACTTCTTCGTTTATAATATACTAGAACTTTGTTCATAGTATGAATATCGAAAGTTTGCAGAATATTATGGAGATGATATTTGAAATACAACAATGGTATTTTTGGAATACATTCCGATAAGGAAATGATTTCAGTATCAAGATATTTTGACAAATTATTTCCTTATACCCGCTTTATTTCTGGGTTGAATTAAATGCAGAATTATGCCATACTTTCATTACCTTGCTGAGCTATCGCTCACTCTTGCTATTATTTTATATATATTATATAGCAGCGAAGCAGGATGCCAATGGGACGGCACATACCTCGCAAGACGTTTCCATAACCAGTTTCTAGCAGTGATCCCGGGAGTAGTACGAACCAATCGAATCAGGCTTCGGCTTGTGGTATTCAACTTATGTATAGACCTGAATGGTATTAGAGGATTGTGAGCATCAGAAGGCTAAGTTGGTAATGTAACAATACTGAGAAATTGTATTAGTAACAGATTTAAATGACATTTGGGTATTGTAATAAAAATTATTTATTCCGCAATTGTTGTAGTGTGTCGTTTCTGAGACTCTAACCTGTGTGTGTGGGTGTGAGACATATAATGTGGGGTCATGAGCAGGTGAAATATGAATGGTGTGAGTAATACAGGTAAGGCAAGGAGTACATGGATCGTGACGACCCTAAATCCCCGACCCCGGATTTGGGGATGTTACAGAGATGGTATCAGAGCATTAGGTTACAGTCCTCAGAAATGATAGGAGATCGAGTCTTACAATACCCTTAATAATGATAAGAACATTTAGAGCTCAAATTGAGTTCGTAGTCGGGTTAGAGGACATGACCCTGACTGTTTAAGATGAAGCCCGAGAGGGGACTTCTTTTGGGAAACCGTACTTAGGACTTCATGGTTAGTCACCTCGATTCGTATGAGTTATAGGTGGATGGGATTCTGAGATACCAGATCCCGAGGCCTTCGAGTAGGCATTTGATGATGCGCTCCTTGAAATGGACGGAGACCCGATAAAGGAAGATCCATAGGAGGATCTAGAGGATGACCCCATGGCGGGTCAAGGGAAGAATCTTGTAGAAAATGTGTCAATTGATAAAGATGTAGTATGTTACTTGAGGTCGTACGATAGGACCGGACGAACCTTCGGAGGTCAAATAAGTGCCGATACGAGAGTTTAGGATCGTTCATGATTCATCAAGAGGTATGACAAAGAAAATGGAGTAGAGTCTCCAAAGCAGAAGAGGTAGAGGCAGTATAGCCAGTATCAGTGGATTGATTTGACTTGAACGAAACCTGTTACTCGTAGTCGGTTATAGTTGCCCATAAGGAGGCGGCATACGTAAGAACCAAGATGTTCAGATTTTCACGAAAGATCAAGGGTACTTAGTTGCCTAGACTAGTGTAAGGAATTTCTTTGGCTATGAGGTTTCAATCCCCCACGACCAGCGATTCCACTGGAAAGAGTGTCTATTACATCGATGAGGGATTTTATTATCTCAAGGAAAATTTTGGGTATATGTACCATGCAAATGTTATTATAAGACAAGCACGCTAAGACGGAATCGAGAACGAGATTTACCACCCTCAGGAAACCAGGAAGGAATTATGAGGATAGAACAGAAAGGTCGGAAATCAGATCCGAGCATTACTAGTAGGTAAATAGATTAATCAAGTTTCCCTGATTTTGGAAAGAAATTCAGCAAATTTTGGCAAACCTTGTCTTTCTGATTACCAGAGGATGTCACCAAAGAGAGTGGAAATTAGAGCGAACCTTGTGGATTGGGTAAGATAGCCGTTATATGGGTTGGTGGACAGACCCTGATTGCTATAATTGATTGTAGAGATAAAATGATGAAGTTGAGATTGGACGGTAAAGGCGAAATATATTTAAGGACCAAGACGGACTGAGAAATTCCGGGATTGACTTAAATGAAAAGGCTGTTGTGCCAAAAGTGTTAAGCTTATGTAGCGCACGGGATTGATATGGGAGAAGGAATATTGGGTATAAGGATGATTGAAATAGAGACCGGATTTAAGCCTGTAGATTCTAACGATCTTCCGGAGTACCGCCCAGTCGACATGTGGAATTACCATTGCTATGGGCGACAACGGAATCGAAGTCTTCTTATAGAACAGAACGCTTACTTGAGATGTTTGCGCCTAGTCGAATAGAATTCCCTGCGATTGCAAATGTTGATGGTTGAATTCTTAGCGACTATTATAAGTCGGCAATGACGTAAGTATCGAGCACCTTAGGGTGTGCCTGGAGAAGAAAAGCTTTAGAATCGAACGATTATCCGTTAGAGGAGCCGACATAAAAGGCATCCGTAGAGACCTTGGTAGTACCCTCCCCATTTGCAAATTATGTGGGGTACCTCCCCAATCTATGATCTATCTTGATCTCTCTCCAGGAAAGAATTCTGATAAAGGGTATATTCCCTCTTCGAAGTTGTTTTATAACACTTGTGCTAAACCATATTCAGTTTCACTTGTGCCAGAGGCTGTCACAATGCCTACTTTTAGGCTTTCGAAGCCCTGTCAAATGATGTTATTTAAGCTTTCACTTTTCTTCAAATAATGAATGACCCTATGGTGATACCTCACCACTTGTTTGTTGAATACCAGTATCTTTATGGCTATCCTTTTCTTGTAAATCGCACCTTTGGAATATGTTCAATTTTAATCCAAGGTATTCCTTTGAGAAATATTGTCGAAAGGCGATAATCATTAAATTGATCTCGAATTGCTTTCATACTTTTCAACTTCCACTGAGACGAACAACCCTATATTTATAGGGGGCTACAAGGACTATCTGTCTGTGTGATAGAAGTCTGATGGAACGCCATCACTTGTAAGTTGTGAAATACAAGAAGGCTAATTACCTTTAGTAATGTCTCAATTGAGGCACACAACGTTGAGTTCTTATGATCATGTGATCTCTCGGTAAATTCTTTTACCTCCAATAAGGCTACCTTAAAACTCATAACCTTATGATCTGTAAGACCCCAGATTTTGGGCAGAATTAAAACTTTTGTTATATGTTGATGTAAATATGGATGGTGGCAATGACTTTGAGAATTAAGTTATGAAATGAATATGAATTTCGGTTTTCAAACATTTTTGAGAATAGTAAGAATGGACTGAACATATAGATAAGAATAATCTCTCTGGAGAATAAGAATACAATATTCCAAGGAAGAAAAGTATTTTTATGTCATCCAAATCGATATCTGGTATGCATCCGACAACTCCGTAAACAAGATAGTGTATGCCCGAGAAAGCTATAGAACATTGTCTAAGTACAAGAAATAAAGAGGAAATAAAACAGGAATGTTGGAACGGATAATGATCCAAATGATTATGGATGAATAGTGACTTTTGTTAAAAACCACTGATGAATAGTAACTTTTGATGAATAGTAAATTTTTGTCGTTTAAAAAGTTTTCAGACCACACCATATGCGGAACGATATAATGAAATTTCAGAGCTGTATTAGTGATCTACGATGAAAATAAAGGAATGCAAAAGCTGTCAGAATCGGAAAAATAGCATTTCCGTTTTCTCCAAAATTTCACCAATAACGGACGGATTAATTATTATTCGAGAATATTTGAAGGATTTAGATTATCAATTTTACGGATATGGATTAATAAAAGAATTAGAGATATCAAGGACGTACAGGATTAAATATAGACATGGAAGTAACATGTAACAAGATTAGTTCGAGGAATGCAACATTTGGATCATCCATGTGAAAGGAAACGAACCAGTAAAGTTACTTTAACAAGAGCCGTTGCATGTGCGACAAGTGTCGAAAGGAGAAGATTCCAAGGACCATGACTCACCATTTGACCATTAAAAGATCACAAATATCAAAGTAATTAAACAAAAAGAAAAATCAAGCATCATCACCATTTTTCTTCAAAACTTTCGGCCAAGAAAAGGAGAAGAGAAAAGTAGAGATTTCTTCCACCAACAATTGCAAACAAGAGCTTAAAACAAAGCTAGTGATTAGTACAAGGTGAGCCATGAATCTTATAGCTTTTCGTTAAGTCTTTCATGTTTGAATTTGAGGTCAAAGATGGAGATGAATAGTAATTTTCAAGAACTAACTTTTGATTCTTGGTTTCTTTTGATGATTCAAGCTAGCTTAAGGTTTTATAAGGGCTACACAAGGATTATTAGGCTTATACACACACCAAGGAGGTATGGACCTTGAACCCTTGAAAGTATTAAGTGATTTTTTAGCTTTAATGGTGTAAAAGCATGTTTATGATCTTAGTAGCTATGATTGGGCTTTGTTATGAGTTGTATTGAGTTTTAAGAACGTAAAGGCATTGCTTGGCCTCAGTTCTTGGATATATAAGATGTATATGTTGTGTGGAGAGATTGGTGAGCAAGTTGAATGGGTTGAAATTTTGGGATTATCCGATTCATAGCCGTTATAATGCCCGATTTTCCATAACCATTGTTTTGTCTATGATGTTCGGACATAAGGACTTCTGTCCAGAGTCACCACTGCCTAGTATTGTGTAGGTCTTGTTTCAAGGTTCGTTTTGATATAAAGATCATATGATTCCGAATTACGGTTTAGGAGAAACGAGTGTTTTAATTAAGGACGTTTCGAGAAACCGAACTATACCCCTTAGCCAACTTTGAGGCAATGATCACACCCCTTAAGTGACCAATCAGAATGTGAAACTTTGTGTTAACATGCTAGGTATGTTTAGGAGGACCCTCGAAAAGATTTCGTGATAAAAGGATTTAATCTCTATTTTATAAAAATGTTCGAGTCGAGCGTGCGCAAGAGGATTCTTAAGGAGTTAACTAGAAATCATGTCTTGGTTTAAGTAAAGTACATACTTAGTTTCGTGCAAGTATTCAAGTGATTAACCTTGGATCTTTTGACTATGTATAGATCGCCGGATTGACTCGAGGCACACTACCTGTAATATCCGTGAATTTTATTATTTGATTAAATGATATATTTAATCTAAAATATTTATGTTGGAATATTGGAATATTATTATATGATATTTAGTGTGTGATTATGTGCTAAATGGTGAGTCGGAAGCCCCTTTCAAAAAATTTCGTCATTTGGAATTTTCTTCAAATTTGAGCCGTTTTGATAATTCAAGAGCCCCGTTGAAATTTCGTACATTCATTTTTAATTCTTCGTCTTTCGTATTCGAATCGTTATCGAAAGGGTTATGGGATTCTATTTAACCCTACCTATTTGATTCTGCAAATTAATTTCAATTTTTGATCCGAAAAAGGAAAAATCGTTCCGAACCCTAATTGCTTAAGGGGACGGATTTATCGTTCTATATCAATATTGAAGTTGTTATAGCCCTAGTATTCTTGAGCATTAGTTATATAATGATATATATCAATTTGGATAATCATCAACCTTTTTAACCCCTTATTTTTAGTAAAACGTGTTTTTGACCTAATTAGGGTTTTTAAACGATCTAACGAATCAATATCGATCCAAAAATGTTATTTGGGGTATTATTTTTCCAGAAATATAAAAAGACCAATCAGACTTCATAACCCTAGCAATTCTTCAGAAATTACTCAAAAATATTCGAAATTCCCAAAAATTATTTTGTGTTCTTGATCTTCAATCAATTCGTTCTAAGGGTTATTGAAGTCCAAATTTGAAGTTCTTATACTCAAATCAAAGCCCCAAAAATCTAGTTTCAGAATCTTCCAACCTCATCATCATCTGGTAAGTATTCGATTTTATATTGATTTTACAAGTTTCGAATTAAAATTAGGGTTCTTAATTAATTTGGGGATTTTCATTCTGTTGATTCTCCGTTCAATTGGTTGCTTCTAACATGTTCCTAGGGTTCTAATTAGCAAGAATCCATGCTTTAATTTCATGTTTAAGTTCAATTTAGTCGGGTTTGATTTTCGGGTTTTGACCCGATTTCTTCTTTCGATTCGTACGTTCTTGATATTGATCTGACATTGTTTTTGATAAAGGGCTTTGATTGTATGAGTTATAAGCTTTATTTTGGTATATTAATCTTTGAGTTTCATGTAGGATTTAAGTAGATCGGGTTTCCGGCCGAGGTCGTCGCCGGCGAGTTCTTTGAATGAATTCTGGGCACGATTCCGGCATGGGACAGATGTGTGTGTATGTGGGTTGTGTTTGTCTTGCAAAAGCGAACAAAAGCCCTATGGTTTGGTTTTGTTTTGATCGGAAACGGCGAAGTCCGGCCACCGGACGCCGGCCGGATTCTGGAAAACCCAGATTCCGGCGGGTTGTTCTTGGTGACCCGGATTCGTTCTTCCCGACCCGTTTACCCGATTTTTCGACCCGGTTTCAATCTTCAAAACCCTAATTCATTTTCAGAAAACTGTTTTTGAATTTTATTTTTAAATTTAATTCGAAAATAGTTTAAAAACTTTAAAAATTCATATTTTTATTTTAAAAATATATTTTAATATCAGAAAAATTCTGATAAATTATATTTATTATTTTAAATCCGAAAATTGATTAAACTTAATTATTTTAATTATTTTTAATTAATAATTAATTTATTAATTAATTGGTTAATTCTTTTAATCAATTAATTCTTAAAAATTAATTATTAATTAGATTTAATTAATTAAAAATTCAGTTTAATTATTTTCAAGCCTATTTATTTATTTAAAAATAGTTTGAGCATTTAAAGAGTGTCAATTAATTTTATTAATTGATTTATTTTCATTTAAATGTTTATATTGGATTTAAAAATCCGATTTTTGATTTAAAAATTAGTAATGACTTATTAAAAATTCAAATGAGTTTCAGACGATGTTTTAAAAATATTTATAAGTGCAATATGGTTCATATTAATTGTGTGTTGTGTTTTATAGTCTGTATATGCCCGTGCTAGGGCAAATATCTGAGTTTTAAATATCGTAAATTATACCGGACGTCCGATACGTACCCGGTTACTTGTTTAAATGTGATTATTGATTGAATAAGTGTCGAGAGTAGAACGAGAATAGTTAGACTTATTGTAATGAGTTGTTTAATTATAGAATCGAGTTCCCGGAGCAAGGGAAAGGGGAAAGTAGAGTGAGCAGAGTCGATCCGACAGCAGCTTAGACCAGGCAAGTATCTGTGCCTTTACTTGTGATAAAAATTATTATTGTCTTGATTACTTGAATACCGTTATCCCCAGAACAATTCAAATTATCCATCTTTTAACCGCATTTGGACAACTGATTCCATTTCCTTAGAAATTCTTGATTCTTTGATTTGATCTGCATCGGAAACCCTTATTTCCAATTTACTTGATTATTGTTTACCACCTATTGTTGCTATTTATCATCCTTTGATTATCATTGACAACCTTTGATTATTTGACTTCCATCTTGACTACCAATTACGGTTATTGATTAACGATTACCAATATTGATTACCTTATTGAATGAGTACACTGTACCATTGAAACTACTCCATGATCCTTTCTCGATCTTCGTTGATACTGAACAGTTGAAGCTCTTTTGCAATTACTATACATTCAGTTTATCTTATTGAGCATGTTATTGTTTATACCCTATTATAGAATTGGCATGTGTTTTTAAAAAAATGGACCAGTAATTGGTCGGAATAACTTAAGGCCCAGATTGGCCTGGGATCCAGTAGAGGACTATGACATGAGCTAGTCCGGGGTTGATGCGTGGCTGGCCAGCAGCACAACCTTTGATTTGAATAAAATGTATAAGCCAAATTCTAATTCTTTACTTCAATCATTATTGATACAAAGCATGTGTTAGCTAAATATTGTTGATTCTGATATCTTAAATTCATATCCTTACAACTGTGATAGAAATGATTCGTTGATGTTTGCTGAGCAATTTTGGCTCACTCTTGCTTGTTGTTTTCTAACCCTATTCCAGTGAAGCGAGAGTATGAGTTGGCATAGCGTGACCGATAGTTCACCAGCAGTCAGGAGAGCCCCTCGAGACACTGTTATTGGCAGGGTAGTTGTTGTTTTGCTTTTCTAGATTTAATGTCTAGATTTGAACTTTAGTTGTGATGTAATAACTCTGATAAAACTGGTTTGTAATAATAAAAGATTGTAGTAGCTTGTGTTCATTGCCATAATCTGGATGCGGTCTTGGTCAAGGGGTAATTGTGTCTTTATATATATTATGCATGTGTTAAATAGTATTCCGTTGGTCGGATGACTCCTCAAATCTGTACCCCGGGTTTGGAGGGCGTCACAGTTGGTATCAGAGCAACAGGTTATGGCATTTGAAACAAGTTAGGACTTAGGGTCTAGGATAACATAGAGAGTTAGGAATTCACGTAAGGATATTAGGAGGTCAACTAGGGATATTACGTGTAGTAATTAAATGTGGTTATAATTGCAGCCCCCTAGTTCTAGTTCAGACTCAGACCCTTCCGAGGATACGATAGCAGAGATACCTACACCCGTTGAGAGAGCAGGACCGTCTCGGCCAGTGCGATATCAGCCTAGGCATCAGGACCCAGTAGTCAGGAGAGATCAGATACCTTGTCCTATTCCACTCCGACAAGTAGCCCCAGCACCAGCATCTCAGGCATCAGTTTGTGGGCCTTTGTATCAGTTATGTGAGCCACCAGTTCCACACCATGTGTATCAGAGGGTGAGAAGAGAAAAGGATTTCCTTTATGGACAGGTTATGGAGATGGGTAGGATTCGTTCGATCGAGGCAGCCGCTGTCAGAGAGAGAGACAGACTTAGAGATCAGATGAGAGACATTCAGATGAGGTTTAGGGTTACGAGGACTTTGGTTGAGACTCGATTGCATGGATTAGCTTCTAGTCGAGAGGGAGAGACAGTAGCAGGGATGAGACAGATTTTGGATTATGCGATGAGTGAGATTGCAGAGGTTTCAGGACCCCCGTTATGGCCGGCAGGAGCAGGTGATCTGTGAGCAGGTATCGGTAGCAGACAGATGTGACATGGATGTATGGTTCTAGATAGTTAGTATATAGATGCATATTGTAGAATCAGCAGTGCACCGGGCTTATAGGAACGCCTCGGGTTGTTGTTGCATTTTTGTTGTTGTATTGCTGGTCGGCAGTTATGGTTCAGCCATGATATATTTTCTTTTGAAGCGTTCTACGCTTGTACTGACTCTATCTATATATATATGATAAACCTCTTTTATAGAACTGTATTTATTCCCCTGTCATTCATTTCCAGCATCATAACTGTTATTCTACTTATTGCAACGAGTGTATCCATACACCGTTGAGAAGATCTGTAAACCTTCGAGATATCAATTGTGATCCTTCCTTCTCTTATATGAACTGTTTGATTAAGCCAATTATTGTTTATTCATCAGCGATATGGCTCCTAGACGACAAACCCGTTCAACTGATACTTCTGACCAAGAAGGTCAACAAAATACACCTCCCACGGGCCGTGTGGACCCGATGGTAATCCAGTTGTTAAATACCCTTACTCAACAGACTGCCGCATTAGCACAGCAGCAACGTGCATTTCAGCAACAGCTCTTAGAACAGCAGCAACAGCATCAGCAACATTAGCATCAGCAGCATCAACAACAGCACCAGCAAGCAGCACCGGCAGTTACGTTCAAATCTTTCCAGGCAGCAAAACCTCCAGAATTTAAAGGATCAGCAGACCCTGTAGAGGCTAAGGCATGGTTGAAAGAGATGGAAAAGGCTTTTGCCTTGATAGAGGTGACAGAGGACAAGAAGACAGAGTATGCAAGCTATTTTCTGAAGAATGAGGCTAGTTATTGGTGGGAAACGAGTAGGGCTATGGAGCCCGAGGGATTGATTACGTGGGCAAGATTCACAGAGTTGTTTTTGGAAAGGTATTTTCCGGACTATATGAGAGATCAGATGGAATTGAAGTTTTTGGAATTAAAGCAGGGAAGCATGACAGTGCCCCAATATGAAACAAGGTTTACGGAGTTGTCAAGGTTTGTTCCAACCTATGTGGATACGGAAAAGAAGAAGGCCAAGAGGTTCCAGCAGGGACTGAGGTCTTGGATTCGTAGTAAGTTAGCTGTATTGGAGTTGGACACCTATGCAGCGGTGGTCCAAAAGGCAATGATTGCAGAGGCAGAGAGTGATTCTTACATGAAAGAGAGGGAGAACAAGAAAAGGAAAGCAGGGATACCCGATAAGGGACAGCAGCAGGGAAGTTTTCAAGGGCAAGCAAATAAGAAGCTGGGATTTTAGCACGGAAGGAATACAAGTTTTAGGAAACCAGACACCGGAAGCGTAGGACAAGATAACCGTCTACTAACCGGCAGTCAGCAGGGACTTTCTAGACCCCCACTACCAGAATGCAAGACATGCGGGAAGCGACATCTAGGGATATGCCATCGATTGAATGTCACATGCTTTAAATGCAATCAGAAGGGACATTATTCCCGGGATTGCAAGATAGGCATCGTGTGTCATCGGTGTAAGAAACCAGGTCACGTGATTAAGGACTGCAGAGCACCAGCAACCGTGAACAATATGATTCGGGCAATTGAAGCACCCCCAGTTGTTAACGTCCAGCCGTTAGCCAGGACCTACAATATGTCAATGGGAGAAGCAGTGAGAGATTCCGACGTGGTGGCAGGTACACTTCTAGTAAATTCTATTCCTGCACAAGTGTTAATAGATTCGGGAGCGACGAAGTCTTTTATTTCTGAGACGTTTGCTCGTAGATTGAATTGCGTAACGAAACCTTTAAGTGGAGTGTTGACTATAGAGATAGCTAATCAGGATCGTATCGCGGTCAGTTCATATTATCCCCATTGCGAGATAGAGATTTTGGGAAATCGTTTTTATGTTGACTTGTTACCTTTTAAGTTAGGTGAATTTGATGTGATATTAGGGATGGATTGGTTGACTGAGCATGATGCAAGTATTGATTGTAAGAATAAGAGGGTTACTTTGATTACCCTAGAAAAGAAAGAGATAATATTTAGAGGAGAGAAACAAAGAAAGAGGTTCCTGACAATGATTCAGGCTAAGAGGTTATTAAGGCAAGGTTGTGAGGCGTATCTAGCTTATCTGATAGATATAGATAAGGAAGTTTCTAAGTTAGAAGATATTCCAGTCGTAAATGAGTTTCCAGATGTTTTTCCAGAAGAATTACCAGGTTTACCTCCAGATAGAGAGATTGAATTTGCGATAGACTTAGTACCAGGCGCGGAGCCAGTATCGAAGGCCCCTTACAGAATGGCACCAGTGGAGATGAAGGAATTGGCTGATCAACTGCAAGATTTGCTAGAAAAAGGAATTATTAGACCCAGCGTTTCACCGTGGGGAGCACCAGTACTGTTTGTCAAGAAAAAGGATGGAAGCATGAGATTGTGTATAGACTATCGGGAGTTGAACAAGCTGACCATTAAGAACAAGTATCCGTTACCTCGAATAGATGATCTGTTTGACCAGCTGAAGGGAGCGGTACATTTTTCAAAGATCGACCTACGGTCAGGATATCACCAATTGAAGATTAGACCAGACGACATACCGAAGACAGTCTTTCGAATAAGGTATGGGCACTATGAATTTTTAGTAATGGCGTTTGGACTAACGAATGCACCCGCAGCTTTTATGGATCTAATGAACAGGATTTTCAAGAGATATTTGGACAAGTTTGTAGTGGTATTCATCGACGACATCTTGATATACTCGAGGACAGAAGAAGAGCATGCAGACCAGTTGCAAATTGTGTTAGAAACGTTGAGACAAGAAGGACTATACGCGAAGTTTTCCAAGTGTGAATTCTGGTTGAAAGAAGTTCATTTCTTAGGACACGTGGTGAGCAGCGAAGGCATCAAAGTGGACCCAGCAAAGATAGAGGCAGTGAAAGATTGGGAGAGACCAAGGACACCGACTGAAGTCAGAAGTTTCTTGGGATTAGCCGGATACTACCAGAGATTTGTGCAAGATTTTGCGAAGATAGCTACTCCAATGACCAAGCTGACAAGGAAAAGCGAGCGATTCATATGGAACGAAAAGTGCGAGGAAGGCTTCCAAGAGTTAAAGAAAGGACTAACTACGGCACCGGTATTGATGTTACCAGACGATCAAGGTCATTTCGTAATCTATAGTGATGCGTCGTATAAAGGATTAGGATGCGTACTTATGCAACATGACAAGGTGATTGCTTATGCGTCAAGACAGTTGAGACCCCACGAACAGAAGTACCCTACACACGATTTGGAGTTAGCAGCTATTGTGTTTGCTTTGAAGATATGGAGACACTACTTGTATGGAGAAAGATGTGAAATTTACACCGATCACAAAAGTTTGAAGTATATATTTACTCAGAAAGAGCTGAACATGAGGCAACGAAGATGGTTAGAACTAATCAAGGACTACGACGTTTCTATTAACTATCATCCCGGCAAGGCAAATGTGGTAGCAGATGCATTGAGCAGAAAAGAGAGATTAAACACACTAATGATGACCAAAGAGTTATACAAGGAATTTGAGAAGTTAGAAATCGAAGTAATTAATCCGAAGAACGCGACGGAAATGATTTATACCATAACGTTTCAACCTGAATTGTTGGAGAAGATACGAAAATGCCAAGAGCAAGTTATGAACGACGATGTGAGTAAAATGACAGGTGAGGAAATATGTAGCCAACCGGACGCCAAAGGGATCTTGAGATTTGCTTCTCGGATATGGATACCTAACGTAACGGAACTGAAAAGTGAGATTCTGCACGAAGCACATAACTCGAAGTATTCAATTCATCCAGGGAGTACGAAGATGTATCGAGATCTTAAGACGAACTTTTGGTGGCCAGATATGAAGAGAGAGATTGCGGAATGGGTAAGTAAATGCTTTACGTGTCAAAGAGTTAAGGCGGAACATCAGAGACCAAGTGGATTACTTCAACCATTGGAGATTCCCGAATGGAAGTGGGAACACATTGCGATGGACTTTGTAGTAGGATTGCCTAGAACAAAAGCTAACCATGATGCCATCTGGGTTGTCGTGGATCGATTGACGAAATCTGCGCATTTTCTTCCGATTAACGAGAGATTCTCGCTGGATAAGTTAGTTCATATTTACATAAAAGAAATCGTAGTACGACATGGAGTTCCAGTATCGATAGTGTCTGATAGAGACCCTCGATTCAATTCAAGATTTTGGAGGAGTTTTCAAGAGTGTTTGGGCACCGAGTTGAGAATGAGTACGGCTTATCATCCGCAGACGGACGGTCAAAGCGAAAGGACAATTCAGACTATTGAAGATATGCTTAGGACATGTGCACTTGATTTTGAAGGCAGTTGGGACGATCATCTACCCTTGGTGGAATTTTCATATAATAATAGTTTTCACGCGAGCATCGGAATGCCACCTTACGAAGCTTTGTATGGACGAAAGTGTCGATCTCCAGTATATTGGGAAGAAGTTGGTGAACGGAAAATGATAGGACCAGAACTAGTACAACGAACAAAAGAAGTGATTCAATTGATTCAGAGAAGATTGATAACATCTCAAGACCGACAGAAAAGGTATGCGGATCTAGCCAGAAAGGATGTGGGATTCGAGAAAGGAGAGCAAGTGTTACTAAAAGTTTCCCCATGGAAAGGATTAGTTAGATTTGGAAAGAAAGGGAAGTTGAGTCCGAGATATGTTGGGCCGTTTGAGATTTTGAAGAAGGTAGGCGAGGTAGCTTACGAGTTGGCATTGCCACCGCATATGCAGCACGTTCATAATGTATTTCATGTATCTATGCTTAAGAAGTATCGACCAGATTCGAATCATGTAATAGAGTATGAACCAATAGAGGTCCAGGCAGATTTATCATATGTAGAACGACCAATTCAGATAGTGGATCGTAAGGAGAAAGTACTAAGGAATAAGACAGTAGCGTTAGTGAGAGTTTTGTGGAGGAATCCTAAAGTAGAAGAGTCTACCTGGGAGTTAGAGAGTGAGATGTTAGAGAAGTATCCCCAGTTGTTTCCTTGATCTGATTCTGAGGACAGAATCCTATTAAGGGGGGAAGGATGTAATATCCGTGAATTTTATTATTTGATTAAATGATATATTTAATCTAAAATATTTATGTTGGAATATTGGAATATTATTATATGATATTTAGTGTGTGATTATGTGCTAAATGGTGAGTCGGAAGCCCCTTTCAAAAAATTTCGTCATTTGGAATTTTCTTCAAATTTGAGCCGTTTTGATAATTCAAGAGCCCCGTTGAAATTTCGTACATTCATTTTTAATTCTTCGTCTTTCGTATTCGAATCGTTATCGAAAGGGTTATGGGATTCTATTTAACCCTACCTATTTGATTCTGCAAATTAATTTCAATTTTTGATCCGAAAAAGGAAAAATCGTTCCGAACCCTAATTGCTTAAGGGGACGGATTTATCGTTCTATATCAATATTGAAGTTGTTATAGCCCTAGTATTCTTGAGCATTAGTTATATAATGATATATATCAATTTGGATAATCATCAACCTTTTTAACCCCTTATTTTTAGTAAAACGTGTTTTTGACCTAATTAGGGTTTTTAAACGATCTAACGAATCAATATCGATCCAAAAATGTTATTTGGGGTATTATTTTTCCAGAAATATAAAAAGACCAATCAGACTTCATAACTCTAGCAATTCTTCAGAAATTACTCAAAAATATTCGAAATTCCCAAAAATTATTTTGTGTTCTTGATCTTCAATCAATTCGTTCTAAGGGTTATTGAAGTCCAAATTTGAAGTTCTTATACTCAAATCAAAGCCCCAAAAATCTAGTTTCAGAATCTTCCAACCTCATCATCATCTGGTAAGTATTCGATTTTATATTGATTTTACAAGTTTCGAATTAAAATTAGGGTTCTTAATTAATTTGGGGATTTTCATTCTGTTGATTCTCCGTTCAATTGGTTGCTTCTAACATGTTCCTAGGGTTCTAATTAGCAAGAATCCATGCTTTAATTTCATGTTTAAGTTCAATTTAGTCGGGTTTGATTTTCGGGTTTTGACCCGATTTCTTCTTTCGATTCGTACGTTCTTGATATTGATCTGACATTGTTTTTGATAAAGGGCTTTGATTGTATGAGTTATAAGCTTTATTTTGGTATATTAATCTTTGAGTTTCATGTAGGATTTAAGTAGATCGGGTTTCCGGCCGAGGTCGTCGCCGGCGAGTTCTTTGAATGAATTCTGGGCACGATTCCGGCATGGGACAGATGTGTGTGTATGTGGGTTGTGTTTGTCTTGCAAAAGCGAACAAAAGCCCTATGGTTTGGTTTTGTTTTGATCGGAAACGGCGAAGTCCGGCCACCGGACGCCGGCCGGATTCTGGAAAACCCAGATTCCGGCGGGTTGTTCTTGGTGACCCGGATTCGTTCTTCCCGACCCGTTTACCCGATTTTTCGACCCGGTTTCAATCTTCAAAACCCTAATTCATTTTCAGAAAACTGTTTTTGAATTTTATTTTTTAAATTTAATTCGAAAATAGTTTAAAAACTTTAAAAATTCATATTTTTATTTTAAAAATATATTTTAATATCAGAAAAATTCTGATAAATTATATTTATTATTTTAAATCCGAAAATTGATTAAACTTAATTATTTTAATTATTTTTAATTAATAATTAATTTATTAATTAATTGGTTAATTCTTTTAATCAATTAATTCTTAAAAATTAATTATTAATTAGATTTAATTAATTAAAAATTCAGTTTAATTATTTTCAAGCCTATTTATTTATTTAAAAATAGTTTGAGCATTTAAAGAGTGTCAATTAATTTTATTAATTGATTTATTTTCATTTAAATGTTTATATTGGATTTAAAAATCCGATTTTTGATTTAAAAATTAGTAATGACTTATTAAAAATTCAAATGAGTTTCAGACGATGTTTTAAAAATATTTATAAGTGCAATATGGTTCATATTAATTGTGTGTTGTGTTTTATAGTCTGTATATGCCCGTGCTAGGGCAAATATCTGAGTTTTAAATATCGTAAATTATACCGGACGTCCGATACGTACCCGGTTACTTGTTTAAATGTGATTATTGATTGAATAAGTGTCGAGAGTAGAACGAGAATAGTTAGACTTATTGTAATGAGTTGTTTAATTATAGAATCGAGTTCCCGGAGCAAGGGAAAGGGGAAAGTAGAGTGAGCAGAGTCGATCCGACAGCAGCTTAGACCAGGCAAGTATCTGTGCCTTTACTTGTGATAAAAATTATTATTGTCTTGATTACTTGAATACCGTTATCCCCAGAACAATTCAAATTATCCATCTTTTAACCGCATTTGGACAACTGATTCCATTTCCTTAGAAATTCTTGATTCTTTGATTTGATCTGCATCGGAAACCCTTATTTCCAATTTACTTGATTATTGTTTACCACCTATTGTTGCTATTTATCATCCTTTGATTATCATTGACAACCTTTGATTATTTGACTTCCATCTTGACTACCAATTACGGTTATTGATTAACGATTACCAATATTGATTACCTTATTGAATGAGTACACTGTACCATTGAAACTACTCCATGATCCTTTCTCGATCTTCGTTGATACTGAACAGTTGAAGCTCTTTTGCAATTACTATACATTCAGTTTATCTTATTGAGCATGTTATTGTTTATACCCTATTATAGAATTGGCATGTGTTTTTAAAAAAATGGACCAGTAATTGGTCGGAATAACTTAAGGCCCAGATTGGCCTGGGATCCAGTAGAGGACTATGACATGAGCTAGTCCGGGGTTGATGTGTGGCTGGCCAGCAGCACAACCTTTGATTTGAATAAAATGTATAAGCCAAATTCTAATTCTTTACTTCAATCATTATTGATACAAAGCATGTGTTAGCTAAATATTGTTGATTCTGATATCTTAAATTCATATCCTTACAACTGTGATAGAAATGATTCGTTGATGTTTGCTGAGCAATTTTGGCTCACTCTTGCTTGTTGTTTTCTAACCCTATTCCAGTGAAGCGAGAGTATGAGTTGGCATAGCGTGACCGATAGTTCACCAGCAGCCAGGAGAGCCCCTCGAGTCATTGTTATTGGCAGGGTAGTTGTTGTTTTGCTTTTCTAGATTAATGTCTAGATTTGAACTTTAGTTGTGATGTAATAACTCTGATAAAACTGGTATTGTAATAATAAAAGATTGTAGTAGCTTGTGTTCATTGCCATAATCTGGATGCGGTCTTGGTCAAGGGGTAATTGTGTCTTTATATATATTATGCATGTGTTAAATAGTATTCCGTTGGTCGGATGACTCCTCAAATCTGTACCCCGGGTTTGGAGGGCGTCACACTACCCCTACCTCACCACCAGGCAAGTTTTCAAAACCTATACTACTGTTGTTGTGATAGTAAACTGTTTGCATATATGTGATGTAAATGCGATATATAAATTGCATGGTTGTTTTTGAACTGCTATATATATAGCAATGCTTGAGGATATGATTGATGTGGGACTTATAAGCTAGATATGAGATATTAGTTATAAGCCAGTTTTGTATATAATGCCCTAGGAAAAGGGCGGGTGATTTTCCCTAAGATCAGAAATAATTATATTTCGGTATATGTTAAAGGTTATTTCCGATAAGATATCGGGTAACTGTTACTCGAGGGTTAATTGTTTTATTTAAGAATATTATTTATTAATATTCATTTTAAGGATATCATTTGTTAATATTCATTTGAGGATTATTGACGTTAAGAATATTATTTATTAATATTCATTTTAAGAATATTATTTATTAATATTCATTTGAGGATTATCGACTTACAGAATATTATTTATATTCATTTAAGGATTATTGACTTAAAGGATATTATTTTCATTTGAGGATTATTTATTTAATGAATATTATTTCGAATATTCAAATGAGAATTATTAATTAAGGAATATTATTTCAGACATTCATTTGAGGTTTACTTAATCGAAGAATATTATTGTGAATATTATCTGAGGATTATTTAATGAATATTATTTTTGAATATTCATTTGAAGATTAATTATTTATTTAATGAATATTATTTTCAAATATTCATTTGCGAATTATTTATTTAATGAATATTATTTTCAAATATTCATTTGCGAATTATTTATTTAATGAATATTATTTTCAAATATTCATTTGAGGATTACTTACTTAATGAATATTATTTTCAAATATTCATTTAAGATTTACTTATTTAAGAAATATTATTAAGTATTTGTAAATCAAAAGAGGTTCCCAAAACAATGTTTTTCCATTTAAATATGTCTTTTAAAGGGGATTTAAATGCTCGCACAACTATCAAAAATATGGGAAACCTGATTTAAGTGACTACTACTCTTTTTAAACTCTCAATTCAAAAACTGTCAAGAGACAGATATTTTTCGGAACAATGTAATTGTTGCACGTCAAATATTGTGTTACCACCTCAACGATCGAGGGGTAAATTCATGGAACAAGTCGATATCCATTAACAAGCCAAGCTTGGGAAATATTGGGGAATCTTCCTTTCCAATCTAGATATAACTACTTAGTGGAGTCGTATCAACAAGTGTTACACTTGGGGAAAGGAGGACGACCTTTACGTTTCAGAGTCATGGATTTCATCTGAACTAGGAGTGGTGTAAGTGGTCCAGTTGCGATTGACCCATCCAACTTTTTTGGCCCCAAATGGGCCGGGAGGTCACTGGAAGGCGGTAGACAATGTCAGGCCGTCGTGATTCTTCCATCTACATGTAGAAAACATATTTGAGCGGTGCGACCTGCTACTGATCATAGCAAGGTTAGGCACAGCGGGCGCGGTAGCAACTCCAGTATTAGTTCATCATCCAATTTGGATATTCCTGCAACATGTATTGGGGTGAAGAACCAGTCCTGTTGGCAGGGGGTCGAAAATGCTTGAAATCTAAGTGGCAATAAATTCATACAACTCCACCTTTTATGAATTATGACTCTGATAAATCCTGATTAAGGATATATATGCACAAATGGATTTTGGGTTACGGAAAGATTTTAATAATTTTCCTTGTAACTTCATCCTTTATATTATACTAGTTCTTATCTGTTTAAGGCATAACATGTGACTGCAATATATCTTTGAATTGTTATATTTTGGTAATTTGTTATAAGTTATTTTTGGTGGGCTCTATTGCTCACCCTTGCTTTATTTATTTATATCACAACAACAGCTAGAGCAGATGGCCCGCAACAGTCACACCCTGCGAAAGCGGGTAGCAGTCGTCAGAGATTTACCCGTTGATGTCGTAGCCGCCATAGCTGAGGTAGTAACCACTAGTGTACTCAGCTTCAGCTTTTGTGTATCAGACTTATTTATATTACGATTAATGTAATCAACGGCAAGAACTTTTAAATGCTCTGTAATCTTTTGGGTTTGTAATAACTTATAACTTGTGGATCCTATGACTAGATACTTATTTCAATTTCATCTCTGGGACTATAACTAGTTGAGTGTGTATGGTGATGTATTGTGGGGTCACAGCATGTAGTTTAATTGTTTTGATTCAAGTGCAAGTAATATTGATGGGAATTGAGACCGTAACGACCGGATCCCCGACCCCGGATCTGGGGCTGTTACATGATCACCAGTGTGTGACGTTTTCCTTGATATAGGAGCTGTCTTTTCAAGGCCCCATGATTTTTGTTATCCTCGTTGAATTCTAAGGGGAGGCCACCCAGGTCAAATAAGTCAAAATTCTCTGATAGGAATTAGATTCGCAACGAAATCGCCTATGACAGGAGCGAATCCCTAAGACGAATAAAATGTTAGTGACATCTCGATGAAATTGATTTATTCTCCCAAGGATATTATGATAATGGAAAGCGTGTCAATCAATATATGTGAAAGAAATAGCGATGTGCCGTGAACTCCAGTGACAACGGTGCTAGATGGATGCCCTATAGTGGAATGGAGATTTTGGAGGAGTTGTTTATGAATGGACCCTACCTCTGGGTTAGCAAGATAAGTACTGACGATGGAGTCAGAGGGAGCTGGTGTTGTGACTTGGGAGAGGTGCAGCGTGTGTGGTTCTAGAGGGATAATTTTCGGAAATATATGGAGACTCGGATGAAAATGAACGTTAAAGAGTTAAAACAATAAACCATGACTGTGACCGAGTATGAGGCCAAGTTTTCCGAATTATCGAGGTTTGTCCCGGAGTTTGTGAACACAGAAGGAAAGAAAGCCAGTAGGTTTCAACCAGGGCTACCTCCAACAAGCAGCCCACTGTCAGGACCTTTAAATAGCAGGTGCCCTTCTATACTGTTTAGACAGAGCTAATGTATCGTTGTATATCAAGAAATTGCATGACAATTAAACCTTAAGGCCGAGCCGCTAAGGGAATAATTACAAGTAGAAATAGTCAATCGAGGGATTTTCCCATAAGACTGGTACATCCAGGTTGTGAACTAGAAATATGAGGTCGACACTTTTGATAGACCTGATTCCTTTCAAGATTGGGAGAAGTTGATATTATAATAAGGATGGGTTGGTTGACACCCAATGGAGCCAATTGATTGCAAAGAAAGAGAGTAATAAATAAAGGATGGAGACAGATTCAGAGATTCTTGAATATAGTTTAGACTAAGAAACTATTACGTCAGAAATACGAGGCTTAATTAGCTCTTATGGTTGACGCCAAGAAAAGAGATACCAAGTATAAAGGAAACTACAATGGTTTTGGGAGATTGTACAAGGTTTTAATGAGCTACCAGATATCGATTTGGATGACATGAGAATGAATACCGAGTATTCAGAGTATAATGGGAATGAAAGGGTTAGTGACTCAGTTACAAGAGTTGTTGTATAAGGGTATAATAAGACCCAGTGTACCACCATGGAGAGCCCGGTGTTGTTGTAAGAGAGAAAGATGTTAGCACAAGATTATGTATCGAACCTCGAGAGTTGTATGAGTTCGACATGGAGAATAGGTACCCTTGTAATGATTGTTTGATCAGCGGAAGAACGCTGTGTATTTCCAAATTTATTTAAGAACTGGGTATCACCAGTTGGAAGTTAAATCCGAGGATATACCCAAGACTGCGATTCGTACTAGGAATGGACACTTCGAGTTTTCAGCGAGGTTATTTTGGGTTGACTATTGCACCCACAAATTTTATGGAATGTAATGAATTGGCTTTGAGTTACCCGTGACAGTAGATAGCATGAGATGGAGAAATGGCTAAAATTGACCTAGGATTATGACTGTGAGATACACTACCATCCGGGGAAGGCCAAGGTGGTGGCCGATACCCTTGATTAAAATGAGACAGAGATGGATTCCGAGTGATCGGGAATTAAAGGATGAGATTTTACACAAAACCCAAGTTAGTCCAACAAACTAGAAGGACAAAAGATTTCACCAACAAGCGGCTAGTGACAACCAAGACAGACAGAGAAAGTATGCGGACTAAGCCCGCGAGTATAGAGATAGTACTGCTATTGATAAGCTAAATGGCAGGTTGATGGATGACAAGCAAGTTTATGTTGGTGTATTTTCTGTACAAACAAGATGGAGAATATGAGGTTAGAGATTCGTGATGCTAAAAGATATCCTCGTGGAAGGAATTAAGGAGATTTGGAAAGAAAGGGAAGTCGAGCCCGAGATTCATTGAGCCATCTGAGATTTTAAAACGCGTCAGGAAGGTGGCCTACGAGCCAGCCTTGCCCCCCCCCCCCCCAAAACTTGTAGAATGGTCATAACGGGGTTCATGTGTCAATGCTACGTCAGTATACTATAGATGCCCGACATATGTTAGAGTACGAGCAGGTAGATGTACAACCTGGTCTGACTTACAAAGAACAACCTGTGGAAATCACGGATAGAAAAGAACTAGTGCTAAGAGACGAGGTTGCCAAGCTAGTGAGAGGTTTGTGGAGAATCAAGAAGTGGAAGAATCCACTTGGGAGTTAGAAAGTGCAATGGAAGAGAAGTACCCCAGTTATTGTTAGATATAATTGCTGACGTTTGTTCATCAGTGTTTAAGCAACAGGTGATCATCAGAGTTTACATTGAAGCCAGTCAGAGTTTGTTAGAGTCTGACTTGGTGATAGTTGAATTAGCTGTCGGTGCTGAATTGAATATTCTAGAAGCAATATATTCTGAAGATGGAAAGAAGCAGAATATATTGATACAGCTAAGGAAACTAAACAGAAGACCGAAGCAATCCTTAATTGATAATAATTGTATAGCTAATTTATAGGAGTATCAATTAGATAAGGATTGTGTAACTGTGTACTATAAAAACACAGATAGGTTATCCCTAGAAGGGATGCGATTATTGAAACCATTATTCTTGTAACCTAGTAGCTCTTTGTGGTTTATTAACATCACTAAGAGAGAATTATTTAATATAATTCAGTTTGTTGATTTACAAACTTGTGTTCTTGATTGTTATTCTAATACATACTTGATTATATATTGTGTATTCGACCTAACAATTGGTATCAGAGCTTAGGCTGTTTAATATATACAGTTTTTCGATTCAAACACAGTAATAATCATGTCTGAAGAAAATCAAGCTCCTCCCAAGGTTGAACAGGTTAAACCTAATTCTGTGAGTCGGTATGAAACAATTAGGGTTCCAATTCTCAGGCCAGTGGAGTATCCAATTTGGAAGGTGAAGATGACCATGTTTCTGGAAGCTACAGATCCAGAATATCTTGACAGAATCAATGATGGTCCTCATATGCCGACTAAATTGTCTCCTGTTGTTGATGGTCAAGAACAAAAGACTGTTCCAAAGGAAAAGAAAGATATGACTCCTGAGGACATCTCATCAATTGCAAAAGATGCAAAGGTTAGACATCTTCTCCACAGTGCTTTAGATAATGTTATGTCTAACAGAGTAATTGGTTGCAAAACTGCAAAAGAAATCTGGGATGCTTTGGAAGTCAGGTGTCAAGGAACCACTGCTATAAAGAAAAACAGGAAAACAATACTCACACAGGAGTATGAGCACTTTGATTCAAGACCTAATGAAACCTTGACTGAGACTTATGACAGATTTTGCAAACTATTGAATGATCTGTCTCTGGTTGATAAAGAATATGAGCTTGAAGAGTCAAATCTCAAATTTCTCTTATCCCTACCTGAAAGATGGGATTTAAAGGCGACAACAATCAGAGATAATTATGATCTTGCAGATACAGATCTTGATGAGATCTATGGATTGTTAAAGACTCATGAACTTGAGATAGAACAAAGAAACAGGAGATCCAGCAAGAAGACAAAATCTGTTGCTCTCAAAGTTGAGGAGAAGCCCATCAAGAAGGAATCATCAAGGAAGAAAGCCAAGGGAAAGGCTTTAGTCATTAAATCTGAAAGTGAGTCATCAAACTCTGATGAAGCTTCTGACTCTGAGGATGATGAAGAACAGATGATGCAAATGGCTGCATTGATGGTGAAGACCTTCAAGAAGATGGGATTCAAGAACTTCAAGAAAGCAAAGAGATTCTCAAGGAAAGATTCAAACTCTGAAAGGAAAAGTTTTAGAAAGTCTGATGGAAGGGAGACCAAGTCTGGCAAGAAGGATAAATCTGAAATCCAGTGCTACAAGTGTAAGGAGATGGGTCACTATGCCCCAGAGTGCAAGAAAGGAAAATCTGAGAAAGCACTCATCTCTAAAGGCAAAGACTGGGCAGATACTTCAGACTCTGATGATGGAGTAAACTATGCTCTTATGGCAACTGTCAAAGATGAGACTGAATCATCTGAAAATAAGGTACCCCTAACTACTTATGCTTATGATACTGATAATATATCTGAGTTAAGAGTATATCTGAAAAGCGTTCATGTTAGTTATAGGGATCAGACTTTAGAGAATGAGAGAATTAAATCTGAGAATCTTAGCCTTAAAGATAGAAACAAGTTTCTTGAAGGAGAACTTGAAAATATGAAACAGATTCAAAAAGAAAGAGATGATGCTGTTTATATTGAACAGGAGTTGACTAAGAGATATAAGCAGCTAGAATCTGATCTAGAAAAAGAAAGAAAAATAATCAAAACTTGGACAAACTCTGGAAGAGACACTCATCAAGTGTTTCAGACAGATTCTGTAGGTTTAGGCTATTGTGAAAATGATGAACTTAGGTTTAAAGACAAGGTTAAGGTTAAACCACAACTTAAACCTGTGAAATTTGTTCCAGAGTCCACTAAGTTAAAATCTGTTGTAGTAAGAGAAGCTGATATGGAATCAGATGAAACCTGTGAAAGACATGAAAATATTATAACAGAAAATCTTATGGAAATAGAAGCCGTTAGAAAGCCAGTAAAAACTTGTGAAAAACAGGTTAATGTTGGCTTGATGACAGGAAAACAGTTCAATCATAAGCTCAAAGAAGTAAAGTCTGCCATGAAACCAAAAGGGTCCAAGAAGAATAGGAATGGAAAGATAGGCATAAATAAAAGAAATAATCATTTGCCTACTGCTGCTGCTCCAAGGAAAACATGTTATAATTGTGGTAGTACTAACCATCTTGCTAGATTTTACAATAAGAACAAAGATATTAATTCTTTACCTTCTACATCAGGAGTAAAGAATGATTATGTAAGGGTTAAACCACAGACTTTATGCACACACTGTGGGAGCACTTGGCATTCTATTTATACTTGTAAGAGTTATCATGCTATTTATCACAACTACTATGAGCTAAAACCCAATCTGAAGTGGGTTAGAGCAAACTCTGCAAGTGTAAAGTCTGACAATGTTAGTTTAAACTCTGTTGATAATGATTCCGCTGTAAAAGCTAACATGTTAAGAAAGGCAAAGGATCCAAGCAAGTCTGGATCCTTAAAACTAACTCTTTGTAATTGGTTGTGATTGCAGGGCATAAAAGAGAGCACCCTTATCTTGGACAGTGGATGCTCAGGACACATGACTGGAAATAAAGCCCTGCTATCAGATTTTGAGGAGAAGGCTGGCCCAAAGGTTTCCTATGGAGATGGCAACATAGGACGTACTATGGGATATGGCGATATCAATCTTGGAAGTGTCATCATCACAAATGTAGCTCTAGTCTCAGGACTCAAGCATAATCTGCTATCTGTGAGTCAAATCTGTGACAGAGGAAACCATGTAGATTTTCATACTGAACACTGTGAAGTTATCAGTAAATCTACTGGAAAAGTTGTTCTAGTTGGACACAGGCGCAACAACATTTATGAAGCAAGTTTGGTAACAAACTCTGATGGAAAAACAGTGTGTCTGACTGCAAGAATGTCAAATGAAGAGAGTTGGAATTGGCATAAGAAGCTCTCTCATCTCAATTTGAACAACATCAATGAGCTAATAAGAAAGGATCTTGTAAGGGGACTTCCAAAATCAATACTCAGTCTAGATGGCCTATGTGATTCTTGTCAAAAGGCCAAACAAAGGAAGTCATCTTTCAAGAGCAAATCTGAATCTTTAGTAGTGGAACCTTATCATCTTCTACATGTTGATCTCTTTGGACCAGTGAATGTGATGTCTATGGGCAGAAAGAAATATGCTCTAGTAATTGTTGATGAATATACTAGATATACATGGGTGTATTTTTTATCAAAGAAGGAAGGAACTGCTCAAACTCTGATGGATCATGTAAATCTACTGGACAAAGGATCACAGCACAAAGTCAAAAGTATAAGGAGTGATAATGGAACTGAATTCAGAAACTCAATCATGGAAGCTTTCTGCAAGGAAAGAGGAGTGAAACAAGAATTTTCTGCACCTGGAACTCCACAGCAAAATGGTGTAGTTGAAAGAAAGAACAGAACTCTAATTGAAGCTGTCAGAACAATGCTTGATGAAGCAAAGTTACCAACCTATTTCTGGGCAGAGGCTGTTCAAACTGCTTGTTTTACTCAAAATGCTACACTGATCAACAAGCATGGGAAAACACCATATGAGATGATGAAAAATAAGAAGCCAAATTTGAAATATTTTCGTATATTTGGATGCAAATGCTTTGTGTTGAAGACTCATCCTGAACAGTTGACCAAGTTCGAGTTAAAAGCTGATGAAGGAATCTTTGTTGGCTATCCATTGTCAACAAAAGCATTCAGAGTCTACAATCTGAGAACTAAAGTGATCATGGAATCCATACATGTGTCATTTGATGACAAGAAAATAACTGGACTTGAAGATGAAAATGAATATGATCAACTACGTTTTGAAAATGAAGCTTTATTCTCTGATGATGTAAACTCTGATGAAGCTGGTCTGACAAACTCTGACGAAGCATACTCTGAACCTCTACTGGTAAATACTGGAGAAACTGGAAATTCTCAAATTGAACAAAATAGAGAACCAGTTGAGGGGGAGCGTGAAGAAGCTCAACAAGACACATCAAGTGAGTCAGTTGAGGAAACTGATTCAAACTCTGACAGTTCAAACTCTGAGCCATCCAATTCAGGGGAGCTTCAGATGCTGCAGAAAGTCAACATATGAATCAGGAGAGCATGGATCAAGGGGAGGATTCAATAATGATGCAAGAAACCACTTACCAACAGCAAGAAAGTGGACACAGGCACATACACCTGATCTTATAATTGGAGATCCTGATGCTAGTGTAAGAACTAGAAGTGCTACTACAAATGAATGCATGTATCATGCTTTCTTGTCTCAAACAGAACCAAAGAAAGTGGAAGAAGCTCTTCAAGATGCTAACTGGATAACAGCAATGCAAGAATAGTTAAATGAATTTGAAAGAAATGAAGTCTGGACACTTGTACCTAGACCAAAGAATAGATCAATTGTAGGTACAAAGTGGGTTTTCAGAAACAAGACTGACAGTGAAGGTGTGATTACAAGAAACAAGGCTAGACTTGTGGCTAAAGGTTATTCACAACAGGAAGGAATTGACTATGATGAAACCTTTGCTCCAGTTGCAAGATTGGAGGCCATAAGAATGTTTCTGGCCTATGCTGCACACAAGAAGTTTAAAGTCTTTCAGATGGATGTGAAAAGTGCTTTTCTCAATGGGAAGCTTGAAGAAGAAGTGTTTGTTGAACAACCACCAGGATTTGTAGATTCCAAGCATCCAGATTATGTCTACAGGCTTGACAAGGCATTATATGGACTAAAGCAAGCACCAAGAGCATGGTATGAAACTCTTGCTCAATTTCTTTTAGAAAGTGGGTTCACAAGAGGTACAATTGATAAAACTTTGTTTTATTTTAATTCTGGTGATAATTTGCTTTTAGTTCAAATTTATGTAGATGATATTATTTTTGGATCTACTAATGACAAACTTTGTAAGAAGTTTGCAAAGCTTATGCAGTCCAGGTACCAAATGAGCATGATGGGAGAGCTTAGTTATTTTCTAGGCTTACAGGTCAAGCAAACAGATGATGGGATTTTTATCAATCAAGCAAAGTATACCAGAAATCTTCTAAAGAAATTTGGTATGCTTGATAGTTCATCTGCTCCAACTCCCATGGCTACTGCAACAAAGCTAGACAAAGACACAGGTGCTACAGTGGATATGACAACCTATAGAGGCATGATTGGGTCTTTACTGTATCTCACTGCAAGTAGACCTGATATCATGTATGCAACATGTCTTTGTGCAAGATTTCAAGCAGATCCCAGAGAGCCTCATCTAACAACTGTAAAAAGGATTTTCAAATATCTCAAAGGAACCATAACCTTGGGTTTGTGGTATCCTAGAGAATCAGAGTTTAAGCTAATTGGTTACTCTGATGCAGATTTTGCAGGCTGTAAGATAGACAGAAAAAGTACAAGTGGAAGCTGTCAATTCTTAGGTGACAGATTGGTTTCTTGGTATAGCAAGAAACAGAAGTCAATTTCCACATCCACTGCAGAAGCAGAGTATATAGCTGCTGGTAGCTGTTGTGCACAGATTTTATGGATGAAGAATCAGTTGCTGGATTATGGGTTAAGGTACTCTAAAATACATATTTACTGTGATAACCAAAGTGCTATTGCTATGACAGGTAACCCAGTACAACATTCCATGACCAAGCACATCAGCATAAGGTATCATTTTATCAGGGAACATGTGGAAGAATGGAACATTGAGCTTCATTTTGTGTCTACAGACCAACAACTTGCAGATATCTTCACCAAACCTTTGAGTGAAGCTACTTTTACAAGATTGGTAAATGAACTTGGAATGATCTCTGGTTTTGACTAGAGATACGGGTTAGACTCAAAAACTATACATGTTTGATTTTTATTCTCATGATTCCTTGCATGTGTTAACTGTTATGAGTACCAGTGTCATAAACTCTGAAAGTAAACTCTGTTGCTAAACTCTGTTAGTCATAAAGTGTTGGTCATACTCTGATAGTTACAGTCTAATGCTATACTCTGATTGTAATTTTGTCTGAAACATATGGACCAATGAAGAAATTTGTATGAAGCATAATTCTCAGTAAGTAATTATGAATCCTTAAGAGTTGTATAGATTCTGATCTCAAATATGTGCAGTAAGTTAACACAGCATGATACTGTCTCTATATTTATAGCATCTCTTAGTTTATTAATCCTATACACTGAGTCTGTATTAGCTGTTTGCACTTTCTCTCATAAATTAATTGTATTAACTGATGAAAAGTCTAAACTCTGCTAATTAATAGCAAATATTTCACCCTCATATTAAAAGATGCCAAAAAGAGCACAAATTCCTTTGAGATCATGTTGTGCCTAGGAAGATCCAAGACCTTATTGTATGAAATAAGGGCTAAAATCTTTGATTTTTGGTGACTAGTGCCAACCACTGATTACTGGAAAAATAAAAAAAATAAAAAATAAAAATAAAAAATATATATATATCTATATATATATATAAAGGGGGTGAAAAATAAAAGATATATCCAAATGAAAGGATATCAGAATACAAAGTTTAGATATAAAAATCAGATTTTATGTTAGATGAGAGTTTGAGCAATCAGTTTTTACTGTTTTAGTTTGTGGATTTTATGCACTTTGAGATGATCTAAATATTGATTTCGGTAAACTCTGCTATTGCACACACAATTATTCACACCTGTACAGGTTGAGAAAAGAGTTTATTGACAAAGAAGGACAAATGGTAAACACTGATGTATTGTGTGAAATACGCCGAGGTAACTTTGTTTTAATCTCTGATGGTTAAAATGATTTCTTTGTTTCAGACATTTTATAATTTTGAGATTAGACATTTGTTTAGAAATTCGAAAGAGTATGATTACAAACGGTTCATATTTGTATTAAACAGAGGAGAGAGAGGTTGAGTGTTTTGAACAATGTGAAAAGCGGTAATTTTGGCTATTTTTACTGCGCGTGTGTATTGGAAGTTGTTACATACAACTGTTATCGTATGCATGTTTGACATCTGTCCCACTCACACACTTTTCAAAGACGCCTGCTGTGTGTAGTAATGATTAAAACGATTGGGTTTTAATTTTAACAGTTATTATTTAAACTTACTACACATAAACGGTTCATTCTCTTACACAATTCATCTTTTCATAAGTTTTTACTCACAAACACTGTCTCAAACACTTTCACTGCATACATTCTACACTTTTCTCTGTCTTATTCCTTGCTTACTTCTAAACTTTTCTAATGGCTACTACAATGTTTACTGCTTCTGGGTTAGAATTTGTCCCTAATAACTATTCAGCTCCATTGGCAAATGAGAACGCACCGGAGGCGTTTCATTTGATTCAGAATTTCTTGTCAAACTCTGATATTGGCACTGCTCTCACCGCACCATTGAAGCTGTCTGCATCTCAAATCAGAACTTTTTGGCAGACAGGAACTTATGACGATGGAGGAGAGACTGGGTCTCCGTCCATAATCTTTGAATTTCAAGAAGAAGAATTTACAGTTACTCCAAAAACTGTTCGTGATGCTTTGGGCCTTGAGGATTTCAATGCTTTCACAATCTCTGTTGGCGACTCTGAGTTGGTTAGAATGATGAGAGAAATTGGATACTCTGGACCATTGACAAAGATTGGTCAACTGAAAAGGCCGTTTTTGCGCAAGGAATGGAGTTTCTTTTTCGATTGCATCACCAGGGCTTTTGGAAAGAAGTGCACAAACTGGGATGTGATTCCCACTGATAGTCTGCAAATCGGGTATTCTCTTCTTTATGGAAGTAATTTTGATGTTGCTAGTCTAGTTCTAAATAATATAGGTGAGAAAATGACTGAAAACAGAGGTGTAGTTTATTTTGCAAGATTCTGTCAATTGATATTCTCTGAATGTGTTTCTGAAGTAGAGATAGCTGAGAATGATGTGATTCCCTGTTTTAAATTACATAAACGCATATTCTCTGATCTAACTAATAAGGATAACAAGAAAGGGGATGTTGGTGTCTTGTTGCTACCTGAGTTTGTGCGACAATTTCAAGTAAATTCACAACAACAACAACTTGCAAATGCTGAAGCTGGACCTTCTGTGTCTCAATCACAGAGGTCAAAGAAGTCTAAGTTGAGAGCTGTTAAGTCTGCCAGAGTGAAGCCATCAGAAAATGAAGCTGGGGTATCAACCACTGATGGTATGCCTCAGAAGAAAAGGTTAAAGAAAAGAAGAGCCAACAGGGCAAAGTCTGATGATGCTGATGAGAAGAGTGAAACTGATGATGAAACTCTTCATCAAAGGAAAAGAAGACTGGTGGCTGCACATCTCTTTGGTGCATCCAATGTAAATGCTGAAGCAGCACCTATGCCTGAAATGGTAAGTGCTGATATAGAAGCTCCTACATCAAAGGCTGATGATGTAGTTGAGGAAGCTGCTGATCATTCTGACAGCAGAGTTTTTGAGAAAATGGATTTCTTTGTTGATGAAGATATTCTAGATGCACATCCTACTATCAGTATTTGTGATACTGAGGATGTAGCAGCTGATCAAGCCACCTTGGTCATTGAAGACTCTGTTGCTTCTCACACAGAGAATCTTTCAGTTCACAATTTACATTCTGACAAAGGTGAGGAGGTTGATCAGAGGATAGCAGTTGCTACAGAGCCAATTCTTGATGAAGCTGTAGCAGAGAATGTACAAGAGGCTACTGATAAGCTAAACTCTGAGGATATTATTTTTCTTGAAGCTTTGCAACAATCTGTTGTTGAGATTGTTCGAAAAGAAGCAGAGTTTGATGATCCAGAAAGAATGGCCGAGAATGTTCCTGCAGAGAATACAGCAGAGGATGACAATGTTGAAGATAGTTCTGCTCATTCACATCCTGATATACCAGAGTTATCTGATATTCGATTAAACTCTGATGAGGAAAGAGAGGTCAATCGAGCTACTGCTGAGCATTTTCAGGATATGTACTACAATAGATGGGTTGCTGCAGATTGTATCTTTTCTGCACAGAGGGCTGCTGATTTTCTTGATGATTCTGTGAAGCAAATTTCAAACTCTGATGTTCTTACAAGTCTAAAGGCCACTGTGGTTCAAGTCAAAGCCTTAAACAATAGGTTTGATGAAACACAAACAGTGGTTACCAATCTTAGGAATGAAGTTGGTATAAGGGATCTTACCTTAAAGACTGATAGGTCTTATTATTCTGCCATGTTCAAGCAGCAAGCCAAGGATTCTAATGAACTTAAGGAGAATCAGATTGCAATGTCTGCACAATTGAATTCTATTTCTACTGCTATAGAATTGCTGACATCAGTACTACTTTATGATGATGTCAAAAAGGGGGAGAGTGTACCTAATGACAAATGCAAAGACACTCAAACTCTGAGACGGAGGGATGATTCTGCTGATGGTGGAAGCAAGGAAACTGAGAGGAAGCAAATTTCTGCTCAAGGGCAAAGAAGATCAAGATTAAATTCTGATAGGTTGACAAACTCTGCCAGTGGTTCAAGACTTAAGAGTTTAATTATTTCAGCCAATCCATCTACTGATGAAGAAATTGCTACAAAAATGTTTCTAGAAGAACATGGTAATGAAGCTACAGTTGAAGACATGGAAGCTGAAATGCTGAGTCTTGCTGAAGAGCATGAGAAGAAATTGAAGGATGGTACTTACAAAAAGAAAGCTGTCAAGGCTCCTAGAAAGAAAGAAACTGGAATTTCTATCAAGGAAAATACTCAACAGAGTATACAATACACCAGGAGGCCTGTAATAGCAAACGCTGATAAGGGCAAGGGTAAACTGATAGAAGAAGGACAGTTACCAAGGAAGAATTATTCAACCTCTGACATTGCTCAAGTTGAATCAAAATTTATTAAATCAACCTCTGACGCTGCTCAAGTTGATGTTTCTACTAAAGTTGTAACAACCTCTGACAATGCTCATGTTGTGCAAACTCAACTAGCACCTCAACTCCAAGATACTTTTAGAAGACCTATACTTCCTGAAACTCTGAAGCCAGAAACTGTTAACTTCTCAGAAACCAGAACTGTATTGGGTAAAGAATCTTATGATAAATCTGGATTAGGTTCACACAGGGAGAAGAGAATAAACAACAGGCCTGGAGATCAATCATCACTGGCAGTATCTGGTATTTTTACTCAAGAGAGTCTTGATATGCTAGAATCTGTTCAGATGATATTTCATAAAGTGTTAAAGAAAGAGTTTTTGTTGTATTTTATGGCTGATGGAAGAGTTTACAAGGTTGCAGAGTCTGACATCAATCTCAAATCTTATGAAGAATTGGAGTATGTTTTGTATTTGTTAAAAGTCAAAAATAGAAGTACTCATGATGCTGCTTTAGTTATCAGAGAAAGGATGCTGAAATCAAAGATAATGCTTGGAGGAGGAGTCTCGAGTGCATATATTCCTAAGTACAGAGATGCTTATGGAAAGATTGTAGAAATGAAAAGAAACAGTGCAAGACTAAGGACTGATCTGGGAGTTAAAGTCTTAGAATTCAATCTAGAATCTGATAAATCATATTTTATTAGGCTAGGGAATGAGATGAGGAAAAATTCCATCTATTCTTTGAGAGCTGCAATTTATCAGACTGGAGAATCTGATCCAGAGTTAAGAGAGTTGAAGAAAGTTATGGTTGAAGAGCTGGAAAGGGCTGAAAGAAGACTTCTCATGGATTATCTCAGAACTGTTCCTGATATTCAAGAAATCAAATAAAGTCTGACTGTAAGTTTTTTTTTTAAAGTTTTCTATTCTAAGTTAAAGTTAAACTCTGATATATTAAACACTGCATTTGTTATATGTTTTGACATCATCAATTATCTGTTTAACTTGTACATTTTTATTATGCACAAGTTGGGGGAGATTGTTAGATATAATTGCTGACGTTTGTTCATTAGTGTTTAAGCAACAGGTGATCATCAGAGTTTACATTGAAGCCAGTCAGAGTTTGTTAGAGTCTGACTTGGTGATAGTTGAATTAGCTGTCGGTGCTGAATTGAATATTCTAGAAGCAATATATTCTGAAGATGGAAAGAAGCAGAATATATTGATACAACTAAGGAAACTAAACAGAAGACTGAAGCAATCCTTAATTGATAATAATTGTATAGCTAATTTATAGGAGTATCAATTAGATAAGGATTGTGTAACTGTGTACTATAAAAACACAGATAGGTTATCCCTAGAAGGGATGCGATTATTGAAAACATTATTCTTGTAACCTAGTAGCTCTTTGTGGTTTATTAACATCACTAAGAGAGAATTATTTAATATAATTCAGTTTGTTGATTTACAAACTTGTGTTCTTGATTGTTATTCTAATACATACTTGATTATATATTGTGTATTCGACCTAACAGTTATTCCTAAGTTGATTCCGGGACGGAATCCTTTTAAGGAGGGGAGAGTATAATAACCCGAATTTTTGGAAAAATTTAAAACTTTTCTTATTATGATTAAGTGCATCAGTGAATAGTGAATTTGGTGAATGAATAGTGATTTTGAGGGTTAAGAAAAATTTTCATGCCACCTATGTACGAGACGTAGTGTGGATATTTCGAAGTCACATTAGTGATCTACGGAGTAAATAAGTGAATGCAAAGACGATCGGAATTCAGAAATTCCAAATTTTATTTTGGTATAGTATTTGACCGGACAACGAATTATATATTATTATATTCAAGAAATGAGATATTAAAATTGAGGATTTGAGGATTTAATATTTTGGAATTTTATTATTTTATTAAAGTCGATTTAAGGATTCGATTGTTGAAGTAAATAGTGAATAGTTACTATTCACTGCGAGAATCGCGTAAAGTTTTATTCGCTCTCTTTAGGAAATATTTCGAATCGTTTCAAGAGGAACAAGGCAACATTTACAGGATTAAATATAGACATGGAAGTAACATGTAACAAGATTAATTCTAGGGATGCAACATTTGGATCATCCATGTGAAAGGAAACGAACCAGTAAAGCTACTTTAGCTAAGCTCTTGCATGTGCGACACGTGTCCAATGACTAAGCCATAAAGGTGATGACTCACCCCCTTTTTAACCACAAATATCAGCATTCTTATCATTATTAACCAAGAGAAAATAAAAGAAAAAGGGAGAAGAACTCTCCCCGGATTTTCTGCTCAGCAGAAACAGAGTCCAAAGAAAAATCCATAACTCCATTTTTATCCATCCTTAAATCACCAAATTTTAGGCTTGTTGAGTGATTGTGACCACTGGTTAGTGTTGGTAGAGCATCAAGGAAGGTATACGACTCATCCACCCTTTGGTTTATGTTGGATTTTAAGTAAAGTTTTTAGTAATGTTCAAGAATGAGCATGTTTATGGAGTTTGGAGTATGTATGGTTAATTCTTGATGGATACTTGTTGTTGGTTGATGTTGGTGATATGTTCTTGAAGTATATAAACTGATTATGTTGTAAAAATTGTTGGGTTGTTGAATTTATTTGGTTTTAAGAGGTTTGACATAACAAAAACCGGGAAACGTTACGATTATAGTCGTCGTAATGCCCATTTGATTTAAGGCTGTTTTGAGCAAGAATTACGAACTGGTCTTGGAATATTTTTGATCAACACTGACCATGAACATGAAGGTCTTGTTTTAAGGTTTGTTTTGGTATAAAGATCATGTCTATACGAATTACGGTTTAAGAGAAAAGTGGGTTTTAGTAAACGTCGTTCGGAGGAACAACCCATCTCTGGTCAGTCACTTTGAGGATATATTTGGACCACTTAGAAGCCATATTAAGATGTGAAACATTGAGGAATAATGCTAGAGACAGTTAGTAAGGCTCACGAAAAAGATTCGGATTAAAAAGATTATTTTTCGATTTTATAAAAATGTTGTAGCCGAGGTCGCGCAAGTGAAAACCACTAAGAACATGACTTAGAAACCAATGTTGTAAATGGTTAAGTATAACTTGTATTCGAGGATCGATTTCGGACTAAACCTACGACTTAAGTAATTGTCGACTAAACGTGGACTTAGTATGAGCCTATAACGAGCTAGTAATTCCTTGGTTGTGTTTCGCTTACGTGTTTAAGCATTGAGTACAAGTGGATTATCCAGGGGATTAATCGTGCGTTTGCTTTGACTTTGTCTAGATTGTCCGGCATCGTCGCGAACCCCTATCACTTCTCGAACATCAGGCAAGTTTACTAACCCTTACTCTATTGTTAGAGTGGGCATATTTTCGAATGTTAATACTTGTTGATTCAGAAATATATCTATTTATATATATTCTTTGTTCCAAGTATCGTGCAAGTTTTCTCATTACATGTTGTATTTTAAAGTACCATATTCTGATATATGCATATACTAGATGCAAGTTTTCAAACCTATACCTCTACAAACTGTTGTTGTGATAAATAAAAGATATTGAGATATATGCTATGTGTTCATGATTTCGAAACGATACTTATGATGCTAAGTACAAGTTGGATTTACAAGCTATGGTTATGGCAATATTCATAAGCCAGTATGTTAAGAAAAATCCCTCAGTAGGGGGTATATACTTTGTATTTATTCTACGGACCGGGAATGGTATCAGTTGTTATCTAGGGTTATACTATTATTATTATTTATTATCCCTTCTTTTGTTAAGAAAGTAATTGAGGATTACTTCTAAATAAATATTCTTTATTAAATATAGTTTTCATTAAGTATTTAAAGCCCTACTTCTTAAGGAAGTATTTTGTGAAAATTATTCTTTAACCCTAGATAACCAATAAAGTTTTATTCAGACAATTATAAATATAATTAGGGAAGGTTCCCACATCTATTTCCCTTTTAAGTCTATATTCGGAAAGACTTAAATGTTCGCTCAAACTACAAGACTCATGGGACCTTTCTCAAGATTTTATGTTTGTTCCAAGTGGACTGCCCGGTCCTAAATCTTTTTGAAACTAATAATTCAACAGCTTTGTATGCTACCATCAAAATGATTTTGATTACTTCCTCAAGACTCGAGGAGTAAGATCAGTGGTATAAGTTGTATCCATGAACGAGCATCAGCTTGGGAAATATGGGTGAATTTTCCTTTCCAACCAAATATGACTACTTTGTGGAGTCGTATACTAGGGGAAAAAGGGAAAGGAACTTTATGTTTCAGAATTATGGAGTTTCTTGAACTCGGAGAATATGTAAGGGACTGAGTGGCGCCTGTCCCCTAAGGGAACTACAATAAGACCGACGGACTATGAACGGGTCTGTTCTTCCCCTAGATTATCAGTAAGTGCCCGACCGTAGGGTAAGAGGAGAGTAACAGGCCGACGGACTATGAACGGGTCTGTTCTTCCCACCTACAACCGAAGGCGGGGAGGTAGGTCGGTGTGAGACTGAATACCTTCCCTTCTACGTAGAAAAAGATCAGGGGGATACATCTTACGACTGATCATCGTAGGGGTATCCTCGGCGCCTAGCATCTCCATCTATAGTTCATCATCCATGAAAGAACATGTTTTAAGCAAGATTCCAGAAAAGAAAAGTTTATTCAAGTTATTCAGGTTCATGCAAGTTTATTCAAGTTTAGAAAATGGATTGGAAATATTTTACACTGTCTATATTTCCAGAATATGATATGAGATAAATGTTTGATATGAAAGATGATACTTGGAAATTCCTACAACTTCATCTTTTATTTTATGAGTTATGACTCTGATAAAACTTGATTAAGGATATATATATGGATAAGTGGATTTTGGGTTACGGAAACCTTATATTGGATTTTCCTTATAACTTCATCTTTCAAGTTATATGTTGATAGTCTGCTTATATTTATATAGTAGATATTTTACGGAAAGGATATACTGAGTTATCTTGCTACTTCTTCGTTTATAATATACTAGAACTTTGTTCATAGTATGAATATCGAAAGTTTGCAGAATATTATGGAGATGATATTTGAAATACAACAATGGTATTTTTGGAATACATTCCGATAAGGAAATGATTTCAGTATCAAGATATTTTGACAAATTATTGCCTTATACCCGCTTTATTTCTGGGTTGAATTAAAGGCAGAATTATGCCATACTTTCATTACCTTGCTGAGCTATCGCTCACTCTTGCTATTATTTTATATATATTATATAGCAGTGAAGCATGATGCCAATGGGACGGCACATACCTCGCAAGACGTTTCCATAACCAGTTTCTAGCAGTGATCCCGGGAGTAGTACAAACCAATCGAATCAGGCTTCGGCTTGTGGTATTCAACTTATGTATAGACCTGAATGGTATTAGAGGATTGTGAGCATCAGAAGGCTAAGTTGGTAATGTAACAATACTGAGAAATTGTATTAGTAACAGATTTAAATGACATTTGGGTATTGTAATAAAAATTATTTATTCCGCAATTGTTGTAGTGTGTCGTTTCTGAGACTCTAACCTGTGTGTGTGGGTGTGAGACATATAATGTGGGGTCATGAGAAGGTGAAATATGAATGGTGTGAGTAATACAGGTAAGGCAAGGAGTACATGGATCGTGACGACCCTAAATCCCCGACCCCGGATTTGGGGATGTTACAATCAGTGTTTGATGACTCACTTTCAGAGTTTATGACCAAAGCATTTCCCTTAGCTTTCTTCTTTGATGTCTCTTTCTTAAGAAGCTTTTCTTCAACTTTAAGAGCAACAGATTTTGTCTTCTTACCAGATCTTTTGTTTCTTTGTTCTATCTCAAGTTCATGAGTTTTAAGCAACCCATAGATTTCATCAAGTTCTGTATCTGCAAGCTCATAATTATCTTTTATTGTTGTTGTCTTTAAATCCCACCTTTCAGGTAGAGATAGAAGGAACTTGAGATTAGATTCTTCAGGATCATATTCTTTATCAACCAGAGATAAATCATTCAACAATTTACAGAATCTGTCATATGTCTCAGTCAAAGTTTCATCAGGTCTCGAGTCAAAGTGTTCATACTCCTGTGTAAGTATCGTTTTCTTGTTCTTCTTTATAGCACTTGTTCCTTGACATCTGACTTCTAAAGCATCCCAAATTTCTTTGGCAGTTTTGCAACCAATAACTCTGTTAGACATGACATTATCTAAGGCACTATGGAGAAGATGTCTAACTTTTGCATCCTTTGCAATTGATGAGATGTCTTCAGGAGTCAAATCTTTCTTTTCCTTTGGAACAGTCTTTTGTTCTTGACCACCAACAACAGGAGACAGTTTAGTTGGCTTATGAGGACCATCATTGATTCTATCAAGGTATTCTGGATCTGTGGCTTCCAGAAACATGGTCATCTTTACCTTCCATATTGGATATTTCGCTGGTCTGAGAATCGGAACCCTAATTGTCTCGTATCGACTCACAGAAGTTGGTTGAACCTTTTCGGAATTAGAACCTGCTTGGATATTTTCAGCCATGATTATACTTGTGTTTGGATCAATGAAAACTGTATATATTAAACAGCCTTGTCTCTGATACCAATTGTTAGGCCGAATACACAATATATAATCAAGTATATGTATGAGAATAACAATAAGAACACTGTTTATGAATAATAAACTGTATGGAGTTAATAAATCCTCTCTCAGTGATATAAAATATCACATAGAGCTGCTAGGTTACAAGAATAATCTTTCACGTATTCGCATCCCTTTTAGGGTTAACCTATCTGTGTTTATATAGTACACAGCTACGTACAATCTTCTAATTGATATTCCTATAAATCAGCTATACAATTAATATCAATCTAGAATTGCTTCTGTCTTCTGTTCCGTTTCCTTAGCCATCTCGATATCTCTTTGCTTCTTTCCATCTTCAAAGAATATCGCTTCTAGAATCTTCATTGAATAACACCGACAGCTTAAGTAAACTCTGACTGTCAGAGTTTAACAAACTCTGACCAGTCTTCCAGCTAAACTCTGATAGTATCCTGATACTTTAAACACTGATAAACAAACATCAGCAATTATATCTAACATAATATTACTATTTTATTGTTACTAAATGAAATTGCATGTTATATTTTTGAAAAATGTGAGATTTTACTTAGAAAAAATTTTAGTTAGAAAATATAAAAAATAATATACGCTTTGGGAAAAAAAAGTTAATCGGTTAGTTATTAATAATTATAAATATTTTTATTTTATTTCATTAAAAAGAACTGCCCGTGATATTTTTGGAAAATGAGAGGTTTTAGTTAGAAAAAAATAGAAAAGTAAAAATTTTAGTTAGAAAATATAAAAAAAAATACACTTTGGCTAAAATATATAATTGGTTATTTATTAACAATTATAATTTGATTATTTTATTTTAATAAATGAAACTGTCTGTGATATTTTTGGAAAAAGAGAGGTTTTAGTAAGAAAAAATAAAAAGCTTATATGTTTTAGTTAAAAAATGTAATTGCCCGTGATATTTTTGAAAAAGTAAGGGAATTTTTCAGAAAATATTTAGTATTATATCCAACGGCTCTCGTTAATTTAATTTAAAAGATCTAACGGTTAGAGATTGGATGACCAAATTATGGAGGACCAGACTACAAACCGACTACAAAAACTTTTAATGTTTCGTCTTTAATATAATAGTATAGATAGATAAATAGATAGATAGATAATATAGATTACATTTTTTACAATTTAGGAGCTAAAAAAGAAATTTTTAATTTTTAATATTTAAAATAGAGAAGTTCTAGAAAATTAGATAAATATGAATCTATGTAAAACAGAGGAAATATTGTATATATAATAATAAAATTTGATTATGTTTATAATTCTATGTCAACTTGTCTCTAATAAGTATTACCTTTTCTACAATTTAGGAGCTAAAAAGGGAAATTTCAATTTTTAATATTTAAAATAGAGGAAAGATTGTATATATAATAATAAATTTTAATTAGGTTTATAATTTTATGTCAACTTGCCTCTAATAACTATTACCTTTTTTACAATTTAGGAGCTAAAAAAAATCAATTTTTAATATTTAAAATAAAGGAGTTCTAAAAAATTAAATAAATATGAATCGAACGATTCTCGAGATATATAATGATATTGATTCATCGACTACACAAATAAACGTGTCCTCAAATTTTCAATCCGTAATCAACAGAACACATTATATAATTTTTCTTTTTTTTAGATTACACAAATTTGAGTAAATCAGATTGTGTACAATCATTTCTCACGCAAAAAAGATGATCTTATTTCGTACTGTACATTCTAAACTAATACAACCAAAATTTAAAAAGAAAAAGCCCATTGGGCCATTAAAAAAGTGTATAATTGTTAAAAAAGCCCAAAGATACATATATAAAGCCCACCGGAGACAAAATCGAGTCTTCTATTTCTCTTCTTTTCCGGCGACATGTAAGAAGCACTAAAATCAATACACACCTATACATACAATTAATTAAAGCTCAAATTATTACTTACAGAATTGAATTTCAACAATGGCGTCATCTTCACCTCCGATTCTTAGCAACACAAGCACCGATAACGCTAATTCAAATCGCGCATCAGCTCCGATCACCACCGCTATCTCGCCGTCGATCAACTCTTCTCGGAATCTTCGCGGACTTAACAAACCTAAGTGCATCAAGTGCGGAAATGTCGCGCGATCCAGGTCATAAATTTTGAGCTCATTTAGTCGCATTTTGTGTTTGATATGGTGTTAAACTGAAAATTGTGTGTGTGTGTGTGTGTGTTTATGTAATTTTTATATTTGAAAGTGAAACTGGTGTTTTCGAGTTTTTAAACCCTAGGGTTTTTGGTTTTCTGAGATTTTTTTATGTGGATTGTTGTGTGATTACTGTTTTGGTGTGAGATGGAGAGGAATTGGGGGAATTGAATAGGTACATTTTTCGATTGGATATGTTTGGAGCTGGAATTGAAGTTGGGGAATGAAATGTTGGGGGTTTATTGTGTGAGAGACGGATAATTACTTGGAAGGAAACTTATATGAGTAATTAAGTAACTTGAGCTTTTGTGTCAATGGATATGAGATTTAATTTGAATTTTGAATTAGTTTTGCTAGTGGAACTGGCGAGAGGGGCTGTAATGATGACAGGTTGTATTAAAATTGATCCCACCTATTCATACGTTTTATGTTGTAATGATTATTTTTATTTTTGATTTTTACCCATTTTAGGAGTAAAGTGTCAACACAAATTTATTAATTCACGAGATTGTTCTTAATTTTTGATGTAAGTGGTTGGCCAAGCACGTGACACCTTTTATGACGGTAATCCCGAGGATTAAACTATAGATTAGAGGTTTTGGTGACACGTTGCAGTGGAGATATCATCCTGGGCATTTCATAGACCCAACCCTGTTTTAAGTTAAATCAAGCTTAGAGATTACGCTTTTCAAGTAGACCTGCATCAACCCTAGCCTTTCTCTCTTGTTCGGCCACTCTTGGCACAAATCTACTATAGCTTGATCGTCTTCGATTACTCATGGAAATCCACCATAATACTTCTGAATCTCCAAATTCAAACAGCTCTTGTGATTCTGCTGAATCTTCAAACATAAGAACTTGTGAAGTCTGTGATGTAGTTATGCCTACTGAGGAGTGTGAAGAACCATTTGTTCCGTAAGTAATCTATTAATTAATAAAGATTTTAGCATTACAATTTACCAAGTTGTCGTAGTTAGTGTATGGATGCTATTGTTTAGCTTGACATGGTAGTTTTGGCTGAAGCCAAGTCTTAATAGACATAGAAAATTACATGCCTTTTCAGAAGAGAACATCACATTTAATGTCTGATGGTGGTAATTAATGTCATCCCACTTCCTTTTGATGGAAAAGGAAGCTTAGAGAGAACGGTTCTTGCCAGGATTGGCATAACTTAGAAATAAGTCATGCCAAGGCTTAAGTTGGGACGATTCTCCAAATTAATTAGCAAGGTTATCACGGCGCCAAGTCGACCCTCGACGCCCGAGTACCTTCGGGAAGACTAGTCGACAAGTCGCCCGACTAGTCGTTAAAAGTCGACAATATATTCATTATGCATATACTTACTAGATTTTATATATAACATAACTAAACACATCCGTTCCATTATTTATATCAAAAGTACTAGAATAATAAGTTCAAAATAAGCATAGTTACTACATAATAACATCCATATTACAAATATCAACCATATCCAAGCAAATTAAAACAAGTATGATGAATATAAAGCAAGGCATCCATCTTAAATCTTTATATCATTTTAATCTCCATCTCTTTCTAGTCTAATGTCATTTGGTTGGATCCGGTTATTGGTTTGATCAAGTAACAGTACACCACAATCATGGTTTTCACGGCCCCAAATCGGGTTTCGAGACTCTTGGGTGAACCTTCGCGCCAACTAGTCGACAACAAGTCGGGCTTCGAGACTTTCGGCACCCGAGTACCTTCGTGTCGACTAGTCGTCTTCGTGATAACAATGTTAATTAGGCTGCAAGAGGCCAGGAAGGTAAAACTTATTAAGATCAAGAAGTGCAGAAAAGGAATTCATAAAAATAGAATAATTAGCTACTAGTTTAAAGAAGTTGGCACTATGAAGCGTGTTGTCTCCAAGTTGATTAATTTACTTTGTTATAAAAATAAATGGTACATGTACAAATAAAAAGAGATGTCGAAGGTCATTAGCTACAGGAACTGGAGACAAGCATCACATCTGATTAAGCTATTCTTGTCTATGAAAGTTGCTTGCAACTGAAAAATAAACACAGGTAAAAATAGGTTGCACAATATGCACCTAAACTCTATTCTTTTTGAGAGAAAACTCGCTTTTGAGAAAGTGTTAGAAATTAAAATCATACTTTATCATGATTTTTGTTCTATGTCCTTAAATAGTTAATGTGTTTTTTTATTTGACACAAAATCAATATAACATGCTTAAGAAAATGGTAAAATTATTGTAGACCAATGAATTAATCTTCACGTGCTCGCTGAGAAAACATGGTCATATTTATCTGGATACAACTATTATTGGCTTGATGTAGAATCAATTAGTGTGACAATGTCTCATTTGTGAAATTTATGAGTAATAAATAGTAACTGTTATGGTAGAAGTGCAGGGTTTTGTTATGTTGTTTTATGTGCATTTTTGGCGGTGCTTGAGAAAAGTTGTTGCCAGTAATTATATGTAACTGATCTTATAATTATCGTAAATTAATTTTGTTGAGTTGTTTGCAGGTGCCCGTATCAATCATGTAAAAATTGCTGTGCAAAAGCTCAAAACCCATGCCATATACATGGTTTGTGAATCTTACTAGCAATTTTGCATTAGGCTAGGTCATGTATGTGTTATATATGTATGAGTGTGTAGGGAAATGTGATTGTATCATTGTACTAATGGCAATTGAGTATTGATTGTTAAAGGTTTTAAGACTTAAAATCTTTGTAATCATGATTCTTCATAACACATCACTTGTTAACAGCTTTAAATGGTTATTTCATCCTGAACTCACACTCACCTTGCAAGTGAGTCACCTAACTCAAAAAGTTGATGTTCAAATCAACCAACTATTCAAAACATACAACTAGGTTTTTGCCATTATGAAGGTTAAAAATAGACAACAAAACTAGATGTACAAAATTTGATATGTGGTTTTCTAGATGGACGACCCATATAAAAATTCAACCTGATCCATAATGTTTATGACCAACCTGACCTGATTGGAATCCATTTTAACCTTTTACACCACCAAATTATGTGTATATCGTCACCACCCAAATTTGTATAAACCCCGATTGACATCAATTTAACTCTTTTTTTTCATTCTTCCATTGCCTTTCATTTGGCAAATCATACAATTCATCATTGCCCCTTAGTATCAAAGCTATCATTCATCTTCTAAATTTATATCATTACCCTCTCATTAAGTCCATACATTTAAATAATGAAGACTCTTCAATGATGTCATTGGAGATGGGAGGTTTAACCCTTTTCTGTTCGTCATTTACAACCTATATTCTTCGGCTTTCACAACCTTCAAACACGTTTTTAGAAGGCTAAAGACTCACCTTATTTGAACTTAATTTTTAAAACCCTATTTTGTAAACTCAAACTTTTCCTAGTGGTAAGGGCTTATCACTTATCGTCCTAGGTCCTGGGTTCGATTCTCGCTCATCTGGAGATTTATTAAAGAATAGACACTACTTATTAGCTATAAGTTTCGATTTTGAAGTAAAGTACATAGACCTAGATGTAACAATTTGGATAATTCACAATCTCACCACATACCCCAAAAAAAATCATGACCTGTTAGTACAATTAGTATTATACCGATATTTATAAACTGAATAAATTATATCCTCGATATGAAATTGGTATGTGAATAATCTACGATCAAGTTGACTTGTCTAGATATTTAGCGTTTACATACATTATGCGTGATCTTATTCTAAAAAATGCATTTTTAAATGTATGTGCAATTTAATTTTTTATATTATTAAAGATTAACCAACAGATCTCAACTTTAAAAACAACAAAATTCAAATCCAAAATTATAAAGGGTCCTTCTAAGTTATGAAACTTGCCTTTTTCTGTCACTAGAAAAAATAGAAAGTTCATCGGAAGATGAGAAATATTAAGATGAAAGTAACTTATTTTATTTTTGGATTGTGGGTGGTGTGATAAGTTTTGAATCAGGTAGGTGTAAGATACAATTAAATTTGGTTAGCATGTGATGGGTCAGAACTCAGACCGTCTCCAACACATATGTCACCAACAAATATTGATAAGATGTAGCATGGTGGAAAAGTAATACTGCCCCAGCGGTGCGGGGAAAGGGATTAGGGATACGGGAAAGGTATAGGGTGTCATGCCATGACAAAATACTTTTCTAGTTTTTCAATGTTTTTGTGTTTCTGTGTATTTTCTGATTGAATAGAACAGTAAACAAGTAGAATAGCAAGAGAATTAAGATAGAATTGAAGAGAAACAGATGAGATTTGATAGAGTTTAGAGAGATTAACCCTAGAGAGAGAGATAGAAATCAGTTATAGAGAGAGAAAGCAATAACAGAATCTAGAGAGAGAAAGAGATGGTGGAAATGGATTCCATTTTCTGATAATAGTTCCAACATAATTGCATAAACTATACAAAGACTCTTACAAGTATTTATAGGCTCTGATTTCTAATAACTAACTTCAGAAAGGAAAAGACACTATTACCCTTATTGATACTACCCTTACAATACTAGTGCAGTACTATTCCTGACAATCCATCCCCCTTAACAACCACCATGTCCTCAGGGTGGATCATGCACTTCCAAACTTCTTTTCACCTGAATCACATACATCTCTGATAACACATCCACTACTATGCCTTCTTGTCCTTCCAATAATAAGTCTTTTCCAATGCAAACCTCATGTAACAATTTGCTGATTATAAGAAATCCAGCTGTACCATCAACTAGTTGAGCTTCATAGACACAAATTATATATCCTCCTGGATCAAAGATGGTTCTTTCAACACTTTTCTTTGAAGTCTCATGATATTCCAGTCTCATTATCCTATCCATTTCAAGGATCAATTGACCCATTTCACAGTACTTAAGTATCACCTTCTTCCCAGCCATTCCAATATAAACATGTTGTTGATTGATTTCACTAACAACCCTATCAGTCTGATGACCAATTCCTTGAATTCTATATGCATTCACCGTTTGAATCATAATCACCTTCTTCCTTAATTGATGCTCCATCATAAGTTTGTGTATTGTCAGCTTCCAACAAATTATATCTTGCAACTGCCCAAGCTGACCACAAATTGAGATGAATATTACTACATCATCCAGTGTCACTTGATGCCTAATCTTTTCTGTGAGCACTATAATAACATCTCTTGAGTTGGTGTTTTGCACATAACCACCACCAGGATCAAAGATAAGCACATTATTCTCACAATAAATTGCTAAACTTCCCATACCATTATTCTCACAATAAATTGCTAAACTTCCCGTACCATGAGAATTTGCAGTCGTTAAGAACCACATCTTCATGTCACCCCCTATCCATTCAAGTTCACCAGAAAGACAACTTAATGGACTGCTGGGATCATTAAGCTCTAAAAGAATTACCTTTTCAGCCATAAACACTGTCTTCAAATTATGAACATCTTCCTTAGTTGGCATACTAGGTTCAGGAAGATATGTTAAATCATTGTAGATGCCTTTTTCTTCCAAGAATGGGGAGTGTCCATTCAACCTAAACTTCACATTAGAATTGTTGTCAACATAAGGCCTATCCTTATCTTTTGTGGACCAGGTAAGGAAATATCCAAGAACTGTCATACAATTTGCAGTTGAACTTTCCATGGGATTAAAAACGTAATGATCCACTCCTGACATCTCCAAGGATCTTTCTTCTTTGCTAGGATGCAAAACATTGCATGCAACAATGTTCATGTCACCAGGGGACACATTCTTGTGGTTCAGGTCTTGGATGTTTGAAAATTCTGCCAGCTGCACTGATCTTTCATTGCTGCCGATTTCAGTTTGTAAGGGTTTAGGTGCATCTAAATTATCACCATTCAATGCTGCTAAGATGAACTCCTGCTCTGGCCAACTCTCTTGGCCCTTTCCTGGTTCTTCATCATATAGAAGCTCATCATCATAGATAGTTTGAACAACCAACAGTGGCTCACAATCATATAAGGATTCAAAGACCTCTGCTCCTGATGTAAAATTAGTCTTTACACCATAAGCATTTACTAAGCCTTTATCAGGCCTTTGTGCCTTTATGCCTAGAGTTTCCTGCATCTTTTGCCTAGCCAACTCTATTGTATCCTCTAGCTTCTGGAGTTTATGGCTAGTTCTTTCCTTGAAATCAAAAATTTGTTGCTGCACCTCAAGTAACCTAGCATTATACTGTTTCTCATGTTGTGCCTTAGAACTAAGATCCATTTCTCTCCTCTGATGATGACTCATTCTCACAAACAATTTATCAAACACCTTGAGTGCAATAACTATCTCTGCACATCGATCAGTCCAGCACTTAACAGTTACTCCAAATCACCAATACACAATCACAATCACTTCTCCAAAACCACAATTCAACCGAAATCACAACAATCAACCCAGATCAACAGCACTTTACACCAAAACAAAATAGTGACAATCTCACCACAACAAAACAGTTCTGTAACTACTGTTTTTATACTCTTCTCCAACAATAACAACTAGAATCAGCTACTTAAGTAGAAACGAACTCAAACAACTGAAACATCTTCAATGCTAGCTAATCACAACACTAAATCAACAGATCTAAGAGTAAAAGCTAAGAACAGAACACCTGAACACTTTTGAAGAAAGTTCTGAACTTGTGATTGCGATTACTGAGTTCCTAGGCTCGCTCAACTCGGAATTGAATGCACAGCACAGACGAAGCAGTAGATGATCGAAAAAAACAGCTCTGATACCAATTTGTCATGCCATGACAAAATACTTTTCTAGTTTTTCAATGTTTTTGTGTTTCTGTGTATTTTCTGATTGAATAGAACAGTAAACAAGTAGAATAGCAAGAGAATTAAGATAGAATTGAAGAGAAACAGATGAGATTTGATAGAGTTTAGAGAGATTAACCCTAGAGAGAGAGATAGAAATCAGTTATAGAGAGAGAAAGCAATAACAGAATCTAGAGAGAGAAAGAGATGGTGGAAATGGATTCCATTTTCTGATAATAGTTCCAACATAATTGCATAAACTATACAAAGACTCTTACAAGTATTTATAGGCTCTGATTTCTAATAACTAACTTCAGAAAGGAAAAGACACTATTACCCTTATTGATACTACCCTTACAATACTAGTGCAGTACTATTCCTGACATAGGGCAAACAAATTTAATTGGGGCATGGGTATGAGAATTGAGGTTCCCCACCCTATTGAGAATCCTACTCCCAGTTTCAAACATCTTCTTGTTCAGATTTTGATATGATAGATTTTCCAGTTTACCCATACAGGTTCGACTTAAGAAGAGTTATATGAGGCTTTTATTCCCGAACAATATAGTTGCATCATTCTGTAAGTGATATTTTTTTGTTGGTTCTTTCTTATTCTGCTAGAGTACATAAATAATACTCACTACAGCCTTAAATCAATGGGCCTGTTTGGCTAGCAGAACTTATACATTATAAGTTAATAAGAGCTTATGAGGGGTGTTTGACAACCCAACTTATTACCTTAACTTATAACTTATATGTTGATAAGTTGAATGTTAATAATGGGGTACATTTTCCTGAACTTATTAACTTATTACTTGATTTCTTTGTTTTTTAATACTTTATATTTTTACTTTTGTGTTTTTAAATATTTTTTTAATTTAAAATGCAAGTGTTGAAATCATTGTATTTAATAATTATTTTTTCAAATTTAATTTAGCAAACTCTTAACTAACTTATAAGTAAATTTATCCAAACACATGTATAACTTATAAGAATTCATCAACTTATCACTTATATGACACTTGCTCATTTTAAGCTATAAGTCAACTTTTTAGTGATACCCCAAACACGCACAATGATGGGTTTGACAATATTTTGGTTGAATTGACCATTTTTAGAATTGTGGACTTGTGGTAGATGGACGGTGTTTCTTATAGTTATGGTGTCATTTTCTTTATTTTTAAGAAAACTGTAAACCCTCATAGTTCATATAGCTACAGAAGGAGTAATCGGTGACCATAGAAGTTGTTTATTTACCTTAAAATGATGACATTAAAATGATTAATAAAGAGAAATTACAATTTGAGGTGCAGGACATGTATAAAAAATGGAATAGAGAAAATTTAAAGAAAATTAATAATGTAACTGAATTCCCATGGCTAAAAGTATTAACCATTAGAAATCTTATACTTTCAATGTTTAGAGTTGCATGATTGTTGTAAGACAGGTTATTGAAGTTGTGATAAACTTTTCTTGACTTATTTGGCCTGGCTTGTATCATATGGAAATATACATGTATCATGTATATGATGTTCAGTGTCAGTCTTTTTTTAATAATATAGATATGGATGGCACAAGGTTGACATGCAAAGTTTAAATAGAACAAAATTGAAGGCTTATTAGGGAATGTTATTATTTTGTCTTAATTTCTGTGTACCATTTATAAAATGGTGATGGCAGTTTTGAAGGGCAGTACAAGCTTTCCAGACAAGGCACCAGCTACTGGCTCTCCTTCATCTGAACAGCAGCCTAATGATGTGTCCCCCATGGGGTAAGTTGTTAGCATAAAAGTTCAAGACTTTGGAGTATAGTTGTGATTGTTATCTTACCAAGTTACTGGTTATGTTTCTGAGGTGCAAACATTTAATTATGTAGCTCTAATGCACAAATTATGCATGCTTGTAATCACAGTAGGATACAGTAATAGAAAAAGCAAGGTATATATGTATTGTGAGTTTTAGACCAAAATTTTCCCTTGAAATGCTGTACTTCTCGTTTCTGCAGGAATTCTCATAGAGTAACTTCGGTTCGTCAACTTTCTAGCAATTTTTCTCAATTTAACAATTTGCAGAACCCTATTCGTTCAAGAAAGCCATTGACTAGAAAGGTGCGTACCGATTTATCTTGATGCCTGACATTTACTAGTTGTTTAATTGTGGTGCCAGTGAACAAAAAGAAATGCCAGTGTTGACCAAACGAATAATTATTTTTAGGAAGCTGGAGAAATAAATGAATGGAGGTATCAGAAGGTGCAGGAATACAAAGACATGAATATCGAAACAGAAAATGAAGCATTTGATCGGTACATGCGAAATGTCAGTTTACTGGAGGAAGTTTTTAACGTGAAATCCACCACTGATGAGCCTATAAAAGATGGTGGATCACCAACATCAAATTTGAACACTACTTCTGCAGAAGAGGACAGGCAAGTGGCAATAGGAGAGATGAAGTCGATACTTAGATCAGACCCAACAAGAGCTGAAAATTTCAGGAACAGAATGCAATGCGCTGTTGATGAGGTTTTAAAGAAACTGCAGAAATCTGAGGCACATGATGGTGGTGCCGAAAGCAGTGAGCAAGATGAATTTGTTAGAAGTCCCGAAAAGAAGAAGTTTAGGAGGCATGAGGAATTGGCTGCCCTTATTGACAAGATAAACAAAGCCCGAAACGAGGAAGATCTGAAAGTGTGTATGGAAATGAAAGATCAACTATTCGGTAAGCAGACTGAGACTACTCAAGCAGAATCCGAAAGTGTTCCAATTCCTATTCTGCTCGAGAGTGATGATGTGGTGAAACCTCAGTTCGCTGATCCTCCACTGAAGTGGTTTACCGTAAAACCTGCTGATCCCAAAGAGATTGAACGAATGAATAAATTGTTTGATTCTCTGGAGGATATTGAAGAACTGTAGCCTATGATAAGTTCTCAGTACTAAAAATTTGGATGATTTAGTTGGTAAGGCACCTAGCAAGCAAACTATTAACATGCAACAGTTATAGAACACCACAATCTTCTGCTGCATGTTAGCAAGCTAGCACAAGATGATAATTAGAACTTGGGATGATTTATTTTCCTGTTTACTTTTTTGTTTGTTAATCTTTCTTGTTCGTTAACTATGCTATCGTAAAATATAGAACAATTTAGTGACATGTGTTCGAACTCTTTCTTAAACATAAAAATCCAATCAATAGGATTATTAACTAATCTAATAAGGAGTGTGAGTATTGAAAAAAGGATTTTTTGTGGGAATCCCGATTAGCACTTCACTATATAGGAATTTTTTTTTTTTGTAAAATCTCGTCTAATAACTAACTAATTAAAAAAGTAATAAGTTTATATTCCAGCACGTAACAAAAAGGACAATATACAGGATGGGTAGAAAGAGTTGTGATACTTGGCTCGATCCATAGAAATTCATAATCTAAAATAACTATAATATAAAAAATATGCTAGACGCGATGGATTGGTGTAGCCGGTTTGTTTTTTATGTGCTGTGACTGCTCACAGGCTCCTAGGGCTTAGTGGTGGTTTGTTTAAATTCGCATGAAGTTGATACTGGATATCTAGAACGGAGGAAGTACTGTAATATTTATTGTTAGGCTATGTATAGCCCGAACCCGTCCAAAGAACCCGGACTCATATCTGAATCATGGTCCACCAACCAATCGGGATTCATATTTTGTCGTAACTCACTTACAAGTCCGAACTTATGTTGGAGTCATGGCTCATCTAATAATCCGAACTCATATCAGAGTCCTGGTTCATCAATAAGTCCGAACTCAATCTTGGAGTCTGGGCTCACCTGCAAACCCGAGCTCGTAGTTAGGACATGGCCCCGGCCCAAAGTTCAACTCATTCCTGGCGATAAAGGCAATAACTTACGTGAGAGGCTACACAGTGTTACGTGACGTGTTTAGGTCATCATTAATGGTCACCCTTGGTGACGACACATAAGGATACTTAATGATTGGCACAATTATATCTTATTCAAGTCACACGCCAGCAAGAGCCTGGCATACGACACCACAATTCCACACCTGAACACGTGTGACCCATCAACATCACCCAGGTGTCCTACCTACCTAGGAATCAACGCTCATGATTGCAGGTACAACCCCTGAACCCTAATTCTTGGCCTATAAATAGACCAAGGAAGAGAGGTCTAGGGGTTACACATTCTCTTTTACACACTTACCCTATACTATACACACACACACACACACTATACATACACCCTCCATATTTAGATATCTCTAGTCTTATTCTCTCTTCCAAAGCCTCCTCTTATTCTCACGCCGGAGGCGCCGCCAGGGTCCAAACCCCCCTCCGGTGTTGTTTTGAAGACACCCAACGGCAGCAACACCGCATCCAGGCGTGGGGAACGGCAGGGAAGGGCTAGATCGGGACTTGGAGTTATCATTTGGCGCTAGAAGGAGGGGAGCCTCGTCTTTTGGTCACGGTGCCACTAGACTCACCGTCTTCAACCAGCTCCTTCCTCTTTGAAGGAGTCCTCACTAAATCCAGTAAGATCTAAACAAACCCTTATGTTTTAACAACCAAACATGAACTTTTTAGCCTATCTCTACAACGTTGGCATGTTTTTAACATTGTGTAACCCAGATCTTGTTTGACCTTGCTTATGTGCTTTAAATTTTTCTTAGATCTATATTGTTATTGTGTGGATCTATTCATAAAACCCAGTTCCCTTGACTAGTAAGATCTTAAACCCAAAAACACGTGCATACATTGTTATTCCCTAACCAACCCATTGAAATTACATTGCTGTTGAATTTGTTTCAATTTTTCGTCATAAATACCATATACCTCTGTTTGTGTGAGAATCATGGCTCGTGGAAGTAAGAGCACAAACAGGAACACCCCGAGTAACCCAACCTCGGCTCCCATTGTCCCAAACCCAACCCAAGTACCCCCAGTCTTGACTCTGGCCTCACAGGTAATCCGGCCAGGAGATGCCCGGGTGAACATAGAAGTAAACAAATACAAATACACTGACCTTGCTCTTGAGCCCGGACAGATGGAAAACTTAACCGGAGAACAGGTTGCAGAAGCAATTCGGCTATACAACCAAACCCGGAACAAGGAGCAAGACCAATGCGAGAACTCCCATAACCCTGAAGGATCCCATCGATCCAGGTCTGTCTTTGATCGGATTGGGGACAAGCAGAAAGACCTTGAAAGAAGAGCTCACCGAACTCACAGCCGAAACCATGATGAGGAGGCTGAAAAGCTCAAAAAGTTGGCTGAAATGAAAGAAAAGATTCAAGCAGAGGAGCAAGGTAGACTCGACCTAAGGGTCCAGAAGCGAATCCGGGAAGAAGAAGCCCGGATCCTCTGCAAAACCGCTGAAAAAAGAAGACATCGGGCTCTTAGCCCAGAAATAATCTCAGATGAAGATGAACCCCGGGAGGACCTCATCGACATGATTCATGAATTGCAAAAGAAAGTTGGCCAAGATTCTGGGCTTGATATAGGGGATACCTTAACACCATTCAGCTACTCTCTCGAGGCTACACCCAGACAGAAAAATCTCAAACATTACAACTTCGATTTCTTCAATGGTTTGGGTGACCCGGAAGAGCATGTTAACTATTTTGAGCAGATCGCCATGATCTATTACTACAATGACTTGACCAAGTGCAGATTTTTTGCCTCAACTCTCAAATCCGGTGCCCAGAGATGGTTCAGCCGGATCCCATCCCGAAGCATCCACAATTGGAAGTAGTTTCGTGAAGCTTTCTTGAGACGTTTCCGAGCCAATAAAACCCATGAAATGCACATGTGCCACCTAGAGACAGTCCGGCAGGCCCGGGGAGAGGCACTGGCCACCTATATGAAACGCTTCCAAGAAGCGATCAACAATGTAAGCAACTTGGATGAACACGAAGCCCTTACAATTTTCCGAAGAAACCTAGACCCCGACAATAATGAGAGGTATGTTCTTGACCTCATCCATAAAGAACCACAGAGCCTGGAGGCGGCCTATTCCATGGCAGCCCGGTTCATCAAAGAAACAGATGTCCTTCAAGCTATGAGGATGACAAGGTAAGGACTCTCCCCACCCCGGGCTGAGGACCGCCCAAAGAACAATTTCCACCAAGACAAAAAGTTCAAACCCAATAGACAGAGCAACTACATCCAAAGCTCTCAACTTGCATTGCCAGCGTCACCCCCGGACTCCAGTCATAGAAGTGAGTCCAGACAACCCAAACCCAAGCGTGAGCCCAGACCTGAACCTAATTGGACTCCTCTCAACCGGGCTCGGGCGGATATTCTGAAAGAGGTTCGAGACAAGCCATTCTATTACCCACCCAAACCAATGGTTACAGCCCCGAAAAACCGATCAGTCCATAAACATTGTGATTACCATGAAACCCATGGGCATACAACTGAAAATTGTCTATCCCTGAATTTTTTTTGTGGAGGACCAGATCAAAAAAGGTAACATGGGACAGTACATAGCTCGGAGAGTTGCTGACCGAGGAGAGGGGTCCGGAAAAGACAAAAATGTGGTAAATGTTGTTATGGGTGGATCTAACTCGCCACCAAGGAGTCCGGGTTCTGGAGACGAAATAATGATGGTCCAAGCTTGTCCGGAGCAAGTAATCAGTTTTAGCAAGGACGATTTCGAAGGACTCAACCCAAACCATAACGAAGCCTTGGTTATAAGTCTGGATATAGCTGATAATGAGGTCAGAAGAGTCATGGTTGATAACGGCTCTTCTATCAATATTTTGTTCAAACACACTATGGACCGGATGCAGCTTGGCAGCGTGAAAATGAATGATTGTAGAGAAGACCCTCTATACGGATTCGGGAACAACTTGGTTCCAATCCAGGGTACGTTGTACCTCCCAGTCCTGTTCGGAACTTTCCCAAAACAGGTAACGAACATGGTTAAATTCTACATCATCAACACCCCATCCTCCTACAATGTTATCCTAGGAAGGTCAGCCTTGACAAAGCTCCAAGCTATAACCTCTACCCCACATCTCAAATTCAAGTTCCCTACCCCCGGTGGAATTGGCGAAGTCCGGGGAGACTATGAAATGGCAAGTCGATGCTATCGGCAGGCTTTAGTCATGGCTGAAACTGACCCCGAGAACAAAAGGAAAGCAAATTCTTATCAGAAAAACATTAGCAGAAAGAAACACAGGTACAACCAAAAGCAAGAGCCCGACAAGGAGGTCCACAACATCGAAAACCCATCAGCCCAGACCTACCTTGACCAGGTGGTGTAAGCCCGGGTTCAACAGTATGTCTCTAATGCAGAATTAGGAAAAGTAGAGGCCGCTGTTGAGCTCGAAACCATTGAACTGGAAGAAGGGAACCCCGATAGAAAAGTTAAAATTGGAACCGGGTTGGACACAGTATTCAAGAAGGAGCTAACTGAATTACTCCGGGAGTATGCTGACGTATTTGCTTGGAGCTCGAATGACATGCCTGGGCTCCAGGAGTCTGTTGCTATGCATAGCCTGGATGTCGATCAAAAAACGAAACCAGTCAAGCAGAAAAGGAGGAACTTTGCCCCGGAAAGACAAAAAGCAATTGATGAAGAGGTTGAAAAACTACTCAAAGCCGATATCATCTGTGAAATAAAGTACCTTGAGTGGTTGGCCAATGTTGTATTGGTAAAGAAACCCAATGGCAAATGGCGGATGTGTGTTGATTACACCGACCTGAACGCTGCTTGTTCCAAAGATCCATATCCCTTACCCAGCATTGACCAACTTATTGATGCCACAGCCGGGCATGTCATGCTTAGCTTCATGGATGCTTTATCCGGTTACAACCAAATCAAAATGAACCCGGCTGATATAGCCAAGACTGCTTTCATAACACACCGGGCTGTTTACGCCTACAAACTCATGCCATTTGGATTAAGGAACGCTGGATCCACTTACCAAAGAGCAATGGTGGAAATTTTCAAAAGTCAGTTGGGAAGGAATCTGGAATCCTATGTTGACGATATGATAACAAAATCCACCAAAGTCCAAAACCATATTGCCGATTTGAAGGAGTGCTTTGACAACCTGAGGAAACAAGAGATGAAGCTTAACCTGGAGAAGTGCACCTTCGGAGTGGAAGCTGGAAAATTTTTGGGTTTCATGATTAGCCAGAGAGGAATCGAAGCTAATCCGGAAAAAATCAAGGCTATAACGGAGATGAAGGAACCTCGGACTCAAAGAGATATACAAAAGCTAGCAGGGTCTCTGACGGCTTTAAGAAGGTTTATTCCTAAACTTGCTGAGCGTTGTTTACCTTTCTTTAATCCACTTAAAGGAGCCCAGAAAAAGAAGGATATTGTTTGGAGTCCGGAGTGTCAAAGCGCTTTAGAGTCAATTAAAGAGTACCTAGCCGCACCGCCAATACTGACCAAGCCTGAGCCCGGAGAACCCCTAAGCCTTTACCTTTCTGCAGGAACCCTGGCTGTTGGGGCGGCCCTGATCTGGGACCATGAGGGTCAGCAAAAACCAGTTTATTATGTGAGCCAATTGCTCAAAGATGCCGAGACACGTTATCCGAACCTAGAAAAGTTTGCTTTTGCTCTGGTCACTGCATCGCGAAAGCTGAGATATTACTTCCAAGGGAGAGAAATCAAAGTCATTACTGATCAACCACTCCGTAAAATAATTCACAAACCGGATGTCTCAGGAAGATTAGTTAATTGGGTTGTGGAGCTAAGCCAATTTTCTCTCACTTTTGTGCCAAGAACCTCCATCAAAGCCCAGGCTCTAGCTGACTTCATTGTAGAATGTTCATTCCCGGAAATAACATCGTCTATCATGCTCACTGAACCCGGAGAAGACAACAAGCCTGATCCAGAGGTTTGGACCTTACATGTGGATGGTTCTTCAACAAATGAAAGGTCCGGGGCTGGACTCATTTTGAAGAGCCCGGATGGATTCTTGATCAAACAAGCCATTGCCTTCAATTTTTCGGCAACAAACAATCAAGCTGAATACGAAGCCCTCTTAGCAGGACTCCGTCTCGCCAGGACCCTCAGAATCAAAAAACTCAATATTTTTAGTGATTCACAGATTGTTGTAAAGCAGACAAGTGGAGAATATATCGCAAAGGACCCAACTTTGGCCCGGTACCAAGCTCTAGTCCAGAGTTACCTGGCCCAAATTGCTAATGTTGATGTAGCACAGGTGAACAGAGAGGACAATGCTCATGCAGACATCCTTTCCAAGTTGGTCCAGAATTCGGCAGAGTTGGATAGTTCGGTTTATTTCGAAGAATTGGAGAAACCAACTGTGGAGCAGGATGAGATAATGGAGATCGACGACCAACCAAATTGGATGACTCCCATAGTTTTATATCTGGACAAAGGGGAACTTCCGTCTGATAAAAACCAAGCTCAAAGGTTGAAGGCCAAAGCTGCCAAGTTTTTTCTAGAAGAAGGTTTACTGTATCGCCGGACTTACTCCTCCCCTATTCTGAAGTGCATTAGTCCGGTCGAGACCCAATACTGTCTGCAAGAAGTTCATGAAGGGATTTGTGGTGATCATTGATAGGTCCATAATTAATACATTTTTAATACCTATTTTATGTTTGTTTTCGTAATTTTATTATTTAATAAATTGTTTTCTTTTGTTTTGTAGGAAAATAAATAAAATCATATTTCAAGCAGAAAAAGGTGAAAAAGGCAAGGAGATGGAAATACTTGAAGTCAAAAGGAAATTGGAGAAAAATTGGAAAACTTATCGGAGAAGAAAAAGGAATTGAGCAAATATTTCCAGAATCCGATTTGTAGTCAAAGAACCCAAGCCCATTATTTTTCCTATATATATATATCTCCTCTCTTGTATTTGAGACACCTAGAATTTTGTTTACCTAGAATTTAGACTAGATTGATAATGAGAAGTAGATTAGATTAATATAATTTTATTCCGTTCCAAACTTTTATATTCTGCAATTTATCTGCTAGCAATTTTATTTACCAGCGGCAAATTTATTTTCTGATTTGGCGTCCACTTTTCTTGCGGCAACAAGAAGTCCAGGGAGTTCTCTCATTAATAGTTTATTTTAATAAGTTTGTTTCATACTAGGTTTATTTGTTTTGTACTAGGTTTTATATTAAGTTATTAACTTCGTTTTGGTTCACGTATCTTGTTTGGTTTTAATTAGTTAATGTCATGTTTTTAATGTCTAATTATTTTGTTTCTTCTACCATGTCTAGCGAAGTTAATTCTCCTAGGATGAAGATGAAGTTAATTTAATTATTTTTGATATCTTCTCGTTCCTATTAATTGGTTCTCATAATTTTTCTTGGTGCTTAATTGTTCAATTGACAAAGTGATTTTGATATATTATTGTTACCGGATTTATTTCTCATAGCCTATGCTTGCTCCATGAAGTTTTGATAGGTTATTGTTAGATAACAAGTTTCATAGTATATGCTTGTCTCGTTAATTGATATATCTTATTTGTGAAGGAAAGAGAATTGATTTTAGGGCGAGTTGATATTAATTGTGATTGATTAATGGATTCGGATTCCTAGGTTTTCCTTATTTGATTTTAATTGTTAATTAGGTTAAACAAATCTCAACTCAAATCTTATTTGTCTAGTTCGCCTGAGTTAATTGTTAGGGTTTTTGAAAATTCATAGTCTCTGTGGATCGATCTGTGATTACTACAACTGAACATTGTGCGCTTGCAGTTTACATTATTTTTACACATCAAGTTTTTGGCGCCGCTGCCGGGGATTATTGGTAATTTTCACTCCTTGATATTTAATTCTTCGGATTAGTTTCTTGTTCTGCATTGTTTGTCTTTTAGGATACATTGAAGCGGAGGAAAGTTTGGACAAGAAGATTGCTAGAAGGCCTCGTTGTCTCTTGTGAAATTTTTGGAAGCGCTTTTCGGTATTCCGTATCACATCTCTCTGTTTTCTTTCCATCATTATTGAAAAACACAAAAAAAATAATTAAATATTTGAAAAATCCAAAAATATTAGTTAGTTATTTGATAAAAACCAATTTGTTGCATCATTCATTCTCTCACATAGGAGCACATCATCTATATTTATTTATTGTCTTTATCTCTTTCCATCTTATACAATTGTGGTGATTGCTGGAGGAAAGAGGTACGTACAATTTAGAATAGAACACATAGTGTAGTGCATCCATAAGTGTTTATTTTTCGTTCTTTGTGTGTTTCATCATTAAATCAATCTTAAGGGCGCCACCCAATTCCAAGATAAGGTGATGGATTTCATCACCCTTTCCTTGGCCCACAAATCACTAATTCGTTCATCTTGCATTCCCTTTCCTTAATAAAATCAATTAGACGTTAGCCCCTAGGATATCGCGCTCAACTAGGAAGAGAATCTAGGAGGAACAAATCACTAAGTATTTTTCGGTGGTGTCTAGGACTAGCGAAAGCTTACCTGGCCTTTAGACTGGTGCCTAGAATGGTGGTTAGCCTCTTGGCAATGCTTCCTCTTGCCTGGCCAGTCACGACGAATACTTTTTGAGCTGTTACTTTTAGTAGTATCTTATTGTTAGGAGCAATGTCTAGATTGTTTTAAGGATAACATAATAATCATGTGTATTCAACCCGTAGGAGTTAACTTGATAGATGAGTTTGTTTCATGGCCGAATCTTGAGGATATTGCAATTGAGTCCTTTCTTGAGGAAGATATTTTGTTAGAGTATGATAGTAATAAAGAACTTCATGAGCTGTATAATAATTTTTCTTCTTATGAGATGTTAGATGAATTGAATGCTATTTGTTCTATGCATGAAACCCAACTTGAGGATAGTTCTTTTTATCCTAAGTTATTTGTTAAGACTTCTGTTGGTGAGCCACCTCCACTTGATTTTAATCCATCTTTTTCCACTCTTGATCAGTCTTTTGGTAGTTAATAATGAAACTCATCATGTTGTTATCTCTAGTGATATAGTTTATAACCAAGAATTTCAAGTAATTAATCTGCTTAAACAACATAAAGAAGCATCTACTTGGTCTATGAATGATGTTAGTGGTATGAGTTTTATTCTGGTTCAAGATCTTCTTTCTCCAGTGGATAATGTTGTCTTTTTTGTGGGTGAGTTTCACATGCTTGATGATTCTGTTACGAAGGTAGTTTTTCCTCGATCTGGTATTGGTTAGTAAGATTTTTTGTTTTGTGTCTCCCATAGTTAAGTGTAGGGATGGGGGAGTGTGTGTGTGTGTGTTTATTGTCTATGTTTTATAGGTATTGTGTTTCTCCATCATGCCCTTATCAGGTATTCTCGTCCTTTTACTTTGTCATTTTTCTCTCATTTGCATACATTGAGGACAATGCATGACTTAGGTATGGGGGAGGGGTTTAGTAGTATTTTAAAAAAATGAAAAAAAATCCCAAAAAGAAGTTTAGTGTTGTAAATTGTAGAATTCTAGCCTTATGAAATGATTTCTTGTTGGCTTGATGCACCCTTACATGCTATAGTAATCTTTTGTTGTTGATACTTTTGGTTGAGAAGTGATTTGCTAAGTTCTTGTTCACACACATACACTAGCAAGGTGAAACTAGTAGACTTACTGAATGTTGCAAGTAATTAGAAGGACATGAATATGTGCAAGATGATTTGGTTTCCATGCTTTGAGTAAAAGTTGGTGCATTGAAGAGATTTTTGCTTGGGATTGATTATGTTTTTACCACCAAGTGAGTTTTTGAGCCTATATGCATATCTTTTGCATTTTATATTTGTTTGCTTGAGTGTCCACATGTTGTTTGCATTTCTAGCGTTTGTTTGAGACCTTTCTTGAATGCATGACATTATTTGATGGTAAGATGATAAAGGCATTTAGGAATAACCTATATTTTCCAAATTACCACACCATTTATATATGATCAATTAGTTAACCACTTGAGCTTAATCCTATTTTTTCGGTGACACACCACATTATGTGCCTAGACCTTTTTCTTGTTTAGCCTTACTTATGCTTGATCCCAAATTGTCAATGGTAGTAGGAACTTGAGGGAGTAATAAGGTGTGTAAGATGGGTTTACTTTTGAGGAAATATTTGGTATGATTGTTTACTTGATAGTCGTTATTCAATAAATTTTTGAAGGAGGATTGTGGTTACTTATATCTATCTCTTAGCTCTCGAAAAAAAAATGAAAAAAAAGAAGAAAAAAAAATATGAAAAAAGCAAAAAGAAAAAAATATATTATATGAGAGCATACTTATGTTTGTGTGATCCTTCTTCATTCGACTAATCAAGCCTTTTGTTGAAAAAAAAATCATAAAATTCAGTTATGGGGAGGATGTTTGGTGATGTGTATGATTTATTATGGTGCCTACTAGCTTTTGACACTTCACTTTATTTGGCCTTATCATCATTGTTTGTTGTGTTAAAGTTAGATTGATACCAAATGTCAAGCGTGCTTATGATTTTGCTGGAATAGAGTGATACACTTACCCTTGTTCTTGAGTGAATATTCTTTTGTGAGTGAAAGGTGAGTTATTGCTTGTTTCTACATTTGAGATTCCAAGTTTTGACTCAAAAGTGTACTCTTGTGGGCTTAGCATGATTACCAACTTATTTTTACACTTGACATGGACTTTTGAGCACTTATGCATATTTCTTTGAGTAGACTATGTGAATCCTTGCATCTTCCACGACAAGACATTGCAAAGTCATTTTTGATTCTTAAGTTGATGTAGCATGAGAGGACTTGTATGTGTGGTGTTGCATTGCCATGCGATCTTTTACATGAGCTAGATGGATTTTGTGGGTACATTCACTATAAACCCTCACGAGACCTCACTCGTCCACTAGGGCTGCCTAGGGGTTTAAAGGGCTTGTTGCATATGCCAAATGTAACCGTGATAACCTACGGAAGTGGTATTATCTATTATATAGTAGTTTATAATATATTAGTTTTTCTCGAGGATGAGCAAAAGATAGGTATGGGGGCATTTGATAGGTCCATAATTAATACATTTTTAATACCTATTTTATGTTTGTTTTCGTAATTTTATTATTTAATAAATTGTTTTCTTTTGTTTTGTAGGAAAATAAATAAAATCATATTTCAAGCAGAAAAAGGTGAAAAAGGCAAGGAGATGGAAATACTTGAAGTCAAAAGGAAATTGGAGAAAAATTGGAAAACTTATCGGAGAAGAAAAAGGAATTGAGGAAATATTTCCAGAATCCGATTTGTAGTCAAAGAACCCAAGCCAATTATTTTTCCTATATATATAGATCTCCTCTCTTGTATTTGAGACACCTAGAATTTTGTTTACCTAGAATTTAGACTAGATTGATAATGAGAAGTAGATTAGATTAATATAATTTTATTCCGTTCCAAACTTTTATATTCTGCAATTTATCTGCTAGCAATTTTATTTACCAGCGGCAACTTTATTTTCTGATTTGGCGTCCACTTTTCTTGCGGCAACAAGAAGTCCAGGGAGTTCTCTCATTAATAGTTTATTTTAATAAGTTTGTTTCATACTAGGTTTATTTGTTTTGTACTAGGTTTTATATTAAGTTATTAACTTCGTTTTGGTTCACGTATCTTGTTTGGTTTTAATTAGTTAATGTCATGTTTTTAATGTCTAATTATTTTGTTTCTTCTACCATGTCTAGCTAAGTTAATTCTCCTAGGATGAAGATGAAGTTAATTTAATTATTTTTGATATCTTCTCGTTCCTATTAATTGGTTCTCATAATTTTTCTTGGTGCTTTAATTGTTCAATTGACAAAGTGATTTTGATATATTATTGTTACCGGATTTATTTTTCATAGCCTATGCTTGCTCCATGAAGTTTTGATAGGTTATTGTTAGATAACAAGTTTCATAGTATATGCTTGTCTCGTTAATTGATATATCTTATTTGTGAAGGAAAGAGAATTGATTTTAGGGCGAGTTGATATTAATTGTGATTGATTAATGGATTCGGATTCCTAGGTTTTCCTTATTTGATTTTAATTGTTAATTAGGTTAAACAAATCTCAACTCAAATCTTATTTGTCTAGTTCGCCTGAGTTAATTGTTAGGGTTTTTGAAAATTCATAGTCTCTGTGGATCGATCTGTGATTGCTACGACTGAACACTGTGCGCTTGCAGTTTACATTATTTTTACACATCAATCATCTATCTACAAAGGCCCTAGCTCACAAGATTATAAGGTAGGGCTATTACTAGCCTACAATCCATAATGATGTTGTTGAGTTTGTGAAAAAGTGCAAAAATTGTCAACTTTTCAGCAATGTATCTAGACAGAGCCCGGTCTTACCCTCCTCAGTCCTGTCTCCTATCCCGTTTGCAGTTTGTGGTATTGATATCATGGGTCCCTTTCCCAGAGCCTGCCAAGGGAGACTTGAGGTACCTGTTGGTTGCAATCGACTATATGACTAAGTGGGCAGAGGCAAAGGCAATGAGAACAATCAATCAACAGGACTGCATCAAGTTCATGGATAACATCTTAATGAGGTTCGGGCTACCAATGGTTTTAGTCTCTGACAATGGCCCACAGTTCGTAGGGTCCGAATTCGAATGGTATTTGAAAGAAAGAGGAATCAAGCACAAAAAATCTTCTGTTGCTTACCCTAGAGGAAACGGCCAAAGTCGAAGTCACAAACCGTATCTTTCTTAGGGGAATTGAGAAACGGCTACATGAAAGCAAAAACAAATGGCCAGAGGAGCTACCTAATGTGTTATGGGCATACAGGACTAGTCCCCGGACTAGCACTGGCGAAACCCCATTCAAGCTGGCTTATGGTACTGAAGCCTTATTGCCCATTGAAGTGGGAAACCCTTCCCACAGGGCCATTAATTTTGAGGAGATTGCAAATGAAGAAGGGCTACAAACTAATTTAGTCCTAGTGGATGAAGTTCGGGACCAAGCTGTTGAAAGAATGAAGAAGTATAAGGAGAAAACTCGAGAGTACTTCGGAAAAAAAGCCCGGATTAAAAACTTTCAAGTTGGAGATCTGGTGCTTAGGGACACTGAGGCTTCCGACCCAACCAATACTGGCAAACTCATGCCAAAATGGGAAGGGCCTTACAAAATCATGGCATTACTCCGACCGGGAACTTACAAGCTCGCCCACATGGATGACTCTGAAGTCCCTAACACCTGGCATGGCCTCAGACTCAGAAAATTCTACCAGTAAGAGAAATGCAAAGCCCGGAGAAGGAATAAGGAGCTCCTGACAGCCCAGAAACTTCAGCAGATAATATCAGTTTTTCTTAATGGAGTTAGAATAAGAACTTTGTATTCCTGATTTTTCTATAAATAAAACTGGGCTTGTTGTTTTTTCATATTTTCCTGTATTTCCTATTTCCAGTACTTTTCAATTTTTGTAATGGCCCGGACTCATATCTATAAGCATAACATGTATCCCGGGTCCCCAGCAATAAGCAACCCAAATAACCCTGGCTCGGAGCCATAGGCAAACAATGCAGCCAGGGTCCCCAGCAATATGCAATCAAAAACTTAATAACCCTGGCTCGGAGCCATAGGCAAACAATGCAGCCAGGGTCCCCAACAATATGTAATCAAAAACTAATAACCCTGGCTCGGAGCCATAGGCAAACAATGCAGCCAGGGTCCCCAACAATATGTAATCAAAAACTAATAACCCTGGCTCGGAGCCATAGGCAAATAAGGTGGCCAGGGTTCCCAGCTATAGGCAATCATAAGCTTAGGAAATATTCCTAAGTACAAAAATATATAAGCCCGGTCCGGACTAAGCTATGAGGCCGGGCTCCCAGCAATACGCAATCTAACAACCCTGGCTCGGAGCCATAGGCAAATAATGTGGCCAGGGTTCCCAGCTATAGGAAATCATAAGCTTAGGAAATATTCCTAAGTACAAAAATGTATAAGCCCGGCCCGGACTAAGCTATGAGGCCGGGCTCCCAGCAATACGCAATCTAACAACCCTGGCTCGGAGCCATAGGCAAATAATGTGGTCAGGGTTCCCAGCTATAGGCAATCATAAGCTTAGGAAATATTCCTAAGTACAAAAATATATAAGCCCGGCCCGGACTAAGCTATGAGGCCGGGCTCCCAGCAATAAGCAGCCTAACAACCCTGGCTGGAAGCCATAGGCAAATAATGTGGCCAGGATTCCCAGCTATAGGCAATCATAAGCTTAGGAAATATTCCTAAGTACAAAAATATATAAGCCCGGCCCGGATTAAGCTATGAGGCCGAGCTCCTAGAAACACGCAATCTAATAACCCTGACTCGGAGCCACATGCAAAAATATAGCCAAGGTCCCCAGCAATATGCAATATGCAATATGCAATATGCAATATATGCAAAATATTCCATGCCCGGACTAAGCCATGAGGCCGGGCTCCTAGCAATATGCACATTCAAAATATGGACGCAAACATGAAATTTTTCAGAGAGCAAGGAAAGAAAAAGAAAAATATGTTACCAATATCATAATAAAGATAGAAGCCCGAGTTGTCCATAAAACCCGGAAACACTTCCAATGTTAAGAGAAACAAGTTATAAGAACAGGTAACGGTTACATGGGAATTAAACCCCAAGAAGCAAGCACAGTTGCAATAATTTACTTCGGAGTCTGGTTAATTCTTTTAGACGGCTGTGGAGAATCCGGGCCAGCTGGGATGACAAAAGGATTCGGGCCATCATAAGGCGAGGGTTCACCAAGGCCATCCTCAATGTCCTTCTTGGCTGCAACAAAATGGTCTATGAATGATTCCCAACAAGCACTCGGATCAGTCTTGAGATGTTTTTCAGTAACAACAAACGTCCTGTAAATCTCAGGAGCACCGGCGTCAGCAATAGCCTGGTCATATGCAGAAGATTTCTGAAACTCGGCTATGATATCTTCCTGAGACTTGTTAAGTTTGAGCTGCAACTCATCATTCTTATCCCTGAGGGCCCCGGACTCCTCAGTAGCTTTCTCCACTTGAGCCTTCAACATCGAAACTTCAGAATTGAGATCGGCAAGTTTGTTATCATAAGCTGCTTTCAGAGAAGACAACTCGGTCTCCAAGCTTTGGTTCCGGTCTTCCTTTTTCTTCAATTCACAATTCAAAGACTCCAATTCATTCACAAACACTGTAGCAGCTCCACTGATCAACGCCCCGGACTGAAAGAAAAAATGTCAATACTATAAATATTAAAGACAACTTAAATGCATAAGGAAAAAGAATACTTACATGACCCCAGTAAGCAATGGCACGCTGCATAAGAGCTACAACCCCGGACTTTTCCATTTCCTCCACATCTTCATCTGTGGGAATTTCAGCAGCCATCCTGGCAAGTTTCTTCAAGTCACAAGATCCAACCATAACCGGCCTCCCATCCGGGCCTTTGCCTTTACCATCAACAGCTACGTTCTCCACAACAACTTTGGGCTTAGAAGGGGGTTTCCGACCAACATTAATCTTTCTCTTCTTGTTGGTCCGGTCATCAGGAATCTCAAGGGCTTCAACATCGACAGCCTCAACATCAGGGTCCGGGCGATTTAAGATCGGAGTAGTGGACTCAGTACCACCCTCTTTCACAGCACTGGATCCGGATCCCTCGCCAATTTTCTTCACCTTGTCATTGTGAACTCCAGAAATTTTTCTTAGAGCCAAGGAATAAGTGTTGTAAGACATTATATCCTCCAATTCCGGATTGTAGTGGGGGAAACCTGAAATGACACAAAAGTTAGCAACGGGCCCGGGCTATAAAACAATAAAAATACATAGTTGTGAATCAAAAACAACCAACTTACATCCTAGTTCAAAGAGTTTCTTATGATCCATAAAGGTATCCCGGGTACATTGAAACCCGAGACTCCCAAAAAAATTACGAATTCTTCTCAACGCTGAACTTGTCAACTTAACCGTTTCAAAAACCTTGGCTTCTTTATCCAACACAATATGGGGCATACCACCAAGATCCCAGCCCTTCAACATCAGAACCTCACCGGACCAACCCTTCAAGGTACTTTGTTGAATTATAGGCTGGGCAGATCCTGACGGGAAACCACATTCCTTAGCACGAAAACGGAGCTCATAAAGAGGTTTCTTGTTAGATCGAACTAGTTGGAAAAGCTGATGAAAAAGTCTAAAGGTGGGGATATATTCGGATTTCTCGCAACAAGCCAAAAACCAAATAATCCATTTAATCTCATTGGGGGTCACTTACATAATTGAGATTTCATATTCGTATTTGAAGAGGTGTTTTACAAAGTTATGACATTATGGATTCCAGTCGGACCGAAGATGTTCCAACCAAACCGCAATATACCCATCATCACCTCGGTCATATATATGCTCATTGGGCTCGGGCCATCTCCAGTCAATTTATGGGCCAAGTTGGAAAGCATCTCGGATAGCAACATCCATTTCTTCTTTTGGAAGGTCCACAAAAGGTGCTTTTAGTGGATTAGGAGTTCGGCCAACAACAAGTTGTGCGAAAGCCCGGTCCATAATCCATTTATTAACAGACCCGGGAATTCCCTTAGCACAATGGTTATTGTTATAGTGATGACTGAGATTTTGGTAATATAGATTATGGTCATAGTCAGAAGGTTTCTTAACAAACATATAATCGGTATCGTGGTAGAAACCTAACGGAGTCATAAGACCTCGGCCCGGTGCTAGCACCCTCTCGTTCAGTTGGGTTACTACTGGGGGATCCGAGCTAGTAGACATTATGCACCAATCTAGATCTACGAGTTCGAGGTATTGATTTTAGCTAGACGAGGATGAGGAAGAACAAGAGAAGAGCGAGTTACTACTATGGGTTTCAGAGAGGGGAACAAGCACTCTATTCGCACGCTTCTCTTTCCAAACCATACACCTATTAAGAATCCGGATTAGCTATGGTTAGTTTACTCAGTTTTATCCTTCAAATACTACATGATTTCATACATGTTAATGTTTGTTAAAACACAGTAAACCTCATATGTGATGATAGTCCGGACGATCACAAACAAACAAAGTTATAGCTAGCCCGAGCTCAAATAGAAGCCCGGACTAGGACCTAAACACTACATATGAACCATAATACCCAAGCCCGGACTAATATAAAAGTCATGACCACAGAAACATAAAAACAAAACGCCACAAACATTATGCAAGATCAAAACCATGATAATTACAACTTATAAAACGCCCAAACCAAGAACACCAAAAACACGAAACAAAAACCCAGAAATGAAAAAACCACAAAATCAGTATATTTCCAATACATACAACCAAAATCATGACCAAACAAACCTACACAAGCCAGTATAGAGACAACCAAGCAACAATATCACACAAAACCAAAAGCTTTTCAAAACCCCCAAATCGGAATCCAAGTACTTCATGCAAAGGGGCAAATACAGAATAGAAACTAACAGAGTAGAAGAGATGCGAAGTGAAAAGCGGAATAAATCAAAACACTTACAAAGAGCAGGATGATTCTGTGGCTTCGCGAGATTAGCACCGAGTTCGCCGGAAAAAGAAGCAGGGAATGGAGAGAGAAATGTTCAGGAAAGGTAAAAGCGAGTAAGAAGGTGAATAGAAGGCTTTTATAGAGGGTTAAAATATAACCCTTAAAAGGACAGCCGGCACGCATTAATTGGGGGGCAAGAATACAGAAAGGCAAAAAGGAAAATGAAAAATTGAAAGAAACGGTACAATAATTACTGACAGCGGTTGAGCACAACTTCCAAGAAAAAGTGAAATAGCATCTTTTTCATATAAATGGGGGAAAATAATAAGAAATCGGTTCAAATTTCAGCGCTGTAGAATTCCATCCGAGCCCGGAGTACACCTTCACTCTTCAACCCCGAATTGACACCTTTGATAACAATCCGGGTTGGGGGGCAACAGTCAAGCCAGAAATTTTTCTAAGTTACCCAAAGCCCCACAGCTTTGGACTTAAGAAAGAATCATGGCTCACTTTCAACACCGAATTGCCATCTTTGATAACAATCCGGGTTGGGGGGCAACAATCAAGCCAGAAATTTTTCTAAGTTACCCAAAGCTTCATAGTTTTGGACTTAAGAAAGAACCAAGGCTCACTCTCAACCCCGGATGGCTATCTTTGATAACAATCCGGGTTGGGGGCAACAATCAAACCAGAAATTTTTCTAAGTTACCCAAAGCCCCACAGTTTTGGACTTAAGAAAGAATCACGGTTTACTTTCAACATCGGATTGCCATCTTTGATAACAATCCGGGTTGGGGGCAACAATCAAGCCAGAAATTTTTCTAAGTCACCCAAAGCTTCATAGTTTTGGACTTAAGAAAGAACCAAGGCTCACTTTCAACACCGGATTGCCATCCTTGATAACAATCCGGGTTGGGGGGCAACAGTCAAGCCATAAAATTTTCTAAGTTACCCAAAGGCCCACAGCTTTGAACTTAAGAAAGAATCACGGTTTACTCTCAACCCCGGATTGCCATCTTTGACAGCAATCCAGGTTGGTGGGGAACAATCAAGCCAGAAATTTTCCTAAGTTACCCAAAGCTCCACCGCTTTGGATTTAAGAAAGAACCAAGGCTCACTCTCAACCCCGGATTTCCATCTTTGACAGCAATCCGGGTTGGGGGCAACAGTCAAGCCAGATATTTTTCTAAGTTACCCAAAGATTCATAGCTTTGGACTTGAGGAAAAATCATGGATCACTCTCAACCCCGGACTGCTATCTTTGATAACAATCCGGGTTGGGGGGCAACATTCAAGCCATAAATTTTTCTAAGTTACCCAAAGCCTCACAGCTTTGGACTTGAGGAAAAACCATGGATCACTCTCAACACCGGATTGCCATCTTTGATAACAATCCGGGTTGGGGGCAACAATCAAGCCAGAAATTTTTCTAAGTTACCCAAAGCTTCACAGCTTTGGACTTGTGAAAGAAACTAAGGCTCACTCTCAACCCCGGACTTCTATCCTCGATAACAATCCGGGTTGGGGGGCAACAATCAAGCCAGAAATTTCGTCCAAGTTACCTATTCAGGAGTCTCTACTCCCCCATCCAGAAAATCTACATAAGGGAGTGGGGGGGCAAATCATAGGCTATGTATAGCTCGGACCCGTCCAAAGAACCCGGACTCATATCTGAATCATGGTCCACCAACCAATCGGGATTCATATTTTGTCATGACTCACTAACAAGTCCGAACTCATGTTGGAGTCATGGCTCATCTAATAATCCGAACTCATATCAGAGTCCTGGTTCATCAATAAGTTCGAACTCAATCTTGGAGTCCGGGCTCACCTGCAAACCCGAGCTCATAGTTAGGACATGGCCCCGGCCCAAAGTTCAACTCATTCCTGGCGATAAAGGCAATAACTTACGTGAGAGGCTACATAGTGTTACGTGACGTGTTTAGGTCATCATTAATGGTCACACCTGGTGACGACACATAAGGATACCTAATGATTGGCACAATTATATCTTATTCAAGCCACACGCCAGCAGGAGCCTGGCACACGACACCACAATTCCACACCTGAACACGTGTGACCCATCAACATCACCCAGGTGTCCTACCTACCTAGGAATCAACACTCATGATTGCAGGTACAACCCCTGAACTGTTAGGATCGCATCCACTATAGATCAACGTTAATCAAACACAATAACAAACACGAAAGTAAAGAACACAACAATTTAACGTGGAAACCCCTCGAGGGAGGGTAAAACCACAAATCCACTATGAATGTATTACAAGATTGGAGTCGCTCCCTCACTCAACGCTCTTGAATACAATCACCTCACCTTGATTACAAAAGCTCTCTCTTGTGTATCGCACACAACTCTCTAACTTTTGCAATACTTCAAAACCCCTACAAATATCTATATTTATAGGCACCACAAATATTATAATCCTAATATATCTCAATTCTATTTGTGACAATTACCGTCTTTTTTTATCTTGGATAGAAATCTTCCATAATTCTTATCTCTACCAGAATAAGACTTTCCTCAATTATCACAAATTAGAATACTGCTCATAATAGGATTCTTAACTTATTTTGGAATTCGGGGTGGACCCCAACAAATCCTCCCACGGCTCGAATTCCCTAATACCTCAACCGATTCCGAGAATTTCACATTTTTCTCGGTCTTCATCGTTGTTGCTTCACCATCTAAACAATAGATGTTCTTCTTATGCATCATCCCTTGTAGAATCAAGTTTCTTCCTTTATACACCTTGCAGCTTCGCCCTCGTCCAACGAATCTGTACCCACGTGATGCCAACACACTCAAAGATAACACATTCTTTGATGCATCTGGTACATATCTCACATTGAGAGCTTTCTTGATCGTACCATCATGGAGTTTAAGACAAACAGTTCCAATTCCTTGAACCTTCATCTTCTCATCATTCCCCACAACAATATTACCAAGACTTTCATCAGTGCATAAGGTCTCAAACATCGCTCGATCCCTACATATATGCATAGAAGCAGCAGAGTCCATCACCCATTCTGATTTATTCTTCACCAAACCAGGAACGGTATCCCCACTCACCATAAAAAACTCTCCCTCATCGATCACAAGTGTAGAGTCCGCATCATCAACTTTGTTCTTTCCCTTCATCTGCTTAAAGGACTCCACATCTTCTATAAAGCTTGGACAGAACATCTGCATATGACCCGTTTCACCACAATAATAGCACTCAACAGTGCTCATATCCCTCTTACTCGGCCGAGATTTACTTCTTCCTTGCAGGTCATTGCGGTTGCGACTACTTCTTTCAGCACTTTGGACAGCCAAAACTGCCTCACCACTTTGAGAAACAGTATCCTTTGTCATCCTCTCATTATCTCTTAATGCCTTTAATACATCATCAAGCGTAAGAGTTGTCCTCCCTACTAAAAGCGTTTGCTTAAAATACTTGAAGGACTTCGGCAACGATGACAACAGCAACAGAACTTGTTCCTCGTCTTTCATCGGCTCATCAACATTAGCCAGATGACATACTAGCTGATTAAAACAACTAATGTGATCATGGAGACTACTTTCTTCATCCAGTTTTAAAGAGTACAACTCCATCTTCAAATTAAGTCTGTTGGTCAACGACTTTGAAGCGTATATGCTTGCTAACTTGTCCCATGTCTCCTTTGGTATCGACTCCTTCAACACGTTATATCTCACATCGGGTGCAAGTGCCAGCCTGATTGTACTCACCGCTCTCTTCTGGATCTTTGCCCAATCTGCATCACTCATCTCTTTTGGCTTCGCCTTCTCCAAGGCATCATCAAGTCCTTGTTTAATTAACACATCCTTGACGGTTAATTGCCACATAGTAAAATCCGTCTTTCCATCATACTTGGGTGCATCAATCCTCAACGACTTTAGATCTTCCATCAAGCCAAGAAAAGATCAACTCACGACCAACTATCCATGCGCAAACAGTCAACTTTGGACACCATAAATTACACCCGCCCGAACCCAAAATCCGATCTCCACCGTTCAGATTTTAGATATTGATGTAACGAATCTACTGTCCGAAAATTAGGACGATCCGACCACGGATGACCCCAAAATCGCCAATTCTTCAACAGCTGCGCCGACCAGAAAATTCCTGCGAATTTTCGTAATTACTTCGTGATTGCCTTCTCTTTAACGCTGAATCTACTCCTCGAACCCAAGATCTGATACCAGTTTGTTAGGATCGCATCCACTATAGATCAACGTTAATCAAACACAATAACAAACACGAAAGTAAAGAACACAACAATTTAACGTGGAAACCCCTCGAGGGAAGGTAAAACCACAAATCCACTATGAATGTATTACAAGATTGGAGTCGCTCCCTCACTCAACACTCTTGAATACAATCACCTCAACTTGATTACAAAATATCTCTCTTGTGTATCGCACACAACTCTCTAACTTTTGCAATACTTCAAAACCCCTACAAATATCTATATTTATAGGGACCACAAATATTCTAATCCTAATATATCTCAATTCTATTTGTGACAATTACCATCTTTTCTTATCTTGGATAGAAATCTTCCACAATTTTTATCTCTACCAGAATAAGACTTTCCTCAATTATCACAAATTAGAATACTGCTCATAATAGGATTCTTAACTTATTTAGGAATTCGGGGCGGACCCCAACATGAACCCTAATTCTTGGCCTATAAATAGACCAAGGAAGAGAGGTCTAGGGGTTACACATTCTCTTTTACACACTTACCCTATACTATACACACACTATACATACACCCACCATATTTAGATATCTCTAGTCTTATTATCTCTTCCAAAGCCTCCTCTTATTCTCACGCCGGAGGCGCCGCCAGGGTCCAAACCCCCCTCCGGTGTTGTTTTGCAGACACCCAACGGCAGCAACACCGCATCCAGACGTGGGGAACGACAGGGAAGGACTAGATCGGGACTTGGAGTTTTCATTTATAAAATTGTCTGGCTGGCATAAATAAGAAAATTGAAAAAATTCGTGAAAGTATGCCTATTTCATGTAACATGAAACCGTTATAAGATTCTACAATAGAATCTTACCTCATGAGCATATGCCCTTCATGACTTATCAAAACTATCCCAGCTCCAGCACCTTCATTATTGACTGCCCCAGCAACACTCAGGGTCCACCAAAGTTCTAATTCCTCAGGCTCAGCAAAGTCTGACTTAAGTACAGGTTGTAGAGGGACAATGGCCATTTTTTCCTCCTCCAACCCAGGAGAAAATTCCAATAAGAAGTCAACCAATGCTTGACCTTTGATAGACGTCCTTGGTTTGTAATCCAAGTCGAACTGTCCCAATTCAACCGCCACTTCATCATCAGACCTGTCACCTTCGGCTTATGTATAATCTGTCTAAGTGGAAATGACGTTCTGACCTCTACCTTATGAGCCTGAAAATATGGACGTAACTTGCGAGAAGCCAAAATAAGAGCATACACCAACTTTTCCATGTTTGTATATCGAGTCTCTGCATCATGTAACCTTTTACTCACATAGTATATAGGAGACTGATCCATCCCCTCTTCCTTAATCAACACTACAATTATAGAGTATTCCGAAATAGCCAGGTACAAAATCAACACCTCTCCTTCAACTGGTTTAGCGAGCATAGGAGGCGATCCCAAATTGTATGATTTGTAAATAAAATGACACTTCATCTGTCACAATTTATTTATCTTATTTGACTTTTTGCGATCAAATTGACCGTAAATTACAAATCATTGTTTCATTGTTTCAAAAAAAATGAAATATACATATTAAAGTAGATTAGATATTCTTTTTTTTTATGGGTTATACAAATAAGCACCTAAAGCAGGAAAGCTCAGGAGTATACATCCCTGTGAAGCCTTTACCGCACAAATTGGAACTCCTGCACAACACAAAACTTCGTAAGTTGAATTTAACGAGAGTTTGGCTACTAAATGTGCCACCATGTTAGTAGTTCTAGGCTTATAATTAATCATTGTTACCCCAACCTCTGATGAAAGTTCTTGAATATCAACCACTAACAGATCAAGATCACCACTTTTTTTTCGGAGGGCAATTAAGCATTGAAACTGCTAGGCAACAATCTGATAAGACAATGCAGTTCCACAATTCCCTCTCTTTAATAAGGATAATTCTCTCTTTAATAGCCAGAAGTTCTGCAGTTAGAGGCAAGAGCGGTTTTTCCACAAAAACTCCTTTAGAAACCAATACCTTGCCTTCGTGATCCCGAATAACTACTCCACTACTACACACTCCTGCATTCTTACACATAGTTGCATCAACATTAACAGCTAGCATTCCTGGTGGAGGAGCAGACCACTTAACACTTTGAGAATTATTCTTAAAAACCTTTTTAGCACTCTTTTCCCAGTAATCATAGAAAAAATTAGAGGCCCAATCTAACATAACTTTAGGGCATCTCCAATGGTCCATCTTTAACTTCATATTTGAAGTTAAAGATGGACAAATACATCTCCAATGGCATCCAACTTTATCTTCAAATATAAAGTAATATTCTATAACTTTATCTTCAACTTCAAATATGAAGCAACACTATTCATATAAAGTAATGATTTTATAATAAATGAGTGATGAAATATTTGAAGATAAAGTTGCTTTATTATAAAGTTATGGTTGGAGATGACCTAAAGTGAGTTTGAAGAAATATTTAGAGTAATGGCTGGAGATGAAATAGTGATTTAAAGTTAAAAAGGTGAAAATTTGAAGATAAAATTGCTTTATAATAAAGTGATGATTGGAGATGGCCTTAGCATCTAAGTGTTTCCCTTTAAACACTTCTTCATTTCTCATAAACCAAGTTTGCCAAGAAAAAATACACCAAAACTCAAACTTATCTTAATTATAAAAGAAGTAGGGTCCTCTTCAGATTCTCTTATGTTAATTTTTTTAAACCCACCCAACTTCCATATCTTCGAAATACTATCGCAGCTTCACAAAGCATGATGTCAATCTTCTCTACCTGCTTTATTATATCTCATACAACTTGCATCATCTTTAATTGCTCGACGACAAAGATTGTAATTAGTAGGCAACCAATTATGGGATAATTTCCAAATGAAGTGTTTAACCTTTGGTGGAAGATTCAGGTTCCATAAATATCTCCACCATTCTTCCGAGTTCTTCATGTCAGAACCTTCAGTCATCTCTCTCGTTCTATGAACAAGTCTGTAACCACTTTTCAGTATATACTCCCCATCCTTGCTATAATGCCAAATAACTTTATCTGCACTATGTAGTGAACCTGGAATGATCCCTAAAATAATATTTGCATCTTCTTTACAGAAATTTCTTCTAATGAAAGAATCATCCCACCCTCCTGTGACCGTTCTAAGATCCGCAACTTTAAGATTTTCTGGGATTTTCGGCTTATCAAAAAAAGCAAAATCAAGGGACCTTGGGATCCATTTGTCCTCCAGAACTCTAACAGACCTTCCTGATCCTATCCTCCATCTAACACCTTTATTAATAATCTCCATTCCCCACAAAAGGCTCCTCCATACATATGAAGGACAAGACCTTAATTTAGCATCAAGAATACGACCATTAGGAAAATAACAACATTTACGTACCTGACCAACCAAGGATGACGGACTTCTTATCAATCTCCAGACTTGTTTTGCAATTAGTGCTTGATTAAAAATCTCCAAGTCTTTAAAGCCCAAACCACCTCTGACTTTACTCTTACAGAGGTCCTCCCATTTACTCCAATGAATCTTCCTTTTTCTCTCAGAAGATCCCCACCAAAATTTTGTTGTTTTACTATGAATGCTATTAATGGTATTTTTCGGAAATTTGAAACACCCCATCATATAGTTTGGAATTGATTGAATTATTGATTTGATAAGGACTTCTTTTCCTGCTGAAGAAAACAAACTTCTCTTACATCCTCTCAATTTGTTCCAAATTTTCTCTTTAATATATCGAAATAGATCATTCTTCCTCCTTCCGAAAGAGCAAGGAATTCCCAAATATTTATCAATTTGATCAACCACCTCAACACCAAATAAATTAGCCAGAAAAACTTTCTCATTATCATCTACCTTTCGACCAAAGCAAGCTTCAGATTTGCTAAAATTTACAATCCGACCTGTAGAATCTGAATACCGAGCCAACACATCTTTAATACAACAACACTCTTCCTTGTTAGCTTCCATAAATAAAATGCTATCGTCGGCAAATAAAAGATGTGATACTTTAACACCTCCTTTACCAAATTTCAAACTCAAAATTTGTTTACTTCTTTCAGCCTCGATCAATAAACACGAGAGCACCTCTATACAAAAAAGAAATAGAAAAGGCGACTGCGAGTCTCCTTGTCTGAGTCCCCTCTCAGGAATAACTTTTCATTTAACCTCTCCATTAATTATAAATGAATATGATACTGTAGAGATACAGTTCATGATTTTATTTACCCAAATTTTATGATAGCCAAGCTTCAACATCGTCGCTTCAATAAAATCCCACTCTACCCTGTCGTGAGCTTTCGACATGTCAAGTTTCAGGGCCATTTTGCTTCCATTTCCAAATCTATCCTTTTTTATGCAGTATAATCCCTCAAAACCAATGATAGCATTGTCCTGGATAAACCTATCTCCAACAAAAGCACTCTGGTTTACCGCAATCACATCCTTAAGAGTGCTCTTCAATCTTGTGGCCAAGCACTTTGAGACCAACTTGTAAACAACATTGCAGAGGCTAATTGGTCTGAATTGTTCAATTTTGCTTGGTTTTTTAACTTTCGGAATGAGTGTAACGAGAGTGTTGTTAATTTGATGCATCAGAAGGTTTTGATTTCAGATCAACAAACAAACTCTCGAAACATCTTTTCCCACAATGTGCCAATATTTCTTGAAAAACAAACCTGGAAGACCATCAGGTCCTGGGGATTTTATCGGATTTATATCCGCAAGAGCTGCACTAATGTCATCCTCTGTGAACTTTGATAACATATATTCATTAACAGTGTCAGAAATTTTAGGTTCAACTATATCAAGAACATCATCAAAACTTTGACAAGGCTTCCTTGAAGATTTGAATAGATCTTTAAAATAGTCAACCACAATTTGCTCTATCATTTCTGGTTGTTCCTGATCTTGTCCATTCTTATCAAGGAGACTTTCAATGTGATTCTTCACTTTCCTACTTGATGTCTTGTGATTGAAATATTGAGTGTTTTTATCTCCACACTTCAACCATATTGCTCTACTTCTCTGCCTCCAGTATAACTCATTTTTTTCTAAATAAACATTGAGCTTTTTCTCCTCATTCTTCATCTGAACCCAAGAAGCAGAATCCATTCTCTTAGATAACTCTGACAGTCTTTCTTTGCACTCCTTTATGTTGTAATTGAGGTCTTTTTGTTAGGCCGAATACACAATATATAATCAATATATGTATGAGAATAACAATCAAGAACTTTGTTTATGAACAATAAACTGAATTATATTAAATAACTCTTCTCTCAGTGATGTAAAATATCACAGAGAGCTGCTAGGTTACAAGAATAATGTATTCAGTATTCGCATCCCTTTTAGGGTTAACCTATCTGTATTTATATAGTACACAGCTACATAGATTCAATCTCTAATTGATATTCCTACAAATTAGCTATACAATTTATATCAAATTAGGATTGCTTCTGTCTTCTATTCCGTTTCCTTAGCTATCTCAATATATCTTGCTTCTTTCCATCTTCAAGATATATTGCTTCTAGAATCTTCATATTAGCACCGACAACTTCAGCAAACTTTCACCCCGTCAGACTTTAACAAACTCTGACTAACTTCTAGTATAAACTCTGATGAGTACCTGTTACTTAAACACTGATAAACAATCATCAGCAATTACATCTAACAATCTCCCCCAACTTGTGCATAACAAAAATGTACGAGTTTAAAAGATAATTGATGATGTCAAAACATATAACAAATGCAGTGTTTATAAAATAACAGAGTTTAACTTTTACTTAGAACAGAAAACTTTAAAAACTTACAGACAGTCTTTACTTAATTTCCTCAATGTCAGGCACTGTCTTGAGATAATCTGTTAGAAGTCTTCTTTCAGCTCTTTCTAGTTCAGCAGTCATAATCTCTTTCAGCTCCTTAAGTTTTGGGTCTTTTTCACCAGTCTGATATATGGCTGCCCTCAGAGAATATATGCTGTTTTTATTCATCTCATTTCCTAGCCTGATATAGCAAGACTTGTCTGATTCCAAATTGAATTCCAAAACTTTAATACCAAGTGATGTTCTGAATTTAGCACTGTTTCTCTTCATTTCTACCAGATTTCCATGGTAATCTCTGTACTTAGGAATATATGCACTTGAAATTTTGGCTCCACACAAAACTTTAGACTTCATCATTCTCTCTCTTAAAACTTGAGCAGCATTGTGAGTACTTTGATTTTTCACTTTTAGCAGATATAAAACATACTCCAGCTCTTCCCATAGTTTTAGATGAATGTCAGCTTCTCCAACTCTATAAACTCTTCCATCAGCCATAAAATATAACAGAAACTCCTTTTTGATTCCTCTGTGATAGATCATCTGAACATATTCTAACTTGTCAAGGCTTTCTTGAGTTAGCCCAACACCAGGTTCTGCCAGAGATGTATGATCTAAAGGACTGTTATTTATTCTTCTCTCTCTATGTGATCCCAAACCAGATCTATCATAGGATTCCTTTCCTAACACAGTTCTGCTTTGTAGAATGTTCACATTTTCTGGCTTCAGAGTTTCATCTTTAGATGGTCTTCGAAAAGTACCTTGGAGTTGTGAAGATATCAATTGAGTTTGTACAACTTGAGCAGTGTCAGAGTTTGATATCAATTCTATTGTGAATTTCTTGGAAAGCTGTAGTATTTAATTTGCTTATACAAAGTAGATTAAAGTGATTGTGTGTGTTATTTACTTTCTGCATATTACATATCATAATCATATACAGTCTGTTACTTAGTTTTCAAGAATCGAAAAATATATCAAACTATCCATTCACCCCCCCCCCCCCCCCTCTGTCTAGTTTCTGGTAGTATTCATTTCTAACAACTTGAGCAGTGTCAGAGGTTGTCACAACTTGAGCAACGTCAGTGGTTGATTGATTAGGTCTTAATTCAACTTGAGCAATGTCAGAGATTGAATAAGCCTTCTTTGATAACTTGGGTTCTTCAATTATTTTTCCTTTCCCTTTATCAGTATTTGCTCCAACAGGCCTCCTTGAGTATTGTAAACTCTGTTCAGAATTTACATTCTCTCTAATAGAAATTCCTTGTTCCTTTTTCCTAGGAGCCTTGGCAGCCTTCTTATAAATTCCAGCTTCAACATTCTTCTTATGCTCTTCAGCAAGAATCTGCAATTCAGCATCAATGTCTTCAACTGTGGCTTCACCACCATGTTCTTCCAAAAAGAGTTTAGCAGTAATCTCTTCATCAGTAATTGGATTAGGTGAAATAGCTAGACTTTTAAGTCTTGAAGAAGATTGAGCAGCACCAGATTGAGTACCAGAGTTTACTCTTTCAGAGTTTGTCAACTTAGCAGAGTTTGACCTAAGTCTCCCTTGCTCTTGAATAGATTTTGACCTTTTCTCTGATTCTTTGCTTCCACCATCAGTTGCATCATCCCTCCGTCTCAGAGTTGGAGCCCTTTTGCATTTGTCTTTAGGAACTCTCTCCCCCTTTTTGACATCATCAGGAATGAGCACTGATGTCAGCAATTCCAAAGATGCAGCAATAGAATCAATCTTTGTAGACATTTCATCTTGATTGCTCTCAACTTTGCTTAGCCTTTGCTTTATTTCCACCTGATCCTTGATCATAGAGGAAACTTTAACTCTATCATTCCTCAAGGCCAATTCTTTAGTAGCAATATCATTACTCAATCCAATGACAGCTTTGTGAGTCTCATCAAAGCGATTGTGCAATGATTTGACTTGAACAATTGTAGCCTTAAAATGTGTCAACAGCTCAGGATTGGAAATCTCTTTAGCAGATTTTGTCACAAAGTCAGCAGCCCTGTTAGCAGGAAAAATACAGTCTGCCCCTGACCAATTTGCAAAGTACATCTCCCTATAATGAGCTTCAGTTGCATGTTGATTTTCCTTGACAGACTCTGCAGTAGGATCCCTTATAAAAGGTATTGAGTCATGGTCATCAGAGTCTGAAAGTGCAATATTTATCCCAGAGTTTGCATGATCAGAATTTACAGAAGTGTGATCATCACTGTCAGAAACAACTCTGTCTTCATCAACATTTTCTGCTATAGGCTCTGCAGCTTCTTCAACTATATTCTCTGCAGTAACTTCAGTATTTAACTGTGTAGCTTCAACAGGAACTGCAACAACAACTTCTTCTTCTGCTGTAGCTTCATTCATCTTTTCCACAGCAGTTTCAACAATCTTCTCAGAAGAGACAGATTTTGCTGCCTGATCAACCTCATCACCAACTTCAAAAACTTGATTGGTGACAGAGAGAATCTCTGTTTGAGTTGCCATAGACTCTTTAATTACTAGAGTGGCTTGATCAGCTGCCACATCCTCAGTGTCACAAACACTGATAGCAGGATGTGCTTCAAACTCTTCTTCATTATTCATCTCCGATATTGGTTCAATTAACACCTCAGGAGCTTCATCAGAATTTACTCTGTCCTCTATAGGCACAGTAGTTTCAACATTTACATCAGTTGCAGGAGCTTCATTCTGTTCAGTTGTTGGAACAGCTTAAGATTCTAACTCATCAAAAAGATAGTTAGCAATCAATCTTCTTCTTCTTTGATTGAGAGTTTCAGTATCATCCTCATCATCAGAACGAGGTCTCTTTGCTCTCCTTTTCTTGGAAGGTCCAACAGAGTTTGGCACAGAAGTTTTAGATACCCCAACCTCAATAGCTGGCTTAACAGACTTTGCTGGTTTAACAGCCCTGTGTTTGACTCTGCCACTTTTCTGGATTGGTTGTGATGTGGATGGAGGAATTTCATTGTTTATAGGTTCTGGTTGTTGGTCTGCTTGGATGGAATCATCCAAAAACTGTTGCACTAATGCAGGTAGTAAAAGATCACCTACATTACCCTTCTTTACATCCTTGTTGACAAGATCAGAGAATATTCGCTTGTGTAATTTAAAACAAGGAATAACATCTTCATCAAGAATGTCTACCCCACTAACACAGACAGAAAATAAAAGCTGACAAAACCTAGCAAAGTAAACTACTCCCCTATTTTCAGTCATCTTTTCACCCATGTTAATAAGAACTAGCCTACCAAAATCAAAATGAGTACCATAGATAAGAGAATACCCAATTTGGAGACTGTCAGTGGGTATCGCATCCCAGTTGGTGCACTTCTTCCCGAACGTTCTTGTGATACAATCGAAGAAAAAGCTCCACTCTTTCCTAAAAAACAGTCGCTTCAATTGACCTATCTTGGTCAAAGATCCACCATAGCATATCTCCCTCATCATCCTCACCAACTCAACATCACCAACAGCAATGGTGTAAGCAGTATGATCATCAAATCCCATTGCAGCACGAACAGTACCAGGAGTAATGACATACTCTGTTTCTTGAAACTCAAAAACAATGGATGGTGTTCCAGAATCACCACCATCATCATAGACACCAGTTTCCCAGAAGCTTTTGATTTGCGACACAGAAAGCTTCTGTGGTTCTACAAGAGCACGCCCAATGGGAGATTGGGCAAGAAAATTTTGCATCAGATGAAATGCCTCCGGTGCGTTCGCATTAATCAATGGAGCAGCATAGTTATTTGGAACAAATTCAAGCCCAGAAGAGACAAAAGCAGTAGAAGCCATTAGTACGATTAAGAAATAAACAGAGAATGGCTTAGAGAGTATTTGAGAAAGTTTGCAGTAAGAGTGTTTGAGAAAATGTGTGTGACAGTAAAGTTTGAATTGGAGTAAGTTGTGAAAAGTTTAAACAAATATGTGTATTGTATATTAATACAAAATTAAAAATTAAAAACTGAACAGTTTCTAATCAATACACATAACTATTTTACTCCGTGAAACGTGTGAGTGGGACACGTGGCACACATACAGTAACTGACAACAATAATTGGCAGTTTCCAATGCGCATGCGCAGTAAAAAGAGCAATAATTACCGCCTATTACACTTTCCTAGACACTCAACCTCTCTCCTCTGTTTAATACATTTTTGAACTGTTGTCCAATCATACTCTTTTGAATTTTCAAAACAGATGTCTTTTCTTGAAAGCATAATATGTCTGAAACAAAGAAATTTATTTTAATCATCAGAGATTAAAATTAAATTACCTCGGCGTGGAGTACACAGTTCATCAGTGTTTACCAATCCTCCTCCTTTATTCATAAACTCTTTCCACAAACTGTACAGGTGTGAATATTTGTGTGTGACTTAGCAGAGTTTACTGAATATAAATATTTAGAGCATCTCAAAGTGCATAAGATCCACAAATTAAATCACTAAAAACTGGTTGCCCAAACTCTCATTTATAAACAAAATCTGATATTTTCTAAACTCTGTACTTATAAATTTATTATTTTCACCCCCTTCAATTTTTTTTATTATTATTTATTATTATTTTTCCAGTAATCAGTGGTTGGCACTAGTCACCAAAAATCAAAAATTTTAGCCCTTATTTCATACAATAAGTTCATGGGTCTTCCTAGGCACAACTTGATCTCAAAGGAATTTGTGCATATTTTTGCATCTTTTGATATGAGGGTGAAATATGAGCAACTAATTATCAGAGTTTAGACTTTCATCAGTTAATACAATTAATTTATGAGAGAAAGTGCAAACAGCTAATACAGACTCAGTGTATAGGATCAATAAACTAAGAGATGCTATAAATATAGAGACAGTATCATGTTGTGTAAAATTTCTGCACACATTTGAGATCAAAATTTATATCACTCAGAAGGATTCATGATTACTTACTGAGAATCATGCTTCATACAATTTTCTTCATCGGTCCATATGTTTCAGACAAAATCACAATCAGAGTTTAACATCAGAGTTTAGCATCAGAGTATAACTGACAGAGTATGACTGTCAGAGTTTAACATTATGACAGAGTATGACTTCAGAATTTTGACAAGCTGGTATGAATGAAAGTTAACATATGCAAAGAATTATGAGCAACAAATCACAGAATGAGAAATTTTGAGTCTAACCAATATCTCTAGTCAAAACCAGAGATCATTCCAAGTTCATTTACCAGTCTTGTAAAGGTAGCTTCACTCAAGGGCTTGGTGAAGATATCTGCAAGCTGTTGGTCTGTAGACACAAAATGAAGCTCAATATTTCCTTCTTCCACATGTTCCCTGATAAAATGATACCTTATGCTGATGTGCTTTGTCATGGAGTGCTGTACTGGATTACCTGTCATAGCAATAGCACTTTGATTATCACAGAAAATAGGTATTTTAGAGTACGTTAATCCATAATCCAGCAATTGATTCATCATCCACAAAATCTGTGCACAACAGCTACCAACAGCAATATACTCTACTTCTGCTGTGGATGTGGAAATTGACTTTTGTTTCTTGTTGTACCAAGAAACTAATCTGTCACCTAAAAATTGACAGCTTCCACTTGTGCTTTTTCTGTCTATCTTACAGCCTGCAAAATCTGCATCAGAGTAACCAATTAACTTAAACTCTGATTCTCTAGGGTACCACAAACCAAGAGTTATGGTTCCTTTGAGATATTTGAAAATTCTCTTCACAGCTGTTAGATGAGGCTCTCTGGGATCTGCTTGAAATCTTGCACAAAGGCAAGTTGCATACATGATGTCTGGTCTACTTGCAGTTAGATAAAGAAGAGACCCTATCATCCCTCTGTAGTTTGTCATATCTACTGAGGCTCCTGTGTCTTTGTCTAGCTTTGTTGCAGTTGCCATAGGAGTTGTTGCAGATGAACTATCAAGCATACCAAATTTCTTGAGAAGATTTCTGGTATATTTTGCTTGATTGATAAAAATCCCATCATCTGTTTGCTTTACTTGTAAGCCTAGAAAATAACTAAGCTCTCCCATCATGCTCATTTGGTATCTTGACTGCATAAGCTTTGCAAACTTCTTATAGAGTTTGTCATTAGTAGACCCAAAAATTATGTCATCCACATAGATTTGAACTAACAGCAGATCATTACCAGTGTTGAAATAGAACAAGGTTTTATCAATTGTACCTCTAGTGAACCCACTTTCTAAAAGAAATTGAGCCAGAGTTTCATACCATGCTCTAGGTGCTTGCTTTAGTCCATATAATGCTTTGTCCAACCTGTAGACATAGTCTGGATGATTAGGGTCCACAAACCCTGGTGGTTGTTCAACAAACACTTCTTCTTCAAGTTTCCCATTGAGAAAAGCACTTTTCACATCCATCTGAAAGACTTTAAACTTCTTGTGAGCAGCATAGGCCAGAAAAATCCTTATTGCCTCCAATCTAGCAACTGGAGCAAAGGTTTCATCATAGTCAATTCCTTCCTGCTGTGAATAGCCTTTAGCCACAAGTCTAGCCTTATTCCTTGTAATCACTCCATCACTGTCTGTTTTGTTTCTGAAAACCCACTTTGTACCAACAATAGATCTGTTTTTAGGTCTTGGTACAGGAGTCCATACTTCATTCCTTTCAAATTCATTTAACTCTTCCTGCATAGCTGTTATCCAGTTAGCATCTTGAAGAGCTTCTTCCACTTTCTTGGGCTCAGTTTGAGACAAGAATGCATGAAACAGACATTCATTAGTTGTAGCACTTCTAGTTCTCACACTAGCTTCTGGATCTCCGATTATCAAGTCAGGTGTGTGAGCTTGTGTGCACCTCCTTGTTGTAGGTAATTGGCTTCTATTATCATTATTAGATCCTCCCCCTTGATCCATGCTCTCCTGATTTTCTTCTTGACCATTTGCATTCTCTGAGGCTCCCCCTGAATTGAACTGTTCAGTATTTGAACTTTCAGAATTTGAGTCATCATTTTGAGAAGTTTCTGAAGTATCTTCACGCTCCCCCTCAACTGGTTCTCTATTTTGTTTTGTCAGAGAAACTTCCTCAGTGTTTATCAGTAGAGGTTCAGAGTATGCTTTATCAGAGTTTGTTGGATTTGCTTCATCAGAGTTTACGTCATCAGAGTTTAGATCTACATTTTCAAAGCGAAGTTGATCATGATATTTTTCATCTTCTATTCCAGTTATTTTCTTGTCATCAAATGACACATGTATTGATTCCATGATCACTTTAGTTCTCAGATTGTAGACTTTGAATGCTTTAGTTGACAGTGGGTATCCAACAAAAATTCCTTCATCAGCTTTTAAGTCAAACTTGGTCAACTGTTCAGGATGAGTTTTCAACATAAAGCATTTGCATCCAAAAATATGAAAATATTTCAAATTTGGCTTCTTATTCTTCACCATCTCATATGGTGTTTTCCCATGCATGTTGATCAGTGTTGCATTTTGAGTAAAACAAGCAGTTTGAACAGCTTCTGCCCAGAAATAAGTTGGCAATTTTGCTTCATCAAGCATTGTTCTAGCAGCTTCGATTAAGGTTCTGTTCTTTCTTTCAACTACACCATTTTTCTGTGGAGTCCCTGGTGCAGAAAATTCTTGCTTCACTCCTCTTTCTTTGCTAAATTCTTCCATTATTGCATTTCTGAATTCAGTACCATTATCACTCCTGATAATTTTCACTTTATATTGTGATCCTTTGTCCAGTAGCTTTACATGATCCATCAGAGTTAAAGCATTTTCATCCTTCTTTGCTAAGAAATACACCCAAGTGTACCTAGTGTACTCATCAACAATGACGAGCATATTTCTTTCTGCCAAGAGACATTATATTGACTGGACCAAATAGATCAACATGAAGAAGATGATAAGGATCCACAACTGAAGATTCAGACTTACTCTTGAAAGATGACTTCCTTTGCTTGGCCTTTTGACAAGAATCACACAGACCATTTAAGCTGAGTATTGACTTTGGAAGTCCCCTTACAAGATCTTTTCGAATTAGCTCATTGATGTTGTTCAAGTTTAGGTGAGAGAGCTTCTTATGCCATTTCCAACTCTCTTCATTTGACATTTTTGCAGACAGACACACAGCTTTTCCTTCAGAGTTTGTTACCAAACTTGCTTCATAGATATTATTCTGTCTGTGTCCAACTAGAACAACTTTCCCTGTAGATTTGCTGATAACCTCACAGAATTCAGGTTGAAAATCTACATGGTAACCTCTGTCACAGATAGCAAGTCATGCTTGAGTCCTGGGACAAGAGCTACATTTGTGATGATGACACTTCCAAGATTGATATTTCCATATCCCATAGTACGTCCTATGTTGCCATCTCCATAGGAAACTTTTGGGCCAGCCTTCTCCTCATAGTTTGATAGCAGGGCTTTTTTTCCAGTCATGTGTCCTGAACATCCACTGTCCAAGACTAGGGTGCTTTCCCTTATGCCCTGCAATCACAGACAATTACAAAGAGTTAGATTTAAGGATCCAGACTTGCTTGGATCCTTTGGCTTTCTTAACATAGTTAGCTTTTGCAGCGGAAAAACTTTCAACAGAGTTTGAGCTAACTGTGTCAGACTTTATACTTGCAGAGTTTGCTCTAACCCATTTCAAGTTGGGTTTTAACTCATAAAAGTTGTGATAAATAGCATGGTAATTTTTGCAAGTATAAATGGAATGCCAAGTGCTCCCACAGTGTGTGCATAAAGTCTGTGGTCTAACCCTAACAAAATCATTCTTCACTCCAGACTTGGAGGGTAAAGAATTAATATCTTTGTTTTTCGTGCAGAAACTTGCAAGATGGTTAGTACTACCACAACTATGACATGTCTTTCTAGGAGCATCAGAATTAGGCAGATAATCATTTTTTTTATTAATGCCTACTTTTCCATTCCTACTCGACACTTTCTGTTTTTCAACATACTTTTCCTCTTTGAGCTTATACTTGAATTGTTTCTCTGTCATTAAACCAACATTCACCTGTTTAACACAAGTTTTTACTGATTCTTTAACAGCTTCTGTTTCAAGTACAGAGGTTTGCTTACTAGATTCAGAAACAAATTTCACAGGTTTAAGTTGTGGTTTAACTTTAACTTTATCTTTAAATCTTAGTTCATCTTCCTCACAGTAACCTAAACCAACTGTATCTGTTTGAAAAACTTGATGTGTGTCTTTTCCAGAATTAGTCCAGGTTTTAATTACCTTCCTCTCTTTTTCCAAATCAGATTCTAGTTGTCTAAATCTCTTTAACAACTCTTGCTCAACATAAACGGCATCATCTCTTTCCTTTTGAACTTGTTGCATGTTAACAAGCTCTTCTTCAAGAAATTTATTTCTATCTCTAAGTTTAAGATTCTCAGATTTAATTCTCTCATTTTCTAAAGTCTGATCTCTATAACTAACATGTATGCTTTTAAGATAAATTCTCAATTCAGATATATTATCAATATCATAAGCATAAGTTGTTAGGGGTACCTTATTCTCAGATGTCTCAGATTTATCTTCAACAGTTGCCATAAGAGCATAGCTGACATCTTCATCAGAATCTGAAGTGTCTGCCCAGTCTTTTCCTTTAGTGATGAGTGCTTTCTCAGATTTTCCTTTCTTGCACTCTGGAGCATAATGACCCATCTCTTTACACTTGTAGCACTGGATCTCAAACTTGTCTTTCTTTCCATACTTGGTATCCCTTCCTTCAGACTTTCTGCAACTCTTTCTTTCAGAGTTTGAATCTTTCCTCGAGAATCTTTTTCCCTTCTTGAAGTTCTTAAAACCCATCTTCTTGAAGGTTTTCACCATCAAAGCAGCCATTTGCATCAGTTGTTCTTCATCATCCTCAGATTCAGAAGAAGCATCAGAGTTTGAATCACCATCAGAGTTTGATGACTCACTTTCAGAGTTTATGACCAAAGCTTTTCCCTTAGCTTTCTTCTTTGATGTTTCTTTCTTCATGAGTTTTTCTTCAACTTTGAGAGCTACAGATTTTGTCTTCTTTCCAGACCTTTTGTTTCTTTGTTCTATCTCAAGTTCATGAGTTTTAAGCAACCCATAAATTTCATCAAGATCTGTTTCTGCAAGATCATAATTATCTCTTATTGTTGTTGCCTTTAAATCCCATTTTTCAGGTAGAGATAGTAGAAACTTGAGATTTGACTCTTCAAGATCATATTCTTTATCAACAAGAGACAAATCATTCAACAATTTACAGAATCTGTCATATGTATCTGTCAAAGTTTCATCAGATCTAGAGTCAAAGTGTTCATATTCCTGTGTTAAAATAGTCTTCCTGTTCTTCTTTATAGCACTTGTTCCTTGACACCTGACTTCTAAAGCATCCCAGATTTCTTTGGTAGTCTTGCAACCAATAACTCTGTTAGACATGACATTATCTAAGGCACTATGAAGAAGATGTCAAACTTTTGCATCCTTCGCAATTGATGAGATGTCCTCAGGAGTCATATCTTTCTTTTCCTTCGGAACAGTCTTTTGTTCTTGACCAGCAACTACAGGAGACAGTTTCGTTGGCATATGAGGACCATCATAGATTCTATCAAGGTATTCTGGATCTGTGGCTTCTAGAAACATGGTCATATTCACCTTCCATATTGGATATTCCACTGGTTTGAGCATTGGAACCCTAATTGACTCATATCGACTTACAGAAGCAGATTGAACCTTTTGAACATTAGAACCTCCATTTGAACCTGCCTGAGAGTTTTCAATCATGATTATACTTGTGTTTAGATCAATAAACTGTATATATTAAACAGCCTTGGCTCTGATACCAATTGTTAGGCCGAATACACAATATATAATCAATATATGTATGAGAATAACAATCAAGAACTCTGTTTATGAACAATAAACTGAATTATATTAAATAACTCTTCTCTCAGTGATGTAAAATATCACAGAGAGCTGCTAGGTTACAAGAATAATGTATTCAGTATTCGCATCCCTTTTAGGGTTAACCTATCTATGTTTATATAGTACACAGCTACATAGATTCAATCTCTAATTGATATTCCTACAAATAAGCTATACAATTTATATCAAATTAGGATTGCTTCTGTCTTCTGTTCCGTTTCCTTAGCTATCTCAATATATCTTGCTTCTTTCCATCTTCAAGATATATTGCTTCTAGAATCTTCATATTAGCACCGACAGCTTCAGCAAACTTTCACCCCGTCAGACTTTAACAAACTCTGACTGGCTTCTAGTATAAACTCTGATGAGTACCTGTTACTTAAACACTGATAAACAATCATCAGCAATTATATCTAACACTTTTCTTTTGTGATTATTCCAAACCTTTAGTCCTTCTTCGCAATTCATTAAGAAACTTTTTAAACCCGCAACACTGTTACAATTGGGCTTTATCCATGATCTTTTAACCATATCTTCACAATTTTCATCCTCGCACCAAGCCTCCTCAAAATAAAATCGTCCATGCTTCCTTTTGCCTATTTCTTTGCAAAATTCTTCATTGCCAAAGCATATAATCATGGCCTAAGCATAAAATCACGGCCTTATGATCAGAACACCACAAATCAAGATATTTAAAGGAAAAATTTCTAGCCATCTCGAACCATTCTGAATTAGCAAATATTCTATCCAGCTTCTCAATGATGAAATTTGGATAGTGTCCATTACACCAAGTAAAAGAAAGATCATTTTTAGATAAATCCTCCAATACACAATAAATGACGGCTTCCTTGAATCGTCCCATTGCTTCAAAACTTCTATTGTTACCCCCTTGTTTTTCTTCTGGACTTAAAATCTCACTGAAATCGCCTCCAACAATCCATGGCCCCTGAATCGAATCACCTATTCTTTGTAAAATCTTCCAAGATTCGACTATTTGAGCTGATTACAACATCGATCTGATATCGTGAATGAGATCTTATCTTCACCATGATATTATCCTTCCAGGCTAATAAAAGCCCACCACTCATCCCAATTCTATCAACCGCAAAATAGTTATCAAAATTACATCTTTGTACCACTTCTCCAGCTTGACTTCTATTAAGTTTGTTTTCCGAGATAAAGAACATATCAATTGAATGATTATTAATGTGGGAATTAAGAGCAGAGAATGTCCAAGAGTTCCACATCCCTTGGACATTCAAACAGAGGGATATTCATTGTGCTCGGTGACCTTGGACCCCAAGGCTCGCCGAAGAGGATACAAAATCTGTCTTACCAGAAAGTTCTTCCCCAAAAGATGTATCATTGCTCTGCCTCAAATTGATAAATACTTAGAACTGAACACAATTTGCAAAACAATGAACTGATTTTATTATTCAACAGCCTTGGCATAAATAGCCAATACAATCAACCGAAGCACCTAAAAAACAGCCCACGTTAAACATGTACAATGAAACCTAAACCGACTCCTGCACGAACTCTAAACTAGTCCTGAATAATAGGACTTATTAAACGGAAAGAAACATAAACTGAAATACCAAGTATGACTTGTTCAAACTCCTAAACTTTAGAGAACACATATTTCATACCCTCCCCTACACTAAGCTTACTACTGTAAGTTAGTTTATCTGTTGCAGAACAGATACCAAGCATTGATCGAAACTTCTTAAACGAGTCCTTATTTAGAGGTTTTATGAAAATGTCAGTCAACCCGTGTACCACAATACTCCAGCTTTACAATTCCATTGTTAACAAGGTTGCGCAAGAAATGATAACGTACGTCCACGTGTTTGCTTTTGTTATTGAACACTTGATTCACCGACAACTTGATGGTAGAAGTGTTGTCACACTAAATAGTTGTTACATTGTCCTCCAATGTATACTCCAGCTCCTGCAGAATTCTTCTCATCCAAATTACTTGACATGCACACATAGCAACAGCTATATATTCTGCCTCTGTTGTCGAGAGGGCAACTACTGATTGCTTTTTGGATGACCAAGCTACTGCTCCTCCGCTCATCATAAATGTATAACCTGAAGTGCTCTTCTGTCCATCAACATCCCATGCATAATCACTATCTATGAACACTTTCAGTTCAGCTGCGCTTCCTCGATTGTACCAAATGTCATAGTCTAGAGTCCCCTTCAAGTACCTTAACACTCTTTTGGCTGCAAGAAAATGTAACTTTGTAGGCCTAGACATATAACGACTTAATAAACTTACAATAAACTTCAAATCTGGTCTTGTGTTGGTGAGATATGTAAGGCTCCCAATAATCTGCTTATAAAGAGTTTCATCACCTTTTTCTCCATCTTCATCCAAATCGATCTTGCTACCCGGAACAATGGGATTACTTACTGCATTGCATTCCTCCATACCAAATCGCTTCAATAATTCTATTGCATACTTGTGTTGTGATATATGGATTCCTTCAGAAGTTTGCATCACTTCTATTCCAAGAAAATATCTCATCTTTCCAAGATCAGTCATGTCGAATTCTCCTTGCATAGAACTCTTGAACTCTTGCATCATGAAATTGTCATTGCAAGTATAGATTAAATCATCAACATAAACACTAACAATGAGAATTTTACCTTCTTCATTCTTCCTCAGAAATAGAGTTTCATCATTTGGACTCTTTTGAAAGCCTTCATTAAGGAAGTATTTCTCGATACGACTGAACCATGTCCTTGAAGCATGTTTTAGACCATACAACGCTTTGCGGAGCTTGTAAACTTTATGTTCACTTCCCTTAATTACATATCCCTTTGGTTGTTGCACATATACATCCTCTTTCAGTGTTCCATGTAGGAATGCAGATTTAACATCAAGTTGATGAATTTCCCAACCATTATGAGCAGTCATAGCAACTATCATCCTTACTGTATCCATTCGCGCAACTGGTGCATATACCTCTGTGTAGTCTACCCCGTGTTTCTGAGAGTAACCTTTTGCTACTAAACGCGCCTTGCACTTGTCTACTTCTCCGAGTTCGTTGAATTTGGTTTTGTAGACCCACTTCACACCGATACACTTTGCCCCTTTTGGTAGACTGGTTAACTCCCATGTTTGATTCCTCCTGATTGCATCTATCTCTGCATCTATAGCTAATCTCCATTGTTTGCTTGTCACTGCCTCCTCGAACGTTGATGGGTCAGATGTTTCAATTTCTGCCATGTTTACCTCATCTTCTTCTTTGGAGAGGTCATCACCAGTGACATAATCATTGAGATAAGCGGGAGATTTTCTGATCCTTCCCTCCCTTGAACTTGCACCTCTAGTTACATTGTCATCTTCTTGAATTCTCTCACCTTCCATTAGATTCTCACTTGTGTTACCAGCAGCATTACCACCAGACTTACTCAAAACACTTTCTTCGTTCTCATCATCACTCCATACCAAATCAACCCTTACTTGTTCTTTGTAACTCTTCCCCCATTCCCATTCTTTATTTTCTTCAAACTCAACATCTTTACTGATAGAAACTCCATTTGTTTTGGGATCAAACAGCCTATAGTCCTTTGACTCTTCACTCCAACCCAATAAAACGCAGACATAGCTTCTTTTGTCAAGCTTACCTCTTTTGGCTTCTGGTATGTGTACATGAGCAAGACATCCCCAAGTTCGGAAATGTGCAACTGAAGGCTTTTCTCCGCTCCATACTTCTTGAGGTGTAACATCTTGTAGTGCCAATGTAGGACTTCTATTAAGAACAAAAAATGTCTGATTCACTGCTTCCGCCCGAAAGATTTTTGGAACTTTCTTTGCTATGAGTATAGATCTGACCATATTCATGATTGTCCTATTTTTGCGCTCAGCTACGCCGTTCTACTATGGCGTGTAGGTTGTAGTAAGTTGCCTCTGAATCCCATGTTCCTTACAAAAATCGTTGAAGTCGTGAGAAGTGAACTCACCACCTCTATCAGTCCTTAAGCATTTGATCTCCTTGCTTGATTTTTTTTCAACCAAAATCTTGAAAGTCTTGAAGTAACTTAGAGCCTCAAATTTTTCAGCAAGTAAATATGCCCATGCTTTACGACTAAAATCATCAATAAAACACAATATATATCTCTTACCGCTATTAGAGGCTGGGCTGATTGGTCCACAAATGTCTGAATGAATTAGCTCTAGAACCTCTTTTGATCTCCACGTACTGTGTTTTGGAATTGCCTTTCTTTGTTGCTTCCCTTCAAAACAATCGACGCATGCCTTTGTTGTGTCTTGAATTTGTGGCAAGCCTATCACCATCCGTTTATCATGAAGTATTTTCAAACCTCTGTAACTTAAATGTCCATATCGTTCATGCCATAATTGAGACTGGTTCACAGAGCTTAAGTGCAAACAATTTTCAGATTGCGAATTTTCAGATTGCGTAACCGGATAAGATCTTGCTGGGAGTATAAACATTCTATTCATGCTCATCTCGATTTCAACTAACATGCCTTTCTCTGGATGATATATCTTGCACATGCCTCCTTGAATAAGTATAGCCAGGCCCCTTTCTTGTAATTGTCCCACACTCAAAAGATTGTTTTTAAGCTCAGGAACTTAATAAACCTCAGTAATTGTGGACATCATGTCATTTAAAAGAAGCTTAATACTCCTTTTTTCTGCTACTTCCATCCTTGAATTGTTTCCAAGCTTTACTGAATGCTTGAACTTTTCATTTAGGCTTGTAAACAATTCTTTGTCTCCGCTCATGTGATTTGAACAACCTGAATCCAAAAACCAAACCTCGTTTTTCCTTGCCCGCTCATCTTCGACATGAGCCATTAATAATAGCTCTTCTTCTTCCTTACTTTCCACATAATTGGCTTGCTTATTCCATCTTGGACATTCATACTGATAGTGTCCAATATTGTGACAATTAAAGCACTCGATAGTTGCTCTGCTGAATGTTTGTCTGCTTCTACCACCTCCGCGGCCTCGTGCTGCAAATCCCCTACCTCTTCCTGCTCTTTCCTCATAACTGACCTTCAAAACTTGTTCTTCGCCATCACTCTTCTTAAATTTCTGCTCATGAACCAAAAGTGAGCTTTGTAAAGCATCAACTGAAAGAGTATCAATGTCCTTTGATTCTTCAATTGAACAGACAACATAATTAAACTTCTCAGTAAGAGTACGCAAAATCTTCTCGACAATTTTCACGTCCTGCATATCTTCACCACAATTTCTCATATCATTCGCCACTACCATCACTCTCCCGAAATAATCAGAGACTGTATCACTTGGCTTCATTGCTAACAACTCAAAGTCTCTGCGAAGAGTTAGCAACTGAGCACGCCTTACTCGAGCATTTCCTTGATATTTCACCTTCATGGAGTCCCACAATTGCTTAGCAGTATCCTTCTGGGTGATTGTTCTCAATATGGACCTGTCAATAGAATTAAAAAGATAATTCTTAGACTTTAAATCCTTCAACTTCATATCCTCCAGAGCCTTCCGCTTCGCTTCTGTTAAAACTTCTTTCTCTTTTTCTGTTGGCTCCGTGTAACCTTCTTGAACAACACTCCAATACTCCTTCGACCTGAGGAGGTTTTCCATCAGTAAACTCCAATGATCATAATCTCCATCAAACTTTGGAATACATGGCTGTGAAGAACTGTTTGTCTCGGCCATTATCACTCACACTCTTGACTAGTTTACTCACTCACATTCTTGACTAATTTACTCACTCACAAAGCCACTGATTAGTAAAATGGCTATGATACCATTTGATAAATACTTAGAACTGAACACAATTTGCAAAACAAAGAACTGATTTTATTATTCAACAGCCTTGGCATAAATAGCCAATACAATCAATTGAAGCACCTAAAAAATAGCCCACGTTAAACAACATGTTAACGTGTACAATGAAACCTAAACTGACTCCTGCACGAACTCTAAACTGGTCCTGAATAATAGGACTTATAAAACGGAAAGAACCAGAAACTGAAATACCAAGTATGACTTGGTCAAACTCCTAAACTTTAGAGAATACATATTTCACAAATTTCTTCCATCAGCCTCATTTGTAGTGTTTTTAATCTCTTCCCTCTTCATGCAATCATCCTTTTTCTCTGTGGCCTTCTTAAGTTCTTGTCTTCTGGCTTTCTCTTTAATAGAAACATATTTATGTTTTGTTCTTGTTTCTTTATCAACTTTAGCTCTTGCACACCCAATTGAGAAAAGACCCCATGTTTCTCCTTCATTCATTCATTTCTCTCTCTGTCTTCACTATTAAATATAAAGCTTCTTTTTTTACAGACTTGATCCTCACTGCTTTCTCCATATATCTCTTCATTCAGCTCTCTTTCTCTTTTTTTTCCTCCCTTCTCTTCCAGCTCTTTGCTTAAATTTAAATTTCCACTCCTTTTCAGTTCTAAACCCTTCAAAGACTTAGCAGCTTCGTATTTATTTATTCGTATTGTTTCCTTTATTTTAATATGAGATTTTGATCCACCTAATAGTGATTTCGAGTCATCATTTTTTGTATAGTTGGAACTTCCAATATCCTGTCTATCAACAATTGGGCCTCCTTGACAACCCAAGTTCTCTTCCACCGATTCTTTAAAGCACTGAGTATTGGATCCCACGTCTCTAGACTTTACCACATGTTGATCAACACTCATTTCTTCCCCATTATTTAATATACCACCAATTTTTGTTTTATCACTTGACACATGTCCATCTCCAATTAAGTTTTGCGGCTATCTATATTGTTTGTTTTTCCTGCTATTGGAGCATCATCACTGGGGCGTTCGCTAAGGTCTATAGCCACGCTTGAACAACTTTTCCCAATTCCAACATTTCTTCTCAGTTCCCCATGCAAACTTAGTGTCTCTTTGTCTTTTCCTTCACTTATCCAAAAGTGCCGGTTCATTTTCCTGGATCGTACTTACACCGTCATTAGGGATGTACCCGGGTGGATATGGTTCGATTGGAGGGTAAAAGTCGAACCAAACCGCAACATGCGGTTATTCAAAATTTTCATCCGCAACCAAACCACTAATGTAAAAAAGTCACCCATATCCACCCGCGTATTTGCGGTTTTTGCGATTGAAATTCGCGGTTCAACCACGAAAGTAGTTATACAAAAAAAGTTAACTTTAAAGAGTCTGATTGAATTTAAAAGTGACAAAGACATTCAAATTAAAACATGAACTAAATAGTCAGCAGATTACAAAAGGTCAATATTACAAAAAAGAAATACTAGTCCTGGAATAAAAAGTTGATGCAAAACTCTTCAGACTTTATATTTTCATCAACCATCCAAGTCTTCATCCAAATTCAAACGAACAAACTGTAATTATATGGAAAAAAATGCATTAATGTTAACAATAAAGCATCACAAAATAAATTAAAATAAGCTTAAAAGGAAAAAATTAACTTACCACCAGCAAGCTCTTCAATTGTCTCCAAGTCATCAATGATATTTTGTAGTTCCACTGTATGTTCATTAGATATGATCCAATTTTGAGCGCAAACAAGTGTATCAACAGTTTTAGGCCTCAAAGAACTTCAATATGAGTTTAAAATTCTTCCACTAGTGCTAAAAGCGGACTCACTTGAAACCGTAGAAACTGGAACTGTTAGGATTTATGGGTGATAGCTTAGAGACAACTTAACTTTGTGTTCTGTAATATTTAATTTTATTAAGTAGAACATACTGTCACAGCTAGAGTATGTTCGTGTATCCATTTAATTTGCTGTAATAAAATTGTTTGTAATTCTTGGAAGAAGTTCATTCACTTGTTCAAGCCTCAAGGAATACATCAGGATGACAACAAGAATAATTGTTACTGTCATAGCACTGACATTAAGGTTACAAGAAGACAACATGTTGCAAGTCATGACAGTATATTAACTCTGACAACAATATTGGCGGAAGCCTTGAGACAACAACTCTCTATTCTCCTGATAGTAAGCTTGGAAATCCTGACAGCATCTATTGTGGGGATTTCATATTGTCACCAAAAGCGCATTCTTGTGACAGCAAGCTTGGAGTACATGATACTGTCTCAAAGGGATAAACTTTGATTTGAGGATCTATCCAGTCAAATATGTGACAGTTTAGATGTTCAAGAAACAGGCGTGATGCAGTATCCCAACACTGCATCAGGTCTGCAAAGACTACAACAGAAGCTTAAGGGATCACAAGACAAAGCTCACCAATTCAAGAGTATGACAAATCAACATCTACTGGAATTATGTTAGCTAAATATAGAATGTATCTAGATTGCTTTTTCTGTAATGATAAATCTGTTTGTATAGCAATTTGGGTAAGACACACAGGTAGGCAAATTGTAAGGAGCTGCCACATGAAATGACAGCAGTTCCACAAACCCGTGATGATAGAGATAGGATTAGTTTACTTAGACTATCTCTCATTCTATACTGTGTATTCCTAAAGAATCGAAGCTTGAAAAAGACACATTTTTCTCAAGGTTGTAGAAACACTTTGCAAAATAAATAAAACATTTATTTTATGAGTAATCTACTTGTGTTTGCATTTCTTCTACTGATAAACATTAATCTTAGTGTTAGTTGTTGAAACAGATATTGAAATTTATCAGTATTGCATTCAACCCCCCTTCTACAATACTCAAGGACCAACAACTGGTATCAGAGCAGCAGATTGACAAACAAATATGAGATCATGACGAGTATACAGAAGTCAAGTAGTATCAAGATCCTAGGTTTTGATAAAGAGAACTACAACGTCTGGAAAAGAAAAATCTTGTTGTTTATAAAAGCTGCGAATCCACTATACATGGGAATCCTCGAGAATGGTCCCCTTATTCCACAGAAAGAGATTGCAGCCTCGACGGTGGATGGTGTTGTTATTCCAACACATTGGGTTGCCAAGAAGCCATCTGAGTTTTTAGAACCAGAAAAAGAAAAGATAGTTCTGGATGACTACTTGTAACTCATTCTGCTTGATTCTCTCACTTTGGATAAAGCCATGTGTGGGAATGTCATTGGATGCACATCAGCCAAGGAAATTTGGAACAAAATCGAGCTACTATGTGAAGGAAATGAAGAGGTCAGAGAGAACCAAAGACAGATTCTTGTTTCTCAATATGAAGCTTTCATGGCAAAACCTGGTGAAGAACTAACTCCAATGTTTGAAAGATTTAGTAAACTTCTCACTGAACTCCATATTCATGGCAAGTTCTATGAGAAGAAAGAGCTCAATGTTAAGTTCTTACTCACTCTTCCTGGGCATCTTGAACACGGAATTACTGCAATCAGAGAAGAGAGAGATCTGAAAAGTGTTTCTCTTGAAACATTGTATGGTGTACTCAAGTCATATGAGCTAGAACTCTTTCAGAAAAGAGCCATAAAAAGTGGATTGAAAGGAAAGATGGCCAACATGTCTGGTGCCCTTATAGCTCATGAGCCAAAGGTTACCCTGCCAAGTGAAGCAGTACAAATCATTCAACCAACTCAAGTGTCATCCTTAAAGATTGAAGAGGTGGTGGATGATGAGGAGAAAGTAGTGCTGCAACTGGATGATGTTGAAGATGAGGACTTCTATTCAATAGAAGAAATGGAGAAGATGGATATTCCAACCATGGCTTATATGGCAAAGAAATTTAAAAATATAAGATTCAAAATAAACAAGCCATACAAGCCTCGGGGTCAAACATCAAGGTTCAGCAAAGGGAATTCTTCCAAGACTGTTGGCAATGCTACAAGAGGATGATACAAAACTGGAATGGTGGAAAGGTCTAAATTCAGATGCTACAACTACAATGAGCTTGGTCATTTTGCCACAGAATGCATAAGACCAAAGCAAATTCAGAAAATGGACAGAGGGTCAAGTGGACAATTCAAGAGGGGACAAGGAAGAGCCTATGTGGCTGAAGGTAGATGTTGGGATGAGTCTGATGAGGAAGAGGAAGAAGAATATGTGAACTTAGCCCTCATGGCTAAATCTGATGATGACTCATCAAGCCCTCAAATCAGGTACCATCACTTGTCTTGCTTGATATTTCTAACAGTGAATATAATAAGCAAACTCTTGAGGAATTGAGAGCATAAATGTTTAATATCCATACTAGTTTAACTGCTGCTAATGAAGAAATAGCTAGGTTAACTAAGTTAAATAAAACACTCACCTCTGAAAATGAATTGCTTGTACTTAAGGACTCCTTAGCTCAGGAAAATGCAAGACTAAAAAATGATCTAGTCTGTGCTAAGGAGATAGAAGAGTTCCCGAGAAATGAGATCTCTGAGAGTGAATTCAAACTTAAAGCTTTCAGGAACTCATCTAGGTTGCTTCAGGACCTTAATGAAAAGAACACTGAGAATCAGAAAGTATGAGTAGGTTTTGATTATGGAAAAAGACCTGGAAAGGAATCTGTGCTTCTTGATTGTTCAACTGATGTTGCTGTCAAACCCCAAATCCTCAAAAAGGTTCATACACCAAAATTCAAGATTGCTGAAGTTGATTTTGATCAGGAAGCCATGCTCATCAAGCAACAACTCCTTTATGAGGATGAAGGTTGTTAGGTCCTGATAAGTTTGTAGAAGGGGGGTTGAATACAAACTATACCGTTTTATCAAAATTTGTTCGTTTAAGATTAAACAATTTAGAACAAATTAATGCGGAATAAAAACTGAAACAATATTCAAGTTAAATAGAAACTCTATTAAACTTGAGGAGTGTTACAACTTTGATCACTGATTACAAAGAACTTAATAAAACAAATCTAGAATAAATTCGACATGAATTTATCTATTTTTGTAATAAAAAGGATCGAATACTAAAAAGTAGTTCGATATAAAATCTAGGGATTATGATCCGCTAGAAAGCTAAAGCAGTACAAGAGAAATGATTCCTATGGATTAAATGCTAAGAACAATCAAGAATTAAATCTCCTGAAGAAATTGAATGCTTTGCAGTTGAGGAAGTAAAGACAGAGAGAATGAAATATTAGTTGCTGTGTCTTTTCTTTCTTTGTTCTGTATTGAATGGAATGCGTCCTTTGTCTTCGAATTACCTTGTATTTAAATCACTGCATTTCCTTTTACAAATCACGTGCACATCCACTTGACAGAAGGATAATTTGCACTAGGAAGACAAGTAGAAATACAATCCATTTATGCTTGGAAGACTTTCGGGAAGACTACCATTGTACATGGAAGACAATCGGGTAAACTGAGATTTGCTCTAGGAAGACATTCGGGAAGACTCACTTGTGAGTCTTCCTAGTTTAAAAACTAAGTCTTCTTAGTACAAAATCTAAGTCTTCCTAGTTCAAATATATTCTAATTTAAATAATTAACTAAATAAATTATGTATTAAATTAATTCTTTGCAGAATTAAATTAATAAATAATATACTTAATAATATTAATTATTTATAAGAGAATAAATAGAATTAGTTGACTTCTCAATTAATTCCAGAATCACTTAAAACTTAGATAAATAACAAACACAATAGTACGTTGACACTCGATGTACTGTCTGGTTCATGAGTGACTAACGACAATGTCTGTTCTTTATCTATTTAACTTTAAGCAGTGATTCACTTCCTTCTTATTCAAGAACTCCGTAATCAGTATCTTTTACTGTCACCACTTGAAATCTCTGTCACTTTAATAAATCCACTGAGCTTGAATACTTCATTGAGGCTTGATCAATAAATTGAGCTTCTTTCAATGTAGAATCACTTCAAGTCTGTAGATGACTTTAATCTTCATTCTTTGACAGATATAATCTTCTGAGATTCATGTGACAATTGAATTTTATTATTTACTTATTACATCTTAATTAAAGTTGAGTAGAATCCTCGGTGTTTACAAATAGGACTAGACATATGCCTTTCAATCTCCCCCTATTTGTTTGTTAGACAATAACAACCAAATACCTCTAGAGGATAACTCAACTAAAACAAGAAAAGATAAGACTTTTAAGAGCCAAGCAAATAATAAAAAGTTCTGGATTAAATATAACAATTTCCAGATTCAAACAGTAAAGATAAATACAAGATAGATGTTCCTCTAGACTGAACATATGAATACATTTCCCTATCTTGATTTACCTAGCTCTAAAGATATAACATTTACAAATGAGCTAACTACATCATGCCTTTAGTCTCTAATTTCACCTTCTTCAGCTTCTTGTAAGGTGACTAGAAGATCTTTGTCAAGGACACGATCACTTTCAGAAACCACACCACTTGGCATTACTGGTTGATTGGTGATCTTCTTCAATCTATTCTTCATCTGAGCATATCTTGGAATTCTCTCCGTGCAGTAGTCTGAAATCATATCAGCAACTTCAGACTTCTCTACAGAAGCAAACCCAGAAGTTCTAAGAAGATTCTCCAACTTCACCAGTTGCATAGCAGTCTGTAGCTTCATGGAATCAGGATCCAGCCTCACAGTCTCTAAAGTTGTACCTCTGTAGATTTTGACCTCATAAGGAAAATGTACTACTTGAGGACTGGCCTTCATAGCAGAATCTCTAAGCCGGTCATATAGAAGCTCATTCAAGCAAGAAGATCTCTTTACTTTACTCATCAGAATCCACAATTCAGATAGAGATCTTCTTTGTAGGAGGTCAAGAGAAATGGTGAATGACCCTTCAAGCGCACTTGAGACATAGATGAACAATTCTTGCCTCACTTGATCAAATGCAGACGTAATCCTTAGGATATCTTCCTTCAATGCCTTCATATATAATGAGTTGTCTGGATTAACCGTTCTGATCTTCTCAAGCAGCTTCAGAAAAGTAGCATCATTGTTTGTGCCTCTCTGAGGGATATCAAACATCTCCCTTGCCTTGTCCCACTTGCTTCCTTGCTTCATCCTCACATCCAATCTCCTTTCTTTGACATGAATACTATGAAGACGTTGTTTGTCTTCATGTTCAGCCTTTTGAATTTTCAGCTTCTGAGATATGATGTCTGAGACCTTGGCATTCTCATCCTCCTTTCTCCTTAGCTCTGCTTGCTGTTTCTTCAACTCTTTCTGAAACAAGGGGTCAGGTATATATAGATCAGCTTCATCCTCCCAATCCTCAAAGTTTGCTGCCTCCTCAACCTCCTCCTCACCAAAAGCTTCTTCAGGTATGGTCTTCTCCAGATCACCAGATGTGTCATAATGGAAGTCATCCTGTTCACCGTGGTAGTAGTAGGCATCATCAAAGACAGTATCCTCCAGTGATTGTTTACCTTTTCCCTTATCCTTTCCAGAAGCTCCTCCAGCTTCTCTATTTCCTCCTTCTTTCTCCTTCTCCCCCTTAGTTGAGGAATCCTCTACAGTTTGAGCTGTGGAAGCCCTAGGATTCACCTCAGATGTTCTCCTTATCTCTCCTCTTTCTCTCCCATCTCCTCCTTCATCAGCATCATCATCCTCATCATCATCTCCCTCAAAGAATGTTCTTTGCTCTTCAGTAGGTTGATGTGAATTCTTGATCATATTGTATAGGTGCTTCATCCCTTCATTGAGATGCTCCATTCCTCCTTCTAACTTAGACATCCTTTCTTCATTAAACCTCTGGTTTTCATCAGATGTTTGCAGAATAAAGTCCACCTTGGTAGAAATAGCAGCAATCTCCTTGACACTCTCCGATATCTGAGCATTTGACGTTGTAAGATCAGAGATGTCTGAAGCCACCAGTACTTGAGATTGTTGGATTGAGTTCAGCCTTGGGAGTAAATTATTCTTCAATCCTTCCAGGTCATCTTTCACAGTACCCAGCTGATTTGATACAGAGGTGGTAGATTGAGCAACCACTTGTGCTTTAAGAAGATTGTTCTCAGCCTGGGTTTCTTGTAACTTCCTTTGTAGATCAGCTAGCTGGTTCAACAAAGCAGTGTTTGTGTCAGTGTGTGCACTCACCTCAATTGCTCTCAGTGGTGTTTCACTCAACTCACGTGCTTGTGTTTCACTCGGTGTTTGATTCATATCTCTCACCACTAACTGTCTGTCAAGATTCTCATTAGATGTACCTGCAGGAAAAATCACCCTAGCCCCTTCAAGAGAGGTCAGTGGTGGTGCAATGGGAGTTCGCAATTCCCGATCCCTGAATGAGTCTGTCAAAATATTTGACATTGTATACTGAATTTCTTCAGGGACAGACTCATCAAGTTGCCTTTCACTTTCTCCAGTATAAACTGCGAGTGAAAAATCCCTTAGGGGAGCCAGAGATGTTCCCTCTGGGAGGGGAGAAAATGATTCTATTATTGGTGGCGAAGAATCAGATTTTCCCTCTGATGCCTGTGAAGGCACTTCTATCGTAACTATGGTAGGCACTGTTTCAAAGTCAAAAGTAAAGTGCTCTCCTGACATGGTGTCCTGAGTGTCATCTATATGGATATCTTCTCCCATTGTGAGTAATGGGAGTGTGCTTGACTCAGTACAAGATGCCATGGCCCTATGGCGAATTTCAATAGATTCATCCTGTTGAGAGGATGTCTCCAGAGACTGTGTAGTGGCCATATCAATGTCCATATCCTTTTGAGAGGATACAGATGGGCTTACAGTTGTCTCCCTATAGGTTTTTCTTTTCTTTAAGGGTGGAGACAGAGCTGTGGGAACACTCATTTCAGGTATATCACTAACATTTCTAAAGCTGGTTTGTACATTAGGCTCAGGTTGTGTTTCAGGAGTGTTTGACTCTCTGTTTGGCTCTATGACCTGGGTCAGAGACTGTGGTTCTACAATCTCCGGGTCAGCCCTAACAACCACTTGGGTTTCAATTGAAGTACCAGAAGAAGAACCAAAGTTAGGAATAACTACCTGCAGTGGAACTGGATGTGGTTCGGGAACTTGTTCACCAAAGATAGGAAGATTAATGAATTGACTCATCAATGGTGAAACAAGAACAGGTATATTGAGGAATTTGGATGAGACATCAAGTCTGGTGTAGAATTTGGTGTCTGTGGTTGGAGAGGTTTCAAATCTAGCTTCTCGAAACAGTTCTACCTGCTCAGCAGTGAGAAGATGATTAATGATAAGAGTTAGAAAGCGAGGGTACCAACACTTTACTTTCACACCATTATCAGAATCTCTCCTAGAGTGAGCAAGCCTGTTGAGCAAAAGGTTCCACAGAATCTCAGCAAAGTTCAATCTACGACCAAATACTATAGCATAGGCAATGTACTGATTAAGACTGGTAATGCAATGAAAGTTTGTTTTTGTGCAGTTACCAAATACCCTAGCTATAGTATCAAAGAACAGATCCCATTCCCTTACAACAAAACTCTTGGATAATTTAACCATTTGAAAGGGACCCTGATAATGAATATTCACAAAGAACTGTGATAACTCATCATCAGTGGGTAAGGGATCAAACCTGTCCTTTGGAAAATGCAACACATCACAAAATAAATCAAAAGTAACTGTATATTGCTGGTTTAAAATATTGAAAGTAAAAGATTTTGAATCTTCAGCAATAACAGCACTTGAACACAACATCCTTAATAGATCAATTTTCAGAAGTGCATTGGCACAAATAGCATAACTAACACATGTATTGCTATTTAAAAATTGAATCCACGGCCTAAAACGTTCCACCTTGCATTTTAACGGATCAAAATACCCAACATAATTATTTAACACAAGTTCAAAATTAGGATCCATTTTAATAAAACAAGGAAAAATTTAATCAATTTAAAATAAAATTAAAATTTTAGGGATTTTTAGAATTAATTAAAATTAAATAAAATCCACAAAATTAAAATTTTATCAAAATTAACTAATTTTAAATTTTTATCCTAAAATTCGAACTTAAGCTTTTGAAATGCAAAAAGACTTGGGCAATGAATCTCAAGAACACATACACACAGTAAAACACACACAGATTAACTTTACAGAAACACTAAGACCAAATACAAAAACAAGTAATCACTTAGCAATTTTCAAACAATCAAGTCGAATTGATTTCAAGGAAAAAAATGAAAATTTTTAGCAGCACTTCGACTTAAGAGATTGATATTGAAGAATAAAAAAGTGTTGCTAAGTAATAACTTGAGCAAGAAAGGATAAAAGTACACAGTTTCTGCAAAAGAGATGAGAATACGAAGGGGGGGGGGGGTTTTGCAAAAACAAACTGATAAGAACTCTGATAAGGAAGACTGATAAAAAAAACGTATGTACTGTATGTATCTATATATATTAGAATAAAAAAAAATAAACTGTAAAGAAAAGGATTTGAACGGTTTTTTTTAAATTTGAACTGGGAAGACAATCGGGAAGACTTAGGATAGTCTTCCCGGTAGTCTTCCTAGTTCAAATTAGGAAGTCTTCCGGAAAATACAATAAATAAATAAATAATAAAAAACAGAAATTAACATAACTAATTCATAGTCTTCCCGAGAGTCTTCCTAGTTCAAAAAACTGGGAAGACTTCGAAAAAGACTTAAAATAAAAAGGAAAAAACAAAAAATCAAAAAGAAAATATCCCTTGTTTTCCCGGTAGTCTTCCTAGTGTAAAACTGGGAAGACTTACCAAAAAAAAAAAAATCAGAATAAATTCGAATATTAACAGAAAATGCTGAAAAACTTAGAAAAATGCATGAAAAATATATAAAATTCTAGAAAAATTCACAGAAAATTCCATAAATCCTAGAAAAATATGCAGAATATTAGAAATGCATAAAATTAATATAAACTTGCAGAAAAATTCAAACAACAATATTTACAATCTGAAAAATATATAAAATAATTCTAAATAAATATATTTTCAATAAAAATACATTTCTCTACTTAAAAAATATGAGAAAAATATTTTTAAAGAAAATAAAATATTTAGAGCTATTTAAATACACAAGCATGTACTATTAAATGAGAATTGGCAGAAAATATCAGTTAAATGACAAGAGAAAATGAATTTTAAAGAACAAACATGACAGAGATATTGTTAATCACTAAGACTGTTTAACATACCCAATTTACCAACTAACTTGATAAATGTGGATTCGTCAACAGATTTAGTGAATATATCTGCAGTCTGTTCTTCTGTGGGTACAAAGTGTAACTCCACAGTTCCATTCATGACATGCTCTCTGATAAAATGATACCTGATATCAATGTGCTTCGTTCTCGAGTGCTGCACAGGGTTGTTGGAGATTGCTATGGCACTTGTATTATCACAAAATATGGGAATTTTGTCTAATGCAAAGCCATAGTCCTTTAATTGATTCTGTATCCATAAGATCTGAGCACAACAGCTTCCAGCAGCAATATATTCAGCTTCTGCTGTTGAATTGAAAACTGTTTGTTGTTTCTGGCTATACCAGGAAATCAACCTACCTCCTAGGAATTGACAACTCCCAGAGGTGCTTTTTATATCCACAACACTACCTGCATAATCAGAATCTGTATATCCAACAAGATTAAAACCAGAATCTTTAGGGTACCAGATACCTAGATTAGGTGTACCCTTAAGATATCTCAAGATTCTTTTCACAGCAACGAGATGAACATCTCTAGGGTCCGCTTGGAACCTTGCACATAAGCATGTAGCATACATAATATCTGGTCTACTTGCAGTAAGATAGAGTAAGGAGCCAATCATACCTCTGTAGCTTGTAACATCTACCTTGATAGATTTGTCAGAAGCTCCAAGTTTGATGGCTGTTGAAGATGGAGTCCTTGCTGATGCTGAATCCTCCATGTGATACTTCTTGAGGAGTTCTTTGAGATACTTGGATTGACAAATAAATATACCATTTGACCTTTGACTTACTTGTAATCCAAGAAAGAACTTCAGCTCACCCATCATACTCATTTCAAACTTACTCTGCATAAGCTCAGCAAATCTCTTACAGAGATTATCATTAGTAGACCCAAATATGATGTCATCCACATAGACTTGGACTAATATCATATCATTTTTGTGTTTCTTTGAAAAAAGAGTTTTGTCTATGATACCTCTAACAAAACCATTTTCTAAAAGAAAACCAGAGAGAGTGTCATACCATTTTCTTGGGGCTTGTTTGAGACCATAGATAGCCTTGAAGAGAAAGTACACAAAGTCCAGCAGCTCCTGATTTTCAAAGCCAGGGGGCTGTTCCACATACACTTCTTCATCAAGTTCACCATTCAGGAATGCACTCTTAACATCCATTTGATAGACTTTAAAATTGGAATAAGCAGCAAATGCTAAGAACATCCTGATGGCCTCAAGTCTAGCCACTGGTGCATAGGTTTCATCATAGTCAATGCCTTCAGCTTGAGAATACCCTTGTGCAACCAGTCTTGCCTTGTTCCTTGTAACAATGCCTTCCTCATCTAGCTTGTTCCTGTATACCCATCTTGTACCAACTACTTTCTTGTTCTTTGGCCTGGGTACCAGCTTCCAGACTTGTTGTTGTTCAAATTGATTGAGTTCATCTTGCATAGCAATCACCCAATCTGGATCAGTCAGTGCTTCCTCAGTTTTCTTTGGCTCCATTTTAGATAGAAATGCTGAGAAAAGACATTCATTCTGAGAAGCTCTTCTAGTTTTAACTCCAACATCTGGATCACCAATGATCAGCTCAAAAGGATGAGCTCTATTCCAAACAGTCTGTCTTGAAAGATTTGATCTTGATGATTCACCTTGAAATTCACTTTGATGTTGTGAGTGACTAGTTGATCCTTCATTTGCTCCCCCTGAGTTGTTGCTTGATTGCCTTGATGATTCTTCTCCAGTGTTGGTAGTATCTCCATTGTTACCAGTGTTTCCACCACCATCACCATGATCATTATCATCATTATTATTATCATCACCAGCAATAACTTCAGGTGGGGCTTCATCATCTGATTCTGAGTCTGGCAAGTTATCAAACTTCAGCTTTTCAGATGAGTCTTCTTTTTGGATACTGGGGAACTTAGTGTCATCAAAAGTAACATTGACACTTTCCTTTACTGTGTGACTGCCAACCACGTAGACCCTGTAAGATCTTCTGGAATATCCAACAAAAATAGCTTCTTGTGCCTTTGCATCAAACTTGCCACGTTTAACATTGTCATCTATAAGCACAAAGCATTTTGCTCCAAATACATGAAAGTACTTGACAGTTGGTTTCTTGTTGTTCATGATCTCATACGGAGTCTTCATTAAGTCCTTATTGATTAAAGTTCGATTCTGAGTATAACAAGTTGTATTCGCTGCTTCAGCCCAAAAGTACGTTGGAAGTTTGGACTCACTTAGCATAGTCCTAGCTGCTTCAATCAATGTACGATTCTTTCTTTCCACTACTCCATTTTGTTGAGGAGTTCTAGGGGCAGAATACTGTCTTGTTATTCCTTTATCAGCACAAAAATCAGTTAGAATGGCATTCTTGAATTCAGTACCATTATCTGACCTTATGGCTCTAACAGGGAATCTAGAATCCAGCTCAATCAACTTTATGTGGCCAATCACCAGGAATGGGGTCTCATCCTTGGAATGTAGGAATAAAACCCATGTATATTTTGAATAGTCATCAACAATCACAAGTGCATATTGTTTCTTTGACATGGACATCACATTAACTGGACCAAACAAATCCATGTGCAGTAGCTGAAGAGGTTCAGTTATTGATGATGTATCAGTGCCCTTGTGAGAAGCTTTCTTTGACTTTCATTTCTGGCATGCCTCACACAGTCCTTCTTGTGTAAATTCCATCTGAGGCAAACCTCTAACTAATTCCCTCTTGACTAAAGAGTTCATAGTTTTGAAGTTAAGGTGAGACATCTTCTTGTGCCATAGCCAACTATCATCTGATGAAGCTTTAGCATAAAAACAATTAACTTCATCTTTGAATCCCGAGTTCAGATCAGCTATGAACAAGTCACCTTTCCTCACTCCTTGAAGAGCAGGCTTTCCATTCTTCTTGTGAAGGATCTGGCACTTCTCTCTTTCAAAGGAAACAGAATATCCTCTGTCACAGAACTGACTGATGCTGAGAAGATTGAACGTCAGACCTTCCATAAATGAAACATCTTCAATGATAACATTTCCGTACTTCAAACAGCCATATCCTTTCGTAATACCCTTGCTGTTATCTCCAAAGGTTACTACTGGGCCAGCTTTCTCAACCAAATCTGATAGCAGGGCTCTATATCCGGTCAAATGCCTTGAACAACCACTGTCAAGAACCCATATAACACGGCTTACCTGTTTAACTCCCTGCAATACCAGATTGATTAGTCCTTCCTCGGAACCCACACTTGATTGGGTCCGGCATACTTAAAGAATTGGCCTTTGTCAGGCAAAACAACATTTTTAACTAAAACTACTTCAACCACTTTCACATAAGAGCGTTTCCATTTATAGCCAGCCTTAACACATTTCTGAGTAGGCTTCGGGATAAATGAATCCAGTCTAGTCTGAGGAGGACTAGTAGTCTTTGCTTTAACATGCTTCTTATTATTAACATGTTGACGTGGAGCAGTCTTATCACTAGATACATGCTTTTTATTAAAGAAAGCATACATAACATTAAAAGCACAAGACATGCAATTACTCACACCACATGCTTTATGAGAAAAATTAACAGCAGGCATGTTAGTTCTACAGTTGTTTTGATCCAACTTATGGATATCTGATCTAGTCTTTTTAGTTGTGGCAACTTTGACTGGATTATCAGATATACACTTTTTGGATTGTTCAATTTCCAAAGCAATATCTTCTTCACGAATCTCCTCTGCAATGATGATAGAGTCTTCATTCAGAGGTTCTGCTTCGGACTCCTTACAGAAGGGTGTTTCAATACCCTTAAGCACATATGGAACAACCTTTCCTTCAGATTTGAATCTACAAGGGGAATTAATTCCAAGCAATCCAATGGCCTCATTATAACCATAACCTATACTGACATGATTACCAATAGCTTGTTTATTGAGAATCTCTTTAGCCGTCTTACAAGAGCTAAAATAGGCATTAGCTTTAGTCTTGAGCTCACTAATCTCTTTCTTAAGAATGGTTTCCAGTTGAATATAACATTTAACCCTATTCTCAAGAAAAGCTATTTTCTCAACAAGTTCATCCTGATTAACATGCACTAGTTTTAATTCTTTTATCTCATTTTCAAGATTTGTGTTCAAAAGAATTATTCTATCATTTTCAGTGCGAGCACATTCTAAGGTGCCACCAAGATGACGAATCATTTCAGTATCAGTAAACATTACCTCTGACATGTGTGCAGATGAAGTGCTTGCCTCTTTAGCCACTAAAGCAAGGTTCCCAATCTCACCTGCTTCTTCATCACTGTTAGTGTCATCCCAACTCTTTCCTTCAGCAACATAAGCTTTCCCAATCTTGTTCTTCTTGCTAGAATCAAATGTGTTTCTAGTCACTTGCTTTGGCTTTCTGCACTCAGTAGCAAAGTGACCCAACTCATTACAATTGTAGCATCTGATTGTGCTCCTTTCCACAGTTCCAGTTTTGTAGCCACCCCTTGAGCCACTTGAAGAGGAAGATCCACCTCTCTGAAATCTGGGTCTGAACTTAAGATTGGGATTCCTCTTGAATCTGAACTTCCCAAACTTTCTGACTATCAAAGCCAAATCACTATCCTCCAGCTGATCAAGTTCTTCTAAAGAATAGAAGTCACCACCAGATTGATCAATGGATGTTAATCCATATTCAGCATCAATAACATTCATGTTAGAACTGGAAGGTTGAACATGCTTCACTTCCAGTTTCTGTGGGACTTCAGCAGCCAATGCAGTAGAGGTACCAACAATCTTCCCTGTTCCATACAGCTCCCTTTGTTGAATCTGCTCCAGCTCATAGGTCTTCAGAACACCATACAATCTCTCCAAAGCAATTTCATTCATATCTCTTGCTTCTCTAATGGCAGAAATTTTGTGCTCCAAATGAGGTGGAAGTGTAAGAAGGAACTTCTTGTTAATCTCCTTGTTGGTGTAGTGCTTCCCATTGAGATTCAGATCATTTATTAATTTGTTATATCTCTCAAAAACCTGAGAGATACCTTCACCAGGGTTTGATCTGAAATGCTCATATTGTGAGGTGAGAATCTCCAGCATATTCTCCCTAACTTCCTCTGTCCCCTCATTGATTATCTCTATAGTTGCCCAAATGTGTTTAGCAGTATCACAGTTGAGAACATGATTATGCATGATTGGATCAAGACAATCAATAAGGATCAACTGAAGACAGGAATCCAAGGTAACATCCTCTTTCTCATCAGGAGTGTAATCCTTGGCATCTTTAGGGTACATTCTGGCAGCCCTAGTCACAACATTATTCTCAATGAGTTCTCCCTCAATAATCATAGGGACTTTGGGACCGTTCTTCAGCACATCAATGTATTTAGGATTTGCAACCTTAAGAAATAGAAGCATTTTCTTCTTCCACATTGGATAATGCTCCTTGCTGAACATAGGGATTTTGACAGTACCAACTTTCTGTGTAGTAGACATCTTTTGAGATTTTTAGGAATAAGATAAAAAATCAGAGTTTAAAAGAAAAATCTCAAAACAATTGGATCTTTGATTTGTATATCAATCAAAAGGCTCTGATGCCAATTGTTAGGTCCTGATAAGTTTGTAGAAGGGGGGTTGAATACAAACTATGCCGTTTTATCGAAATTTGTTCGTTTAAGATTAAACAATTTAGAACAAATTAATGCGGAATAAAAACTGAAACAATATTCAAGTTAAATAGAAACTCTATTAAACTTGAGGAGTGTTACAACTTTGATCACTGATTACAAAGAACTTAATAAAACAAATCTAGAATAAATTCGACATGAATTTATCTATTTTTGTAATAAAAAGGATCGAATACTAAAAAGTAGTTCGATATAAAATCTAGGGATTATGATCCGCTAGAAAGCTAAAGCAGTACAAGAGAAATGATTCTTATGGATTAAATGCTAAGAACAATCAAGAATTAAATCTCCTGAAGAAATTGAATGCTTTGCAGTTGAGGAAGTAAAGACAGAGAGAATGAAATATTAGTTGCTGTGTCATTTCTTTCTTTGTTCTGTATTGAATGGAATGCGTCCTTTGTCTTCGAATTACCTTGTATTTAAATCACTGCATTTCCTTTTACAAATCACGTGCACATCCACTTGACAGAAGGATAATTTGCACTAGGAAGACAAGTAGAAATACAATCCATTTATGCTTGGAAGACTTTCGGGAAGACTACCATTGTACATGGAAGACAATCGGGTAAACTGAGATTTGCTCTAGGAAGACATTCGGGAAGACTCACTTGTGAGTCTTCCTAGTTTAAAAACTAAGTCTTCCTAGTACAAAATCTAAGTCTTCCTAGTTCAAATATATTCTAATTTAAATAATTAACTAAATAAATTATGTATTAAATTAATTCTTTGCAGAATTAAATTAATAAATAATATACTTAATAATATTAATTATTTATAAGAGAATAAATAGAATTAGTTGACTTCTCAATTAATTCCAGAATCACTTAAAACTTAGATAAATAACAAACACAATAGTACGTTGACACTCGATGTACTGTCTGGTTCATGAGTGACTAACGACAATGTCTGTTCTTTATCTATTTAACTTTAAGCAGTGATTCACTTCCTTCTTATTCAAGAACTCCGTAATCAGTATCTTTTACTGTCACCACTTGAAATCTCTGTCACTTTAATAAATCCACTAAGCTTGAATACTTCATTGAGGCTTGATCAATAAATTGAGCTTCTTTCAATGTAGAATCACTTCAAGTCTGTAGATGACTTTAATCTTCATTCTTTGACAGATATAATCTTCTGAGATTCCTGTGACAATAGAATTTTATTATTTACTTATTACATCTTAATTAAAGTTGAGTAGAATCCTCGGTGTTTACAAATAGGACTAGACATATGCCTTTCAAAGGTGTTGACAGCACAACTGTTGAAGGAAAAGATACTGTCACAATCCCCGAGATAGTAACTTTGCCTAACAATCTGATAAAGTTGATGCCATAAATGACAAGACAGAAACTTCTATAGATACTATCAAACGAGTATCCAAGACAGTAACTTCCAAACCTGTTGTCAAGATAGTAGGTGTAAAAGGTACTATCAAGAATGACTCGACAGCAACTTCAGAACATGCTGTCAACACAAAGGTTTTCAAGTCTAAGAACATGAATGACAAAGTAGGAATTAACAAGGGTAATGGCTATGCTTATGTCAAGAATGCACCTAGGAAACTAGGCAATAATTGTGGCTCCTCACATCATTTAACAAATGTTTGTAAGAAACCAACTGAGTCTAAAGTCAATGTGACTGAGGTCAAGGGTAACTTACACAGAACCCCCCTTATGCATAGAACCATGGATGTCTGTAACAATACTGATTGCATGCCCTGTAAAATTACTGTTATGAGTACATGCTTTAACTTGCCTATTCTGTCTATTGAGAAATGCTCTTACTTGCAAGCTGTCAAGACTTCTGAGCCTTCCAAGGTCAGTAAAAAGGCAACACCCACTAAGAAGAAGACCAAGTCTTATTCTAAACCTGAGTGGGTGGTAAAAGAAGTCAGACAAATTTTTTTTGATGTTGATATTGATGTTGAAAATGATGGAAACTCAGGTGTTACTAAGTCTGCAGGACCCAACAAGGATTGGGTACCAAAAGCAACCTAAAAATAATTTGTTTTGTAGGGCAAGAAAAAGAAATAGGTTGTGTGGATCATTGACAGTGGTTGCTCAAGACACATAACTGGTGATAAAACCCTGCTATCACATTTTGTGGAGAAAGCTGACCCAATCATAACCTTTGGAGATAATAACAAAGGTTTCACAGTGGGATATGGTTGTTTGGAAATTGGGAATGTTGTCATAAATGATATTTCCCTTGTTGATGGATTGATGCACAACCTTCTGAGTGTAAGCCAATTCAGTGACAGAGGATTCAAGGTTGACTTTGATATGATGGTGTGCAATATCTATCACAAGAAGGATAGAAGCCTTTCTCTTAAAGGAGTAAGGAAAGGGAGCCTGTTTGTTGCTGACCTAAGCTCAACAAAGAAGGATAAAATTTATTGCTTCTACAGTAAAGCCACTGTTGGTGATAACATGCTTTGGCACAGGAAACTCTCCCATCTCAACTTCAAGACAATGAACATGCTAATGAAGAAGAAGCTAGTGAGAGGACTGCCTCAACAGGAATTCTGCCAAGAAGGACTGTGTGAGGACTGTCAAATGGGAAAACTGAGAAGATCTGTGCACAAGTCAAAGCAAGTTAACACCAACACTGAACCACTCAAGCTAATTCATATGGACCTATTGGGCCCAGTCAATGTTCCATCCCTAGTCAAGAAAAGATATGCATTAGTAATGGTGGATGATTACTCTAGATACACTTGGGTGAAATTTCTAGAGTCAAAAGATGAAGCTGCTCAGGTAATCATTGATCACATAAGAGTTCTTGACAGAACTTCAAATTCCAAAGTTCAAATCTTGAGAAGTGATAATGGTACTGAGTTCAGAAATGCCTTACTTGGGAATTTCTGCAAGGATGAAGGCATTGTTCAACAATTCTCTGCTGCAAGAACACCACAGCAAAATGGAGTTGTGGAAAGGAAGAACATGACCCTCATTGAAGCTGCTAGAACTATGTTGCATGATGCAAAATTACCAACATACTTCTGGGCAGAGGCTATTAACACAGCTTGCTACACACATAACAGAACCATAATCAACAAGACTCATGGAAGTACTCCCTACCATCTGTTGACTGAGAAGAAACCTACTGTCAAATATTTTCATGTGTTTGGAAGTAAGTGTTTTATGATGGAGGACAACCAAGAAAAGAAAGGAAAGTTTGATGCCAAAGCTTATGAAGGCATTTTCATGGGATATGGGATAGAAAAGACTGCTTACAGAGTCTATGTCATAGAACACAAAATAATTGAAGAAAGTGTGAATGTCACATTTGATGAAACCAAGTTTCCAGGGGTACATGAAGATGGTCAAATGCAGACCCTTCGATTTGAAAATCAAGGATACTTGGAAGAAGAAGAAATTGTTGATGAAGAACCCAGTCTTACCCAAACTATTGATATTGAGAAAGATGTTGTCAATGTTAATGATGTTGATCAAACTCCAGCTCAGTCACAAACCATTTCAACCAATTTGCAAATTGATGGTGATTCTGGAGTTAATGAAGAGCAAGGTGGAGACAACTGCACTGGTGAAGATTCATCTCCTCAAATTGGAGCTAATTCACCAGATCAACAAAGAAGCTTGCCCAGAGCCACAAAATGGAACAAGGATCACACTAATGATCTAATCATTGGTAATCCTTCCTCTGGGGTAAGGACAAGGAATAATGTTTCTGCTGACAACATGTTCTCATGCTTTTTGTCTCAAATGGAACCAAAGACAATTGATGAAGCATTGTTGGATTCTGATTGGGTGATTGTTATGCAAGAAGAACTCAACCAGTTTGAAAGAAACATTGTATGAAAGTTGGTTCCAAGACCCAAAGGAAAATCAGTAATTGAGACAAAGTGGGTATTCAGAAACAAATTGGATGAGAGTGGAATGGTGATAAGAAACAAAGCAGGACTAGTTGCAAAAGGTTACTATCAACAGGAAGGAATAGATTATGATGAGACATTTGCACATGTTGCAAGACTTGAAGCTATAAGAATCTTTCTAGCCTTTGCTGCACATGGTAACTTCAAAGTGTTCCAAATGGATGTCAAGAGTACCTTTCTAAATGGAGAGTTAGAGGAAGAGGTGTATGTTGAACAGCCACCTGGATTTGAAGATGCTGAAATGTACAACTTTGTTTACAAACTGTTCAAAACACTTTATGGATTGAAACAAGCTCCCAGAGCTTGGTATGATACACTCTCCACCTTTCTATTTGAAAATCAGTTTACAAGAGGTGTGGTAGATAAAACTCTGTTCTACAAGCATCATGGCAAGGACATCATTCTGGTACAAATCTATGTTGATGACATTATTTTTGGATCCTCAAATGAGAAGCTGTGTGAAAAGTTTTCATCTCTAATGAGAAACAAGTATGAGATGAGCATGATGGGAGAACTGTCATTCTTCCTTGGTCTACAAGTTCTTCAGCAAAGTGATGGAATCTTCATATGTCAAGCCAAATATGTCAAAGAACTTCTCAAAAAGTTCAACTTAGAAGATTCATCACCTACCAAGACTCCCATCTCTACATCAACTAATCTGGATCTTGACCCCAAGGGAAAGAAAGTGGACTCTAGTGCTTATAGAGGCATGGTAGGATCTCTCCTCTATTTAACTGCAAGCAGACCTGACATAATGTTTGCTACATGTCTCTGTGCAAGATTTCAAGCCGATCCAAAGGAGTCACACTTATTTGCTATCAAGAGGATTTTTAGGTATCTAAAGGGCACTCCTAATCTAGGCCTTTGTGTTAGGATTTATGGGTGATAGCTTAGAAGACAACTTAACTTTATGTTTTGTAATACTTAATTTTATTAAGTAGAACATACTGTCACAGCCATAGTATGTTCTTGTAGCCATTTTCATTGCTGTAATAAACTTGTTTATAAATCTTGGAAGAAGTTCATTCGTTTGTTCAAGCCTCAAGGAGTATATCAGGATGACAATAAGAATAAATGTTGTTGTCATCTCACTGACAGTAAGGTTACAAGAAGACAGCATGTTGCAAGTCAAGACATCATATTTACTCTGACAGCAACATTGGCGGAAGCCTTGAGACAGCAAGTTTGGAAATCCTGACAGCAAGTTTGGAACTCCTGACATCATCTATTGCGGGGATTTCTTACTGTCGCCAAAAGCACATTCTTGTGACAGCAAGCTTGAAGATCAGGATACTGTCTCATAGGGATAAACTTTGAATTAGGGATCTACCCAGTCAAACATGTGACAGTTTGGATGTTCAAGAAACAGGCATGCTGCAGTATCCCAACACTGCATCAGGTCTACAAGACTACGATAGAAGCTTGAGAGATCACATGACAAAGCTCACCAACTCAAGAGTATGACAAGTCAACATCTACTGAATTGTGTTAGCTAAAAATAGAATGTATCTAGATTGCTTTTTCCAGTAATGATAAACTTGTTTGTATAGTAATTCAGGTAAGACACACGGGTAGGCAAATTGTAAGAAGCTGCCACATGAAAATGACAACAGCTTCACAAACCCGTGATGATAGAGATAGGATTAGTTTACTTAGACTATCTCTCACTTCATTCTAAGTATCACTCGAGAAACCGAAGCTTGAGAAAAATACATTTTCTCTCAAGGTTGTAGCAACACTTTCGCAAGATAAATAAAATATTTATTTTGTGAGAAAACTACTTGTGATTGCATTTTTTCTACTAATAGGATTTAATCTTATTTTTAGTTGTTGAAGCAAAGATTGAATTTTATCAGTATTGCATTCAACCCCCCTTCTGCAATACTCAAGGACCAACACTTCGGTATCCTAAAAATACTGGATTTGAGCTAGTTGGGTACTCTGACTCAGATTATGCTGGATGTAGAATTGACAGAAAAAGCACAACAGGTAGCTGCCAATTTCTTGGTGGAATATTGGTTTAGCAAGAAGCAACATTCAATCTCTACATCAACTGCAGAAGCTAAATATATTGTAGTTGGAAGTTGATGTGCACAAATTCTATGGATGAAGAATCAGCTTTTGGATTATGGTATAGTGTTGAACAATATTCCTATCTACTGTGACAACACTAGTGCCATAGCTATCTCAGACAATCCTGTTCAACACTCTAGGACAAAGCACATTGATATCAGACATCATTTCATAAGAGAGCATGTTGAAAGAGGAACTGTGAAGCTGATCTATGTCCCAACAGAAATGCAACTTGCAGACATCTTTTCTAAACCACTGGATGAAGCCACCTTTAACAGGTTGGTAAGTGAATTGGGAATGCTTAATCTGGTATGTTAACTTACTGGTATTTACATTTTCAAATTCTACATGCAGCTTGTGACAGTAGCTTTTAAGTCACTGTCATGAGAAGTTACTGTCACACAGTCTCTATTTATTTTTGACAACATGTTTGCTATGACTTTTCTAAACATGAATTAAGTGCTAGTCGTATTGTTGATAGTTAGACTTTGTGTGTCATTAACTTGAATAACCTCAAAGTTTGAGAAATTGGTCAAAGGATTTGCATTGATTAGCAGTATGTGTGTTAATTGTTGGATTAGTGGAGGATATAACTCTTAATTGTTATATGTGGTAGTTGTATGGGTATTCCAAACTGTTGACTGTTTACCTTACTATTTACCTGATATGCCTATAAAATGAACACTAGGTCATATTAGTTTTCACAATCAGAAAAAGGTAAAATGGAAAATAAAGTAAGAATCGAGCACAGACCCAAGATTCAGTGTGATTCTCCACATAAAGAAGTTGTGGAAACACTGTTCGATCAGTTGGATGACATCCTCGACGAGGAAGAAGAGAAAGAAGCTGTTGTCAAGGCCTCTGAAGAGGCAAAGTGGCAAGTTCAAGAGAAAGAACTTCAAGTGCTCCTCAAGCAGGAAGGAAGCACTGAAGAAGAAACTCGTTCAGGAGTTTTAGGACTAGTTGATAAAATCACGAAATCATGATTTGTAATTTTCAATTGTTAAGATGATTTTATTAATAAAACTTGTTCTACTTTCTTCATGTTTCTTGCTTGTGTGGTATGCATCTGTGTTTATTGAATGATTACCCTATTGTGCATGAATACAAACTATCAATTGAATTAAATATGTGTGAGTGGTGATTCTTGAGTTAAGTAAATTAATGAAAATTTCTGTTAAAATCCTTGATAGTTATTGTTTTCCACAAAAGTCACTGTCATCAAGAAAGGTAACCGTCACAGGATTTCATGACAGTTCGTTTCTTGACAACAGTGAATAACATTCTGTCAAGAGTTTTAAAAGAAATTGTCATTAAGGTACTTAACGATGATAGTAAGTTTTTCGCGACTAAGCTACTGTCAAGACAAACCTACTGTCATCACCCAAATGTCACTGACATTTTGTTTCAGCGCACAGGTTATTGTCAACAATAGTGGACCGTTACAATTGTCAATTCAACCTCCACGTTGACAAAAAATAAAGGGAGTAACCCACGTGGCGGAGTTACTGGGAAAAAGCACGATTCCAATTAACCCCTTTTTCAGCGTAACGCTTGAGCTACTCAGGGAGAACCAAAAAGCAAAAAGCAAAAAGCAAAACAATTTTCTTCTCTATTTCTCTCTCTCACTCACTCAACTCATTTTCTTTCCTCTTTCCTATCAACAATGGCACCTAAACAATCAATTTCTCAGACTAACTTTGCTGGTATCTATTCTCTAAATGATGCTAGTGAGGACTTCAAAGGACTTGATTCTTTCTTGAATAAGTCCTATCTTGGGTATGCTATTACTTCAACTCATGTTCTAGACCTAGAAAGGATTGAAAACTTCTGGGAGTCTGCTGTTACTCAGGGAGATGGTGACAATGCCGCCATTAAATTCAAAATCAAAGAGAACAGTTACACTCTCACTATTCAAGGCATCAATGCAGCTTTAGGGATTGTGCTTGAACCGGGGAAAACCTTTACAGAGCTTGCAGATGATGTTACCTTGAAGAAGCTCTTCTTGAAAATTGGGTATTCAGGACCCATTCGCGAAGAGGGTACAACTAAGTGGTACCCATCTGGTGAAATGGACAGGAAGTATCTTAGGAATGAATGGAGCATGGTTCTTGATGCCATGGTGAAAGTGTTCTCTACAAAGACCATCGATTGGAACGGGATTTCCACCTACATCAAGAAGCTCACACACTCTCTTGTCCATGGGTACAAGGTGGATGTTGGAAAGCTACTCATGGCACACCTCAAGGCTGCCATAGGTAAGAAGGTAAATCTCTATCATTGCTTTCTAATGATGTGTATTAATTCTCTTTGTGATTTTGATGAAAATGCTTCTCGCACAGAGGTTTGCAATGTCTTGAAAATAAACACCCACACAACTCTCACTTCACAGAATTTAAATGCACATATTCCACTCTTCTTCACCAAACATATGGTTGATCAAGTGTCTAACCTTGATTTTCCATTGACCTCTTGGTATGAAACCTTCTCTCTCGAGGATGAGGCTGGATTAGACCCAAATTCAGCTAACCCACATTCTACACCATACACTCAGCCTAGGTTCTCTAGACTTCCCAAAGTACAGAGACAAGCCTTGCAAGAATCCAAAAAAGACCCCTAGAAACTGATGTTGGTGGTAGTACTGAGAGACAAGAGGGAGTTCTTGCACCTAGTGCAGCAGATAAGGAAGGTAGTCAAACAGAACCCACAGTGGTTCCTCTTGAGCCTAAGAAGAAGAGAGCTAAGAGGGCCAAAGCCATTGTCATCCACCCTGCAGTCTCCCAAAGACTGTAGAGGAAAATAGGGCATCAAACACCTCCCTAGATGTTCCTTCTTAACATGGGACATCTATTGAAATTGGCATGTCTCCCAAGGCACCCTGTACAGAGTCTGCACACCCTCATGTTTCACCTCACGAGGAGCCTCCACTTGCAGAAACACACATGGAGTCAGGACACGGTGAGGATTTCACTTCACCAATTGATGCTTCACAAATTCCCTCTGTGGAGCAACCAATATTCTCTTCTCCACCTTCACCTTCTTCCTTCCCTACTCATTCATTTGTTTCTTCTCCACAACCTAGAGAGGGACATTCCCAACCCTTCAGGTTTTGATCATCCATCTTCTATCTTGGATGAGCCCCCATCTAGTGGTCCACAAGAACCCATTTCTCAAAGTGAGATGAAAACCACTCCTTCAAACACTGAGCAAGAACAAGATACAACTCTGCCAGAAAGTGAAACAGTCAGTGCCTTGTTCAACCTCCAAGGAGCATCTTACCTTCAGGAAGATGTTGTCACAGCCTCAGTTGCTGTCAAAGACACTGTAAATGTTGCTGTCACAGACCAACCTGATGTCAAGGATGCAGACAAAGTTGATGTCCCAACTGAACCTGCTGTCCAAGATGCAGTGCAACCTACTGTCACCCCTTCAGCTGACAGTAACATTTCTGGTAAAGCTACTGTGACCTCTCCATAGCCTAATTATGATAAGGTTCTCATTGAGGATGTCTCTGATGATGATGTGCCACTCTCTCAGCTTATAAAGGTACATTCTAAACCCTCTTTTGCAATGCATGTAAGTACTGCTCATACCCATGCATCTAGGTTGAGTGAGGGAGTGGAAAAGAAAAGAGAGATAAAAGAACAGAGAGGTGAGCTTAAAAATGAGAGGCAGCCAAATGAGCTGGCAAAAGGAGAGGGACTTAAGCATGTCCAGAGTTGAGGGAGCCCACACTGTTCAGGCACTAGGCCTTGAGAGTTCAAATGTGAGGAGTGATGAGATCACTCAGAAAAACCATGAGAGTGTGAGAACCCCCTCTCAGCCTCCAAGCCCCATTCTTTTCCTTCCCCTCCAAGAAGGTTGAGAACTGGTGGCTCCTCTACTCAAACTGCTCTAAGATTGGAAGCCCTGGAGAACAGATGCCTATCCATGGAAACTAAACTTGATAGTCTGTCTACCATGGTGGCCTCTGGATTTGATAGTATTCAACAGTCACTACAGCTTTTATCTGCAAATTTTGATGCTGCCAATTTACCTAAGGGGGAGAAAGAGGTAAGATCAGAATCTGTTCAAGCTCAAGGTAATTTAACCAAAGAAGTGCCTGTATCTCAGGGGGAGTCAGGAAGACAGGGGGAGCAATTAGAAGACCAACAGGAAACTCGAGCTGGCAACCTATTTGAATATGAAATTGATGGGGAGAAAGTATTAATGTCCAAAGAAGTATTGGAGGAAATGCAAGGAAGATCAAAATCTAAGAGACCAATACTTCCTCCTGTATCAATAAGAGAGCCAACTCCACAACCTCAGGAAACAGCAATACAAAAGATGTGGAGAGAAAAGGAGGAGCAGAATAAGTTGGGGAAAGACAAAGGGAAACTGTCTGAATACTGCAATCTACCATCTATGTGGACTGAGGGAGCTGAAATTGATTAGGAAGAGGCAAATACCTTGATGGTGGATTACAGGGAGAGCACACTGCACAATAAGGATGAACAATTCATCAAGATAGTTGAGGAGATAATAAGAAGGCCAAATTTAACTCTAACTCAAACCTCAGCACAACTGATGAACAAGATTGTGAGTGTATATGTGAAGATCAATGAGGAAAGAAGATGGGCCATTGATGTGTACTTGGACACAAGAATCTCAATGTTCATAACTATGCAGCTGCTACAGAACCTTCAAGCAAGGGTGCTGAGTGTGATGAGAGGCAAGATTACAACAAACCACTCAACCTTCAATGAGATCTTACAGGTGCAAATCCTGAACCTAATCTCAGAGAAACTTCCAGAGGTGTACCTTAATCCATTTTGTGTCTGCAATGAAATGGTCATAAAGAACAATGTCAAGAAGCTTAAGTATCTAAGTCTAAAGGGCACATAAAAATGGATACAAGGTCAGTTATGAAAGTGCTAAATATGATTCTCAACTCAAAAATCAATAAGGAGAGAGTTCAAGCTGTCAAAGCTATTCACAAACTACTGGAAAGGAGAGACATGAAGTACATCTCTAAAGTGAAGGAGTTAATCTCTAAAGCCAATGCCAGAAGAACAGATCAAGGTGAAAGTTGTGCATTTGATAACACTCTTAATGATGATGATGAGTTGGATGGAAGTGGAGGATCTGGTGTGGCAAAGAATGCTGGTGGAACATCTGCTGAAAATGCAGTCAATCTAGCACAGGAAGAAAGTAAAGAAGAAGCTCATGTACAAGACAAGAAAAATGTTGGTGCTACAGAAGAGGAGGAATTTGAAACACTTGAAGTTTTGGAGGCAAACATCCTAAGGTGTGCAATTAACAGTATCAATGCTGAAAAAGATACTGTCACCAAAGAAGGTGTCAAGGAAGATACTGTCATGACAGATGTTGTCAGCAAAGACACTACCAAGGATGACACTGTCGAGAAAGAAGCTATCAGAAAAGACACTGTCATGGAAGACACTATCGAGAAAGATGTTGACACTGTCATGGAAGATGCAAGGATGAAACCAAGGAAGTAGTCAAGCCTAAAAGGACAAAATCCTTAGCCAGAGCTTGGTTTTCTAGACAGGAATCTAAAGCTGAGAAGACTGCTAAAACGAAGAAAGGAAAAACAAAGTACTCAGGAAAAGAGAAAGCTACAGGACTTGGCAGGAATTTGAAGAAACCAATCCAAACAAAACTCTACAGTAGTTTTGACATGCTGAAGAAAGATGCTCTAGAAATCGAAAATGTTGAAGTGAAGTTGGATGATAATAGTGAGGCCAGCATGTATGTCCTTTGGTATGATAAATCAAGGTCAGCAAAGGTTCAAAAGGACTTTACTATGGAGCTAGTTTCACATGTGGTAGCAGAAAATCTCTCACTCATAAAGGGGATAGTCACAAGGAGAATTGATTATTTCATCTTAGAGAGAATGGCAAATCTAATGCAAGGTTATGACAATGTACCCGATAAAGTCATGGAACATGTTCTGATATACAAAGCTGAAAGAGATGAAGAATTTTATCAGAAACATAGGAATTTGGAATTGCATGATGATGCTGACATTTCTAACCTATTGGAGTAATCTGATGAAGAAATAATTGAATATGAGGATGATTTCCCTGAAGAAGAAGTGCAAGCCATGCCTAGTCAAGAGAGATCAACCAAAGCTGCTCATGATGAGACTGTTGAGGAAATAGAAGCTGGACTCTTAAGAAAATACCAGAAAATGAACAAGGAGAGGAGTAAAGAACCCAACTTTCAACCTTGTGTGTTAGAAAACCCTTTGGGGATCAAGCATGGAATGGAAGAAATTTACTTGGATAGTTTCCACAAGCTCAGAACCAGTGTACTGAAAGAGTTGAACTATTCAGTGGTTGGATCAACTAACCATCTAGAGCTACTGTGTTCTTTTAAACTTGAAGAAATTATTCATAAAAGAAAAGGGGAAGATTCAAAGCTGGACAAGGCAAGAAGGACAACTCTCAATGCATTTCCTGGCAGGAGATTTAAACTTGATCAAGACATCTTAAAATTCAGAATCTATGTCTTTGGTTAAGAGCAATGGATGGATCTCCAGGATGCTCAGCAGGTTAGCTCTAAAATAGCTCAACAGTACATTGATGAAATTGAGGATGATGCAATTTCCCCCATGGAAATATCTCTGGTGGAAGGTCTCAAAAGATATGTAGCAGAAGCCTCCAGAAGTGAGGGAGAAGCAAGACAGAAAAGAAGATCACAAGGATAAGCTAAGTAAAAAATTCTATATATGCTCATTCATTAAGGAGCAATTATGTTTATAGCTATTCTGATCTTTGTTAGTTAAGTTGTCAGCATGTATTGTTTGTAAATTTGTTAGTATTATCCATAAAAATAAATTGGGGGAGATTGTTAGGATTTATGAGTGATAGCTTAGAGACAACTTAACTTTGTGTTCTATAATACTTAATTTTATTAAGTAGAACATACTGTCACAGCCAGAGTATGTTCTTGTAGCCATTTAATTTGCTGTAATAAAATTGTTTGTAATTCTTGGAAGAAGTTCATTCACTTGTTCAAGCCTCAAGGAATACATCAGGATGACAACAAGAATAATTGTTACTATCATAGCACTGACAGTAATGTTACAAGAATACAGCATGTTGCAAGTCATGACAACATATTCACTCTAACAGCAACATTGGCGGAAGCCTTGAGACAACAACTCTCTATTCTCCTGACAGCAAGCTTGGAAATCCTGAAAGCATCTATTGTGGGGATTTCATACTGTCACCAAAAGCGCATTCTTGTGACAACAAGCTTGGAGTACATGATACTGTCTCAAAGGGATAAACTTTGATTTGGGGATCTATCCAGTCAAACATGTGACAGTTTGGATGTTCAAGAAATAGGCGTGATGCAGTATCCCAACACTGCATCAGGTCTGCAAAGACTACAACAGAAGCTTAAGGGATCACAAGACAAAGCTCACCAATTCAAGAGTATGACAAATCAACATCTACTGGAATTGTGTTAGCTAAATATAGAATGTATCTAGATTGCTTTTTCTGTAATGATAAATCTGTTTGTATAGCAATTTGGGTAAGACACACGGGTAGGCAAATTGTAAGGAGCTACCACATGAAAATGACAGCAGCTCCACAAACCCGTGATGATAGAGATATGATTAGTTTACTTAGACTATCTCTCATTCTATACTGTGTATTCCTAAAGAATCAAAGATTGAGAAAGACACATTTTTCTCAAGGTTGTAGCAACACTTTACAAATTAAATAAAACATTTATTTTGTGAGTAATCTACTTGTGTTTGCATTTCTTCTACTGATAAACATTAATCTTAGTTTTAGTTGTTGAAACAGAGATTGAAATTTATCAGTATTGCATTCAACCCCCCTTCTGCAATACTCAAGGACCAACAGGAACAACCAATACATCTCTAGCCATCTTGGAAAGAACAAGATATTTCGAAGAATTTACTTTCCACTAATTGAGAATATCAAATGTGCCCGCTTCCCTCACTAATGGTTCAACCAAATACTTACACAAATCTGAGGATATTTTTTCACTGATTTTTTGCACAAAGATTGTCTCTCTCGATTAACTCTAAGAGGATATTTTTTGCACTGATTTTCTAGATGAGCCCTCATATTACTTGTCCCATTCCTTTTCTCTTTAAAAACATAAGAAACACCACAATAGTTACAAACAACTTTTGGAAATTTGGGGTCTTTGTTCTCTGTAAAATGATCCCAAACATAAGATGTTTTTTATACCAGTAGATGGGTTTGGTGTACCTTTCTTCGCCTTTTCCGTTCTCGTAGTCGTAGGTGCAGAAGTTTGATTAGTTGTATTGTTCCCCTGCTCGTTCTCTTGCATTGGTTCATCTATATCCATTGACAAATCAACACTGCAAATATTTAACCATACATCAATTAGAAAAAACACAAGTAAGAATACAAGAATTAAAGAGAGAACATGGCCTATAAATTTACTAACCTTATAAACAAGTAAGGATGATACTATAATGTTTTGAGAGAAAGAGGAACAGAGGCACACCAATTTCGAAGAGAATGAGTGCGACTAGAAAGAACTAAAGAGTAAAGAGAAATACATTGACTGTATTAAACTATTAGGGTTTTTACTTGTTTTTAATTTAATGGATTGATCAGAATTGTGTTTAGTTGGGCTTGGGCCTGGTTCATAGCCTTTGGGCCTTGAATTTTAATACATATTATGTATATATATATATATATATATATATTTACATATAAAATATATAATTGTGTATATATTAAATAAAAATGTATTTATTTATATGATGTGTGGTTGATGGTTGCGGTTTGACTTTTGCGATTTTTAAAATGTCGAATCCGCAACCAAACCGCAAATGAGTGGTTATCTAAAACTTCATCCGCGACCATTCACGTTTCGCGATTATCCGCAATGTGCGGGTCGGTTGTGGGCGGTTATTGCGGTTGATGCGGTTGGGCGAATTGAACGTACAACTCTAACCGTCATCACCGCTGGCCATGGAGGTTGAAGCTGAAAAACAATCTTTCCTTTTATCTTCCGTTTTAAGCCATCCTCCATAAAGTGGAACAACACGCCATGTTCCCTCCTCTTCTACCATTATTTGACTTTTATTGCATCCTCTCTGGTCATGACCGAACCATCCACATTTGAAACAAAGAAGAGGGAGTAAATCAAACTTAAATTGAACTCAGTGTTTGACTTCGTCCACTGGAATATATTTCCCAACAAAGATAGGACTAAATATAGGAAAAGCAATTTTAGCCCTTACCTCCCTTTTCATCATAATAATTTTAGGATTTTCCCATTTAATGTCTACAATTCTTCCAGCAAAGTTTCCAAGTCTCTTAACATTATCCAATGTGAGAACTTTTGGATGAAAGTTGGTCATACATACCCAACAAACCACCTCGTTCAGCTTGGCTTCGCTCCATATCCATGAACTTGGCATCTACTCTGCGAGAAGTATTCCTCATTTAAAGAACCACGGTAGTCTACTAGCAATCCTTTTCCCTAATTTTTCATCATCAAAGATGAACCCCACAAAGGTGCTACTTTCTTCCTACCCTAGGACCTTGACATCCCAACCCACTTTAGCTTCCCATTTACGTCCGAACACCGTTTTAAGAAATCGACTGTTGCAGCTTCGATTTGACAGTACTCTTCCTACTAAGGCAAAAGATTTCATCTCTTCAACAATATTATCTTGGCATTCCCACTCTTCTTCATCATCTACGGAAAGTGATACCGTTTTATTTATTAAATCATCCATGCCACATTGACTCTTTTCTTTTAGAACTTTTTTATAACTTACTTAACTGAAAAACAAGATCTTAGATTCTGACAACTTAATTTTAGAAGAGAAATATGTAGGGTCTTAAAAGACCAATGAGAAACCAAGGGTCACTTTACCAAAAGAGAAAAAGAGAGGGTTGTAAATAGAGTTCTATGAGTTCGGATAAAGTCCAAAAACAACACACACTAGAGCATTAGTGTGTGTTTATATATTTAGAATATATTTGTTTAGCAGAAAAAGATGGTCATAATCTATAGAGATAGACATACGATTAGATATTCTTTCTAATGATATAATTTTTATAATTGTTTTCGATAATATATTAGATAAAAAATTTAGTCAAAGTTGAGTCAATTTGATCACAAAAAGTCAAATAAGACAGATTAATTGGGACGGAGAGAGTACTTAATTTGTCAAGTTCGAGTTCAAGTCCTCGTCATTTAATAAATGTCAAGTTCTACAATTTTTTTTGAATTGTATCATATTCCAGTTCAATCTGAAACAATTCGAGTATCTTATATATATAATGAATGAATAAGATCGAGCTAAAAACGAGCTTACGAACTCGAACAAGAACCAAGTACGAGCTCCCATTCTTTTACAACATCCGAATCTGAGCCGAATTTTACCACTATAATTAATAATCTGAACTAAACATGATCACATTACAGTTCGAAGGTATTCGACTCGTTTTCACCCCTACTTATCCTCTCTAACTTGACGAATCAAACATTCGAAAATTGCTCCTAATTTCATATGTGACGATTGAAATTCAAAATTTTGGCTTAAGATCTAGATCTAAAATACAGTAACTGATATTAACATCGAGACGATCAAAGATACGCTATCTCACCGGACTTTAATTTATTAAAGAAGTTTAGGAGAATATTAACCTCGTATATTTAGTTTTCTCCATTAGAAGATATTAATAAAGAAATTAGTAAATAAATTGTAGAAAAAATTTTATGAAAATATTAGTGTGCTATATTTGATTTTCTCTGGCAGAAGATAATAAGAAGTAAATTAAGAGTTTTTTCTCATATTTAATATCCATGAATTAAAAAATTGAAAAAATTAAAAATATTAGACAATTTGAGAATCAACACGTTACAAGTCTCATCTTCTCCTTTATATAATTTTAGTATTTGTACAATTAAATTAATACTAACTTAAAACTCGTGCGATGCATGGATTGTTAATTGTTAATTTTTTATTATTTTTTTAATTGTATTTGTAAAAAAAAACTAAGTAGGTATGTTAAAATAGCTAAACACTTTTAATTAATTAAAAACATTAAAACAGATTTTAAAATAAATAAGTAAGGGTTTGCTCGTTATATTTTTGGAAAAAAGGGGGTTTTATTATGGAAAAATAAAAAATGTAACATATATTTAGTTTAAAAAGTTAAATGCCCGTAATATTTTTGGAAAATGAGGTTTAAAATTTAATAATTTAAATTATTTAAATACTTTTTAAAATAAATAAGTAAAGGTTTGTCCGTGATAATTTTAGAAAAAGAATGAATTTTAGTGAGAAAAATAGAAAAAGTAAATTGGAAAAGACAATTTCCCGTGTTATATTTAGAAAATGAGGGATTTTGTTAGAAAAAATCTATAATGTGTTTTAGCTGAAAATGTAATTGGTTATAAATAGGTATTTGATTATTTATATTTTAATATTTTTAGTAATTGTATTTGTTAAGAAAAATAAGTAGACATGTTAAAATAGGTAAACTTTTAAAAAAATAATTATAATATTAGGTTTAAAAATAAATAACTAAAGGTTTGTCCGTGATATTTTTGGAAAATGAGGGGTTTTAGTAAGGAAAAATAGAAAAACTAACATGTTTGAGTTAAAAAGGGTAATTGTCCGTGATATATTTGAAAAAGTAGGGGAATTTGTTAGAAAAAATAAAAAAAAATGTATTTTAGGTGAAAAAGGTAATTGGTTTATAAATAGGTAATATTATTATTTAATAATATATTTTTATAAATAAGTAAGGTTAATTAAGTAAAAACACGAATTTAAGAAAGGGCAATTAAGTAAAATCACAACGTACCATACCGACCGACCAAACTTTTAATGTTTCGTCGATGCACGGATTGTTAATTGTTAATTTTTTATTATTTTTTTAATTGTATTTGTAAAAGAAATAAGTAGGTATGTTAAAATAGCTAAACACTTTTAATTAATTAAAAACATTAAAACAGATTTTAAAATAAATAAGTAAGGGTTTGCTCGTTATATTTTTGGAAAAGAGGGGGTTTTATTATGGAAAAATAAAAAATATAACATATATTTAGTTTAAAAAGGTAAATGCCCGTGATATTTTTGGAAAATGAGGTTTAAAATTTAATTATTTAAATTATTTAAATACCTTTTAAAATAAATAAGTAAAAGGTTTGTCCGTGATAATTTTAGAAAAAGAATGAATTTTAGTGAGAAAAATAGAAAAAGTAAATTGGAAAAGACAATTTCCCGTGTTATATTTAGAAAATGAGGGACTTTGTTAGAAAAAATCTATAATGTGTTTTAGCTGAAAATGTAATTGGTTATAAATAGGTATTTGATTATTTATATTTTAATATTTTTAGTAATTGTATTTGTTAAGAAAAATAAGTAGATATGTTAAAATATGTAAACTTTTAAAAAAATAATTATAATATTAGGTTTAAAAATAAATAACTAAAGGTTTGTTCGTGATATTTTTGGAAAATGAGGGGTTTTAGTAAGGAAAAATAGAAAAACTAACATGTTTTAGTTAAAAAGGGTAATTGTCCGTGATATATTTGAAAAAGTAGGGGAATTTGTTAGAAAAAATAAAAAAAAAATGTATTTTAGGTGAAAAAGGTATTTGGTTTATAAATAGGTAATATTATTATTTAATAATATATTTCTATAAATAAGTAAGGTTAATTAAGTAAAACACGAATTTAAGAAAGGGCAATTAAGTAAAATCACAACGTACCATACCGACCGACCAAACTTTTAATGTTTCGTCTATTATATAATAGTATTGATACATAGCATATAATGTTTTTATTTTTAATATAATGTAAAACTTTTACATTTAGTAATTAATAAATTTCTATAATAATATAATTTTATTTTTAGTTTAATAAAAATCACAATATTTTAAAATATTTTAGTATCAATATACTTATATAAAGGAGAAGACGGGGGCGGTGAGGTGGCGCTCTAGAATCGCTCCGTTCTATTTTTCTAATTTTCTCTTTTACAATTTTTAATTTTAATAATTACAACTTCCTTTATTATTTTCGATTTTGTAGGAAGAAAATTGAAAATTACACTTTTATTATTTTCAAACTTGATAGAACTTTCTTTTATTATTTTCAAACTTGATAGAACTTTCTTTGATTTAGAAAATTACAACTTCCTTGTTATTTTCGAATTTGTAGAACTTGATAGAACTTTCTTTGATTTAGAAAATTACAACTTCCTTATTATTTTCGAATTTGTAGGACTTGATAGAACTTTTTTTGATTTAGAAAAGTTCTTAAATATATATATCTTTTCTTTTATATATATAAAGGAAAACCCCCGGAGCTCTTTCTTTGATTTAGAAAATTACAACTTCCTTATTATTTTCGAATTTGTAGGACTTGATAGAACTTTCTTTGATTTAGAAAATTACAACTTCCTTATTATTTTCGAATTTGTAGGTTTGATAGAACTTTCTTTTATTATTTTCAAACTTGATAGAACTTTCTTTGATTTAGAAAATTACAACTTCCTTATTATTTTTGAATTTGTAGGACTTCATAGAACTTTCTTTGATTTAGAAAATTTCTTAAATATATATATCTTTTCTTTTATATATATAAAGGAAAACCCCCGGAGCTCTAGGATCGCTCGATTCATATTTATCTAATTTTCTAGAGTTCCTCTATTTTAAATATTAAAAATTAAAATTTTCTTTTTAACTCCTAAATTGTAGAAAATGTAATATTTATTAAAGACAAGTTGGCTTAAAATTATAAATCTAATCTAATCAAATTTAAATTGAAATTTCCTTTTTCATCTCCTAAATTGTAGAAAAGTAATACTTATTAAACACAAGTTGACTTAAAATTATAAACCTAATCAAATTTAAATTGAAATTTCCTTTTTTAACTACTAAATTGTAGAAAAGGTAAAAAAACAAATCTTCAAAAATTATAAATCTTATCAAATTCTAAAATTTCAAAACTATACCTACAATCTTATATGAAGTACTTTCAACGAGAATTTCTGGACAACTTTTTTTGGCCCTTTCTCTTCTTATATTACAGATGATTGTCGTGTTTTTTTATTCTTATGCACTTTTTTTTTTGTTTCTTAGTTTTGTTGTCTCTTCGTTGATGATTACCGAATTCATAATGACACATAGTTTTGTGTTTTTGCACTTAAGAAGGGTGGTTTGAACATCTCGGATAATACAGCCGTATTTTCTATGACTTGATATCTGTAAGTTTGCAATTTATAATCATAAAAACTCAACTTCACATGAGACTTTTGTGTACAAATTCTAACATATGGTGGTGTATATGTTTACTTTATTTTATTAATGCAGGGATTGTGTATAAATTTTGGTTATGACATACATAGTGGTTGGAGAAGCTATCAAGGTTTTTTTTCTCAAACTCATGTATCACAGATTCACAGTTGACAGGTAAATATTTATTACTTTCTTTTATTATTTTTAAACGAAAACAATTATATAAAAGGTAAGTCTACCTCTAATCTTTATTATATATTTTAAGGAAAATTTCCAGCCGTTCTCAAATTGTATCAGAAATACTTATCTTTTTTCTCTAAAGCTTATCTGTTTTAATTCAATAAAATTAAATTTCCTTATTTACATTCAACTTTACAGAAAAGACCATAAATATATTAAAGTCAATCATATTTAAAATTTAATTAAACATATATTTTCTTCTTTCTCAACTAACTTAAATTTGCGTTCAAACTCTTTTTTGAGCCTATATATACCTAAACAAAGATTCACAATTTTATCAATTTAATTATATATCATTGATATTTGAATTCATGTCGTAAAAGATGCACATTATATTCACTAGATAGCTTTTTTTTAATTGACTTTTTGTGTGAATGAATACATATTATGTTTATTCTGTGAATTTGTTTTGCGTACGCATGTTTTTTCTTATTTGATGAATTCATAATGTTTTTTTTGCAGGAATGATGAAATCGGCTTACCTCTGCGCCCTCTCACTAACCGGTATCATGGTTATATTGTATCTTTTTTACATCAATATCTTCTATTCTACATTCTCTTTTAATTTCATTTTAGATTTTGGGTAATATTTGGATTGTGATAATTATCTCTTTTCTTATGAATTTTTGTAATATTTGTTTTTGTAGTTTTAATTTTTTTAAAAGTTTTTGTTTTCGTGTAGTCATTGTTCTTTTATGGTTTTCACTTTAATTATTGTGGTACTTTGCTTTTAGATGATTCAATTATAATTTTAATGTTTGTTCTGATTTTAATTTTAATTATGAGAATTCGATATGTGTAACACTGCATAGTTGTAGTACATAACATACCAAAGAGATGCAGACATACCAAAGAGATGCAGAATCTGCCACATGAATGTGGAATTGTTATCTTTTAATAACTTGCTCAAAATTGTATTATCCTTTACCATTGTTCAACATCTTGATTAAGAATAGTCAAGTTTTGTATTGATACTTACTAGCCTATAACATGATTTTTAATAACGCGATACACAGATTGTTTTTTAATAATAAATAATTTATTATTTATGTTTTAATATTTTATTAATTATATTTGTTAAAAAATTAAGTACACGTGTTAATTTGTTTTAAATAACTAAAATAATAAAATATATTTTAAAATAAATAAGTAATATTTTGTCCATGATATTTTTGAAAAAAGAGGGGGTTTTGTAAGAAAAAATAGAAAAAGTAACATATTTTAGTTGAAAAACGGTAATTACCTTGCATTTGTTAAAAAAATAAGTAAAAATGTTAAAATTGGTAATTTTTTTAAATAATTTAAAGTATTAAAATAGATTTTAAAATAAATACAGTAAGTAAGTAAGGGTTTATGCGTGATATTTGTGGGAAAAGAGGGCTTTTAGAAAGAAAAAATATAAAAAGTAAACTATTTTAGTTGAAAAATGTAATTGTCCGTGATATTTTTGGAAAAATGAGGGGATTTTGTTCGAAAAATAGAAAAAATAACATATTTTATCTGAATAATTTAATTGTTTATAAATAAAAATAAATAAGTAATAGTTTATTCGTGATATTTTAGGAAAATTAGGGGGTTTTGTAAGAAAATGTTACATGTTTTAGTTGAAAAAGATAATTGTCTTGCATTTGCTAAAAAAATAAGTATACATGTTAAAATAGGTGAATGTTTTCAAATAATTAACAATGTTAAAATAGATTTTTAAATAAATAGAGTAAGTAAGTAAGGGTTTGTGCATGATATTTTTTTAAAAAAAGAGGAGTTTTAATAAGAAAAAAGTAAAAAGTAAAATGTTATAGTTGAAAAACGTAATTGCCCATGATATTTTTAGAAAAGGATAAGAATTTTGTTAGAAAAATAGAAAAAAGTAATATATTTTAGCTGAAGAAGATAATTGATTATAAATAAGTAATATTATTATTTAATAATATTTTTTATTGATAAGTTGGGGTAATTAAGTAAAATCAAAAAGTACGATACCCGCCAACAAATGCACGGATTGTTTTTAATAGTTGTTATTTTATTATTTATAGTTTAACACGTTTATTAATTGAATTTGTTAAGAAAAATAGGCATCTTAAAATAGGTAAACTTTTTTTATATAATTAAAATTATTAACATAAGTTTTAAAATAAATAACTAAAGGTTTGACCGTGATATTTCTGGAAAAAAGAGAGATTTTAGTAAGGAAAAATAAAAAAGGGGACATGTATTTGTTGAAAAAGGTGATTGTCCGTGATTTGTTTTGGAAAAGGAGGGGATTTTGTTAGAAAAAATAGAAAAAGTAATTTATTTTAGGTGAAAAAGGTAATTGCCCGTAATTAAAATTAATAAAATAGTTTTTAAAATAAATAAGTAAAGTACCCGTGATATTTTTGGAAAATGAGGGGTTTTAGTAAGAAGAAATAGAACAAATAACATGTTTTAGTTGAAAAGGGTAATTTTCCGTGAATTGTTTAGAAAATAGAGGGGAATTGTTAGAAAAAATAGAAAAGTAATGTATTTTAGCTGAAAAGGTAATTGGTTATAAATAATGTTATTATTAATAATAATTTTTTAAAAAATAAGTAAGGGTAAATAAGTATAATATGATATTCTATAATACCTAACATATCTATTATTTTCACCAATTTTATTTCATTAAATATTTAATAAATTCAATAACATTAATTCATCGGTTAAAAGAGAGTTACTTGAGAAGGATAAAAAATATTTGGAACGGGTCGAGTGACCATTAGATCGAATTATTTTGACATTTATAATTAATATATTTTTATATTGTATAAAGAAAATTTTCATACTCTCTAGAATCGCTCAAATCATATTTATCATCTTTATCTTTATTATATCTTCTTTATATATATAAAGGAAAACCCACAGGAGTTCTAAAATCGCTCGATTCATATTTATCTATTTTTCTAGACCTCCTCTATTTTAAATAATTAAAATTAAAACTTCCTTATTTAGCTCCTATTTTTTAGACATAAAAATCAAAACCTTTTAATATTTTATTTTATAAATCCTACTTATAAAAGACAAGTTCTCAAAAAATTATAAACATAATCAAGTTATATAACTACAGCTCCTCAATTTTAATTAAATAAAATTGAATTTTAGTTCAAGAAAATTATATTTCCTTATTTATATTTGAATTTATAGGAAATATGATAGATATATAAAAATCAATTATACTTAAAATTTAATTAAATAAATATTATATTTTTTCCTCCATCTTTATATTATATAAAAGAAAATCATGGGCTCCCAAATCGGTTTTATCTTTATCTGGCGCACCACAAATTGCGTTGTTTTTGTTTTCTGATATCTTTATTTTTTGTTTTGCTAATGATTTGTTATTTCAATTTTTTCTATTTTAACGCCGTACATGATTTTGTTTGTTCTTTCAATAATTTTTATTAAAAACTAAAGATGTTTGTGTTGTATATCCTTTTTAGAGGAAGACTCCGTGTACAACATCAAAAATCTGAAAGTTGTTTCAAGGACAGGAAAATATAGACCACAATCACATGGGTCTAAATTGCTCTTCATCACATAACGTTGCATAAGAGATTGGAAGAAGGCATCATCAACATATCACTCAATATATCACTGAATGGATTTCAGTTCATATGTCGGGATATGATTGATGCACGTATTAATGACACAAACATACTCTCAGGTTTTTGATGCAGTAATATATTAGAGTGATATATAAGTAATACTATTATATAAGTTATAATTCAAACTATCATGTTCTAATATTATTTTTTCTATGTTGATTTAGATGTTGTGGGCTGCTTGACCTACTTGGGTGACATTGAAGTTGTCAAAGACGGTTGAAAAAAAAGAGGTCTCAAAATTGTCACAAATTAGTAAGTTATGCATTATATTAATTTTAATATAATTGTTAAATCAATATAAATTTAGTATTTTATAAATTTACCCAGAAATATAAATCAATATAAATTTAGTATTTTATAAATTTAGTAATTTATTATTTTTTTATCAATATAAATTTCCTTTTATATATATATGGCAATGGTATCGGTCCAAAAAAATAAAAAATCAAACTATATAAACAAAAGGAATATGTAAAAACTTTATAATATTACCTACCCAAATACAAATTTTATAGAATATATTTTATTTGATAATTTAAATAATTTTGTAGATATTTATTTCATAATTTTTATTCTAATATTATTTTTTTAACAAATATATTCTAATGCCACTGATTTTATAGAATATATTTTATTTGATAATTTAAATAATTTTGTAGATATTAATTTCACAATTTTTATTCTAATATTCTTTTCTTAACAAATATATTATAATGCCGTTGCGAAGCGCGGCTTAGTAACCTAGTTAAATTGAAATCAAATTAAACCATATATAAAAAATGAAATTCAATTTGAAACATTTTATTTTAAAATTTTTGTATAAGATTCAATTTTTAAATTGTCGAAATCAAAAATGTCGATTTGAACTTTTAAAGTCGTCCAAACTAAAGCGCTTAGACTCACGAGTCGCGATCATGCGGCAAAAATGTCACGCAGCTACTCCAACAACATTGCTCAAATCTCAACCGTTGACCGACATAAGAATCAGCGGCTGTGATTACACCAAAAAGCACGTGACCCCTGACGTGCATTCACCCCAACGATAATTATGGGTCTGAAAATAAATGAAATTTAAATCACGTGACATTGACGTGCACACGCTACATAAATAGCAGAACGTTATCGAAACTCAAAATGGTAACTTACTCACCAAGACATAAACAACGGTAAATTCACAAAACAAAATAATTAAAATATAAAAAAATAAAATAAAGAAAAACAATATATTACTTCTTTTATACACAAAACATCAAACGTGTCCTTCGTGTAATCTCTCTCTCTCTCTCTCTCTTTCTAAATATCTCTATGTATACTAATTGATGCGGCGAAGGGAGTAATCGAAGAATTGTAAAGATGTTAGAAGATCAGGTAGCGTTTCTGCTACAAAAGTACCTCGGGAACTACGTTTTAGGGCTTAGTAAAGAAGCTCTGAAAATCAGCGTCTGGCAAGGTCTATTTCATCTCTATATATACATACACACACTTGTATGTATACCTGTATTTGTTGTTTACTTCATTTTAGTTGATTTCTCGCTGATTGTTTGGTATCGAAATTCGAGTCGTGTTGTGATGAATTTTGATTTATTTAGATGTTTGTGAAATTGAATTTAGTTGTTTATGTGGTGATGTGAACTTAATTGAAGTGATGTTTGTTATTTTTTTTTTTAAATTTGATGAGGTGCTAGTGGAATTAGGGTTTAGTGTGGATATTTGTTGTTTTCGTGTTTTATGTATGGAAAGTTTGGTGAATTAGTAAATATTAAGTTCATTCTCGAATAAATTATAAGAAGTTGTGTGGCGTCTGTATAGTGCTACTAGTTCATTACGGAGCATGGAATGTGTTGGTACAGTTTACGAGAAGTTATGTGAAGAGTGTATATATGTAGACATGGAGTGAAACGGAATTCTCGAATAAGTTAATATGTGCCATTTTCGTGTTCTATATATATAAAATTTCAGTGAATTAGTAAATAATAGAATGTTCGAGAACGATATTCGAATTAAGTATAACAAGTTTTGTGGTCTGTACAGGGGTACTAGTTGTTCATTTTGGAGCATGGAATATGTTAGTACTTTTTACAAGAAGTTACTCGAGGAGTGTATAAATGTAGACAAGTAGTGACACAGAATTCTCGAATAAGTTAATGTGTGCTGTTTTTGTTGTTGTATATATAGAAAATTTCAGTAAATAAGTAAATAGTAAGTTCACGAATGCTATTCTCGAATCAAGTATTATATGTTGTGGTGCTAGTGGTCCATCATGGAGCATGAAATATATTAGAGCAGGAGTGTATAAATGTAGTGCTGCGGAATCCTGTCAGTGAGGAAGGCATTAGAGTATAATAGTAAGATGTGAAAGTTGAACAAATGTGTCGGAAGCAAGGTAGAGGTGAGGATTTGGGAACGGATTTTATTTAACTTTGTAGTATGTAATAGTTGTCCGATAATATATGACTTTGGATGGTTTTACGCGTCTTCAAAAAACTAGTTTTGGATATTGTGATGCTGGTAATTGTTGGAGAAAGTGTTGGTAGATTTTTATTTTGGGTACATTCTTAGGAGTATTCTCAGTCTCATCTCAATTCTAGTAAATTACCATCATGCGCACTAACATTTGCATGCCAGCTTGATGACTCTGTGGCCATCATTATATAGGTGTGAGGAAATTAGTTAGTGAATCTCCCATTAGACCATTACTATCAACATCATTTTCTATTTATTCCTTCTTGGAAATTAAGTTAAGGAATTTTCTTATAGGCGCTATTTATTTTCCTCTGTTGGAAAGAGGTCTTTTTGCATTTAACGTGATTACCTAGGTATTATTTTTGTTATCGCCAGTGTTGATTTTGTGGAGTTTTAGTTGTTGTACAGGAATTGGTTGGTATCTATTTCAGTTTTTTTATTAATGGAGATTTGTTGATGCTACATTCTTATATCTTTATTAAATCTGCAGGCGATGTAGAGTTGAATAATATGCAGCTGAAGCCTGAAGCACTCAATGCTTTAAAGTTACCTGTAAAAGTGAAGGCAGGGTTTCTTGGCTCGGTGAAGCTCAAGGCATGTCCTAACATAGATTAAGATGCTAAAATTGTTGACTGTCATTCCTTGTGATCACCTTATGGGCTTTGTAGTTTTATGCCCTTCACTTGCCTCTTTTTCTAATTGGGCGGGTGAGATCATAATAAATCTAATAAGTAAGCATTACTGTAAGGGAAAGGAGCACACCTATAATAACTTCCCCACCCTTTGCACTCATAAGTATGCAGATATAAAGTACCCTAACTTCTATTAGAGGACCGTGACTTAGTTATGTGCAGCCTTTATCTTCTCAAGAATAATGTAAAGGTGGTTGTCATGAATTTTAATATTATATCTGCATATAAATTAATGCATCATGGATGTGTCTTACTTGTATATATACTGTCTGATTAAGAAAGGCCTCAATGACGGATCGTTATTAGCCAAAAATGAGCGCATGTCATTATTGCACTTCACTACATTTCTTTACATTTTTTTCAACTTGTTTAACAAACAGTAAACGTAAAGGTCATCTTCACTTGAATCCGTTGTGAAGTTTTGAGCAAATTCTTGGCCAGCCAGTGGTCACTACTTGACAAACAGTAAATGCATTTGGGACGTGTCTTTATTTGCTGTACTTGTATGTATACTGTGTAATTAGGAATAGCCTCTGTAACTGATCTTTCTTAGCCAAAATTGAACATATGACATTATGGCGCTTTACTACATTTCTTTTACGTTTATGTCAATGTGTTCAACAAACAGTAAATGTAAAGGTCATCTTCACTTGAATTCGTTGTGAAGTTTTGAGCAAATTCTTGGCCAGCTAGTGGTCACTACTTAACAAGGATCACAAAAATACGTGTTCTTTTTAAAATTAACGCCCTGGTTTTTAACAACAGTTACACAATCCTGTCTAATTTCGATATACTTTCAAGAGAAGACAAAAAGATTGTGGCAGAATTGCTAAGATGTTCGATGTGTTCAGTTGCTTATTATTCATAAGAGCGTTTCAAATTTAGTCAGTAACTGACGTGGACTTCCAACTTTGAATTATTGAGAAAGTGAAAGAATTTCCTTTATGGTTATGCTCTCTTTTAGAACATTTATTATCTGATTTTGCTGAATGCTTAAAATATTTTCAAAGGTTTGATGAGGTCTATATTTCAGGTTCCATGGAGCAGAATTGGCCAAGATCCAGTTATAGTTTCTCTGGACCGGATTTTTTTATTAGCTGAACCTGCTACACGAGTTGAAGGGTCGACTGAGGATTCTGTCCAAGAAGTTAAAAAGACTCGAATACGCGTAAGACCGTGTAATTTCAAATACTACACGTTGGTGTGATTGATATTGACGTTCTGCTTTATATTATTTTGCAGGAAATGGAGATGAAGCTTCTGGAGAGCAAACAAATATTAACGAATGAGATGGTTTGCTTTTTCACCCTCCATTAGTAGTGTGTGTTTGCTTGTTTTATATATATATATATATATATATATATATATATATATATATATATATACCCATGTATGTACTATTGGGTCGAAATGAAGTTATTCTTTTTAGGCACTGAGGTCACCTTTCTAAGAATATGTTCACTTGATGAACATTAAGCAGCTTCGCTATTGATTGAAGTTTAAAAACAAAGCTTGCAGCTTAATTGTTAATAAGGATTGTTACAGTATGTATCAGATATTGGGTTTCTATTGATTGTTCCATTAGCCTCAAACCTGATCTCAGGATCCTATAAACTAACCTGCAAGAATTCATAGCGAACTCAATAGTGGCTACTTTTATTTCACACTTCGGAAAGAATCCGTGGTTAATTGGTCTGCCATGTTAGCTGCTAGGAAAAACGCGGTCACAACCTCTAGCTTGAATTATAGACACATTTCACTAGCCCAACCACCTCCTACTTTGACAGTGAGGAATAGATGCTGGCATACTGAATATCTATTCTAAAACCAGCCGTTTCGTGGACACTCAGAGGCTCAGAGCTAACGTAAGCGGCCTTCTTGTTTAATTTGACCACCCAACAATGTTATAAATTTTTTTTTTTTTTTGCTAAATACAATGTTATAATCTATTGACACTAGTAATTACAGAATTCTTAACTTGTTTCTTACTTTATAATGTGAACACAGCCTTGTTCTAACGATCAAGGCAAAATATCTGTTCACGTGGCTCTAGTTCTTCTGATTGAGTCATTGAGCTGTATCATTATCAAATATATGTTAGGAATTTTCTACCTTATAGATACAGAGATGCAATCACTTTGGTAAGAACCCTATATAATTTTTATAATCTCAATGTAAAATCAAATCACTGATAACTGATAAGATATTATTTGTATGAAGATATTATTAATTTTTAAAAGTCACGAGGTATTCACTTCTAACATGCAAGGAGCTTATAAAAGTTTAATGGTATTTCATCAAGACTTTTAATTTATCAAAAGTAATCTAGTATTTAATTTATCAAAGACTTCTGATGATATTTTTCTAAAATATAAGAGGTTGTTCTGAGGAATGGACAATTGACATTGCTTTATTCTTTTTATTTTTTGCTCATGTTCTTCAATCTCTTTTGTTTTAAAATTCAAGAGGTTTTTCAGAGGATTTGACAATTGATATAACTGATATTCTTTTTATTTAATTTTTTCTCTTGTTCTTGAATCTCTCTCTCTCTCTCTCTCTCCAAGTATAATTTTTACTTGGTTTGAAAATTCTATGTTGTTTGTTATACTCTCTCAGTATTAACAAAATAATTTTTAGTTTGATTTTTTTTGCCTCTCTCCTGGTATAATTCTTTGTTAACTAAATTGTAGTTATTGGTATCTATGTAACAAAAAAAAAAACTGTCAAGAAGTGTTGGAATTATTTTGTACTTTCAAGAATAAATTATGTACATATTGGATATAATGAAAAATTGTTTGTTCACTTGTTGTATGTTACTATGTTATATTATTATAAATTTTATCTATTTTAAGAAACTTATATGCTCATGTATTTATTGTACTCGAAATGAGTAAGTGTTTGAATGTCTAAATTTGTCTTTCAGAGTCATCCTAACTAAAGTATGTACAAGTCATCTAAATATTCAACATCTAATAGAAGTCATTGAGAACTCATAAAATTCATAAAACTGATTTGTTTAATTTTGTTTTAACTTTTAATAAAAAGTCTTGATACTGTACAACTACAACCTCCTAATTTGTTGAAGTTTGAAGTCTCCAAATTTTATACACGTATCTCTGCCAAAGTTCTCTTTATGGTCTTTTGAGCGGCAATGGTGCTATCCATATTTACGATCAAGCATAATAGGAACTAATTCTAGGAACTAATTCTTTTGAGTAATTATTAAACCCCAAAGCAATTATTAAACCCCAAAGCAAGTAGATGATTTAATTCTAGGAACTAATTCTTACCCCAAACTTTATTCCATCATCAAATTGAATTGACCAACCCAACAGAACCACATGTTCAGCATAATATTATTGCGGTTGTCACTATCTAGCATAATATCTGATCTGAACTAGCAGTCAAAATACCTACTATACAGTATACACATGCAGTTATGCAGAGATGATTGCTGCTTTGAGATGCAATGTCCTAGTGACGACCCGTAGCTGATCGATATATTTTACAGTTTGTAAATTCAAAGGAACAAGCATTTATCAATTAATCTCCAACAATTACAGAATCTCATCAACTGCGAGATGTAAGACCACCAGTCTTACTGTCCTTATCATCTCACAAAGTCATCACTACTGGAGCTGAATGCGCACAGGGAACGAAAATAATGAAGCTAAAATCATTTCACACAACCCACATATAGTGATTCTTTCAGTAGTTTATTGTTCAAGTTAGTAGCCCACGATAGGAGTCTGTTTATCTGATTTCTCAACACCTTCTCGAAAATATATTAGATCTTTGCTCAACTTTGTAAATTTTTTTGGACATGCTTCTCAGGAGACAAGTGAGCTTAAGTTATAACTAATAGCTTTTTGGTACTAGACTACTATTACTTAAATTAGTTGTTGTATCTAATAAGTTTGTGTTGGGCTTGTACATTCAAAAGACAAAGGTCTCATATAAGTAAAAGGGAATGTTAGGTCTTTGGTCTTAAAGCTATTAATCTAAGAATCTTGTTGCAACTGGAAACAGGCATATTTAACTGCTCTGTTGTTTATCCTGACAATTGGGAAAGAATGATTGTCTTCACATAGTTGCGTTTTATTCTCAAGTTTTCACAGGTCAACTTTCTGGATATGTGATATTAAACTGGAGAATAGGGAACCTGAGATGTATCTCGATAACTTTCCTGAGATATTGAATAAAAACACTTCATATTGTAAAAGATTTTGCATATCAAAATAATATCTAAAAGATTGTGCATATCAAATGTTTCTCAGGAAAAGTTACCTGAGATGTATCTCAGGTTCCTTTTTCTCATTAAACTGTCCTAAGAGGTTATTCATTATATTGTATAATTTTACTTGTGATAATCTTAATCATGTTTCTCCTGTCTTTTTTGGTCTATCAAGAATAAATCATGGCTGGGGTCGTTCATTAACACTATTATTGGGAACTTGAAGCTTTCTATATCGAATATTCACATCAGATATGAGGATCTTGAGAGGTACTATTATTATCATTCTTATTATCATTTTTTTTGAACAAAAGGTCCTGATAAATATGTTATCACAATATTTTCGACTGTTGAAAATTGTTTTACCTGGTATCACCTTTTGACTGTCTTTTATAGCAATCCCGAGCACCCATTCGCAGCTGGCGTAACTTTAAAGAAACTCTCAGCTGTTACAGTTGATGATAAGGGGAATGAGACGTTTATTAGTGAGGGAGCTCTAGATCATATTCGAAAGGTTGTTTCTTAATATTATCTGTAACCAGAAAGAGTCTTTCTTATTTTCCCGACTTGATCCACTCTTATTTTTTCTACTTAAATCTTTCACTGTGGTTACCACATTTCAGATATGGAATTTGTTAGTTTCAGGATGCTTGCAAACTTATAAGCTATTTACGTAATCAGATATAAAATTAATCCTAAATGGTTTTATACTTTGACTTAAATTTCTTTCAGTAACAATGTTTCTTGATATTAGGGGTGTCAATTTCGGGTTAATGGGTCGGGTTCGCTGTACGTGGTCCTGTTTTTGGGTCAACCCGAACCTGACCCGAACCCGAAAGGGGTTGGAAATATATAATGAGAGAAGATGTGAATTGAAATTATTTAAATAACATGTGAATATATCAAACTGTATATACAATTATATAATGTAAAATTTTATGTTATGTAAAATATATAATATTAATTAAATTTTCGGCTTCGGGTATTTTGGGTCAACCTGAAACTGATCCGATTTTTTCGAGTTAATTTTTACCCAACCTGAACCCGAAAGTCAAAACACTCGACCGAAGTTCGTACTATTCCGTGTCGGTTTTAGGGTCATGCCAAATTTTGACACCCCTACTTGAGAAGTCTCTTAGAATAACCATCTAAGTTGCATTTGGTACAATGTTTCCTGATATTGACTTCTGAATTAGAAGTAAATCTTAGGTCTCTATGAAAAATATCATAAATCCTGAAGTTGTGCCTGACAAATGGCTGTTTCACTTGGTGCATTGAATTTTGTTAAATTTTCTTGTGTTTCTGTTGGTTTTGGGTATTTTAATCATTTCCTATACGAATGTCATATTTATTTAGATGTTTTGCAATAGCATTCTTTTCTCATCTGTCCACAACAGTATGGAATAATATTCTTCTCGCCTGATCATATCTGGTACCCGTAAATGGTTTTGCAGTCCATAGAACTTGAAGAGCTGGCTGTTTATTTGGATTCTGATATTGTTCCATGGCATATTAACAAACCATGGAAGAAACTGCTGCCAATCGAATGGAGCCAGGTCTGTCTAGATCTTTGTGCATGTGTTATTTACACCTTCTGGGTCTATTAAATTGCACCATGATACGTTGTACTGTTTAGGTTTTTAAATACGGTACAAAAGATGGAGAGGCAGCAGATGAGCTTGTTAGGGAACACAATTATATTCTGCAACCGGTGACAGGAAATGCAAACTATTCAAAACAGAGACCAAATGCAGCCGCTAAAAGTGGTCAACCTTTACAGAAAGCATTAGTGAATTTGGATGACGTTACCCTCTGTTTGTCAAAGGTTTATGTTTTTATAGATTCTCCTTTTCTTAATGTTTACAGAAAGCATGTTATGAATTTATCTCTTTACATTATGCCTTCCTCTTTACAGAACGGTTATAGGGACTTGTTGAAATTAGCTGATAACTTTGCTGCATTCAATCAACGATTGAAATATGCGCATTATCGACCACTTGTTTCTGTCAAATCTGATACGAGATCTTGGTGGAAATATGCCTGCAAAGTTGTTATAGAGCAGATGAAGAAGGCCAGGTACCAAATTTCTAATGAATCATTTCTTTCATGTTGGACACGAGTTATGTTTGGGACGCTGCTTTTCACCGATTTGTTTTGTATTGTCTCTTTTAATAGCATTGTTTCTATCAGTGAGTCAGTGTTGTTACTTAATAATGACTTTTGAAGGCTATATGATAGTACATAAATCACATCTAAAGTTATAAAATACTGGCATGTTAATCAGGAGGATTGAGTAGAAAAATGGGAGCACTCTCTTCTCCCTAGAACAAAATATATCAAAAAAGTGCTACGTTATTTTTCCAACATGTGGAGGAAATGAAGGCCTATGAATATATTGAAATTTATTAAGCAAGTCATGCTTTAAGTATGCATATGTAGATAGTATAGTGTTAAAGTACAAGGATCTTTGTCAAGTGGAATAAGGTTTATTGATGGGGACAAGGGTCAGGGATAAGAGTTTTAGAAAAGATACAGAGGCAACATAGTCTCCAAATTATTGGGGTCCTCCGCTAAACAGAAATCCACTCCGTCGAAATAATTAAATCCACTCCCTGTATCACTTTTCTCTACGAACCTGCTTTGATAGCATGTCATGATAAACGTACATTTTGATTTTACGACAAAGTAATAAGTGATGAGTCAGAGAGAAGAAGCGGCAGCAATTTGAATATATACATAGAGAGAGAGGGAGGATCAACAAGGAACCAATTTATCCGGGTAACCTAGTAACTCACTCAGAAACTGTTGGATTAAATTGAACTCAAAAAATGACATGCAAGGTTCAGTACTCACGTGACTATCCAGACTTGATATAACAAACACACGATATAGAGTATCTTTTCCTGAACATCAAATTATTTACACATAATACTATTTTTCTAATATAAAAATTGATTGTATATTTATTTGAATATATTTATAGGAAAATAATTGTATAAGATAAAATTACGCAATGAACATAATATTATTTTTATTTATTCGCAAAATATGTTAACATATATTAATTTGTAGGAATAATAAATTATATTTTAAAGAACACAAATGATTTTTACTAAACACAAATAATTTACTTACAGAACTGTCAGGAACTCCGTTTGTATTTTCAGGTTTTGTGAATGTTTTTGTGTTTTCTGTTTGTAATGATGCAGTAAGGTAAACAACAAGTAATAAACAAGCTAGATAGATGTAGATAATAGAGGATTAGAGAGACAGAGCAGAGAATTTGAGAGAGAAGAGTGAGATCAGATAGAGAAAAGGTAGAATTCAGAGGGAGAGAGATAGAGTGCAGAAGAAGAAATCAGAGAAGAGAGTTTGTTATAGAGAGAGAAAGACTAGAGAGAGAGAGAGGGGTTTGGTGGAATGAAATTCCATTTTCTGATATTCAAAACATAATAGAAAGTTTACAATCCTTCAACTATTTATAGCCCTCAGTTTAACTAATACAAGAAAAGACATTGATACCCTTACTAATGGTATTACTGAATACTGATAACTAATAAAGTACTATTCCTGACAAGAACACATTAAATTTTTACAAAACACAAATAATTTAATAACACATTACGTTTTTACTGAAGACGAATATTTAATTACCGAACACATTACATTTTTAAAGAACACAATAATTTATTTATGGAACACAATCTATTTTTACAGAACATAATAGTATTTCTGTACTAAAAATTAATTTATGATTAAGAAAAATAATTTAATTTGTATGTAATGAAATATTACTCTTTTAGGAATTACAATCTAAAATCTGTACATACTATTATTATTTTTATTGAAATAATACTATTTGTTACTAATTTCTAATAATTATTTCAAGATATTTTGTTTGTATTAAATCAATATTATTTTTATACATATATTTTATTTTGATATATTTGAACCAATACAGAAGAAAATAACGTAAATATGTTAAAAGAGTGTAGTTGTTTTATCAATAACTGCTTTGCACTTGTGTGAGCAGAGTTCCGAGGTTACCCATCTAAAAAGTTCCTCACAGAGTCTTCCCCTATGTATATATAATACTTAATCTTAAAATGGAATATGATCTCTTTCTCTTTCAATGAGAAATACAAAATTGGTCTGTAATTTTGGAATATTATTTAATCATGTCAAGGTGACCCTAAAAGCCCATTTCAATTAGATCAAAATGAGTTACTTATGACTTGAAGTACCTTAAATGTATTTTAAGCTAAAAGTAATTTTTTGCTTCAAGTTGAATTTATGTGTTTGGGTGATTCTACTTAAATTTAATTAAGTGCTTGGTAACTTTTGACTCAAAAATACTTTAGGAATATTATTTGAAAATTAATTTAAAAAATATTTTGAAAGTGGGCGGGGCTTCTATTGTAACTCAGCTGTGGAGTCGAAAATCAGCGCAGAGGGGAGGGGAGTGTATTTAAAAATAAGTTGAAGTGAAAAAGTACCTCAAAGGTACTTAAAACTTTTGGGCCAAAGCTAACTTAAAGTCCACAAATATAAGGATACCTAAACACATCGAAATCAACTTGAAGTGGACTGTTATTCACTTTCAGCATTGTTAAACCTGCTTTAAATGATGCTTGTGTCATGCTTGTGACCTATCTTACAATGTATGTTCCTTTTCTTTCTGTTGTCATCCTTACAAAATGATTCTTTGGCAGTGAATTATCTAGCAGAAGCTTCCTGAAGTTAATTTTTATTATAAATTTGGTCAGGGCGGTAATATGAAACCCATGTTTTTAGCAATTATTGTGTTTACTAAAATATATGGGATATTGTATTTTGCAGCGGAAAGCTGTCTTGGGAGCAGGTCCTGCGTTATGCAAGTCTACGCAAGAAATATATATCCCTCTATGCTGCACTGCTGAAATCTGACGTCACACGGGCCGTTATTGATGACAACACTGACATTGAAGAAATGGATCGTGAACTTGACATTGAACTTATAATTCAGTGGAGGTATTGTTCTCTCAACTTGAAAAATGCATAGGGTTTAATGAAAATACCAACTGCTTGTAGTGCAGTATATTTTTCAAATATAGAATAATTTTGTTTTTTGTTTGTAATAATAAATCTCTTTTCCGTTTTGGCTCTTATTTTGCTTCTCTTGAGAGAGCTTTGAGTCTATGGAGGGATAGGTTGCTTTCACACTATATTTACATTCTCTCCCCACCACTTTTAGCGTTTTTTACCACCAATGTTCTGAGTAGAACCTGAAACTTTTAGAAGAGAGAAAAGAGAGCTGGGGAAGAGGTTTGATCTGAGGCCTATTTTTATGTCAATATGATGTTCTAGAACCAAGCTGGTTAGAACTATTTGCAATGCAAGAGTTGTAAAAGGAGATACTTTAGGAACTTACATGATACTTTTGGAGTAGTATACATAGTTATGGTCAATGTGTTCTTGGTCTTAACCAACAATGACTGGCGTCTTTGCCATATATTACTATTGAGCAGGATGCTGGCACACAAGTTTGTAGAGCAATCCATGGAGTCGGAGCTTTACATGAAAAAACAGAAAGCAACGAAATCATGGTGGCCATTTGGAGGGTAAAACCTTTATCTGTTTGTATATCTATTCGCAATTGTAAATTTCATATACTAGTTATTTTCAACCTGAAGTAATTATTGTTTTAATCTCCAGGAACAATCAATCTGCCGAGGATGAAAATGAACCTGGGAACCTTACTGTTGAAGACTGGGAACAACTGAATAACATGATAGGTTACAAGGAAGGTGATGACACACTTTCACTGGGAACTCATGTCAAGGGTGATGTTCTTCATACTCTGTTAGAGGTTCACATGAAACATAATGCTTCAAAGCTTACTGACGCACAAGAGTGCCTAGCTGAATTGTCTTCTGACAATCTTGGTTGTTTGATAAAATTATATTCTGAAACAAAAATTTTCGACTTGAAATTGGGGTCATATCGGTTGTCTTCTCCAAATGGACTACTTGCTGAGGTATGATCTCTGGCACACTTTGCATCACTAAATAGGCGACTCATTGCTTTTGTATTTTTCGTAGATAATTACTCTTCCATTTCTTATAATAAATTCTTTTTTCTGTGCACAGAGTGCCACTGCGTATGATTCACTACTTGGTGTGTTCTGTTATAAGCCAATTGATGTTGAAGTGGACTGGAGTTTGGTTGCAAAAGCTTCTCCGTGCTACGTTACTGTATACTATTCCTTTTCTCATTGTTGAATGTCAATTATTTTTATTAAAATAAATGTCTTAAACTGATGATGCACTATCAACCAGTATCTCAAGGACTCAGTTGATCAGATTGTCAATTTCTTTGAAAGTAGTGCGGCTGTTACACAGACAGTAGCTTTGGAAACTGCTGCTGCAGTACAGGTTTGGCTCGAATAATTTCTCTTGTCTGAAGTGACCTGTTCTGAATATGTTTATAATTGTAATATCATATGATTTATAGCGAAGATAGCAAAAATCATACCCGGTGAAATTGCGTGTAGAAAGAATTGTAACTAAAAATGAAGACAGATGAAATTTCCGTGAAATTCTGTGTTATTTCCCACAATATCAAATAAAATCAGATACTGTATAATGTATACAAGTATGCTAAGTAAATGAATATAGTTGATGGAATTACTTCTGATTGAGCATATCCGTTGATCTGGCAAATCATGTTGCACGTACCTGGTTTCCTGAAAACCTAATATTTTATTTCCCACTTCCTTATCTATGCACGTTGACAATGATGGGATGCATATTTATTATTCAGTTATATAGAGATCTTAATGTGTCTTCCCTGTTATGCTGCAGGCATGTCATACTAGATTTCAAAAATATTTGTCGCGGCTCTTTTTAGAGTAAAGTAGCTTGTTCCTTGTATTTATTGCTTTTTTATTATCCTAGTCTCCACAGGGTGCCTCGCTTAAAAGAGTAGATTCATTTTTGTAATTCTTATCCCTCTTTTGCTGGTTCTAGTTGTAGAGCTTCTCTTTTTCCCCCCTCTTCTGTCCACCCCAATTCTCGTAGCTTAGCATCATTCCTGTTCTCGCCATTCCGTATTCCTTCTCTCATTATATTCCTATGTAAACACCATTGCTCTTTCCATTCTGAAGCTTTGGCTGGTTGATACTTAATTTGGTGGATTAAATGCAGTTGGCAATGGTAAACAAGGATTTTATGATTTTTAGTTGGTAAACTAAAAATGTCTTTCAGTTTTGAGTGTATGGAAGTGCTGGGGATGTAAATGACACATGCATGTATTATTATGGACACTTGTTGTAACTTATACAAAATAAAACTACCAGTGTATTGAGATGTGCTAGATGTGAGTTATTTCATCTCTACAGTGTTGTTTGTCTTTGCTGTCTGGTCAATTAAAAAATACGTTTAGTTCTCTACTAATGAATACTTCTCCCAGATGACAATTGATGAAGTTAAGCGAACTGCACAACAACAAGTCAACAAGGCAATGAAGGATCAAACCAGGTACTACATCCGTCGATCTTTTCCGACAATTTTAACTGGTTTGCAGAAGTGTCGTTATGATTATGCGCATGTGTACTTTATAGTACCTTGTTAGTCTTTAACTGCTTTATGGCATCTTAGTGTTTTCCAGTGCAAGGGAGATGATCATGATTGACTATAGACTTATGTAGAGTAGGAAAAGGTGATAATTCTGGCCTTTCTAATAAAGTGAATTTATCTATCAGTAAACCATCTTAATAAAACTGTTACGAAGCATGGGTTAGGTCTTGCACCGAGTTGAAGATGTCTTGTGGATGTCTGAGCCTATTTTCCATTCTGTGAACAACTTATAGGAGTCCAAGAATGAATGAAATGAATGATCTCGGGCATTCTAATTCTATTTGCAATTATGTGAACAACTTACAGGAGTACAAGAATGAAGTGACTGATTGAAACCAAAAATTATCTTTAGTGTACTCTCTAAAACGTGTAAGATTATTTGAACATAGTAGAAAGTGCAACACATTCATATAAAGTATATGGCCATTATACTTTTGCTTCTATTGTGTGAGAACTATAAGACTCCAATTCATATTTTGACAACTGTAAGACTGCAATTCATATTTGACTTCCTTTTGCTTCTAGATTTTTCTTGGATTTGGATATTGCAGCACCCAAGATTACTGTGCCTACTGACTTTTGTCCTGACCAAATCAACTCAACAAAGCTTCTGCTTGACCTGGGACATCTTTTTATTCGTACTCGGGTTGGTTGCAGCATGGTTCACAGAATTTCCATGAATTTTTTTCCACCAAATGGCAATTGTCAAACATCCATATACAATTTCTGCAGGATGATAATGATACATTGTCAAGTGATGAGAGCAGTATGTACCTCCAGTTTGATCTTGTTTTGAGTGATGTATCTGCATTTCTGGTCGATGGAGATTATCACTGGAGTCAGACACAGTTGAATAGTTCTGCTGGTTCTTCTCCATCTGGTTCTGCTAGAATCTTGCCTGTTGTTGATAAATGTCGGTTGATTGTTAATCTTCAACAGGTAACAAATTTTTCTTTAAAATGTTGAAACTTATACTTAATATGTTCTCATGATTAGACTGTTCGAACGAATCCATGTAGATTCGCCTAGAAAACCCCTCTTATCCTTCAACAAGAATTGCTGTGCGGCTTCCATCCCTGGGGTTTCATTTTTCACCCGCTCGTTACCATCGGCTGATGCAAGTTGTAAAGATCTTTCAGGCGGAAGATAGTGATACTGCAGATACTCAGCGTCCTTGGGACCAAGCTGACTTTGAGGGGTGGTTATCTGTTCTCAGTTGGAAGGTTACATGTTCTTTTTTTTTTTTAATGCAAATTTATCAGTAATCAGTTTGGAGGTTGTGAGCTCTTATATCTCTAATTATGGCAGGGTGTGGGAGGTAGGGAAGCTGTATGGAAGCGCAGATATCTCTGCCTTGTGGGGCCTTTTCTTTACATACTTGAAAAGCCTGGGTCTAAATCATATAAAGATTATCTCAGGTGTAATTCCTTTCTTTGACCTGTGTGTTACATTATGTGATAAAGAATTCCTTAATAGTACTATAAACTAATCGATCTTAATGTTAAACAGGGCTATATGCTCCTTCTATATCTATATAATAGTCTTTTTAAAATCTTTTGTTGAGATTCATATCTCATCAACCCTTAAATCGTATGTGAACATAGTTTTATTAACTGCTAGATTAGGTTGGAGGGGCTTGCCATCTACAAGTATTTGTCTTTCAATGTAATCTTATTTTTTCTTTTGTTTTTTTATTACCAAAATATACGTGCACATAATATATTTTTATAGAATATAAACGTATATAGTGTAAATATATGGACTGAATTTAGTGATACTTATGCAATGAAAAAGAGTAGACATTTAATAAGAATAATAGAAGCTTACAAGGGAAGATGAAAAAGTAGATGAGTTGAGTTTATTTGGATATATGCACACGCTTAACGACATTATCATTACTAAATGATGCTGTTTGCATTTATATATATAGAGTTAAGTTCTATGAAGACCACCTTTTTTGTGGAGACCTGGAGACCACATACGTTCTGCAATCTAAATTTAGCAAAATATAATATTTTATAAATTATGTTCTATGAAAATAACTATTTTCATTTAAAATCTTTAAAATTATATATGTTTTGCAACTAAAACATAACAAAACATATTGTTAAATTAACTCTCCATAGAACTTAACTCTCTCTTTCTCTCTCTCTCTCTCTCTATATATATATATATATTCGTCTCATCTACCTAGCCAACTAGAAAGCACATATACTGGTTACCTGATGTTTCCTTGTGTTTTGTATAATAATCCGACACTCGAGTTCCCGTATCAGACAAAGGTCTTAAGTAACTACTTACACAAGGATATTGTATCTGTATTAATAGCAATTGAATAAGTAATTATATATATATATATATATATATATCAATACTATTATATAATAGACGAAACATTAAAAGTTTGGTTGGTCGGTATGGTATGAATAAGTAATTATATATATATATATATATATATCAATACTATTATATAATAGACGAAACATTAAAAGTTTGGTTGGTCGGTATGGTACGTTGTGATTTTACTTAATTGCCCTTAACTGTATTTCGTGTTTTTACTTAATTAACATTACTTATTTATAGAAATATATTATTAAATAATAATATTACCTATTTATAATCAATTACCTTTTTCCCTAAAATACATTATTTTTTCTAACAAATTCTCCTACTTTTTCAAACATGGCAATTACCTTTTTTTAACTAAAACATGTTAGTTTTTCTATTTTTCTTTACTAAAACCCCTTATTTCCCAAAAATATCACGGACAAACCTTTAGTTATTTATTTTTAAATCTATAATATTATAATTATTTTTTCAAAGTTTACCTATTTTAACATGTCTATTTATTTTTCTTAACAAATGCAATCACTAAGAATATTAAAATATAAATAATCAAATACCTATTTATAACTAATTACTCTAAAACAAATTATAGATTTTTTCTAACAAAGTCACTTCTTTTCTAAATATATCACCGGAAATTGTCTTTCTCAATTTACTTTTTCTATTTTTCTCACTAAAATTCATTTTTTTTCCAAAAATATCATAGGAAATCCTTTACTTATTTATTTTAAAACAAATTTAAATACTTTTAATTATTAAATTTTAAAACCTCATTTTCCAAAAATATCACGGGCATTTACCCTTTTAAACTAAATACATGTTACATTTTTTATTTTTTTCTTACTAAAACCCCTAATTTTCCAAAAATGTAACGGGCAAACTCTTACTTATTTATTTTAAAATCTGTTTTAATGTTTTTAATTAATTAAAAGTATTTAGCTATTTTAACATGCCTACTTATTTTTTTAACAAATAAAATTAATAAAATATTAAAAATATAATAATAAAATAACAATTAACAATCCGTGCATCGCATGGATTTTAAGCTAGTATATATATATATACTTGGTTACAATAATTGTATTTTGTGTTTAGATGATTAAGTAATGCATTTGATTTAATTTGCATAAATTTTCTATTTTTGTTAATTGGTTTTATCATGCACAAAATCAATAGTATATTTTTATTATCTATATATACAAGCATATCTAAATCTAAATCCCGTGCAAGGCACAGATGAAAAAATAAAAATTGTTATATTGTTGTTAAATTATTGTAAAATATTTTACATGTGTAAGTAACTAGGAGCCTGTTTGGCTATACTTTAAGCCGGGGTTTTTATTTTTACATTTTTAATAACTCATGAATTACCTATAATTCAAAATTTACCCATACGGATAATTTTCATTTTTCACTTATCACTTTAAGCAACTCTAAGTGATAAGCAATAATTTTAAGTTTACCTAAACGGGCTTATATATATATATATATATATATCCATAAATGTTTGTATGTAGACGTGTGTATGTGTAAATATGTAATCATTAGTATTGATTTGATAATCTTTTTTAATACTCCTAATTGTAGTAATAATTAACCCTTGTTAGTGTTTTTAGTTACTGATATTAATGTATGTTTAAATTTTTCAAGGATGGGATTCAAACTTTCACAAAAATCTTTGGAGCAAAAAATATATACATCATAGTATTATACTTAGAGCTAATAGTATGAATATTGAAATATGATATATAGCTGATCAGATTCTAACGGTAGATCTTTGTTTCCATCTTTAGAGCTATCTAAGACCATAAATATTGAATAATAAGTTGTTAATGGGGTTCTATCTTTGGTGGTAAATTTATGTACTAACGACCGACTACGGTTTATCTCATGTTCGGTTATAATACTATAGTATATAGATGCTTTGTCCCCCAGCATTTGAGTACCATTATTATTATGTGTGTGGAATCCATCATAGTTGTTAAGGCGTCGCCCAGGCGGTAGAAAATGGGTAGGCGTCCGACCCGTCTTCATTTTCAGTGGGTAGGCGACGCCCAGGGGCGCCTAGGCGGAGAAACCGATACCAACAACAGGTCAGAGGATATTTTAACATATAATCGACATGGTAATGGTGCAAGTTCTTCTCGTGCTCGTTCTGCTTGTACTTTCCAGTTGCACGACTCTGAAAGTGAGGAAGAAGCACATGATGACATACTTCCAGATGACAAAGATGATGAAGATATTGAAGATGATTATGGTGAAATACCAAGTTCAAGTCTGAGACAACCTAGAAACGAAAACCTGCCTTTTCTTGATGACTTTATCTAGTTTACAGTTTACCTGAAAGTCAGTTTACTTGATTTGTATGCTTCAGACATATTTTCTTTTAATTACTCTATAAGATTTTTACTTTTGAAGTATAATTACTGTTACTCTATTTTTAATATAACATATAAATGTATGTACATATAAAATATACCTAGTATATATAGCTAAACGTATAATCCGCCTAATGGTCGTCTAGGCGAGCTCCTAACCGCCTAGGCGGTTAGGCGGTACCATGTCATCTAACCTCGTCTTTACGCCTTGACAAGTATGGAATCCATGTTTTACTCATTGAACCCCGCGCCCGTATACTTGTTTCTTAGCTGGCATTAGTATCTTATATGAACTTTAATTGGGATACAATGTCTACAAGACTACAACTAATGGAACTCTTTTTTATTAATTTAATATACTGGATACCTTTTTGTTTGTCAATAATGTAACTAGTTTCTATTTGTTTTTGTAGTCTACGTGGAAAACAATTGTATCAGGTTCCCACTGAAACTGTTGGCAATGTAGAGCATGTCTTGGCTGTTTGTGATGTTGAAAAATCCAGTAATAAGGTTCAAGTTACCTCAATTTGAGAGCTTTATACTGCTTGCTTTACACTGTGTTCCCTGAATGTTGGATCGATAAGAAAAGAAAAAACTTATTTTCCTCTCTCCTAATCTTTTCAAAAGTGGGAAGAAAATTTTGGAGACAAAAATAAAGGAAAATTCCTTCCCAAATCTTCAGCTTTCTTTTTCTTTCTTTCAAAAAGAGTATTCAGAAACAAGCTGAAGAAATCAATTCTTAAGATGCACTAATATTTTCTGCGTGTAGGTTGTTGAAGATGCCAATGCACTTATATTAAGATGCGAGTCAGAGGAATTGAGGAGGATATGGCAAAGCCGACTCCAGGGGGCTGTTTATCGCGCATCGGTATTTTTTACTCTGTTTATTTCAAATACTGTTTGAACTGCTGTGTCCCTTTGTCAGGCACATATAGGTATATTTTTATTGTTTGCAACAATGTCTTTCCTTGCCTGGAAGTAGATGGTAAATATTGTTAATTTTGTAAGACGAGGCAGTGGTTTTTCGTGAACAGATACATGTTTATTTTGGTCCAATAACACGCGATGCAACAAGTTATTTTAGACTTGGAACATTTTTATATTCTTTTTTGGTGATTGGGGATGGGAGTAGCCTATAGGCAACAGTAGCCTCCGGCGATATCTGATGGGGATATCTAGATGCCAACTACACGAACCAACTGCTGATGGTAACCCGAAAATTTCCCCCTCAGCTTCCCTGATAATAGAAAAACAGATATGGATATAATAGTAAAATAAGAAAGTAAATTAATCATGAAATGAATATACAGTGCGATGGAGGAGTCATTGCCTTTACAGTTTAATATTTTACATTATTAAAGTATAATGGACATAAAGAAATCAGTGAAGAAACTAGGGCTTTAAGTGAGTAAATAAGAAAAGAATATTAGGTCTGAACTTGGCAACAATCATATTGATTTTGGTTGAAGAATGTTAAGGATATTTAGATACTGTAATGTATGCAAATATAGTACGTATTACATTGACAAAGTGGTCTTTATTTTTTCTTACTATTAATTTTGGGCCCAGTTTATCCTTTAATCCTTCCAAGGCATTCAAATGTGTCTGAGATTGTTAGCATGTGCACTGTTAGGAAAATAAGATCTCTTGTTGGTGTCTCTGTGACCTATATAAACACCTTTGACATACTGTTCCATGAGTGTGGCTAACACTGGCATGTGGATTTCGAAAATGTGTAGGGCTTCATATGAAATAATTACATGTTATGATCACTGTAGGCTTTATAGCTTGGGAGTTCATATATTGAGCTATGTGAAATTGTTCGATTGTCGTGTGATTTATGTATGCACTATATTGTTTTGTTTGCTACCAGGGTTGCAATTATTTCTGCCCAGTGTAATAGTGTATTTATTTCTTATCTGTTTTGGAAGACCAAGTAACAACTTACAATCGTGTCTGACTGATTGTGAGTGAAGATCCTTTATGGCTGTAAAAGGCTTTCCTAGATGTGGGGCACCAATGTAACTGTCACAACTGAGGCACATTCCATTGCATTATGCACAGAGCCAATTTAACTGAATTACTGAACTCACTACTAGAATTTTTCATGCAGGGCTCTGCTCCTATAACTGGTGTGTTGGAAACTTCATCAGATTCTGACGACTCTATAAAATCTGTTGACAAACGTAATTCTATGGATATCTCAAAGATGGAAATGATGTTTATAACTGGCGTGCTTGATGAGCTAAAGATACGGTTTAATTATAATAACCAGGTTGGTGCAGACCCCAGCGTTGGTTGATATGTATGTTGTGGAACATTATGTTGATTATTGTACTCGTGATTAATAACTTTTTCTGACTGGTTCAGCATGATAGAGCTTTCAGGAAGGTGCTTCTAGCTGAGGAGAGTCATCTCTTTGAATTTCGAGCAATAGGTGGTCAGGTATGACTATATTGCATCTTCGGTTTTTATACTTGTGTATCACATTTTTTATTCAGATAAATTTGTCTGTGTAAACAGGTGGAACTTTCACTTAGAGCAGGTGACATGTTCATTGGCACTGTTTTAAAAGCTTTGGAGATGGAAGATTTAGTTTGCTACTCAGGAGTATCTCAGGATCAGCCCTTATATCTAGCACGATCCTTCATTCGTAGTACTGATGAACCTTCCATCTTGAAAGGAACTGAAGGTCAGACTTCCGACAAGATCGAGCGAAATCAAAGTGAAGATGAAAATTTTTACGAGGCCTCAGAGACTCTTAATGATCCTGTAGATAGTCCAAAACTTTCACTTGGAAATGTATCTGAATATCTAAGTTCCCGGAAATCTCTCTCTGAATATCTGAGTTCCCAAAAGTCTCTTACCTCGGAGAAATCTATACTAAAGCCCCCTAGTTTTTCTCGTATTGATGGTTTACTTCCTGATGTCATGCTCCAGACTCGTGAAGATCATGTTGATGTTGATGTTACTGATGATTTAGATAGTTTTGTGAAAGCTCAGATAATGATTATTGATCAGAATTCGCTGCTGTATGAAAATATCGACAAACAGGTTTGGACCTCTGCCCTGAAAGTCATTCGATTATAAAACTCAATGTGGTTGTTAATTTGTCCTCTCATTGTGTCTCAGGTGACAGTTACCTTAGCGACCCTGTCATTTTTTTGTCGTAGACCAATGATAGTTGCCATCATGGAGTTTGTAGATGCTATCACTGTTGAGGATGATACATGTGAATCTCTCAGTAATAGTTCTTCAGCAGCCACCGCCCGACAAGAGAATTTAACAGAAGAAGAGGTTTATAATCAGCAGTTAGCTGCCAATGATGAGCCTACTGTAAGAGGTTTACTTGGGAAGGGGAAGTCTAGAGTCATGTTCTTTTTAGCATTGAATATGGCTCATGCTCAAATTTTGCTGATGAAGGAAGATGGGACAAAGCTTGCGACTTTGTCACAAGATAATTTTCTGACTGATATCAAGGTTCGGAGGCTCTTTTCCCAGTTAAAGCTTTACATGCATCACAGAACCCGTGCAATGGACGGGCCTGTAATATAATAGTTATCTTAAAAATTGAGTAATGTTCTGAAGTACATCTTCCATGGTATATATATGAACCAAATGTGAAACAAAATAATTACTCTACAATTAGATAAAATAAGATTTTTTTTAATTTTTTTGACAGATGAAATAAGATTAAACCAAATTACATTTGGAGTCTTTCTCCTTCTTAATTTGCTTTTTAAGGGCAATAGAGCGTGACCACTTTAAACATGTGAATCTCTTTCACGCCCTACTGAAATACTTCTTTAACTTTAGCGTGTAATTGACAAGGCGTGACCACTTTAAACACGTGATTCTCTTTATATTAATGCATTGATAAACCACTTATGTTAATGGATGATTGGTACGCATTATTGATGACACATGAACTTTTTCCATGTAGCTCAACAAAATTGATACCACATGAACCTCTTCTGGTTAGCTTAAAATTAAAAAAGGTGTGACCACTTGTTATTGAACGACGTGGCTGCTCTCTCAAAATTTTGATCTAATCCTTCAATTTCTAGGGTTTTTGTTATATCTTCTTTCGTAGAATTACACCACTTAGATTAATAAGACATCTAAGCACTTTCAACTAATTCAATGCAAGGTAATTTAATTATTAAAAAGAATCTTTTTACACTTGTCACCTTACCTAATTTACCTCTTGCGTGATGTGCAGATGTTTAATTTCCTAAAATATTGTTTAATATATATTTGAAGCGTTGTATGTTTTATTCTTATAACTTGGGAAAATACGCACACATTTCTAATACATATTTTAGTAAATGCATTACCGAGATTCGAACCTTGATCTTTTTTAAATATTTACATATTTACCACGGGATAGAACATCATATGGCGACCATGAGCCAAGTTGCTCTAATGTTGTAATTTATGTAATACGATATAATGTATAAATTGATAGGGGGAGTCGTATTAAATTTGGAATTCTACAGTCCACATTACAACTCAGTTTAATTTAACTGCTGAGTTCTATTTGGAAGTTATAAATACTTTAACTAGTTGACTGTAAGTGGTTTGAGTTTCATGACCCACCTGCAAGTTGGTAGAATTCGATGATGTTTTAGCCAATTAACTCCTGGTTTATACAAAGATTCTACGATTGCACTAGTGTTTCTGTCGAACTAGTCTATATCTTGTTATAAGTCTCCATTATTTAGAAAAGAAAAGCAAATTGTAAGCTAAACTTCTTTTGTGAGCAGGTGTTCCCTTCTTCTTTTAGCATCAAGGCCTCCCTTGGAAACCTGAAAATAAGTGATGACAGTCTTCTCAGAAGTCATATATATTTCTGGGCTTGTGATATGCGGAATCCAGGTGGCAGTTCATTCGTGGAGGTATGACTTTGCATAATTTTTTATTTATAGTCTACAAGTCCTTTTCCGGGACAACCCGAGTCAAATCCCGGGCCTTTTTCGAAAATCGGGTCAAGTCCCGATCACGAGTCCGAATAAGCCGAAGCACACTGGCCCAAATGCAACCAACTTGGGTAAAGACAAGCCCACCACAGGCCTCCAAAATATCATGATTTGTTGGTGCTTATTGGTAGTAGTACTTTGCCTTATAAACTGAACAAAAGTCCCAAATCTCCTCGATGTGGGATTGGGGTGTTACATTTTCCATATAGCAATTCATGTGGTTGGTTTGTAAGTACAGGGAGGGGCATGATGTATTCCGGCCTAACCTCTACTCTTAAGGAGCATATAGGTGATTACCGCAAGGACCTTGCGGTTAATAATATATAAAACAATTATAAGAATATTTAAAAAAAACAAGAGAGAGACATGATGCATGGCAACACTTTAAAAAGCCCAAAGAGACTATTTGGGAGAAATATAAAAGGCTTTTGGAATCCCATAATTTAGCATATTTCAGAATTTAGTTATTATATATGAATAGTTGTCTCTTAAATTATGGAAGGTTCCTATGTTTTAGTTATATTAGAAACAGGGATTTGTTCTTGTTATAGTTGAAGGAAATCTATTATTGAAATAGTTAAGCTGTGTTTTATTTCTCTTTGCGTGCTTCTTGTTCTTGGGAAATAATAAACTATGGACTGGTGGTCTGGAGTTCGTTATGGATATCTGGTCTTGATGTAGATAAAGGAGGGGGAGATGAGATTCTGAACTGTAAGTGAAGGAGACCTAGATTATTCCTACTGTTAATTATCTATATTTCCTTCCTTATACATGGAGAACACTAAACTTGAGATAGTACCAGCTAAGGTCATTGTATGAGCTGCATTATGAGAGTTTTTAGTGCAGTACCATTTTCAGTTTTTTCTTTTCTGACGAGGAACAATGTTTGCAAGCTTATATTACTGAAGAATAGGAAGCTTATGCCTCTTAGGTTTTCAAAAGCCTCATAGTTGATCCTACTGGGTATGAAACCCCTTTTCTTAGTTAAAAGGAATGGGGAGCTTTCATATGAAATTTATGTGGTCTCTCTGTCAGGGATAGTATCTTAATTTTTTGTAGTTAAAAGGATCTGAGAGCATGGTAGAACTGATATGTCTCTCCTTCAGGGATAGCAAAGTCTTTTAAAAGTAGTAAAAACTAGAAAAGTTAAAAAATTGCTGCGTAAATTGGCTACAATTAAACAAATATGAATTGGGAAGATGCTTCAGCGTTTTTTGTGAAATTAACATTGTTAAATAAGGATGCTAGATTTCTAATGTTGAAGGAGTGCATTTGTTGGAGGGTCTTTCTCTGCAGAGGACAGGACAAACAAATATCTTCCATTTTATGCTCTGTTTTTAAATCTAGATTCCGTGCAGCATCTGTTTTGTATAACTGTTATTCAGCTTCACTTGATATGTGCCATGTATTGTTTTGACCATTTCTTGTCTGTGATTTCAACTACAAGTTGAAGTCGTTTTTGTATATTTTTTAATAATATCAACCATATGTTAGGTCCAGGGCATGTTTCCCAATCTAATAGCATTTTTATGTGAACATGCAGCTGGAGTTCAGTTCATTTAATGCTGATGATGAAGACTATAAGGGGTATGATTACAGTCTTCTTGGACAGCTTTCTGAAGTTCGCATCGTTTATTTGAATCGCTTTATTCAAGAGGTAAATTGGTTTAGATGGCTGTTTCATCTACTTAAATGTTTGATCTTTATTCTGATGTCTCATAAAACTGGCTTGTAGGTTGTCAATTATTTTATGGGTCTTGTACCCAATACAACAGATGACGTTGTCGAAGTCAAGGATCAAGTAACAAATTCAGAGAGGTGGTTTACTAAAAGTGAACTTGAAGGATCACCTGCTGTAAAGTTGGACCTTTCACTTAGAAAACCAATCATATTAATGCCTCGGAGAACTGACAGCCTTGAGTAAGTGCAGCGTACAGCAGTTGTGCCCATCACCCCGTCCTTGCACTTTTTGCTAATTGATTAATCTAGAAATCACTGATTTGGTCTAATCTCCATTTGCAGCTATTTGAAGCTCGACATCGTTCATATAACTGTGCGGAACACCTTTCAGTGGTCTATGGATAGTAAACAGGATATTAGTGCTGTCCACATGGACATTTTAACTGTCATGGTGAGATATTTTGCTGAGATTGCAAGTATGAGTTTTGGATTAGTCTGTCTGAACTAAATCAAATATAAGCCTTACGAGCTGGAACACTCCAAGTTACTAAAGAAATCAATAGTAACTTACTAGAGGTTGGAAAATACGAGTTTATTGTTATGTTATTTATGTGGTTCTCGTAATATATTTAAAGAAATGTTATAAATAAATATGCTATGGAAAATTAACGAAAATTACTAGTCATTTTGTCCATTTCAGGTTTTGTTTTACATCCTCCGTAGTCCCTCTCAAAATGATAGACCTATTTTGACTTCTAAATGTCAACTTTTAATTTGGAAGTTGGTGCAGTTCTTTTGATATTCGGGGAAAAGCAAGAGAGAATAAATTTATGATACTAAGTTGAAATTTTTAATACGATAGTGGTATTGCCTGGAATGAAGACATTTTACGTTGAATTAGGAGATTATTAGCCGGATTGAATTTTTAATTAGCTCAGGAATTTCTGAGTGAACAGTTTTTTTAAGGTTTAATGACAGTGATATTTACTGCATAGATAAGAAAGAATGGGATTTGGCTAATTTGTAGATATAACTTTTCTGTTATATGCAGGCTTTTGTATGTAGTTTGAACTTTAAATTATGCAGGTAGAAGATATCAATTTAAATGTTGGTACTGGAATAGAATTAAGTGAAAGCATACTTCAGGAAGTAAAGGGGGTTTCCATTGTTATTCAGAGGTCACTTCGTGATTTGTTGAATCAAGTACCTAGTATTGAAGTTGCGATTAAGGTAAACTTTTTATATTAATCGTTCTGATTGTCGATCTTCTTCCAATATAAATATTTAAGTCAAAATTAACCGCATTATTACTTCTTCAGATAGAAAAATTGAAAGCAGCTCTCTCGAATAAAGAGTATCAGATAATCACAGAATGTGCTCTGGAAAATATGTCAGAATCTCCTAATGTGATTCCCCCGTTGGAAAATCTTATCATGTCATCTTCAAATGATGTGATTGAACATGTAGTTTCTCAAGGTCTTGATGATGCTGGATCTGATTCTCAAAGTGCGGGCATACGGATTACCACAAAGGTCTCTGTTGTTGTTGGAGTAGTCGAGTTGTGCCTTCATTATGGTCTCGCAACTGACGCGTCTCTTGCTACTCTTCAGGTATATAAATTAACTTTGTTACGTTTGTTTTGATGGGTAATATTTACTCCCTCCGTCCCCCTCAATTCTTTACATTGGGGGACGGGGGCTCGACACGCATTTTAAGGCTCCTATAAAATGTACTTCGATAAATTATTTTAAATTTTTTATTTTTCTGAATAAAAATATAATGTTTAAATTTTTATTTAAAAAAATAAAATTTTAAAAATAAGTTGTAGAACTATACTTTATAGGAGCCTTAAAATGCGTGCCAAGCAGTGTAAAAAAACTGTAAAGAAATGAGAGGGACAGAGGGAGTATTTACTTACAAAAAATAAGCTCCTATGTATAATAATAAACCTATACTACATTCTTCATAAAAATTAAAGCCTGAAAAGGTAAACAACAGACTACTAGAACAGTTGTCTAAAATAAAATGATCCTACTTTATCCAAAGTCTTATATGTCGTTCCCATGTAGTTTTACGTTAGCATCTTAAAAACTATGCGAGTAAAAGTATGTTGCAACTTATAACTCTTCGAGTACAAACTATATGGCGTAAGCATAATAATGACCTTTACATAATACCGTGAATGAAGAGGCGTTAAGTTTTATTGGTATAAAAGCTGTTATTTCTTCATATGTTACAAGAGTTAAGAGGTGAATATCTACTTGGATTGTAACACTCGGCTCAGTAAAGTAACCGAATAGCTCAGCTTGATTTGCTTTACTTGGTTACACCCCAACTGGCGAATAGCTAATATCAGTAACACGTAGAGTTCTGATGGGTTCATATTATAGTAATGTATATTGTATTTTTAGTTTATAATATTTGTGTATCTATTGTTATTGTTATAACTATTATTACAGATATTTTGCGTGTGCGTGTCAGGTTAGTGGTCTATGGCTTTTATTCAAGTCCAATACGCTAGGAGAGGGTTTTCTATCTTCGACGCTCAAAAGCTTTACAGTTATTGATGATCGCGAGGGAATAGAGCAAGAACTTAGGCTGGCTGTACGGAAATCTAGGACCATTGGCTACACGATGTCAGAGCATCTGACAGAGGATGATAGTAGCATTGTCGAGGACAATGTTTTTGATGAGTGCAACTTAGAATTGGTTCCTACAATGCTTCTCCTGGATGCAAAGTTTTCTCAGTGCTCAACATCTGTGTCTGTATGCATGCAGCGACCACAGTTACTTGTAGCACTTGACTTTTTGTTGGCTGTAGTTGAGTTTTTTGTCCCGGCAGTTCGTAATATGGTGTCAAGCGAAGAGGATGAGAGCTCATCACATTTTATTGATGCAATTGTTATTGATGAACCAACTTATACACAACCTGATGTTGAATTCTCACTGTCTCCTAAAATTCCTCTAGTTGTTGATGATGAAAGATATAATCATTTCATATATGATGGAAAAGGCGGAACATTGTATTTACAGGACAGAAGGGGGTTAAATGTTTCTTCTTATAGTGCAGAGTCTATGATATACATTGGCAGTGGGAAAAAGTTACAATTCAGAAACGTATATATTAAGGTATGTCTTGCACTCTTTTGGTATCATTTCAATCAGCTGAATGATCTTATTCTTGGAGCTGGCCATGAAGTACTTCAACTTGTCTAGGATGGGAGATTTTTGGACTCGTGCATTTCTATGGGATCTGGCAGCAGCTATTCTGTTTTAGAGGACGATAAAGTTTATTTGGTTGGACTGGATGATGATCAAGCTCTGAACTCTTCACATGAATCGAATGACAGTGTTTCTCAAAGTAACACAGTTGGTAGATCCACAGAATTCACAATTGATTTGCAGGTCCTCTTTTCCGTTTCTCGAAACTAAAGCCTCTTTGGTGTTGCATTCACTTTGGAAAATAGTTTCACACATCATTTAGTATCCAAATTCATCATATATTATATTATATGCATGTTTTTCTAACCTGAATTGTCGGCTATATGGTTTTTGAAATGAATATATCAGTCAGCTGCAAGAAGGGGAAATCGCAGGGGAGAGTACCCTCTAAAAAATACCGTCGACGATGATTTATATGTGTATAGATAATAGATTTGTTTGAAGAGTGTTGGGAATAAGCTCTTGGTTTAGCATATGACTATTTCTGTATTTAGGTTAGGGAAGTTACTAGGTTCAAATGAGGTGGTATGTGTAGACCTATTTTCAATCAGGATTTGAATTATGTGTTGATGGATATATAAAACAAACTTACTCCCTTCTTTCCTGATTTGTACAGATATTTACTCATCCAACTCTATGAAGTAGAACATTTTATTGAACATAAAGTTGTTTGGTATAAGACTAAGTCTATTTAGTACTTTATGAATGTTTGGGGTTCTCATGTTGTTGAGATGGTATTTTCCAGGCTATTGGTCCTGAACTTACGTTCTACAATTCGTCGAAAGATGTAAGCAAATCATCGAATCTCTCCAACAAACTTTTGCATGCACAGTTAGATGCATTCTGCAGGTAACCATTCCGTATCTCATGTGTTGTAGTCTTCCTTGTGTTGGATGCCTAGCGTGAGCTATGTAACTCAAAAGCATTGTTTTGACATTTCCTTTTTGAAAAATTCTACTACGTCATATTTTGGCCGAGTTACAGTAATGCTGATCCAAGCAGGTTTTATTGTGACCATATATCCATCATAGTTTCTATGTTTGAGAAACTATTGTTACCACTCATGTAATCTCCCTAGATGTAAATGTCATGTTGAAACATCTTATCTTACGCGTATCCATTTAGATCACTAAGTAATTTATCTATCAGATCAGTCGAAGCTGTCTTAATTTATACTAATATAATTTTCATCTTTCTAGGCTTGTAATGAAGGGTGATGCAGTTGAAATGAATGCAAGTGCTCTCGGGTTTACAATGGAGAGTAATGGAATCAAAATTTTGGAACCATTTGATACTTGTTTGAAGTACTCAAATGCTTCGGGGAAGACAAATATACATGCAACTGTTTCTGATATATTTATGAATTTCTCATTTAGCATCTTAAGGCTATTTATAGCAGTTGAAGATGACATTTTGGCATTTTTGAGAAAGACATCAAACCAGATGACAGTAATGTGCTCCGAGTTCGACAAAATTGGAACAATTAAAAGTATGCTAAGATTCCTGTTGTTTTGAAGTTTCAGTTTAGAGTATTGTTTTTTCTGGCTGATAGTATATTCACAAGAATCTTGTACACAGATCCTAGCAGTGACCAAACATATGCATTTTGGAGACCGCGTTCACCTCCCGGATTTGCTGTTCTTGGCGACTATTTGATGCCACTGTAAGTAGCTTTCTCAGATTGTACTGTGGTTCTCCAATTGGATATTTACACATGAACTACTAACATTACCCTTTCAATGACAGTGACAAGCCCCCTGCAAAAGGCGTATTAGCGGTCAACACCAGCTTTGTAAGAGTCAAGAGACCTGAGTCATTTAAACTTGTTTGGCCCTTATCTAGTGGTGAGATAGCGGATTCTGAAGGTTTAGTTGAGCATGACCACACAACAAAATCTGTCCTTTGTAATGGGGATGAAAGCTGTTCTATTTGGTTCCCTGTAGCCCCTAAAGGTTATGTTGCATTGGGATGTGTCGTGTCCTTTGGAAGAGCACAACCTCCGCTCACCTCAGCATTCTGTATCTCGGCTTCTTTAGTTTCTCCATGTTCTTTGAGGGATTGCATCACAATCAGCTCTAGTCATGCGTACGTTTAAATTTCCATTTTTTTTTTCATTTCAAGGGTTTTTAAACATGCTAAATTCCAGTTTATCTGTACTTCTTATTTTGTTTAAATAAATCATTATCATAGTTATAACAATTTATTCAATATAAAATTAAGTTGAACATACTATGTAAACCTTGGGAAAGTTGGATTGGAAGTTTTTCTTTGCTAGTGTACTTTTGTACTGTAGTAGGATTGTAGTCAAGCTATGGCAGTTTGGATCACTCTGAGACTAATCACATCAGTCTTATCGTTTCTGAAATACTTGTCTCGCATCTTTCTGGTCTCTATGGATGAATTTGAATCAGGATTTAGCGTAATTGTTTCTTTAGAGATCCTGCCTGAATTGCGTCTGACCTTTATGTGCCTAATTTTATGTCAGTAGGATTTTGTATTAGAGTCCAGGATTAAATTTTTGTAGGTTCCAATTGGACATTTTTTTGCAGAAATCCGTCCATTCTTGTGGCGTTTTGGCGTGTGGGTAATTCTGCTGGTTCTTTCCTCCCAGCAGATCCAACAACTCTGAGCTTTGCTGGCCGAGCCTATGAACTCCGCCTGGAACTATTAAGAGTACCAGACATGTCTTCAAAAAGTTTGAAAAGATCAGTCACCCAACAATCCTCTAATGGTCGTGAACGTAGTGTCTCATCGGAGCTGTCGCTAGCTCTAAATTCTGGCCGTCGTTTCGAGTCTGTTGCTAGCTTTCAGTTGATATGGTGGAATCAAGGTTCGTCATCAAGAAAGAAATTATCTCTATGGCGTCCTCTTGTTCCTCATGGCATGGTATACTTTGGCGATATCGCAGTTAAAGGGTGAGTAAAGCTGACCAAGCAATGGTGTTTACATGTGGTTTTTCTTTCTCCTCGCAAGTTCCTCATTGATATCATAATTTCAAATAAGAATTTTGCATTAATTTTACAGGCATGAGCCCCCGAATACCAGCATTGTTCTTCACGGTTCTGAAGATGAGGAGCTTTTTAAAATTCCTGTAGATTATCAATTTGTGGGACAGATTAAAAAAACCAGAGGAACTGAAATAATATCTTTTTGGCTGCCTCAGCCTCCGCCAGGTTATGTGTCTCTTGGTTGTGTTGCATGTAAAGGCACACCAAAGCAATCTGATTTCGTCTCTCTAAGATGCATGCGCGGCGATATGGTCACGGGAGGTCAATTTTTGGAGGAAAATATCTGGGATACTTCTGATTTCAGGTTCACCAGAGAACCATTTAGCATATGGGGAGTTTGCAATGAGCTGGGAACTTTTATTGCCCGAAGTGGTTTCAAGAAACCCCCTAGAAGGTTTGCAGTAAAGCTCGCTGATTCTAACCTACCAAGTGGCTCAGACGATACCATTGTAGATGCTCACATAGGAACATTCTCAGCAGCACTTTTTGATGACTATGGAGGTTTGGTAGGGCATCTTCTATCGTAAAACTTTGTATTTTTGTGCTATTAGTATTGTCCTAAATTACCTATTTAAATACAAAAAGGTAGCACATTTTTACTGTCATTTTGCTGACTGCTTGAAGCTACCCTTTTAAATGAATTTCTTGACACATTGACCAATTTATGGTTTAACTAGCCAAACAATTATGGAAATGGTCAGAATGCTTATTTTGTTTGTGTTTTATAACCCAAATAGAAAGTCACATTTTGATTGGGTCATATACAGCTTGCTATGAATCGCTCCAATTCGACAACTTAATGACTGAAAAAGATCTGCCAATTGGCAAGAGTCATACCAGTCGTATTTACAACAATAATTAGTGTGTTTGGGAACTGATTCAGATGCAGTCAACACAGCTCAATTGCTATGTTGGGATGTCTTTGTTAGGTTTCGTTAGGTTTTTTTTTTGCTAATTGATTTTTTTGGGGGTATATTTCATATTTTCGGTTCATAGATATGTTTGGCTATGACCTTTATCTAGAATATCATGTTTGGAAACAGGTTAGATTGTCAGTACTGGAGCTGTTAGGTGATGTTGCTTTGTCACACTAGTGACTAGGCTTATTGTTACTGCATGCTGGAGGTTTCCTATATTTTTTTATAAAGATTCTTACGTAGCCATAATTGTACATGTCTAATAGTCAACTTGTTCACATTTATATAGTATGCTTCAACTCATCGATTTTGTACATGCTACTTAATTCAAATGAAAGTATCTATATCTGCAGAATGTCTGTATTATTTTGTCAAAATGACTACAGAAAGATGTATTGAAAACATTCGTACTCGTGTATTAGGCACTTCTGAAGTAAAGATCGTTCTAATTTTTGATTGTTCTGGAATCTGCAGATGGTCCCATTGTTTAATATATCCTTCAGCAGCATTAGCTTTAGCTTACATGGAAGGCCTGAATACTTGAATTCAACTGTCAGCTTTTCTTTTGCTGCCAGATCATTTAATGACAAGTATGAAACGTGGGAGCCTCTTGTTGAACCGGTTGATGGAGTTGTAAGGTGATATAAAAGGCAAAAATATTTTCATCTTCTTATTTTATAGTAATCCTGACCTTTAAGTTAACGAATTTTAGGTTTTAAGTAACAATGTGATTAGCACAACCAACTTCGGGAGGTTGATGTTGAAGTGCTCTATAAATTAACTGTGGAATGATGTCTTATGTATATACTCTGTGTGTTGTCATGACTTGTGAGTAAATTAATATTGCATATTTGGGCACCGCAAGATGTAGTTATGTCAGCATCTAATATTATCATTACATGTTGCATGCTTCCATCATGGGATGCAAACATGTGTCTATATTTCTCTGCAAGGATCCTATCTGGCAATGGAATAATGTAGGAAAAAAACTTTTTTGGTGCTTATAGTAATAATAAATAAATAAGGGTATAGATCACTTTCAAAGTTTGACCCACTTTGTGAAGATCAGGCTAGCTTCAAGTGTACTTAATAAAAATGTGAAGGGTTTAGGAGGAAACAAATTTATAGTAGGCTTGTTGATAGGCATATAGAAGATTCCCATTATATCCGTATATATAATGAGCGTAAGAGGAATCGTATCCAAAAATTTGTCTGGTAGTCTAAATTTTTTAAAACAGATAATCAAGATTATATCATATGAAAAGAAGAAATTATTTTCTAAAAAGGATTTAAACTAAAAGGTAATCATAAGTTAATAAGGAAATGTCAGGAACTAGTGAGTTCTTAACCTGTTTTACAACTATTTTTGGTATTTTCTGTTTAGGAATGGCAATTAACAGTAAAGGATAGTGATTTAACAGCGAATTAGAAGAGAATGAGATGAGAATCAGAAGAAATATATGAGAAATCAGATCAAAATCAGAGTTTAGATGAGAGAAAGAAACCCTAGAGAGAGAGAGGGATTCTGTTATAGAGATGTTATAGAGACAGAAAGAGGTTGGGAGGAAAACTGCCAATTTCATATATTCCAAAGTTCCCAGAAATGAACACATACATCATGTATTTATAGTCTACTCCACTAACACCACAAAGACTAGAATACCCTTAATGACTACTTTGCTTAACACAACACAACAAACACAACACCAGTACTAACACACAAGCACACACTACTACTAATATGACTTAGACATAACATGACACCCTCATATGACACCCTCATCCTGACAGTCCTTCCCCCCTTAGAACCAGGCGTGCATTCTACTAAGAGCATCTGCAACTTTATTGTCAGCTCCCTTCCTGTAAACTATAGTATAATGGAATCCCAACAGCTTGCTTATCCATTTCTGCTGTAGCAAATTGGTAACCTTCTGCTCAGTGAGATACTTCAAAGCCCAGTGGTCAGTCTTGATAAAAAAATGTTTGTCCATAAGATAGGAAGCCCATTTCTTAACAGCTGAAACTACTGCCATCAATTTCTTCTCATAAGTGGACATAGCTTGCCCTCTAGGTCCCAAAGCCTTACTAAAATAAGCCAATGGAGGGCCCTCTTGGGTTAACACAACCCCCATGTCAGTATTTGAAGCATCAGTCTCCACCGTAAATTCTTTGGTGTAATCTGGCAACCTGAGGACATGAGTACTAGCCATAGCCTCCTTTAAGTCATTGAAAGCCTAAGTTGCTTCAGTAGTCCAAACAAAATTATCCTTCTGCAAAAGATTAGTTAAAGGTTTTGCAATAACACCATAGTTTCTAACAAACTTCCTGTAATAGCCACTCAACCCCAAAAATCCCCTCAAAGCCTTGATGGTAGTAGGTAAGGGCCAAGCTAACATATCTGTGACTTTATTTTTATCAACTGCCACTCCCTCTTGACTGATGACATGCCCTAAATATTCTACCTACTTTTGCATGAAATCACAGTTAGACTGCTTGGCATATAGCTGGTACATCCTCATGACCTCAAATACCTTCCTTAGATGGCCTAAATGCTCATCAGCTGTCTTGAAATACACCAAGATAACATCAAAGAACACCAAAGTAAACTTCCTCAAGTAAGGTTCAAAAACCTATTCATTAAATTCTGGAATGTGGCAGGAACATTAGTGAGCCCAAATGGCATCACAGTAAATTCATAATGGCCCAAATGTGTTCTGAAAGCAGTCTTCTCTATATCTCTACCCTTCATCCTCACTTGGTGATATCCTGCCCTCAAATCCAATTTAGTGAAGAGTTTAGCCCCATGAAGTTCATCCAACAATTCTTCAATAAGAGGAATTGGAAATTTATTCTTAATGGTTAAAGAATTCAATTTCCTATAATCAATACAAAACCTCCAAGTCCCATCTTTCTTCTTGACCAATAGGATAGGAGAAGCAAATGGAGAGCTACTAGGCCTGATGATGCCAGATTCCAACATTTCAGCAACCAGTTTCTCTATTTCATTTTTCTGGTCAAATGAGTTCCTATAAGGTCTGATAGAGAATGGTTGAGCCCCTTCTTTAAGATCAATACCATGTTCAACTTGTCTGTGAGGAGGTAGACCTGAAGGTGCCTTGAATATGTCTTCAAATTCTTGCAATAAAGTCTGAAGCTGCCCTTCATTTCCTGGATTCTTGCCATCATTCTGTACTTGTAGTGAATTAATATTCCCAGGAGGCTGACAGACTTCATCAATCATGTATAAAAACCCATTGCCTTGCCTCTGACAACTTCTAACAAAGGCTTTAGCAGTCATCTGTTGCAACCTTTGCTTTGAAACTGTAGTGTGAGTTTTTATAGTCAAAAGTTACTAGACCTAAGGAACCTAACCAGTCCACTCCCAAGACTAAGTCATAACCCCCCATAGGTAAAGTCCTAACTGTATTTTGAAACTCATGATCTTCAATCTTCCAGGAGAACTTAATACACTCATATTGGCTTACCAGTTTATTACCATTAGCCACTTGCACTTGCATAGGTTGAGTCTTGACCAACCCACACTTTAATTGACTTGCAATGTTCTCATCCAAGAAGCTGTGGGTGCTTCCTCCATCTATCAATATTGAAAACTGATGTCTTCCCTTCTTCCCTCCCTGTGAGAGTGATTGTTTTATTAGTATGAAATCCTCCTATAGCATGCACTGAAACCTCCTTGAGATCCTGCACTTGTACATCATCCTTGATTATAGTATCATTGTTCTCCACAACCTGTAATCCTTCTGCTGGTGGAGCAATTTCCTCACTCTTCATCATAAACTGACATGGCTGCAAACACTGATGATGGATGCCTGCTTTTTCTTGACAATACAAACATAGTCCCTCCTTAATTCTATTTTCCAGTTGTTTTGATAATCTCAGATGTTTTTTGAGCTGGATGTTTTATTTCCTGAATTGCAGTTACCTTCGCTATTTTCATTCTTGCCGCTTCTCTCCCATTATATCTGGGAAGTTCAGATTGCTCCTTACTCTTTCCTTCAGTGCTCACAGATTGCTTAGCTTGTCTATAAGCTTGCTCCACTGTTGAAGGTCTCAGCAATTTTAAATTTTCCTTAACCTTCCCCTGTAAGCCAACCACAAAACATTCAACAAAGAAAGATTCTGTCAATTCAGGCACTCTCTCTTTAAGCTGTTCTTGATACTTCTCAAATTGATCAAAGTATAATTCCACTGTAGTTGTTTGTAGTAATTGCTTGAAGTTGTATAACAACTCTTTTTCCCATGCTCCAAATCTTGCCGCAAACAACTTACAAAATTCTGGCCACAATAACAATACACTAGGTCTTGCAACTATCTGAGTTTGAAACCATTTCATGGCACTCCCTTGCAAATGAAGACCTGCCACTACTACTTTTTTGCTATCTTCCACTTTAAACACTGAGAAGTATCGCTCACAATCTTGTATCCACTCTGACACTCCAGTTTCTTCCACAAATTTAGGGAAGCTGAGCTTAAGATGTTGCAATGATTCAGTTTCTACTCTTTTTTTACACTCCAATCTAGTCTAGACAACCTGAACTTTCTTCTTCTTTGCTTTTCTCATTTGCAACAGTTTCAACTATTGAGCAGCCACCCTCAGTGTCTCTTCTAAGTCTTGAAATCTCTTGTTAACTATTTCTTGATAGCATATAATTTGTTGATGTAATGTTGACACAGGAACTTCACAATCTAGATCTATGTCTTTATCCATTCTTATATTTTCCAAACTCATACTTTCACCATAAGAAGTGAATTCAATTCTCAGTGACAATTTAACAAACACCTCAAGTGCACACAATCTATCTATTTCAATCTTCACCACACTTCACAATAGTTCACAAAGAATTTCTCTCAAAACAAATCAATCACAACTTCATAGTATGTCATAAACAATCCACAAATCCACCAATTCACAGTCTCCATTCCCAATACTAACTCCAATTTAACAAATCAATCAATCTACTACTATTAAACTCCTTCGTTTGTAATTTTCTGATAATGAAACAGTAGAACTAGAGAATTCTAATATAAACGAACTGAAATCAACAAATCCTGGCTCCAAACTTCACAATCAAGCTTCATTTCTACAGATCTATGAAGAACAGTTAAGAACAGAGTACGTGTACTGATTTGAGTAAAGGTTGATACTTAGGACTGCGATTACTGAGATTAATGAACCGTTCCACTCGTTTTCACCAACACAACACTTCGGAAGCAGTAGTTGAATCAATTTAACTGCTCTGATACCAATTTGTCAGGAACTAGTGAGTTCTTGACCTGTTTTACAACTATTTTTGGTATTTTCTGTTTAGGAATGACCATTAACAGTAAAGGATAGTGATTTAACAGAGAATTAGAGAATTAGAAGAGAATGAGATGAGAATCAGAAGAAATAGATGAGAAATCAGATCAGAATCAGAGTTTAGATGAGAGAGAGAAAGAAACCCTAGAGAGAGAGAGGGATTCTGTTATAGAGAGAGAAAGAGGTTGGGAGGCAAACTGCCAATTTCATATATTCCAAAGTTCCCAAAAATGAACACATACATCAGGTATTTATAGTCTACTCCACTAACACCACAAAGACTAGAACCCTTAATGACTACTTTGCTTAACACAACACAACAAACACAATACCAGTACTAACACACAAGCACACACTACTACTAATATGACTTGGACATAACATGACACCCTCATCCTGACAGGAAACCAGTTTAATTAATACAGATATTATATTTAATTTTATATTTTTATACTAAAATAATATGGATCCTTAGATCTTAAAACAGATAGAAGAGAACCGTTGGATCTAATATTAAAAAGTGTATTTGATTGTTAATAGAACTATATTCCAATACTAAAAAGGATATTTTGATAATCAAAACCAATATAAGTAGATTTAATCGAATAGACCCCTTAAAACACAGTATAAATGTCTAGACCAGCATGAGATTATTGCTGCATCCATAATCTTCTCAATACAGCTCAGTGTGCCATTATGTATATTGGTATTTTTCTTGGTAATAATGCTGGTTGGTGTAGAACCATTTCATGGACCCCTGCCTAGGATACTAGGATATGGCTGGAGGATCTTGTTATCGAACATCCCAGGTCAAATCCTGGCCCATCCCACTCCTCATGCTAAATAAGCGGCATAGGCGCAAATGCAACCAACTTGGGTTAGTTACATAGGCCGCACCAAGGCCCCAAATGGTCATGATTTGTTGGTGCATTTCTATTCTGAACAATGTTCCCCAAATGTTTGGATGTGGGATAGGGTTGTTACTAGGCCATTTGTTTTGAGAGCTTGATGCTCCTAAGTACGTACTCACCTAAGTTAGGTGAGATATAAAAGAATTTCTTATATAAATATATAGGGGGTACTTTTGTAATTGCAGGATTTGACCAAATAATTACAATCATGCCATTAAAATGTACTACTTACTCATGTAAGTCCCCTAAGTATGTACTTATGGTCATTTTTCTCTTGTTTTGAAATGTCATGTTGGTCTAAAAATGAAGTGTTGGTTTAATGCCAAGTGTTCGATACGGGTACATGAACTAACGAATAGGTAGATTCAATAGTTACTTTCCTTCCAAATGTAGTAATGGTTTGCCTGTTAGTTGATCATTGATCAGGCACTGTTTCAGTGAGTGGTCTGCTTCAATGTCTTGTAGTGTCATAGCAACTATGGCCTGACACTCATAGTACTTCCTAAGTACCACGTTTTATGACATTTAATATATCCTTATGCAAATAGCTAAAGTGGAAGAGTGATTATATCATGAATATGTAGATGGCCTAGGGGGGCTCCACATCAGTTCATGTAGTAGAGGTAACCTTTTTTAGCTATACCTCCAACAAGGCCGGCTCATTGACAATCGCAAAATCTTTTTGAGCAAATTAGGTCATGCTGCAAGTTGTTTCCTTACCTGTTTGAAATGATTCCGTATAGTAGTATGCTTCTTTTTTTTTTTTGCTGTTACTATGACTTATTTAAATCTAAAAGCTCAGAAGCCTGATATTACGGAGAAATAAAATCGGAAGATACAAGGACTCTCCCCCGATTCCTCACAAAAATATAATATTTTGTTTGTCAGGTACCAATATGATCTTGGTTCCCCAGGTGTTCCATCTCAGTTACGGATTACATCTACTAGAGATCTGAACTTAAATGTTACTGTTTCTAATGCTAACATGATATTTCAAGCTTATGCAAGCTGGACAAATCTTTCTAATGTGCATGAATCTTACAAAGCAAGGGTAAATCATTGTTTTCCTTTGTGCTCTGTATTTGAACCACAGCAAATGACCCTATACTTGAAGACAAATCAATAATATTGTTTTCTATATATGTTCATGTTTAGGAAGCAGTTTCTTCCACACTTGGTGAAAGTTCTATTATTGACATTCATCACAAGAGAAACTTCTGTGTCGTCCCACAAAATAAACTCGGGCAGGACATTTTTGTTCGCGCTACTGAGATCCGGGGACTTCCCAACATAATTAAGATGCCATCTGGTGAAATGAAGCCATTAAAAGTTCCAGTATTGAAGAATATGCTTGAAGCACATTTGAAAGGAATTCATTGCATGAAACTCAGGACAATGGTGACAATCATGATATCAGAGGCAGTAGTATGTTTTCTGTTTTCTTCTTTAATTTCTTTAATATAGTTTTTAAAGAACAAATTTTCTGTTTTCATAGAATTGCATCTTTGTTATTATACTTGTGCCTGTTACCTTAGTATCATATATATTATATTTCTAAGAAAATTAAACATCTTTAGTAGCCACAGTTGTTAATGATGTTGTCATGTTTACAGTGTTTGCTCGTGTTTGTGTCGCCTCTTGTTCTAGAATTTGTTTTATCAGACGGTATTGAACTTTTAGTAATCTGTGCACTGGTTTTTATTTGATTATAGGTATATAATCTTCTTTTCATTTGAACTGCCTTCATATGTAGTTCTTAAGTGTCCCCTAAATCCCCATCTGAAATTTGAAATATCAGACATTCTATACATGGATTTCTACGTGTTTACCAAGTCAAATTTCACTATTGCGTGGCCTTATTTCTTAAAACTGAGTGCTTGTAAGGTTCAGCTTTTGTGTACAAGGGTTCTTTAAATTTTATGTGTATTTAATGTCTATCATTGCTGAACTCGGTGTATCTAGAAATCAAGTTATATAATTGTGATCTACCTGGTGTCTTATGTGCAAAATATTATCAAAATAAGAGCTATATTGTTTTGTTAAAAATAGCTAGATGGAGTTGGATATTAACAAATATTTATAGTTCACTATTGATGATTATATCTGTGAATTATGGTCAACAATCTTCAATCATGATACCACAGTGTTCTTCACAAAGTCTTTTGATTTAAGGGCGGGCATGTGTCTTCTTCAGCTTCTTGTTTGATCTTATATTGCAGTTACCAAGAGTGGCAGGCCCGTCTTCTCGTCAATATACTGTAGCAGTACGTCTTACATTAAACCAGAGCCTCATCAGTGGATCACCGCTAAATCAACAAAGTGCCCGGACATGTGGTACCAGTTCAGTTGTATCAATATCTTCTGAGCTCGTGTCAGTGAAGTGGAATGAAATATTTTTCTTCAAAATTGAATCTTCGGTCCGTAATTGCTCTTACTTGAACATTGCACAATAAATCGCATCTGTTGACTCCTTGTCAAATTAGAGAAACGTATTTGATTTTATTTTTTTTTGCTAAAGAATTCATTGTTCTATTCTCCTTTCTTAGACCTTTTGCATTTGCTCTTTTATGTCTATTTCTTTTCACATGGATTGGCTACCTTGCAATATGATATATGGCTATATAGGCTATTAGGTTTTACTTTTTTTTATTAACCTTTTCAGTTATGTACACGCTTATACTATAAGTATAACATGATTTAATGATTTTGATAGTATGATCTTCTTGGCTTTTAATTCATATGAATACAGCAATTATGTTCCTGGTGTAGATATATCTATCATGGTGGATTTTACCCTCTGAGTTTATTTTTCATATCTAAATTTATTCAAAACTATAAGCTTCTTTGCAGCTGAACTGATATGATTGCTCCATTTGCACCAATTTCTGGCACATGTCTTATAGTTTTTTCTAATTAAACAGGACGACTACATTGTGGAATTGATAGTAACTGACATGGGAAAAGGTACTTACTCTTAGTGCATCATTCTGTTTCAGTTTGCTTTTATAATTTCTTTTATTGGGTTTTTAGCCTTCTGATAGATATTGGTTAGATATGTCGTAATTTGTATTTTTTCTCGGTCTCCAAAATTTTAAATCTTCTGAGAATCTCTTGCTAATATCGACCAGCTTTCGTTTCTGCGAACTAAATTGTGGTTCCTGATTATCCAGTAATAACCATCCACTGATGTTTGTTTTGAATATCAAGTTACTCAGTACTTATTGGATAGTCAGACAAACTAAGATGAATAGGGGGATTTATCTGATTAGGCGCACCAGGAGAATGTACTTGCCTGAAGTCATTGTAATCAATTTCTTTTTTCAGGAGACCCTGTTGGATATTTTTCGGCTTCTCTGAATCTTATAGGCAACCAAGACACCTCGGATTATGTTGATTATACGAAAGCGTTAAAGTGGATTGAATTTTCTTCCTTAAAGTCACATGTTAGTGTTTTTTAAGAACTTTGTCTTTATGAACAGAACATCTAGAGGAGTTATCTAGATGGATGTCTGTCTAGTGTACTCGCTGCTCAATATCCCAACTAATATTTGTGTAGGAGTTGACTGAAGGAAATACATTGCAGAAGTCTGTTGGTAGAATAAAGTGTGCTGTGTTCTTATCACGGGGATCTGATGTCGAAAGCAATGAGCAAGAACTTAATAGGAGCAAAAAATCTGGTTTTATTCAGATTAGTCCTACAAGGGAAGGTCCTTGGACCACAGTGAGGCTAAATTATGCTGCTCCTGCTGCTTGTTGGCGACTAGGTAATGATGTTGTTGCCAGCGAAGTCAGCGTGAAAGATGGCAACAGATATGTAAATATTCGTTCCTTGGTCTCTGTTTGTAATAGCACCGACTTCACTTTTGACCTGTGTCTCAAACAAAGAGAAAATCGCATTGGGTCGCAAGATGATGTTGTGGAGGATTTACATGGTAAAAGTTCTGAAATTCTAACAGATGACTACCTTGAAACGGAAAGATACAACCCAGAAACTGGGTGGATTAGTTCTGTGACTGAACCAAACAAGGATTTAGCAGATGGAGTATCATTTCAGGCAAGTTTTATAGTACACAATCAGTTAATCATGTACTTTACTCTCAATTGCAGTTACGTACTACAAGTGTCTATTATGAATTGCTAACTGTGATGTTAAGAATGAATGTTTAAAATCAAGGTTTTCTGAAGGCCTAGCTGTTTTTAAAAACCCAAAAAGCATTTATCAACAATTGGTGTACTTTTACGATTTTTATAGCGTTATTTTTCGCCAATCATACTATTTTCTTCATGCTGCATACATATATGGGAGCTTCTCATTCTTGTTCCCTCTATAGATTACACTGTTTATAATTTACAGGGAAATTTTGGCGTTCACCTGCCATCAGGCTGGGAGTGGATTGATGACTGGCATTTGGATACAACTTCAGTTATTACTGACGAGGGGTGGGTTTATGCTCCAAATGTTGAAAGCTTAAAGTGGCCTAATTCTTATGATCCTCTAAAGTTTGTAAACTATGCTAGGCAAAGAAGATGGATTAGGAACAGGAGATCAGTATCTGCCGTTGCGAAGCACCAAATTTTTGTAGGGCCATTAGGACCTGGACAAACTCTTCCTCTTCCTCTTTCTGCATTGACACAGTCAGGGTCTTATATATTGTGCTTGAAGCCTTCTAATACCAAAAATCAAAATGGATACTCTTGGAGTTCAGTGCTAAATAAGCCTGGCGAGTCAGAAGATTCTGATGGGCATAAACAAAATGAAATATGTGTTTCAAGTCTCGCAGAGTCTGAGAAACTGTTGTATTGCTCTGAGGTTAGTGGATCATCATCGCATGGTTCCCGAGGACTGTGGTTTGCTTTGACCATCCATGCGTCAGAGATAGCGAAGGACATCCGCTCTGAATCTATTCAGGACTGGAGTCTTGTGATCAATTCTCCATTGTCTATTTCAAACTTTCTGCCAATCGCCGCGGAGTATTCTGTTCTTGAGATGCAATCCAGTGGCCACTTCCTGGACTGCTCAAGAGGAGTATTTGCTCCTGGAGAGACTGTAAAGGTTTTTAATGCTGACATTCGTAATCCCTTGTATTTATCACTACTTCCACAGAAAGGATGGCTTCCAGTACATGTAAGATTTAAATCATTTTCATTATTCACTTTACCTAATATAGTGTGTGTGATAAGTATTAAGAGATAAACTTTGTTGGACCCTATGTAGGAGGCTGTTCTTATATCACATCCCACCAAGGTTGTAGCACGAGCAATCAGTTTGAGAAGTTCAGTTTCTGGAAGGTTCGATCATAAGCCACAAGTGTTTAAATATTTTACCTATCAATATGTCCATCTGTATTGATATTACAACTTTAATTCCATTCAATAGTTTTGTGTCTTACGTGGTTTTATATCTGCAGGGTTGTTCATGTCATTCTTGAACAGAACCATAACAATGAAAATCCGGTGCTAGAAAAGATTGTTAGAGTCTACTCCTCCAACTGGTTTGCCATTGCAAGATGTCCACCTCTTACACTTAGAATTCATGATATATCAAGAAAGAGCACTCACAGACTTTCTGTGCCCTTCCAGTCAAAAAAAAATAATGAAGTTATCCTCCAGGAAATTACTGAAGAGGAGATTAATGGAGGTTATACTATTGTTTCAACATTGAACTTTAAGCTGTTGGGTCTGTCAGCATCTATAAGTCAATCTGGTCCGGAACAGTTTGGACCTGTGACAGATCTTTCACCACTTGGTGACATGGTATTGTGTATTGCATTCATGTTTCACATTTTATTGAAGAAAAAGAATCTTGTTCATTATATGTTTCTTTCCTTAGGATGGGTCAATGGAGCTGCGTGCCTATGATGCTGATGGGAACTGCATGCTTCTCTTTGTATCATCAAAACCATGCCCCTATCAATCTGTTGCCACAAAGGTTATTCCAATTCCACAGCTCCTACTTTATACATTAACCTTTAACATAATATATACCTGAAAAGTGGTAGTAACTTGAACGATCTATTTTTTAGGTAATCTTTGTTCGACCATATATGACTTTTACAAACAGAGTTGGTAGTGATTTGCATATCAAGCTAAGCAGTGAAGATGAGCCAAAAGTTCTTCGTGCATCGGATGCTAGAGTGTCATACGTATTTCGTGAAAGTGGTGAAACTAGTAGATTACAGGTAAAACTTCCATTTGCATTCAGGGATTATTTTGCATAGGGTGTCTCATGTCTGACAACATTATTGAAAATTTGAAATATACATATCTTGGAAAAGTTCAACTATCTTATGAATGTAATGTTCTATTGAATTTGGGTTGCATATGCAAAAACCAAGTGGTGACCTAGAGACTTTATTATGCAAAGCTTCACCATGCATAACTTGATACATCTTATTGTGCTGACAGCTGATCTTATATTGGGCCCAGTAGGAATCATCTGAAAAATAATAACAATATTTGTACCATGCATGGATCTGTTTCCTAGTCATGAACATTGTATCAATTAATTGAGGTCTTCAGGCAAGTAATTCTGAGGAAGTTGAAGACCAATAATCTATATACTCTAAGAATCTATGTAAGTTATAAATTATGATGTAGGCTCAACCACTTGGGTAGACCTTAGGCAAGCACCCCTCCTATGCGCAATGGAAGCCACTAACCTCGGCCATGGGCCTTCGTGATCACCCATTGACCCCAAACAAAGGAAGTCTTTTTGGTACTAGGTGTAACACATCATTTACCTGATTCGAATCAGATACATTCATTGTCTTGTGTACTTTTTAGGTTTGCATGGAAAACACAGATTGGTCATTTCCCATTCAAATTTTGAAGGAGGACACCATCTCCCTGGTATTAAAGAAACATGATGGGTTGAGGATATTTTTGCGGACAGAGATTCGTGGTTACGAGGAAGGATCTCGTTTTATTGTTGTATTTCGTCTTGGATCTCCGAATGGCCCGATAAGGTACGAAGATGCATATGTTAATGTGTGCATGTTGACGGAGATAGAATGAGTGGGAGGGGAGGACAAGGAGCATTAACACGTACCTCTGGATATTGTAACTTTTTATTGATGTCTATGTTGTGTCTAATAAACAAATCTTGTGCTCTGCAGGATTGAAAATAGAACAAGTAGCACCACTCTAAAATTTCGTCAATCTGGATTTAGCGAGGATGCCTGGATTCTCTTGGGACCTCTTTCAACTACCAGTTTTGCTTGGGAGGATCCCTACGGCCAAAAGCTTTTAGATACTGAGATCTGCACCAGTGCTAATACCACAATATGGAAAGTGGATTTGGATAAACCTGAAGTATGTCCTGCAGATGATTGTCAGTCACAGGTGTCTTTTCATGTTGTAGAAATGGATGGTGCTAAGGTTGCTCGGTTTGTAGATGATAGAACATCTGGTGGGATTCAGAGATACTTAAACGGGCAGACTGAAATGCAGGAGACTGGAGCACCACTGGAGCTAATTGTTGAGTTGGGAGTTGTAGGGGTTTCTTTTGTTGACCATAGGCCAAAGGAGCTCTCCTTCTTTTGCCTGGAACGAGTTTTTATATCCTATTCAACTGGTTACGATGGTGGGACTACGAGCAGGTTAAATGTCTATCAATTTAGTACTCATATTTTGTAGTTGATATATTCTCCAAAATTTCATAGTGAAGGTGTGTTTCAGGCTTTATTTCTGCTAAATTTGGTGATAACGAATGATCCTCATGCTGACACATATTTAATTAAATTGCTATCTGCGTGGGTCTACATGTATCCACTTTTCGTATTAGAATTGTTTGGAAACCACTGTCTTTGTAAGTTTGATTGATTTGTAGAACTATTTCTATATATTTAAATATATTTATTTTACACACAGACAGTAAAGTATTGTTAGTTGGGCTCTATACACATTCTTGAAAATTTTGGTAATCTGTGTGACCTTTTTAATTTTTAGATTTCATACATATTTTTTTAATATGCATGTAAAGATGGAAAAACAAAGGAGAAGGTGAATGATTTCTTTGGTAATTAAGATTTTGTGTTTCCATGAATTACTAACAGTCGATGAAAACTTCTAATTTGGCTATACACTCTTTGGACAATGGAGATGCTATCTCAGTTGGTTTTATTAAACATATGCCTTTACAAGATATCTGTGTCCTTATGGTGTCCGTGCATACACATAAAACATTCTAACTTGTATAAAGTCTCTAATTTGGCTGGTGATTAAAAGGAAATCAATGTGGTTGACTAGTATCCTCAGCCAACTTCCCAGTCGGGGACCTGATTTTGTTAATTGAGCTTCGATGATAAATTTTATATAATATGAATTTACAAAATATAGAGGTAAACTCTGTTATTTGTAATAGGTAATACTTAAAATAGTTGTTGACGTTAGCGAGAACTTCTTTTGCTTCCTCACAGCACCTAAACTCATCAACTACTCTATCCTTCCCCCCTATATCTTCGTTTGCATTGTGCTTCTTAGCTTTAATTGGGTGCTCTTTGTGCATATATAATTTGTTAAACTGCTCACTTTGGAAATACTATGGGATGACAATTACTTACAAACTGTGGTGTGTATTCGACGGGACTTGGTCAAATGAAAACCTTAAATGAGAATCACTAAGATGAATTGCGTACATTGAAATTGACTTCTGATTTGTGAACGATTGTCATCTAGTCGACAATTCATCTAACTCAGTTTGGCTTACAACGTGGCATTATATTTGTTGGATTCCAAAGAGTTTACACTCAAGTTGTACCAAATTCATGCTGTCTTCTAACATTTATGACACTTATTTGAGTTTTTGCTGAGCAAATGCCTAAATTAGTTGATGGGGACTTAATATTCCTGTAATGTTAATTTTTAAATTGATTTCTGTACTTTCTCCAGATTCAAGCTTATCCTAGGGTACTTGCAGCTCGACAATCAGCTCCCTTTAACCCCAATGCCAGTGTTGCTAGCACCTGAACAGGCCTCTGATATAAATCATCCAGTATTCAAGATGACTATTACTACACGAAATGAAAATCTTGATGGAATTGAGGTCTACCCATATGTCTACATACGGGTAATCCTTCTTTATCAGTGGTGCATTAATTTATAAATTTGGTACAGTTACCTACCCTTGAAGTGAAAGGCTGCATCAAGTATGAAGATATGTTTTATCTCACGGAATCAAATGTTATGTTACAGGTGACCGACAAGTGCTGGAGACTGAACATACATGAGCCAGTTATCTGGGCTTTTGTAGATTTTTACAATAATCTTCAACTAGATCGTATTTCTCAAAGTTCCAGTGTAACACAAGTTGAAGTTGATCCAGAGATACGAATAAAGTAAGAGTTATATCTAGTATTGCTTCTTCCTATTTTGTTCAAGTATAGCGCTGTTAGAATATTATTTATGATCCAGTTGGACCTTCCTTTAATACCCTAAGGTTTTAGATGGATCGGTTACTTAACATGCACGGTATCAGAGCGCGGACTGGCAGAGGACGCAAGGTCGATTCCCTGCCACCCCCAATATTCTCACAATTTATTATGGACACGAATGCAAACTATTGCCCCAAATATTGGCACTCTTCGACCCTAAATGGGCTTTCGAGTGAGGTGGAGTGTTAGAATGTTATATAAGAACCAGTTGGGCCTTCCTCTAATACCTTACGGTTCTAGATGGACTGGTTACTTAACAAGCACAACTATAATGAAAAGTGTGCACAACCTCACCCCCTTCCATTTTTCTTCTTTTTGACTGGGACAAATTCAATGTGAAAATGATTTAATTGTTGATTTTCTAGTTGAGATCACAGGATAATTTGACATTTCTATTACTATCTGTTGAAATATAAACATATGCAACCTATTTTGCAACACTGGTTGTGCCTAATTGGTCAAATTGCATCCTCATGACATTTTTTGTGTATCAGTATTTCAATTACGCTTCACAGATCTTGGGAGCTGCATGTAATTTATCTTGAAACTTTTTAGTTGGTGTACCATGTATCTGTCATTGGTAGCAAGCCAGTCTCTTATTTTTATTTTAGCATGTGTATGTGTTCGATGTACCATGACAAGGAACTGGATATTTCCACGATTACTTGCATTGGGTCAATATCTTGTTTATTCTTGACAAGTTGCTTGCAGAAATAGTCCTTTCCTATATTTCCAAATAAAAGTTGCATGATTTTTTTTTCTGTATGTTTCAGTCTAATAGATGTCTCAGAGGTTAGGCTTAAGTTGGCTATTAGGGTCAATATCTTGTTTATTCTTGAAGAGTTGCTTGCAGAAATAGTCCTTTCCTATATTTCCAAATAAAAGTTACATGAATTTTTTTTCTGTATGTTTCAGTCTAATAGATGTCTCAGAGGTTAGGCTTAAGTTGGCTATGGAAACCGCACCTGCTCAAAGACCACATGGAGTCCTAGGTGTATGGAGCCCCGTACTCTCTGCAATCGGCAATGCATTTAAAATACAGGTCAACCCTCTTCTTTATTTTAATTATTAGAATTTGACATTTCAATTGTATCTGCCTCAAAATATTTCTCTAATGCGGTAGAAACATCGACAACTTGATTATGTCTACAGCAATCTGAAGGAGGAAAAGATGAAGTATAATTTTCTTTGCTCAGTCAGATGTCCCTTGTGGCATTTGCATCATGATAAACCTTATCTCTGTCTGTGCATTTTTACCAGTGGATTATAACACATCTCCCTGCTGGAGGAAACTAGTTATATATAAACAATATAGATTGTGTTATTTTGAACTTGATCCATTTCAATCACTCTTGCCTCCTCTTATATTATAGTTTTGGATTTCTCAAATTCCAATAATCTTACATGTGCACTGTAGCTAGTTTTGCTTTGCGCTCGCCAGGGGGAGTAGGTGTTTAGAGGTCTAACCTTCTCCCCATCCCACTAGAATGCAATCTTTGCCGTATATTGGCTGCTCTGCCTTTTGGATTTCTGCTGCATAGCGCTATCTGTGCCAGAAGCAAGGGTTTACTATGCCAAGGGGATCTGTAGTACTGCAGACTGTAAACCTTGAAGTGATAATTATGGCGCAGATCTAAGTATAACCCTAGCCCCTAGTTTCCAACAACTCCCCCCCACCTTGCGCTCCCTCCCTCCCTCCCTCCATGTGCTGCATGAGAAATAAAGTAAATAGTATATACTCTCCATGTACTACTTGAAAAATTAAGTAAATACTACATCTATTACAAGTGTGCAAGTTGCATTTCAAGATATTCTCTGTCAAATTCATAAAATTGAATTATCTTCTAATTATGCTAAATTCTTTAGTTTTGGAGTAAGACTGTCGCTTCATTTTTTCGCTACAATTTTTTAAACGGTGCTTGTCTTCCTATGTTCTTAACCTATCGTAATCTTTCATATATACATCTCTCAGATGTCATTAGTGCCTTACAAGTTGATGCTAATTCTGGCAAACCATCTCCTTCAGGTACATCTGAGGAAAGTGATGCATAAAGACAGATTTATGAGAAAAAGTTCTGTCATTCCTGCGATTGGAAACCGCATCTGGAGAGATCTAATCCATAATCCACTGCATTTGATTTTCTCCGTAGATGTATTAGGCATGACAAGCTCCACATTAGCTTCTCTCAGTAAAGGTTTTGCTGAGCTTTCAACAGATGGACAGTTCATGCAGCTGCGTTCAAAGCAGGTAAGTGATTCAATTGTTTCTATTTTTAGAATTCAGATATAGTAGATATTTTCTCATTTGAATGGGAAATTAGGTATGGTCACGGAGAATTACTGGGGTAGGTGATGGAATTATGCAAGGAACAGAAGCTCTTGCCCAAGGAGTTGCTTTTGGAGTTTCAGGTGTTGTTAAGAAACCTATGGAGAGTGCCCGAGATAACGGTGTTATTGGCCTTGCTCATGGGCTTGGACGTGCATTTTTGGGTTTCGTTGTACAACCAGTTAGTGGTGCACTAGATTTCTTCTCCTTGACTGTTGATGGAATTGGTGCCAGTTGTTCGCGGTGCTTGGAAATTCTTAGCAACAAAACCACCCTGCAGAGGATCAGAAATCCCCGACTTATTCGTGGGGACAACGTTCTTACAGATTATTGCGAGAGGGAAGCAGTCGGACAGGTACACCATCGTAGATCAGATCATGAGTTTTCGTCTAGTAATATATATCTTGCATATGCCATGTTGGCTAATCATTAGGATTTATTTATATGCAAGTGACATTGTTAGTATCTACTTGTAATCTATACATAATTTAATTTTTTTCGGCTATAAATTAGGAACACTATCAAATGAGTTTGAAAGTCCGCATTGATCGGATTATTCTCATATTTTTGTACTTCGAAAATCTAGTGAAAGTGAGGAAAAGTATTATATCATACTATTGTACATCAAAAATGACCGCAGAAGTTGTAAGCAGGAGTTAGCACTGGTTTGTTACCCTCATGCAGGACTAAAAATTGTTTTGGAGTTATTATCATGCTTCTGGTGGTATAATAATTGCCACTGTTTAGATAATTAGATGTCTATGAATTCTAAAGATGTACACTATTCGATTGTTTCAGAAGAAAACATAATAAAAAATTTCACTTTAGTTCTTTTAATTTATAACTTGTGATCAATAATTTGGTAGGTTTGAGGTTAACCTCTCTGCTCTTGTTGTTTGTTCAGATGGTGCTCTACCTTGCAGAAGCTAGTCGACATTTTGGATGTACTGAACTGTTCAAGGAGCCCTCAAAGTTTGCATGGTCTGATTACTACGAGGACCACTTTGTTGTTCCATACCGAAGAATTGTTTTAGTGACGAACAAAAGAATCATGCTGTTACAGGTTTAATTTTTTTTTTATCTCTGCACGCTTCTTTTAATAATTTTTTATTCGCATTGATTTATTAAAGTCTGAACAATTCCTCTGTGCGTTACTTTTCTTCCCTTTGTAATAACCAAGTGTCTGGCACCGGACAAGATGGATAAGAAGCCATGTAAGATCCTGTGGGATGTCTCTTGGGAAGAGCTCATGGCATTGGAGTTGGCAAAGGCAGGCTACTCAAGACCATCTTACTTAATCCTTCATCTGAAAAACTTTCGAAGATCAGAAGCCTTTGTCCATGTTATTAAGTGCAGTGTTGAAGAAAACACAGAAGATAGTGAGCCCCAAGCTGTTAAAATCTGTTCTGTGGTGTGCAAGATGTGGAAAGTATATCAGTCTGACATGAAAAACCTGACATTAAAGGTTAGGACCCATTTCACTTGATTTAAACAAAGTCAGTTGTTGCTTAAAGTTAATATGCAACTTGAAAAAATAATTACTTCTATGAAACATCCGTTTCGATAGTTCTTAATGTAAATATAGTAAATTCTAAAAAGCATGACAAAAAAAGGGCGAGAAGTTGCATGTTATGAGGATACCATCAAATCTTTGTCAAACCTCATTCCTAGTTTTAGATATTCAACTTATAGGTCAGTTTTAAGTAATAATTAGTATATGACAAAAAGATCAAATAAGTCAATTCAGACTTTTAAGTCACTGCTCCAAACAGGCGGAGCTTAATTCACAGACCGTGCATATTGATTGTCTTATAACGCCTCTTTCTTTTTAAAGGTTCCTTCAAGTCAAAGACATGTGTGTTTTGCATGGAGCGAAACTGACCGGAGAGATTCTCGTAACCAGACCAGAGCCATCATCAAATCAAGAGATCTTTCGTCATCAGATTCTATTTCTGCTGAGCGGAGATTTGTTAAACATAGCATAAACTTTTCGAAAGTTTGGAGCAGTGAGCAAGAGTCGAGGAGACGATGTACATTGTCCAAAAAGCAGGTAACTAGAAGTTCGAGTAGAATTAATCAAGTTCTTATGATAGTTGTCCTGAAGAAGATTTACTAATGAAGAAGGATTGTCCACTTTAGGTTGTAGAAGACAGTGCTATATGTAGCATTTGGCGGCCAATCTGTCCCGAGGGGTAAAATATTAATGCTTAATTTCCATTGCTATATTGTTTCATCTCTATCTTATTCCTTGTTTTAGGACACTGATCTAATGTGTGATAAGATTTTCCTAGATTTTTAAAACTATAATATGTTATATGTATATGTATATGTGGTGGGGTGTATAGGATTGTAGAGAATAGACGGGAGACTGAATGTTTAATGTATTATAAACGCAGCTGAGTAAATAATTATAGTGATTAGCACAAATGTACCTTGATTATCTGGGTACAGTCCTTGGACAACAAGTCTCAACTTGTATAGATAGCCATCTGGCCTCTGTTCCATTCGAAAGACCATTTATTAAAAATAATCAATTCATTGAACAAGTTGCATGGTGCTTCTCCTTGGAGGCCCCGTTGCATTCGGCATAGTAGTCCTCTATTTAGTAATATGTTGAGCACATCTGGCTGCTCCAATTAAATGCAGGACAGAGAGGTTGGATACCTTAAGTGATCAATAAAAGATCTTATTATTCTTATACCTGCAAAAGCGGGACAGCAATTTGTGGAATTTGTGAATGTATATGTTAATTAGGTGACAGATATTGTTGATTAACTTACTTCAAAGAAGGAAAAGGTGGTGAGAAACAGAAAGAAGAAGACGCTGCTACCAACATCGTGGTAGGCAAAATTTAGGGACTAATTGATAACATACCAGAAAACTTGAGTATCAAGCCTGAAGGGAACTAATATTTTCCAAAGATAGAAAAAGGACGATGAATTAGAAAATGAACGAGGTCATGTATAAATCAAATGTATCTAGGAAGCTGTTTATGTTAGCACAAGGTACTGACTTTCAAGTTTTCCTATAAGCTGGAAGCAATATGGTCGAATTCTAGATATGTCCTGTTACAACACCAGACATCTATGCTTTCTTACACTTGGTAGGTTTCACATGTCTGCACCTACTCACAAGCACAAGAATAAAATAAGAAAGAAATATAAGCCCTTTTCCGCATCGTTGCTACCTGCTCAATAAATTGTTATTTGCATCTCACTATGTAACAATTTATTTTTCAGTTATGTCTCTATTGGGGATATAGCTCATCTTGGTCGCCATCCTCCTAATGCTGCTGCCGTTTATTACAGCAGCAATAAAATTTTTGCACATCCAGTTGGTTATGATCTGGTAAGAATCCGAGGTTGCATTTAACATTTATTACATTTTAATAGTAGAAACTATAAAAATTATTACTGCTATCAACTTGATCCCAAACTTGTTCTTTTCCTGCTTTGAAACTCAGGAAATTATTCAGTTCATCGTAATGGATACTAGCCAACCCGTTTGTAAATAACTAGCCAACTTCTTTAATCATCCGCACTTAATCCTATATGATCACATGTGAAAACATTCTTATGTGTACATATAGTTGAAAGAAAGAACTTTTGTTCATCTTGAGGATTGTACTACTATGAGACCCTTGGGTTTCAACGAGGCACTACGATGATCCCGGATGAGTGGCATGGCCTACATTTATTTATACATAGCACACCCTCTTTAAAAGCTCTAGTCATGTCCTCTATGTTCGAAGACGTCCTTCTTGGCTACCTTTTGTCCAACATTTTCACTTTGGTTTTATCTGTTCCCACACAATTATCAACTTAATTTTATGTTTCTATTCATACACAATAACTACAAATATAGAACTACACTTGGTACAATAATATTGTTTTTTACATGATTTATTTGTCCCTTCACTAGATGAATATTACAGAGGGACAGTTGAATACAATAACAATCCGTTGAACAAAAAAAATCTAAAAATCTTGATTAAAGAATATTTGAACAAAGAAAAACTCTTGGTTTTTTAATTTAATAGAACATTTTGATTTCTTGATTTGAATAAAAATCCTGGTAAAACCCTCTGAGACTCATATTATTTGAGTAATCTGTCTTCTAAGAACTTCTGCTAAACTTTAGATCTATTGAAGCTTAACAATTTGTAAATTTAATTTTAATATATATGAATATAAAAGATTCATTTTCTAATTCTAGTTGCTGCTTCTTGATTTGATTCACTCAGTCTCATAGTCATCGTCTCTCTGACATTTTCGGGCGTTCTTCAGACTCTTATCATCTTGATCATTATCTTCTGATGAACAAGTTATCTTCTCATTTCCAAAGAGCAATTTTACGGTTTTAATCTTTTGGTTACCAGAGTAACTTTTGACTAGTCAATTTTTCTCATGGCCAACTAATATCCTATGATGAAATTTACAAATTAAAATTAGAGAAGTCCAAGTTCATCTACCTAATAATGTTATCTGATGTTTAAAGATCATTTCAGATGATAAAAGTATAAGTCGCTTTCTATCTTGATATTAGTAAGTATCTGACGTATCATGATGACCAATACAATGCAAGGACTCATAACATGAGTAATTAATTTCTTATTTCGTGGGTTTCTCTAAATTACCTTATGCCTGTAAATTATGGTAAGAACTTGTAAATTGTTTGAATAGGTTATTCGTAACACTTGAGTTGTCATGTACTATCTGAAAACTATTGACTTATGAACCAATGATTTGTTTGGCATATGGGCTTTATAGAGTCATCAAACTTAAGGTTCACTGCCATATGTGTGTTGAGCTTTGAACAGTTCGTTACAGCAGTTCCACATATATGAAAGTCTCATCATGTATTGGTTTGTATTTGTATCACTATACAGCTAACAGGATGCCTCTGTAAATGTTCTTTATCTTGTTATCTTTCTTTGTAACAATACATAATCACAAGTCTGGTATAGGTGTGGAGGAACTGCTCAGATGACTACATCACCGCTGTATCGATATGGCTTCCACGTGCTCCCGAGGGTTATGTCTCTCTTGGATGTGTTGTTGTCCCTAGTTATGACGAGCCCGAACCCAATGCCATGTACTGTGTGGCAGAATCATGTGCCGAGGAAACAGTATTTGAAGAACATAAAGTATGGTCAGCACCTGACTCATATCCCTGGGCATGCCACATTTATCAGGTGCGGAGTGACGCTCTTCACTTTGTTGCCTTGCGACAACCTAGAGAAGAGTCCGACTGGAAAACATTTAGAGTTCTTGATCAACCAAGGCCTTCGGAATAGCAGTGACATGGATGATGTGTATATTGCTGTTACACCGGACCTGCCTTCTGCTGGGAGATAGCATTCCTCTTCTGGGGTGGTGTACGTTAATTTTTGAACCCGTGTAATTAGTCAGTGCAAAGATTCTGTACAGTACAGAAGTTGTGTTATATACTCCTCGAGTATTTGAGTTCTTTCTGTTGTAAATAACAAATGCAGGAAAAGAAAAACAGGGTACACAGTACATTTGTGATATTGTACTCTGAGAGATTCTAAGGGTGGCGTGTGTTTTGTATGTGTGACTCCTAAGTGGGTTACGTTTTCTTATAAGTTGTAATTGGTTAAGCAAGTTTTGGGGGTAAGAGGAAATAAGTAGAAACTTAAGAAGACCCTGGGAATTTGACGTAATTTTTTATAAGATGAGCTTTCCAGTTTCAGTTTTCTTTCCTAACTTTTCACAATGTGCGAGGATGTGTTTAAACTTGTGAGATTATTTTTGTTGTGAGATTATTTGAACAACAAGAAGAGGGGAGAGAAAAGTCTAGAGATGATACGAAACGGTATCATTTGGAGGATCAAGGCGGTGTTGATGGTGAGAGTTTTGTTGATAAAGATCAGAAGGGATGTTGATTTAGGTTATGATGACGTAAAATTAGTGATTTTGTTCATGTTAAGGTGGAAGATAATATATAATAATAAAATTATAAACAATAAAATCATTGCTACCCAAGTAATAATAATAATTGATGATTCAATTAAACCTTTTGTGAATAATGTTTCATGTAATATAATTTTTTAATTATTATAGATTAAACTCGAGGCATGGTTTGTATCACTCTCTTCATCATTTAGGGTCCGTTTGGCATTGCTGTTCCAGACAGCAACAACAGTTTTTTTCTGAAAAGCAGCTAAAAAAGTGTTTGGTAAAATTTAAAAGCTGCTTTTCTGAAAAGCGCTTTTGACTCAAAAGCTGTTTTTAGAGAAAGCACGTCCCCCCATGCTTTTGAAAAAAGCTGCTTTTCAACTTTTGCGGGAAGCAGCTATTGGTTTCAACATCAAAACTCACCAAAAACATTAATTTTTTATATTATACACCAAAACATGCACATATCAAAAATATTACCAAACAGTTATCTGATTTTCACAACAGCACTTATTTTAACAGCACTTTTTTCAACAGCACAGCAATTTTTAACAGTAATCTCAAACAGAGCCTTAATCCTGGTTTACTTGATCAATGAGTAATATTAAACAAATCATTATTTGAGCATGACTGTGCATTTCATAGTCTCACTCAATCAAAAAGTCAATAATATCACTCCTAAAATAGGAGGGTTAAATCCTATGTCTATCATTCATATTTTTCATATGATTCATAACATATCCAATTTTCACCTTTATCATAACCCGGTCAAAGATAACTTTGAGTTGAATAAAAATATATTAATTCTCATATAGAAATATAATGATTTCAATTCTAAGGATCATTACACCATTATCACCGTGAGAATCACTTATGACACTTGATAACATTTACCATGAAATTTTTTCACGATAGGTCTATCCAGTGTCATATATTTCGAACATGCACTTATGTCTTTGACTTTAGTATCGCAATATCTATGACCAATGAGATGTGGTCATCAGTCAACAAACATACTAGTATTTATGCATTATTATTGCCCTTAGATAATAATATTCGACTAGGGATATTTAGGATTATAAACACTATTCATATAATCTCATTTCTAAGTCACATACTTAGATATATAGAATTCATATTTATATTCTTAGCACATTTATTATTCTAACATTTATATCGCAGTAAATAAAAACATAATAAATTAATAAAGAAAATCCATAGAACATAATCATTAATAATCAAAATATATTTTCTAAGAACATTATAGTATTGTCTCTAGGGTACAAATACTAACAATCTCCCACTTGCACTAGAGCCAATCACCCATGTATCTAATACCCATGGAACTAGTGTGACCTTCGTGCTTCTGCTGCGACAAAGCCTTAGTCAGTGGGTCTGCAATGTTATCATTAATATGCACTTTACATATATGCATATCTCCCCTCCTTGTAATCTCTCGAAGTAGATGATATCGTCTAAGTATATGCTTTGCTCGGGAATGAGACCTTGGTTCCTTAGCCTGCGCAATAGCTCCATTGTTATCGCAATAAAGATCAACTGGATTTGCGATCGATGGAACTACTCCAAGTCCCTCAATAAATTTTCGAAGCCAAACAACCTCTTTGGCTGCTTCACTGGCAGCAATATACTCAGCTTCCATTGTAGAAATTATGGCCCTGTTTGGAAATTAGCGGTTAGCTAATTGAGTTAGCTATTTTGAATAGCGGATTGGGTTAGCTGTTTTGACTAGCGGATTAGGTTAGCTGTTTTATATAAAATTGTTTGGTAATTAGCTATTTGAGTTAGCTGTTTGTATATCAACTGGACACATCACAACCATCTAATTGAAAAAGCTCCTCAAAGTAGCTTTTTTGAAAATTAGCCTTTTGAGTCCAAAAAGCTATTTCAATCCGCTAACTACCAAACACAAATATTAGAGATTTCAAATGGTCAAACATCTAATTTGACTCAAACCTCTAATTATTTTCCAAATCACTAACTTTCAAACAGGGCCTACGTGAGATGGGGGTAATGACGAGAATATTCAGGTATGGTCAAGCTACCAAGTCTACATGTGCTTGCCTCACTTTTTAAATTCTCGACTACTCTAGTTAAAATTTGTCCGACCTTGTTCCATAATATGGGAAAGTGAAGGTCTGTCTAAAATATGTCATCGACTATATTCTTTAGCCAAAAGAGGAATCCCTTAAATCATAAATCCTGAATCCCTTTTTATGGATATTTTACACCCCTACCCCAAGAATTCATACAAAATTACATAAAATGCCATCAAAAACTAATCCCTGTAATCATAAAAATTTGATTCCCTGCAATCAAAATTATTGTTCACGTGATTTTCCAGACAAAAATGGAATGTTTCAGACATGCTTTATAAAACTACATATTTTGTCTCCTAATTTATGTCCGAATAAGGTAACCACCTCATTTTTGTCTGCATTTTTTGATAAGGACAAAAGGATTTCTTTGCATTTGATGGAAGGAGACAAACTGACTGTACATGAGTAAGCCAAAAACTTCCAGCTTGCTTCTGAGACAAATACCATTTTGGTGTATATTTTCAGTCAAGATGAAGAAAATCATTTTGAAATTTGAAATTTCTCTCATTTGAACCCCACAATCTTCTTGGTTTAGATCTGTCTCATATCTAATAGCTCCTCATTCATATTTTTTTCATTTTCAAATCTTGAAAATAAAGGAGGTTTGTATGAAACCGATTCCTTCTTTTACAATGATTTTCTTGATAAAATCTTCATTTTATGTTCTTTGTTTTTTTGATTACATGTTCTCTTTTGTCTCAGGGACGATACAATCATCTGAAGCTGGACTCTTTCTCATCTCTCCTCTCGGATTCTGGTTCTTTTACATGGCTTCATCCTTGCTTGCATTATGTTTATTGTTTTTTTCTGTATTTTTATTTTATTTCGTCTAAAAGATATAAGGTTCTTATGATTAGAAGACCTGTATAATGATAAATGCATGTTTGTCCTAAGATCCTACTCTGTCCGTGTTTTAGGTTCCATTGTGAAAAGAATTACAAAAAGCCAAAACGCAAACAAAGAAAACAGATCTGAGGCTTCTCAGACTTTTCACAATTACACAAAAGGAAGAATTGGTATGTGTTTTGTTTAAGATTTATGATTAGATTGTGTATTTTTAAGAGGAGGTTGTGTAATTTTTAACCCTTTTTTAACAGGTCCATTTATGTCCAATAACAAGAATGAGGTTAATAGTAGTATCTCTGATAATGTTGTTGGAGTTGGTGGTACTTCAATTAGTCCTCCTTCTTCCGTTCTTACAGCAAGACAACCTTTTTTAAAATATCTAACCATAATAATGGGATTACAGGTAATTCTTCTCATGACTCATTCTTAGTGTTCATCATTAAGACATGTTACTTAAATTAAGAATGATTGTAGGAACTTTTAGTGGGAATTTGTCCTTGGAGGAATTAAGAAGTCCAGATCCTGATACAGGAAAGAAGATTCGAAAATGTAAGAACCTTTAGATTCCATTGTTCTAAAGATTGTTCTGTACTAATTTTGATTCCAAGTTATGTAGGTGATGCTGTTTTCACCTCTCCGGATTTATCATGTGTCACAACAAGAATTCCTTTATCAAATATTTCTAATAGTAGATTAAAGCTGAATGAAAAAGGTAGAGGTTACTGTCTTTGCTGATTATAATTATAACAATAATGTCAATCACATTTTGTTGTCCATTTTTATAGGTTGTGTTCATACAATGGATGAGAATATTTTAGCTAATAATGAGAACATTTCAGGTACTAATTTCATTACTCCTGATGTCTCCGGTTTGTGATGCTAATCCAAAATTTACTGTATGTAGCCATTTGTCTCATGAAAATATGATGCTAATTTTATTGCAGTTATTGTTAATGAGTCTCTTTTATTGGAGAAAAATAAAATAAAAAACCAAGCTAAAACAAAGAAGTATAAAAAAGGTAGAATATGCATGTTCTATGTTATAAGATTTTCATCACCCCAAATTTTATACTTTCTTTACCTATTTGATACCTAAATGACCCGATAAAATGATGCAGGTTGTGTTAATATAAGTACTAAGCGCAATTCACCAATAGATGGAATTCATCACATTTTTGGAGGTGAAAGTAAATCCAAAAGATCATATGTAAGAGAAGGACAAATAGGATCGACATCTATGGTAATGAAGAAAAAATGTCGAAGGATGGACAATTCAACATTAGCAGAATCAAGTATTAACTTATTTGGACCTGATAGAGATACAAATTTCCAAGGAGACACTGATCACTACTAGAAAAACGTTAATAGACATCAGGTAAAAACCGATGTCTAGAAACTTTTGAATCGATGTCTTTGTCGGTGTAGAAAAAAGTCATATGCTTTTACATCGGTTAAAAACTGATGTCAAAGAGCATGTAAAACATCGTTTTTGGTAAAAAAAACCGATGTCTTAGATGCTCCCAGACATCGGCTCATAACTGATGTAAAAGGCTAGGACCTTTCTCTGACAAAGACATCGGTCGAAATTTCCTTTACATAAGTTGCTAGCCGATGTCCAATACCTTTTACATCGCCTTTACTAAACCAAGCGATGTTAAAATGTCTTATATACATCAGTTTTATCAGTTTTTTCCTATAAACGATGTAAAATGTGATTTAAAACATCTATTGTTTAACCGTAATCATATACACCAAAAAATACCAAATCCACACATACCAAAAACAAGAACAAGCTGAAATGATCTGAAACGAAAATCAAAACTCTGAATATCATTACCAAACCAATCTACATGATTCCAGTATACAACAATAACAAAACCAAAAACATAATGTTCTAATTGCCATTGCTAGTCAAAACAAACTATTCGACAAGATCAGTTGTTCCATGACAAACTAAAAAAGGCCAGAAGTACTAGTACTTTTACATTAGATTTTCTATATACTCGAGAGTCTCCAAATGCACCACAACAAAGTTCTTTGTGCAGGACATCCGATTCATGCTCATCATCTACTACAAAATGTAAAAATGAAGGAAAAGTTAGCATAACATTCATCCTACTATATTTCCAAAGGATTCCAAAGCAGATATAAATTTTCCTTGGTACATTTCACACTGTGGTTAAGAAATCATAATAAGTATCATTATTTATTGATTGCTTGTAGAACTTAGTGATGCTTTGCTGAACACTTGCCTCAAATACCCACATAAACTGCCTCACTGCATCTGCAGTTCCTTCAAACCAATTCATGCCTGCTTCTCCTGGTGTTTGAGTGGCGGCCAACACCTAGATCACAAGTTCCGTTAATTAAGGGAGAGTTGGGGAAAATTACGACCGAAGCTAATGGTGCTTGTTCTTCTTGTACCATTCACAAATTCGTATAATAATTATGTTTATTAAACTAGCTATTTTTCTCATAGATTCTAGGGAAAAAATGTAACTGAGACAATTTCTATCTAATAGCGTACCTTATATTTTATACTAATCATTTTAACCAAGAAAGCAGACCTACTGAAATGGATAAGTATACAAAGAGTATATGACCTGTGCCTATGCTATTTCTTGACAATACGACTTAGAAGATATTACCTCAACAAAGCCATCCCCAAAGTTGACACCATTTCCAAAATATGTCCGAGCAAGGTGACGATTTAAAGAAGCAGAGTTGAACTGATTTAAGACCAAAATCTTGTTTATTCTGTTGTTAATGCAGTTGCTCATCAGAATATCTATAAGCCTATAGCATCCTTCAACGGGAACCTGTACCACATAGAAAAATAGTTCTAAAAATAAAAATCTCTTAACATCACCATTCAAACCGTCTAATCTATATATGAAATAAAATAAAAATGAAATGTACTTCATATAATAGTTCTGTAAATTCTTTACCTTATATCTATATATGATAATCTAAAGTACCCAGTTCAGAAAGATGAAAACTAGTACTAGTACTATACAAGAATCCCTAAATATTCAAGAGCCTGGATTTCAAAATAGCTACAACTAAAATAGAAATTAGAATTTATTCCCACGGGTGTATATTGTAGTTCATTTCCCAAAACACCACAATTACATTCCACAAATTGCAAAAATCTCTGTTTATTCAAATAACCCAAATACATACATATAGTATATACACATAAAGAATAGTATCACATAGTAAGCATACCTAGTAACTATCATCATCACATACTAATATATTAATCTAAATACATTCATATACCTAATTTAGTTCTTGAATCTAGTTTTTCACTCCACTATTTACTAAGATGATAAAGTATAACGATGAAATTTGAAATTTAAAGAATTATACTATAGTGTGTGTAACAGAAGAAAACCCAATTGTCAAAATCACATAAAAGTTACAAAGAGAGATTAAATTAAAGAAAAGTTTAAGAGCTTACCATGAAATTAACAAGAATGCAGAGTATCGTCTTTTAGAGAATCAAGTACTCAAACTAGGGTTGTATCGTCTTGCTCGATTTAGGGATTTAGTCAGTTGCTCGAATTAGGGCTTGTACTATGTTGATATGAATGTGTACGGGTGTGTATGATTAAGAGAGATGGAAGAAAGAGATAGAGAGAGAGAGTGTGTGTGTGGTGAGCGGGGTGAGAGAAAGGGGGAAATAGAGATAAGAGGAAAGGGGGTGAGACATTGGGGGAAATAAAATTTTTGACTAAAGACTGAAATTTTTTATTATAAAAGAGATGGAGTGATTCCCCGTGTTTTTCTAGTTTTTAAAAAAATTCAGATAAATATCGGTTATTTTACGAACTGATGTCAAAAAATATGTTTAAGATCGGAAATAAACAAACTGATGTTAAAAACACATTTAACATCGGTGATTTTTGATACCGATGTTAAATCAGCGATGTCTATTCTACTTTTTGTAGTAGTGGATGTTGACTACAATATAGGTAATACAATACTGATGTTGACTTTTGAATCAATCAAAGAAACAACTTCTCATGTATAATTGAATGTCATTTAGATGTGGCATCTGGTCAGACTGAGTTTGTGGATGAGGATGCTGAAATGTTTTATGATGGTGGTAAAAGTTTAATTTCAATAAAGTTTTTATTATTTGAATTTAGTTTTTCAGCTTAGATTGAAGATGGGTATCTTAATTACAGAATTACTCTATGGAAGTGATAATGATGAATAAGATATAATGTTTGGTGATAAAAGCAGTCTTACCAAAGAAGGTATAAAAATGAAATTTCTGATTGGTTATAGAATTGAAATGTAAACACAAATTATAATCAATAAACATGTTTATTGCAAACACGGGTTATGCCAGTTTGGGTCCTGCAAGTGCAAGATGTAGTAAATGTGATGCCATTATGTGGAAGGAAGAGCGTGTGAATAAACAAGTGACAAAAGGAACCCATGAATTTGGTTTATGTTGTTGCAATGGTTAGATCAAGTTGCCAAATGCTCCTTCTACTCCGTCGTACCTGATTGTAACACCCCAAGATCCGGGGTCATGAATCTGGGTTGTCACGCTCCATCAATCATACAATACCTGCATCACTTACCATATTCTAATAACACAACTCCAAAGACCCCAATCACTTACGCACACACACACAAGTTATAGCCTTGGAAATGAGCAACAATAAGTAACACTTATTATTACAAAGCAAATGTACTATCCAGGATTTCATCTATTATTTACAACCTCTACCTGAAGTTAAAATAATAGACCTCACAATTCTATACAAGGTTCAATAATGCAAACCTACTCGAAAACAATTCTAACTAATTCAATCTGCAACTGTTCTGCTAACTCCGACAGTATCCATCCTGCTGAACTAACTCAAGGGTGGTCTCTCCATTCCCTTGCTATCGTAATACGGGGTGAATCGACAATGTTATGCGTACAAGCACGAATACGTTGGGGGCCTAACATGTTAATAACCCAATAAATAATTGAGATGCTCATTCACATTTTCTATTCAGTTTCTCTGTAGGATATAGATTATGACTCCCACTTCTGTTTGCTAACAAACAGACAACTGCAAGGCCTGATAAAGATGTCTAGTTCCCCGAAGAGAAAATGCAAGATTGAATGGATTAATCTTCGCACTTCATAAAACAATTTTTTTTGTGTGAGATATATACACCATTTAAATTAAAAATAAAATAGACAAGTACATTATTGTAGATGATTATCGGATGTCTGTAGGAAAGAGGCAAGCCAACCGAGTATATTGCACCCTCGACTCTTGGGGGCTGCATGGATCTCTTTACAAGGCCTGAAAAGTTCGGGTGTGGCCATAAACTATTCTGCCAGAGATGTCAACAATGGTGCAGGTCAGTGAAACAAATGTCCATGATAGAACTCCACTAACGTTGTGTTTGCATATAAAACGATTTAAACATTCTTTTATAAGATAATTGTGTAGAAGACCTCCGTTTATAGTTCCCATTCTCTCTAGACATGACCTCATATCTATTATCTTCACTTGTGAGGAAAATATATGGAAACAGAATCTTTGCATTTGAAGGTAATGACTCGGATCTTTCCATAAAGTTTAAAGTTTTTGTTGTGGTTACGCTTCTGAAATGCTAAAGTCCGGTCACTATTGGACTTAGTTGCATTTGGAGAGCCACTTACAAATGTGATGATTCATGGAAAATCGAAGTTGATGAAGAGTGGTCAGATCTTTACAGATATATTTGGTTTCTTAGTTCAGTAAAATGCTTTGCCTGAAATCAGTTGCTTACCTTTGTCTCCTCGTCGTAACAATTTTGTTCCAATTTCCAGTTGCTAATTTGTTTCATGCTAGACTGTTCTGAGTTGTTCCAACTAAAACTGAGGTGAGTTTGAAATCAAGCTTCTTCTCTACATTTGGAAAATATTTAATTAAGAAGAAGAGTCCATATTTGTTTGATTGACAGCTAACATAATGGTAAAAAAATGAAAGTACAGTGTTGTCCAGTAATTTTGTATTGACTATTGTTTAATGAAGTCTTGTACATAAAGGTAATATCAATTATTTTTAACTTCGTAAACGTTTACATTCAACAAAGATGTAAAATATAGAGCTAAAACTCTCCGGATGAGAGTCGATTCACCGGCTTTCCTATCCCCCACCTATCTTCTTTAATCTTCCTTTTCTTCTCACCTTCCCTTCATCTCTCCCTTTTCTTTTCCCCCTTTTCATGTCAACCCCTTTTTTTCTTTAAACCCTAACCTTTTCGGATTTCCATTGCTAAATCAATTGTACTATATCTTTTCGAGTTGTGAATCATTAACAATGCTTAGAATGGGTATATTTAAGCAAATTGTTATGGAATTGAACACATTTTGGAGCGATTCTTGTGTATTGGGTTTGGACTTACACAAAAAAATTATAGATTCACTTATGCGGTCTTTTCAGAGAACGGAGTAGAGAGATTTTTGTATCTCTAAAGTTAATGGTGAACAAGTTTTATCTAACCACTTTACTCTTGTTTCCATTGGCCTTCGAATTATTTCTAGTAGGTTTGTGATTGTCCTAGAGCTTGAGATTTACAGGAGTTGTTATTTGTGTTTCCTTCTTAAGGAATGCTTTATGCCTCCAAAGTGTTTGTTCTTTGATTTATGTGACCGAGATGGGTTTACAGTGTTTGGGTTGTCTCATTTGTGTAATCTTAAAATATTGCACTTGAAGTGTTTGATAAGTGTTGCCTGTTAACTATTTGTGTATTTAATTGCCCATGAATTTGGTCAAGATGGGTTATGTCTTCTTGACAAAATCTCTGTGCATGTGCAATCTTCATTGAGCACATCCTGTTAGTTCTGAATTTTAATCAAGTATGTCTTAGCACGAGTTTTGTCGCCTATGTACCTTTATCCTCTTCGACTTATGGTTGGGACAAAAGCTATGGTCTATTTGGTTTGAAATTGGTAGTTTACTCGATATGGTCTTAATTGGATTAGTGATTAAGATTGTTGGGATCTCCTTAGAGTGGCCAAATTGCATGAACTTGGTGCCTTTTGATGCACTTATGATTTGCAACTATGATCATTTTCAGTGTTTTGTTTGGTTTGTGGTTTCTTTATAAATTGTAAATAGCGGACACAAAGAGGATGAGAAATAGGGGAGTATAGCTTTTGTGGAAACGCTTCGAATTTATTTAGAACTACGCAAACATGGTATTGATGCATAGTTTGCATCAGGCGATGGCAATGAGGAACCCATGGGCATTACATAGACGTGCACAAGGAGTCAAGTAGCTGTTTAGCAGTTTGGAAAATTTCAGGATTAATTGCTTCTTTGGAGGATGGTTATCCTGATGTTGTTGGTAACAATGCTTTGATTGCTGATCGATGGACCTGTGCACATACTAAGGTGAAGGATAACTGCAAAGCTGCTCTACTGATCTAACCTCAAAGGGAACTGCTTATGTGATCATGCTTATGATCATGGCCAAGGATGTGAAGAGGGGGTGATGTAACCCTGCTCCGGGGTGATGGCCCTCTATATCACAATTTGAAGAAAAATGACCCCAAATATCACAATTGAAAAAAAATGTCCTAAATTTCACTTTAAAATGCAACTTTATGTTGTGTTTCTAAAAGCGCAATTTCGTTTGCCATTTTCACCGAATTTTTATTTTTTCTTTTTCTAAAAACGCAAGATTAATTTACATTTTCCCATAAAAAATTAAAGAGAAAAAAGAAAAAAAATTAACGCAACACCATCTTTCGTTTTAATGTTTTGAACGCTACACTAAGAAATGTTTCAGGCCCATTCTTGCAAGCCCACTAACAAAGCCAGCGTTCACAAACCTGATAAACATAAACGTCACACGATGTAGCGTCTTAAAGTGACATTTGGGGCCATTTTTTTTCAGTTGTGATATTTGAGGCATTTTAACTCCAAATACGATAATGGGAACCTTTTCTGCCCTACTCTTTATTGATGTTTGTCTTCAAACAATTTTAAATTTTAAATTCTAATTTATAATTTGTAATTGTGAACTTTGCTTACAAGTTTGTTTGTAAGCGTGAACTTACTCTTTTAAGGAGCCGGGTTTCTATCTTGGATTTATGTTTTATTATTTATAAAATCTAAATGTATTTTTTTTATAAAAAGGTAATAACAATTGATACTGGATTAGTTAAGTTTAATTAAAAAAATATGACTAAGGAAAATATTCAAAAATCAATGTAATCAAATTTTGCCAATGTCAAACCAAATAGAATTTAAAATGATTGAAAGTGAGCCTATACTCTAACCCGAAGGAATTTACGGATGAGCGGAAGCGTGATATAACATTTATTCCGTAAGAACCATATATCGCACATATAGAAAAATATATAAAATGAAAGAGCAGAGGAATCGTAACCATACCTTGAAAGCAAAGCTTTATAAAAATGGATTCTAGCAGTTGCTCCTCAGAGTGTGAAGCACTCTACCGGTATCCACCAAGAATAATCCTTTGATGAAGCTTTTTATAAAACTAAGCTTTTATAAAAATGGAGTTTTTCTTCTTTTGAGAGAGAGAGAGAGATGAAGAAGAAGAGGGTGTCAACTAGGTTTTCACAAAAACTCAAGTCCTTTAGAATGAACTATCTCATTCTATTTATAGGGCTCTCCTAGGGTTTTTTAATATATCTTTATATATATATATTAACCCCACATTTTATCTTATAAAATGCTTTAATAATAATTAAAACTATTTTAATCATTATTTCCTTTTCTAAACTATTTAGAAAATAACTTGCTCTCTCAAAATACCTTCATCAATAAATTAATCTTTTATGGTGTGACCCTGTAGGTTCAATATTAAGCCGGTAGTAGAAATAAATAATAATAATAAACTTTTTATTTATTAATTATATGAATTCTAAAATTCGTTAAATATAATTAACTGATTAATTATATTTATTCTACATCGTGAGGGATGCTTCTCAACATATCGCGACTATCCAGATAATATGAATTCACTCCTTAGAATACCAAGAACCTGTCAGTGACTAGTTACCGTACAATGAATTCCTTCTACCCTACAATATCCCGATTAAATATAAGGCATGGATCTCGTGTTAGGCCTTATCAAATTTAATCATATGATTTCTTATTCATAATGCTAAGTTCATATTAATGCAAATTAGAAACTCCTTTCTAATTTCATACACTCTAGCCAGAGATTCCAGAACTCGCATACTAAGAATAACATAGGATATTCTCTTCCTATACTGGAAGGGGTAGATCCTCTATTGACGTTAACTATCTCCATACACAAATCCCTATGCCCAGAATAGACCTAATGGATGTCCTTGAGACTAAGGACTAATCCAAAGCATAGTTCATTATATACAAGATAACTCTAACGATCTCAAGTCTAAGGACACTTGTACAACTATCACTCAGTGAATAACAATTGACACGTGAGTAAACTCCATTAGCTATTCAACTTATCGAGTCATGTTCAGTGAACTTATTCCCTAACAAGCACCTACATACTAGCTATAGTGTCACCACACAAATGCCTATGAGAACAGACGTCCTCCTGACGGGAGCAAGCATAGTATGTACCAATCTTTGCGGATTCACCAACTTCCGATTAGTTATCCTATGATCAGGAACTGTTTAAGTCTAGAGTTATCATCTTCTAGATCTCACTATTATAATCTCATTATAATTCTAGAAGCTTTACTCTAAACTATGGAACATCTTATTTAAAACACTTTAAATAGATAAGGCCCGTAATAAAAACAAAACAAGTCTTTTATTAACATTAATGAAATCAAATAAGAATACAAGAAAGTTCTTCCTAACTCATCATACATGATTGGATTTAGGACAAACACTTTCAATCTCCCACTTGAACTAAAGCCAATCACACTGGTATCTAATACCCATCTTCTCTTTATGACGATCAAAGTGAATCCGAGACAATGTCTTTGTGAGTGGGTCTGCTACGTTGTTATGTGTGTCAACTCTCTCAATTTTGACATCTCCTCTTTCAATGATCTCCCTAATCAAATGAAAGCGCCGCAAAACATGTTTGGTATTTTTATGAGACCTAGGTTCCTTGGCTTGTGCTATTGCTGCGTTGTTGTCACAATACAACACAATAGGCTCCTCAATGCTAGGAACAACTCCCAACTCAGAAACAAATTTCCTCATCCAAACGTCTTCTTTTGCAGCCTCACTTGCAGCTATATACTCTGCTTCCGCTGTGGAGTCAGCCGTTGTAGACTGTTTGGAACTCTTCCAAATAATCGCTCCACCATTCAGAGTAAACACGTACCCTGACATGGATGTGCTATCATCACTTTCTGATTGAAAACTAGAGTCAGTATAACCCTCTATTTTCAACTCAGATCCACCAAAAACAAGAAAAATATCCTTAGTCCTTCGTAAATACTTAAGGATGTTCTTCACTACTTTCCAGTGGTCTTCACCTGGATTGGATTGATATCTGCTTGTCACACTAATTGAATGAGCAACATCAGGCCTAGTACATAACATCGCGTACATGATAGATCCTATTGCCGAAGCATAAGGAATCTTACTCATACGCTCCCTTTCTTCAGGTGTCTTAGGAGACATATTCTTGGAAAGGGATACTCCATGGCTCATTGGTATGAGACCTCTCTTGGAGTTTTCCATGCTGAACCTTTTAAGCACTTTTTCGATGTATGTACCCTGGGTAAGACCTATCATTCTTCTAGATCTATCTCTATAGATCTTCATACCGAGAATGTAGGATGCTTCCCCCATGTCCTTCATAGTGAAGTTCTTTGATAGCCACACTTTGACTGATTGTAGCATCGGTATATCATTTCCTATCAGAAGTATGTCATCCACATACAACACAAGAAATGTTACCACGCTCCCTCTAACCTTCTTGTAGACACATGGTTCATCTATGTTTTTGATAAAATCAAACTCTTTGATTGTCTCATCAAAACGGATGTTCCATCTCCGAGAAGCTTGCCTTAATCCATATATGGTTCGTAACAGCTTACACACTAGGTGTTCATTCCCTTTGGAAACAAAACCCTCTGGCTGTGTCATATACACTTCCTCTTCAAGTTTCCCATTGAGGAAGGCTGTTTTCACGTCCATTTGCCAGATCTCATGGTCGTAGTAAGTAGCAATCGCAAGCAAAATCCGAATCAATTTTAACAGGGCTACAGGCGAAAAAGTTTCATCAAAGTCAATCCCTTGCCTTTGTCTGAATCCTTTTGCCACCAGCCTGGCCTTATAGGTCTCCACCTGGCCATTTGCTCCAATCTTTCTCTTGTATACCCATTTGCACCCAATAGGCTTCACATCCTTGGGTGCTTCAACCAAAGTCCATACTTGGTTGGTATACATAGAATCCATTTCGGATTTCATGGCACTCTGCCATTTCTCTGAGTCAATACTACTCATAGCCTCATTATAGGTCATAGGGTCGTCATCATCAATGATTGACAACTCATTGTCATTCTCAATGACAAGGCCATAATACCTCTCAGGTTGGCGAGACACTCTCTCTGACCTACGAATGGGCTGTTCCACAGAAGGTTGTTCAGTCTGAACAGGTGTTTCCTCTTGAACCGTGGTAGTTTGTGCTTCTTGAACTTCATTAAGTTCTATTTTTCTCCCACTGTTCCCTTCAAGGATAAACTGTTTTTCCAAGAAGGTAGCATGTCTGGAGACAAATACCCTATGATCGGTGTAAAAGTAATACCCTAAAGTCTCTTTAGGATATCCCACAAACTTACATTTAACGGATCGAGATTCCAGCTTATCAGGGTCAACTTTCTTGACATAAGCTGGACATCCCCAAATCTTAACGTGTTTAAGACTCGGTTTCCTTTCTTTCCATATCTCATATGGAGTTTGAGGAACAGATTTGGAAGGCACCTTATTCAGTAAATATGCCGAGGTTTCCAATGCATAACCCCAAAGGAATACTGGAAGATCTGCATAGCTCATCATGGATCGAACCATGTCTAACAAAGTTCGATTTCTCCTTTCAGATACCCCATTCAACTGTGGAGTATATGGAGGAGTCCACTGAGAGACTATACCATTTTCTTTGAGATAATCTAGAAACTCACCATTCAAGTATTCACCACCTCGATCTGATCGAAGGGTTTTAATACTATGTTTGGTTTGTTTCTCCACTTCATTCTTGTATTCTTTGAACTTTTCAAAGGCTTCAGACTTGTGTTTCATCAAATACACATATCCGAATCTAGATCGATCATCTGTGAAAGTAATGAAGTATGAAAATCCACCCATGGCTTGCGTAGACATCGGTCCACATACATCTGTGTGTACCAATCCTAGCAAATCTGCAGCCCTATCTCCATGTCCACTAAATGGAGATTTGGTCATTTTACCCAATAGACAAGACTCGCATGTAGGATATGATTCAAAATCAAAGGGTTCAAGTAACCCTTCCTTATGCAATGTTCGAAGTCTATTTTCACTAATGTGACCAAGTCTGTAGTGCCACAAATAGGTGAGATTTTCATCATCCCTTTTCCTTTTATTAGTACGTTCAATTTGTAGTAAATTATGCTCTACGTCACATACATACAGACCATTATTTAAAATACCACTACCATAAAGAACATTATCTCTAAGAATTGAACATTCATTATTCTGAATAACAAACGAAAATCCAGCCAAGTCTAACATGGGAATAGAAATAATATTCCTCACAATCGAGGGAACAAAATAACAATTATTTAAAACAATAGTCTTGCCCGTAGGCATATGTAAATCAAATGATCCTACAGCTTCAACATCAACTCTTGCTCCATTTCCCATCCGTAGAATCACCCCCTCTTCCTCAAGAGTCCTACTTCTCCTTAGTCCCTGCAACGAATTGCAAATGTGAGAACCACAGGCGGTATCTAATACCCAAGTAGAAATTTGATTTAATGACATATTCACTTCAATCATGAACATACCTGAATCAGAAGCGACAGTCTCACTACCCTTCTTCTTCTTCAATTCTGCAAGGTAAACCTTGCAGTTCCTCTTCCAGTGCCCCACCTTGTTACAGTGGAAGCAAACAACTTTGCTTTTGGGGTCTACAGCTTTTGATGGAACAGGCCTTTTCTCACCTACTTTCTTTTTCTTGGGAGGGTTCTTCTTCCTTTTCTTAGGATTGGAACCTTCACCAATTAGAAGAACAGAACTCTTCTTAGAGGGAAAATTCGATTCCGCAGTCTTCAACATGTTGTGGAGTTCAGCCAGGCTGGCGTCCAACTTATTCATGTGAAAGTTCACAACAAACTGCGAAAACGAACCCGGAAGTGATTGCAAGACCAAGTCTTGACTCAGCTCCCCATCCATGTTGAAACCAAGTTGTCCAAGACGTTCAATCAAATTGATCATCTTAAGTACATGGTCATTCACAGACGATCCCTCAGACATCCTACAGCGGAACAGCTCCTTCGATATATCATATCGAGCTGTCCTCCCTGCCACATCATACAACTCTTGTAGATGCGTTAGGATAGTGTGAGCATCCATATGCTCATGCTGCTTCTGTAGCTCAATGTTCATGGAAGCTAGCATGATACATTGAGCAACATTTGCATCATCTATCCACTTACGATACACAACATGTTCATCATTATGTGCATTGTCAGCAGGTTCAGCAGGCTTAGGTGAGTTAAGCACATATTCCAGCTTCTCAACCCTGAGAACAATTTTCAGGTTTCGAAGCCAGTCAGCAAAATTAGGACCAGTCAATTTGTGAGCATCCAGTATGCTCCGGAGTGATAGTGCAGAAGACATAATGTATATAGTAAATCTGTAAGTGATAAACACATAACAACACTTAGCAAATATTCAATTTCATTTTAAAACACTATATGAATCGGGTCTTTATTCATAAGTGGCTCCCACTAGTTTACCTAATTTATACAACCCCTAAGTGAAAATTTAAGCATTCATAATGCTAGTGGGAATAGGGATCCTACATTCCATCACATAACCTCGGTTGTGGCACGAAACGCCATGTGATGTTCAGTAGGCAGACAACTCTTGTCAATTACATCTCATGTTATTCCCTAATAAAACTTTAGCCTCTTGAATAATTGAGTCACGGCTGTAGCACCACAAACTCAATATTCTAAGTCAAGTCTAACCCAACATTTCATACAATTGAATCAGTCTCCAACAGCCCACGGCTGTAGCACGTAACGACCATTAGATTCTAATTCATTGTACACATCTCTATGTAATAGACAAGTATTTCTTATTTCGAAATCAAAGCCCTCGGCTGTAGCACGAAACGACAATGATTCAAAAATAAGAACTACTTTCTACCATGTTGGAAGGCTATGACCGACATAAGCCCGTTGTGTCATTGGCCAATTACTACTTGATATTATTTAATTTTAGAGGGATTATATTATGTTACAACCATAATCATATTACTAGGAGATTCTCTTTTTCTTGAACAAAATACAATTATGATATTTAAATGAAAAATTCCCAGTGTGTTGGAGGGGTCACATCGGTCCCGCTTAAAACCCAACGGCCTAGACAGAAATTTTCATTTTCAACATCAAAAGATTATTTCACTCTATGTTTCATAAACATAAGAATCTCATGGTTGTACTCATAATATTATTGTTAAGGCAAGAAACGATTCCTATTCTAGATTTTCTAGAGCACGCCTTATATTGATTTAAGTTCACCTAAATCTATCATCGCATGGTAAATATAGGCATATATCTCATATATAAAAATAAATAAACAAGTAAGCATGCAAGTAATATCATGTCATACAATGATATAATGATGTATGGATTTATTATAGTATTTAAAAGCAATTAAAACAATTAATACATGCTTTAAAACACATCCGGGAATATAAATAGTTCCAAACTTTTATATAAAAAATATTTGACCACTCCATTAGATCCGTCTCAGAAAAACGAATCCAACGGTATATTGCACGCCCAAAACGGAGTTACCAAACTCCCAAAACATCAAATTTAATGTGGACAGAGGGGCTGTAACGCATTACTGGAATGCGTTACAACAATTAAATGCTATTAATTGTGTAACACATGAGCTTCACGCGTTACAGGGCTTGTAACACATTCCGGGAATGCGTTACATACTCTGTAACGCATTCCCGTCATGCGTTACAGGCCTCTCCCAGAGGTTGCACACCACGCGCGCGCACCAACAACAGTTTTTTTTTATGTTTGTAACTCCTTAGCATTTATAACACTTAAAAAACTGCCCTTTCGATTAAATGCATTTATTGTTATTATTATTTTATTTTAATATTAATAAATTAATTAACAATTAATTAATAAATTAATAAAAAATCAAAATAATATGATTTCTGAAATCAAACAAAAGCAAAAATAAGCAAGTATCTATGGGGTTCTTGTACAAATTTTAATTCATATATTTCAACATATATAATTATTTTATTAATTTTAATTAAAACAATTTTAAAAAATTCATAACAAATAATCTACACATCACAAAATTATGAAAAAAATACCTAGATCATCCTCAACACTTGTAGAACCCAGATCAATGATCAAAATCTCATGCAAATAATATTTCGAATTAATTCATAATTAAATCTAAATATACTTGCAAAAATCATAATAAATCCATACATGTATAAAAAAAATCTGAAATTTTTTATATGAATCTCTATATGCATAGCCTAGCTCTGATACCATTGAAGGAATTTACGGATGAGCGGAAGCGTGATATAACATTTATTCCGTAAGAACCATATATCGCACATATAGAAAAATATATAAAATGAAAGAGCGGAGGAATCGTAACCATACCTTGAAAATCAAAGCTTTATAAAAATGGATTCTAGCAGTTGCTCCTCAGAGTGTGAAGCACTCTACCGGTATCCACCAAGAATAATCCTTTGATGAAGCTTTTTATAAAACTAAGCTTTTATAAAAATGGAGTTTTTCTTCTTTTGAGAGAGAGAGAGAGAGAGATGAAGAAGAAGAGGGTGTCAACTAGGTTTTCACAAAAACTCAAGTCCTTTAGAATGAACTATCTCATTCTATTTATAGGGCTCTCCTAGGGTTTTTTAATATATCTATATATATATATATATTAACCCCACATTTTATCTTATAAAATGCTTTAATAATAATTAAAACTATTTTAATCATTATTTCCTTTTCTAAACTATTTAGAAAATAACTTGCTCTCTCAAAATACCTTCATCAATAAATTAATCTTTTATGGTGTGACCCTGTAGGTTCAATATTAAGCCGGTAGTAAAAATAAATAATAATAATAAACTTTTTATTTATTAATTATATGAATTCTAAAATTCATTAAATATAATTAACTGATTAATTATATTTATTCTACATCGTGAGGGATGCTTCTCAACATATCGCGACTATCCAGATAATATGAATTCACTGCTTAGAATACCAAGAACCTGTCAGTGACTAGTTACCGTACAATGAATTCCTTCTACCCTACAATATCCCGATTAAATATAAGGCATGGATCTCGTGTTAGGCCTTATCAAATTTAATCATATGATTTCTTATTCATAATGCTAAGTTCATATTAATGCAAATTAGAAACTCCTTTCTAATTTCATACACTCTGGCCAGAGATTCCAGAACTCGCATACTAAGAATAACATAGGATATTCTCTTCCTATACTGGAAGGGGTAGATCCTCTATTGACGTTAACTATCTCCATACAAAAATCCCTATGCTCAGAATAGACCTAATGGATGTCCTTGAGACTAAGGACTAATCCAAAGCATAGTTCATTATATACAAGATAACTCTAACGATCTCAAGTCTAAGGACACTTGTACAACTATCACTCAGTGAATAACTATTGACACGTGAGTAAACTCCATTAGCTATTCAACTTATCGAGTCATGTTCAGTGAACTTATTCCCTAACAAACACCTACATACTAGCTATAGTGTCACCACACAAATGCCTATGAGAACAGACATCCTCCTGACGGGAGCAAGCATAGTATGTACCAATCTTTGCGGATTCAACAACTTCCGATTAGTTATCCTATGATCAGGAACTGTTTAAGTCTAGAGTTATCATCTTCTAGATCTCACTATTATAATCTCATTATAATTCTAGAAGCTTTACTCTAAACTATGGAACATCTTATTTAAAACACTTTAAATAGATAAGGCCCGTAATAAAAACAAAACAAGTCTTTTATTAACATTAATGAAATCAAATAAGAATACAAGAAAGTTCTTCCTAACTCATCATACATGATTGGATTTAGGACAAACACTTTCATAACCTACATATATTTAATTTGAAACAGGTAATAGAAAAATAAATTCTAATAACGAGGCCATCATATTCGAAATTCTACAATTTCAACAAAACTAAAAAAAAAAATATTAGTTCACTCCGATTTCTCCGTAAAATATGGGAATGGTAAAAATCTACTACTCTAAACATTTAGTGACAAATATAAGATTTGGAAAGAAAAAACAAATTTTTTTTATAACATTATCGCGGTAATGAAATAGTAAACTGTTCACACAAATTTTCTTATTATTCTGTTAACGGAGGAATTTCGTATTAACAAAGTTCGAGGTTTGTCGCCAGAATCAAGATCTGCAACGGTGGTCCTTGAGTGATGAATTCACCGGGGTATGGTGGTTGTGTTTAATTGGTGGCTGAGATTACTTAGGGTTTGTGTTGGCTGCCTCAGAGCTCTCAACTTTTGACCCCTTACAATGTGCCTACGTACCCCTTTATATAGGGGATCAAGCCAACGTAGTTCTTGGAGAGGAAGTTACCTCCATGGGCTTGGTCTCTGATTTCCGAACCCCATGGGAAGTCTTCCACCGCCTTCCATAATTAGACTCTGACTCGCATTAGGAATGTCCAACGATGAGGCCTAGTCATAAAAGGCCCAAGGCTCATCTATGACGTCAGGACTTCATGAATAAGGAAACTTCCCCCATCGAGGACTAGTCCTATCCATTACCAGCTATTTCCTTAATTCATAGACGCATGTATAGCCATGACTTATCCCAAATACCAGACACATCCTTGTCCCCCGAATGAAAAGCACCCACCAGATTGCAGGACAAGTGTGAAGGGTTTCGAGCACATAAACGCAACGAAAAAACGTGAAAATAAACCAAAATTCGAAACCCCTCCGCAGGATCCATGCGAAAACAAAAGATTTAATTCGAAGATTAAGAACAAATACCTTAAGAAGCTTTAACAGTTCATTAATGGAGGATTAATGGAGATCCAAAGCTATTTCAATCACCGCGTATCCCGCTCTCGCGATCTACGCTCTACATTATCCACACAAACACTTTTCTTGAAGGATTGATGTGTACTAGCACCCGAAAACTGCTTCTTTCTTTCTCTATTTTCTTCCTCTCATAGACGGCTAGGGTTTTTACATATAAAAACGTTTTTCACCCATTAAAATCAACCTCTTAGAAAGTTTATATAGAGAAGAATAAGCTTTATTAATTATAATCCAATTATAATTAATACTAATCCGAAATTTCAATTTATTATTTAATTAAGTCTCACTTAATTAATTAATAACTTAGTTCGGAATTAGTTTAAGTAATTCCCTTTTCTATTTAATTAATTAATTCAGTCATACTTAATTAATATTATAAATAGAATGAATTACTTATTTAATTTAAATTCATAATTTAAATTATTTCTCCTTCAAGCATTCTTTGTGTGTGACCCTGTAGATTATTATTACGTTGGCAACAATTTTAATATCTAATTAAAATTTTAAACAATGAGCGACATATTGTAATACATCAGTGTTACCCAAGTAATAATAATTAAATCGGTGATTCGATTAAGTCTTTCGTGAATAATGTTCCATGTAATATAATCCCTTTAACCTTAATACTATAGATTAAATCGAGGCATGTAGTGTGTCATCCTTTTCATAATTTAATCTTAATTTTCTTGATCGATGAGTAGACTAATAAATCAAATCAACATTTGAGCGCGGCCGTGCATTTCTTAGTCTCACTCAAAACAAGAGGCCAATAATATCGCTCCTAAAATTAGGAGGCTTAAATCCCATCTAGATCATTCATATTTCTCATACGATTCATAATATACCCAATGTCCACTTTTGTCATCACCCGGTCAAAGGTAACTTTTAATGTAATCAAAGTATATTAATTCTCGTATAGAAATATAATGATTTCAGGTCTAAGGATCATTACACCATTATCACAGTGAGAATTACTTATGACACTATTAACATGTGAAATCTTACGGCGGGTCAATCCAGTGTCATGTACTCTTACATGCACATATGTTTTGACTTTAGTATCACTATACATATGACCAATGAGATGTGGTCATCAGTCAACAAACATACTAGTCTCTGTGTATTATTATTGTCCTTAAATAAAAACACTCGTCTAGGGATATTTAGGAATAAAGATATTATTCATATAATCTCATTTTTAAGTCACATACTTAAAGATATCGAATACGTATCACAATTCCAAGGACATTTATAACGCAGTAAATAAAGACATAATAAAATAATAATAATCAATAAAACATAATTTATAATAATAAAATGTTTTTTTTAAAACATAAAAGTATTGTCTCTAGAGCTCTAATCCTAACAATCTCCCACTTGCACTAGAGCCAATATCCCATGTATCCAATACATTTGGAACTAGTGTGACTTACATGCTTCTGCTGCGACAAAGCCTTAGTCAGTGGGTCTGCAATATTATCAATGGTATGCACTTTACATATAAGTATATCTCCTTGATCATTAATCTCATTAATAAGGTGATATCGCCTTAGTAAATTCCCAAAACATCCTCTTTGGCTACTTCGCTAGTATCAATATACTAAGCCTCGATTGTAGAATCATTTACGGTTCTTGTTATGAACTATTCTAGCTTACAACACATTTATTTAGACAAAACACAAATCCAAACTAAGACACAAAACCGTCCTGTCTGTCTAGAAACTAACATCTATGTAACATTTTACATCTAGTTTCCCATCTCCTCCATATACCAAGAATGAGTCTTTAGTCCTCTTCAGGTACTTAAGAATATTATTGATTCCAATCCAGTGACCGTCAGTTGGATTAGACTGGTACCTGCTCGTCATGCCTAAAGCATATGAGACATCATGATGAGTACATATCATCACATACATTATGAAACCAATTTCCGAAGCATATAGTACTATACTAATGTGGTCCATATCATCCAGTGATTTCAGACCATTTATTTTGAGATCACTATCTCATGAGACATGAGAACATTTCCGTTTTTAGCCTCTTTGCATCCCTAATTGGTGCAATACATTGTCAATGTATGTACTCTGACTTAAGCCGAAAAATCTTCGTGATCTATCTCTATAGATCATGATCCCTAAGATATAGGACACATCTCCTAAGTCTTCCATCAAGAAACTATTTCTCTACCACGTCTTAACAGTCTGTTGAGAAAGAATGTCATTCCTTATTTGTAATATATCATCTACATATGATACTAGGAATGCCACATGGCTCCCACTAACCTTCTTGTAAACACACGGTTCATCTTCATTTTGAATAGAGCCAAACTATTTGACCGTTTCATCAAACCTTATATTCCATCTCCTCTAGGCTTACTTTAATCCATAAATGGATCGACTTAACTTATAAACCATTCTAGCAAAACTTGGATCTACAAAACCTTCAGGTTGTGTCATGTACACATCCTCTTCAAGGCTCCCATTTAAGAAAGTAGTCTTGACATCCATTTTCCAGATTTTGTAGTCATAGTAAGCAACCAAAATCCTGATGGACTTGACCATTGCCACTGGTGAGAAAGTTTCATCATAGTCAATACCATGAATTTACTTGAAACCTTTTGCCACCAGTAGTGCCTTATAGGTCTGTACATTACTATCCATGACAGTTTTCTTCTTGAAAACGCACTTGCACCTTATAGGTATTACCCCTTTAGGTGGATCAACCAAAGTCCATACTTGGTTTTTCATACATAGAATCCATCTTAGATTTCATGGCCTCCTGCCAACTTTTAGATCTTGGAATGTTCATAGCGTCTTGGTAGGTAAGAGGCTCATTATCATTATTCACAAGTATTACATCACCATCCTGAGTCAAGAGAAATTCATAATATCTCTCGGACTTATGGTGAATCCTACTAGACCTACGAACATCATGTGTTTCTTGAGCAGTGTTGTCATTAGCATTTTCTTGTACATTCTGCTCTTGTTCCAACTTCAGTTCAATGTTATGTCGTGGTTCTCGATCCTCATCGTGATCTATTGTCCTCCCACTATTTCTTATAGAAAGAAATTCTCTCTCAAGATATACATCAGTCCGAGCAAAAAACACTTTGTTCTCTGGAGGATTAAAGAAGTAATACCCCTTTTTGTTTTAACCCAAATCTAACCTAAAAACCCGATGCCGAATTTTAGCTATAACATATTCGAAATAAAGTTCTTATGTTGTCTGTAATTTACATTTTCTTATACAAAATAGAGGAAAAGAAACTTGAGTCAAAGTTTCATTAATTTGAACTATAACAAAGGTACCAATTTACCAAGCATAGGTATTACTGACAATTACATAATTAAATCGCTAAGTAGCATTGCCTTGAGTCACATTTCATCTTGATCACTTGAAACCGTAGGATTCTCAAGCCTATAAGAAAATACTAATGATCAGAACACACAGTCTATGAACCTCCCATATCCTATCTGAAGGCTTTTAAATCCCACTACAATTCTAGTCAAAGGGAGCAGCACATATCTTGCGACTTACAGGTGTACCATTGCGATTCTCACTCAAAATGATATTTTTTGTGTAATGTGCGGAGTTGAGTTCTGCAACATCAGCCCTTGGAACTATGTGATTGCCTGGTCCACGAGAGTACAAGCAGCAAATGTGCTCTAGCTTCCTGTCCCATCTGAAAAATTATAAAACAGAAAGGAAAAATTAACAATCTTACCAAAGGATATTTTTAGAAATAAAATTATGAATTAATAAAATGAAATATATTACAATCTAGTAGGATCACTATACTATTTTAAAAAATCTGATCTTAAGCCCTTTGTTAATTTTAGAATAACTTTATATCTTCATATAATATATAATTCTTTCTAAGCATGACTTTTCCACATATTAATTAACTGAATTCGTGTCCGTATACAAAAATACGAATATATGATGTATGTGACGCCCTCCAAACCCGGGGGGTACAGATTTGAGGAGTCATCCGACCAACGGAATACTCTTTAACACATGCATAATATATATAAAGACACAAATACCCCTTGACCAAGACCGCATCCAGATTATGGCAATGAACACAAGCTACTACAATCTTTTATTAATACAATACCCGTTTTATCAGAGTTATTACATCACGACTAAAGTTCAAATCTAGATATCTAATCTAGAAAAACAAAACAACAACTACCCTGCCAATGACAATGACTCGAGGGGCTCTCCTGGCTGCTGGTGAACTAACGGTCACGCTATGCTGACTCATACTCTCGCTTCACTGGAATAGGGTTAGAAAACAACAAGCAAGAGTGAGCCAAAATTGCTCAGCAAACATCAATGAATCATTTCTATCACAGTTGTAAGGATATGAATTTATGATATCAGAATCAACAATATTTAGCTAACACATGCTTTGTATCAATAACAATTGAAGAAAAGAATTAGAATTTGGCTTAAACATTTTATTCAAATCAAAGGTTGTGCTGCTGGCCAGCCACACATCAACCCCAGACTAGCTCACATCATAGTCCTCTACTGGATCCTAGGCCAAACTGGGCCTTAAGTTATTCCGACCATAAATATGGCCTGACCAATTACTGGTCCATTTTAAAAACATGCCAAATCTATCATAGGGTATAAACAATAACATGCTCAATAAGATAAACTCAATGTATAGTAATTGCAAAAGAGCTTCAACTGCTCAGTATCAAATGAAGATTGAGAAACAATCATGAAGTAATTTCAACGGTACAGTGTACTCATTCAATAAGGAGATCAATATTGGTAGTCGATAATCGATGACCGTAATCAATAGTCAACGATGGAAGTCAAATGATCAATGGTTGTCAATAATAATCAAAGGATGATAATCAATAATCAAATGGTGGTAAACAATAATCAGGTGAGTTGGAAATAAGGGTTTCCAATGCAGATCAAATAAAAGAATCAAGAATCTCTAAGGAAATGGAATCAGTTGTCCAAATGCGGTTAAAAGATTGATAATTTGAATTGTTCTGGGGATAACGATATTCAAGTAATCAAGACAATAATAAATTTTATCGCAAGTAAAGGCACAGATACTTGCCTGGTCTAAGCTGCTGTCGGATCGACTCTGTTCACTCTACCTTTCCCTTTCCCTTGCTCCGGGAACTCGATTCTATAATTAAACAACTCATCACAATAAGTCTAACTATTCTCGTTCTACTCTCGACACTTATTCAATCAATAATCACATTTAAACAAGTAACCGGTTACGTATCGGACGTCCGGAATGATTTACGATATTTAAAACTCAGATATTTGCCCTAGTACGGGCATATACTGACTATAAAACACAACACACAATTAATATGAACCATATAGCACTTATAAATATTTTTAAAACATCATACGAAACTTATTTGAATTTAAGATAAGTCACGATTAATTTTTAAATCAAAACTCGGATTTTTAAATCCCGTATAAACATTTAAATGCAATTAAATCAATTAATAAAATTAATTGACACTTTTTAAATGCCCAAACTATTTTTAAATAAATAAATAGGCTTGAAAATAATTAAACCGAATTTTTAATTAATTAAATCTAATTAATAATTAATTTTTAAGAATTAATATATTAAAAGAAATAACCAATTAATTAATAAATAAATTATTAATTAAAAATAATTAAAATAATTAAGTTTAATCAATTTTCGGATTTAAAATAATAAATATAATTTTCCAGAATTTTTCTGATATTAAAATATATTTTTAAAATAAAAATATGAATTTTTAAAGTTTTTAAACTATTTTCGAATTAATTTTAAAAAATAAAATCCAAAAACAGTTTTAGAAATCGAATTAGGGTTTTGAAGATTGAAACCGGGTCAAACTTCGGGTAAACGGGTCGGGAAGAACAAATCCGGGTCACCAAGAACCCGCCGGAATCTGGGTTTTCCAGAATCCGGCCGGCGCCCGGTGGCCGGACTTTGCCATTTCCGATCAAAACAAAACCAAACCATAGGGCTTTTGTTCGCTTTTTCAAGACAAACACAACCCACATACAAACACATCTGTCCCATGCCGGAATCGTGCCCAGAATTTGTTCAAAGAACTCGCCGGTGACGACTTCAGCCGGAAACCCGATCTACCTTATTTCTACATGAAACTCAAAGATTAATATACCAAAATGAAGCTTATAACTCATACAATCAAAGCCCTCTACCAAAAACAATGTCAGATCATTCATATGAACGGACTATTCAAAAGAAGAATTCAGGTCAAAACCCGAAAATCAAACCCATCAAAATCGAACATAAACATGAAAGTAAAACATGGATTCTTTCTAATTAGAACCCTAGGAACATGTTAGAAGCAACCAATTGAACGGAGAATCAACAGAATGAAAATCCCCAAATCGGGTATGAACCCTAATTTTAATTCGAATATAAAAAAATTCATAACAAATCGAAAAATTACCAGATGATGATGAGGTTGGAAGATTCTGAAACTAGAGATCAAGAGCTTTGATTTGAGTACTTGAACTTTGATTTCTGAAATCAATAACACCTTGAACGAATGGATTGAAGATTCAAGAACACGAAGAACACGTTTCAGGAATTTTTACTTTTTGATAATACGCAATGCAGATTATGAAAGTTATAAGGTTCTGTTAGATCAGAATTCAATGATCGTCAGAAGCTAGACTCAACTGATCAGGATTGCTGACGTCATCAGTATTGCATGGTCATCAGTATTTGATCAAGCGTCAGTATCTTATTGATCATCAGGATTCCTACTCAGACTATGATCAGGTTTGATCATCAGGACTTGAAGCTGATCAGGATTCCTACTTCGAGTTATATTTGGAGTCTAGATAAACATGGAAGTTTATTCTATTTGTTCCTGGTTTGTAGAATGCAGCTATCGATTAAAGATATGTTTCTATCTTTGTTATGATTAGGACTTATCTTGTTATTGATAGAGAAGCTGTGTGCACTATATAAACACAGTCTTGGTTTCGATTTATGTATTCATTCGAGAGAGAACATAATCGGAGAGAAGCTCTTAAGAACAGAATTTCTTGAGAGAGTTTTTGTAAGCTAGCAGCTCTTAAGAACATCAGAATTTCTTAAGAGAGTTTGTAACAGTTTTATATCAAAGTTAATAAAGCTGTTATTGTTATTGTTATTGTTATTGATCTTTCATATTTGTGTTATATAAAGTCGAGAATCTTATACAATTGTATTCAACCCCCTTCTACAATTGTTATTTACTGGGCAACAATTGGTATCAGAGCAAACTGATTTAATTCTGAATCAGATACGATCTAAAGATGTCGACAACCAAGTATGAAAGCATGAAGATTCCCATCTTGAAGATATCAGAATATCCCACATGGAGGGTAAAGATGCTGATGTACCTGGAGGCTATGGATCCTGACTACTTGGACAGGATTCGTGATGGACCATATATTCCAACAAAGTTCGTAGAACGAACAGATACAGTACCAGAACATTATGTGGTCAAAGCTAAAGCTGAATGGACTCCAGAAGAAAAAGCTCATGTACTCAGGGAACCAAAGATAAAGAATATCTTGCATAATAGCCTTGATGCTGTCATGTCAAACAGAGTGATTGCATGCAAGTCTTCAAAAGAAATCTGGGATACTTTGGAAACTCAGTGCCAGGGATCTGCATCTGTTAAGAAAAACAGAAGGGCTCTTTTGATTCAAGAATATGAACAATTCGATGCAAGACCTGAAGAGAGCATGACTGATCTATATGATAGATTTCTGACACTATTGAACAGCTTATCCTTAGTTGACAAAGTATATGAAACTGAAGATTCAAACACCAAATTTCTTAGAGCTTTACCTGAAGAATGGGATACTCAGACCTCAATCATTAGACACCAGTATGATTTGAACATTGTGTCTCTTGATGAGATCTATGGGATGCTAAGAACTCATGATCTTGAAGTTCAACAGAGAAAGAACAAGAAAAGCAGCAAGGCAAAGTCAATTGCTTTGAATGTAGAAGCAAAATCAAAAGGGAAAGCTATGGAGGTCTCTAGAAGGAAAACAAGAGTAGCTGAGTCAGATCCTGACGACTCTTCATCAGATACTGATGGCAATCCTGATGCCAATACTGGTGATGAATCTTCTGATTCAGACATGGAAGAGATGGTTGCTATGATTGTCAGAAACTTCAGAAGGATGAAGTTCAGGAAGAATAGAAGACAAGGCAACTTTCAGAAAAAGACCTTCAAAGCAGACAAAGACAAGTATATCAAGAAGGACAGCAAGGGTAGCAAATTTGACAAGTCAAAGGTTAGATGCTACAAGTGTAATGGTATGGGTCACTTTGCTTCTGAATGCAACAAGACAAAGGCACTCATCACATCAAGCAAGGATTGGATGGACTCTTCCTCAGAATCTGATACTGAGGTAGTCAACTATGCGTTAATGGCCAATGCTGATGTAACTGCTGCTCCTGATGATAAGGTACTAAATACTATCTTTGATTTTGATACTGATAATGCTTCTGAGTTAAGACGTTTTCTAAAGTCATTACATATTAGCTTTAGAAGTCAAACTGCTGAGAATACTAGAATCTTATCTGAGATGTCTGACCTTAGAAAGAGGAATGAGATATTAGAAGCTGAATTTTCTCGTATGCAAGAAGTACAAAAAGAATGTGATAATGCTAAACACATGCACTTAGAGATGACATCTAAATGTACTTCCCTTGAAAAAGAACTTGAATATGCTAATGAGAAAATCAGAACCTGGACAGACTCTGGTAGGAAATTTCATGAGATTAATACCTCTAAGAATTGGAAAGAGTGTCTAGGATATAAGTCAGATGAAGATAAGAAATTAGCAGAGAAAATTGTCATTGATGAGACAGTCAGTCCAAAGACCTATAGACATGTTATAGACTCAACCAAATCTAAGATTACTCCTGTTAATTTTGTTTTTGGTAAGGATTCCAATTCTACTTTTGAAAAGGGATCTTCTTCTACTCAAGGAATTAAAATTATAAAGTCTAAACCTGTCATGAACAAAGTCACTAAGAATGTAGGTCTATTGTCTCAGAAACAGCTTAAAGATAAAATCTGTGAGGTTACAGATAAGAAAAAGGAAGCTACTGTTAAGAGAAACAGGAATGGTAAAGTTGGGATCAATAAAGAGAATGGTTATAAATATATCCCAAATGCACCTAGAAAGTGTTGTTTTAACTGTGGTAACTCTAATCATCTTGCTATTGATTGTAAAAAGAGTAAGAAGAAAATTGCTGAAATTCCTAAGTCTGATATTAGGAATAGATCAGTATTTTACAAACCACAGAATTCCTGTTTTCATTGTGGTAGTCTAGGGCATTCTATTTATACATGTAAAGAGTATCATGATTTGTACTATAATTTTTATGATCCATTGCCTAAGTTTGAAAGTAGTACAAAGTCTGATAGAACTGAAAATGTCATAGCGAAGCATGCTTTTGTTAATACTGATACTGACAAAGCAAATCCTGATGGAGTAAATCCTGTCAGGACTGCTAAAGTCAAAAAGTCTTCTGCTGTTAAATTTAATAAAATGCATGAACAAGGAATCCAACAAGTGTGGGTTCCTAAACATTCTGACTAGTGTTTTACTATTCTGATGCAGGGTAAAAGGAAAAATGTGTTAGTCATGGATAGTGGATGTTCTGTGCACATGACTGGAAACAAAGCCCTGTTATCAGAATATGAGGAAAAAGCTGGCCCAACTGTGTCTTATGGAGATGGCAACATTGGACAAACTTTGGGATATGGCAATATAATCATTGGAAATGTCATCATTGAAAAAGTAGCTCTAGTGAAGGGACTAAAACACAACTTGTTGAGTATTAGTCAAATCACTGACAGAGGTTATCATGTTAATTTCTATTCCACACATTGTGAAGTAGTCAGTAAAGCAACAGGGAAGATAGAGCTAACTGGCTACAGGCATGGTAACATATATGAAGCCAACATTCTCTCAGATACTGATGGCTCCCCTACATGTTTCATCAGTAAAGCTTCAGTAGATGAAAGTTGGAATTGGCACAAGAAGCTTTCTCATCTCAACTTCAGCAACATCAATGAGTTGGTTAAGAAAGAGTTAGTAAGAGGATTACCTAATGTCTTATATACACCTGATGGACTCTGTGATGCATGCCAAAAAGCAAAACAAAGAAGGACATCATTCTAGAGTAAATCAGAATTCTCTATTGAAGAACCATATCACATGCTACATCTTGATCTGTTTGGTCCAGTCAACATCATGTCCATCAGTAAGAAAAGGTACACTCTTGTAATTGTTGATGAATATTCTAGATTCACCTGGGTGTATTTTCTGCACAGAAAAGATGAAACTCCTGAAGTTCTGTTGGATCATGTGAGGATGATTGAGACAACCACAAAGTACAAAGTCAAGATTCTGAGAAGTGATAATGGTACTGAATTTAAGAATTCAAAGATGGAAGAGTTCTGCAAATACAAAGGAATCATTCAACAATTCTCTGCTCCTGGCACACCTCAGCAAAATGGAGTAGTAGAAAGGAAGAATAGAACTCTTATTGAAGCTGGCAGAACTATGTTGGAAGAAGCTAAATTACCTACATATTTCTGGGCAGAAGCAGTCAACACAGCATGCTATACACAAAATCTCACATTGATAAACAGGCATGGTGTCACTCCTTATCAGTCACTCAAGGAGAAGAAACCAAGTCTGAAGCATTTGCATGTGTTTGGCTGTAAATGTTTTGTTCTCAGAACTCATCCTGAACAGCTAGGGAAATTTGAAACAAAGGCTGATGAAGGAATATTCATAGGTTATCCTACATCAAGAGCTTTCAGAGTTTTTAATTTGAGAACAAGAACTGTCATGGAGTCAATACATGTATCTTTTGATGATAAGAAGATAACTGGAATCATTGAAGACTCGCATGATAGATTGTTATTTGAAAATGAAGCTTCCAAGGAACCTGAAGAAATTGAATCAGATCCTGTCAATTCATCAGATACTGATGGGTCACCAAATCCTGATGACTCACCAGGTACTGATGGTGCTAATACTGATGATGCAAACAACAGTAATACAACTAGTAGTGCTAATGTTGAGGGGGAGCAACGGCATTCAACTACAAGTTCAGAGTCAACTCAATCATCAGGACAGAATTCTTCAGATACTGATTCAAGTGAAGATCCTGATAACACATCAGGAGGGCATAGCAATAATTCAGGGAGAGCTTCAAATCAATCAAATTCTTTCAATCAAGATAACACCAATCCAGAGGGAGCATCTACTTCAAGAAACAATTTGACACCAGCAAGGAAATGGACAAAAGATCATACTCCTGATTTGATAATTGGAGATCCTGATGCAGGTGTTCAAACAAGAAGTGCAACTCAGAATGAATGTTTATATAATAACTTTCTATCCAAGGAGGAGCCTAAGAAAGTTGAAGATGCACTTAAAGATGCTGATTGGGTTACTGCAATGCAAGAAGAACTGAATGAATTTGAAAGGAATGAAGTCTGGAAACTGGTACCAAGACCAAAGAATAGATCAATTGTTGGTACAAAGTGGATTTTCAAGAACAAGACTGATTCTGATGGTGTCATAATCAGAAACAAAGCAAGACTAGTTGCAAAGGGGTATTCCCAACAAGAGGGAATTGACTATGATGAAACTTTTGCTCCTGTTGCAAGACTAGAAGCCATCAGGATATTTCTTGCTTATGCAGCACATAAGAAATTCAAGGTTTTCCAGATGGATGTTAAAAGTGCTTTCTTAAATGGTGAACTGGAGGAAGAAGTTTATGTTGAACAACCTCCTGGTTTCATTGATCCTAAATATCCAGATTATGTCTACAGACTGGATAAGGCACTTTATGGACTAAAGCAAGCTCCAAGAGCATGGTATGAAACCTTAGCTCAATTCTTACTGGAAAGTGGATTCAAAAGAGGTGCAATTGATAAAACTCTATTTTATTTGAATCATGGTAAGGAGTTGCTGTTAGTTCAGATTTATGTTGATGATATCATTTTTGGGTCAACAAACAATAAGCTGTGTGAAAAGTTTTCCAAGCTTATGCAGTCAAGATATCAAATGAGCATGATGGGAGAAATGAGTTACTTTCTGGGTCTTCAAGTTAAACAGACTGATGAAGGGATTTTTATTAATCAGTCTAAATACACAAGGAACTTACTGACAAGGTTTAACATGCAAGACAGTACTCCTGCTTCAACTCCCATAGCTACAGCTACCAAACTTGATCCTGATCAAGGTGAAGAGGTAGATGTAACTCACTACAGAGGAATGATTGGCTCTTTATTGTATCTCACTGCCAGTAGACCAGATATCATGTTTGCAACCTGTCTATGTGCAAGATTTCAAGCAAAACCTAGAGAACCACATCTGATTGCAGTCAAAAGAATTTTCAGATATCTCAAAGGCACTCCTTCACTTGGCCTTTGGTATGCAAGGGAATCAGATTTTGGGTTGTGTGGTTATTCAGATGCTGATTTTGCAGGATGCAAAATAGACAGGAAAAGTACTTCAGGAAGTTGTCAGTTTTTGGGTGGAAGACTAGTTTCATGGTTCAGTAAAAAGCAGAAATCTATTTCCACTTCAACTGCAGAAGCTGAGTACATTACTGCAGGAAGTTGTTGTGCTCAGATAATGTGGATGAGAAATCAGTTGTTAGATTATGGCCTGTCATACTCAAAAATCCCTATTTATTGTGATAACCAAAGTGCTATTGCAATGACAGGAAATCCAGTTCAGCATTCTCTTACTAAACACATAAGTATCAGATATCACTTTATAAGAGAACAGGTTCTGGAAGGAACAATTGAACTTCACTTTGTTCCTACTGATCAACAACTAGCTGATATATTCACCAAGCCACTACCTGAAGCTACTTTCAATAAGTTGGTGAATGAACTTGGAATGATGAATTTTGAGAATTTCTGAGGAAAAGCTACAGAGAGGAAATCCTAATAACTGTCAAATCCTGATGGTTATTCAGAAAGGTATGTATCTTTGATCAAATCCTGATAGGACTCAATCCTGACAGGAAGTCAACTGGTCAAATCCTGATGCTCAGATGATTGAAGCTGGTATGAAAACCAGAGGTTCTATGCTAATTTGTCATCAACACTCCTGGTAAACTCTGGACAATTAGATTATTACTTAGTCCTTGATTAAGTTTTCAGTCTTAATTATCAATTTCAATTTCATTATTAACAGAGTTTATTATTTATCATCTCTATATCACTTTGAGTGTTACTAACAAATTTTGCAGGCAAGTACAGGAAGCAAACAATTGAGAAAATAGACAAATTTCATTAATACTTGAAGATACATTACACATGAAATATGGAAATTACATATTTGTTTTCCTAGTCTATTTTCTACTCAGGAACTCGTGCTTTACAGATAAGCATGAACACGTGCCCTGCAAATTAGCATGAATGCTCCTGAGCAGCTTCACAGTCCATCAGAACTGGAAGGTCTCTTGTTCCATCCTTAAGAGACAAAAAGAGGAGCTGATGCACTTGAAGGCGGATCGTCATTGTGATCACCGGGATGCTTCCTTGCCTCCACCGTGCATGAAGCACTTGCATCACGCACTTTCTTTCTTCTCCTCTCTCGCTCTTCAACGAGGTTCTCATCCTCTTCATCATCCTCATCGTCTTCATCCTCTTCATAGATGAGATTCTCAAGAGGATTCCAGCCAGGATTGGCTTGCACAAAGTCGTGCCACACCACATCAACCATAGCGTTTATAAACGCTTCATATTCCTGAGGGTCAGGAACTGGTTGTGGCTCCATCTCAGCAAGAGCCTCATCCATTTGTTGCCAAATTCTATCAAGTTCTTCATCAGGTATGTTGTTTTGATTGTTGGCAGCCATTGAAAAACAAAGAAGGTGAAAGGTTTTCGTAAGTTTTTCTCTGGAGAGGGTTTGTGTTTTAATAGATATATGATGATTATGCTTAACAGTTCTCTTTTATAGAGAATGTGTATTAAGGGTGCAGGTCATTTCTACAATCTCAAGGAGACGGTTCGGTTTTCCATAAATATTTTTGCCTCGTTTGTTGGTAAGCGTGTTTTAATTCTATGACCATTAATTTGATTATTTTTCTTAAACCAAAACGCTATTCAGGATTGTTAAAATAAATTTTGTTTTCTTAAATAAAATTTTATTTTACTCTTATTGAATATTTTTTTAATCCTGATATGGCAAAATATTTTGTGCGGAAATGCTTTTATTCCTGATGAGGTTAGGTTTTTCTTACATCAGAAAATGCCTACTCGTTATGGACTACTTTCTAATGCTATGGTACAAGGACCAACCCACCTTGTTCCTGACACAAGCATGCAACCTAAACAGTCTAAACAGTTAACAACCACCTCTACTGTCTCTCAAAAGACTTTAGTTGTAAAATCAAAGAAATTAATCAGCTAGAACTGATGTGTCTGGAAGGCAATCAGGTTCAAAGGATTTTTCCTCTACACCACTCACTAAAAAGAAGATACAAGGGGGTGTACAAGGGGTCCTGGTCAAGAAAGCTGATAAGGTTGTTAAGGATGTTCCTGTGAAAAGGAAGTTAAGGTTGATTGATGAAAGTGATTCAGAGGATGACTTACCTATATCCTCTGTGATGAATGTGAACAAGGAAGTTGCTGATACTGCTACTAAAGTTGTGGTACCTTCATCAAAACCACAAAAGACAAGGAAATTATCAAAGAGCAGGTATCATATTCCTTTGACAGTGCAAATGAAGGATACTGATATTCAGACATCAAATCCTGATGTTAGTATTCCTGATGCAACAACAAAAGTTGTCTCTCTATCAGACTCTCCAGCCTCTCCATCTCAGATTCAAGGACATTCTTGGGAGCAGGTTTCTACAACTGCTTCCTTGGTTGGTCTTACACCTACATCAAAGAAAAAGAGTGTTAGGTCCTGATAAGTTTGTAGAAGGGGGGTTGAATACAAACTATACCGTTTTCTCGAAATTTGTTCTTTAAATGATTTAACTGTTTAGGAACAAATTGATGCGGAATAAAGATGAAACAAGATTCAAGTTAAATATAACATATATTAAACTTGAAGGGTGTTACAAATGATACTGAGTACAAGATTGAATCTTAAATAAATTAAAACAAATCTAGAATAAATTCGACATGAATTTATCTATATTTGTAATAAAATGATTTAACAAGATTTGATAATTTAAGATTCGTTCTAGGGATAAAAATCCGCTAGATAGTCAAAGCAATACAAGTAATCAAATTCTAGTGGTTTGGATTTAACAATACAAACTAGAATTAATTTCTTGAAGAGATGTAAGATTAAATGCTTGAGCTTTTGTTCTTCAGTAAATGCTTCTGTGTCTTTTCAATTCAACAACTCCTTTGCCTTTTCTCTTCTGCTTCCAATTAATACTAAACCAAATAAGCCTAGTATGACCTGAAACAGACTTCGGTAGAACCTGGTATGGTCAGTATGACCTAGCTCAAAACGTCCGGTATGACCTAAGCCAAACCACCAACTCTCGGTAGAACCTAAAAAGCACTTTGTATGACCTGAAGCAAAATACTTAGTATGACCTGTGAATTGACTCAATATGACCTAATGAATAATTCGGTAGAACCTAAAGAGATAGGTCATACCGAGCTTTCTCATCAAGGTCATACTAGTACATATTTCAGAAAATCCTTTTAATTTAAATTAGTTAGATTAAATTATAGATTAAATTAATTCTCTTAAAATAGAATTAAGTTAATAAATAATTTAAACTACTAACCTAATTAATTTAATAAATAAATTAATTCTGATAGAATTAATTTATTAATTAAATTAAATTAATAAATCAAATAAGATATCTTTAAACACTAGCATTCTTCCCTCTTCTGAAAACCACTGAATATAGATGATTGAATTCCACTGATTGATGTCGTCATTCGATGCACTGTCTGGTTTCATGAATAACTGACTTCAATGATAATTCTTCATCTTTAAAACATTTAAAGCTGTGGCTTCTTTACTTGAGCTTTGACAAAACTCTGATCCTGTACTTCTTCCGTCACCATCTGGAAATCTCTGTCACTGTAGTAAATCCACTAACTTGAATACTTCACTGAGGCTTGAACAATAAATTGAACTTCTTTCAATGTAGAATAACTTCAAGTCTGTAGATGACTTTAATTTCTCATTCTCTTGACAGATAAGACTATCTGAGATTCCTGTGACATATTAACTTATTATTTACTTATTACATACTTGTTTAAATTAAGTTGTTTCCTCGGAATATTAATAGGCCTAAACATATGCCTTTCAATCTCCCCCTATTTGTTTGTTAGAGAATAACAATCAAATACCTAGAGGATAACTCAACTAACTTAAACAAGAAATAGAAATGACTTTTAAGAGCCAAGTAAATAACAAGAAAAGTTCTGGATTTCATTTAACATTTTCCAGATTCAAACATTAAAGATAAATACAAGATAGATGTTCCTCTAGACTGAACACATGTTTGCATTGATCCTATCTTGAAATACCTAAGCTCTATACATATAACATTTACAGACTAGAGCTTCTTCAAATTTCAGACTCCATCATCTCTCCTTCTTCAAGTGCTTCAAGCAAATCCTTGTCCAGAATACGATCAGATTCAGAAGTAATACCACTAGGTCTGACAGGTTGAGCTGTGACTTTCTTCAGCCTATTCTTCATTTGTTGATATCTCTTTATATTGGCAATGCAATAGTCTTGAATCAAATCAGCAACTTCTGTCTTCTCTTGTGTAGCAAACCCTGTTGTCCTCAACATATTCTCCATGTAGACAAGATGCCTGGCAGGATAGTCTTTCAAAGAGATGGGGTCCATACCACAAGTTTGAAGTGCCCTTCCTTTGTAGAATTTAACTTCATAAGGCACATCCACAACTTGAGGACTAGCCTTCATTGCAAAGTCTCTTAGCTGATCATGCAGCAGCTCAGCTAATGGAGAAGATCTTTTTACCTTGCACATGAAAACCCATAGTTCAGAGAGAGTTCTGCTTTCCAGAAGATTGAGAGACACCAAGAACGTTCCCTCATTATGAGTGTAAACATATATCTTCAACTCCTCTCTAACTCTGTCATATCCAGTTGAGATCCTTGAAATCTCTGCATGAAGAGCTTTCATATAAACTGTGTTGTCTGGATTGACCTGTTTGTACCTTTCCAACATGCTAAAGAACTTTCCATCATTGTCTGACCCTGTAGGATTTGAGAACATCTCTCTAGCTCTATCCCATTCTTCTCCAAGCTTCAGCCTCACATATAACTTTCTATCACTGACCTTCAGATTGTGAAGTCTTTGTTTTTCTTGTTGCTCAGCTTTTTGAATGACAATATGCTTGGAGATGATGTCAGATACTTTTGCATTTTCCTCCTCTCTCCTCTTCAAATCAGCCTTTTGCCTTACCAACTCAGCTTCAAAGGCAGGATCCACTATAGGTTCATCTTCCCAGTCAGCATAGTCAGCCTCTCCTTCAACTTCTACCTCACCAAAGATATCTTCAGGGGCTTCAGATTCAACATCATCAAATACTCCCTCATCACCTTGATAGTAGTCAGCATCAGAAAAAGTTAACTTCTGCTTCCCTTTGTCCTTTGCAGAACCAGAACCTCCAGCTTCTCCTCCTTGTAACTCCTTCTCCTTATTCTCCCCCTTAGTTGAGGAATCCTCTAAAGATTTAACTTTATCAGTTTTAGGATCCTCCTTTGTACCTTCTCTTTCTCCTTCACCATCCCTGTCACCATTGTCCCCTTCATCATCATCACCCTCAAAGAATTTCTTTTGTTCAGCAGTGGGTTGATGTGTGACCTTGATCATATTATACAAATGTTTCATGCCCTCGTTCAGATGTTGCATCCCTCCTTCAATCTTGGTAAACCTCTCAGCATTGTAGTACTGATTTTCATCAATAGTATCTTGAACGGAGTCTACTTTGGTTGAAATCATAGGAATCTGTTTGATAGCCTCCCTGATCTCAGCATTAGAAACTAGGAGCTCTGACATATCTGAAGCCATAAACACTTGTGATTCTTGAATAGCATTCATCTTTGGGACCAATGTGACCTTCACTCCTTCCAATTCATCTCTAATGGAACCCAGCTGATTAGTTACAGAGGTGGAAGAAGTAGATCGTTCAACCACTTGTGCTTTGAGAATTTCCTTTTCAGCCTGGGTCTCTTGAAGTTGTTTCTGTAAACCAGCTATTTGAGCCAATAATGAAGCAGTGTATGTGTCATTGTGTGCACTCATCTCAATTTCTCTCGATGGTGTTTCACTCACCTCACGTGCTTGTGTATCGCTCTGTGTTTGTCTCTCAGAACTAACCACTAGCTGTTTATCCATTGTTGGAGTTGAAGTACCTGCAGAAAAAATCACCATAGCCCCTTCTTGAGAGGTCACTGGTGGTGCAATGGGAGTTCGCGAATCCCAGTCCATGGTAAAATCCAAATATTCATTAGAAATTGAAAACTGAATTGCTTCAGATATAGACTTACCATGTTGCCCTTCACTTTCTCCAGTTGAAACTGCGAGTGAAGAATCCCTTAGGGGAGCCAGAGATGTTCCCTCTGGGAGGGGAGAAAATGATTCTATTATTGGGGGCGAAGAACCAGATTTTCCCTCTGAAGCCTGTGAAGGCTCTTCTACCGTGACAATGGTAGGCACTGTTTCATCAAGCATTCCTATGTGCTCTCCTCTCAGAGTGTCCTGTGCAAGAGTCTCTACTAATGTTTCAGAAGTGTTTTCTCCCATTGTGAGTAATGGAAGAGTGCTTGACTCTTTACAGATTGCCATGGCCTGATGGCGAATTTCAATAGATTCATCCTGTTGAGAGGATGTCTCTAGTAACTGTTCATTGGCCTTTTGAGAATCTATATCCTTTTGGGAGGATACAGACTGGCTAACAGATGCCTCAAGTAGTGTTCTTCTCTTCTTTAGTGGTGGAGGCAGAGCTGTGGGATCACTCATATTAGACTCTACTTCAATTTGCTCACTTGATCTTGTTATAGCTGAGTGTTCCAGGGGAGCGGTCAAAGGATGTGACTCTGTGTATGGCTGTATGACCGTGGACAGAGATTGTGGTGCTACAATCCCTTGGTCAATCCTAAGAACCTCTTGGGTTAGTGGAGCAGTTGAGAGAGGATATATTACCTGAAGTGCCATGGTGTTAGGAGGTGCCATTGAAGTTCCTGCTGACGAGGATCCAACCACTGGATGTTCAATAAAGAGTAAGGGTAACTGTGGTTGCAAAATCTCTCGTAGATAGGATTGTGGAACTAGAGGTCTTCTTCCAGACTTTGAGCTTGTGGACAAGGTTGAGTAAATGAGAGGATTAGTGTTTGCGGGAACTTGAAAAGGAGTGTTTAAAAACAGTGTTTTATGTTCATCAGAAAGAACATGATTCAACACTAGAGAAAGGAAACGAGAATAAAAGCATCTAACTTTCTTTCCAGTTTCAATATCTCTAGGGTAATTGAAAATCCTCCTTATCAAGAGATCCCACACAAGAGTTCCTATGTCCAACCTCAGGTTAAAAACAGCAGCATAGGCAATGTTTTGCAGTAGAGAAGTGATGGTTGGAAAGTTGTTTTTGGTAGAATTACTAAAAACTTTAGCTAAACAGTCAAAGAACAAATCCCACTCACAAGCTAGATTACCCTTATTCAAACGAGGAAGAACAATATTTCCTTGGTAATCAATACTAGAGAAAAATTGAACTAACTCGGCATCAGTAGGGAATCTAACAAAGTTATCAAGTGGAAAATGAAGCACTTGACAAAAGATCTCCTTAGTTACTGTGTACTGATGATCAGAAATAGTGAATGTGAAAGATTGTTTATCTTCAGCAACAACAGCAGTTAAGCATAATAGACGAAGGGGTTCAATCTTTAAATCAACAGAAGCAGTGATAGCATAGCTAACAATTGATTGTTCATTTAAAAAACGAATCCACGGTCTAAAACGTTCAACAGAACACTTAAGGGGATCAAAATAGCCATTGTAATTATTAAAACGTTCAACAACAAACTCAGCAGCCATTAGAAATTTAATAATAATAAAAAATAATAATAATAATAATAATAATAATAATAATAATAATAAAAAACCAGCAATTAATAATATTAATCAGCAAAGAAATAAAATCCCAAGAAATTCACAAGAAAAATTTGCAATAGTTCGTTGTTCTAAGAATAAAACACAAACTAGAGCAAAGTTAACTAAGTAAAAACTTGAGTTAGAAAGGAATGAGAAGAGTATGACCTTGGGTGCTCAGTATTTATAGGCAATAGAATCTGAAGAGCTCGGTATGACCTAAAGGGAGGTCATACCGAGTTTTTGGTTGAGGTCATACCGAGCACAGCCTAGGTCATACCGAGAAAATAAGAAAAACTATTGAATAATTAACAAAATAAAACCAATATGACCACAGCAGAGGTCATACCGAGTTTTTGGAATTAAATAATTAACAAAAAAACCAATATGACCAATCCTGGGGGTCATACCGAGTTTTTGAAGTTAATAAAACAAAAATAATTAACATAAACACCAATATGACCTGTCTAAAGGGTCATACCGAGTTTTATTACAAATAAAACTAATAACATTATTTAAAAACAAGTCAATATGACCTCTAGAGGGTCATACCGAGACAAAATGCAATCAGAAGTTATCAAAAAACACAATATTCACAGACAAACTGCTATCAGTATAAAAACCTACTGCATAAAATAAATTAAAAACACAAAACTACCCAGACTTGCATAAAAATTCGAACAAAAAATTTTATAATCTGAAAATAACTTAAATGAGTCTAAATAAGTAAATTTTCAATAAAAATACATTTCTCCATGGAAAATGAGAAAAATATTTTTAAAGAAATTAAATTATTCAGAACATTTAAATTAACAAGCTTTATACAATGAACATGGATAGGCAATATTTAACATCTTAAAACACCAAGAGAAAATGATTTAGTTAAGAACAAACCTACCGGAGATATTGTCAATCACTAAGACTGTTCAACATACCCAATTTACCAACTAACTTGATAAATGTGGATTCATCAACAGATTTAGTGAAAATATCTGCAGTCTGTTCTTCAGTGGGTACAAAGTGTAACTCCACTGTCCCATCCATAACATGCTCTCTGATAAAATGATACCTGATATCAATGTGCTTCGTTCTCGAGTGCTGCACAGGGTTGTTGGAGATTGCTATGGCACTTGTATTATCACAAAAAATAGGAATTTTGTCTAATGCAAAGCCATAGTCCTTTAGTTGATTCCTTATCCATAAGATCTGAGCACAACAGCTTCCAGCAGCAATATATTCAGCTTCTGCTGTTGAATTGGAAACTGTTTGCTGTTTCTTGCTATACCAGGAAATCAACCTACCTCCTAGGAATTGACAACTCCCAGAGGTACTCTTTCTATCCACAACACTACCTGCATAATCAGAATCTGTATATCCTACAAGATTAAAACCAGAATCTTTAGGGTACCAGATACCTAGATTAGGTGTACCCTTAAGATATCTCAAGATTCTTTTCACAGCAACGAGATGAACATCTCTAGGGTCCGCTTGGAACCTTGCACACAAGCATGTAGCATACATAATATCTGGTCTACTAGCAGTAAGATAGAGTAAGGAGCCAATCATACCTCTGTAGCTTGTAACATCTACCTTGATAGATTTGTCAGAAGCTCCAAGTTTGACGGCTGTTGCAGATGGAGTCCTTGCTGATGCTGAGTCCTCCATGTGATACTTCTTGAGAAGTTCTTTGAGATACTTGGATTGACAAATAAATATACCATTTGACCTTTGACTTACTTGCAATCCAAGAAAGAACTTCAGCTCACCCATCATACTCATTTCAAACTTACTCTGCATTAGCTCAGCAAATCTCTTACAGAGATTATCATTAGTAGACCCAAATATGATGTCATCCACATAGACTTGGACTAATATCATATCACTTTTGTGTTTCTTTGAAAAAAGAGTTTTGTCTATGATACCTCTAACAAAACCATTTTCTAAAAGAAAACCAGAGAGAGTGTCATACCATTTTCTTGGGGCTTGTTTGAGACCATAGATAGCCTTGAAGAGAAAGTACACAAAGTCCAGCAACTCCTGATTTTCAAAGCCAGGGGGCTGTTCCACATACACTTCTTCATCAAGTTCACCATTCAGGAAAGCACTCTTAACATCCATTTGATAGACTTTAAAATTGGAGTAAGCAGCAAATGCTAAGAACATCCTGATGGCCTCAAGTCTAGCCACTGGTGCATAGGTTTCATCATAATCAATGCCTTCAGCTTGAGAGTACCCTTGTGCAACCAGTCTTGCCTTGTTCCTAGTAACAATGCCATCCTCATCTAGCTTGTTCCTGTATACCCATCTAGTACCAACTACTTTCTTGTTCTTTGGCCTGGGTACCAGCTTCCAGACTTGTTGTTGTTCAAACTGATTGAGTTCATCTTGCATAGCAATCACCCAATCTGGATCAGTAAGTGCTTCCTCAGTTTTCTTTGGCTCCATTTTAGATAAAAATGCTGAGAAAAGACATTCATTCTGAGAAGCTCTTCTAGTTTTAACTCCAACATCTGGATCACCAATGATCAGCTCAAAAGGATGAGCTCTATTCCAAACAGTCTGTCTTGGAAGATTTGATCTTGATGATTCACCTTGAAATTCACTTTGATGTTGTGAGTGACTAGCTGATCCTTCATTTGCTCCCCCTGAGTTGTTGCCTGTTTGCCTTGATGATCCTTCTCCAGTGCTGGTGGTATCTCCATTGTTACCAGTGTTTCCACCACCATCACCAGGATCATTATCATCATTGTTATTATCATTACCAGCAATAACTTCAGGTGGGGCTTCATCATCTGATTCTGAGTCTGGCAAGTTATCAAACTTCAGCTCTTCAGATGAATCTTCTTTTTGGATATTGGGGAACTTAGTGTCATCAAAAGTAACATTGACACTTTCCTTTACTGTGTGACTACCAACCACATAAACCCTGTAAGATCTTCTGGAATAACCAACAAAAATAGCTTCTTGTGCCTTGGCCTCAAACTTGCCACGTTTAACATTTTCATCTAAAAGTACAAAGCATTTTGCTCCAAATACATGAAAGTACTTGACAGTTGGTTTCTTGTTGTTCATGATCTCATACGGAGTCTTCATTAGGTCTTTGTTGATTAAAGTTCGATTCTGAGTATAACAAGCTGTATTCGCTGCTTCAGCCCAAAAGTACATTGGAAGTTTGGACTCACTTAACATAGTCCTAGCAGCTTCAATCAATGTACGATTCTTTCTTTCCACTACTCCATTTTGTTGAGGAGTTCTAGGGGCAGAATACTGTCTTGTTATTCCTTTATCAGCACAAAAGTCATTCAGAATGGCATTCTTGAATTCTGTACCATTATCTGACCTTATGGCTCTAACAGGGAATCTATAATCCAGCTCAATCAACTTCACATGGCCAATCACCAGAAATGGGGTCTCATCCTTGGAATGTAGGAATAAAACCCATGTATATTTTGAATAGTCATCAACAATCACAAGTGCATATTGTTTCTTTGACATGGACATCACATTAACTGGACCAAACAAATCCATATGCAGTAGCTGAAGAGGTTCAGTTATTGAAGATGTGTCAGTGCCCTTGTGAGACGCTTTCTTTGACTTTCCTTTCTGACATGCCTCACACAGTCCTTCCTGTGTAAATTCCATTTGAGGCAAACCTCTAACTAATTCCCTCTTGACTAAAGAGTTCATAGTTTTGAAGTTAAGGTGAGACATCTTCTTGTGCCATAGCCAACTATCATCTGATGAAGCTTTAGCATAAAAACAATTCACTTCATCTTTGAATCCCGAGTTCAGATCAGCTATGAACAAGTCACCTTTCCTTACTCCTTGAAGAGCAGGCTTTCCATTCTTCTTGTGAGTGATCTGACACTTCTCTCTTTCAAAGGAAACAGCATATCCTCTGTCACAGAACTGACTGATGCTGAGAAGATTGAACGTCAGACCTTCCACAAATGAAACATCTTCAATGATAACATTTCCGTACTTCAAACAGCCATATCCTTTCGTAATACCCTTGCTGTTATCTCCAAAGGTAACTACTGGGCCAGCTTTCACAACCACATCTGATAGCAGGGCTCTATCTCCGGTCATATGCCTTGAACAGCCACTGTCAAGAATCCACATAACACGGTTTACCTGTTTAACTCCCTGCAATATCAGATTGATTAGTCCTTCCTCGGAACCCAAAATTGATTGGGTCCGGCATACTTAAAAAACTGGCCTTTGTCAGGCAAAACAACATTTCTAACTAAACCTACTTCAACCTCTTTCACATAAGAGCGTTTCCATTTATAGCCAGCCTTAACACATTTCTGAGTAGGCTTAGGGATAAATGAATCCACTTTAATATTAGGAGGATTAGCAGTCTTAGCTTTAACATGCTTCTTACTATTAACATGTTGACGTGGAGCAGTCTTATCACTAGATACATGCTTTTTATTAAAGAAAGCATACATAACATTAAAAGCACAAGACATGCAATTACTCACACCACATGCTTTATGAGAAGAATTAATAGCAGGCATGTTAGTTCTACAGTTGTTTTGATCCAACTTATGGATATCTGATTTAGTCTTTTTAGTTGTAGCAACTTTGACTGGAATATCAGATACACACTTTTTGGATTGCTCAGCTTCTAAGGCAACATCTTCTTCATGAATCTCCTCAGCAATAATGATAGAAGATTCATTCAGAGGCTCTGCCTCAGACTCCTTACAGAAGGGTGTTTTAATACCCTTAAGAATATAAGGAACAACCTTTCCTTCTTCTCTGACTCTACAAGGTGTATTAATACCAAGCAATCCTATAGCCTCATTATAATCATAACCTATACTGACATGATTACCAACAGCTTGCTTATTGAGAATTTCTTTAGCAGTCTTACAAGAACTGAAATAAGCATTAGCTTTAGTCTTCAGCTCACTAATCTCTTTCTTAAGAATGGTTTCCAGTTGAATATAACATTTAACCCTATTCTCCAGAAAAGCAATTTTCTCATTAAGTTCATCCTGATTAACATGCACAAGTTTCAAATCTTTTAATTCCTTTTCAAGATTTGTGTTTAAAAGATTTATTCTATCATTTTCAGTGCGTGCACAACTTATGGTGCCACCAAGATGATAAATCATTTCAGCATCAGTAAAGGTTACCTCTGACATGTATCTGGATGAAGTGCTTTCCTCTTTAGCCATTAAAGCAAGGTTCCCAATCTCACCTGCTTCTTCATCACTGTCAGTGTCATCCCAACTCTTTCCCTCAGCAACATAAGCTTTCCCAATCTTGTTCTTCTTGCTAGAATCAAATGTGTTTCTAGTCACTTGCTTTGGCTTTCTGCATTCAGTAGCAAAGTGACCCAACTCATTGCAATTGTAGCATCTGATTATACTTCTTTCCACAGTTCCAGTTTTGTAGCCACCCCTTGTGCCACTTGAAGATGAAGATCCACCTCTCTGAAATCTGGGTCTGAACTTAAGATTGGGATTCCTCTTGAATCTAAACTTCCCAAACTTTCTGACTATCAAAGCCAAATCACCATCCTCCAGCTGATCAAGTTCTTCCAAAGAATAGAAGTCACCACCAGATTGATCAATGGATGTTAATCCATATTCAGCATCAATAACATTCATGTGAGAACTGGAAGGTTGAACAGCCTTCACTTCCAGTTTCTGTGGGACTTCAGCAGCCAATGCAGTGGAGGTACCAACAATCCTTCCAGTTCCATACAGCTCCTTCTGTTGAATCTGCTCCAGCTCATAGGTCTTTAGCACACCATACAATCTCTCCAAAGCAATCTCATTCATATCTCTTGCTTCTCTAATGGCAGAAATTTTGTGCTCCAAATGAGGTGGAAGGGTAAGAAGGAACTTCTTGTTAATCTCTTTGTTGGTGTAGTGCTTCCCATTGAGATTCAGATCATTGATTAATTTGTTGTATCTCTCAAAAACCTGAGAGATACCTTCACCAGGGTTTGATCTGAAATGCTCATATTGTGAAGTGAGAATTTCCAGCATATTCTCCCTAACTTCTTCTGTCCCCTCATTGATTATCTCTATGGTTCCCCAAATATGTTTGGCAGTTTCACAATTTAGGACATGATTATGCATGATAGGATCAAGACTCTCAATAAGGATCAACTGAAGACAGGAATCCAAGGTAACATCCTCTTTCTCATCAGGAGTGTATTCCTTGGGATCTTTAGGGTACATTCTAGCAGCCCTAGTCACAACATTATCCTCAACAACTTCAGGATCAATAATCATAGGAAGTTTGGGACCACTCTTCAGCACATCCAAGTATTTAGGATTTGCAACCTTAAGAAATAGGAGCATTTTCTTCTTCCACATTGGATAATGCTCCTTGCTGAATATTGGGATTTTAACTGTCCCCACTTTCTGTGTAGTAGACATCTTTTGAGATTTTTAGAATTTAAATAAAAAATCAGAGTTTAAAAGAAAAATCTCAAAACAATTGGATCTTTGATTTGTATATCAATCAAAAGGCTCTGATGCCAATTGTTAGGTCCTGATAAGTTTGTAGAAGGGGGGTTGAATACAAACTATACCGTTTTCTCGAAATTTGTTCTTTAAATGATTTAACTGTTTAGGAACAAATTGATGCGGAATAAAGATGAAACAAGATTCAAGTTAAATATAACATATATTAAACTTGAAGGGTGTTACAAATGATACTGAGTACAAGATTGAATCTTAAATAAATTAAAACAAATCTAGAATAAATTCGACATGAATTTATCTATATTTGTAATAAAATGATTTAACAAGATTTGATAATTTAAGATTCGTTCTAGGGATAAAAATCCGCTAGATAGTCAAAGCAATACAAGTAATCAAATTCTAGTGGTTTGGATTTAACAATACAAACTAGAATTAATTTCTTGAAGAGATGTAAGATTAAATGCTTGAGCTTTTGTTCTTCAGTAAATGCTTCTGTGTCTTTTCAATTCAACAACTCCTTTGCCTTTTCTCTTCTGCTTCCAATTAATACTAAACCAAATAAGCCTAGTATGACCTGAAACAGACTTCGGTAGAACCTGGTATGGTCAGTATGACCTAGCTCAAAACGTCCGGTATGACCTAAGCCAAACCACCAACTCTCGGTAGAACCTAAAAAGCACTTTGTATGACCTGAAGCAAAATACTTAGTATGACCTGTGAATTGACTCAATATGACCTAATGAATAATTCGGTAGAACCTAAAGAGATAGGTCATACCGAGCTTTCTCATCAAGGTCATACTAGTACATATTTCAGAAAATCCTTTTAATTTAAATTAGTTAGATTAAATTATAGATTAAATTAATTCTCTTAAAATAGAATTAAGTTAATAAATAATTTAAACTACTAACCTAATTAATTTAATAAATAAATTAATTCTGATAGAATTAATTTATTAATTAAATTAAATTAATAAATCAAATAAGATATCTTTAAACACTAGCATTCTTCCCTCTTCTGAAAACCACTGAATATAGATGATTGAATTCCACTGATTGATGTCGTCATTCGATGCACTGTCTGGTTTCATGAATAACTGACTTCAATGATAATTCTTCATCTTTAAAACATTTAAAGCTGTGGCTTCTTTACTTGAGCTTTGACAAAACTCTGATCCTGTACTTCTTCCGTCACCATCTGGAAATCTCTGTCACTGTAGTAAATCCACTAACTTGAATACTTCACTGAGGCTTGAACAATAAATTGAACTTCTTTCAATGTAGAATAACTTCAAGTCTGTAGATGACTTTAATTTCTCATTCTCTTGACAGATAAGACTATCTGAGATTCCTGTGACATATTAACTTATTATTTACTTATTACATACTTGTTTAAATTAAGTTGTTTCCTCGGAATATTAATAGGCCTAAACATATGCCTTTCAAAGAGGAATGCAGAAGAGTTAGTCTATCAGAGACAGAAGAAGCTGAAAGGATCAAGCCCACAAGAACCTGAATTTCAGAGTAATTCAGCAGCTACTGTTGATCCTGCCACACAAGAACCACTCAATCAAAGTTTGGGTGAAGGCTTAGCTAGTGGAATGGTCACACAAGAACCATTTTCTCAAAGGGAGAATGAAGACATCAACATTCCAGCTACACAAGAACCATCTTCTCAAAGTGAAGATGCTGGCAAAGCTACAGCTTCTGTTGAAAGATTGGTCGAGAACATTGTCAATGAGGGAAGCATACAAGAACCTTTAGCTCAAAGTGTTGAAGCAGCTTCTGAACCTCAAGCTCCACAAGAACCATTGGTAGCAAATACTGATGCAAGCATATCAAATCCTGACGATGTTCATCCTGACGTTAGTGGTGCTCCTGATACCGAGCCTATTTTGATACAGCCACTTCGTTCAAGACAAATGGATCATCCTATCTCAGAACCACAGGATAAACTGAAAGATATTGCTATTCCTGATCCTGATATTACTCCTGATACTGATGATGATAGTTCTGATGATGATAGTGATGATGATAATGAGAATCGAAAAGAGAAGGAACAACTTGCTACAGCACTCAAGATTAGTCTTGGAACTAATTTTGGTTCATCAAGTACATATATGGCTAGCAATGCTTTCACTGGGAAAGATCAGAGACAAGATTTTTCTACTCCTTCCTTTGATCCTGCAGAGGCATTTAGACAGAATGAATGGAACAATTCATGGCACAATTCTGATGAATCTATCAGTTTTTCTTCTGCTATTGAACATGCCTATAATGCAGTGAAGTCTATAGAGAATCAAGACTTGAAGAATCATCTGAAGGCTACAACTCTGTTATCCAAAAGCCTGAAAAGTGAGATTGATTCTATCAAGGGCTCAACTGAAAAAGTGAGGACTGATATCTTTAATAATTTTACAAAGGTGCCTACTACTTTCCAACTAAGGGTAGTGGAATCCCAAGTGAAATCTGTTGTTTCAGAACAAACCTCAATCAATCAAAGAATTGATTCTCTGGATACTAAGGTAACTGAAATTCAAGCCTCTCTTTCCTTAATTTTGCAATTATTGTCAAATCCTGATGTCAAAAAGGGGGAGAAGGTTATTCAGACAAAATGTACACCTGATCTAGTATTAAGAAATAATGATGATGATACTGGAGATGATGGTGGTGACAAAGCGATACAAGGAGAAACCTCTGATGCTGTTGTTATGAAGACAATCCAAACTTCTCAAAGTCAAACAACGCAGTCAACTCATGTTTCTGATTCTGGAGTTAAGACAGTAAGAACATTGGTGCAATCTCAGATCCTGACGGAAGATCAAATCCTGACACCTGGTCATGGACAAATTCTTGCTACAATTCCTGAAGGTGATGAAGATGTGATTATTGATAATCCTGAAGATGCATCAAATTTATTCCAGAAGTTTTCTACAAAAGACGGCAGAATTGTTACTCTATATCACACTGATAAAAGAGTTCAACAATTATATGTAAGAAAAGCACTCTCTACAGCAAGTGAAGAATATCCAGATCTCTCACATGAAGAATTCTTGAGACTACAAAGAGAGACAATGGAAAGCTATACTGCTCCTGCTAGAGGTAGAGGAAGCAGAGGTAGGAAAGGTGCTAGAAGAAGTAAAAGAGGTTCTTCAACTTAAACAGTACCTAGACAGACAAGGTCTAGAGCATTAAGAATTGAAGAAATTCCTGAAGCTTCACAAAATCTAATAGATCCTGTTATCAAGGATATCATGGAGAAAGAAGACAAGGAATTTGTTGAAGAAGAACCTGAATTGAAAAGAAAATCAAGTAAATCAACTCTCAGCAATACAAATCAAATTGAAGATTCTAATCCTGACAATATTCAAGATCCTGACGAATCTGAAATTCTGCAAGAGGTTGATTTGATAATCTTATCTACTGTTGTTGATTGTCACAACAAAGAAGTAGATGAAGAAGAAGAAGCCAGAAGAAGAGATATTACAAAGAGAACAAATGAAGATTTTAATCTCTATCTACAAAGGCTTAAAGTTTCAAATGAAAGAAAATGGAGAAATTCAAGCAGACGAGAATCTTTACTTGAAAGAAGCTACGCTCATGAAAAGGAGAAATACAAGAAGTGGAAACATATTAGCACATTAAGTTGTGATACACCTATCAATTTTCAGTCTGGTGGAATTATTACAAGCGCTTCAAGTGTTGTTGATTTGTCTGATATGGCTAGATCAAAAACACTCTGGTTAAAGATGTTTTCAAATCTGAAGCAATTGTCAAGTAATTCAAGAGGAGGTATTGGACACAGAGATGGTGAATATCTGAATATGTCATATGTTGATCCTTACTCCTTGACAGAAATTGGAGGTACTTTAACTTCTGAAAACCTGAACAATTTATTAGCTGTTGATATAGTTATAGATTGTCATGATGGTTTTGAAAAGAAAGAAAAGCTTCTGTACTTCATGAAAGATGGTAGTGTGAAGATTCTATCTATTCAAGATCTGCTGATGAAAACTACACAGGAACTGAAATATGTTCACTATCTGTTAAGATGGAAGAACCAAGTGTACAAAGAATGGAGTGACATAATTTTGTCAACTATAAGAAGAAGACTGGATGGAAACAGTAATTTCGATGGTAATTATACTCCCATGTACTTAAATCAAAGAGGTCAGGATGTGGAAATGCAAAGGGGTACTGCTGTTAAAGAAGTAAATTTTGGCATGACTCATCTTTCTCTCAATCCTGATGGGAAGGAAATTGCTTATCTTTTGCTTGAAGAGCACAGTCTACAGAGAAACTCCATACAGAATCTCAGAGCAGCTATCTACCAGATTAATGAGGAAGATGAAGAACTCAGAAATCTTAAGGAAAGACTGATTCAAATTCTTGAAGAAAAAGAAGAAAGTTTATTATCCAATTTTTTGAAGATGAATCTGTTCTATCAAAAAGCTTAAAACAGATAAGTTATTTCTGAAGATACTTGTACATTTTGATACATGTTTTTGACATCATTGAATATTTGGAATCTATACTTTATTTCACAAAGTATGAGATTGGGGGAGATTGTTAGATCAGAATTCAATGATCGTCAGAAGCTAGACTCAACTGATCAGGATTGCTGACGTCATCAGTATTGCATGGTCATCAGTATTTGATCAAGCGTCAGTATCTTATTGATCATCAGGATTCCTACTCAGACTATGATCAGGTTTGATCATCAGGACTTGAAGCTGATCAGGATTCCTACTTCGAGTTATATTTGGAGTCTAGATAAACATGGAAGTTTATTCTATTTGTTCCTGGTTTGTAGAATGCAGCTATCGATTAAAGATATGTTTCTATCTTTGTTATGATTAGGACTTATCTTGTTATTGATAGAGAAGCTGTGTGCACTATATAAACACAGTCTTGGTTTCGATTTATGTATTCAATCGAGAGAGAACATAATCGGAGAGAAGCTCTTAAGAACAGAATTTCTTGAGAGAGTTTTTGTAAGCTAGCAGCTCTTAAGAACATCAGAATTTCTTAAGAGAGTTTGTAACAGTTTTATATCAAAGTTAATAAAGCTGTTATTGTTATTGTTATTGTTATTGATCTTTCATATTTGTGTTATATAAAGTCGAGAATCTTATACAATTGTATTCAACCCCCTTCTACAATTGTTATTTACTGGGCAACAGGTTCGATTCGTCTTTTTATATTTTTGGAAAAATAATACCCCAAGGAACACTTTTGGATCGTTATAGATCCACTGGATCGTTTAAAAGCCCTAATTAGGTTAAAATACGTTTTACGAGAAGATAATTATCTACAAGGATTGATAATTATCCAAATCAATACATATCATTATATAACTAATGTTCAAGAATACTGGGGCTATAACAAAGGTAACATTGATATAAAACGATATATCTGTCCCCTTAAGCAATTAGGGTTCGGAACAATTTTTCCCTTTTTGAACAAAACGAATTATTCTTGCAGAATCAAATAGGTAGGAATGAAATGATACGAATATCTCTCCCGATAATGATTCGAATACGAAAGACGAAGAGATAATAATCAATGTACGAAATTCCAACGGGGCCCTTGAATTATCAAAACGGGGCTCAGATTTGAAGAAAATTCCAAATGACGAAATATTTGAAAGGGGCTTTCGACTCACCATTTAGCACATAATCACACAATAATTATCATTTAATAATACTCCAATACACCACAATAAATATTTTTATATTAAATATATCATTTAATCAAATAATAAAATTCACGGATATTACATCCTTCCCCCCTTAATAGGATTCTGTCCTCAGAATCAGATCAAGGAAACAACTGGGGATACTTCTCTAGCATCTCACTCTCTAACTCCCAGGTAGACTCTTCTACTTTAGGATTCCTCCACAAAACTCTCACTAACGCTACTGTCTTATTCCTTAGTAGTTTCTCCTTACGATCCAATATCTGAATCGGTCGCTCCACATAAGATAAATCTGCCTAGACCTCTATGGGTTCATACTCTATTACATGATTCGAATCTGGTCGATATCTCTTAAGCATAGATACATGAAATACATTATGAACGTGCTGCATATGCGGCGGCAACGCTAACTCGTAAGCTACTTTGCCCACTTTCTTCAAAATCTCAAATGGTCCAACATATATCTCGGACTCAACTTCCCTTTCTTTCCAAACCTAACTAATCCTTTCCACGGTGAGACTTTTAGTAACACCTGCTCTCCTTCTTCGAATCCCACATCCTTTCTGGCTAGATCCGCATACTTTTTCTGTCGGTCCTGAGCTGTTATCAATCTTCTTTGAATCAATTGAATCACTTCTTTTGTTTGTTGCACTAGTTCTGGTCCTATCATCTTCCGTTCACCAACTTCTTCCCAATACACTGGAGATCGAAACTTTCGTCCATACAAAGCTTCGTAAGGTGGCATTCCGATGCTCGCGTGAAAACTATTATTATATGAAAATTCCACCAAGGGTAGATGATCGTCCCAACTGCCTTCAAAGTCTAGTGCACATGTCCTAAGCATATCTTCAATAGTCTGAATTGATCTTTCGCTTTGGCCGTCCGTCTACGGGTGATAAGCCGTACTCATTCTTAACTCGGTGCCCAAACACTCTTGAAAACTCCTCCAAAATCTTGAATTGAATCGAGGGTCTCAATCAGACACTATCGATACTGGAACTCCATGCCGTACTACGATTTCTTTTATGTAGATATGAACTAACTTATCTAGCGAGAATCTCTCGTTAATCGGAAGAAAATGCGCAGATTTCGTCAATCGATCCACGATAACCCAGATGGCATCATGGTTAGCCTTCGTTCTAGGTAATCCTACCACAAAGTCCATCGCAATGTGTTCCCACTTCCATTCAGGAATTTCCAATGGTTGAAGTAATCCACTTGGTCTCTGATGTTCCGCCTTGACTCTTTGACACGTAAAGCATTTACTTACCCATTCCGCAATCTCTCTCTTCATATCTGGCCACCAAAAGTTCGTTTTAAGATCTCGATACATCTTCGTACTCCCTGGATGAATTGAATACTTCGAGTTATGCGCTTCGTGCAAAATTTCATTTTTCAGCTCCGCTACATTAGGTATCCATATCCGAGAAGCAAATCTCAAGATCCCTTTGTCGTCCGGTTGGCTACATATTTCCTCACCTGTCATCTTACTCACATCATCATTCATAACTTGCTCTTGGCACTTTCGTATCTTCTCCAACAATTCAGGTTGAAACGTCATGGTATAAATCATTTCCGTCGCATCCTTCGGAATACTTACTTCGATCTCTAACTTCTCAAATTCCTTGTATAACTCTTTGGTCATTGTTAGTGTATTTAATCTCTCTTTTCTGCTCAATGCATCTGCTACCACATTTGCCTTGCCGGGATGATAGTTGATAGAAACGTCGTAGTCCTTGATTAGTTCTAACCATCTTCGTTGCCTCATGTTTAGCTCTTTCTGAGTAAAGATATACTTCAAACTCTTATGATCGGTGTAAATTTCACATATCTCTCCATACAAGTAGTGTCTCCATATCTTCAATGCAAACACAATCGCTGCTAACTCCAAATCATGTGTAGGATACTTCTGTTCGTGGGGCCTCAACTGTCTTGACGCATAAGCAATAACCTTGTCATGTTGCATAAGTACTTAACCCAATCCTTTGTACGACGCATCACTATAGATTACGAATTGACCTTGATCGTCTGGTAACATCAATACCGGTGCCGTAGTTAGTCTCTTCTTTAGCTCTTGGAAGCTTTCTTCACATTTATCGTTCCATATGAATCGCTCACTTTTCCTTGTCAGCTTGGTCATTGGAGTAGCTATCTTCGCAAAATCTTGCACAAATCTCCGGTAGTATCCGGCTAATCCCAAGAAACTTCTGACTTCAGTCGGTGTCCTTGGTCTCTCCCAATCTTTCACCGCCTCTATCTTTGCTGGATCCACTTTAATGCCTTCGCTGCTCACCACGTGTCCTAAGAAATGAACTTCTCTCAACCAGAATTCACACTTGGAAAACTTCGCATATAGTCTTTCTTGTCTCAACGTTTCCAACACAATCCGCAAATGGTCTGCATGCTCTTCCCCTGTCTTTGAGTATATCAAGATGTCATCGATGAATACCACTACAAACTTGTCCAAATATCTCTTGAAAATTCTGTTCATTAAGTCCATAAAAGATGCGGGTGCATTTGTTAGTCCAAACGCCATTACTAAGAATTCATAGTGCCCATACCTTGTTCGAAAGGCTGTCTTCGGTATGTCGTCTGGTTTAATCTTCAGTTGGTGATATCCTGATCGTAGGTCAATCTTTGAAAAATGTACCACTCCTTTCAGCTGGTCAAACAGATCATCTATTCGAGGTAACGGATACTTGTTCTTAATAGTCAGCTTGTTCAACTCCCGATAGTCTATACACAACCTCATGCTTCCATCCTTTTTCTTGACAAACAATACTGGTGCTCCCCACGGCGAAACGCTGGGTCTAATAATTCCTTTTTCTAGCAAATCTTGCAGTTGAGTAGCCAATTCCTTCATCTCCACTGGTGCCATTCTGTATGGGGCCTTAGATACTGGCTCCGCGCCTGGTGCTAAATCTATCGCAAATTCAATCTCTCTATCCGGAGGTAAACCTGGTAATTCTTCCGGAAAAACATCTGGAAACTCATTTACAACTGGAATATCTTCTAACTTAGAAACTTCCTTTTCTATATCTATCACATAAGCTAAATACGCCTCACAACCTTGCCTTAATAATCTCTTAGCCTGAATCATCGTCAGGAACCTCTTTCTTTGCCTCTCTCCTCTAAATATTATTTCTTTCTTTTCTAGGGTAATCAAAGTAACCCTCTTATTCTTACAGTCAATACTCACATCATACTCAGTCAACCAATCCATCCCTAATATCACATCAAATTCACCTAACTTAAAAGGTAACAAGTCAACATAAAAACGATTCCCTAAAATCTCTATCTCACAACGAGGATAATATGAACTGACCGCTATACGATCCTGATTAGCTATCTCTATATTCAACACTCCACTTAAGGGTTTCATTACGCAATTCAATCTACGAGCAAACGTTTCGGAAATAAAAGACTTCGTCGCTCCCGAATCTATTAACACTTTAGCAGGAATAGAATTTACTAGAAGTGTACCTGCCACCACGTCGGAATCTCTCACTGCTTCTCCCATTGACATATTGTAGGTCCTTGCCAACGGCTGGACATTAACAACTGGGGGTGCTTCAATCGCCCGAATCATATTTTTCACGGTTGCTGGTGCTCTGTAGTCCTTAATCATGTGGCCTGGTTTCTTACACCGATGACACACAATGCCTATCTTGCAATCCCGGGAATAATGTCCCTTCTGATTGCATTTAAAGCATGTGACATTCAATCGATGGCATATCCCTGGATGTCGCTTCCCGCATGTCTTGCATTATGGTAGTGGAGGTCTAGAAAGTCCCTACTGACTGCTGGCTGGTAGACGGTTATCTTGTCCTACGCTCCCGGTATCTGGTTTCCTGAAACATGTATTCCTTCCGGGCTGAAATCCTGGTTTCTTACTTGCTTGCCCTTGAAAACTTCCCTGTTGCTGTCCCTTATCGGGTATCCCTGCTTTCCTTTTCTTGTTCTCCCTCTATTTCATGTAAGAATCACTCTCTGTCTCCGCAATCATTGCCTTTTGGACCACCGCTGCATAGGTGTCCAACTCCAATATAGCTAACCTACTTCGAATCCAAGACCTTAGTCCTTGCTGGAACCTCTTGGCCTTCTTCTTCTCCGTATTCACATAGGTTGGAACAAACCTTGACAACTCCGTAAACCTTGTTTCATATTGGGGCACTGTCAAACTTCTCTGCTTTAACTCCAAAAACTTTAATTCCATCTGATCCCTCATATAGTCCGGAAAATACCTTTCCAAAAACAACTCTGTAAATCTTGCCCATGTAATCAATCCCTCGGGTTCCATAGCCCTACTCGTTTCCCACCAATAACTGGCCTCATTCTTCAGAAAATAGCTTGCATAGTCCGTCTTCTTATCCTCTGCCACTTCTATCAAGGCAAAAGCCTTTTCCATCTCCTTCAACCATGCCTTAGCCTCTACAGGGTCTGCTGATCCTTTAAATTCTGGAGGTTTTGCTGCTTGGAAAGATTTGAACGTAATAGCCGGTGCTGCTTGCTGGTGATGCTGTTGATGCTGCTGATGCTGATGTTGTTGCTGCTGTTCTAAGAGCTGTTGCTGAAATGCTTGTTGCTGCTGTGCTAATGCGGCAGTCTGCTGAGTAAGAGTATTTAACAACTGAATTACCATCGGGTCCATGTGGCCCGTGGGAGGTGTATTCTGTTGACCTTCTTGGTCGGAGGTATCAGTCGTACGGGTTTGTCATCTAGGAGCCATATCGCTGATGAATAAACAATAATTGGCTTAATCAAACAGTCCATATAAGAGAAGGAAGGATCACAATTGATATCTCGAAGGTTTACAGATTTTCTCAACGGTGTATGGATACACTCGTTGCAACAAGTAGAATAACAGTTATGATGCTGGAAGTGAATGACAAGGGAATAAATACAATTCTATAAAAGAGGTTTATCATATATATATAGATAGAGTTAGTACAAGCGTAGAACGCTTCAAAAGAAAATATATCATGGCTGAACCATAACTGCCGATCAGCAATACAACAAAAATGCAACAACAACCCGAGGCGTTCCTATAAGCCCGGTGCACTGCTGAATCTACAATATGCATCTATATACTAACTATCTAGAAACCATACATCCATGCCACATATGTCTGCTTCTAAATCCTGCTCACAGATCACCTGCTCCTGCCGGCCATAACGGGGGTCCTGAAATCTCTGCAATCTCACTCATCGCATAATCCAAAATCTGTCTCATCCCTGATACTGTCTCTTCCTCTCGACTAGAAGCTAATCCGTGCAATCGAGTCTCAACCAAGGTCCTCGTAACCCTAAACCTCATCTGAATGTCCCTCATCTAATCTCTAAGTCTGTCCCTCTCTCGGATAGCGGCTGCCTCGATCGAACGAACCCTACCCATCTCCATAACCTGTCCATAAAGGTACTCCTCTCTGCTCACCCTCTGATACACATGGTGTGGAACTGGTGGCTCACCTAACTGATACAAAGGCCCACAAACTGATGCCTGAGACACTGGTGCTGGGGCTACCTGTCAGAGTGGAATAGGACAAGGTATCTGATCTCTCCTGACTACTGGATGCTGATGCCTAGGCTGATATCGCATTGGCCGAGACGGTCTTGTTCTCTCAACGGGTGTAGGTATCTCTGCTATTGTATCCTCGGAAGGGTCTGAGTCTGAACTAGAACTAGGGGGCTGCAATTATAACCACATTTAATTACTACGCATAATATCCCTAGTTGACTTCCTAATATCCTTACGTGAATTCCTAACTTTCTATGTTATCTTGGACCCTAAGTCCTAACTTGTTTCAAATGCCATAACTTGTTGCTCTGATACCAACTGTGACGCCCTCCAAACCCGGGGTACAGATTTGAGGAGTCATCCGACCAACAGAATACTCTTTAACACATGCATAATATATATAAAGACTCAAATACCCCTTGACTAAGACCGCATCCAGATTATGGCAATGAACACAAGCTACTACAATCTTTTATTAATACAATACCAGTTTTATCAGAGTTATTACATCACGACTAAAGTTCAAATCTAGATATCTAATCTAGAAAAACAAAACAACAACTACCCTGCCAATGACAATGACTCGAGGGGCTCTCCTTGCTGCTGTTGAACTATCGGTCACGCTATGCTGACTCATACTCTCGCTTCACTGGAATAGGGTTAGAAAACAACAAGCAAGAGTGAGCCAAAATTGCTCAGCAAACATCAATGAATCATTTCTATCACAGTTGTAAGGATATGAATTTATGATATCAGAATCAACAATATTTAGCTAACACATGCTTTGTATCAATAACAATTGAAGAAAAGAATTAGAATTTGGCTTAAACATTTTATTCAAATAAAAGGTTGTGCTGCTGGCCAGCCACGCATCAACCCCGGACTAGCTCACAGCATAGTCCTCTACTGGATCTTAGGCCAAACTGGGCCTTAAGTTATTCCGACCATAAATATGGCCTGACCAATTACTGGTCCATTTTAAAAACATGCCAAATCTATCATAGGGTATAAACAATAACATGCTCAATAGGATAAACTCAATGTATAGTAATTTCAAAAGAGCTTCAACTGCTCAGTATCAAATGAAGATTGAGAAACAATCATGAAGTAATTTCAACGGTACAGTGTACTCATTCAATAAGGAGAGCAATATTGGTAGTCGATAATTGATGACCGTAATCAATAGTCAACGATGGAAGTGAAATGATCAATGGTTGTCAATAATAATCAAAGGATGATAATCAATAATCAAATGGTGGTAAACAATAATCAAGTGAGTTGGAAATAAGGGTTTCCAATGCAGATCAAATCAAAGAATCAAGAATCTCTAAGGAAATGAAATCCTGGTTTCTTACTTGCTTGCCCTTCAAAACTTCCCTGTTGCTGTCCCTTATCGGGTATCCCTGCTTTCCTTTTCTTGTTCTCCCTCTATTTCATGTAAGAATCACTCTCTGTCTCCGCAATCATTGCCTTTTGGACCACCGCTGCATAGGTGTCCAACTCCAATATAACTAACCTACTTCGAATCCAAGACCTTAGTCCCTGCTGGAACCTCTTGGCCTTCTTCTTCTCCGTATCCACATAGGTTGGAACAAACCTTGACAACTCCGTAAACCTTGTTTCATATTGGGGCACTGTCATACTTCCCTGCTTTAACTCCAAAAACTTTAATTCCATCTGATCCCTCATATAGTCCAGAAAATACCTTTCCAAAAACAACTCTGTAAATCTTGCCCATGTAATCAATCCCTCGGGTTCCATAGCCCTACTCGTTTCCCACCAATAACTGGCCTCATTCTTCAGAAAATAGCTTGCATAGTCCGTCTTCTTATCCTCTGCCACTTCTATCAAGGCAAAAGCCTTTTCCATCTCCTTCAACCATGCCTTAGCCTCTACAGGGTCTGCTGATCCTTTAAATTCTGGAGGTTTTGCTGCTTGGAAAGATTTGAACGTAATTGCCGGTGCTGCTTGCTGGTGATGCTGTTGATGCTGCTGATGCTGATGTTGTCGCTGCTGTTCTAAGAGCTGTTGCTGAAATGCTTGTTGCTGCTGTGCTAATGCGGCAGTCTGCTGAGTAAGAGTATTTAACAACTGAATTACCATCGGGTCCATGTGGCCCGTGGGAGGTGTATTCTGTTGACCTTCTTGGTCGGAGGTATCAGTTGTACGGGTTTGTCGTCTAGGAGCCATATCGCTGATGAATAAACAATAATTGGCTTAATCAAACAGTCCATATAAGAGAAGGAAGGATCACAATTGATATCTCGAAGGTTTACAGATTTTCTCAACGGTGTATAGATACACTCGTTGCAACAAGTAGAATAACATTTATGATGCTGGAAGTGAATGACAAGGGAATAAATACAATTCTATAAAAGAGGTTTATCATATATATATAGATAGAGTTAGTACAAGCGTAGAACGCTTCAAAAGAAAATATATCATGGCTGAACCATAACTGCCGATCAGCAATACAACAAAAATGCAACAACAACCCGAGGCGTTCCTATAAGCCCGGTGCACTACTGAATCTACAATATGCATCTATATACTAACTATCTAGAAACCATACATCCATGCCACATCTGTCTGCTTCTAAATCCTGCTCACAGATCACCTGCTCCTGCCGGCCATAACAGGGGTCCTGAAATCTCTGCAATCTCACTCATCGCATAATCCAAAATCTGTCTCATCCCTGATACTGTCTCTTCCTCTCGACTAGAAGCTAATCCGTGCAATCGAGTCTCAACCAAGGTCCTCGTAACCCTAAACCTCATCTGAATGTCCCTCATCTGATCTCTAAGTCTGTCCCTCTCTCGGATAGCGGCTGCCTCGATCGAACGAACCCTACCCATCTCTATAACCTGTCCATAAAGGTACTCCTTCTCTCTGGTCACCCTCTGATACACATGGTGTGGAACTGGTGGCTCACCTAACTGATACAAAGGCCCACAAACTGATGCCTGAGACACTGGTGTTGGGGCTACCTGTCGGAGTGGAATAGGACAAGGTATCTGATCTCTCCTGACTACTGGATGCTGATGCCTAGGCTGATATCGCATTGGCCGAGACGGTCCTATTCTCTCAACGGGTGTAGGTATCTCTGCTATCGTATCCTCGGAAGGGTCTGAGTCTGAACTAGAACTAGGGGGCTGCAATTATAACCACATTTAATTACTACGCATAATATCCCTAGTTGACTTCCTAATATCCTTACGTGAATTCCGAACTTTCTATGTTATCCTGGACCCTAAGTCCTAACTTGTTTCAAATGCCATAACTTGTTGCTCTGATACCAACTGTGACGCCCTCCAAACCCGGGGTACAGATTTGAGGAGTCATCCGACCAACGGAATACTCTTTAACACATGCATAATATATATAAAGACACAAATACCCCTTGACCAAGACCGCATCCAGATTATGGCAATGAACACAAGCTACTACAATCTTTTATTAATACAATACTAGTTTTATCAGAGTTATTACATCACGACTAAAGTTCAAATCTAGATATCTAATCTAGAAAAACAAAACAACAACTACCCTGCCAATGGAAATGACTCGAGGGGCTCTCCTGGCTGCTGGTGAACTATCGGTCACGCTATGCTGACTCATACTCTCGCTTCACTGGAATAGGGTTAGAAAACAACAAGCAAGAGTGAGCCAAAATTGCTTAGCAAACATCAATGAATCATTTCTATCACAGTTGTAAGGATATGAATTTATGATATCAGAATCAACAATATTTAGCTAACACATGCTTTGTATCAATAACAATTGAAGAAAAGAATTAGAATTTGGCTTAAACATTTTATTCAAATAAAAGGTTGTGCTGCTGGCCAGCCACGTATCAACCCCGGACTAGCTCACAACATAGTCCTCTACTGGATCCTAGGCCAAACTGGGCCTTAAGTTATTCCGACCATAAATATGGCCTGACCAATTACTGGTCCATTTTAAAAACATGCTAAATCTATCATAGGGTATAAACAATAACATGCTCAATAAGATAAACTCAATGTATAGTAATTTCAAAAGAGCTTCAACTGCTCAGTATCAAATGAAGATTGAGAAACAATCATGAAGTAATTTCAACGGTACAGTGTACTCATTCAATAAGGAGATCAATATTGGTAGTCGATAATCGATGACCGTAATCAATAGTCAACGATGGAAGTCAAATGATCAATGGTTGTCAATAATAATCAAAGGATGATAATCAATAATCAAATGGTGGTAAACAATAATCAAGTGAGTTGGAAATAAGGGTTTCCAATGCAGATCAAATCAAAGAATCAAGAATCTCTAAGGAAATGGAATCAGTTGTCCAAATGCGGTTAAAAGATTGATAATTTGAATTGTTCTGGGGATAACTGTATTCAAGTAATCAAGACAATAATAAATTTTATCACAAGTAAAGGCACAGATACTTGCCTGGTCTAAGCTGCTGTCGGATCGACTCTGTTCACTCTACCTTTCCCTTTCCCTTGCTCCGGGAACTCGATTCTATAATTAAACAACTCATCACAATAAGTCTAACTATTCTCGTTCTACTCTCGACACTTATTCAATCAATAATCACATTTAAACAAGTAACCGGTTACGTATCGGACGTCCGGAATGATTTACGATATTTAAAACTCAGATATTTGCCCTAGTACGGGCATATACAGACTATAAAACACAACACACAATTAATATGAACCATATAACACTTATAAATATTTTTAAAACATCATACAAAACTTATTTGAATTTAAGATAAGTCACGATTAATTTTTAAATCAAAACTCGGATTTTTAAATCCTGTATAAACATTTAAATGCAATTAAATCAATTAATAAAATTAATTGACACTTTTTAAATGCCCAAACTATTTTTAAATAAATAAATAGGCTTGAAAATAATTAAACCGAATTTTGAATTAATTAAATCTAATTAATAATTAATTTTTAATAATTAATTGATTAAAAGAAATAACCAATTAATTAATAAATTATTTATTAATTCAAAATAATTAAAATAATTAAGTTTAATCAATTTTCGGATTTAAAATAATAAATATAATTTTCCAGAATTTTTCTGATATTAAAATATATTTTTAAAATAAAAATATGAATTTTTAAAGTTTTTAAACTATTTTCGAATTAATTTTAAAAAATAAAATCCAAAAACAGTTTTTAGAAATCGAATTAGGGTTTTGAAGATTGAAACCGGGTCAAACTTCGGGTAAACGGGTCGGGAAGAACAAATCCGGGTCACCAAGAACAACCCGCCGGAATCTGGGTTTTCCAGAATCCGGCCGGCGCCCGGTGGCCGGACTTTGCCATTTCCGATCAAAACAAAACCAAACCATAGGGCTTTTGTTCGTTTTTTCAAGACAAACACAACCCACATACAAACACATCTGTCCCATGCCGGAATCGTGCCCAGAATTTGTTCAAAGAACTCGCCGGCGACGACTTCGGCCGGAAACCCGATCTACCTTATTTCTACATGAAACTCAAAGATTAATATACCAAAATGAAGCTTATAACTCATACAATCAAAGCCCTCTACCAAAAACAATGTCAGATCATTCATATGAACGGACTATTCAAAAGAAGAATTCGGGCCAAAACCCGAAAATCAAACACATCAAAATCGAACATAAACATGAAATTAAAGCATGGATTCTTGCTAATTAGAACCCTAGGAACATGTTAGAAGCAACCAATTGAACGGAGAATCAACAGAATGAAAATCCCCAAATCGGGTATGAACCCTAATTTTAATTCGAATATAAAAAAATCATAACAAATCGAAAAATTACCAGATGATGATGAGGTTGAAAGATTCTGAAACTAGAGATCAAGAGCTTTGATTTGAGTACTTGAACTTTGATTTCTGAAATCAATAACACCTTGAAAGAATGGATTGAAGATTCAAGAACACGAAGAACACGTTTCGGGAATTTTTACTTTTTGATAATACGCAATGCAGATTATGAAGGTTATAAGGTTCGATTCGTCTTTTTATATTTTTGGAAAAATAATACCCCAAGGAACACTTTTGGATCGTTATAGATCCACTGGATCGTTTAAAAACCCTAATTAGGTTAAAAATACGTTTTACGAGAAGGTAATTATCTGCAAGGATTGATAATTATCCAAATCAATACATATCATTATATAACTAATGCTCAAGAATACTGGGGCTATAACAAAGGTAACATTGATATAAAACGATATATCCGTCCCCTTAAGCAATTAGGGTTCGGAACAATTTTTCCCTTTTTGAACAAAACGAATTATTCTTGCAGAATCAAATAGGTAGGAATGAAATGATACGAATATCTCTCCCGATAATGATTCGAATACGAAAGACGAAGAGATAATAATCAATGTAAGAAATTCCAACGGGGCCCTTGAATTATCAAAACGGGGCTCAGATTTGAAGAAAATTCCAAATGACGAAATATTTGAAATGGGCTTTCGACTCACCATTTAGCACATAATCACACAATAATTATCATTTAATAATACTCCAATACTCCACAATAAATATTTTTATATTAAATATATCATTTAATCAAATAATAAAATTCACGGATATTACAATGTACTTTACCAGTTGCAAACCTGGAGATTATTACAATCGTTGTAGTCCTGCATCCTCTTTATAACATCATCTCATGCTAAAGAAGTGCTCTGATGAATTGAAGCAGCCATACAAAAGTGCTCTGATGTATTGGCAAAATAGAGTCAGATTTTACAAAAAATATACACCATGCAACCAAAGGCCACAAATAATTAATTGATGTGAATAGAAAGTAGATCAACAATATATGTCTCGGGAATTGTCTTTCAAAAAATTTACACAATAATTATCCAGGCCAATAAGCATTAAGCAACTTTCATTTAGAGTCACCCGAGAAGCAACAAATAATGAATTGAAAAGTCATGTAAATTATGCAAAGATAAACTCTAACCACTTGATTCATTGCCCTCCAGTTATGCCTGCTTATCTCTGTCTTAGCTGCATCTTGTCGAAACATTTTCTCTAATGCATAATGATTGCAGAAAAAATGTGTTACACACTTATCTTGTCACACCCATATCAATAAATCTAGCGAACAGTCACTGACCAGCATTGCAGGTCATACTCATTTAACAATGCACCCAAATATTCCAGCAATTAATCTTCTTTGAGTCCCTTAATTAGTTTGATAATTTGTATTGGACCAAGCATCTGAAGATCACAGGAAACTAAATAGCCTAATAAAGATCAGGACACCAGAAAAAAGAAATCTAGTTAGAAATATTACCCAGACAAATTATGATAAGTTAGATAGGTATGAAAGTCCACTAAACTATTCCAATCTGACAAAGAAACATTAGTCTAGGTTATCCTTGTTCTAAAAAAATTAATAACTCGCATTAAGGTAATTGACAGATTACATGACTAAGACAGAGCATATATCAATAGAACATTTTTAAAGCAAAAGTAGTTCAACACAATAGAACCCGAACACACACCAATCACTATTTTGAACAATCCGTTAATGTTCATTGCTCCATATTAAGGTGCAACTCTGTCAATTCATATACACCCAAACCCCACAAAAAGAAAACTTCTTTACACCATTATTGAAAAATGTAAATTACACCATTTGATAATTACACTTTAGAAAAAGATGTTTTGTAAAACAATAGTGAACCAACTGAGGCCATGGATCTAGCTCTCAAAGTTGAGGAGAAAAATAGAGTAAAGAATCAAAGGGGAGGGGAAAACAACAGGGACCGGTGTCATACTCGACGAGTTCAAAAACAACAGGATGGGGTACTAGGTCAGAGTTGGGGTCTACAACTCCGGGATCATGGTCACCGCAACATTCAAGTGTTAGTCAGGCATCTCAAACCAGCCCCAAAAATGTAGTGCATACCATTCCGACTGCAAAACCTATCGGAGACATTAAACGACTCTCTCCTAAAGAGCTGCAGCTGAAACGAGAAAGAGGTCTTTGTTTTTGGTGCGATGAGAAGTGGATGGAAGGGCACCGGTGTAAGCAGCGTGAGCTGAGTGTGTTGCTAACACAGGAAGATGCAGAGGAGTTTGGAATGACAGAAGGAGATGGTTCACAACAAGAAAAGGAAGAAGAACAAATCACCATGGAAGTGTCATTAAACTCGGTGGTTGGTCTCTCATCGCCTAAGACTATGAAGCTCAGAGGGAACATTGCTGGACATGAGGTAATTGTAATGTTCGATCCTGGGGCAACCCATAATTTTATTTCAAATGCTTTAGTAAAAAAACTGAAATTGTCGTGGGTAGACACCAAGGAGTTCGGGGTTTCATTAGGCAATGAGGAGGCAGTAAGGGGGTCAGGAGAGTGTCAAAATGTATTATTGCAGTTTGAAGAGGTAGATGTGATTGAGAATTTCTTGCTTTTTAAACTGGGTAATTCTGATGTTATTTTAGGAGTTCAGTGGTTGGAAAAACTTGGATCAGTCACCATAAATTGGAAATTGCGGAGAATGAAGTTCAAAGTAGGACAAAAGAGTGTGGTGTTACAAGGCGACCCGTCGTTGACTCATTCGAAAATCTCCTTGAAGGCGATGATAAGGACAACCCGAAAGGAAGGTGGAGGGGTGTTGATAGAGTTGAAGCAGGTGGAGAAGGGAGATGAAAAGCAGAGCCTGCCAGTAGTTCCCTCGTACTTACAACCCGTGTTGAAGCAATATGCAACATTTTTTCGCAACCACACAGAATTACCACCGTATAGAGGTCATGAGCATGCTATAGTGATGAAAAAAGGAAGCAATCCGGTAAGTGTGAGACCATACCGCTACCCACAATTCCAGAAAGATGAAATTGAAAGATTGGTGCGAGAAATGTTAGAGGTCGGGATAATTCAACCCTCAACCAGCCCATATTCCAGCCCGGTTTTACTCGTAAAAAAAAAGATGGCTCTTGGCGATTTTGTGTAGATCATAGAGCCCTTAACAAGGAGACTGTACCGGACAAGTTCCCTATCCCTGTCATCGACGAATTGTTAGATGAGTTACACAGTGCGAGGTATTTTAGCAAGCTGGACCTCAAAGCTGGTTACCACCAGATTCGGGTTAGGGATAAGGACGTGTATGAAACTGCGTTTAGGACCCATGAGGGCCATTACGAGTTTTTGGTAATGCCCTTCGGGTTGTCTAATGCTCAGTCTACGTTTCAGTCGCTCATGAATGTGATTTTTAAGCCATATCTGCGTAAACTAGTCCTAGTCTTCTTCGACGACATCCTAATTTACAGTCCAACCCAAGAGGAACACATGAAGCATGTTGCACTAATCTTGCAGTCCCTGGATAGTAACAACTTAGTGGTCAATCTGAAAAGTGTGAGTTCGGTAAGGAGCAGCTGGAATATTTGGGACATACCATCTCGGCTAGAGGGGTAGCTACAGATTCAAGAAAAATACATGCCATGGTTGATTGGTCAGAGCCAAAGAATCTCAAGGAGTTGCGTGGATTTTTGGGATTAACCAGTTATTATCGGAAATTCATTGTTCATTATGCGCAGATTGCACAACCATTGACTGCCCAGCTCAAAAAAGATCACTTTGGGTGGACTAGTGAGGCTACAACTGCATTTGAACAGCTCAAGCAAGCCATGGTCACGGCGCCGGTGCTTGCAATGCCAGATTTTTCGATTCCGTTCATAGTAGAAACAGATGCTTCAGGGTACGGTGTTGGAGCGGTATTAACACAGAAAGATAGGCCCATTGCATACTTTAGCAAACTGTTGGGACCAAGAGCAAAACAAAAAATTATCTACGAAAAAGAACTAATTGCAATATGTTTGGCTGTGTTGAAGTGGAAACATTACTTGCTCGGGCGACATTTTTTTATATATACTGATCAACAAAGTCTGCGGTACATCATGCAACAAAGGGAGGTAGGAGCCAATTACCAAAAATGGGTAAGTAAACGGATGGCCTTCGACTTGGAGATTAAGTATATGGTGGGGTCATCGAATCGGGTGACCGATGCCCTTTCTCGAAAAACTGATGGGGATGTAGTGTTAAATGAGATGGTCACAACCAACACCATTGATTGGAGTGTGTTGTTGGAAGAAATAGAAAGAGATCTTTTCATCAAGAAACTCAAGCAAGATGTGGGCACGAAAAAAGAGCAGTTTCCAGAGTTTGAGATTGTGGCAGGCAGGTTATTATTCAAACAGCGATTGGTAATCTCAAAAGATTCATTCTTCATTCCCACTATTCTTCGAGAATACCATGATTCCCCGGTGGGAGGACATTCCGGAGAAATCAAAACCTATTTGAGGTTGGAAACCGATTGGTTCTGGCAGGGCATGCGCAAAGACGTGAGTAAGTATGTGCGAAAATGTGGGATTTGCCAACAAAACAAGGCCTCGAATCAGCAACCAGTGGGCCTTCTTTAACCTCTCCCAGTACCAATCCAAGTGTGGGACCAAATCACTATGGATTTGTTAAGGGACTGCCAAGATCGAAAGGTTTTGACACAATACTAGTAGTGGTGGACCGTCTCTCTAAGTATGCACATTTCATCAAGTTAAAACATCCCTTCTCCTGCAGAGTTTGTACAGGGCATTGTCCGGCTTCATGGTTTTCCGATTTTGATTATCTCGGATAGGGACCGGATTTTTATGAGTTTATTCTAGAAATAATTGTTCCGACTACAGGGGACCACATTGAAGAGAAGCTCTGCATATCATCCCCGGTCGGATGGGCAATCTGAAATTGTTAACAAGTGTTTGGAAACGTACTTGCGTTGTTTCGCTTCAGGTCATCCCCATACCTGGGCTCAATGGATATCATGGGCGGAGTTCTGGTACAACACGTCCCCACACATGTCCATTAAAATGTCCCCTTTTCAGGTGTTATATGGGCGGACACCACCCCATTTGCTGCGACTTGGTATTGGGCACACTCCTCTGGACAACGTGGAAACAGAACTACATGCCCGTGATGTGATATTGGATGAACTGAAATTTCACATTCTGAGAGCGCAACAACTTATGAAGCATTCAGCAGATAACCACTGCAGGGAAATGTAGCTGCAAGTAGGCGAATATGCCTACCTTAAATTGCAACCGTATCGGCAGAAATCGTTAGCGATGAGGCCATTTGAAAAGCTAGTTGTGCGGTATTATGGGCCCTTTCAAGTGATTGAGCAGATTGGCGCAGTGGCCTACAAGTTGGCATTGCCGGCAACAAGTAAGATACATCCGGTTTTCTACATTTCCCAACTAAAGAAAGGTGTTGGTACTACACAGGAACCAATCACACTTCCCCCGCAAATCAGTTCAGAAATGGAGTTGGTCGTTGAACCTGATAGCTTGCTAGAAATTCGCAACAAAACTGAGGGGCAAACCACACACTTCAAAGTGTTAATCAAATAAAAATAACTGCTAGAGTTCGAAGCGACTTGGGAGAGTGCTGATGTGATTGAAGAACAATTTCCTCAGTTTCAACTTGAGGACAAGGTGAGGGTTTTGGCGGGGGGTATTGCAATATCTCAAAACATAAGAGGCAAACCATTTGACACTGTTACCTATGTACGATGCCATAACAATAAAATAATGGAAGGATAGTAAAGTAATTTCGCAGGAGAAACATAAAGTGTAGAAAGATAAAAGAATTGGGGGAGGGGAAGGGGGAATGTGTGATGTCTTTTGTACACCCCAGTTGTTATTTGGGAGTTAACCCGTGAGGTAGTAATCTGGAGAAGAAGTATTTATATATAATTTCAGTAGTTCGAGTTCAATTTGTCTGTCCTTACTCAATATTCACTCCTAGTATTTACATACGTGTTAGAATACATAACATGGTACCTAGCTCTGATGTTACAGTTTATCATATAAATTCACCCATTTTCACTCATTTTGACACTCTTCTACGTGTGAAAAGTTCGAAAGATTATTCTTGACTGTCAAAGAATTAATATTTATGTCATCAGAAAACCTTTTAAGCGCCATCTTGTTCTTGATTGACAATATAGAAGAAGCAAGTGAATAACTTCAAGCTATAAAAATGCATGTCTCTAGCATCTAAGAATTTCTTTTATCTCAGTGTTTTGTCGTAAGAGACTATGATTGCTTACAACTTGAGAATTTTGAAGTGTTCTGTTTTCTCACTCTGTTTTAAAAGAAATGGTGGGAAATAAAGAATAAGTGTGAATGGAGAAGTATGATATACTTCTTTAAATGTCTGAGAGTAAAATTAATGCATAGAATGCAACAGAGTTTTCATGAGAGAAATGGAAATCGAAGGTAGATACACAGAGAGGTTTGTTTAATAGCCAGAGTAGAGAGATATATAGTGACGAATCTTACTTTCTTGTACATAATTTTTCGTTTGTAGTATGCAGTTGGCTCATCTTAAGATGTTTATTGTACAGTACTAGATTTTGTAATGTTGAAAACTCTACTAGCATGTTGTCAAAAGAAAGTATGTGTTCTGGCTCTTTATCCTTTATTGAATTTAGATTATTTCTATTGTTTAAGTTCACTGTTCACAGTTCGGAATTTATAAACAATTTATAAACTAAAATAGTTGTGTGTTTGCAACTAGTTGTGTGTTTGCATCTATTTAAGCACAAAAAATTCGGGAACATTCTGAACTTAAGCACTAAGTAGGTTCGAGAAGTGCATCATCAGGATTTATGCCTGATTTCATGTACAATACACATGCATCATAAATTTGCATGGCGAACATTCGAGAACTGGGCAGTTGCATGCATCCATACCACATATTTTGCATCTTCGCTTCTTTTCATTTACAGCCAATGTGAGGCCGTGTGAGTGATATGAGTTTCTATGGAGTAATATTCACATGGATCAATACAGTGAGTACGAGAAGATTGATCACAAACATTGCAGTGAAAAAACCAAGTGTGTGTGATTATTAGTTTATAGCAAAGTTCATAATTAAATTGGTGAGGATGATCAGGTACATTCTCAACAAACAAAATCAAGTTGAGAGGATATGGATCCCATCTATGTTTCACCAGATGTGGCCTTAACGCACACCTTATATGTACGTAAAATTCACATCTTTCACATCCATAAATGATTGTTTCTTTCTGTGTCTCATATTCACTCATACATGCTTTGCAGCGAAGATCCATTACCTAGATAGAATGAACACTGCAAAAACATAAAGTTAGTTCACTGAGCTCTCGTGCGAGTACTCCCGTCAATATTTTGCATCATGGGCCATGACTTCCCTGACTTCTCTTGGAGTTTCGTGCAGTATATTTAATAATTTATTACTTAGATATCTTCATATCTGTCATTTGATTACAAACTAAATTACTCGCATCTGATTCAAGTGATGATATCTTCTAGTTTGCAAACTGGATCTTTTTTTATTTGAAATACTTAAACATGTAATTTGGAGAAGTAACACCCTAGACTCGTCTACTGCAATTGTCCTACAAGATGAAGCTATCATACATATCTATATTTGGATGATTAAAATTTAAAGGGGCGGAGATCATAGTAATTACTGTAATTGGATGATATTTGCTGTGGTTACGCTTTCTGGGACGCTAGAGTCTGGCCACAGTGTGACTTGCGCTTGAAGAGCCACTTATAAATGTGATGATGCGTGGATAACTGAAGTTGAAGAGGTGGTCAAACACTTACAGACATATCTAGTTTTTTACGTTCAGAAAATGCTTTGTCTCGTCGTGGTGACAATTTTGTCCCAATTTCCGGTTGTTGCTAAATTTTTTATGCTAGGCTGGTGCAAGCTGTTTTAAGTAAAACTGAGGTGAGTTTGAAAGTGAAGCATGGCCGGTACATTTGAAGAATCTTCGATCGAAAAGAAGAGACCATTCATTCATGCTTAGTAGAGTCAATGATTTTGAGAATTAAAGTTTTCCTAAATTAATCTATCAGTGATTTGCCTAATTGGCAGCTAACTTAATGGCGAAAAATGAAAATACAATGTTATCCATGGTTTTACAGATTTTTTACTTGATTATTGTTTAATGATTCAATTAAGTCTTGTACATAAGATATAATTAATAGGATTTTCTAAGGGCACGCAATAAGAATTTAGTTGATTTTTTTAATATAGCAATGGACCTGAGTTTGTTGTTTCTCCAAGTTGTGTTATTTCCATATTTCGATAAGGAAGTCGCTACACGAAAAGATTTTAACAATATAAAAATATAAAACAAAACCCCATTTTTTTGTGAAATAAAGAGCACGAGCCCGGACGAGAATCTGCGAGGCCACAAAGGGCATTGTTGGTCATTTTTATAAATAATAGACTAAATTGCAATATGCATACCTCAAAAATAATTTTTTTGCACGAAAGTGGCCAAATTTTTATTCGAGCCAAAGTGATGGCTAAATATTTTAAACTTGCCAGTGTAGTGTCTCTGTGTCAATTCCGCCAGTTCACGACTAACTCCGTTTAAATTCTAGAATAATATTATAAATTCACTATCCCCGATATAATATCTAAAACATGATCTTCTTAATCAAAACCCTAATTGCATTATCTTGAGTTGCTGTTGATGTAATAATCTTAATTGAAAAAGATGAGTTGGTTTATGGAATTTAAGTAAGATGTTGAGATTTATAAGTCACTAAAATGTCTTGCATGAATCACTGTAGTTGCGTGTGTGTATATATATATATATATGCATCTATGTTTTTGTGTGTGTGTGATTTTATTGTTATGAAAAATTAGGGAATTTGATGTTTTTGTTGTTTATGTTCATATGCACCCTATATATATATATGTGTGTGTATATATGTGTATGTCATTTGTGCATTCATTTCTCATATGCACATTTCACAATCATGAATTAGCCATGAATTTCTTATAACACATCAGAGTTCTAGGGTTTGAAATACCTAATTTTGAAAAAAAGGATTAGGTAGAAGATAACATAGTTCCTGAAAGTTTGATTTCCCCCTTTTACTCTCAGCCTCGTTACAATTTGACGGAAAAACTAACACAACTAACGTGGAGCCACTACGCCGACAAGTTTAAAAACAATTAGCCACCACTTTGGCTTGAATAAAAATTTAGTCATTTTCGTGCAAAAAAATTATTCTTCAGGTATGCACAATGCATTTTAGTCTAAATAATATGCATTCAAAAATATATCGTTAAAAAGAAAAACGCAATTGATATGCTTTTGATAGGCTTTAGATAAGATAAAATCTTCATTCAATCAAAGTGAAAATTTGATGGACTGATGAACACTTTTTTCATTCCAACAGACAGCATTATATACAAGTGACCTCTTGATCTACTGTATCACCCTCGCTCCCTTTAAGGGATATCGAGTATTTGAATGTTGTCAAAGACAAGATATGTGTGTGAGTGTATTAATTATATATATAAAAAAAAACAGACAACATTATATAAGTATAAGGGCATCTTATATTTACTTTCTATCTTCCAATGTTTGCCAACATAGTTGGTTGGTATAATATTTTATCTGTTTAAATTATAACTAGCTCTTTACCTCGTGCAATGCACGGGCATACTCTAAATATGAGTAAATTATTTATTTATTTGAAATATTTTTGTATGTGTTTGTGTATTTTAGTGGCAATTTATGAGTTATATAACAACTGATATTAGTACAAGTTTGTATTACACTTATATACATGAAAGTTGCCTATCTGTTTTTTGGTTATCTTTGTTTTGATTTGAACGTATTTGTACCATACAAATATAATACTTAAAATATGTTAGAGATTATGTATAGTTTGATTTATTATAGGTATAAATAATTACAATGCATGTTTAGTTTATAAATTTTACTCAAATAATATATTTTACAATATTTAATTCATAAATATTTGCAGTGAATCTAAATAATAGTATAATGAGATATGGTATATGTTAGCATATATATTCATATATTACCACACATTTACATAAATGTATGTACGTATATGTATATATATGTATAGCCTGTATGTGTGTATGTATAAGTATGCATATTAATTATGGAGCATTTAATAATATGTAATAAATATATTGATTTTAAAAGACTAAATGACCCTGAAAAGATATGATAGAAAGGAGGGCAAAATTGTCCACGAATTAAATTGCTTAAGGAACCCCTATGTTGTTGTATTAGATATAGAATAGATGAGAAATCAGAGTCAATTGAAACAAAAAAATAGTTATAGAGGGGTTGTAGTTTCGAAAATCCGTACTAAGAGAAAATATATTTTAGTGGTATATAATATATACATTTATACATATTCTACTTCTTTCGGTTGCAAAAATTCTTTAGAAATCTGATGCTTTACAGTGCCGTGAAATATGATGAAATTGCTAATCAATCTAGTGGCCAATATTTCGAAAATAAAGGTTTTTCTATTAAAGTGTTAAATTATCGATATTTAATAATTAATTGAGATGCTTAGGGCTGTAAATGGACAGAGCCGAGCCAAGTTTTGCCTGAATCGAGCCGAGCTTGACTTTTTTTTTTTTTTAAAAAATGAACCGAGCTTTCTAATCGAATGAAAAGTGATGTTCAAGATTGACTCGTTAATAACCGAGCCGAACACGAGTTTGTTCACGAACATTTCGAGTCTAGCCGAACACGAACCGAACTTGAGCCGAGTCGAGTTGTTCACTAATAGTTCATACTTTTATACTCAACCAGATCCAATTTTAAAAAAAACTTACTCGATTTACAATCTCACGCTTAAAATCACATCTTAAGAATACCCGATTATGTTTGAATTGTAATACTAAAATTTAATTTATTTTCTTCTAATAATCATATTAGGTTAATATTTGTATATATGAGTAATAAAACCTTACTCACTTCAATTAATAACAATAATTAAAATAAAACAATTTTATCATTAACTTAGAGTCTCTCCAAGAGCCTCCTTATCGTGGCTCTTAACTTGAAATTTGAGGAGGTTTACAACTTTTTTCCCTCCAAAAGACTCTTATTGACCTTAGATTCACTAAAAGTCTCATCTTTCTCCTCAATTTTAAGAGGCACGAGCCACTTTTAACTAATATTATGTAATAAATTAATAAGACAAACTCTCTTTCTCTTTTCACTTTCTTTTGTAATTTTATGAATGCAACTTATAAATTTTAATAATAAAAAAACTAAATTTGGATTGAATATAAAGAGTTCAACTTTTGGTATTACTTTCATGTTATTCTTTTTATGTATAACAAATACAATTCACTTTTCAACCACAATAATAAGTAAAATAGATTGCAATGAAGTTTTATTTAACATATTCAAATTGTTAAGGATATTATGAAATGCACAAATTTATAATTAGTTAAACGAATCGAGCCGAGTTAAACGAGTTCAAGCCCAGTTCGAGCCAATCACGAGCAAAACGAGCCGAGTTCGAGTCGAACAGGTGTAATGCTCGGCTCGAGCTCATTTACTAACCGAACACATTATCATATTCAAGCTCGTGTTCATTTAATAAACAAACCAATCCGGGTTCATCTAAAACGAGCCGATCTCGGGTTCTGTTCACGAACGGCTCTGTTCGCTTACAACCCTACTCATTTACATTTTCTATTCAATTTCTAGGATTTCGATTATGACTCTAATTTTCGTTGGCTATGTAGTGCAAAAAACGGACAGCTGGAAGTAGAGCTGTAAACGAACAGAGCTGAGCTGAGTTTTGCCTGAATCGAGTCGAGCTTGATATTTATTTAAAACGAACCAAGTCGACCCGAGCTTTCTAATCGAACGAAAACTGATGTTCAAGATCGGATCGTTAATAAACGAGCCGAACACGAGTTTGATCACGAATATTTCGAATTGACCCGAATTCGAACCGAACTCTGTTAGGCTCAAGACATGTCTGAATGCCGCCATTAACAAGCCTACACTCTGTGACTATGTCACACTACATGACCTAGTGATTTCTATCACTGGGATATAGTATAGGTCTCAAATGTACTTGTCTTGTTCTCATGAACATTAGCTTTATTTTGTATGCTCAGCATTATAATGAGCTTAGTAAATTTCATGCACCTAGAATGTACATAGGCCAATGAATAACTATCCTGGAAGAAGTTCAGAATTGTTCATGCAGCAGGATTGGAGTGAATAAGGCCCTGAAGAAATAAGTTGCAGAAATTTGTCTAAGTCCCTATATCGTGAAGTCAGAATAAAGCTATGTCGTGAAGTCACCAAAATTCATGTCGAGAAGTGCTAGATCGCATAGTCCAATTTGTACTATGTCGTGAAGTCCTCAAGACTCATATCGTGAAGTGTTGAATCAGCAAAGTCAAAATGTACTAGATCGTGAAGTCCTCAAATAGCCTATACCGCGAAGTCCTCAAAAAGGCTATATCGTGAAGTCCTCAAAAAGGCTATTCCGCGAAGTCCTCAAAAAGGCTAGATCGCGAAGTCCTCAAATGACCTAAGTCGCGAAGTCCTCAAAGGCCAAGTCGTGTAGTCTTCAAAGGGCACATCGCGAAGTCAGGAACAAAGTGAAGTTCACGATATCAACACTTAGCCGTTTACAACAAGACAAATAAAGGTACAAGATCAAAGTCAATGGAGACAAATACTGAAGCATCTGTGTTGGTCAGGTGGTCCAAAGAAACAGATGGCAAATCTACAGCTAAACTTGGAGAGGAAGAAGGAAGACAAGCAGCTACAGATAATGGAGAGGACCACAGAAAGCAAGTAGTCCTCCCTAACACAGCCAACCTTTTATGGAACGACAAAATGGAGGTCCAGTAAGGGTAGCTATGTAATTAGGTGTGTGTACTAGTTTTGTATAGGACAATATGTATATTGTGCACACCCTACTGTTAGAAAAAAGGGAGTTTAATATAGAAATATCTTGAAGCACTTCTTTTCTCTGTAAGCAAAGCAAGAAAACTCTGTTCTTGTTTAGAAGCCTGAATTTCCCTTGTGAAATTCTGGAAGCTGTAGTATTTAATTTACTTAATACAAAGTAGATTAAAGTGATTGTGTGTGTCTTGTTTATTTAATTCTGCATTTCTTTACAGCACGATCAGTTACAACAATTAAGTTTCAAGAAAACGAAAATCAATCAAACTATCCATTCACCCCCCTCTGTCTAGTTTCTTAGTGTTATTCATTACTAACAAGTGGTATCAGAGCAGGCTATTGATATACAAACAGGAAACGATCAACAATGAGTTCACAGAAACTAAGCAGTATCAAGATTCCTCCCTTCAACAAAGAGCATTACAGTTTGTGGAAAAAGAAGATGCTGTTATTCATTAAAGCTTCAAATCCCATGTACTTAGATATTCTAAAACATGGTCCTTTCACTCCAATGATTGAGATTGCAGAAACAACTGTTGGTACTGAGATTATACCAGCTAGATATGAGCCCAAGGATCCCTCAAAATACACTGATCCTGAAAAGGAGAAAATAGCACTAGATGGTCATCTCCAACTTATCATCTGTGAATCTATGGATTTCAACATGTATGGCACTGTTGCTCACTGTACTAGTGCAAAGAAGATGTGGGATCTCATAGAAGTGCTATGTGAAGGAACTCCAGAGGTTAGAAAGCACAAGAAGCAGATTCTGGTTTCCCAGTATGAAGCTTTCATGGCACAACCAAAGGAGGGAATCACAGAAGTATTTGAAAGGTTCAACAAGTTGGTAAATGAGCTCAAACTCTATGACAAACACTATGAAACAGAATAGCTCAACACAAAGTTCTTATTGACTCTACCAGACCACATGGAACCAAGAATATCTTCTCTCAAGGAAAAGGATCTAACCAAGATTGGTTTTGATGTGTTGTATGGTGTTTTGAAGACTTATGAGCTAGAGTTGTTTCAAAAGAGAGCCATTCAAGCTAAACAAGGATTAATGGCCAATACCTCTTGTGCCCTTATTGTTGACAATTTAGGTCAAAGAATGGAATCTCTGAAAGTCAATCAAGTCAAGATTGAAGAGCTGGAAGTTGAAGTCACTGGTGATGAGACTCAAGTTGTCTATGATTTACCTGAAGATGATGAGTTTTATAGCATAGATGAACTAGACAAAATGGAAAACAAATCTTTTGCTTAAATGGCTAGGAGATATCCTAACATTAGGTTCAAAAGGAAGCAGCCATTTAAGTCTAAGTTCAATACTGGTAATGCTGCTGGATCAAGTGGTTTAACCACTTTCAACAAGGGTAAAGGAAATCCTGGTGCTGTAAAAGGAGGATACAAGTCTGGGAGTGTGGATATGTCCAAAATAAGATGCTATAACTGCAATGAGCTTGGACACTTTGCCACAGAATGCAAGAAGCCCAAGCAGATCAAAAAGGACAAAACATACTTACATCTTGAAGCTAAGTATGAAGCTCTACTCAAGAAACAACAGGTTAAAGCTTTTATTGCAGAGGGAAAGTGTTGGGATGATTCTGATGAGGATGAAGAGCAAGAGTACTCAAACTTTGCCTTAATGGCACTTTCTGATGATGGTGACTCTTCTAATCAGGTACCTATACTTACTTCTCTTGATATGACTCCCTCTCAATACAAGAAAACTGTTGAAGATATGAGTACTGAGATGTTTAACATTCATACAAGCATGTTAGTTGCTAATGAAGAAATTGATAGGCTAACTGCTAAGAATCTTGAGCTTAGAGAAAAGAATAAGGAACTTGAGTTGATGATTGTGAATCTTGATGGCTTGAAGAAGGAGGTTGAGTATCTAAAGAACAAAGTGATTTGTGCTGAACAAATAAAGACAGCTCTTAGAGAACAAATTGCTGAAAATGAACTAAAAATAAGAAGCTTCAGAAACTCCTCTGAACTTGTTCAAACCTATCATAAGGAACACATTGAAGACTGCAAGGTTGGAATTGGTTTTGACTATGAGAAAGATAAGGGAAAGAAGAAGAAGGCCAAGGGCAAAGGAAAAGAACCTTTTGTAAACAAAGATGCCCCAACCATTTTGTCTGGTGTTGAGGAGCCCATCTTCAAAAAGAGTGTTGTTGAGTTTAATGAAGAATTGTTGATCATTAAACAGCAATTACTTGAAGAAGATGAGGCTGCCAAGGACACTTATTCTTCTCCCAAATCTATTGATCAGAAATAAACCAAAGACAACCCTGTCAAGGTTCCTAAGATCAAGAAAGAAGTTGTTAAGAAAAAGAAGTAGAACAGAAATGGTAAAGTAGGTGTCAACTGTCTTCTCGCTCTTTTCCACTTCACTAACCATCTGATCAGCCACCAAGTCGGATTTTTCAATTTCTGGCCCTGCAGATTTTTCAACTTGCTGATTTTGAATTTCTTCATCTTCCTTAGCTGCTGACTTTGGGTCAGATGTGACCTTTCCAGATCGCAAGGTGACTGCTTTTACCTGTTCTTTGACTTCCCTCTTGCCTGGGTTAACCTCCGTATCACTAGGAAGATTTCCCTGTGGCCTATTCAGCAAAGCACTAGCAATCTGTCCAATCTGATTCTCCAAGGTTTTCAGGGATGCCGCCTGGCTCTTGCACATTAGCCTCAATTCTTCCAATTCAGATTTTTCATTAGACGACTGACCACCACTTACATGAGGCTGTTGATGAAAACCTGGTGGTTGATACGGTTGCCTAGGAGCATACTGCTGCTGATTACCCGAAGAGTTGAATGGTTTAGCTCCAAATTGCTGACCTTGATACTGTTGCTGACCACCTTGATTGTTACTCCAGCTGAAATTTGGATGGTTCCTGTTATTTGGATGATAGGCATTAGGCACTGGTTGCTGCGATCTCTGGAAGTTACTCACGAACTGTGCTGATTCACTAGATATAGCACACTGATTAGTGTCATGTGCACCTGCACATAGCTCACAAACACTAGCCACCTGTTGAACTCCCATGTTAGCCAGAGAATCCACCTTCATAGACAGATCCTTTAGCTGAGCTGCTATTGCTGTAGCTGCATCCACTTCCAGAATTCCTGCTGCTTTGCCTTGTGATAACCTCTGGGTTGGGTTCTGGTACTCATTAGCAGCCATTATCTCAATGAGTTCATAGGCCTCCTCATAGCTTTTAGCCCACAGAGCTCCACCTGATGCTGCATCAAGCATTGGTCGTGATTGACCTCCTAGCCCATTGTAGAAACAATTTATCACCATCCAATCAGGCATTCCATGATGAGGACACTTCCTTAGCATCTCCTTGTAACGTTCCCAGGCTTCACATAAAGTCTCCCCTGAATGCTGAGAAAACTGAGTGAGAGCATTCCTGATTGCTGCTGTTTTAGCCATCGGGAAGAATTTAGTGAGAAACTTCCGAGCAAGATCCTCCCATGTAGTGATAGAACCTGCTGGTAGAGAATGCAACCAGCCCTTAGCTTTATCCCTCAGAGAAAATAGGAAAAGTCTCAGCTTCACGGCATCTTCTAACACTCCGTTGAACTTGAAGGTGTCGCATATCTCGATGAAATCCCTAATATGCATATTAGGATCTTCCGTTGGAGCACCCCCAAACTGAACTGAATTCTGCACCATCTGAATCGTGCCAGGCTTGATTTCAAAAGTATTGGCTGCAATAGCCGGCCTGACAATGCTAGATTGAATGTCATTGATCTTTGGCTGAGAATAGTCCTTCAAAGCATTCGTTTCTGGTGCTACTGGATCACCCATAACTATATTCAGTTCTTCCAATTCCTTACGAGCTTGCAAACGTGTTCGCATACACGTTCAATAGAACACCTGAAACTCACCAAACAAAGTAAGATCGATGAGAAAATAATCTGAGTCAGTGAACTTTAACGACCACTGATGACAAGCACATAAACTATATATAAAACCCCGAGTCCCCGGCAGCGGCGCCAAAAACTTGTTCGCACTAATTCACGCAAGCGTACGCGGTCACAAGTAATACAGAATAAAATTAAGTTCGTTCCCACAGAGACTGGTTTAGGTTGTTATAGTCTTGTACCTATGCAACAATGTATGGTTTTTATTCACTGCTAAGACAATTAACAAGATAGGGTTTTGAATAACTAAGATTAACTATGAAGCAATTTAATAAACTAAGAATTAATTAACTAACAAGAATTGGAATCGAATTACTTATGCAGAGAAAACATGGGATCCTAACTTCATTAAATACTTTGCTTAGATCTGACACCTTTAATCACTATATGCAATTGTTATGATATCTGATCGGATAACACGAATCAAATACACGCTACCTGTCGGCATACGTATATCAAACTACCCATACATCCACAAAAGAGATAGAAGGAATAGACACCAATTATGTTTAGACCCTATATGTCTATAGAATTTGAAAACATAATGGTTGAGGAACTAGTTATCCATAAAGATCACACAGGGCAATATAAGTATTTTCATCTTATACTACGAATCATATTGATAAACAATTATGAACCTATGCTAGCATGGCAAGTTCTAAATCTCAAGATCCACTCTCGCTTCACAAGAGATTAACAGATTAGATGTTCACGACGCATCTATCAATTAAGCTTAACCATACGAGGATATCAATTAATATACATCACACACAGATCTTTAAAGCATCAAGATACTAAACTGCATAAATAAATCCGTTAAAATCCCACGATAACGATTAGTTCATAATCGAACCGCTCGTCACCATGGGATTTGATGAAAACATGATAATGAACAAGATTCGAATAATATGGATACTAAAGTAATAGAGTTGAGAAAACAAATCCCAAAAGCATCCAAGAGTATCGCCAAGAAAAATACAAAAGAAAAGTAGATCTAGAACTCCGTTGCTTGTCACGCGCGTAGGAATCCTTCGTCAAACTTGAATCTCCGTATCTCGGCTCTCTCTCTACGTGTTGCTGGGAATAGGTGGTGATTATTGGTGAAGGGTTGTGTTTATATAAACTCCAGGAGGCTTTTTCAGCAAGATATTTCCATATTTCCAATTAAAAATCGAAATCAGGAAAATTTCCAAGAATTTTGCCAGGCGGCCGCGCACTAGGCGCGCGCCCGTACGTCCTGAATCCTCCCCGCGTGCGCCCCCGCACGCTAGCTGCGCCCCCGCGCGTTTGGTCCGCGCCCGCGCGCCTGATGACTGCCAAGGCCGCGCGCCAGAGCCCTGCCCATGGACTCCAAACAGCCTCCAAACGGATTCCTAAGTTCCTCCAAGGTGCCCCAAGTGCTTCCAAGAGTTTTGCAAGGTCCTCCAAGTGCTTCCAAGGGTCTTCCATATTTCTTGCTATCTTCAACTCCAATCCTAGGACTTAGAACCCACCATTTAGACCTGAAATCATGCTTGGTACTTCCAACTAGTTCACCTGCATTAAAACACTAGAACATATCACACTTACCACATACTTGAGGTCAATTCCACCAATTTAAGCCGGTTTCTAAGCATTCCAAGTGGATATAAAATCCACTTATCACCATCTTCAAAAAGAGTGTTGTTGAGTTTAATGAAGAATTGTTGATCATTAAACATCAATTACTTGAAGAAGATGAGGCTGCCAAGGACACTTATTCTTCTCCCAAATCTATTGATCAGAAATAAACCAAAGAGAACCCTGTCAAGGTTCCTAAGATCAAGAAAGAAGTTGTTAAGAAAAAGAAGCAGAACAGAAATGGTAAAGTAGGTGTCAACAAGGGCAACAATTATGCTTATGTGCCAAATGCTCCTAGGAAACAGTGTCAAAAATGCTTGTCTGTTAATCACTTGACTCATAAGTGTAATAAGCCTGCTAGTAGTGAAGTTGATAACCTAAGTAACCATTCTGGTGGCATGCTAAATATCCATGATTCCTTCTGTGGTAACTCTAATTGCATGACATGCTATGTGACTGTGATTGCTAATTGCTTATCTCTTAAGCATAAACTTGACTCTGCACACTCATGTGAATCACACACACAAATGCACACTCACAGGACAGAGATGAACACTTCATGTGAGGCTAAGAGTGTCAACTCTAAAGCCTCAAGCACAGTGAAGTCTCCTACTGTGAAAAATGCTGGTTATAACAGAATGATCAATTTCAACTTTGCTTCTAAATCAACTGGACCCTCACATGTGTGGGTACCAAAAACAACTTAGTCATTTTGTGAATGCAGGGCAACAGGAATAAAAGAGTCATATGGATCTTGGACAGTGGATGCTCAAGTCACATGACTGGTGATATAGCCCTGCTATCACATTTTGAGGAAAAGGCTGGCCCATCAGTAACCTTTGGAAATGACAACATTGGTTATACAATGGGATATGGCAGTGTAAAATCTGGGAATGTCGTTATTGAAGATGTAGCATTTGTTGAGGGACTGAAGCACAACCTTCTGAGCATTGGACAATTCACCAACATGGGTTTCAAGGTGGAATTTGATGAAGATCAATGTCTAATCTCCAAAAGAGGTAGTGGTGAAGTTGTTTTGACTGGTGTGAAGAAAGGAAGCTTGTTTGTGGCAAATCTAAAGGCTGCAGATAAGGGTGAAATTTGTTGTTTCTACACTAAAGCCACAAATGAAGAATTCTGGCTGTGGCACAAGAAAGTGTCTCACTTGAATGTTCAGGCAATGAACTCTCTGGCTAAGAGAGAGCTCATCAGAGACATGCATGCCTTGGAGTTTGTGCAAGATGGAGCATGTGAAGCTTGTCAAAGAGGAAAGATAAAAAGATCAAGTCACAAGAACAAATTGCTCAACTCAAACTCAAAGCCTTTGTAGCTAATTCACATGGATCTATTTGGCCCTGTGAATGTAATGTCCCTTTCCAAAAAGAAATATGCTCTAGTCATGGTTGATGATTATTCAAGATATACTTGGGTGGAATTCCTGTTCTCCAAGGATGAAGCACCTCAAGTGATCATAGAGCATATCAAGAGAGTTGATAGAGAAGCACAAAACACTGGTTCCTCTATAGTTGCTTTGAGAAGTGATTATGGAACTGAGTTCAGAAATTCAACACTGTATGAGTTTTGTAAAGACAAAGGGATTTCTCAACATTTTTCAGCTCCAAGAACTCCTCAACAAAATGGAGTAGTTGAGAGAAAGAATAGAACTCTCATTGAAGCTGCAAGGACAATGATGTTGGATGCAAAGCTACCTACTAGCTTTTGGGCTGATGTTGTCAACACAGCATGCTATGTGCAGAATAGAACATTGATCAATAAGAAGTCTGGAAAAACTTCTTACACATTGATGACTGGAAAAAGAGCATCCTTCGAGCATCTTCATGTCTTTGGAAGCAAGTGTTTTGTGATGAAAGATACTTCTGAGCATGTTGGAAAATTTGATGCTAAGGCATTTGAAGGTATCTTCATTAGATACTCTCTGGAAAGGACAGCATACAGAGTGTTTGTATCTGAGCAACACAAAGTGATGGAAAGCATGGATGTCACCTTTGATGACAAGAAATATCTTGGACTTGCATCAAGTGAAAAAGACAGTGTGCCATTAAGATTTGAAAATCAAGGATATCTTGAGGATTCTGAAGGTGAGGATGAACCTCGTGCTCTAACTGTTCCACATGTTGAAACACCTGAAGTTGATGATCTTCTTCAAACACATGTGCAAGGGAACACCAACACAGGGGGAGAAGAAGAGAATTCAACTACAAATCAAAATGACCCTGAGGCAAGTCAAGAAGAAGAACAGGGTCACATAAGAAAATGGGGCAGAGCCCACACTAGGGATCAAATCATAGGTGATCCTAGTGATGGAGTTAGAACAAGGAGGGCAACTATAAATACATGTCTGTATAGCTGCTTTCTGTCACAAGAAGAACCAAAAGTAATTGAAGAAGCTTTGAAGAATTCTGACTGGATTGTTGCCATGCAAGAAGAGTTAAATCAATTTGAGAAAAACAAGGTTTGGGAACTAGTACCACCTCCTGAAGGAAAGAATGTTATTGACACCAAATGGGTATTCAGGAACAAGATGGATGAGGAAGGTGTGGTGGTAAGAAACAAAGCAAGGTTGGTTGCCAAAGGATACTGTCAGCAAGAAGGCATTGACTATGATGAGACATTTGCACCTGTAGCTAGACTGGAGGCCATAAGGATTTTCTTGGCCTTTGCAGCACACTCAGATTTCAAGGTGCATCAAATGGATGTGAAAAGTGCTTTTCTCAATGGTGATCTAGCTGAAGAAGTTTATGTGTCCCAACCTCCTGGCTTTGAGAATGAAGACTTCCCAGACTTTGTGTATAGATTGCTCAAAGCACTTTATGGACTCAAACAAGCACCTAGAGCTTGGTATGAGACTTTATCTCAATTTCTTCTTGAACATCAATTCACCAGAGGCACAATTGATAAAACCCTATTCTTCAAGAAGCATGGAAATGATATCATTCTAGTTCAAATCTATGTGGATGATATCATCTTTGGCTCTTCAAATGAAAAACTATGTCAAAGGTTCTCTAAGCTGATGCAAAGCAAATATGAGATGAGTGTGATGGGAGAGTTAACCTACTTCCTAGGTCTGTGTTAATCCCAAATGACCTAACAGAATTGTAGAAGGTGGGGTTGAATACAATTCTAGATATTTTTAAACTTAAAACAACTTTTAAATAACTTAACACAGAAAATAAAAACACAAGCAAATATAAAATTTCAGTTGGATGTTTTGAGGATCCAACTGAGATGTTTTTATTTCAGAAATAATCTGTGTTACAAACGTAGCACAACTGCTCAATTCTTAAAGTAGAGTGAGAGTGCTCTTGAAAGAAAGCTAATACAAAATTATTCTATCTCACTTCTCACAGTAAAATGAACTGCTACACTTGGTTATATATATCCCAAGTTTACAATGCTATTTTTGGCTACTCTAAAATGTACAAAGGGTAACCGCCAGTAGCTTGCTTTTCATTCCTTTTGTCCAATGGTCCTTGGAGATCTTGTCTTTTGTCTTCGTGCTTATTATGATCACACTCAAGAACCTAATTGGAAATTGGAATGTTTCCTCATTCCCAGTGACCATTTTAATGGCTCCCAATGCAAAGTACACTTCTACATCACCTTTTGATCTGTCAGAAAACTGTCACTATCATTTTGTCAACTGTTCAGAAAAGTGATAGTGATTCGTTGATAGTAGTGAGATGTATTTCGTTGATGGCTTTATTCTTCATTCCGTTGATGGTACATTCTTCATTCCGTTGATAGTATAATCTCCATTCCGTTGACATGTCTTCACTTAGGCAAAATTATAAGGCATAGAATATTTACAATTAACCAACCTATTTTGCCTATCTAGTACTTAGTCAACATGACTTAGAAAACCTATCTAATACCTACAACAATTGCCTACCAACTAGTGAAGTATTGTACAGTGCAATTGTTACATTACTCATTCCGTTGATGAGCTATCTGTCAACGGAAGCTGCAAAACATACCAATCCATTGACAGTTACAAAAGTGACTTAACACAAAATCTACTAAGTGTTTTTATAATTATCATCAAGAACAACATATTCCTAACAATCTCCCCCAATTTATGACTGATAGAAAAACAACCATAAATCAAGAGCCTTGATGATAACAAAAACACTTAAACAAATTACAAATTACAAAAGTAGAAATTGTATTGAGCTTCATGATACTTTAAAATTTATTGAAAACAAAGTAGAAATTCTTACAACACAAGTGCACAGAGTTGCTCCTCTAGCCTGAGCAGATTTACCATCTTTGTCTCTGTGGCCTTGTTTTCTTCCCGTTCTTAGCATTGTTCTCCTCAATTTGAGCTTGAAGTCTCCTGTAGAAAATCTTCTCTTCTTCATCTTGTTTACCCAACTTGGATTGCATGAATCTTAGAGTTTCATTAGATGCCTTTTCCAATTGGTCCTCTATTCTGAAGAATCTCCTACAGTTGTCCTTGTCTCTGAATTCCATCATCCAAAAGGGTTGGAGATGAATTTTCTTTCCTGTTTGAGGGACCTTTAGAGTTCTGGGAAGTGCATTAGGCTTGTTCCAGCTAGCTTTTACTTGACAGATCTTGGAGACAACCTCAGACTTAGCAGTTTTGGTGAACCCAAAATCTTTCTCTCAGCACTTGAACACCACTAGCAATGTCTGATAATCTTCTCCTAGAATTCTGTGTAGAGGCCAAATATGTTCCCTTCCACCCTTGTAGACAAACACTAATCTCTCTGGTAGTTTATGAGTAGCTCCTATTCCTCTCACTTCCACCAAGTCATCAAGATATAGGTTTAAGTCAGACTCCTCCCTTATATCTGTAATGTAGATAAAGTCTTCTGGGTTTGTAGGTGGTTTCTCAACTTGTGGCCTTCTCACAAAAACTGGTTTAGCTTTAGTAGCCCTCTGCCTTGATTTCTTCTTTGAATCCATCTCAGCCAAAAATTTGGGAAATTAAATTAGCTTCATCAAACTCAAATGGCTCCTCCTTTGGCACAATTGGTTGATCATGAAAATTGACTAGATGTTCAGGGTCACAAGCTAATTTCGCTCCAATACCTTGATCTGAAAAAGTTGGAGGCACAGCTGTTACAGGTGCATCTGTTATAGTGCATTGAGAATTGTCCTCATCAAAAGCCAAGTTCCTTTTAGCTCTTGTTTTAGGCTGCCTTATACTTTTTCTTTTTCCTTCCACAGCTTCAGCTCTAGCTCTTTCTTCTTGCTGTCTTTCCTCTTCATCTAGAGCTTGGGCATCTGCAAGAGCTTGCATGTCTGCCCTAGCTGATTCCTCAGCTTTAGCTTCAGCAAAATTTGGGTGATCAGCCCAGACACAGATTTCTTGCCCATTCCTGTAGACTATTGCTCTTTGATTCCTGATCTTAGGCACATTGCTTTCCTTGCATTTTATAATAAGTTCACTCGGAATCTTGAGCTCATCAGGAAATGGAAGAGGATAGAAAGTCCTAGCAATATTTTTGCTCTTTGGTTTAGCTGGGGAATTTGGAGATAAGCATCTCTAAAAGGTAGTTGGGTCCACATCTCTAATACATGAAGTTTGTCCCTTTTCTTTCCTTGGACCAGGAATCACTCCATGTAGAAGAGGCTTTAGATCATATGAGAGTTTAACCTGTGGTTCCAATTCCGTTGACACTAAGACCATGGCATTCGTTGATGTAGAAGTAGTTTGATCCGTTGATGGATGTTTATTTCTTGCACTTTCAGCTATCTTCTTAACCCGTGCATCTATATTAGACCATTTCTCTTTTATCTGTTCTGCAAGTTGTAGCCTCATAAATGTACGTTGAATCAGGTCAATTCCATCCAATTTATCCTTGATAGACTCCCCCATAGCTAGTGGCTCCTGTGGTAAAGAAATGGCTGGGACCATAATTGTTGTGACTTGAATATTGAGCTCCTTTGATTTCTCCCCCTTTTTGTTATCATCAAGAGTGATGAGAGGGAGACCTTGAGCTGCCACTAGCTGAGTCAAAAGCTGAGTCTGCTTCTCCTGTGCCTGTTGTATATGAGTTAATGTGGCTTCCACTTTGTCCACCCTGTCAGTAAGGGTTTTCAAATTGGTTGCCACCTCATGACCCCTTCTGAAGAATTTGTCCATTTTGGTCACAGTGAGAAGTGGAAGTCTTTCATCAAACCTCCTATCATTGGAGTCCCTGAAGCTTGCAATTGTGTCCTTGATTTCCCTGGCCTCAATCCTTGTCTGTAGAATTTGGAGCCTCTGGATTTCTAGAGAATCCAAAATTGCCTTGTAGAATTTCTTCTCATTTTGAGGTGCAAACTTGTAAAAAACCACTGATGAATAGTTAATTTTGTTAAAAAACCAATGATGAATAGTAACTTTTTCATTTAAAAAGTTTTCAGACCACCCTATGTACGGGACGGTATAATGAACTTTCGAAGTCGTATTAGTGATCTACGATGTAAATGAAGGAATGCAAAAGCCGTCAGAATCAGAAAAATAGTATTTCTGTTTTCTCCGAAATTTCACCAATAACTGATGGATTAATTATTATTTGAAAATATTGGAGGATTTAAATTATCAATTCCATGGATGTGGATTTAATAAAAGAATTAGTGATGTCAAGAACGTTTACGGTAAACTACTTCGATAGAACACTTAAGAAACCCTGCGAACATTCTACGAGATTAAGCGGTGACGGAACAACGTGACACTTACAGGATTAAATATAGGCATGGAAGTAACATGTAACAAGATTAATCCAAGGAATGCAACAATTGTATCATCCATGTGAAAGGGAACAAACCAGTAAAGCTACTTTATCTCCAAACTCTCCCATTGCTTGACACATGTCCTGATGATGAGGCAAAAAAGGCTATGACTCACCACATTACTACAAAATATCACATTTTCTATCAAAATCAACCAAGGCAAAAAGCAAGAAAAGAAACCCCCCACTTGAAGAAGAAACATTCAGCCCATTTCATCATCCAAGGATACATTTTTCAAAGATCATCTTCCAAGCTTCCATAAATCATGATGTTGGATTCAAAAGTTTCCTAATTCCTAGACTAAGGTATGCTCTAATTCCTAGCTTCATCCATGGATTGTAACATGCTTGAATTTTAGATCAAAGATGAGGGTGAATAGTGAAATGAATAGTAATCTTTTGTGTTCTTGATTTTGTTCTTAAAGATTAAGCTTGTTAAGGATAGTTTAAAGCTCAAGGAAGGATCATAAGATATTGTGGGTGTTTATAAAGCATCAAGGAAGGTATAACTCTTGAAACCCTTGGTTATAATTTGATTTATATGGTTAGTTTAAGTGTAGATTAGTTAGTATGATCATAAGGATGAATGATTGGTTTTGATGAAAGTTTGATGTTGTTTTGATGATGAATAAGTAGATGTTGGTTTTGACTATGGTTGGTGATGGTTATGGATTAGTAATGATGTTGAGGGATTGACTTGATGATTTGGTTGGATTGATCATGTAAAGTTTATGATTAAACTTTGGAATCAGTAAAACATAGTCGTTATAATGCCCGATTTTCCTTAACCTTGTTTTGTTTGTGATATTCGAACATACTAACTTCTGTCCAAGATCACTACTGCCCATTATAGTGTAGGTCTTGTTTCAAGGTTCGTTTTGGTGCAAAGATCATGTGAATCCGATTTACGGTTTAGGAGAAACAAGTATTTTAGTGAAGGATGTTTCGCGAAACCAAACTATACCACTTAGCCAACTTTGAGGCAATGATCAAACCCCTTAAGCGACTTATTAGAATGTGAAACTTTGTGTTAACATGCTAGGTACGTTTAGGAAGACCCTCGAAAATATTTCGTGTTAAAAGGATTAAATCTCAATTTTATAAAAATGCGTGAACGAGCTTGCGCGAGTGGAAGTTCTTAAAGAGTTAACTTGAAAATGAACTTGTTACTTGAGATAGTACGTACTTAGTGTCATGAAAGTGTTAAGTGATTAATCTCGGATATTTTGACTATGTATAAATCGCCGGATCAACCCGAGGCACACTACCCCTACCTCACCACCAGGCAAGTTTTCGAAACCTATGCTTACTGTTGTTGTGATAATAAAATGCTTTCATATATGATATGCAAATGAGAAGTATACATGTTTTATTCCCAAGTACATTGCGATATATAAATTGCATGCTTCTCTTCGAACTTCTATATATAGTGATACTTGAGGTTACGATTATGGGCTTCTAAGCTAAATATGGGATATTAGTTAGAAGCCAGGTTTTTATAAATGCCCTAGGTAATGGGCGTATGATTTTATTCTTTAGACCGGAAGTAGTTATATTTTTCGTATATGTTAAAGATTATTTTTCCGATAAAGATATCGGGTATCGGTTATTCGATGATTATTTATTTAATGAATATTCATTTAATGATTATTTATTTAATGAATATTATTTTGAATATTCATTTAATCCTTATTTATTTAATGAATATTATTTTGAATATTCATTTAATCCTTATTTATTTAATGAATATTATTTTGAATATTCATTTAATCCTTATTTATTTAATGAATATTATTTTGAATATTCATTTAATCCTTATTTATTTAATGAATATTATTTTGAATATTCATTTAATCCTTATTTATTTAATGAATATTATTTTGAATATTCGTTTAAAGTTTATTTACTTAATAAATATTATTCGATTATTTATTAAATACTTTTAACCCGTTTTAAATGAGTTATATTATTTAAAGTTTATCCTTGACCTTCAACAATTATGAAGGATATTCTAAGTTGTACTATTAATTATTTTAAATCAAGGGGAGGTTCCCAAACACTGTTTTTCCATTTAAATCTATCTTTTAAGAGGATTTAAATACTCGCTCAACTACCAAAAATATGGGAAACCTGATTTAAGTAACTGCTACTCATTTTAAACTCTCAACTCAAAACTGTCAGGGGACAGATATTTTCTCGGGGCAATTTAATTGCTGCAAGTCAAATGTTGTGTTACCACCTCAACGATCGAGGGGTAAATTGATGAAACAAGTCGATATCCATTAACAAGCAATAGCTTGGGAAATATTGGAGAATCTTCCTTTCTAACCTAGATATAACTACTGAGTGGAGTCGTATCAACAAGTATTACACTTGGGGAAAGGGGAACGATCTTTACGTTTCAGAGTCATGGATTTCATCCGAACTAGGAGCAGTGTAAGAGGTCGAGTCGCGCCGACCCATCATTTATATTGCCCCAAATGGGCCGGGGAGATCCAGAAAGGCGGTAGACGATGTCAGGCTGTCGTGTTCTTCCATCTACATGTAGAAAACATTTTTAGTTGTACAACCTGCTACTGATCATAGTGAGGTTGGGACAACTGGCGCGGTGATTACTCCAGTATTGGTTCATCATCCAATTTGGATAATTCTGCAACATGTATTGAAAGGGACTAAGGATGACATCCTTGGTACAGGTTTACCGATCATGTTGGCAGGGGGTTTTCTGTAACATGTATTGAAAGGGACTAAGGATGACATCCTTGGTACATGTTTACCGATCATGTTGGCAGGGGGTTGAAAGTGTTCAAAAAATGAAGTTACAATAAATCCTTGCAACTTCATCTTTTACTTTATGAGTTATGTCTCTGATGAAACCTTACTCAGATTATATATGCATAAGTGGATTTTGGGTTACGGAAACCTTATATTAATTTTCCTCGTAACTTCATCTTTTATGTTATACTAGTATCTTATCCGTGTAATGCATAGCCTGTGGTTACAAAGATTTTTTCGAACTGTATATAATGTTGATCTGTCATAAACTATTTTGGTGGGCTCTACTGCTCACCCTTGCTTTATTTATTTATATCACAACAACAGCTAGAGCATATGGCCCGCAACAGGCACACTCTGTGCAAGCAGGTATCAGCCGTCAGAGATTTACCCGCTGATGTCATAGCCGCCATAGCTGATTTAGTAGCAATCAGTAGTCTAAGCTACAGCTTTTGTGTATCAGACTTATTTATATTTATGATTAATGTAAGCAACGGCAAGAACTACTAAGTGTACTCTGTAATCTTTTGGGTTTGTTTGACTTATAACTTGTGGATCCTATGACTAGATACTTATTCCAATTTCATCTCTGGGACTATAACTAGTTGTGTATGGTGTTATTGCGGGGTCACAGCATGTAGTTTAATTGTTTTGATTCAAGTGCAAGTATTATTGATGGAAATTGAGACCGTAACGACCGGATCCCCGACCCCGGATCTGGGGCTGTTACAGAAATGGTATCAGAGATTGAGAGTTATAAACCCCAGAGATGATGCGACGTTACAATAATAAATTCACTAAGATAATAAGAACTCTTGCCAAGTTCGATTAAAACCCTTATGGGAACTTTAATATCATGATAGTAACATAGTCGTTATTGTGTAGGCGAGCGACATCCCTGACCCTGAGGCTTTCGAGAGACAACATGATGAGGACTTGCTCCGGACTACAAACCCATATTATGGGCGTTTTGAGGAGGAGGACCCAGAGGAGGTCCAGGCAGATGCGGATACCGAGGTTGTTGGTGAGGATTCTGACGATGAGGATCCAGAGGAGGACCAGACCCTAGCTGATACTGAGATTATGGAGGGGGATGCTGAGAACCAGACTCCACTTCCTACTGAGAGAGCCCCTACCCCTTCACCACTACCTTTGAGCCCTTTCCCTGATGATTTTGAGGAGGTTACCCCTGAGCCACAGCAGACAGAGGCTGCACCACCAGCAGACCCAGCTACCCCACCTCATGTTCCGATAGAGGGGATACCATTGTTTGTGCATAACTGGACAGTGGGCAGAGTTCATTCAGAGTTGGTAGTGGCTGAGGCTAGACTAGCAGAGTCACGGATGCAGCTAGCAGCAGAGAGAGCTGCCAGGATTGGACGCCAGGGCGGCGGGAGATCTGTGCCCCCTCGAGCTGCCCGGAGGGCGATGACTCGCATTGAGCTGAGGGCACGGATGAGGATTCGAGCTTTGCCTACTGATGGAGATGGCAGGGTATCCAGGATTGATGCTGAGGAGATTTTCTGCATGGCTATGATGAGGGTGAGGGCATTGGGCCACATTAGTGGCTGATTTCAGAGATGGTGATGTAGTAGTCTAGTCTTCTAGTCACGCACAGACATAGTAGTGCCGATTTTTGTGGGATTGTTCCATTGTATATAGTATCCCTTTTCTGACTAGAAGGATAGACCATGTATCTCACTTTTGACTAGATGTTGTTAGGACGGTTGTACTTGTAAACTGTCGATGTTGACTCAGATTATGTATCTTTGGTACCTTGTATATATTTGTTTCCTTTTCAGTTGAATCCAGTCCTGTTGTGACGCGATCACAAGTTTATTATACTGTTGTCTGTCCTATTATGATTAAATTGTGATAAAATATAGGAACTATGGGAGTCTACTTCCAATTATGTAACGACCGTACAAGAGAAAAATCTGTAACTAAGTGAATGAACCTAATATGAAAATTTCCAAATTTTCAGTAAGATGCCTCCACGAAGAATGAGAACTAGGGCTAACCCCCATGAATCTGAGGATCAAGAATGCCACAACCAAAATAGGGAAGACCCTGAAAATGAGGAAGAGATAGATGAAGATTATAATGAGCAGGACGATTCCCAGTATGGAGAGGTAGATGAATCCTTTTTCACTGCGGAATTTGAGGCTAAAGAAGAGGAAGTTGAAGAGGAACAAGGAATAGAGAACCAGGGTAGAGACCCCATGAGTCAGTTCATGAATCTACTCAGGCAAAATTTGGACCGTTATCCCCAACCACCCCAAGGAAACAACAACACCGTGGCAAACTCTTTCAGGGCCTTTAAGTCACTCAAGCCCCCAGAATTCCAAGGATCGGCTGACCCAGTAGAGGCAAGAGCCTGGGTAAAGGAAATGGAAAAGTCCTTTGAGATTTTAAGCATTGAGGAGGCACAAAAGACTGTTTTTGCCACTTACCTTCTGAAAGGAGAGGCCAACTATTGGTGGGAGGCCAAGAAGAACATGGAGACGGATGCTATCATAACTTGGGAAAGGTTAAAACAATTGTTTCTAGAGAAGTATTTCCCAAGGTTTATGCAGACTCAAATGGAACTCAAGTTTTTAGAACTGAAGCAGAATAACCTAACAGTGGCTGATTATGAGGCAAAATTTACCGAGCTATCAAGGTTTGTGCCAGAGTTTGTAGATACCGAAGAGAAGAAAGCTAATAGGTTTCAACAAGGGTTGAAGCAGTGGATTCAGAATCGCGTGGTAGTCTTGGAGATTTCAGACTATGCCACATTGGTGCAAAAGACTTCAATCGTGGAAGCAGGGAGCAATCTGATGCAGAGGAAAAGAGAGAAAGGGGGGATAAAAAGGAAACATACAAGTATGGGTGGAGGTTCTGCAGGAGGAAACCCCCCAAATAGGTTTTACCGCGGGACAGTCTCCCTACCTGTAAGAAATATGGGGTTCAAGCGACCCGTGAGCGCAAGCGTAAACCAAGGCGGCAACCCATCAGGAGTGTCCCACTCCCACCAATCTCGACCCCCATTACCAGTATGTGAAACTTGTGGGAGGAGACACCCCGTTGTGTGCAACCAGAAACAGGCAACCTGTTATAAGTGTGGACGAGTGGGCCATTATGCTACCAATTGTACCACGGCTAACCCTAGCGTCAACCGAAACACCACTTGTTTCCAGTGTGGACGTCAAGGTCATGTGAGGAAGGATTGCCCCATGAACCGACCCGCAGCATCAGGGGCAAGCAAAGCTGCCTCTAACAAGCCACCAACTGCTAGGACTTTCAACATGACAGTGCAGGATGCCGTGAGGAACACGAATGTGATAGCAGGTACCTTTTCTCTGAATTCAGTTAGCGCAAATGTTTTATTTGATTCTGGAGCAACTAAATCTTTTATATCGAGGGATTTTGCGCATAAATTGAAACTTAAAGCCCAACCATTAAGGGATTCCCTACAAGTAGAAATAGCTAACCACGAAATAGTCCCAGTCAATCAGATTCACCCCAACTGCAAATTGAAAATAGGGGAACAGTCTTTTTGTGTGGATTTGATTCCTTTTAAATTAGGAGAATTTGATGTCATTTTGGGGATGGATTGGTTGTCTCGCAATAACGCGCAGATAGATTCTAAAGGGAAAAAGGTTAGATTAAATACCCCAGGAAAGAAGGAAATAGTGTTTAAGGGAATGAAACAGACGCGAAAATTTCTAACCATGGCGCAAACCAAAAGATTATTACGAAAGGGAAACGAGGCTTACTTAGCGTATGTAGTAGACACCCAGAGAGAGGTGCCCAGGTTACAGGACATCCCAGTAGTCAATGAGTTCGAAGATGTGTTTCCACAAGATCTTCCAGGATTACCACCCGATAGGGTAATTGAGTTTGCTATTGAGTTAGCCCCGGGGACGACGCCAGTTTCGAAGGCCCCGTACCGGTTAGCCCCAGTAGAAATGAAAGAACTAGCTACCCAGTTTACAAGAACTGTTGGAGAAGGGTATGATAAGACCCAGTGTGTCGCCGTGGGGGGCACCAATGTTGTTTGTTAAGAAGAAAGATGGGAGTATGAGGTTATGCATCGACTACCGAGAGTTGAACAAACTAACTATAAAGAATAAGTACCCATTACCCAGAATAGACGATTTGTTTGACCAGCTAAAGGATGCTGTGTACTTCTCTAAAATTGACCTGAGAACCGGATATCACCAATTGAAGATTAAACCCGAAGATATCCCAAAGACTGCATTCCGTACCAGATATGGACATTATGAGTTCTTGGTGATGTCGTTTGGATTGACCAATGCCCCAGCAGCTTTCATGGATTTGATGAACAGGGTGTTCAAGAAGTATTTGGACGAGTTCGTTATATTTTTCATCGATGATATTCTTATCTACTCAAAGACAGAGGCAGAACATGCAGAACATTTGAGGATAGCCCTAGGAATACTCAGGAAGGAACAATTGTATGCCAAATTCGCAAAGTGTGAATTCTGGCGAAATGAGGTTCAGTTTTTAGGACACGTGATCAATAAGGAGGGCGTGTTGGTTGACCCCTCCAAGATAGAAGCAGTTTCAAACTGGGAACGACCAACCACACCAACAGAGGTAAGAAGTTTCATAGGATTAGCAGGGTATTATAGAAGATTTGTTAAGGATTTTGCGAAGATCGCAACCCTGTTAAACCGACTTACCCGTAAAACTGAGAAGTTTGAATGGACGGAAAAGTGCGAAAATAGTTTCCAAGAGCTAAAGAAGAAATTGGTGACTGCCCCTGTGTTGGCATTGCCAGATGGAAAAGGAGATTTTCTGATTTACAGTGATGCTTCGCATAAGGGATTAGGGTGCGTGCTGATGCAGCACGGTAAGGTAATCGCGTATGCGTCAAGACAATTGAAGGAATATGAGATTCGATATCCTACTCATGATTTAGAACTAGCAGCAATAGTTTTCGCTTTAAAGATTTGGAGGCACTACTTGTATGGAGAGAAGTGCGAGATTTACACTGACCATAAGAGCCTCAAGTACATTTTTACCCAGAAGGAGCTCAACATGCGCCAGAGAAGATGGTTAGAGCTGATCAAGGATTATGACTGTGAAATTCTTTATCACCCAGGGAAAGCCAATGTGGTGGCTGATGCCCTTAGTAGGAAAGAGAGACTCAAGACGATAATGTCTTCAAAAGAGCTGATTAGAGAATTTGAAAAGATGGAAATAGAAGTGAAAGAAACCGGAGACGGTACCGAAAAGCTGTTTGAGATTTCACTGCAGCCAGAGTTGTTAGAAAAGATCAGAAGATGTCAAGAAAGAATGATGAGTGAAGACAGACAGTCAATGACAGGAGAAGAGATCCACACTGTCAAGGATGATAAAGGAATAATGAGGTATACTTACCGAATTTAGGTTCCGAATGTTCGAGAACTAAAACACGAGATTTTACACGAGAGTCACAGTTCAAGGTATTCAATTCACCCAGGAAGCACCAAGATGTATGGAGATTTGAAAGAATACTACTGGTGGCCTAACATGAAAAAGGACGTAGCAGAGTGGGTAAGCAGATGCTTGACCTGCCAATGAGTGAAAGCGGAACACCAGAGACCCAGTGGACTTTTACGACCCCTAGAGATTCCTGAATGGAAATGGGAACACCTAGCCATGGACTTTGTAGTAGGTTTACCAAGGACCAAGGCCAATCATGACACCATATGGGTAATCATAGACAGACTGACGAAGTCAGCTCACTTTCTTCCGATCAACGAAAGGTACACTGTCGACAGACTAGTGGATATTTAATTGAAAGAAATAGTGGTGCGACACGGAGTCCCAGTCGCCATAGTATCTGACCGAGATCCCAGATTTAACTCCAGATTCTGGAGAAGCTTCCAAGAATGTGTAGGAACCCGGTTAAATATGAGTACTACCTATCACCCGCAAACAGACGGACAAAGTGAAAGGACCATCCAAACACTAGAGGATATGTTAAGAGTCTGTGCTATAGACTTTAAAGGAAGTTGGGATGATCACCTGCCACTGATTGAGTTTTCCTACAACAATAGTTTTCATGCAAGCATAGGAATGCCGCCTTACGAGGCCCTTTATGGAAGAAGATGCCGATCTCCCTTGTATTGGGATGAAGTTGGAGAGCGAAAGATGCTTGGGCCCGAAGTGGTCCAACGGACTAAGGACATAGTAGATCTAATTAGAGGACGGCTGGTAGCAGCCCAAGATAGACAAAAGAAGTATGCTGATTTGGCCCGGAAGGACAAGGAATATGAAGTGGGAGACCTAGTGTTCTTAAAGGTATCTCCTTGGAAAGGTTTGATGAGGTTTGGAAGGAAAGGAAAACTAAGTCCTAGATACATTGGACCATTTGAGATCTTAAGACGTATTGGGAAGTTAGCATATGAGCTAGAATTACCCCCAAACCTGCAACAAGTGCATAATGTGTTTCATGTTTCAATGCTGAGGAAATACAACCCGGATGCTAAGCACATAGTGGAATACGAACACGTAGACATGCAGCCAGACCTAACCTATGTGGATCAACCTGTGGAAATCATAGATCAAAAGGAACACGTGCTCCGGAACAAGGTCATCAAGCTAGTCAGAGTTTTGTGGCAAAACCATAACGTGGAAGAATGAACCTGGGAACTAGCAAGTGCTATGCTGGAAAAGTACCCCCATTTGTTTTCAAACTGATTCCGGGACGGAATCCTTTTAAGGAGGGGAGACTGTAATATCCCCAAATTTTGTACTTATTTAAGAACCACTGATGAATAGTAACTTTTGTTAAAAAACCACTAATGAATAGTAACTTTTTCATTTAAAAAGTTTGCAGACCACCCTATGTACGGGACGGTATAATGAACTTTAGAAGTCGTATTAGTGATCTACGATGTAAATGAAGGAATGCAAAAGCCGTCAGAATCAGAAAAATAGTATTTCTGTTTTCTCCGAAATTTCACCAATAACTGATGGATTAATTATTATTTGAAAATATTGGAGGATTTAAATTATCAATTCCATGGATATGGATTTAATAACAGAATTAGTGATGTCAAGAACGTTTACGGTAAACTACTTCGATATAACACTTAAGAAACCCTGCGAACATTCTACGAGATTAAGCGGTGACGGAACAACGCGACACTTACAGGATTAAATATAGGCATGGAAATAACATGTAACAAGATTAATCCAAGGAATGCAACAATTGTATCATCCATGTTAAAGGGAATAAACCAGTAAAGCTACTTTATCTCCAAACTCTCCCATTGCTTGACACATGTCCTGATGATGAGGCAAAAAAGGCTATGACTCACCACATTACTACAAAATATCAAATTTTCTATCAAAATCAACCAAGGAAAAAAGCAAGAAAAGAACCCCCCCACTTGAAGAAGAAACATTCGGCCCATTTCATCATCCAAGGATACATTTTTCAAAGATCATCTTCCAAGCTTCCATAAATCATGATGTTGGATTCAAAAGTTTCCTAATTCCTAGACTAAGGTATGCTCTAATTCCTAGCTTCATCCATGGATTGTAACATGCTTGAATCTTAGATCAAAGATGAGGGTGAATAGTGAAATGAATAGTAATCTTTTGTGTTCTTGATTTTGTTCTTAAAGATTAAGCTTGTTAAGGATAGTTTAAAGCTCAAGGAAGGATTATAAGCTATTGTGGGTGTTTATAAAGCATCAAGGAAGGTATAACTCTTGAAACCCTTGGTTATAATTTGATTTATATGGTTAGTTTAAGTGTAGATTAGTTAGTATGATCATAAGGATGAATGATTGGTTTTGATGAAAGTTTGATGTTGTTTTGATGATGAATAAGTAGATGTTGGTTTTGACTATGGTTGGTGATGGTTATGGATTAGTAATGATGTTGAGGGATTTACTTGATGATTTGGTTGGATTGATCATGTAAAGTTTATGATTAAACTTTGGAATCATTAAAACATAGCTGTTATAATGCCCGATTTTCCTTAACCTTGTTTTGTTTGTGATATTCGAACATAATAACTTCTGTCCAAGATCACCACTGCCCATTATAGTGTAGGTCTTGTTTCAAGGTTCGTTTTGGAGCAAACATCATGTGAATCCGATTTACGGTTTAGGAGAAACAAGTATTTTAGTAAAGGATGTATCGCGAAACCAAACTATACCACTTAGCCAACTTTGAGGCAATGATCAAACCCCTTAAGCGACTTATTAGAATGTGAAACTTTATGTTAACATGCTAGGTACATTTAGGAAGACCCTCGAAAAGATTTCGTGTTGAAAGGATTAAATCTCAATTTTATAAAAATGCGTGAACGAGCTTGCGCGAGTGAAAGTTCCTAAAGAGTTAACTTGAAAATGAACTTGTTACTTGAGATAGTACGTACTTAGTGTCATGAAAGTGTTAAGTGATTAATCGCGGATATTTTGACTATGTATAGATCGCCGGATCAACCCGAGGCACACTACCCCTACCTCACCACCAGACAAGTTTTCGAAACCTATGCTTACTGTTGTTGTGATAATAAAATGCTTTCATATGTGATATGCAAATGAGAAGTATACATGTTTTATTCCCAAGTACATTGTGATATATAAATTGCATGCTTGTCTTCGAACTGCTATATATAGTGATACTTGAGGTTACGATTATGGGCTTCTAAGCTAAATATGGGATATTAGTTAGAAGCCAGGTTTTTATAAATGCCCTAGGTAAATGGCGTATGATTTTATTCTTTTGACCGGAAGTAGTTATATTTTCCGTATACGTTAAAGATTATTTTTCCGATAAAGATATCGGGTATCGGTTATTTGATGATTATTTATTTAATGAATATTATTTTGAATATTCATTTAATGATTATTTATTTAATGAATATTATTTTGTATATTCATTTAATCCTTATTTATTTAATGAATATTATTTTGAATTTTCATTTAATCTTTATTTATTTAATGAATATTATTTTGAATATTCATTTAATCCTTATTTATTTAATGAATATTATTTTGAATATTCATTTAATCCTTATTTATTTAATGAATATTATTTTGAATATTCGTTTAAAGTTTATTTACTTAATAAATATTATTCGATTATTTATTAAATACTTTTAACCCGTTTTAAATGAGTTATATTATTTAAAGTTTATCCTTGACCTTCAACAATTATGAATGATATTCTAAGCTGTACTATTAATTATTTTAAATCAAGGGGAGGTTCCCAAACACTGTTTTTCCATTTAAATCTATCTTTTAAGAGGATTTAAATACTCGCTCAACTACCAAAAATATGGGAAACCTGATTTAAGTAACTGCTACTCATTTTAAACTCTCAACTCAAAACTGTCAGGGGACAGATATTTTCTCGGGGCAATTTAATTGCTGCAAGTCAAATGTTGTGTTACCACCTCAACGATCGAGGGGTAAATTGATGGAACAAGTCGATATCCATTAACAAGCAATAGCTTGGGAAATATTGGAGAATCTTCCTTTCCAACCTAGATATAACTACTGAGTGGAGTCGTATCAACAAGTATTACACTTGGGGAAAGGGGGACGATCTTTACGTTTCAGAGTCATGGATTTCATCCGAACTAGGAGCAGTGTAAGAGGTCGAGTCGCGCCGACCCATCATTTTTATTGCCCCAAATGGGCCAGGGAGATCCAGAAAGGCGGTAGACGATGTCAGGCTGTCGTGTTCTTCCATCCACATGTAGAAAACATTTTTAGTTGTACGACCTGCTACTGATCATAGTGAGGTTGGGACAACTGGCGCGGTGATTACTCCAGTATTGGTTCATCATCCAATTTGGATAATTCTGCAACATGTATTGAAAGGGACTAAGGATGACATCCTTGGTACAGGTTTACCGATCATGTTGGCAGGGGGTTTTCTGTAACATGTATTGAAAGGGACTAAGGATGACATCCTTGGTACAGGTTTACCGATCATGTTGGCAGGGGGTTGAAAGTGTTCAAAAAATGAAGTTACAATAAATACTTGCAACTTCATCTTTTACTTTATGAGTTATGACTCTGATCAAACCTTACTCAGATTATATATGCATAAGTGGATTTAGGGTTACGGAAACCTTATATTAATTTTCCTCGTAACTTCATCTTTTATGTTATACTAGTATCTTATTCGTTTAATGCATAGCCTGTGGTTACAAAGATATCTTCGAACTGTATATAATGTTGATCTGTCATAAACTATTTTGGTGGGCTCTATTGCTCACCCTTGCTTTATTTATATCACAACAACAGCTAGAGCAGATGGCCCGCAACAGGCACACTCTGCGCAAGCAGGTATCAGCCGTCAGAGATTTACCCGCTGATGTCATAGCCGCCATAGCTGAGGTAGTAGCAATCAGTAGTCTAAGCTACAACTTTTGTGTATCAGACTTATTTATATTTATGATTAATGTAAGCAACGGCAAGAACTACTAAGTGTACTCTGTAATCTTTTGGGTTTGTAATGACTTATAACTTGTGGATCCTATGACTAGATACTTATTCCAATTGCATCTCTGGGACTATAACTAGTTGTGTATGGTGTTATTGCGGGGTCACAACATGCAGTTTAATTGTTTTGATTCAAGTGCAAGTATTATTGATGGAAATTGAGACCGTAACGACCGGATCCCCGACCCCGGATCTGGGGCTGTTACAAAACTCATGAGCCAAGTAAGCTTCATTATACTGCCTTGTAATTGCAGTATCCAAACCTTGATATCCAAGGGAATCTTGATACAACCATCTTGGCTTAGGAGGCATCACAGATGTCCCAGTCTGTGTAGTGGTAGCCACCTCTTGCAAATCAGCATCAAGACTCTCATCATCACTTGAAAAATAAGCAAACTGATCACTTCCACCCCTGGAGACAAATTGGCAAGTACATCCTTAGCCCTCATCATGGATGCAGTTGTATGAATTAGATTTAAAGTCCTCTATGTCTCCACATTGCCCTGTTGAGCCATGATTTGGTATGCTGACACAGGGTGAGTAAAGGTTTCAGGATCCAGAGAAATGATATCCAGAGTTTGTTGATAATGCTCTTGGAAAGACAATTCTCTTTATCCCTCATTAACCTCCATTAACTCACTTGCAATGGCTGATTCCTCCCTTTGAGCTGTTGTTGTCCCTTCTCTCTCTCCACTATTTACTTGCATCATGGGCTCCCCAAGGCTCACACCTCTCACACCCTCACCTTCACCTACTAAGGTGGAACTCTCAATCTCTCCTTTTGTCTGGCTGGAAGAAATAGCCAGCCTCTCACTCTCATTCTCTCCTTTTGCCTGGCTGCAAGCCAGCCTCTCAGAATCACTCCCTTTCAATCCTAAAAGTGTTTCAACTACCACTAGATCATCTGCACTAGTTGTGTGAACAACTTGATTTTAAATAAATGGAGCAGAATGAGCTATCAACGGAATGGTAGTTTGAACTGTCAACGGAATGGATTCCGTTGATGGAGAAACACTTGTCAACGGAAGAGATAATTCCGTTGATGAAGTCAATAAAGGAGTTTGAGAAATTGAAATTACAGTAGAATCTATGGTGATTGATTTGAAAGATGGTTCCACAGATCCTCTTGTAGTTTCAAAAAAAGATGATTGTTGGCCCAACAAATCACTTAACAAGTGATGACCACCAATTTCAGATTGGGGCTTTTCCAAGAATAGAGTTGGAGAATCAAGAATAGATGAATGGATCATATCCACATCTAATGATTGTGTAGGTGTCTTAATATTAATATTGAGGGAGTGGGACTGTAACCCCAGAGTAAAAATTGGGGCTACATTAAACTGAATTTGAGAAACTGGAATTGTTGCTTCCAGTGTGTGTGCACCCTGCGTGACCTGGATTTTTTGTCTTACCCTTCTTTGGTATTGGGAGATAGATGTTTGTGGGCTAGGTGTGTCCCTTACCCTTTTGGTGTGTGCTCTTGGAGGAGAGCTTGTTTCAATAACTACATCCTTTTGAGAGGATGCAATTAGACTTGAGCTAAAATCCATGTTACTCATTGTGCCTTGTTAGGAAGACACAATGGGGCTAGTCTGGGCAACACTCACCTCTCCCACCTTATCCTTGGGGTTTCTTTGATTTTCACCCATTCCCTCACCACTCACCACACCAGCAACACTCCCCTTAGGTTGTGGAGTGGATTTTACAACAGGTGCTTTTTGAGAAGCACCTGAGGTTGGCTTGGTAGATTTAGACTTTGTAGATTTAGGTCTAGTTGCAGGGGCAGGAGCCTGTTGGGTCATAGCTACAGACTCCATTGCAACAACAGTAGTAGTAGAAGCAGAAATTGAAGTTACATTTAAATTAACAAGTTGAGAAAGTGTTACCTCAATGACTGGCAGGTATACCATTGGGACATCACCATTGTCATTGAGCCTCAATATGTCTGCTAGCACCCTCTTTTCTTGAACAAAACAGTCAAACTTGGAATTGGGGTTAGAGATAACTAATGGTGTTGGACTAACATGGTTGGCCAACATCATTAGAAATCTAGCATAATAAATGTTCTTTTTCCTAGAATGCTTATCACCCAATTTAGCACCAAGTTCATACATTAATTGAGTGCTAAAGTTATAGTACTTATCAGTGAGAAGCATGGTAAGCAAAATTAGAATGGAGTTAGTTAAAGCATCAAAATTACTGATTTTTTCAGAAAACACTTTAATGAAAGAATATGCTAAATAGCTCCATTCCCTTACCAAACCTCTCCTAATAATTTTACCTAAATTCTCAGTTGGCAAAGAGTAATTAATAGAATTAAGCATGTTAACAATTTCAACATTTGTGGGTAAAGCAAAGCAATTATTCTCAGGAATGTGAAGGCATGCTTGCAGAACATCTGAATTAACAACATACTCTTTACCTTGAATTGTGAATTGCAAAGTGCAGTTAGTTCCACTGTACTCACAGGAGGTCCACATATCCTCTATGATTTCATTATAAAGCGGAGTGGAGTGAAACATAGCATAACTGAGTTTGCAGTTCACCAAGAAATCCATCATCTTGTGAAAGATTTTGTTCGGGCTTTCCTTGACAACAAATGGTATGGAGTTGTTCTTCTCATAAATGAACCCTCCAGAAGACATAAGTTTAACTATGGGCGCCATTGTTGAGTAAAGAAGAGTTCGAACTGTGTTTTTCTTTGAGAGAGAAAAAGTGAGAAAGCCTTTGGAAATTTGGAGAATAAGATAAAAAGAATTAAAGAAAGCAAATATTCTTAAATACTCCCCCAAAATTTCTCAAAAATTAAGTCCAATAATAATTATAAATTACTGGATTGACTTAAAATTTAACCGTTACAATTAAAATATGACCATGATTTATACTTACAGGTGTGTATGTATAGATCGTGGTAAAAAGGCGTGCAAATTTCAACGGTTAGATTAACAGCGCTATATCAACGAATCAGAATTGGGCGTTTAAGGTCCAGCCTATTTCGATGATAAAGCTGCATTCCGTTGACATAAAAGAGCTGTCAACGGAATACCCAGAAAAATGCTAAGACTGGCAACGGAATAAGACATTCGTTGACATAGTAATTTTGACTTAGACAAAATTTCACTTTTTCCTGAGAAAATTAATTCACAGAAAATCATAGCAAATTCCTGGCTGCAATTTAACTTGAAAAAATCTCAAAAATAATTAAGAGAAATTTAGCATACCTAGCTCACTTACTAATCTTGAGAATGTTGATTCATCAAGTGGCTTGGTAAAGATATCTGCAAGTTGTTGTTCACTTGGAACAAAATGTAACTCCACAGTACCATTCATAACATGTTCTCTAATGAAATGATACTTGATGTCAATGTGCTTCGTCCTTGAATGCTGCACTGGATTCTCAGTAATGGCAATGGCACTTGTGTTGTCACAGAAAATAGGAATTTTCTCAACCCTTGATCCATAATCAAGTAGTTGATTTTTCATCCATAAAATATGTGCACAACAACTTCCAGCTGCAATGTACTCAGCCTCAGCTGTGGAGGTAGAAACTGAGTTTTGTTTCTTGCTAAACCATGATACAAGCTTATTTCCTAGGAATTGACAGGTGCCAGTTGTGCTTTTCCTGTCCAGTTTACATCCTACATAATCTGCATCTGAATAACCAATTAGTTCAAAGCCAGATTCTCTAGGATACCAAATGCCAAGGTTTGGTGTTCCTTTGAGATATCTGAAATTTTTTTAATAGCAACTAAATGGGATTCCCTAGGATCAGCTTGAAATCTAGCACATAGACATGTAACAAACATAATATCAGGTCTACTAGCTGTTAAATATAGAAGTGAGCCTACCATGCCTCTGTAACTTGAAATGTCCACAGATTTTTCCTTAGTATTCAATTCAAGTTTAGTAGCAGTAGGCATGGGAGTTTTGGCAGGAGAGCATTCCATTAAGTTAAATTTCTTTAACAAATCATGAATGTACTTTGTTTGACTAATGAAAATGCCTTCATTAACTTGTTTCACTTGGAGACCAAGGAAATAAGTTAATTCTCCCATCAAGCTCATTTCATATTTACTTTGCATAAGCTTGGCAAACTTTTGACAAAGTCTTTCATCTGTAGACCCAAAGATTATGTCATCTACATAAATTTGAACAAGTATAGTAGAGCCATTCACAATCCTATGAAAAAGACTTTTATCTACAGTACCTCTAGTGAATTGATTCTCAAGGAGGAACTGTGAAAGTGTGTCATACCAGGCTCTAGGTGCTTGGTTCAACCCATAGAGTGCTTTGAGGAGAAAGTACACATATTCTGGAAAATCATCATTTTCAAAACCAGGAGGTTGGCTCACATATACCTCCTCTTCCAATTTCCCATTTAGAAAAGCACTCTTCACATCCATCTATAGCAATCACTTTAAAACTGGCATGGGCTGCATGGGCTAGGAAAATTCTTATTGCTTCTAGTCTTGCAACATGAGCAAAGGTTTCATCAAAATCAATTCCCTCTTCCTGTGAGTAGCCTTTAACAACCAATCTAGCTTTGTTCCTTGTGACTATGCCATTTTCATCCATCTTGTTTCTGAACACCCATTTTGTGTCTATAACACTCCTGTTTTTAAGCCTGGGTACCAGCTTCCAAACTTTGTTTCTCTCAAATTGGTTTAGCTCTTCTTGCATGGCTGTAATAACCCCAAATTTTGGACTTAGTTAAAAAAAAATTCTTTTGATGAATAGTAAAATTGCCCCTGATGAATAGTAAATTTGCTGATGGAAAATTTTTCAGACCACACTATGTGGATGATATGGAATGAATGTTTCGAGGTTATATTATTGATGTATAGGAAGAATAAAAGAATGTAAACGCAATCAGAATCAGGAGATTCCCATTCGAATTTTTAATCACTATTCATCGGACAATCAAGGATGAATTGATTTGATCGTTTTGAGAAAGTATGTAGAATGAGAAAACCAGGATCATATCTTAAACCAAGGTGAGAAATCCTTGAGCATATATTAATCCAAGATAATGGAAAGATCAAGGAAGTATCCCCTAGCTTTGGTACAGAGAAACATTTTTAAAATCACTTAAAACTATCGCGAAACAGAAGCGTAGCGAATTATGGATTAAACCCTAACTGAAGGGGAAGTATCATATAAGATCATCAAGTGTAACATATAAGAGGATTGAGGATACAAATGATGACATAAGCATGATGCAGGAGTGTGACAAAGTGATGACAAGTGATGACAAAGTGGTGAATCACCACCTTGTCACCACTTTCACCACAACCACAAATTCAAAATGAGGTGTGTCATTGATGACAAAACACTTCCTAAACCACACAAATGAGAAGCTGGTCATTAGAATTGTTTTAACAAAAGAAATGAAAATAAAAAGCAAGAAAGTAAACATCTCTTTCATTTCTCCAAAATTCTGCCCAGCTTGACCATGGTGGAAAGAAAAATTCATAAATCAAGTTCTACTCATCCATAAATCACCAAATTTGAACCATATCTCCCTCACTATATACACAAGGTACGTTAAAAATCTCATGGCCATCAAAGAAGTGTAGCATGGTTAATGATTTGATCAAAGTTGAGGCATGAATAGTGACTCATGAAAATATTTGTTTTGTTCTTGAGTTTTAAGGATTGTTAAGGATGATTAAGGATCAAGGGAGAGTATACAACCTATTTTTAGTCTTTATCAAGTACCAAGGAAGGTATAAACCTCTCACACCCTTTGTTATACTTTGATTATAATGATGATATGGATAATGTTTAGTGATGATGTGATATTAAGGATATTTGCATGATTATGATGATGTTTAGTGGTTAATTAGTGGTTAAACTTATGAGTATTGATATGAACATGTTTAGGCAGAATATAAGTTGCTTGATTTGGGGAAATTAGAAGCATGATTTCTTGGTTGACGATTGGTGGTTTGTTTGAGTGTTTTAAACACGGGAATCATGAATTAGCGTCGTTACCATGTCGAATTTTCATTAGATAGTTTAGGCAGAAACCTCGGGTAACTCCATGATATGGAATCAACCCTAACTGCCCATGATCATGTAGGGCTTGTTGTGTAGTTTGTTTTGGCGAAAGAATCGCATCTTTTCGATTTACGGTTTAGGAGAAACACCCGTTTTAGTAGAAGTGGTTTCGGGAAACCAAGTGGTTCACTATATGAATTTTGAGAATATGATCAAGCCCCTTAAAAATGGAATTAGGTCATGATATTAAAATGGATACTAACATGGACAGTTAGTAAGTGAATCGAGAAGGTTTCGGGTTAAAAAGATGATTTTTCGATTTTATAAAAATGTCGGAACCAAAGCTGCACGAGGAGTAGGTGGTTCTGCACTCTACTGCACTAAACCTGCTTCTCTCGGGATTTTCATCCCCTTAAGCAGAAAAACATTTTCAAGGATTTTGTTCTATTCTTTCTCTAGATCGCGCACGCGAAAACGGTGTGTCATTTCGATTAACGGTTAAGGAAATATGAGCGTTTTAGTGAAAGGCGTGCGAATAGTAACTTTCCGTAGCTCATCCAAGTTTGAAAATACATTTCACCAGGTTAAACCCCTGTTTTGAGATCAAAACTTTTATGATAAATATTACAAATACTCAAGATGATTTTAGAAGTGGTTTCGTATTTAAATACAAATTTTCCGATTTATTAAAAGTGTTAGAGCACGAGTCGCGTAATAGTAACTCTATGAAAAGTCAACTCTAGGATACTACTTTGACCAACCGTTGTGACTAAGGTAAAGGATTATTTCAAGTCGATTAAAACACGAACATTGTTGAGGAATAACGTGGCTACATGATGTGTTTGACTTATGGTTGACTTAGAGTGAATTGTTATGAGCGAATGATTACGCTAGGGACTCATCGAGTATTTCTTTGTTTATAAATTTCCCGGCAAGTTCTTGAACCCCTAACAACTAAGGACCCGAGGCAAGTTTTCTCATCCCATGCTGTTTTCCATTACTTATACTGTTGATGCATATGATATGATAGATGCATGCTTTCAAATCTTACATCGTATATAGATGTAATGGTATTAAAAAGGTTGAGATATAATAGATGCATATGATAGATGCATGCAAGTTTTCAAACCCTACATCATATAAATGATGTTTTTGTGATTTATGTGATTGATATATATATCTATCCTACTTTAATGCTGTGAGAACTTTTTTAAACTGTTTACGCTTTTAGTAAAAGCTTTCGTAAGATAAAAGGTTTATATGCTAGGTAAATACTAGATATAAACCGAGGTTTAAAGGCTCTAAGTATAGAGCAGTCGTACGATGATTTTAAAATAATAGACCGGGAGTTAAATTACTACTTTATTTTAATAAATACTGTCAGATACTGGAGGGTCCAGAGACAACTATGTTTTAAATATGATGATTAAATATTCCAATATATATTTATTATTGGATATTTAATGTGTGATATTAAATAATATTATTAAGAATATTATTTTGAATATTTATTAACTAAATTAATATTATTTTGAATATTCATTTAAGTAGAATATTATTGAATAATAATTCAATATTTATTATTTGGATATTTATTAAATATTCCAAATATGATTTGAAAATCATAGAACCTTATTATATTATTTAAGGTTCTACTATTTACACAAAAAATTTTGATCTTCAGAAAAGATATTTAAAACAGAGATTCCCAATTATTATCTTAAGATATTTAAAGATAATTAAATGCGAATAGTGTTTTCTAACTCATCGGAAATTGGGAATCTAGTTCAAGAAGTCTAGGACAGAGTTTTACTTCCACTGTTCCTCTAGAGTACCTATAGCTGGGGATGACTCCCCCATTCAAGTAAAGAATTTCAAACTTGTTAAACTCTGAAAATTCCAATAAACTCCCCGGTCATGATTTCAAAATACATGGTAATCATCGGTAGTTTCGTTGATTAATGTCAACCCACTCTGTGACTTACTCCCTTCAAATACTTTGGGGTAAGGAATTCTAAATGGTTACAAAGTTATTGACAAGTAATTATACTTGGGGAAAATAGGATTAAGTTCCGATTTCCGTTTCACTGATTTTGTTTTCTATAATGGGAACTGGAAGGGCTTACACGACAATGAAACAGGTGCCGGGGTAGTGCCAAAATTATCAAGGCTTACCCGGTGACGAAATAGGCGCCGAGGTAGTGATCTCTTGAGTGCTAAGGCTTACCCGGTGATGAAACAGGCGCCGAGGTAGTGACCTCTTAAGCACAGTGGCCCGTATGCGTCCAGGGTGATAACCGAATAGGAAGTCATCCTTCTACTAGTAGAAAAGTTACGTTACGATACAATGACTGATCACCGTGTATCAGGTGTTCCAGTATGTTCCCTTTCTTCCACTTGGAAGTTGTGCTGCACATTGTAACAAAAGCCTAGGCGCTGATTTACCGATAATGTGACAGTGATGAGTAATGATGTTCCTCATACAGTGGTTGTACTGTATGGTATGTTTTGACGTAAAGAATATTTAAACATATCGTTCTGTATACGAACGGAGTTTTAAAGGTTTTCAATTATGATATCAGCTTACATATATGATTATGCTGCTATATCTTATTGTCGAGCCATAGTGCTCAGTCTTGCTTCTTTTATGAAAAGGTGTTCATTACTGATATTTTACAGTATTTTGAACAGTATGAGATATCTAAATAGATAAGCGTGTATATATGTTGAGAAGGTGTTTAAGATATACAGTATATTGAACTGTATAGTATTTTGAATCAATGGATAGGCTTTAAGCCTTGATTCCAATGTTTAATATCTATTTTAAAAAGATATGTTATGAGTCTTGGTTCATTATATTGATACCAAGGATTTCTAAATGATTTACGAAGAGTATTTGAGTATGATTATAAGTCATACGGTATTTTGAACGGTATACTATTTTGGGGACATACCCTAGTAGTGTTAAAAACTTTGATCCTATATGGATTATCTACCTGAAAGGCTTAAAGATTTAAACTGGGATAGATTTCGTGCTGAGCGCTATTAGCTCATTCTTGCTTTATTAAACCTTTCAGCATGAAGAAAACATTGCCGATTCACCTCGTGTTACGATAGCAAGGGAATGGAGAGACCACCCTTGAGTTAGTTCAGCAGGATGGATACTGCCGGAGTTAGCAGAACAGTTGTACATGGAATTAGGGAGAATTGTTTTCGAGTAGGTTTCCTTATTAAACCTTGTATAGAATTGTGAGGTCTATTATTTTAACTTCAGGTAGAGGTTGTAAATAATAGATGAGATCCTGGATAGTACATTTGAGTTGTAATAACAAATGTTACTTATTGTTGCTCATTTCCAAGGCTATAACTTGTGTGTGTGTGCGTAAGTGATTGGGGTCTTTGGAGTTGTATTATTAGAATGTTGTAAGTAATGCAGGTATTGTATAATTGATGGAGCGTGACAACCCAGATTCCTGTCCCCGGATATGGGGTTGTTACAGAAATGGTATCAGAGCACTAAGTTATAGACTTGGACATGAGAGTGTTAAGAGTTATATCTAAGTAAGCGAATAACGTGAGGACTCATATAGAGTTCGTTAAGTGGACTACCGAAGGTAGTGCCATTGAGGATGTCAAGGTTAAAGAGTTTAGTATAAGACTTATTGGAGGATCAATAGGATCGTTGAAGACCATCATAATGATGAGACGAACGTTTAGAATTGTACATGGATTATCAAGGACATTATGATAAGACGCGGAGCAGAGTCTCAGTTGCAATTGGGGTAAGGGCGGAATGACCAATACCAATGGGTAACTTGACTTAGTAAGAACCTAAGTGTTTGTAGTTCATCGTAGTTGCCCACGAGAAGGCAGCACATGTGAGGATCAAGACGTTAACAGTCCTTTACGCAATCCGAATTACTAAATTGCGTGGACAAGTTAAGGCATTATCTTGTGTATGAGGTCCAAGCCTTGAGAACAACGATTTCACTAGAGTTGGTGTCTTTTCCGTCAATGGGTATTTTGTTACCTAAGAGGAAGATTTTTGTGTACATGTAGTACCAGAACGTTATCGTGAGACGAACGTGCTAAATCGCATCGCGAGTATATTTTGTATGATAGGCCATGATGGCTCGACTCAGAAATCAAAGACATGGAGAATGGATAGCGTGATTCTGATAAATACACGTATGGTTGCGGTGAGCAATGCGACAATCTCAGGACCTACGAGGAACGAGACCTATGGTGGCCTGGGATTGGATTCGTTCGATACGACTAGTGTTAAGAAATTACATATACGTTAATCAACCTTCATCTTTTGAGGATGTGTTGATGCGGCCGTAGGAGGCCCGAACTCAGAACGATTATCGGGGAATGGCGATTATGTTTCGAACTCCCGACCTATTTAAGGACTTGTACGATTTTGAGGTACCGTTGGTTAGTACCCTAAGCCATAAAGGCAGAAAGATAAGATCATCCTCGTATGGGTGATGTTAGAAATTATGATGACCATTGACTTTTTGGTATCTACTTGCTGGTACACTACTCAATCTAAAACTGTTCCTGCATGTGTTACCTTGAATAGTTCATGTCAGGTAACCCTTCTAATTTCCTACTTCAACTTGGGATGCAACCAACAATCGTTAAATATTCATTTTATTTCTTCATATTTGGACTCCTCAGTCGAGTTCATAAATATCTAGCTATTTGTTTAAAATATAGATGATGTGTATTTCAGAGATCACTCGTGAATTCTTTTCTTATATTAAAAAGAGATTTGCACATCAGACGTTGGAATCGTGGAAAGGATATCAATTTGATATTGGTAGTCCGAATTCAATTCTATCGGAGAATTTAACAAAGTTATGTACGGAGACACCTTTGGGTGGACCGTTTCACTGATGAGAAATGTTTGGTGGGAGGTTATCGATTGTTCCGATACCAAGAACTTTTTATTCAGACCTTATATTCTATTCAAGGGTTATAATTACCTTGTTTGTCCCAAACTTATTTACTCTTCTTTTCAATTCATTAACCGAGTAGTCAAAATTTTGTTTTCTTTCTTTCTTTGGCTACGATGTCGAGATTGTGGTACTAGTAGATTGAAAATGACTAATTGCATGTGCCATGATGAGTGACTAGTTAATTATTCTAACTAGTTGAAATTTTAATGATATGATGAAAATCTAGCTAATCATCCTAGCTAGATGTTGCGTCCCAAACTAATCGAACTAACAAATTTTGTTTAGCTAGTTGTTAAAATTTTCTTGAAGTGAACTAGTTATTGTTTCACTAAGTTTCACTTTCGGTCGAATTTACTTAAGTGAGTTCACAATGCATTTTGTTTCACTAATAAGGTCACCCATTCGACGAGAATCCTTTAAAAGATTTTATATAAAGCATTATGTTGCTTGAAGTATTCCTGGTACCATGCAAGTATTTTCCTTAGTATTTGGAAAAAGAAAGTGTTGAAGCTGAGAGCTAAGGTAAATGAGTACGACATTATGAATTGAAGTTACGGAAATTGCCAAGGTTTGTTTCGCATGATGCGAATTCAGAATAACGGAGTGTTCAAAACGACTGATTATGTTACCTTGGTTAATGAAACGACTATGATAGAAATAGAAGCAAAGTGGACAAGAAAGAAATGGGTATAAAGAAAATAGAGCATGAAACGCGAATAGATTGAGAAAGAAAGAAAGTAAGAATTCAGATTGTCGGACGAGGGAACAATTGACCTCCAAGGAGGTGAAACTTGTTTAGCCTCTGTGATAGATACGAAACGGGAAGTACCTAGTGTACAGAATATCCCAGTTGTCAACGAATTCGAGGATGTATGTTCAGAAGATCTTCCGGGGTTACCACCCGATAGAGAAATAAAGTTGATATAGAATTAGCTCCAAGAACGGCGCCAGTTTCGAAGGCCCCGTACCGACTAGCTCCAGTCGAGATGAAGAAATTAGTCGCTCAATTGTAGGAATTGTTAGGGAAGGAATGATAAGACCAAGTGCGTCACCGTGGGATGCACCCGTGTTATTGGTGAAGAAAAAGGACGGCATCATGAGGCTGTGCATAAACTATCGAAAGCTGAATAGGCTAACTGTTAAGAATGAATACCCTTGCCAAGGATCGGTGATTTGTTCGATCGGCTGCATGGTGCAGTTAAATTCTCGAAGATTGATTTGAGAACGGGATACCACCAGTTGAATATTAAACCTGAGGACGTACCCAAGACTAAATTTCGCACCAGGTTTGGACACTACGAGTTTTTAGTAATGTCGTTTGGGCTGACGAATGCCCTTGCAGTTTCCATGGACTTGATGAATCGAGTTTTCAAGAAGTATTTGGATAAGTGTGTCATAGTGACATCGCCAATATTTTGGTTTACCTCAAAGACCGAGGAAGAACATGTAGAACGTTGGAGGATAGTGTTAGAAGCACTGAGGAGAGAAAAGTTATATGCCAAGTTCTCAAAGTGCGAGTTTTGGCTAAGGGAAGTATAGTATATAGGACATGTGGTCAATAGTGAAGGAGTGCTGGTTGACCCTGCTACGATAAAAGCTGTTTCGAACTGGGAAAGACCAACCACCCCAACCGAGGTGAGGAATTTTGTGGATTTAGCCGGATATTACCAAAGAAGTGTATAAGATTTTGCTATAATAGCAGCCCCACTGACCAGACTTACTCGAAAGACTGAAAAGTTGAATGGACCGAGAAATGTGAGAAAAGTTTCCAGGAATTAAAGAAGAGACTAGTCACCACCCGGTGCTGGTACAACTAGACGGGAAGGGATATTTTGTGATCTGTAGTGATGCATCACATTGAGGATTAGGGTGTGTGCTTATATAGCACGGAAAGGTAATTACGTGTGCATCCAGACAATTAAAGGAATATGAATTTAGATACCCTACGCATGACTTAGAATTGGTAGCAAGGGTTTTCACTTTAAAGATTTGGAGGCACTAATTGTATGGAAAGAAGTGCGGGATTTACACAATCATAAGAGCATTAGATACGTTTTACAGGAAGAACGTACCATAATAATAGAAAAGATAGCTAAAGCTAATCAAGGATTATGATGGTGGGATTCTTTACCACCCAGGGAAGGCCAATGTGGTGGGCAATGCCCTTAGTAGGAAAAAGAGACTTAAGATGATAACATCATCGGATAAGTTAATCCAAGGATTTGAGAAAATGAAAATTGAGGTTAAGCTAACCGGAAATGGTATTGACAGACTATTTGAGATTGCAATGCAACCGGAATTGCTGCAGAAAATCAAGTTATGTCAAGAACGAATGACGAGTGAAGGTATAAAGTCAATGTTGAAGAAAGAATTAAAGACTGAGAAAGATGATAAAGGAATCATAAGGTATTTTTACCAAGTTGGGATTCCAAATGTTCAAGAGATAAAGGATGCTAAATTTTTTCGGAATGACTAATAAGAGGAACTGAAAGGATGAAGTTTGAAGTTACGAGGACAACAAGGATTATTTAAAGGTCCTGATTGAGCCAAAATAAATTAAGGAATTAAGATCTGTCATAAAGAGACAGCCACGCGGAGAGTACAAAAAGGTAAAGAAAATTTAGGAAATGTGACTGATGGCCGGATAGATTAAAGGATTTATCAATTGGTAAGTAAATATTGGATATGTCAGAAAATGAAGGCAGAACACAGACCTAGTTGACTATCATAGTTAGTAGAGATTCCTGATTAGGAATGTAATGTTACTGTAATGGATTTTGTGATAGGATCAACAAGAATCAAGTCGAACTATGACGTCAATTGAGTTATAATTGATGGATTAAAAGAGTCTACTCATATTTTATTATTAGCGAGAGACCTTCAATCAAAGAGTTACGAAAGAGATAGTTGGGTGACATGAAGTTCCAGTCACCATCGTGTCAGATAAGGACCAATGATTAAACTCCAGATTCGGGAGTAGTTTTCCAAACGTGTTTGGTGAGGAGATTGAGTGCGAGCACTACGTAGGATCCACATACCGACGGACAGACCGAAAGAAACATTTCAGACAACCGACGTTACGGTAAGCATTGTACCGCCGATTGCAAGAATAATCAGATGTTGATAGAAAATGGGTGTATAAGAATACAACCAGAATTGGCTTATATAAAGCGCCCGGTAGATATCACAGACCGGAATGAGTAAATGTTGTAATGAACCAGAGGGTTGAAGATTCAACCTGGAAACTGGAGATTTCTATATTGAAAGAGTAACCTCGGATATTTTCTTAGATTCCGGGACGGAATCCTTTTAAGGAGGGGAGACTGTAATAACCCCAAATTTTGGACTTAGTTAAAAAAAAAAAAATTCTTTTGATGAATAGTAAAATTGCCCCTGATGAATAGTAAATTTGCTGATGGAAAATTTTTCAGACCACACTATGTGGATGATATGGAATGAATGTTTCGAGGTTATATTATTGATGTATAGGAAGAATAAAATAATGTAAACGCAATCAGAATCAGGAGATTCCCATTTGAATTTTTAATCACTATTCATCGGACAATCAATGATGAATTGATTTGATCGTTTTGAGAAAGTATGTAGAATGGGAAAACCAGGATCATATCTTAAACCTAGGTGAGAAATCCTTGAGCATATATTAAGCCAAGATAATGGAAAGATCAAGGAAGTATCCCCTAGCTTTGGTATAGAGAAACGTTTTTAAAATCACTTAAACCTATCGCGAAACAGAAGCGTAGCGAATTATGGATTAAACCCTAACTGAAGGGGAAGTATCATATAAGATCATCAAGTGTAACATATAAGAGGATTGAGGATACAAATGATGACATAAGCATGATGCAGGAGTGTGACAAAGTGATGACAAGTGATGACAAAGTGGTGAATCACCACTTTCACCACAACCACAAATTCAAAATAAGGTGTGTCATTGATGACAAAACACTTCCTAAACCACACAAATGAGAAGCTGGTCATTAGAATTGTTTTAACAAAAGAAATGAAAATAAAAAGCAAGAAAGTAAACATCTCTTTCACTTCTCCAAAATTCTGCCCAGCTTGACCATGGTGGAAAGAAAACTTCATAAATCAAGTTCTACTCATCCATAAATCACCAAATTTGAACCATAGCTCCCTCACTATATACCCAAGGTACTTGCAAAATCTCATGGCCATCAAAGAAGTGTAGCATCAAAAAGTGTAGCATGGTTAAATATTGGATCAAAGTTGAGGCATGAATAGTGACTCATGAAAAGTTTTGTTTTGTTCTTGAGTTTTAAGGATTGTTAAGGATGATTAAGGATCAAGGGAGAGTATACAAGCTATTGTTAGTCTTTATCAAGTACCAATGAAGGTATAAACCTCTCACACCCTTTGTTATACTTTGATTATAATGATGATATGGATAATGTTTAGTGATGATGTGATATTAAGGATATTTGCATGATTATGATGATGTTTAGTGGTTAATTAGTGGTTAAACTTATGAGTATTGATATGAACATGTTTAGGCAGAATATAAGTTTCTTGATTTGGGGAAATTAGAAGTATGATTGCTTGGTTGACGATTGGTGGTTTGTTTGAGTGTTTTAAACACGGGAATCATGAATTAGCGTCGTTACCATGTCGAATTTTCATTAGATAGTTTAGGCAGAAACCTCGGGTAACTCTATGATATGGAAGCAACCCTAACTGCCCATGATCATGTAGGTCTTGTTGTGTAGTTTGTTTTGGCGAAAGAATCGCATCGTTTTGATTTACGGTTTAGGAGAAACACCCGTTTTAGTAGAAGTGGTTTCGGGAAACCAAGTGGTTCACTATATGAATTTTGAGAATATGATCAATCCCCTTAAAAATGGAATTAGGTCATGATATTAAAATGGATACTAACATGGACAGTTAGTAAGTGAATCGAGAAGGTTTCGGGTTAAAAAGATGATTTTTCGATTTTATAAAAATGTCGGAACCAAAGCTGCGCGAGGAGTAAGTGGTTCTGCACTCTACTGCCCTAAACCTGCTGCTCTCGGGATTTTCATCCCCTTAAGCAGAAAAACATTTTCAAGGATTTTGTTCTATTCTTTCTCTAGATCGCGCACGCGAAAACGGTGTGTCATTTCGATTAACGGTTAAGGAAATATGAGCGTTTTAGTGAAAGGCGTGCGAATAGTAACTTTCCGTAGCTCATCCAAGTTTGAAAATACATTTCACCAGGTTAAACCCCTGTTTTGAGATCAAAACTTTTATGATAAATATTAAAAATACTCAATATGATTTTAGAAGTGGTTTCGTATTTAAATACGAATTTTCCGATTTATTAAAAGTGTTAGAGCACGAGTCGCGTAATAGTAACTCTATGAAAAGTCAACTCTAGGATACTACTTTGACCAACCGTTGTGACTAAGGTAAAGGATTATTTCAAGTCGATTAAAACACGAACATTGTTGAGGAATAACGTGGCTACATGATGTGTTTGACTTATGATTGACTTAGAGTGAATTGTTATGAGCGAATGATTACGTTAGGGACTGATCGAGTATTTCTTTGTTTATAGATTTCCCGGCAAGTTCTTGAACCCCTAACAACCAAGGACCCGAGGCAAGTTTTCTCATCCCATGTTGTTTTCCATTACTTATACTGTTGATGCATATGATATGATAGATGCATACTTTCAAACCTTACATCGTATATAGATGTAATGGTATTAAAAAGGTTGAGATATAATAGATCCATATGATAGATGCATGCAAGTTTTCAAACCCTACATCATTTAAATGATGCTGTTGTGATTTATGTGATTGATATATATATCCATCATGCTTTAATGTTGTGAGAACTTTTTAAACTGTTTACGCTTTTAGTAAAAGCTTTCGTAAGATAAAAGGTTTATATGCTAGGTAAATACTAGATATAAACCGAGGTTTAAAGGCTCTAAGTATAGAGCAGTCATACGATGATTTTAAAATAATAGACCGGGAGTTAAATTACTACTTTATTTTAATAAATACTGTCAGATACTGGAGGGTCCAGGGACAACTATGTTTTAAATATGATGATTAAATATTCCAATATATATTTATTATTGGATATTTAATGTGTGATATTAAATAATATTATTAAGAATATTATTTTGAATATTTATTAACTAAATGAATATTATTTTGAATATTCATTTAAGCAGAATATTATTGAATAATAATTCAATATTTATTATTTGGATATTTATTAAATATTCCAAATATGATTTAAAAATCATAGAACCTTATTATATTATTTAAGGTTCTACTATTTACACAAAAATTTCTGATCTTCAGAAAAGATAATTAAAACAGAGATTCCCAATTATTATCTTAAGATATTTAAAGATAATTAAATGCGAATAGTGTTTTCTAACTCATCGGAAATTGGGAATCTAGTTCAAGAAGTCGAGGACAGAGTTTTACTTCCACTGTTCCTCTAGAATACCTATAGCTGGGGATGACTCCCCCATTCAAGTAAAGAATTTCAAACTTGCTAAACTCTGAAAACTCGAATAAACTCCCCGGTCATGATTTCAAAATACATGGTAATCATCGGTAGTTTCGTTGACTAATGTCAACCCACTCTGTGACTTACTCCCTTCAAATACTTTGGGGTAAGGAATTCTGAATGGTTACAAAGTTATTGACAAGTAATTATACTTGGGGAAAATAGGATTAAGTTCCGATTTCCGTTTCACTGATATTGTTTTCTATAATGGGAACTGGAAGGGTTTACACGGCAATGAAACAGGTGCCGGGGTAGTGCCAAAATTATCAAGGCTTACCCGGTGACGAAATAGGCGCCGATGTAGTGATCTCTTGAGTGCTAAGGCTTACCCGGTGATGAAACAGGCGCCGAGGTAGTGATCTCTTAAGCACAGTGGCCCGTATGCGGCCAGGGTGATAACCGAATAGGAAGTCGTCCTTCTACTAGTAGAAAAGTTACGTTACGATATAACGGCTGATCACCGTGTATCGGGTGTTCTAGTATGTTCCCTTTCTTCCACTTGGAAGTTGTGCTGCACATTGTAACAAAAGCCTAGGCGCTGATTTACCGATAATGTGACAGTGATGAGTAATGATGTTCCTCATACAGTGGTTGTACTGTATGGTATGTTTTGACGGAAAGAATATTTAAACATATCGTTCTGTATACGAACGGAGTTTTAAAGGTTTTCAATTATGATATCAGCTTACATATATGATTATGCTGCTATATCTTATTGTCGAGCCATAGTGATCAGTCTTGCTTCTTTTATGAAAAGGTGTTCATTACTGATATTTTACAGTATTTTGAACAGTATGAGATATCTAAATAGATATGCGTGTATATATGTTGAGAAGGTGTTTAAGATATACAGTATATTGAACTATATAGTATTTTGAATCAATGGATAGGCTTTAAGCCTCGATTCCAATGTTTAATATCTATTTTAAAAAGATATGTTATGAGTCTTGGTTCATTATATTGATACCAAGGATTTCTAAATGATTTACGAAGAGTATTTGAGTATGATTATAAGTCATACGGTATTTTGAACGGTATACTATTTTGGGGACATACCCTAGTAGTGTTAAAAACTTTGATCCTATATGGATTATCTACCTGAAAGGTTTAAATATTTAAACTGGGATAGATTTCTTACTGAGCGCTATTAGCTCATTCTTGCTTTATTAAACCTTTCAGCATGAAGAAAACATTGCCGATTCACCTCTTGTTACGAGAGCAAGGGAATGGAGAGACCACCCTTGAGTTAGTTCAGCAGGATGGATACTGCCGGAGTTAGCAGAACAGTTGCAGATGGAATTAGGGAGAATTGTTTTCGAGTAGGTTTCCTTATTAAACCTTGTATATAATTGTGAGGTCTATTATTTTAACTTCAGGTAGAGGTTGTAAATAATAGATGAGATCCTGGATAGTACATTTGAGTTGTAATAACAAATGTTACTTATTGTTGCTCATTTCCAAGGCTATAACTTGTGTGTGTGTGCGTAAGTGATTGGGGTCTTTGGAGTTGTATTATTAGAATGTTGTAAGTAATGCAGGTATTGTATAATTGATGGAGCATGATAACCCAGATTCCTGACCCCGGATCTGGGGGTGTTACAATGGCTAAAACCCAATCTGGATCTAGAAGTGCATCCTCAACTTTCTTTGGCTCATCTTGAGACAGAAAGCTACTATATAGACATTCCTCTTGAGTTGCTCTTTTAGTTTGAACTTTTGAAGAAACATCACCTATGATGAGTTCAAAGGGATGATGATCTTTAGTCCATTTCCTTGAGGGAGGAAGATTAGCTCTAGAAGATGTAGCTTCATGATCATGATTGCCCTGATTAGATGTTTGTCCTTGAGAAACTCCCCCTGAGTTTTTTTTATCTCTAAGTGATCATTCCTAGAAGCATTTCTATGACTGTCAACGGAATGCCCATTTTGACTGTCAACGAATCCTTCGCTATGACTGTCAACGGAATGATCAATTTGACTGCTAGCATTTATTCTTTTCAATCTTAATGCAGCAATTTCATCTTCACTACTGCTTTCATCTATGCTAGACACAACAACTTTAGGCTGTTTCTCAATAGCCTTAACATGATTCACTTGATCTCCTTCCTCATTCTCAAAAGAAAGAATTTAATGGAAACCTTCATCACAGAGACCTTGAATTTTGAGATCATCAAAAACAACATGTACAGATTCCATAACAATGTTGGTTCTGAGATTATAGACTCTATAAGCTTTCCCTGCTGCATATCCCACAAATATTGCTTCATCTGCCTTTGCTTCAAATTTCCCCAAATGCTCATCTTGATTTCTCAAAACAAAGCACTTGCATCCAAAGACATGAAGAAATCCAATAGTGGCTTCTTTCTTTTGAGTAGTTGATAAGGGGTCATTCCCTTGGCTTGATTAATCAAAGAAATATTTTGAGTGAAGCAAGCTGTGTTAACTGCCTCAGCCCAAAAATAAGTTGGTAACTTTGATTCATCTAGCATTGTCCTTGCAACTTCAATGAGTGTTCTGTTTTTCCTTTCAACTACACCATTTTGTTGTGGTGTCCTTGTAGCTGAAAATTCATACAAAATACCATTTTCCTCACAGAACATCTTCATAGTTGAATTCTTGAACTCTGTCCCATTGTCACTCCTTATCCTTCTTACTTTGAAATCAGGATGATTGTTTACTATCTTGATGTGATTGATAATGATTTCACTTGCCTCATCTTTGGAGTGCAAAAAGAAAGTCCATGTAAATCTAGAAAAATCATCAACAATCACAAGACAATATTTCTTCTTTGAAATGGACATGACATTTACAGGGCCAAATAGATCCATATGAAGCAACTCAAGCTGTTGGACAATTGATGACTCTGTCTTGCTTTTGAATGATGCCTTCTTTTGTTTCCCTTTTTGACAGGCATCACACAACCCATCCTTGGAGAATTCCACCTGTGGAATTCCTCTAGCAAGATCTTTCCTGACCAAGTCATTCATAACCTTGAAATTCAAATAAGACAATTTCTTGTGTCATAGCCAACTTTCATCCTTGCTTGCCTTGCTGAAAAGACAAGTGATTGTGTTTGGACTTGTGCTACTAAAGTCAGCAATGTACACATTCCCTCTTCTGAATCCAGTCATTACCACATTGTTGTCTCCACCTTTAGAAACAACACAGGCTTCTCTTGAAAAAGTAACTAAAAATCCTTTGTCACAAAGTTGGCTGATACTAAGCAAATTGTGCTTTAGACCATCCACCAATGCAACCTCATCAATGATGACATTTTCTCTTGAAATTAAGCCATATCCCTTGGTGTAGCCTTTGTTGTCATCTCCAAAAGCAATACAAGGGACAGCTCTTTCCTGGAACTCTGTGAGCAGGGTAGAATCACCAGTCATGTGTCTTGAACAACCACTATCCAAGTACCAAAGATTCCTTTTGTCTCCCTGCACACAATAAAACCAAATCAAGTTGATTTTGGTACCCAAGTTACCTTGGGTCCTGTTTTGTTAGCCTTTGATTTACTCTTCACATCATTTTTCACCTTGGGCTCAGATTGAGTTAAATCAACCTTTACCTTTGGTGTTGATTTCTGAGGGTTGCTCACATTTTCATTCATAGCATGCATATTTGGAGGAACAAACATGGTATTCACATTCCATGGCATTTGTGGCACATTAAACATATTCATGTATGGATTAGGCACAAATGGCATGCTAGCATATGGATTTTGAAATTGTGCATATGGAGCAAACATATTAGGCATAACAGGCATTGCAGGCATAGAGGCATTCATTGCAGGCTTAGGCATTTTCACATTAGTAGGTTTCTTAACAGATTTGCAATTAGCAGATAAATGACTAACACTACCACAATTAACACATGTTTTTCTAGGAGCATACTTATCAGGTGTGTAATTGTTATGTTTGTTAATCCCTACTTTGCCATTTCTGTTATTCTTTTTATTGCCCTTAACCTCAACTTGAATTTTCTCTAACTTATCTTTCAATTGCTTGTTAAACAAGTGACCTACATTAGCTCTCTCAACAGGCTTCTCAACTTTCTTTGATTTACTAGACTCACCTTGAACAAAGTTCTTGGTAACAGGACCATACTTGTTGTTAAGTCTAGTGAGTTCTTCTTTCTTTTTCTCTGTCAACGAAACAACATGATCAGTTGATGGTTCATCTGTCAACGAAAGCTTGCATTCCGTTGACGTATCAACCTTCAACAAATGATCATTGTTGATTGTTGACTCTGATTCTGATTCTAAGGTTTCAACAGCATACCCTAGCTTCTCTTTGTTCTTTTTCCATGATTGCTCACAGAAAGATTCCATACCTTAAACATTAATGATGTTGTTAGCAACATTCCTGGAATATTTCCATTTTGCAATCAATCTTTGTTCTATTTCTAGTTGTGTTTTAAGAATCTCTTCCCTTTTTAACACTTTCTCAAGTTCCAGCTTAGCATCCCTACTAACACACCTCATTTTCTCAAATTCAATGAGTTGTGCTTCTAACATGGCATTTCTATCACTTAAGAGCAAATTGGTCTCTTTAATTCTTGAGTTCTCTTTGGTAAGTGATTTAATAGTAACAAGCAAATTATACAGTACAGTAGACATTTCATTAACTGTACTATCGCATTCCTCTTTAGAAAGCTCAGAAAGATTAGTAATTGTTACCTGGTTGCTAGAGGAACTTGATTCCTGCTCATGATTGTTAGCCATTAGAGCCAAGTTGACATACTCAACATCATCATATGAATCTTCACCATTACCAGCCCAATCATACTCCTGAGACATGAAAGCCTTTTCTTTTTGCTTGAGAAGTTCAAAGTATTTCTTTTTATAATCAACAGGCTCAAATTTCCTGTTGCCCTTCTCAACTTTGGGCTTTTTGCAATCTCCAGCAAAGTGACCAATCATTCCACAGTTGAAACATTTAGACTTAGACTTTTCAACCCAATTATTTTTGCTAGGTTGAAAGTCTCTCCTTGGTGGCCTTGCTTCTGAGTTTCTCTTGAAATTGAACTTAGAAAATTTTCTTGAAAGAAAAGCAATGTGTTCATCAATCTCATCTAAGTCATCCAAGTTGGCTGGTTCTTCTTCTTCTTCTGTCATCTTGCCTTTACCCTTGCTAACATCACTCCTACAACTAGCCCGACTAGTTGTGGCTTTTGCAGCTTCTTCATTGTCATCTTCCAGTTGGTTCACAGATGCAATCAATGCAATAGATCCACCTTTCTTTTGTACCTTCTCAATTTCTTCATCTTGCTCCATTTCCAGCTCATATGTCTTTAAGGTTCCATAAAGCCTTTCAAGAGTATAGTCTTTGTACTCTTGAGTGTTTCTAAGAGAAACAGTCATAGGCTTCCACTCTTTTGGAATAGCTCTAAAAAATTTGAGGTTTGAATCCTTGGTTTGGTAGATCCTCCCATACAACTTTAATCCATTCAAGAGCTTTTGAAACCTACTAAATGTATCGTTTAGGGTTTCACCAGCTTTAAAATGAAAGTGTTCATATTGTTGTATGAGGAGTTGCATTTTGTTCTCCCTTACCTGCTCAGTTCCTTCACAGAGTGTTCTAACAGTGTCCCATACTTCTTTAGAAGTTGTACAATTGATAACATTGTCAAACATCTCTTGCTCCAAGCCATTGAACAGAATGTTCATGGTTCTTTTATCTTTATGGATTTCTGCAACATCTTCAATAGTCCATTCTGAGACAAGCTTTGGAATTTCCACATCTTCAGCATCATCTGGCAGTCCAACTCTAGATGCAAACTTCATGGGAACGTGTGGACCTTTCTCAATGCAGTCTACATATCTCTCATCCATAGACATGAGATGTAGATGCATTTTTACTTTCCAGTGAAAATAATTGTCCTTATCTAAAACTGGTATCTTTACACCTGCATCCTTCTTCACCATGGTTTTTGTTTTGGCCTTGATCTTTAAACTCCTTGTATGTTAGAAGCTCGCTCTGATACCAATTGTTAATCCCAAATGACCTAACAGAATTGTAGAAGGGGGGGGGGGTTGAATACAATTCTAGATATTTTTAAACTTAAAACAACTTTTAAATAACTTAACACAGAAAATAAAAACACAAGCAAATATAAAATTTCAGTTGGATGTTTTGAGGATCCAACTGAGATGTTTTTATTTCGGAAATAATCTGTGTTACAAACGTAGCACATCTGCTCAGTTCTTAAAGTAGAGTGAGAGTGCTCTTGAAAGAAAGCTAATACAAAATTATTCTATCTCACTTCTCACAGTAAAATGAACTGCTACACTTGGTTATATATATCCCAAGTTTACAATGCTATTTTTGGCTACTCTAAAATGTACAAAGGGTAACCGCCAGTAGCTTGCTTTTCATTCCTTTTGTCCAATGGTCCTTGGAGATCTTGTCTTTTGTCTTCATGCTTATTATGATCACACTCAAGAACCTAATTAGGAATTGGAATGTTTCCTCATTCCCAGTGACCATTTTAATGGCTCCCAATGCAAAGTACACTTCTACATCACCTTTTGATATGTCAGAAAACTGTCACTATCATTTTGTCAACTGTTCAGAAAAGTGATAGTGATTCGTTGATAGTAGTGAGATGTATTTCGTTGATAGTGTAATCTCCATTCCGTTGACATGTCTTCACTTAGGCAAAACTACAAGGCACAAAATATTTACAATTAACCAACCTATTTTGCCTATCTAGTACTTAGTCAACATGACTTAGAAAACCTATCTAATACCTACAACAATTGCGTACCAACTAGTGAAGTATTGTACAGTGCAATTGCTACATTACTCATTCCGTTGATGAGCTACCTGTCAACGGAAGCTGTAAAGCATACCAATCCGTTGACAGTTACAAAAGTGACTTAACACAAAATCTACTAAGTGTTTTTATAATTATCATCAAGAACAACATATTCCTAACAGTCTGCAAGTACATCAAAGAGAGGATGGCATCTTCATAAATCAATCAAAGTATGTCAAAGATCTTTTAAAGAAATATGGTTTGGAAGACTCATCCCCTGCAAAAACTCCCATGTCCGCTGCTATCAAGCTTGATGAAGACAAGAAAGGCAAGAGAGTTGACATCAAGGTTTGCAGAGGCATGGTTGGATCAATACTCTATCTCACAGCTAGCAGGCCTGATATCATGTTTGCCACATGCCTATGTGCAAGGTTCCAATCTGATCCAAGGGAATCTCACATGGTGGCCATCAAAAGAATCTTCAGGTATCTGAAAGGGACTCCTAACCTTGGCTTATGGTATCCAAAGGGCACTGGGTTCAACCTGGTTGGTTATACAGATTCAAACTATGCAGGATGCAGAATTGACAGACAGAGCACTTCAGGAAGCTGCCAATTCTTAGGCCAAAGGTTAGTGTCATGGTTCAGTAAGAAACAACAATCCACAGCAACATCTACAGTTGAGGCTGAATATATTGCTGCTGGAAGTTGCTGTGCTCAATTGCTTTGGATTAGAAATCAACTTATGGATTATGGACTGGTGTTGGAACACATTCCCCTGATGTGTGACAATACTAGTGCAATATCCATAGTTGCCAATCCTGTTAATCATTCTACTACAAAGCACATTGAGATAAGGTACCATTTCATTAGGGAACATGCTGCAAATGGTACCATAGAAGTCTCTTATGTTCCAACTGAGAAACAATTAGCTCACATATTTACTAAACCTCTAAATGAAGCTGTCTTTAACAGACTTGTGAGTGAAATTGGAATGCTCAATCCTTCATTTAGTAGTTCTAAGTAAATATGACAGTTATTTGTTGCAGCAGTAAATTTTCACTGTATTTAGATGATCTATTTACTTGGAGTGAAAATTAGCTGAGATATGATTTATAAATATTTCAGTATTTTACTGCAAATTTTTTATTAAAAAAAAAAATCATGTTTGTGTGGGAGTGATCGTGATCTCTTAAGACATCTCTACATAGGTGATTTTGAGAGTTCACGACTTAGTTCAAATAAACCAAACTTATATCGCAAACTGTCAAAATTGTGAGACTTCGCGATATAGTTCATTTCTTGAGTTTGCGACATAGTTCATTTTATGACTTCGCGACCTAGAATAGCTATATCGACCTAGAATGGCGAAGGAGGATGGAACTTCGTTCCAGGAGGTGAATTGCACTTTTGGAGGCAAGCATTTCCAGTTTGGGGAGAGTGAAATTAATAAAGCTTTGGAATTCAAGGTTGAGGGTCATGACCCAGAAGCCACTGATTATCAAATGGTGGACTTCCTGACCCTCATTCAGTATGCTGCTGAGGAGATATATACTGCAAAGCTAACCAAGAAGTATGTAAGGAGGGAGTGGTCATTTTTGTTTGACGCACTTCAGAAGGTGTTTCTATGCAGGAAGACAGGATGGGACCATATCAGTCACATTGCTGTGAAACTAGCCTACTCTCTGGCCAACAACCAGGAGATCAATGTGGGGGCCATAATTCTCAAGGAATTGGCTCAAAGGCTAGGCAGGACCATTCGTGGAAGAGGTAATGAGATCTTTTACCCTCGTTTCATTCAGTGCATTTTAAATTACTTAGATAATTCTGTGCATGAATTAGACGGTATTGATCAAACAAAAATGGCTTATTCCAAGTCCATGTCCAAAGTTCTAATTGGGTCATTGGACACAAGGAATCAAATGGATGTGATACTAAGTGTGACCCAGCATATGTAGGACACATTTGCATCTTATCCACTTGATAAGCCAATATACCATGAACTTTCCTGGAAAGGGAAGGCTAAGACAGAAGGAGCCTCCAAGTCTAACCCAAGCCTTCCTATCCCATCCAGTGACCCTCCTGCAAACACCACCTTAGAAATTAGGGAGCCAAGTGCACCAGTCTCCCAAAATATTGGTGTTACTAAAAAGAAGACTAAGAAGAGAACCCTGGCAATTATAAATGAAGCTGTAGAGTTAGGTAGTGAGGATCCTGAGTCACCTCTCACCAGACAAAGTAAGAAATCTAAATCTTTGCCTACCACTGAATCCTCCCAACAGGATTCAGATGTGGAAAAAGGGGTACACCTATTAGTATAAATGGCCTCTCAACAGGGCATTGGTATTGAAAAGAGTAGTCTCCCCACTAAATCCTGTATAGAGTCAGCACAGGGTCAAGAACTCACTCTTGATCCAAGTGGAAATAATGGTGGTCTTACACAGAGTGGAGAGCACATCACAATTGAAACTCCTCCTATTTCTCAGGGGGAGTTGCCAAAATCCAGTCTAAACCCCACTTCTCTCTTAGATTCTACATCAAAAATTTCTTCTGAACAAGAGAGTCATTCTCATGACAATCTTGCTATTGATCACTCACAATTTAAATCTGTGATTGAGCCAACCTCAAGTGACATGGTGCATGACACTGTGCTCACCACCCAGGAACCACATTTAGTTGGTCAGGGAATGCATGTTGGGGCATATCCTAATGACACCAACAAAAACATAGAGGATTCACCAGTCTTTACTGGAGACTCTGTGCCAAACTCTCATATCCTTAGGGATGTGGAATTAACTTCACAGGCATATGGAGATGATGCTGTAATTCATCCCATTTCAATGGAGACAGCATCAGACTCCACAGCTATTCCATGGCTGGAGGAAACTCTTCACTCATCCATACCTGTTGCAGAACCCTCATCTGTGACAGGAGTGCCTAGCACTAGCTCTAACTTGGCTCAGGCCACAATGTCTCAATGGCTGGAGTCTGTGCACCATGACAGTCCTTCAGTATCATCTTCTGTGCCCACACAATTGACGGATGTAGCACTTCAAAATCTTCATGTGGCACAGATAGATGAGTTCTCAAAAATTGCCCAACACCTCCTCACAGATGGACTCCCAAATAAAGATTATGAAGCCATCTTGCTCTGTCACAAGGAGGATGTTGAGGCACAAAAAGAAAAGATTGTGGATGAAGCCTGGCAAGATGGAAATGTGGATGCTTGGCTGGATGGGAAGAGAACTGTAAGGCTGAAGGAGGCTCTAGCTTTTCTTAGGGAGGACTACCTCACAGCTTTGGGGTCAAATGCCAAAGGTCTCTCTCCTGCAGAAATCAATGAAGCTGTAAATGAAGTCTATAAAAGTCAGTTGAAGGCTCTGCATTTCTTTGGGAAAGGTCTTCAATCAGAAATCTCTACTATCAAGGAAGAAACTGACCAATCTATGGTTCAGCTAAGGAATGCATATCTTTCTGATTTTCCCAAGGTGGATGGAATCCTCAAAGAAGTAAGGAAGACTACTCAGCAAGTTTCTACCATGGATCTCTCTCTAGCTATGGTGACTGACAATTTGAAGAGAATGTCCACCAAGTTAGAGAACCAACTGCAATCAAACATCAACATCAATTCAATGCTCTCAATGCTGTGGAAAAACCAGTATGGTGACAAACTGGTGGATGAGGTTCCTGTCTCCAACATCTCTAAATTTGAATTCTCTAAACTCAAGGACCAGGCCCTCAATCCTTTCAAATCTGAGCAGCTATTCTCAAAGGTTGACAGGTTGGAGAAAGAAGTGGCTGCCCTCAAGTCAGAAAACCAAGGGATTTCTCATTCCTTGGAGCTCATGAATGCCAAGTTGGATGACCAAAGCAACTCTACCTCAAACATTATGCTGGTCCAACAACAGATGATGACCTCAATGATGAGGAGTATGAACCTTCCTGTTCCTGGTGAAGCTCAAGACATCTTGTCTGATTCCAAGCCTAAGGGGGAGAAGGAAAGGAATGGAAAGGACATAAGCTTGGAGAAGAAAAGGGAAGCTGAGGCCAAGGCCAAGTTAAAGCTTAAGGGCAAGGTCACTGAAAAGGATTTAAAACCAATAACTCTTCCTACTGTTTCTGTCACCAGCCCAGCTGGTCAGAGAAGTAGTGTAACTACAACTTTCTATCCTGGCACAATGCCCATGGATGTGTCTGCCCCTACTATCTCAAGGAGTGCTCAGCCTGTCAAATCAAGCATAATCACTGAGGCCAAGCTACATGAAGTTGCCAACTCAAACATATATCATGATGAGGCCTTTCTAGAGTTTCTGAAAGCCCTCTTCATCAGTGTGCAAGGCCATACAAAGACCTACAGGGCAATGATCAAGGAAAACATCAAATATCTCACTATGGTGGTAAGGAAGGTCAATGATGCCTATCTAAGAGAGATTATAATGGTATCCAAAGAAAATGACATCTGGCATTTGCCTTTTGACACTCTAGAGAAGCTGAGATTTTCTGAGCTAGATACCATAGTGGAGCTGCTAGAGAAGGAGGGAGAAAACAACAGAAAGCTGTATGTGGATTTGAAGAAGGATCAATTCTTAAGATTGCCTGAAGTCATCTCAAATCCAAGGACAGTGATATTCCAGAGCACCTCAAGAGCAAATTCTATATAGATCAGCTGGTGATTCCTACACAGTTGGTGATGAAAAACAAGGAGAAAGTAAATGGGGTGCTCCAAATGCTTAGAGCTAAAAGAGGGGTCAGGACTGCTGAGGAGCTAGAGATGATTCAATTTCTACAATCATTCATCATTCATGGCAGAATTCCAGAATCTTTGAAAGAAAGAAGAGAAATGAAGGATGACAAGGATGATGATGAAGACAAAAGCCTTAAGAGAAGGAGTGAATCAAGGAGCAATAAGGATGGAGGAAGTGAGAGCAGCAGGGGAAAAACATCAAATAAATCCAAGGATGCTGATGATGACAAGAAGGACTCCAAGGGAAACAAAGAAACTGTAAAGAAAAAGAGTGGAAATCAGTAAGTCAAGGACATTGCTAGCAGTATCTTAACCACAACACAAGACTCTAAGTCTAGGGTGGGTACTATTAGTAATGATCCTCCAAAATCAAAACCTAAGACTTCTGAACCTGATTTGCCACATAAGAAAGTTGAAGCCACAAGAGAAAAATCAAAAAGACACTTCCACAAAGTCACTGCTAGTGGAGTGTTACAGTGGATGAAGGGGAAAGGGATGAAGCTACTTCCAAATGATGTGGCACTGAAGACTAAATCTCCCTGCTCCAGAAAGCTACCTCAAGTGAAGAATTTGAAGATCAAGAGTGTAGCCAAAAGGACAAGGATAACAAAGAAAACTAGAGTAATCACCAATGTAGTAGGGATCAATGTTCTTCCTCTTGATGAAGACTATGATGAAGATGCCCTAGCATTTCTGAGAGCTCAAAGGATCTTTGAAGTCAAAGTGAAGAACAATCATCTTGAGATCAAATACATTGATGGAAGGGAGAAAGAAATGAAGCAAGGCAGTTGGCAATATTTTCCATCCTATTAACTTGAAAGAATAAATGCTCTACTGAATTTTGAAGAGAAGGAAGAAAGGATGTGGAAGATAGAGATTTCTAGATTCATGAAGATGCACTCTGACTATGAAGAAAGTTTAAGGAAGCTAAATGAAGAAAAGAGGTGTCTGAAAGAAAAGGAGATGGCTGAAATGGAAGAAAGAGCAAGGGAGTTGAGGAAGAAAGGGTTGTGCAGGGTAAAACAAAATCCTTACATTGTGGAGTACAAAAATCTACATGGAGGTAAAAGCAAGATAAGGATGGAGTTTGTAGAATCTTATGTGGAAAGTGCCCTAAGAACAACAGCTGAAGATCTAGAAGACTCTCCTTTCATTGAAGATCTCACTGCAAGGGATGAAATTCTACTGGCCATTTCTGAGATAAAGAGAAAGGAAGAAGCAAGGAAGAAGAAAGTTTATGATGATCTGTTAGAGAAGCAAATGAGAACTAAAGTTGTCTAGAACAAAGAGAAAAATTTGTAAGCTTTAATTCTCAGTTTGTAATGTTTAAAATCTTGTACATCTTTTACTCTTCTTCATACTTGTTTCTTTTTATGTTAGTTAGGCTTGTTATCAGACATGAAATTGTGCCTAAGGGTCTTACTCACAATTTGGGGGAGATTGTTAGGCTCAAGACATGCCTGAATGCCACCATTAACAAGCCTACACTCTGTGACTATGTCACACTACATGACCTAGTGATTTCTATCACTGGGATATAGTATAGGTCTCAAATGTACTTGTCTTGTTCTCATGAACATTAGCTTTATTTTGTATGCTCGGGATTATAATGAGCTTAGTAAATTTCATGCTCCTAGAATGTACATAGGCCAATGAATAACTATCCTGGAAGAAGTTCAGAATTGTTCATGCAGCAGGATTGGAGTGAATAAGGCCCTGAAGAAATAAGTTGTAGAAATTTGTCTAAGTCCCTATATCGTGAAGTCAGAATAAAGCTATATCGTGAAGTCACCAAAATTCATGTCGAGAAGTGCTAGATCGCATAGTCCAATTTGTACTATGTCGTGAAGTCCTCAAGACTCATATCGTGAAGTGTTGAATCAGCAAAGTCAAAATGTACTAGATCGTGAAGTCCTCAAATAGCCTATACCGCGAAGTCCTCAAAAAGGCTATGTCGCGAAGTCCTCAAAAAGGATATTCCGCGAAGTCCTCAAAAAGGCTAGATCGCGAAGTCCTCAAATGGCCTAAGTCGCGAAGTCCTCAAAGGCCAAGTCGCGTAGTCTTCAAAGGGCACATCGCGAAGTCAGGAACAAAGTGAAGTTCACGATATCAACACTTAGCCGTTTACAACAAGACAAATGAAGGTACAAGATCAAAGTCAATGGAGACAAATACTGAAGCATCTATGTTGGTCAGGTGGTCCAAAGAAACAGATGGCAAATCTACAGCTAAACTTGGAGAGGAAGAAGGAAGACAAGCAGCTACAGATAAGGGAGAGGACCACAGAAAGCAAGTAGTCCTCCCTGACACAGCCAACCTTTTATGGAATGACAAAATGGAGGTGCAGTAAGGGTAGCTGTGTGTAATTAGGTGTGTGCACTAGTTTTGTATAGGACAATATATATATTGTGCACACCCAACTGTTAGCAAAAAGGGAGTTTAATATAGAAATATCTTGAAGCACTTCTTTTCTCTGTAAGCAAAGCAAGAAAGCTCTGTTCTTGTTTAGAAGGCTGAATTTCCCTTTTGAAATTCTAGAAGCTGTAGTATTTAATTTACTTAATACAAAGTAGATTAAAGTGATTGTGTGTGTCTTGTTTATTTACTTTCGCATTTCTTTATAGCACGATCAGTTACAATAATTAAGTTTCAAGAAAACGAAAATCAATCAAACTATCCATTCACCCCCCCCCCCCTCTGTCTAGTTTCTTAGTGTTATTCATTACTAACAAACTCTTGCCGAGTCGAGTTGTTCGCTAATAATTCGTATGTTTTATACTCAACCATATCCAATTTTTATATAGAAATTATCAAAAATAGTACTTGTTTTTAAGTTTTTTTTATGATTTACTATTTTCTAAAGATGTTCGATGATGGTCGAATTTTTTTTCTTGTAATAATTATCTTAAGTTATTTTTTGTATTTACGAGTAATCAAACATTAATCACTTCATTTAATAACAACAATTAGAATAAGACATTTTATCACTAACTTAGAGCATCTTCAAAAACCTTTTTATCTTGACTCGTAACTTGAAATTTAAGGAGGGTTGACAACATTTTATTTCTTCAATAGACTCCTAGTAACTCTTAAATTCACCTAAAAATCACCTCTCTCTCCTCAATTTTAAGAACTACTAGCTACTTAGAGCATTTCCTAGACTTTCTTAAGTCACTCTTAAATATTATATAAAATATTAATTCTTAGTAATTTAATGTGGATTCATCTCCACATTAATTTACTACTCAACCACAATAATAACTAGAATAGATTACATTTAAGTTTTGTTCAACATATTTGAATCGTTAAGGATATTAATATTTATGAAATACACAAATTTCTAATTAGTTAAACGAATCGATCCGAGTTTAACGAGTTCAAGCCGAGTTCGAGCCAATCCCGAGTAAAATGAGTCGAGTTCGAGTCGAACAAGGGTAAACCTCGACTCGAGCTCGTTTACTTATCGAACACATTTTTATGTTCAAGCTCGTGTTCATTTAGTTAACGAACCGAGCCGATCCCGAGCAAAATGAGCTGAACTCGAGTTTTGTTCACAACGGCTATCTTCACTTACAGCCCTAGATGGAAGACATGATGAATATTTCCAGTTCTCAGAAGAGATAATGCAAGATTGAATGGATCGATTTCCTCACTTCACATAGCAAAATTTCGTTTCCGTGTAACATACACCATTTAGATTAGAAAAAAAAACAAATACGTGACTGTAGATGATTATTGGATGTCTGGATTAGAGAGGCAAGCCAACCAAGTATACTGCGTCCTGGGGGATGCTTGGATCTCTTTACAAGGACTTAGAAATTGTGCACAGAACAGAAACTGTTGTGCTAGAGTTGTCAAGAAAGGCATGATCCAGTGAAACAGATGTCTATCAGAAAACTTCCATTGGTGTTTTGTTTGCATATAAAACAATTTGGACATTCTTTAATCAGAAAATTGTGTAGAAAAATTGACCGCCATTTACAGTTCCCGTTCTCTCTAGACATGACCCCGTATATATCATCTTTAGCTAGTTGCGAGGAAAAGATTTGGAAACAGAATCTTTGCGTTTGAAGGTGATGAGTCATATCTTTCCACAAAGTTTAAAGTTTTAATTGTGGTTACGCATTCTGGGATGCTAGAGTTTGGTCACTATGTGACTTACTTGCGCTTGAAGAGCGACTTACAAATGTGATGTTGCATGGATAACAGGATAAGCGAAGTTGAAGAGGTGGTCAGATCTTTACTAACATGTGTAAAGAATAATGTAACATAAGATGTAAAAGAGATAACTGCAACTCAACAAAGGACAAGACAAACAATAATATTAACAGAAGCACAGGAATCCAGAATCAAAGAAGAAAAGGTAAACTCAAAAAATCAAAATATGTTATGTATTCTTGAAGTCCGTAAACAGGTCACGGAAAGAAGTTCATGAAAATGTTCAAGTCTCAGTGACAACAAAAGAAACAAGACTTTCAAGACTACAGAAGTATGTGAATGATTTAGGGTTAGTACCACAGGATTCCAGTGATTTATTTGAAACAACCAGATCGACAAAGGACTTATCAACAACATTGAATTGAAGACATAGAAGAATTGATCAAGTGTTATTCATCTGTGAACCAGACCAGTTGAACTAGTTGACATCACTTAAAAAGATCAAGTTGTTTTATCGTCTCAGAAGAAATTGATACAGTCTAAAACGGAAACACCCTGGAACTCAGAAGCTTTTCTAAAAGATCAAAGGCAAGGAAATGGTTCGATGGTTTTTCTATTTAGAAAACCATCGAATGTGATTAAAGAAAACAATCAGAATTCTATTATAAAAGAATTTGACTTTCGATAATTTTTATTTTAAAACTATCGAATGGTAAATTCTTTTTAAAGAATCGATAGTTTTCAATTTGGAGAAGCAGGTGGTGAAGTGACTTTGTTGTCAGGTTGATGAAGATCCAACGGCCAAGAATATTTGAATATTTGAGGTTCGATAGATTTTCTAAAAAGTCTATAATTACTAAGAGAGAAGAAGTGTCTTCTTCAGTTAATCAAGGTAGAACACAGAGACATTAGGAAGAGAGAGATTGAGCCAGAGAAAATTATTAGAGAAATTAATAGTGCTCAGAATTTTATCATTGTATTGAATTTGTGTAACCTTGAACTCATTGAAGCTAATCTACGGATTAGAAATTGTAGCACCCCTCGAGGTTTATATTTATAAAACGATATATTCCCCGACTCTTTGTTTGATTTGGTGTAGTTGATTTCGTTATAGAACTGAATGATTAATCCGTGAACGAAATTAAATAATTTGAGAGTATCGTATTCAACCCCCCCTTCTACGATACTTTTGGACCTAACAATTGGTATCAGAGCTACTTGATTGACGTACAAATCAGATCCGGTGAATGAGACCAAAATCAAACGTAGCTTGAAAATTCGAAGCAAATTTTTTAACTTTCAAATTTTTTTTCATTTAATTGGAATTTCTTGAATTTTAAACAATTTGAAATTTTCAGAAACCATGAGTGCTCCAAAGACAACTGCTGGTATTAAAGTTCCCCCGTTTACTAGAGATGATTTCGGTTTGTGGAAGATGAAGATGCTGTTATTTATCAAGGCATCTAATCCGTTGTATATTGGCGTATTAGAGAACAGACCGTTTGTACCAATGAAACCAGTTAGTGAATCTACAGCTCCTGATGGTACCAAGATTCCTCAAGGCACCCAACCTAAGGATAACACTGAATACACAGATTCTGACAAAGAACTGATTCGATTGGATACAGGTTTGATGTTGATATTGGCAGACTCCGCAGACAAGGAAATGAGCTATCAGTTAATGAACTCTGTACAAGCGGGAAACATATGTGGGATACCATAAACTTGATAATGGAAGGAACTAAAGATGTGCAGGAAAACAGATTGGACATCCTGACTTCTCATAACGAAGCTTTTAGGTCTCTTCCAGGAGAAAGTATAACTCAGGTCTTTGAGAAATATACTAAGCTTCTTAATGAATTGGCAATGAAAGGGAAGACCTATCCACTGAGAGAAACAAACAGGAAGTTCATGATGACACTGCCCCATCATGTAGAACACAAGTCCTCATCCATAAGGGAAAGAATAGACTTCACAAAGATGTCATTAGAGATGATCTATGGCAAGTTGAAGACTTATGAGATGGAGCAAGAACAACGAGTGATAATCTACGGACCAGGGACAGTGGACAACAAGAACAATGCACTTGTTAGATCAGCAGCACTTGTAGTGGATGAACCAACAACTTCTGATATTCAGGTTCAAACCCCTAGAGCTGGAAAGGAGGTGATTATAGAAGCTGAAATGGATTCTGTGAATCTGGGTGTTGATGAAAGTGATTACTACACCCTAGAAGAGCTTGAGTAGATGGAAGACAAAACCATGGCGTACTTAGCTACAAAGTTTAGTCCTATTCGTTTCAAGAGAAAGCCTAAGTATAAGTTCAAGGGCTCAATCAACAGATTCCAGAAGAGCAAGTATTCACCAGGGACTGGCTTTAAGGGAGGCTACAAGACTGGCATAATTGATAGAAGCAAATCAAGATGCTATAATTGCAATGAGTTAGGGCATTTCACCACTGAATGCCGGAAGCCTCGTCAAGCAAGAGACAAGAAAGATGTCTATGAGAAGAAGGATTCTTATGATGAGTTGAAGAAGGAGAATGCCAAGCTGAAACAATAACTGGAGGCATTGTCTGGAAATCAGAAATGGAAAGCTTATATAGCAGAGGGAAAACACTAGGATGATACTGATTCGGATGAAGAGGAGGAATATGTAAATGTTGCCCTAATGGCTGACTCTTCAGAGGAATCACCACAATTATCTCAGGTACCTATCATAACTACAATTGACATGTCTAATTATGAGTACAAGAAAACTATGCAAGATCTAAGTGTAGAATTGTTTAATGTACACACAAGCATGCTAGCATCTGAAATGGAAAATGATAAACTAGTTCTTAAGATTAAAAATCTAGAATCTAAAAATGAAGAACTAGAGCTTGTAGCTGTCACATTAGAAGATCTTAAGCAGAAGAATATGTACTTAGAGAACAAGGTCAAGTGTAATGATGAGATAGAGACTATCCTCAGGAAGCAGATTTCAGAGTTAGATTTGAAACTGAATGCTTTTAAGAATTCCACCCTAATTGCTAAGGAGATCATTGATACTCATACCATAGGGAACAAAACTGCTATAGGATTTGACTACAACAAGAAAGCTGGTAAGAAGATAGTGGAATTCCCTGTGGCACCTTCAGCTGTCAAAAGGAATACTCCACATGTTCTTAAGAATGTTGATTGTCCAGTTTTTGTTAAGCCATTTCCACCACTTTTCAATGAGGATGATCTTTTCATAAGACAAGAATTGCTTGAGGAGGATTTATTGAAGGAAAAAGAGATAAAGACTAAGTTGCTTAGGAATTTAGTAAAAACTATAATACCTAAAACTGAAGTAGGTGACTTAGTTATCAAGGCTAAAAAGAACAGGAATGGGAAAAAGAATGTTGTTAATCAGAATATTGTTTCTTCTTCTCCCATTGCATCTTGGAAGTTATGCACTATTTGTAATTCTGATGGACACCTTACACATGCATGTAAAAAGGTTAAAGTAGAAACTGTTGATACTTCTGCAATGCATAACATGTCTGACATGCCTGATGTTCATGAAACCTGTGGTAAGAAAGAATGTTTGCTATGTACATACAACATTATGCATGCTTATTTTAAGTTGATGAATGCATCTGGTAGCAATAGCACTGTTAATGTGAAAACCACAGAAAGCATGAACGTTAAACAAGTTAAGACTAACTTGAATGTTACTCCTGTTAAAGTATCTAAACCTTCATGACCCAAACAAGTTTGGGTACCAAAGTCCGCTTAATCAATCTGTGATTGTAGGGTAAGGTTAAAAGCTCAAAGGTCGTGTGGATTCTGGATAGTGGATGTTCTAGACACATGACAGGTGAAGAGTCCCTGCTTACAGAGGTGGTTAAGAAGACCGGCCCGATTGTAACCTTTGGAGATGACAACAAAGGATTCACTACGGGATATGGTAAATTGAAAATTGGGAATGTCATCATTGAAAACATCTCTCTTGTTGAAGGATTGAAGCACAATCTTCTAAGTATCAGTCAGTTCTGTGATAAAGGCTACAATGTAGATTTCAGAAAGGACAAGTGCTTGATCACAAACAGGAAGGATGAGAAGCTTGCTCTACTGGGAGTAAGAAAAGGAAATTTGTTTATAGCTGAATTAAGTTCTACCAGTGAAGGAGAAGTTACATGTTTCTACAGTAAGGCTTCTTCAGAACAAAGTTGGCTTTGGCACAAGAAACTCTCACACTTGAACTTCAAAACTATGAACTCTTTGGTAAAGAGAGAGTTGGTGAGAGGGTTGCCCCTGATGGAATTCAATCAGGAGGGACTATGTGAAGCATGTGAAAAAGGGAAGTCGAAGAAAGCATCACATAGAAGCAAAGGAATGACAAGCATTGCTGAACCATTACAACTGATTCATATGGATTTATTTGGTCCAGTCAATGTTATGTCACTTTCAAGAAAAAGATATGCATTGGTGATGGTGGATGACTACTCCAACTACACGTGTGTGTTGTTCTTACAGTCAAAGGATGAAGCAACACAACTAATCACTGATCACATCAAGAAGATAGAAGTGGAAGCTAAGCTACCTGTGCGGACAATCAGATCAGACAATTGAACTGAATTCAAGAATGCAGTTCTTAATGATTTCTGCTCAGAGAAAGGAATATCAAGACAGTATTCAGCACCAAGAACTCCTCAACAGAATGGAGTAGTGGAAAGGAAGAACAGGACCTTGGTTGAAGCAGCAAGGACCATGTTGAATGAATCAAAACTTCCCACTTACTTTTGGGCTGAAGCAGTGAATACAGCTTGCTACACTCAGAATCGAACCCTGATCAACAAAGATCATGAAAAAACTCCGTATGAGTTAATGGCCAACAAGAAACCAACACTGAAGTACTTTCATGTGTTTGGTGGAAAGTGCTTTGTACTTAAAGATGGAGAACATCTTGGCAAGTTTGATGCCAAAGCAAATGAAGGCATTTTTGTGGGCTATTCTCTGGAATCTAAGGCTTACAGGGTATATGTGATTGAAGATAAGAAGGTGTTGGAAAGCTTTAATGTAACATTTGACGACACCAAAAGACCAGGCCTGCAAACAAGAGAGAACTCTGAATCCTTGGTATTTGAAAATCTAACAGGAGATCTCTCTGACAATGAAGAAGAACCTGAAGTTGTTACAGTTATTAATAATAATGATAATGATAATTATTCTGGACCAAGTGGTGATAGTGTTGGACATACTCAAACTACTACTGGATCCACTAGTCAATCAACAGGGTCAACAGATCATACCGTCAACAACTCAGGGGGAGCAGGAGAAGGATCAGCTAGTCACACTCCACAACATTTTGAACAAGGAGAATCATCAAGATCGCATCTGCCAAGACAAAGGGTATGGAATAGAGATCATCCCTTTCACTTGATCATTGGTGATCCAGACATAGGAGTGAGAACTAGGAGAACATCACAAAATGAATGTCACTATTCTGGGTTTCTTTCAGAAACAGAACCTATGAAAGTTGAAGATGCTTTAGATGATCCAGATTGGGTGATTGCAATGCAAGAGGAACTCAATCAGTTTGAAAGGCAGAAAGTTTGGAAGCTGGTACCCAGGCCTAAAGGGAAATCTGTTATTGGAACAAGATGGGTATTCAGAAATAAGTTGGACGAAGATGACATTGTAACGAGAAACAAAGCCAGACTGGTTGCTAAAGGTTACTCTCAAGAAGATGGTATAGATTATGATGAAACCTATGCACTGGTAGCAAGACTTGAGGCCATCAGAATGTTTCTGGCATTCGCAGCACATTCCAATTACAAGGTATATCAAATGGATGTGAAGAGTGCTTTTCTGAACAGGGAGTTAGAAGAAGAAGTGTATGTGGAACAACCTCCAGGTTTTGAGGATTCAAAACTGGCAGACTTTGTGTACTTTCTATTCAAAGCTCTCTATGGACTCAAACAAGCTCCAAGGACATGGTATGACACTCTCTCTGAATTCTTACTTGAAAATTATTTTACAAGAGGTGTTGTAGACAAAACTCTCTTTTACAAAAAGCATAAAAAAATGATTTGATATTGTTGCAAGTATATGTTGATGACATAATATTTGGTTCTACTAATGATGATCTATGCAAGAGATTTGCTAAGTTAATGCAGAGTCGATACGAAATGAGCATGATGGGTGAATTGTCATTCTTTCTTGGACTGCAAGTGTATCAAAGGCAAGATGGTATATTCATTTGTCAGTCCAAGTACATCAAAGATCTTCTTAAGAAGTATCAAATGGAAGACTCATCTACAGCAAAGACTCCTATGCCAACTGCCACTAAGCTTGATAAGGATGAAACTGGTAAGAAGGTTGACATCACAGGCTACAGAGGTATGATAGGCTCATTACTTTATCTCACTGCAAGTAGACCAGATATAATGTTTGCAACATGCTTGTGTGCTAGGTTTCAGTCTGATCCTAAAGAATCTCATCTAATAGCTGTTAAGCGAATATTTAGATATCTTAAGGGGACCCCAAATCTTGGAATTTGGTAACCTAAAGATACAAGATTTGATCTTATTGGATACACAGACTCTGATTTTGCAGGTTGTAAGATTGATCGGAAGAGTACTTCAGGAAGCTGTCAGTTTCTTGGAAGAAGGTTAGTTTCCTGATATAGCAAGAAGCAGCATTCAGTGTCCACATCAACAGCTGAGGCTGAATACATTGCTGCTGGTAGCTACTGTGCTCAGATCTTGTGGATGAGAAACCAACTCCGTGACTATGGGCTTTTGTTGACAAAGATTCCAATATTTTGTGACAACACAAGTGCCATAGCAATCTCCAACAACCCAGTGCAACATTCGAGGACGAAGCACATCGACATCAGGTATCATTTTATCCGAGAGCATGTCATGAATGTAACTGTGGAGTTACATTTTGTACCCATAGAGGAACAAATTGCAGACATCTTTACTAAACTGCTTGATGAATCCACTTTTTCAAAGCTGGTTGGTGAACTTGGGATGTTAAATCTTTCTAATTTATTTTTTGGAGCAATTCTCGTAGTTAGGATTATTGTACTAATTTAATGTCATAATTATGGATGATATATCTTCTGGCATTTAATTGGTTATTAATTCTAAAATTATTTAGGTGCTAATATTTGTTCTAAATAATCAAGCATCTATTTAATTTGAATTAATTTACTATGTTTTAAACATTGTAGATTAATGCAGCATAATTTATTGGATTTTAATTGGTTAATATCATTCGATGATATTTAGTCGATTTTATTCTAATAAAATTGTGAATTTTCTGTTAACAATTGATTTTGGTAAATTTGAAAAAGTTTATTCAAATTAAAACTTGACAGAAAATTAAAGGTTTGATTTTTGGAACATGAACAGGTTTTAAAAATTAAATCAGAAGCAAAAACTATCGAATTTAGAAAATTCGATAGTTTTTCTAAATACTGAATGAAAACCATTGAAGGGAAATTCGATAGTTTTTAAGTAGGAAAAGAAAAACCATCGAAATAAACCTTTCGATAGTTTTTGAGAATAATTTGAAAATACATCGAAGTGAATTTAATTAATTTAATATTTAAATTCTCGACAGATTTTGAAATTCAGTAGAAAAAGTATCGAAGTGAATTTAATTAATTCAATATTAAAATTCTCGATAGTTTTTCTAAAAATAGTTTGATAGTTTTTGGTTTTATTCAGAGAAATCATTCGATAGTTTTCCAGAAAAACGTTTTAAATTCACATTTTCAAACACTTCGATAGTTTTTGAAAAACTATCGAGGTACAGTTGACATTTTGGCCCCTCACAGAGAACTATCGACGGTGTTAATAAAAACTATCGAACATTAAAAGACAAGTTTACCCCTGACCGTTTTAAAACGTATATAACAATGCCTTAGCTTTTTTTTCTTTTCATTGTTTTACTGATTCAAGAAAAGCTATAGCCGAGTTTATATACTTACAAATACATACAAAAACAAGAACTGAAATTTCGATAGATTCTCAAGTTTTAACCGTGCAAATTGATTATTTACCATAGTGAATTCATTTAACAGTGAAGCTTTGTGTGTTTTGTGGTCAATTAAGGTGTTTTGTTCTTGGTTTTAAAAGAAACCATATGTTAGGAATATGTTGTTCTTGATGATAATTATAAAAACACTTAGTAGATTTTGTGTTAAGTCAAGGACCATTGGACAAAAGGAATTAAAAGCAAGCTGTTGGCGGTTACCTTTAGTACTTTTTAGTGTAGCCAAAAATAGCATTGTAAACTTGGGATATATAACCAAGTGTAGCAGTTCATTTGATTGTAGGAAGTGAGATAGAATAATTTTGTATTAGCTTTCTTTGAAGAGCACTCTCACTCTACATTAGTAACTGAGCAGCTGTGCTACATTTGTAACACAGATTATTCCCACAATAAAAACACCTCAGTTGGATCCTCAAAACATCCAACTGAAATTTTATATTTGCTTGTGTTTTTATTTTCTCTGTCAAGTTATTTAAAAGTTGTTTTAAGTTTAAAAATATCTAGAATTGTATTCAACCCCCCCCCCCTTCTACAATTCTGTTAGGTCATTTGGGATTAATAATTGGTATCAGAGCGAGCTTCTAACATACAAGGAGTTTAAAGATCAAGGCCAAAACAGAAACCATGGTGAAGAAGGATGCAGGTGTAAAGATCCCAGTTCTAGATAAGGACAATTACGTCCACTGGAAAGTAAAAATGCATCTACATCTTATGTCTATGGATGAGAGATATGTAGACTGCATTGAGAAAGGTCCACACGTTCCCATGAAGTTTGCATCTAGAGTTGGACTTCCAGATGATGCTGAAGATGTGGAAATTCCAAAGCCTGTCTCGGAATGGACTATTGAAGATGTTGCAGAAGTCCATAAAGATAAAAGAACCATGAACATTCTATTCAATGGCTTGGATCAAGAGATGTTTGACAATGTTATCAACTGTACAACTGCTAAAGAAGTATGGGACACTGTTAGAACACTCTGTGAAGGAACTGAGCAAGTAAGGGAGAACAAAATGCAACTCCTCATACAACAATATGAGCACTTTCATTTTAAAGATGGTGAAACCCTAAATGATACATTTATTAGGTTTCAAAAGCTCTTGAATGGATTAAAGTTGTATAGGAGGGTCTACCAAACCAAGGATTCAAACCTCAAATTTCTAAGAGCTCTTCCAAAAGAGTGGAAGCCTATGACTGTTTCTCTGAGAAACACTCAAGAGTACAAAGACTATACTCTTGAAAGGCTTTATGGAACCTTAAAGACATATGAGCTGGAAATGGAGCAAGATGAAGAAATTGAGAAGGTGCAAAAGAAAGGTGGATCTATTGCATTGGTTGCATCTGTGAACCAACTGGAAGATGACAATGAAGAAGCTGCAAGAGCCACAACTAGTCGAGCTAGTTGTAGGAGTGATGTTAGCAAGGGTAAAGGCAAGATGACAGAAGAAGAAGAAGAAGAACCAGCCAACTTGGATGACTTAGATGAGATTGATGAGCACATTGCTTTTCTTTCAAGAAAATTTTTTAAGTTGAAATTCAAGAGAAACTCAGAAGAAAGGCCACCAAGGAGAGACTTTCAACCTAGAAAAAATAATTGGGTTGAAAAGTCTAAGTCTAAATGTTTCAACTGTGGAATGATTGGTCACTATGCTGGAGATTACAGAAAGCCTAGAGCTGAGAAGGGCAACAGGAAAATTGAGCCTGTTGATTATAAAAAGAAATACTTTGAACTTCTTTAGCAAAAAGAAAAGGCTTTCATGTCTCATGAGTATGATTGGGTTGGTAATGGTGCAGATTCAGATGATGATGTTGAGTATGTCAACTTGGCTCTAATGGCTAACAATCATAAGCAGGAAGCAAGTTCCTCTAGCAACCAGGTAACAACTACTAATCTTTCTGAGCTTTCTAAAGAGGAATGCAATAGTACAATTAATGAAATGTCTACTGTATTGTATAATTTGCGTGTTACTCTTAAATCACTTACCAAAGAGAACTCAAGAATTTAAGAGACTAATTTGTTCTTAAGTGATAGAAATGCCATGTTAGAAGCACAGCTCATTGAGTTTGAGAAAATGAGGTGTGTTAGTAGGGATGCTAAGCTGGAACTTGAGAAAGTGTTAAAAAGGGAAGAGATTCTTAAACCACAACTAGAAATAGAACAGAGATTGATTGCAAAATGGAAAGATTCCAGGAATGTAGCTAGCAACATCATTAATGTTCAAGGTATGGAATCTTTCTGTGAGCAATCATGGAAAAAGAACAAAGAGAAGCTAGGGTATGTTGTTGAAACCTTAGAATCAGAATCAGAGTCAACAAACAACAATGATCATTCGTTGAAGGTTGATACGTCAACGGAATGCAAGCTTCCGTTGACAGATGAACCATCAACTGATCATGTTGTTCCGTTGATAGAGGAAAAGAAAGAAGAACTCACTAGACTTAATAACAAGTATGGTCCTGTCACCAAGAACTTTGTTCAAGGTGAGTCTAGTAAATCAAAGAAAGTTGAGAAGCATGTTGAGAGAGCTAATGTAGGTCACTTGTCTAACAAGCAATTGAAAGACAAGTTAGAGAAAATTCTAGTTGAGGTTAAGGGCAATAAAAAGAATAACAGAAATGGCAAAGTAGGGATTAACAAACATAACAATTACACACCTGATAAGTATGCTCCTAGAAAAACATGTGTTAATTGTGGTAGTGTTAGTCATTTATCTGCTAATTGCAAATCTGTGAAGAAGCCTACTAATGTGAAAATGCCTAAGCCTGCAATGAATGCCTCTAAGCCTGCAATGCCTGTTATGCCTAATATGTTTGCTCTATATGCACAATTTCAAAATCCATATGGTAGCATGCCACTTGTGCCTAATCCATACATGAATATGTTTAATGTGCCACAAATGCCATGGAATGTGAATAACATGTTTGTTCCTCCAAATATGCATGTTATGAATGAAAATGTGAGCAACCTTCAGAAATCAACACCAAAGGCAAAGGTTGATTTAACTCAATCTGAGCCCAAGGTGAAAAATAATGTGAATAGAAAATCAAAGGCTAACAAAACAGGACCCAAGGAAACTTGGGTACCAAAATCAACTTGATTTGGTTTTATTGTGTGCAGGGAGACAAGAGGAATCTTTGGTACTTGGATAGTGGTTGTTCAAGACACATGACTGGTGATTCTACCCTGCTCACAGAGTTCCAGGAAAGAGCTGGCCCTTGTATTGCTTTTGGAGATGACAGCAAAGGCTACACTAAGGGATATGGCTTGATTTCAAGAGAAAATGTCATCATTGATGAGGTTGCATTGGTGGATGGTCTAAAGCACAATTTGCTTAGTATCAGCCAACTTTGTGACAAAGGATTTTTAGTTACTTTTTCTAGAGAAGCTTGTGTTGTTTATAAAGGTGGAGACAACAATGTGGTGATGACTGGATTCAGAAGAGGGAATGTGTACATTGTTGACTTTAGTAGCACAAGTCCAGACACCATCACTTGTCTTTTCAGCAAGGCAATCAAGGATGAAAGTTGGCTATGGCACAAGAAATGGTCTCATTTGAATTTCAAGGTTATGAATGACTTGGTGAGGAAAGATCTGGCTAGAGGGAAACAAAAGAAAACATCATTCAAAAGCAAGACAGAGTCATCAATTGTTCAACAGCTTGAGTTGCTTCATATGGATCTATTTGGCCCTGTCTATGTCATGTCCATTTCAAAGAAGAAATACTGTCTTGTGATTTTTGATGATTTTTCTAGATTTACATGGACTTTCTTTTTGCACTCAAAAGATGAGGCAAGTGAAATCATTATCAATCACATCAAGATAGTAAACAATCATCCTGATTTCAAAGTAAGAAGGATTAGGAGTGACAATTGGACAGAGTTCAAGAATTCAACTATGAAGATGTTCTGTGAAGAAAATGGTATTTTGCATGAATTTTCAGCTACAAGGACATCACAGCAAAATGGTGTAGTCGAAAGGAAAAACAGAACACTCATTGAAGCTGCAAGGACAATGCTAGATGAATCAAAGTTAGCAACTTATTTTTGGGCTGAGGTAGTTAACACAGCTTGCTTCACTCAAAATATTTCTTTGATTAATTAAGCCAAGGGAATGACCCCTTATCAACTACTCAAAAGAAAGAAGCCACTATTGGATTTTCTTCATGTCTTTGGATGCAAGTGCTTTGTTCTGAGAAATCAAGCTGAGCATTTGGGGAAATTTGAAGCAAATGCAGATGAAGAAATATTTGTGGGATATGCAGCAGGGAAAGCTTACAGAGTCTATAATCTCAGAACCAACATTGTTATGGAATCTGTACATGTTGTTTTTGATGATCTCAGAATTCAAGGTCTCTGTGATGAAGGTTTCCATGAAAGTCTTTCTTTTGAGAATGAGGAAGGAGATCAAGTGAATCATGTTAAGGCTATTGAGAAACAATCTAAAGTTGTTGTGTTTAACACAGATGAAAGCAGTAGTGAAGATGAAATTGATGCATTAAGATTGAGAAGAATAGCTGCTAGCAGACCAATTGGTCATTCCGTTGACAATCATGGTGGAGGATTCGTTGACAGTCAAAATGAGCATTCCGTTGACAGTCAAAATGGGCATTCCGTTGACAGTCATAGAAATGCTTCTAGGAGTGATCACTTAGGGACAACAAGCTCAGGGGGAGTTTCTCAAGGACAAACATCTAATCAAGCCAATCATGATCATGAAGCTACATCTTCTAGAGCTAATCTACCTCCCTCAAGGAAATGGACTAAAGATCATCCCTTTGAACTCATCATAGGTGATGTTTCTTCAAAAGTCTAAACTAGAAGAGCAACTCAAGAAGAATGTCTGTATAGTAGCTTTCTGTCTCAAGATGAGCCAAAGAAAGTTGAGGATGCACTTCTAGATCCAGATTGGGTTTTAGCTATGCAAGAGGAGCTAAACCAATTTGAGAGAAACAAAGTTTGGAAGCTGGTGCCCAGGCCTAAAAACAGGAGTGTTATAGGCACAAAATGGGTGTTCAGAAACAAGATGGATGAAAATGGCATAGTCACAAGGAACAAAGCTAGATTGGTTGCTAAAGGCTACTCACAGGAAGAGGGAATTGATTTTGATGAAACTTTTGCTCCTGTTGCAAGACTAGAAGCAATAAGAATTTTCCTAGCCTATGCAGCCCATGCCAATTTTAAGGTCTACCAAATGGATGTGAAGAGTGCTTTTCTGAATGGGGAATTGGAAGAGGAGGCGTATGTGAGTCAACCTCCTGGTTTTGAAGATGATGATTTTCCAGAGTATGTGTACTTTCTCCTCAAAGCACTCTATGGTTTGAAACAAGCACCTAGAGCCTAGTATGACACACTTTAAAAGTTCCTCCTTGAGAATCACTTCACTAGAGGTACTGTAGATTAAACTCTTTTTCATAAAATTGTGAATGGCTCTACTATACTTGTTCAAATTTATGTAGATGACATAATTTTTGGGTCTACAGATGAAAAACTTTGTCAAAAGTTTGCCAAGCTTATGCAAAGTAAATATGAAATGAGCATGATGGGAGAATTAACTTATTTCCTTGGTCTCCAAGTGAAACAAGTTAATGAAGGCATTTTCATTAGTCAAACAAAGTACATTCATTATTTGTTAAAGAAATTTAACTTAATGGATTGCTGTCCTGCCAAAACACACATGCCTACTGCTACTAAACTTGAATTGAATACTAAGGAAAAATCTGTGGACATTTCAAGTTACAGAGGCATGGTAGGCTCACTTTTATATTTAACAACTAGTAGACCTGATATTATGTTTGCTACATGTCTATGTGCTAGATTTCAAGCTGATCCTAGGGAATCCCATTTAGTTGCTATTAAAAGAATTTTCAGATATCTCAAAGGAACACCAAACCTTGGCATTTGGTATCCTAGAGAATATGGCTTTGAACTAATTGGTTATTCAGATGCAGATTATGCAGGATGTAAAATTGACAGGAAAAGCACAACTGGCACATGTCAATTCGTAGGAAATAAGCTTGTGTCATGGTTTAGCAAGAAACAAAACTCAGTTTCTACCTCCACAGCTAAGGCTGAGTACATTGCAGCTGGAAGTTGTTGTGCACAGATTTTATGGATGAAAAATCAACTACTTGATTATGGATTAAGAGTTGAGAAAATTCCTATTTTCTGTGACAACACTAGTGTCATTGCCATTACTGAGAATCCAGTGCAGCATTCAAGGACCAAGCACATTGACATCAAGTACCATTTCATTAGAGAACATGTTATGAATGGTACTGTGGAGCTACATTTTGTTCCAAGTGAGCAATAACTTGCAGACATCTTTACCAAGCCACTTGATGAATCAACATTCTCAAGATTAGTAAGTGAGCTAGGTATGCTAAATTTCTCTTAATTATTTATGAGATTTTTGCTAGTTAAAAAAAATGAAATTTTGTCTAAGTCAAAATTACTATGTCAACGATTGTCTTAATCCGTTGTCAGTCTTAGCATTTTTCTGGGTATTCCGTTGACAGCCCTTTTATGTCACCGGAATGCAGCTTTATCAACGGAATAGGCTGGATCTTATGCGCCCAATTCTAATCCGTTGATATAGCACTGTTAATCTAAACCGTTGAAATTTGCACGCCTTTTTACCACGATCTATGCATACACCCCTGTAAGTATAAATCATGGTCATGTTTTAATTGTAACGGTTAAATTTTAAGCCAATCCAGTAATTTACAATTATTATTGGACTTAATTTTTGAGAAATTTTGGGGGAGTATTTAAGCAATTTTGCTTTCTTTAATTCATTTTTATCTTACTCTCCAAATTTCCAAAGGCTTTCTCACTTCTTCTCTCTCAAAGCAAAACACAGTTCGAACTCAACTCAACTCAACAATGGCGTCCATAGTTAAACCTATGTCTGCTAGAGGGTTCATTTATGAGAAGAACAACTCCATAACATTTTTTGACAAGGAAAGCTCGAACGAAATCTTTCACAAGATGATGGATTTCTTGGTGAACTGCAAGCTTAGTTATGCTATGTTTCACTCCACTCCACTTTATCATGCAATCATCGAGGAGATTTGGACGTCCTGTGAGTTCAGTGAAATTAACTGCACTATGCAATTCACACTTCAAGGTAAAGAGTATATTGTTAATTCAGATGTTTTGCAAGCATGCCTTCATATTCTTGAGAATAACTGCTTAGCTTTACCCACAAATTCTGAAATTGTTAACATGCTTAACACTATTAATTACTCTTTGTCAACTGTGAATTTGGGTAAGATTATTAGGAGAGGTTTGGTAAAGGAGTGGAGCTACTTAGCAGATGCTTTTATTAAAGTGTTTTCTGGAAAAATCAGTAATTTTGATGCTTTAAGTAACTCCATTCTAATTTTGTTTGCCATGCTTCTCACTGATAAATACTATAACTTTAGCACCCAATTTATGTATGAACTTGGTGCTAAGTTGGGTGATAAGAAAACTAGGAAAAATAATATTTATTATGCTAGATTTCTAATGATGTTGGCCAATCATGTTAGTCCAACACCATTGGTTATCTCTAACCCCAATTCCAAGTTTGACTGTTTTGTTCAAGAGAAGAGGGTACTAACAGACATCTTGAGGCTCAATCACAATGGTGATGTCCTAATGGTGTACTTGCCAGTCATTGAGGTAACACTTTCTCAACCTGTTAATTTAAATGTTACTTTAATTTATGCTACTACAACTGTTGTTGTTGCAATGGAGCCTGTAGCTGTGACCCAACAGGCTCTTGCCCCTGCAACTAGACCTAAATCTAAAAAGTCTAAATCTACCAAGCCAACCTCAGGTGCTTCTCAAAAGGCACCTGTTGTAAAATCCACTACACAGCCTAAAGGGAGTGAAGCAGGTGTGGTGCGTGGTGAGGGAAGGGGTGAACATCAAAGAAACCCCAAGGATAAGGTGAGAGAGGTGAGTGTTGCCCAGACTAGCCCCATTGTGTCTTCCCAACAAGGCACAATGAGTAACATGGATATTAGCTCAAGTCTAACTACATCCTCTCAAAAGGGTGTAGTTATTGAAACAAGCTCTCCTCCAAGAGCACACACCAAAAGGGTAATGGACACATCTAGCCTCCAAACATCTATTTCCCAATACCAAAGAAGGGTGAAACAGAAATCCCAGGTCACACAGGGTGCACACACACTGGAAGCAACAATTCCAGTTTCTCAAATTCAGTTTGATGTAGCCCCAATTATTACTCTGGGGTTACAATCCCACTCCCTCAATATTAATATTGAGACAACTCCACAAAATTCTTCTTCACACTCATTAGATGTGGATATGATCCATTCATCTATTCCTGATTCTTCATCTCTATTCTTGGAGAAGTCCCACTCTGAAATTCGTGGTCATCACTTTTTAAGTGATTTGTTGGGCCGCCAATCATCTTTTTCTGAAACTACAAGAGGATCTGTGGAACCATCTTTAAAATCAATCACCACAGATTCTACTCTAATTTCAATTTCTCAAACTCCTTTATTGACTTCATCAACGGAATTATCTCTTCCGTTGACAAGTGTTTCTCCATCAACGGAATCCATTCCGTTGATAGTTCAAACTACCATTCCGTTGATAGCTCATTCTGCACCAATTATTGAAAATCCAGTTGTTCACACAACTAGTGCAGATGACCTAGTGGTAGTTGCAACACTTTTAGGATTGAAAGGGAGTGATTCTGAGAGGCTGGCTTGCAGCCAGGCAAAAGGAGAGAATGAGAGTGAGAGGCTGGCTATTTCTTCCAGCCAGGCAAAAGAAGAGATTGAGAGTTCCACCTTAGTAGGTGAAGGTGAGGGTGTGAGAGGTGTGAGCCATGTGGAGCCCATGATGCAATAAAATAGAGGAGAGAGAGAAGGGACTACAGGAGCTCTAAGGGAGGAAACAGCCATTGCAAGTGAGTTCATGGAGGTTAGTGAGGGAGAAAGAGAATTGTCTTTCCAAGAGCATTATCAACAAACTCTGGATAGCATTTATCTGGATCCTCAAATTATTATTTTGTTTTGATCATACTGTCAGAAGCTGGAGGGTTCCAGGGACAGTTATATTTTAAAGATTGATTAAATATTCCAATATCTATATATTATTAGATATTTAATGTGAGATATTTAAATAATATTATAATAAATATTATTTGAATATTATTTAAGTAAGTGAATATTAATTTGAATATTCACTTAAGTGTTTTATATTGAATAATAATTCAATACTTATTATTTGAATATTATTTAATTAAGTGAAAATCATTTTGAATATTCACTTAAGTGGATTATTATTGAATAATAATTTAATATTTATTATTTTGGTATTTATTTAGTATTCCAAATATGATTTAAAAATCATAGAACCTTATTATATGATTAAAGGTTCTATTATTTACCCAAAAATATAAATTTCTGATTTTCAGAAAAGATATTAAAATAGAGATTCTCAACTATTATCTTAAGATATTTAAAGGTAATTAAATGAGGATAGTGTTTTCTAACTCATCGAAAATTTGGGAATCTAGTTCAAGAAGTCGAGGACAGAGTTTTACTTCCACTGTTCCTCTAGAATAA